>CATQJL010000112.1:9405431-10627326 GCA_958299035.1 Cylicocyclus nassatus | reverse complement strand
GAGCATATTGTGACTTTTTGCTATATCCATCTCTTCCATACAATTTACCATTGTTTGGGACGAGAAGTTTATTTCGCAGGTCGTTTCTAGCTTTGATCACATGCTCATTCATTGTCATTATTCTCTACACGCATCGAAATGGCACACATCCGAGACCAGGAGCAGAGGTGAGAAAGATTTCAGATTCTTGTGAGGTATACTAGGCCGGTTACAGGTCCCTATAATTTGTCATGTTTTCCTGCATACATCCATTCAGACATTTTGGGTAGGAACGAAAAATGAGAAGATTGAGAAAATTTTTTATTTGAACGTAACAAAATGTATTTTGATATTCTGAGCTAAGCTTCCTTCATGATCACTTAGTCATCCAAATGAAGTATCTTTCATCCAAAGAAAGCAAAACTGAAAGAGAATTTACTGCCATTTTTCCTCATCTTCGTTGTTCATTTTTTCAAAAAAAAATGCAATAAAAACAGATTGCGGGCGGTAAGTAGAATGGCCGCAGTAAACCTCCATTCATCTCAGTTGACCTAAGATGAGTTATTCAGAAGAACCTCTTAGGGTTTCGCCCACCTTCTCGTGCAATGGGATAGTCTGAACAGTCGGAAGACCGTTTGGTCAAGTATCACGGTCAATTCAACGTTATGCCTCTTAGATGAGGATAGATCCTAGGGTGAAATGGTGGAGATAGTATGCAAGAGAGGAGCATAAGACAAGGTTCCTGTATAGTTGCTAGTGAGTACTCACGGGACAGTTTAGTTGACGTGTTGTTGCGGTATAAGAACGCGCAAACATGCACAATACCGGGGCCCAAGGAGGAGAGGATCACAGTGCAGCTGATTTCGGCGAACGAAAAAGATAATGATATCTTCTTTTCTTCAGAGTTTGCTTGGATTTTCTCTCAAACCTGTTCAAAACGAAAATTTCCTGATTCTTTTTATTCGATTCATGATCCACAATTTTCGTTTTTCATGAAATTCTCGTCAAAAAATCGTAGTTTTTTTACCCATCCATTTGCTGTGTGATTTTTTGATAGCGGTCATCATCAATTTTTTTCGAAAGCGACCGCTATCAAGGATTGCTCGGCAACGCCGCGAAAATCCTTCACTAGACGGTCTCAATCTACCCTTAGTTCTGAGTCGCCTGCTCAAAAAGTGTATGTGTTTTCTCTTTGAGAAGGCGCAGGATTTTTATGCGTGGAAAGCAAATCGCATCTAGATCAGTAGCTCACTGATGCCGGACTGAGGCGTCCTACGTTCACCGTGGGCTTGCCCCAGCCGAGTTGCGCTGAACAGGGGTTTTCTACGGACCAGTGTTACATTTGAAAGTTGCCACAGTCTTTGCACCTTGTTAGAGGAAAAAAGCATTTCATCTACAGTTTTTCATATTTCATATTTCTCAACATTTTGTTCAACAGATGCGAGAGATCTTTCGTGACCTTTCCTTTCTGTGCAGTTTTCTTAAATTCCAATTTTACACTTTCACGGACTTCAGAAGTTTAGAAGCTTTCGCGAACCCGTTCAAGTTAGACCTTAGACCTAAAATCTTCAATTTTTTAACAACTTGCATTTGTCTCAAAATCACTAATAGTCTTTTGATGTTGTGGAGCTCGCACTTGAACTTGAGTTTTGGAGCTAAATAATCGAAGCATGAGAATTAAAGAGGCTATTTTCTTTCAGGAAGTTCTGGAAAATTGTAATTGCGTCGACGCGAATGGTAATAGCTATGACTTTTGTTATCACCTACCGGAAAATAGAAGTATTCATGGAAGAAGATTTTCCTGCCAATATCTACCAGTAATCAAAAAACTTGGTGAGACTACATGCTTGTTTCGCATGAGATGAAGCAAATTTTTCCTTTCTGAAAAAAACTTTGAGGCACAAAATGCTCATTAGCATTTTAGGTTTATTAGATGCATACAGATTAACTTTGACATGGAAACCATCACCTCCGGCATTTGTTACCGCATTCTCAGACAACCATCAAGATGAAGCTCTAGCTCTTGTAAGTATTTCGTAACAGCCAGCACTAATTGTACTATTTAATAAGTTATTTGTTGAGGTCAAAAGTTTTGCACAGTACTTTAGCAACCAACGCATGATAGTATATGATTTAGGAGATGTTGATCTCAATCTGTTCAAGGTGAATTATGTCGTTTGTAAATATTATTTCAAACTTCTTTCCATTCATATCTTTCCTAAGATAACTACAACGCAGGTTTGCTTCAGGAATGGAAATTTCTCGAGTTCCGTAAATTCAAATTTGAGGACTATCCCGGATACGTAAGGTCGTTAATGGAGTATAGATGGAAGCCGCTTATTATAGCGGTGTGTTCCATAATCAATTGTGTTTGATTCAGTTTGGCGAAGTTCAGAACACTTCATCGAACTAGACTTGGAAAATCTCAGGATCTAATTCATGCAAGGAAATGAAAACTTACAGGATTACTTTCGCATATACAGTGACCGCCAAAAAGTTGCGGACAAACCCCTCTTCCTTTTTCATCGTTCTTTTCCAGAGGGAAAACAAGGATGAAAAAATGTAATAATTGCATGAAGTGATAGAGCTCTTCAAGATCTACAATCTACACTTTGAGCTTTTTGAGAAACATGTATTCTAAAAATTTTAAGAATCTTTTTCTTATAAAGCCCGAAAATGACCGCGTCACAATGTCGCGGACAAAAATTCTTCGAACGCAAAAATTTTCTTTTGAAGCTATTTTGAAGCGAAACAAGTTATCTGAACGGATAAGCATACTATTATACAGAGCTCGTCAGTAACTACGCACTGGTTATGGTTGCCTCCCCCAAAAACGCAAACTTGAGTTTTATTTTGCTCTTCTCAAAAAATAACTTCTAATTTCCTTTATCAAGCCAAATTTCTTCACCCGGAAACCTGTTCAAGACATCCCAAAAAGCCGTCTGGATAAAACAGATGCTCTTTGCCATCCTCTACGCATCGGACGTCTGCTGATGAGTTTCTTTGCTAAAAATGGCCCTTGGCAGTGCTTGCACATGACCCCAGCTGCAACTCACCACTGACCTGTACCGCTTTGCAGGCTTGTAACTCGGCCTGCAGTCAATGTTTGAGTCTGCAATTAGGCTCATTCGAAAGAACGAGACTTCCTGGACACGATGATATGCAAATGACTTGAGTTTGAATAATTTCAGAGATTTGGCGAATGGAGTTAAAAAGTGCAGCCTCAGAGGTGATTGGAGTGAAGGCTCTTATGAACACCAGAACAGTCTTAGAGCTTCGAAATGGATCTATTACAAGAAAGTTGACAGTTTTGAACTTCTAGGATGAAATTGGTAGCGAAAGGAGCTCTCTTCAACTTCAGCTGAAAAGTGCTTAGCCTACAACTGAAACTGCCCTCTTTCACCGCATTAGCCAAATCTCTGATTGCTCAAACTGAACTTATTTGCATATCGTCGTGTAGAGGAAGTCTCGTTCTTTCGAATGAGTCTAATTGCAGACTCAAACATTGACTGCAGGCCGAGTTACAAGCCTGCAAAGCGGTACAGGTCAGTGGTGAGTTGCAGCTGGGGTCATGTGCAAGCACTGCCAAGGGCCATTTTTAGCAAAGAAACTCATCAGCAGACGTCCGATGCGTAGAGGATGGCAAAGAGCATCTGTTTTATCCAGACGGCTTTTTGGGATGTCTTGAACAGGTTTCCGGGTGAAGAAATTTGGCTTGATAAAGGAAATTAGAAGTTATTTTTTGAGAAAAGCAAAATAAAACTCAAGTTTGCGTTTTTGGGGGAGGCAACCATAACCAGTGCGTAGTTACTGACGAGCTCTGTATAGTAGTATGCTTATCCGTTCAGATAACTTGTGTTTTCGCTTCAAAATAGCTTCAAAAGAAAATTTTTGCGTTTGAAGAATTTTTGTCCGCGACATTGTGACGCGGTCATTTTCGGACTTTTTTTGGAAAAAGATTCTTAAAATTTTTAGAATACATGTTTCTCAAAAAGCGTAGATCGTAGATCTTGAAAAGCTCTATCACCTCATGCAATTATAACCTTTTTGCATTCTTGTTTTTCTTCTGAAAAAGAGCGATGAACAAGAGAGGGAGGCTTGTCCGCAACTTTTTGGCGGTCACTGTATGTGCTTATATCTAGAAAGGAATGTGTTTTTGGTCGAAGTGGCTATTCTAAATGAGGTTTGTAGCATTTTGTAAATAATCAGACGCCGATTACAGATCTGTCAATCGGTTTGAATGATTTTGCTCCAGCTGTGCGTGTTTTTTTTTTGAGTAAAAATGTTCATAACTCGGCATGCAGGGGTGCACAGCAGACAACGAAAACAGATACCTCTTTTAAATGCTTTTAATACTCTTTAAACCTATGTACATTTCATCTGCAAAGGCCACCTCGATCAAAAACATTTTACTAATAAGCAAGTAGGAGGAGTATATGGGGGAGGGGGTATAACGGTTTGCTTTAGTCATTATTCTGTGCAACCGGAGTTTCGACAGCCTATACATGTAGATATTATGTTAACGTCTACTGTAAGACCACGTGCGAGTTTACTGCGTTTATAGGCAGGCCGTGCTGTGCTCGGAGAGTAACGCTATCTATCAAAAATAGTCCATGACTGCACAAGGCGTAGAGAAAAAAGGGCGAGAATGCACAAGGAAAGAGGAGTGATGCGCGCTACAGCACTCTAGGTCCTGCGCGAACGGCCAGTAGAGATTCAATTAGAGATTCAAGATTAGTCTCCTTTGATTGCCTCTATCTTTTTGAATAATTGTTCACTCCCGCGATTAATAAAATCTTGTAGGCCTTGCCTTTCTCTATCCAACAGCCTGTGGCATGCCCCATTTAGTACCCACTTCGAAGCAAAACTATGTCGACGTGCAATATACGAAAGCTTTCTTGCCAATCTAGTACAGCTGGTGTACCCTGATGAGGAGAGAATATTTGAGAGAAGTGGCCATTTTTAAACAGAGTACCCTTTAACAACTGGATTGGCGGCTGGAAGGCGGGGTTCGTGACCTAATTAAGGCTAGGGAGCGATCAGAGTGCACGTTCGCGTGAGAGAGACGCAGATTGCGTCGGGACCAGGGTCAAGCAAGGGGTGTGGCACACGATCGCTGGTTACGACCCTTCCCCTGATTGCTGTTAAGACCCCCACCCTGAACTATATACCTAAGATAGCATTACCAGAGTTGAGAAAGAGGTCAGGCACAAGTCTTTCGAAACCCCCCCCCCTCCCATGAAAGCCCTCAAGCAACCCCTTCTTCCTCCTCTTAACCTCTGTACCTCAAAGTGTGACATTCTGGAGGACACCATCTTTTTCTAGAGCTTTTTCAGATTTCTGAGAGCTGTACGCCCGATTTTCTGAGACTGCACTTTACAATCACACTTAATTTGACGGCTGATTTTGATCTGAATAGGCATATTGAAAGGGCTATAATTTTCTTACGGGTGGGGCGTTTGGCTCCTAATTTCAAATGTAGCAAGAAGAAGCTATGTGCTCAATAATCATACCAGCAATGGAGCGCTTTCTGGATTTTGAAGGCGTTAAGGGGGTGCGGCACACTACTATAAAAGCTGCGGCAGCCGCAACTTTTGAGGGGGTGTGCCGCACCCCATTAACTATATCAAAAAACATTTTTAGCGGACATTGTTTATATGAATCGATAGCCTAAACCTTGTAGATTCTATAGGACTGTTTGGAGCCCGATTTGTCTTCTTAGCTCTAGGTAATACTTGATGAAAGCACAGCGATCAAAAGCGAAAAATGGGAAATACGAGATTTTGGTTGGCTTCTAATTCTACAGTTTGCAGGTCTTCTGAAGCGGGATTCCTGAGATGGACAAAGAAGGAGTGGTGCTTTGTCTTGAGTGCAAAAACGGATAGCTAATTCACTTTTGAAACAAAGTTAACCATGTTGGAATTTGACCATTTCATTTAGGTAGCCTAGTAATAAGTTGGCACATAAGTTTTGCAACCTTGTCCATAACTTCTTTCTCTATGAATGAGGCGCATTCAAATTTTGGCATTATGTAGACTCGGAAGTGCGCTATAACTCTGCGCAAACCGTTTGATTTCATGTGGTAAAGTGGAAAAAATCTGCGTAATCTCCTAAAAGCAGTCAAAATTGAGGTTTTGTGGTTTTTTTAGCGAAAATGAAGACCTACAGAAAGTAAGTTAAACAAATTTAGCCGAAACTGTAGGCAAAATGTTCTCAGAGGGTGGCTACTGAACTCAGCGAAAAAAGAATTGTAATTCATCGTTAAATCGAAATCCGGCGATTTCATAAACTCGAACAAGTCGAATGCGTCAAAGTAGCTTGGATAATTCATCAATGCCAAAGAGTCAGAATCATCAAATTTTGGCGTAACTTTGCACGATGGGGTAACTTGACATGTTGAATACGAATATCATATTTAATTGCTATCAGAGTCAAAAATTAGTCTAGTGATTTTTTGAAATTCAACTTTTTCGCAGCAAAATAATTTCTTCAAGCAAAATGAATATCATTTTCGTAATCGGGATGTCGATTAACCCCCTTAGACCAAGTTTTACCCTAATCCGTGTCAATTACTTTTTCTTTCTCATTCAAAAACTGCCTTACCGTAACTCTCGATCGTAATGTTGGAATACGGCAGGAACGGTTGCTTTCGCTGTTAACACGATACTCATTACAATACCAGAAAATGAAAGCGCCACATCGCAAAACACACGAGTTATAAGAAAAAGTTGCAAAATTTATGTGCCAACATAATATATTGAATCTTCAGAATTCGCTCAAACTTTGTCTACAGGGGTTAATTGACATGTTAATTATGGATATGATACGAATATCATGTTATCACTATTATCAGATTACCCAACTACGACCCCTCCCCTTTTGACTCCTCAATACTACCCTCCGGTGTGGCGTGCCGCACCCCGCGCTTGACCCTGGTCGGGACCCGAGCATCTTTCGGCCGCGATATCGTTGAATCAAAAGATATATTTGTATATAGCCCTCGAAGCGCTGATCTCGAATCTATCTATATTGCTCCCGGAGCCTCTAATATGCTAGTGCGTGGGAAGGCATTGCAGTTGGGCCCTGTGGTGGTGTAGTGATAAATGACTTGTTTTGAAGGCAACAAACCAGGGTTCGAGTATCATACATTTTTCTCGACCATATGGTTTGCTCCATTCAAACCAAATACCGAAAGAATATGATGAATTTTGAAAGACCACTGTGCCTATTTGGCAAACGTGGGACATTGTGCTGCTAACGATTTACTTTTAACTTTTATTGAAATTTATCATAAAAGTTGTATTGATGCGTGTTATTCTACAAATGTTTTGTGCAAGTACGATAAGCAATTACAAAATGTTTGGAGCAAAAAGCAATTTTTTGTTGTGATTTTCCGCAAGTAGACGGCATTTTCTTGATATTTTGAACGATTCTTTTATGCCGTATAGGTTTTGATTGGTGACACACTTTATTACTGCCTTACGTTCGGTAAAACACGGTCTTCAGAGGCTGGAAAGGAGTCAGTCACCTTGACATTGTCTTATTTGTAATTAAAGCGGCGCCCACGCCCAAAGATATTGCGCCTTCGTCATGCAGCCTTACTGCTTCTGCGCCTTTGTCTCCCACTAGTCCTTGAGTATGTTCTTTAGGACAAGGGAACGTCCGGCAAAGTGGGTGTTGCTAAAAGTTTTTATCGTTTTTCATTATCAGGCCCTCATCAGAGCATTCAATGAAGTACGGGACGACAAGGCGCGTCTGCGAACTGGATTGCTCCGAATGTGAATGCTGCTTCCGTCTCTGACTCGTTTGTCCGAAGTTTCAAATTCCAGATCAAATCCCACAGTTATGTGTAGAGTTTCACGACAACTTTGTGTCTTCAACTTCAATCGGGTCTAAAGGACGATATGCCACCGATAGATTACATTTCTAAGCCTAAGGCATACCGTACACGATCATCTCGCAATTATGCAAAGCCTCGTCCACCCAGATTCTCGACTTTCATGTTTTGGTCCGAGATTCATGTTCCGAGATTTGATGACAATTGCGTGTATAAGACATTCGATGTCAACTCCTTGTACACAATGTATCCATTGAAAGCGCCTTGCAAGCACTATCTGGAATGCTGGACACACATGGCAGGACCATGCTGATATACGGCCTTAGCAAGACGCGCATCGTAATGCTCATCAAAGAATGTCTAAGCTGCGATATTTTCAGGTGGTCTGGAAATTACTAGGCACAGATTAGAGGACTGGTAATGGGGCAAGATTTGCGCCCGTATTAGCAACCTGCTTTATGAACAAGATAGAACAATGTGCTATTCAGAAGCCGCTTGTGTACTGCATATATTGACGATTATTGTATTGTAACATCTACACAGTCCGATATGGAAGGGTGCTTCAAAATACTGGATCAACAATCGCAGTTAAATCCAAGAAGAGATAAACCGCGCAACGGGCGCTCCCTCTCTTAAATACGCAACTGATGATGAGTAAAGGCTCAATTAGCATCAAATGGTGTCGCAAAGAGAGCAAGAAAAACATAATTCTACACGCAAAATCCGCATTCGATGGCGGTCAAACGAGCTTAATTCACAACATGTTTGAGACGGCCAAGTATATCAGTTGTGGCAAAAGTGAAAGAGATGATTCAATAAAATTGGCGCTTCAAATGGATATACAGTGCAGCCCAAACATTCAAGAAGAACCCGAAAGAAGAAGAAGAAGGGTGAACAGAGTATCAACAGGGTACCTCTGTGCTTCCCTTTCATTTCCGAACGAGGCACTGCCGCAATTGAACAATGCCTAGTATAAGCACAGTGGAGGAAGACGTCATCTTGATCAATGTTCCGCGAACTAACTCTAAAATACATTTAGTTTTCAATAGACTGTTTGATAGTGCGTGATCACAGGAGATTACCTAGTGTACCACTACGGAAAAAACTGGAGACTGCGCAAAGTTTGGCGTCGTTCACTAAATTGGATGTGTGAGCTGCTCTGCCGTTTATATTGGAGAAACGGCAGGCCTCCGCTCAGCGTAAGGATAAACGAGCATTTAGCCAGCAAAAAACGACAAAATATAGTGTCCTCACCAGATAGACACAAAAATGTAGAGCACAACGGTGACGATTACAGCATCAAATGCAAGATACTGCCCTTCGAGTTTCAAAACGCTGCCCGAGCCTTAGAAGCATCTTACATACTTGCTCGTGACCCAAAAATGAACGGCAAGAATGAGAAGCTATCTATCACAAGTGATCTGCTGCCATATCTTGCGTCATGTAAACTGTAAGATTGCCACCTTCTGCTCATTCGACGAGTCATTCGAGCACGTCCTAAAGCAGCATATGCTGCTGCCACGGTGATACACTCGTTGGGAAGACTTCCACGCCCAGTATCTCCATCTTTACGCATGATGAATCGAATACGCGGATGAGAAGGTGCTTTTCGACAAGGAAAACATATCAAAGTGACTGACTCCTTTCCATGTTTCTGAAGGTGTTTAACCGGAACATAAGGCAGTATTAAAGTGTGTCACCAATAAAACCTGTATGGCATAAAAGAATCCTTCAAGTTATAAACTGAAATGCCCAGGTCACAAGAAAGAGGACTTATAGTATAGTCTTGAGATATAACCCAAAAGCGCGAAATGATTAAAGGCACCATCCACCCTAAGTAAGGTGTTTTGGGCTTTAGGCAGCTTATGGTAGTAGGACCTCCCCAACAAGCCCATGCCGCGCGGCGCGAAATGTCGCTTTGGAATCGAGAAAATCGCTCCGACAGCGAAGATGCATGAGAATCCTAAGTCGGCATTTCCTCTTCAGTAACGCCCGCCCATCCATGCGCGCCCACCCAATCACCGTTCCGGAAAGCCGGCCTGAGATTCTCCGGAACGAAACTTTTCGGGGTTTTCGCGGATTCTAGACTTATTCAGAACCGGGGGTATGTGAAGGTCCCAATCAAAACATGGACGTCGAAAATCTGGGTGGACAATGCCTTCGATCATCCGGAATGATCGCGTGAGGTACTAAAAATGTAATCTCGGTGGCATATCGTCCTTTAAACCCGATTGAAGTTGGAGACACAGTCGTCGCGGAACTCTATACATCAGTGTAGGATTCGATTTGGATCTGAAACGCTGGACATACGAGACAGAGACGGAAGCAGCATTCACATTCGGATCTTCGTATTCGCGCCTTTTCGTCCCGTACTTCATTGAATGCTCAGTTGAGGGCCTGATAATAAAAAACGATAAAAACTTTTAGCAACACCCACTTGCCGGACGTTCCCCTGTCCTAAAGAAAATACTCAAGGACTAGTGGAAGACAAAGGCGCAGAAGCAGTATAGGCTGCATGACGAGGGCGCAATATTTTTTGGGCGCGAACGCGGCTTTATTAGCCGCACGCGCATAAGGCGCAGGGATCACAACGGCGAGGGCACGAGCGTGCCGCGTTCGTTCCCGCTAAATTAGAAATGCTTTTGCGCCTTCGTCATGCTGTAGCCCTTAGTCCCTGCGCCTCATGCGCTCTGAGGCCAATTGGGCCACGTTCGCGTCCGAAGGTATTGCGCCTTCGTCATGAAGCAACCTATACATTGCAGTTTTTAAAATAATGAGTAAAGGAGAAATTTTGAATGAAGGGGAAATTGTGAATGGGCTTCGTCATGCCAGTAAAGCAGACACTTGTCTGACACGGTACCATTGACAGAAAATAGTTGGGCACACCCATTTGCGTAGCTTTTTCATAAGTTTTCACACAATTTTCGCTTCCCATTGCCCTTATACACTTGACATTCAAGTGGCTGTTTTTGTGAAAAAGCTACTCCTTGATTTTTACGACGTGAGAGGTTATGTCAGAGCACGTATGTCTGCCTTGTATGTGAACAGCTGAGGATGTAACAGAGAGCATGTATGAATGAAGGAAAGTCTAAGTATCGAATGCTGCTATGTCGAAACTTAAGGCCGTAGACCACCTAATAACCTGTACGGCAGAGCAGTGTTTAACACTTACGAAGATGCCTAGGTGTAGTGATTACGAAACATGAAAAAAGGCCTCTCTCCTTTCATCAGAAAAACGATATCTTGTTCACTTATTACCAGCCTTACTGACTTCTTAGAGCTTGTCATCTTACTAACATTTGCTTATTCTTTAGAAAACCCTTCTTGAGTTTGGCGCTATCTGGTACATGGATAGCTCCGTTGTTTTCAAAAAAGGTGACCTCAGTCACGTCTATGAGCTTGTGAAATGTAGAGAAATTGTCAAAGAAAGGTAAGACATTGACAATAGAGTTTTGTGGCTAAAAGTGCAGTTTAGGCCACCTCTGTTATCGTCGGAAGAAAGAGACGAGCGCGAAAACCGAACTGTGCTTGAAAGCGGCTGGGAAATTTCGCAGTATCGAAAAAATCTCGCTGAATGTAGAAAGGTGAAGGCTCCCAATCTTACGCTTCTTTTTGATCTTTTGTCAATAAGCTTGGAAATGCTTGGGATAGTCATAAAATTTACATATTCAAGAAGAGAATTCAAGGGAAGCGACTATGACAGTAAAAAACAATAGAGCAATTCTCCTTTTACTCTTAACCTAAAAAATTTACCTGTGGTAGATGTGACTGGAGACTTGTTGGGGACATCAAACCTAGTAGATTTCCATCGATTTGATCTAAATTAGTTGTCATTATAAGTTGTATACCTTAGCGTCTGTGTTGTTTTTTCAATGATTTTACCCTTTCTCAAGTGGCACTACCGCTTTTGTCCTACCGGCTCAACCGCAGGCTGTCGAATTGGTGCAATTACACAAATGCCTGTTAAAACGATGCACTGAAATAGAGACAATAAGCGAGCTTGCGGTCATAACTAAGTTCAATAGCAAGGGAAGCGTGAGATGCGATACTACTGAGATTGAATTCTGAAGAAATTATAATGATCTGCGATATCGACATAACTAGCGTGTGGTTCCCTCTCACCTAGGGCACTGAGTCTTTTTCCAAGCTGAACAGAAACTGATATTCAGTTCAAAATTATTTGTATAAGTAAACAAAAGTCTATCTTTCGATGAGCTGCCGCAACTCACAGTACCGTACAAGTTGTTGTTCCGAGTGCATTATACAAAAGTTCTTGATTGATTATTGTATACAAGTCCAAAGTGCCGCGTAGCGGCACTTTGGACTTGTAAGTTAGTAAGAGATAAAGTTAATAAGAGCTAAAGTTGATAAGCAAGAACTCTTTGAAAATTTATGTGGTTTTGCGTATCAACTCTGGTATATAAGTTGACCGCGACTTTCGAGTTTGAGTTGAATATTTATTTAATTTTTATGGTAACGAAATAAAAAACAATGAGCCAAAGTTTTTGAGTGAGCTTAATACGAAGCCTCATTATGTAACAGCTTATGTAAAGAAATGCATACAGGGCCCGGCACGAGGTCGGCAAATGACAAGCTGGAAATCGTTTTGGGGCCAAAAAGCAAAGAGGAAATCGTTTTTGCGAAGTCCGGGGCGGAGCCCCGAAAAAAAATTGGTAGTTCATGCTCGCTAGTTATCTTGACATGTTTTGTGCCTCAACAGGCAAACACTGGAGTTCGCGCGCGTCAAACCGCGCCGTCGTTAATTGCCGCTCGCGCGACGTCGCCCAAGCGATGCTATTTGTAACTGCATACATGACTAGTTCTCAATGTATGTGTAACGGTATGGCACCAAATTTTGTATGCGAACGGAGAGGGGCTAGTGGAAACATAGTATGAAAAATTTTGAAAAACTTATGTGAACGGAACGAGTAATTAGCATTTTTTCCGAGAATTTTGCAAAACTGGTAAATGGAGATGTGAATTCAAACGGCTCGTTTGGAACGCGCAGATGAACGATATGGTATAAAACTTGGTAAGTACATGACACGGGCTTGCAGGGCTTAACTGAGGAGTTTCATTGAAAAATTATGTGACTGAAGGTTGTGGCAAACTTTTTTCTGAAAATTTTGCGCTACCAAAGAAATGGAAAAATGGCTCGTTTGCAACGCAGAGTTAACGAAATCGCGCGAGTTTCGGTGTGTATATGCGCAATAGGACTAAGTTATAAAGTATGAAATATTATGAAAAACTTATGTGAATGAAGAGCGTGCTTAACTCATTTCCAAATTAGGTCGGCATTTGCCGACCTAATTCCCACCTGAGGTCGGCAAAACTTTCAATTCACATAATTTTTTCAAATTTTTTACATAAATCTGTTGTACACCTAAA
Organism: Cylicocyclus nassatus; assembly: GCA_958299035.1. Classification (NCBI taxonomy): domain Eukaryota; kingdom Metazoa; phylum Nematoda; class Chromadorea; order Rhabditida; family Strongylidae; genus Cylicocyclus; species Cylicocyclus nassatus. The sequence continues at coordinate 10,614,122 of CATQJL010000112.1, read as the reverse complement.
GTTTACTACATGGTAAAATTTTGGTTCCGAAACTCCTCCTCTTGTCCTAGTTAGAGCCCAAAATCGCATCAGCAGCCTAGCTTTCTAAGATAGAAAGCGTGCCCCAGTCAATCAATACGCGCGGGAACGGCGTCTCTCATTCCTATGACTGCGTTTCTTTGATATTTTCTCATTCCTTAATCATTTTTATTGCTTATTTTCTTCCTGTTTTCTATTTTGATACAGCTGAGGAGTAATTTGAGGAATTTGAGCAATTTGGGCGCTTTTGAGCGCTTTTAGGCGAAGTGTGGCCGGTAATCTCGTCGTACAAGCACGAAACGTCATTTTTGGGCTTAAGGGGGTATTCGTAAAATTTATTGGGATCAAAGGGGAATTCGTTTTGGAAAACCCCGTTTGCCCACCTCGTGCCGGGCCCTGAATGCATAGCATAAATTTAGATGAACTTTATAAAACGCAGCACAGTATTTGGTCATATGTGAGCTTACTGCCTAGAAATTTCAAAATGTGATGAAATGCAGCTTATGTACAAAAGATAAGGCAGCAGATGAGATTGAGATCGTACAAGTAGATGATGATAAATGAGGTTGTTAAGGAGTAACGTTTCAATGCATAGGAACCGTTATATGTAACAGAAGTGCATAGCATATATATGGACGATCAAAATAGGATAAGATATTTCTAGTCTTGTTTAATGCATAGAGACCTTGAAGCGTAACATAACGCAGATGTAGATGATACAGATGCAAAATATTAGTAACAACGTTTACAACTAATCACTACTTCATAGCTAAAATTCTTCAGAAGGAAATTCGCGCATGATATTTTGCTTGTAGCAAAGTGCCATATTCAGTTGTATCAGTGGGGGTATGTATCCTTGTTCGAATGATGCTAGCAGAGTTTCACAGAACATGAAGAAACCTGATAATCACCTCTTGTAACCACTGCTGCACAAACGAAAACTTTGACAAAGTTACTGCAACTTCAAGATTGTCTATGTTTCAGGTGATATCTATCAGCTGTGTGCAACTGTGCAGTCTCGAAAAAAATGATTTTTCTTGATATTTGACAGGTGTAGCTTTATTCTGAATGGACTGTGCAGATGTATTTATCATGTTAGTGACTTTAGAATCCAAAATTTTTTCTCAAACAACTACATTCCCGAAAATATTTTTACCATATATTGAGGGTGATGAGCACAGATCCGTGATGAATTCAATCAACTGTGAATTCAAGGTTCTTCTAATGCACGCTGATAAGAGCATACACCATGAACATGGATGACTCGTAGAGCTTTTAGATTTGCCTTTTTATGTTAGTTTTCATGCATTTGCAGGAAGAATCTCTACGAACACTGATACATCAAACAGTGATGAACTTACTATTCATGATCTAAAAATTCTTCATTTCAAGAATCTTTGTAAATTTCTAAAAATATTCTAAATTGATGGAGGATAACTCAGACATAAAAACACCATAACTTATTTTTGGAAACAGTATGAAGTATAATAATTGGTATGTAATTTACTAAGTTGTTAAGTGTGTAAACTTCTATAATTATCCGTGTTGAGCGGCAAACTGTAGTTGTATAGCAAAAATTGAGCCAATAATCGTTTCGCCCAAGATGTTAAGTGAGTTAGTCAGGGTTGCATTGCTGCACTTGACATAAACAACCATATACGAAATTCAATGTCGCAGAATAATTGCGTAATAGTGCAAGGCCCTACATGGTTTCCGCTTGCTCGTTTGAGTAAACAGTTTGCAGACACGCATCCATGTGACGTCACAACCCCTTCGCGCTTTATATAGAACTAGCTGGCTTACCCGGCTCCGCCGTATCCGGACCAAACTTGGCACACATACACTTCGGGCCCCGGCGGGTGTCACAGTCCACTTTTCGTTATCGATCGATGTCGATTTTACCGATTTTTATCGATTTTTTTGCAGAGTTCACCTACAGGGCTAGGAGTTGGCACAGGGGGGAAGTGAGCATGGGGATTCCGAATACAATATTAGTTTTCAGAGTTATCGATTACTTTTATTGATTTTATCGATTTTTTGTAGATTTTGACATGCGAGGCTGGGATTTTGCACAGGGGGGTAATCGAGCATGCAGATTACGAACACAATATTAGTTTTCAGGATCGTCCATTACTTTTTCGATTTTATCGATTTTTTGAAAATTTGAGCTAGGGGGCTGGAATTTGGCACAGGAGTGTAATCGAGCATGCTGATCACCCCCCTTGGGGGTGATCAGCATGCTCGATTACCCCCCTGTGCGAACTCCCAGCCCCGTAGCTCAAACTTTGCAAAAAAAATCGATAAAATCGATAAAAGTAATCGATAATCCTGAAAACCAATATTGTATTCGGAATCCCCATGCTCGATTACCCCCCTGTGCCAACTCCCAGCCCCGTAGGTGAACTCAGCAAAAAAATCGATAAAAATCGATAAAATCGATATCGATCGATGACGAAAAGTAGCCTATGACACCCGCCGGGGCCCGTAGTGTATGTGTGCCAAGTTTGGTCCGGATCGGTTCAGAAATGGAATTTTCTATTCGGAACATACGTACATACATACAGACAGACAGACAGACATACAGACAGACAGACAAACAGACATTCAGCTTTATATATAAGACTAGCGACCCTACGGGTCGCTAGTAAGTGGGTAGGGGCAGATAAATAATAAGGGCAGATACATCGATTAATTAAAAGAAAACAAACAAGCCGCATAAATCACAGGAGTATTCTTGATCAAAGATAAAGCAGATTACCATGCAATGCGCTGAGTGATATAGTAGAGCAGTTCGGAAAGCAGAGCACACATAGAACGCCACGAACTCTTTTTGTTTCTGGCTATGAAAACCTTCCATTTGGAATTCCGTTTTCAAATTAATAGAATGATTTTAGTCATGCACAGTAGTTAAAAAAGTTACCCTATTTTCAGGTGTATAAGCCGCACCCTTTTTGCTCTAAACGCGAGCAGACCCAGGCGTGCCGCCGCGCATATGTCTCGCGAAGCGGTCGCCTTATCGCATACTGCTCTCACTTAACGCGCTCCATGATGACAGTCAGTCTTTTGGCGTGTCCGCCTTTAGAGTGAAAAGGGTGCGGCTTATACACCTGAAAATAGGGTACCTGTAATTTTTTTGTACTATTAGAAACGATGAAACATAGACCTTCTAGTACGTTGAACCGGTTGCATGATTCAGTTCTGCGATCTTGATAAAATCAGCGGTGAAAATTCAGTATGATAGGCGATAATTCAAACATCGCTGACTTTGCGCTTTATGTAGGATCAAATATTAGAAAAGCTGTTTTCAAAACCAAAGTAGATGCTGCAAAATTACTTTTTTGAAAAGGCGTATCAATGCGAAATTACCTGATCATGCAGTTTTTTTGGCTCCTAGTTGATAGATACTACTGTTATTTCAAAATTTCAAATGTATTTTCGAAACGACCTTAGTAAGCTATTCTGAAAACCGAAAAAAGATTCCAATAAATATGAATTTCAAAATGAACACCACCAAACCTCGACGACTTCCAGAGCACCGTCTCGTGTTCAGTGTTGCGAGTACGCATATAGAACTTTACGTTTCCTCTCTTTTTAGAACAATGAAAACTGCCGCCATCTCAGTTTACTTGAATGGCTGCACGAGTGGTCTCGTGAGTAATTTTCACACGTTTGGGAACTTCGGTTCCGTTCATACTTTCGCCTTGCTTAATTCAAACATGGCGTTAATTTCGGTGTTACACATGATGAAAAACATGTTAGAGATTTTTACCCAACGAGGTTTAATCTCACTATTGTGTTCCGTTCACACGCTACATTTCCTAGAGATTCCCCCCCCCCCGCCCTCAGCTCCTCTTTACCCGAAGCAAGTGACTGCCCATACCCGAAAAAGTTTTATCAGCCACGTGCGCTCTTCCCATCCGGATCCTGTTTTCACACTGAGTAACTTCCCAAGCTGCCTTAGAACACTCCACTCCCCCAAAAGTTCTTGCTCAGACTCTTACTCTTTCCGAAATTGAAATAGCAAGAAAATTCGAATTGACGTCTTTGAAAATATTTAGCCAACATCCAAACCAAATCTAGAGTTCATCAAAATTGAACACTCCCTCTTTCTTTTCACACAGTAACCTTTTTGCACAATTCCTCTTTCACTTCAAGATTTTATGACAAATCTCTCGATCGCATTTCGTAAGGGCTTTTCAGACTGTCCAGCATCCTTGCGATTCATCCATAGGTACTTAAAATCCACCAATCTTCAAATTATCTTATTGTTAGCAAGCAACTGATTCAAATTCTTGAAGGGACCTACTCAAAGATGTTTCGCTTTGAGCTGCTCACCTAAAATCTCCGCTCCTTATACAAATTTAAGGTTATTCACATTTGAAGAGCGTATGACTTCTGGATAGACAGTTTAGAGCTTTTATTAGCAGAAAACTCTGAGCAGAAAATTTTTCATACATCCATTGTAGAAAAAATACCCACGAAGTCAGTACAAAAGCATGTAAGATTTTTGAAGAGCGCTAATTTTTTTTCAGTTATTTGAGGCGCGCAGTGAAAACTTTGATAGTCCAAAATGCACTCTCTGACACGTTTTGAGTAGTAGACATTTGCAGAATGAATGATGTTTGTAAATAAATACCTCTTGAATGGCATGTTGCAATTTCACAGATGCTAAGCATCTGATTTGAGAATTTGTATCAATCACTGATCTCTTCCACAGAGTCAACAATGTTTTTTCTTAGAGAATTCAGTGACGCGCTGTTCAACAAAGTTGCACGATCAAAGCTGTGCTCAAATTACTGCTAAAAACACAGAATGAAGTTGCTTTTGAGTGGGTCAGTATGGAAGTTTGTGAAAAATAAATCACTTGAAATTCGTAAGACTGCCACTGTTCTGCTGTAATACCTGACAATCATTTTGCATGACATAAGCATCTCAAACGAAGTGCTCATTCCAAAAAAATCAAAGTTACAGACTGTCCGGTCATGAAAGAATTTGGAAAACTTCAACCTTCTTGCTAGATATTCTGGCAGGAAAAAGGCATGATAAAATTTTAGCAGAAAAAAGGCAGTACAATCCATCGGAAAAGATTTGGCACAGCTGTTTTGGGGAGAGGAAACATATTACGCACTCGAGAAATGAATAAGGGCGGCCACACTATTTTGCTGAGATATCTGACATTTTTAAAACTTATGGTGCACTCCAAATTAAACGCTCCAGTGTAGAAATAGAGAAGCTTGAAATGTAACAAAACAAAACAAAACAAATCTTCCAATAACGATTTCGGCGGCACTTGTTGGAACAGGAAAACGGTAATTATATGTTGGAAGTATTAATAGAGGTCGTGCTCAACTCAAAGGACTGAACAAACTTTCTAAAAACGGATTCGATGCAGTTTTCTGTGCAAACTTATCAGAGGTTTTGGGACAAATTGATTACTCTTGAATCATTCTAACACTGTCCAACAGCAAAGGTGGTGAACCGAATGAACCTGTTCAACAGGATAAGTCTGGCACCTGCCTTAGTGACATCGGACGTGCGCGGCGCAATGGCCGTACGCACGATCCGACTCTCGCGATCCTGCAGGCCCCTACAGGAGATTGGGGGGGGGGGGCAGGCGTTATGGAGCAAAGCTACGCCGCATTCCCCTGCGGTATATCCTGAGGCCACTTGCGTTGTGTCGCCTCAAATTGCAGCCACAGGAGTATCGGTGCTCTTGCCAGCGAATTAAACTATTTTCTATTGGTACGCTTCAAGATGTTCAAACTGCACAAATGCAATGAAAAAAATTGAAGAAAAGGATGAATCTCAGGGGTGAATTGAAGGCTGAATATGATATGAATCAAAAGCTGGATTTAAAAAGTGTTTAAGAGAGGTGGAATATGAGATTAGATGAGAAAACAAGAAGATTTTCCGTCAACGACTGTCCAAAAAAATCGATTTCGTTTTATTTTGCTTTCTCTTGGGTTCTTTCTTACAAACACTTCTTCCTCAAATTATATTTCTAATTTATCTTCAAAATCCGTTTATCATTCGAATTTTGATCCTTTTCTATGAAGAATATGGAGAACGGTTCGATCCGCTGCGTAACGCTAGCTCATCTGCGGCTGCAATTAGGAGCGACGCAACGCAAAATGCCCTCAGGATATACCGCAGGCAGATGCGGCGTAGCTTTGCTCCATAACGCCACGCCGCCGGAGATTGGTAAGTATCGCCCCTGGCAAGCCCGGTCGCGACCGCAAAATATTGCTCCTGAAGCAAGTAAACAGCAGAGACGCCTGTCGATTCAATCTCGTCCTTACCGAAGCACATAGTCATGCGGGACGCCTCGCTGCAACCAATAACAAACTCGCAATTGCCGTGTTGCAGCACGATCCCCGTTGGTAAGGAACAAAAGAATCGAGGGGTGTCTCTGTTCAGACTTCCGAAGGTGTTTACTCGCTTCAAAGCAATACTTTGCGATCGCGGCCGGGCTATGGCCTGCATAGGGACCTCGCTTTGATACTATGATGACGGTGAGGTGCTGCTCCCAAATCTGCCCGACACTGCCTTTGAAGGAGCGGCTCGGCAGAATGACAAATTTGGGATATTTCGTTCTCGGTTCCCCTGGATGAATTAAGCCCAAGACTGTGCTTTGCAGCTTCAAAAGATATCATAACGCGCTTTTCCAAAAGTGAAAAGTGATAATTGAGCGGACGGCGTATGCCTGCCCTCTAAGGCTCGTGGGTACGGTAATTACCGTGTCTCCACTCACGAGCGATCGCGCTCTAGAGAGCAGGCATACGTGGTACGCCCAAATAGCACTTTCAGTTCGGAAAAGCGGGCTATTGATATATTTTGAAGCTGCAAAACACAGTTTCAGACTTAGCTCATCCATGGGAACCGAAAACGATAAATATCCCGAAGTTATTATTTTTCCGAGCCGCTGCCTTTACAGTGTTAATTTAGTCAATGCAGCCGAATGTTTTCCGTCATAGTTGCCAGCAACTGTTGCCAGGTGCCGGATTTGGTATCACTCTGTATTATGCGCTCTCGGCAACAGTCGGCAACATATGACCGATCCCTGGGGAAACGGCCTGCTTCAGCTGTGCCTTTTTCAACGTCCTCAAAATACGCGTGATTATCCTTGTAGACAGCCTAAAGCACACGTAGGGAGCTGATCGGTAGTTCTGAAGCTCTTCTCTCTCGCCTTTTTTTTGTAGCAGAATTGTGCGGCATGTGCTCCACTGTTTGGGTATCCCTTTCTTCTTCATGTTAGAACTTTGAACATGAAAGTCAATAATCCTCTGCACTTTACAAGGAAATTTTCCCGTGCTGCAGGCAACTTTTTCATGTGTGCCCCAAGGCAGTGCTCGACAAACCCTAACGTGGAGATTGCTGGCTTACCTGGGGTTGTCCAATGCGCTATTCCCAAAAATCTACCTTGGAATGCGCGAAAATGGTGAAAAACAACATTTTGCGGGGGCATCAATTCAAAATATGGACGAGAGAAACAGTCCCCCCATGGTGAGACGTTGCAGTACCCTTACGGTTACAACATTGCGGCAATCTCCGATGGTGGGAAGGAAATCACGAAGAGTAGAAAGTGTTAGACCTGATGACACGGTATTTGCTTGGTGGGAGACACGTAAGACAGAACACTTTTAAATGACCAGATTAAATCCTGTATGTCTTCAATCAAATGTCAGAAGCCACAATCTCGAAAAGCCTACCTAGGTATAGTCGAGTAGATCTGACGGTATTCTCCTCAGGTAGGTTAACCCAAAGTATGATACAAATTTGTTACATAAATCTCTACACAAATACATTAAGAAGGAGACCCTACACACCTATATAAAGCAGTGTACGCTCGAGAGAGTGGCAACAAACACAGCGAAACACTAGAAAACCACAAGTTTTATTGAGAGCGAAGAGGGCCAGGGGTATCGCTTCTTTAGCCCTTCGAGGCAATAAACGCAATGAGGTCCACAACGCGGCATGAATAACCAAACTCGTTGTCATACCTAATTAGAAGACCACTTAATACCATAAGATATACTACAAAGACTTACCATGAGATAAGCTTGACAAAATTGGGGTTGAGAGAAATGCAAGCTCCGGGTTGAGCCAGAGTGCGCGGCGTACGGGCGTACGTGACGTACGCAGCGTACGCTCGGTATATTTTATCATAGGAGAGTACGCGGCGTACGCTGCGTACGACGAAATCAGTCGACACGACCTGATCCTCTGTGTATCCCAAAATACCCTTCATTGGACCCTCAGAGGCTGCCTTGACGACCTAGGGCAGGAACTCAGCACTTTGATTGACGTCACTCAACAAACCTTTTTGATGTCATCCATGGAAGCCGCTTTCTGCAGACGGCAAGTGAGATCGACTACCGAGACATCAGGGGTTGGCACACGGAAGGCCATTCCAGTGAGTTTTCCATTTAGAGCTGGGATGACCTTGCCGACAGCCTTGGCAGCACCAGTCGAAGCAGGGATGATGTTCTGGCCTGCACCACGTCCATCACGATAGTGCTTTCCTGATGGGCCATCAACTGTTTTCTGCGTCGCCGTTGTGGCGTGGACGGTAGTCATAAGTCCTTCGATGATTGTGAAGTTGTCATTGATAACCTTATTAAGTGGAGCAAGACAGTTTGTGGTGCAAGAAGCATTACTGAAACAGAAATGAGTCCAGTAAGGAAATGTGCACACTGAAGCGATAAAAGCGCACCTGATAATGTGCTTTTTAGCAGCATCGTACTTTTCGTGGTTCACACCCATTACAAACATCGATGCATCTGCAGATGGTGCTGAGATGACTACCTAAAACACTGCTCATTATTCAAAAGATTAGTATTTTCATCGATGGCAAACGTTGTACCTTTTTAGCGCCTCCTTTCAAGTGAGCAGATGCTCTCTCGATGGTAGTGAACACACCTGTAGATTCAACAATGATTTGGGCTCCATCAGATCCCCATAGAATTTCAACAGGATCCTTGCTGTAAAAACTCACAAATCATATTATTCAAGAAGAGTTTTGCAAGCATTATCATCCATATTTCTGTCATTCAACTACAATTAATAAGCACTTTCCCTTTACAATCCATTAGAGATTTTAGCGGGCTTGCCACGCCCGACTTTTTTCACATTTTTTTTTCAATTTACAAGACTTTTTTTGTAATTCAAAGATTGCTTTCAATTATCTTCAAGTGAAAAGTCACGCGCGCACTTTTACAACTAACGTGGTATCGAGTTAGAGCACGGTGGCTGTTCGAGCTATCTTTTTACATAACGTATTCTAACTGCTAGATTCTACGATCACAGAGCAAAACGAATGAGAGGTAAGCAATTTATGGCGGCAGTGATGCCTGTCTAAGGCTTCGTTCATACTGATCCCAAAGTCCCGGAACAGTTCCAGCACAGCGCTCGAATTAAGCGCTGTGCTGGAACTGTTCCCAAATTTTGGGATCGATATGAACGCAGCCTTTTGCGCCATGAATCCATGTGAGATACGATCCCGGGGCACAGTTTCGAGGCGCATCTCTCAGCCGTTAGAGCACTACCTGAGCTGCCTGTTGGGCAGTGGCTTAGATAGGGCCCCAAAATGGGTGTGTGACGTTTCGCACGACCGTAATGCTTTCCACACAGGACCATCGCCGCGCGCGACACACCCTGCGGCGGCTTTTGCCTAAGCAAAACACGGGGAGGAAAGATTTGCGGCGTGCATTACATGTTAAGACAAGTCTCAAAATCAGGGAGACGCTGGAGACCGCCCGTGCGAAAAGACCGTCTCCCCCCCCCAAAATTACTTTCCACGTAAAATTCGCATAGGTCCAGATCTGCCTAAACGCTGCCTTTAAAAACCATGAGATATCTATGAAGAAAAACTTACAACAGTGTGTGTAAATACGTCAAATTCTTTATCCATGTCTTTCGGGTCCATCAAAACGTGGATGGTCAAATTCTCTCTGATGATTACGGTTTTAACAATTTCAATTGTCAACACCTAAATTAATAAATTAAACACTGTGCTTTAAATATAAAAAAAACTTACTGTGCTAAAATGATAGTCCCGATAAGAAAACTTCTCATCAATGCCCGCAGAGTACTCCACGGCTACAGTTACAGGTACAGGCAACGCTTCGACAGCCGCCGGCAGCGGCCTTCTACAGGAAGTGCACTTTTTAGTAAATCTTCAGTTGAAATGTTTGCCATGATACTAAACATCAAGTTTTAAACGACACATTGACAACCATCTCTATAACATAAGTTTCAGGCAACAACTACTATGAAGTTACCAAACTATAGGGCTCAGGATCGCGAGAGTCGGTGAGTTTGCGGCCATTGCGCACGCAGGATGCTACAAGGCCTCAAACCACTCAAACAATCCTTTATTTCTCGGAATCGCCTTAAATAATCAGAAGCTTACATTTGATAGCAGAAAAACGTCTAAAAAGCGAAAAAAGACCGAGAAAGCTCAATGCGCGAGCAATGGCCGCAACCTCACCGACTCTCGCGATCCTGCAGGCCCCTATACAAAAAAATCCTGGAAACAGGCTGCGAACCAAACTGAGTGTGAAAAAAAAAGGATATTCAATTATGCTTGCTCGAAAGAACTTAACCTAAACTTGTTTGTTGAAGACAAAGAGAGCAAAGTCGCAAATCCAAAACCAAAAACGTTTTTGGTGAAAAGTACAATCATTTATATTGTACATAATTGTGAGGAGAACTTCGTGTCTGCCTAGTTGTTTAAATAAGAAGGGCAAAACTTCAAAAAGGGGCAAAATTCAGAGCATTTTTAGATGAATTTATGGGAAGTATCAAGAAAACTTCCATTTTTGAAATGACGACCTACGAGACGAAATCACATGTGGGGGACGACTCAACCTGTGATTTGAGAATTAAATGAATCAAAGAATCAAATCAAAAATCACATGTGACAACTCAATAATATCTCAAGTCTGCGTGACTGCTTAGAAACAAGGAAGGCAAAAAGATTTTTGATTTTGAAATCAAGAACTATGACACGAAAAGAAATGAGGAGAGGGTGATCGAGAAAAGATAAAACGGATATTCAAATGGTAATTCCTCCAAAACGCTTCATGTGTGCGTAATTGATCAGCAAGTACACCAAATTGAAGCAATTATGCGAAATTGCAAAACATTTATTCTCATGAAGAACTACAATACGAAAAAGCATAGCTAAGATGGAACAGAACAAGTTCTTCAGCCGCATAAAAAGATGATGAAATATGTAACGCCGACATGATTCAACTCCAAAACGAAGCGCTTTTAACTATGGCAAAAATAACAATAGAACGAATCAAAGAAGAACAACCATTATCGACCGCCTCAGAAGCGTGTCGAAGAACGCAGGAACGAAACAAAAAATCAAAAAAAAGGAAAGCGACCATTTTAGCGTGTCGAAATACGCAATGAGAATGGGAAATCGAAGCAAAGGGCAGCTCACCATCCCACATGACTTCCAGACTGGAAAACAACAGACACGAAAACACTGTCGCAAACCAGAAAAACACCATCGAAGACGTACAGACAGCATCAACATGCTTATCCACCAACGTACAGACAAGTACACCATTCGGTTTTATATATATAGAAGGATATGATAAACAAAAATAACATTTTCTTTTACAGTCCGCATGTTTGCTGCACTGGTACGCAGGGCATGGCATTTACACTGCCACTTCACCAAGTTAGTCGTGATTGGAATCGCGATTATCATAACATCCCAGTTAAGCGCACAGTCTCTTACTTTAGTAATCTACGATTTCATTCCAACAAACAAGAAGGAAATTAAGAAACCGAAAGCGAAGATGTATGACGCTGCTTTGATTTTTGTCGCTCGAACAAGAGATGCAATTGAACAGATATTGAAATGGTACTTTCTTAGATACTTGAAGTGTAACTTTGTTAGTATATGTTTGCTGATCCCATGTTCAATTAAGGCTTGTTCTCTGCGCGCTCGAAGAAAGGTGCATGGCGGGCACCGGTAATGAGTCTCTTCCTTGCAGATTCGGAAACCGTTTCTCGGATGAACCAAGGTGCCATAGGTTAGTTGAGTACACATAATTTGACCTCACAAGCTTCAGAAATGTTTGGTGGATCCATTGCTCTGATTCTAATTCTATGCAAGTGTCCTTCAACATTCATTTAGGGCCTAATGCATAAAATCTCCTCCTTGATCGGAAGTATAAAGTCGGTGCGTAACGCACTAGCAAGGAAAGGATACTCGGTGACCGTGGCCATCAGAAATGGGATGTATACCGTAAGATGCACCTCGAAATGCTGATTCTAAATCTGTGCTCTACATCTGCGAAACGATTTTCTGAAGGAAGTTATGAGCTTTTTTCGTAGGAAATTTGCGTACTTTTGGGTAGTAAAAATCACCAAATTCATTCTAGTTTACCATTTGAAGCTGTTGAAAGGAATTTTAGAAGGTATACTGTTGTATTATATTACACCTATCTAAATCATATTCAGCATTTGAGAGGGAAAGAAAAATTTTTATTAATGATTTTCACTATCCGCAGTAACGCAATTTATTTATGAAAAAATAATCATAACTCCATCCAAATCATCGTTTCGCAGATATGGAAGACAGTTTTTGAACCAGCATTAAAAGGCGCATTTTTTGATATATAAGTCATTATGAATGGCCACCAAGTATCCTTCCCTTGTAAGTCATCTACCTAACAGGGAAGCATCCCTGGCCTTTTGAGATGAGATGTAACCGTTAAAATCGTCTTGGAACGTCCGAATCGAATTTTTATTTCTGCTATTCTTTTCTATAAAAAAGGTTTTAAAGGATTTTTGCGCCAAGGTCGGCTCCCAGGGGTGATACGACCGGAAAGCAACTCCTACATTTTGATCACTTTGTCACAGACTTCCATCACTGTGTTTATGCATTCGTTTTCCATTCGTTATTTTTATAAGCACTTAGAATAAATATAGAATAAATATGTATAGAAAACGTTCATATAGAAATGACTCCTCATTGAATTTTCAAGTAAAGGCATGTCTTTATCTCGAGGATGCCTTACTTTCAAAAAAAGCTTAATTGAGGCAATGCAAAACTGAGGACACAAAAGGATTAGTACTTACATTTCCGTCAACTTGTGGGGCTTCGCAGTAAGCACTACAACTCAGCGTAACGGCGGCATTGGCCGTGCGATCGTCTTTTCGTAAATCATAGCTTTTTTCAGAGAGACGATTAGCAGGAACGGAAGTTTGGAATTGGGATCAGCGTTTCGTAGGAGTGTAATGTTGTACATCTCATCTCAAAAGGCCACAGACATCTAGTATATTGAGTAACCTATCTGACAAGGGAAAGATACTCGATGTCCGCATGCCTTCGAGGTGAGATGTAAACCATTATACTCGTCTTGGAACTCTGATTCCGAATCTTACTTCAATTTCTGCTAATCATCTTTATGAAAGAAATTATGAACGATTTTCGCGCCAAGTTGGCTGCCTTGATGCAGGTGTAGGTCCAAATCTTTGTGTGTTCTTCAATTTAAATTGCTGCAATTAAGCTTCTTTCTAAAAGTTAGGCATCCTGGAGGTAAATGCATGTTTTTGTGTCCTTACTCTTTGAAAATTAAGCGAAGGACTCATTTTTATACGAGTGTGTTCTAGTAAAGTACTTACTTGTTTTGAGTGCAAAGAGTGCAAGTCGTGCGTCGCCTTATGTATGCACTTGTTAAAGCTTGTTTATCTTGTTCGAGTAAATTTAGCAGAGTCATAACCAATGGATAGATGTTGGAGCAAATAGTAATCATTTTTCTCAATTTTCCACGTTCTCTGAAGAGTAACCGCTTTCATATACTTCGAAGATGCCTAAATATGAAGAAGCCTAATTGAGAAACTGAAAAACAAAAAAGGGCAACGGAAAGCCTACACCTACATCATCATTTGGGATCAGGGTCAAGCAAGGGGTGTGACACACGATCGCTGGTTACGACCCCCCCCCCCACCCCCCTGAACTATATATCGTTCATTCGTTGACCGTACGGACTGCCGACCGCGTGGCGACTGCGACGCGTGCCTTCTAAACTTGCGAAAAAGTGACAAGTTGGACCGTGGCTTAAGATGAGAAGAATTCTTTGTTTCTTTTCTACACTATAAAGATGAGAAGAATCCTCTGTTTTCTCTCTATTCATCTTTTCTACGAAAACATCATGCACGCGCAGCAGTCGCCGCGCGGTCAGCAGTCGTTACGGTCAACGAATAAACGATACCTAAGATAGCATTACCAGAGTTGAGAAAGAGGTCAGGCACAAGTCTTTCGAACCCCCCCCCCCCATGAAAGCCCTCAAACGACCCCTTCTTTCTCCTCTTAACCTCTGGACCTCAGTGTGACATTCTGGAGGACACTATCTTTTTCTAGAGAGTTTCCAGATTTCTGAGAGCTGTACGCCCGATTTTCTGTGACTGCACTTTACAATCACACGTAATTTGACGGCTGATTTTGATCTGAATGGGCATATTGAAAGGGCCATAATTTTCTTATGGGCGAGGCGTTCGACTCCAAATTTCCAATGTAGCAAGAAGAAGTTATGTGCTCAATATTCATACCAGCGATGGAGCGCTTTCTGGATTTTGAAGGCAAGTTAAGGGGGTGTGCGCACCCCATTAACTATATCAAAAAACATTTTTAGCGGACAGTATTTATATGAATCGAGCCTAAACCTTGTAGATTCCATAGGACTGTTTGGAGCCTGATTTGTCTTCTTAGCTCTAAGTAATATTTGGTGAAAGCACAGCGATCAAACGCGAAAAATGGGAAAAACGAGATTTTGGTTGGCTTCTAATTCCACAGTTTGCAGGTCTTCTGAAGCGGGATTCCTGAGGTGGACAAAGAAGGAGTAGTGCTTTGTCTTGAGTGCAAAAACGGATAGCTAATTCACCTTTGAAACAAAGTTAACCATGTTGGAATTTGACCATTTCATTTAGGTAGCCTAGTATCTTGAATCTTCAGAATTCGCTCACACATTGTCTACAGGGGTTATTTGACATGCTAATTATGGATATGATACGAATATCATGTTATCACTATTGTGGGATTACCCAACTACGACCCCCTCCCCTTTTGGCTCCTCAATACGACCCCCCAGGTGTGGCGTGCCGCACCCCACGCTTGACCCTGTTTGGGACTCTCGCACTAACCACAACACCACAAAGTGGTGCTGTTGGTCGTCCCGACAGTCGTTACCTTGGGTGGTCAAACTTGGCGCGAAAATCCTTCACAACTTTTTTGGAGAAATCATTAACAGGACCAGAATTCAGATTTGGAATTAGCGTTTCAAGACAGGTGTAATAGTATACATATCATTTCAAAAGGCCATGCACTGAGTATCGTCTCTTGTGAGATAGGTTGCGGAAGTTTATCGATAGAGCAAAGTGAGCTCTACAAGATGGTGTTCGAATTGCGCCAACTTTGATGCCCGCAAGGTCTGAAGCCAAAACTAAAAAATCCCATTGCCCATTTTCATGAAAAGCGGAACTCTCTTTAAAACATGAATCTCAGACTAGCTCATGTGCACACTCTCTGCGTTATACTGCAGCGCGCCAGAAGTGCAGCCATGATTTGTTATCCTTCGCAGAACCTAGTTTTCGCGAATAAAGCTTTGAAAAATCTAGCCTAAAAAGTTACAAAAGGAGAACTATACCTGACATTTGGCGAAGACTAGCTCTCAAAGGAGGCTGTTTTTAAAAATTTGTAAACAAGCAGCAGTATTGGAACAGCTCAGCACTGCTTTGCTAAAACCTTGAAATTCTTTTTTCTTAACATTCAGATGAGTAAGAAATGCAGCAGCTGCACATATGACTGATTAATGTGGAAGATTTATGCATGAACCAGTAAGGGATCCGTGATATTTTTTCACGGTTTTCCAATTTTTCGGATATTTAGCATCGAAGCCGGTGCAAACTTTCAAAAACATTTTGTAGAGTCTGCTTTGCTTTATGGAGCTGCAGCCTGCAAGCTATATTTTAGGTAAGGTATATGATTTTTTTGCGTTTGACTTGTTTTGGTGCAAGAACTATGCATCAAATATTACCTTGAAAACAAAGTTTATATACTAAAGCACCAGAGATCTACATTTTACGTTGTCTGTTCACGCTGTGTTTTCACTGTCCCTTTTTGTAGGCATATTGTAAGAAAGGGTACTGCCGTGCAAGCCGTACTTTCAATTTCTCGTATAATCATCTGATGATTCCCAGCAACCAATCGTTTTTTCTATAAAGCCACTGTCCTTCCCTAAAAGTTTTCTGCTGATTATTCAACAATGCAAACAGTGTTGAGTATGTTTCTGGTGTAAACAAATGAAGTATTGAAGTAACTTAAGTTTTGATGAACCACAAGTCTATTCGATCACTTGAGATTTGTCAAAGATTCCAACAATCCAGTAGCTCCATGTTTTCTAGTTAGATCAGCAACGTCATATCAGCCACCGCGATCTTGTAATGTTGACTCAAAAGGAAGGAAAAATGAATTAGGAAAGAAAGACTGTTGACCGCTGGGGAACAACGGCCCATCATAATATTAGGTCATTCCATAAGATCTTAGCGTTTTCATTCTCGTCCTCGTTTCTCTGGAAGACGATTGTTTTGCGACAAGGTGCGCATATCGCTAGAATGAGCTAGTCATTGCCTTTACAATAAACCTATTGATTTCAATGAAGATTACCCGCTTCAATTTCTCAGCTTCCAAATGTGAAATTTGAAACTACAAAAAGAAGCAATTTTGACATCTGCTCATTTTTTCTTACAAAAAAAGTTTTGCATGGACTTTTATGCCGAATATGAGATTTGGCGCTTCCCGTCAATATGAGACGAAAAAGAGAGACTGCTCTAAAGAAACCAAAAATTCGCAGGGTGCTTTCTAAACAAGGCTTTTTGCAAGACGGGCAGGAGGTTCTGAGCTGAAAATTCTTAGCCAAAAACACAACGATCACACATAATGCAAGCAAACAGGCACTGTTTCAACGTATCCCTAAAAATATGACTCAAAGGACAAGTCCAATGAATGTGCATGACAAAGGATGGCTCCGTACGGCAAATGTTGTCAAAACTATCTTGCAAGACTAGACGGGAGACATATTAGCATCCGATACACTCCTCAGACCTCGCCCCACCAGATGATCTTTTGCACCGCTCTCTTGCCAACCTTATAAACGGTGCTTGTTCCGATTCTAGAGGCGATCTTAGGCGTTATTAGATCTTAGATGACTTTCCTGGGACCAGACCCGCTTATTTTGAAAAAACGAAGTTGAAAATGTTACGGCAAGAGGGGAGAATGTTATGCGTAGCAGCGGAAAATACATGATCGTGGAATTTTGACATAATTTGTCATTTCGTTGGTCAACGAAAAGCTACGAACTTATGGAGCGACCTAATAGAAATCGAAATGTGTGTCTTTTATGGCAGTATGCTCTTGTTCAATAAGTTTACGGCTGAGGATGGTGTTTCCACTTGAAAGACAGCATGAGCAAATCTTTTAGCACGTTTCGTACCGGTGCTGCACATGGTGCAGCACGCTGCTTTGGGTTGTTTCAGACTGCCGCACTGACTGCAGCAGACTGCAGCAGACTGCAGCTGACTGCACTGACTGCAGCAGACTGCAGCTGACTGCGACTGACCGCACTGACCGCACCGGTCGCTGCCTCCTTTCGTAAAAGAAAAACAACCGCGATTATCAAAACAGCGTGATTTACTCCTAAGAACATTATAAGTTCCATCAGAATTCTTCTCAATCAAATTTTGGCGATAGTTTTCTTTGGTATGCTCGTATTTGTTCTAATTCTATCATTGCATATACGTGTTTTGTAACATTCTAAACCTTGTTGTCTTCTGCTTTTACGTATATATTGTTGTTGTTTGTTCAAACCACAACTATTTATCCTCTCCGCCTGCAGGCTTCAGCCGCTGCGGTCGTTGCGGTCAGTGCGGTCAGCTGCAGGCTGCTGCAGTCTGCTGCAGTCAGTGCAGTCAGCTGCAGTCTGCTGCAGTCTGCTGCGGTCAGTGCAGACTGCTGCAGTCAGTGCGGCAGTATGAAACACACTTTGAAGGATCTTTTTGACGTTTACAGGAGGTTTTCTTCTAGTCCAAGATTATCAAGTCAAAGGCCTAAGCTTCTACTTTTCAAATGACTCTGCAGAGTTGTGCCGGCGAAATTTGTTTAGAAACTATGAGCACAAATCGAAACAGAACAGATTTCGCAGTAGTTGCACCTTTTGCCACAATATCCCTGTCTTCTCTGACAGGCATTCGTGGTAGGACATGTCGCATTTTTGTGGCATCATGCGTATTTACGACTCTTTCAACATTATTTAAGTTGTACCGTTGAGCGATTTGCTTTCATGAGGGAAGTTAGTCACGCCAAGTAAAGGTTCAAAAAGTATTCTCTCTCATTGCTTTTGCGACTTTTCCAGGCTTTTCTGTTGCAGAGAGGTGCTCAGGAGTAGATCCTATTGGTGATTTATTTGTAAAGAGCTTTTCACCCTATTCAAACATAGCCAGAACAACTCTTGCTATGATGGCCCCTTGGAGAACTGCTACTATAGGTATAGTCGTCCTCACCCCACTAGTCGGTCGGTGGTCGAATTCAAATTCGAACTGTAGCAGGCTACCCGCGGCAGAGCGCAGCAGACCGCCCCTCAGCCAACCGCTTGCACATGAGCTTTCCTCTTGATTTCTTCGTGTTTCTTTGCTGTCTCTCGTACTGCGGCAATGTTCTTGATCATATTTTTGGTTTTCGTACAGCTGACTATTGTTTTGTGCAATTGTACTTGTTTGTTTCACATTTTTTCAGGTAAACCGGGAAGAATAGAGATTTTTGGATGAGAAATATCTTTTCCGGTAAGTGAAATAGTCACAAATGTGATTTGATAAGTTTGTGATGATTGTGTCAAGTTTTTCGTTAGAATTCTAGACTATTTTTGCGACAGGGCTGAAATCCTCTCAAAAAGTATTTGTTTCAAACAGTTAGCGGTACGAAATCTAAAAATCTGATTAAGAGCATTGCCGTAATACGAGAGATAGCAAAGAAACACGAAGAATATAAGAAAAAATCTCATGCAAGCGGTTGGCTGAGGGCGGTTTGCCGCGCTCTGCTGCGGCCGGCTTGCCCCAGTTCAAATTCAAATTCGACCACCGACCGACTAGTGGGGTGAGGACGACTATAGATGCATTCTTCGCACTGATTTTGTTAGCAAGGTTTTCTAGGCATTTACAGCAAATGATGTATGGTCTCTTAAGCACTTCTGGTGCTAAAACATGAATTGTTCTTCCTCCTGGGGTTCCTCTAACACGGGTGCGTGGCGTTAGGTACTCAGCCAAGGTGTGGGCGTTAGGTACCCAACCATCAGTGGTATACACTAAGCCACGCCCCTTGGCTACTTCAACAGCGGGTACCTAACGATACACTAAATCCTAGCTGCTAGAACAGCTTACCTACTCAGATAATCGCCGGGGGCAAGCGGCCATGCGAATTTTGAGCAAGCGGGCACCGGAAAAATAGTTCGCTGATTTTTTGTGGTCCGCTTGCAGAAATTTGGAATAATTTTGGCCAATTTTTAGACGAACGCTCGAAGATCTATCGCGCTTTTTCTATACATAAGTTGCGGCATAGTAGCCGCATTCTCGCGGACTTTCCGCGAGAACATGCAAAATTATTTAGAGCCGCACGGTCCTTTTTGAAGGACCGCACAGCCCTCAGGTACTTTCCGCTGAAAGAAAGTACCCCAAACTTGGGTAATAAAACCATCGATGGCACCTCTGCCACATAGAGTCTCATCTTTTCTCGGCGTACGCCCGAAACCGCGTAAAAAGAGTCCGAGCGCCTGCTGAAAGTTTGGCCAGCGCCCGCTGAAAGAGATTATTTGACGAGCGCTTGCAGAAAATTTTGTATTGATGCCCGCTTGCAGAAAACGGAAATACCGCCCGCTGAAGATTTGGCCACGCCCCGAAATCCTGCTGACCGCCTGCAGAAAAGCGCGAGTTTGCGGACCGCCTGCCCCCAGCGATTATCTGAGTAGTTGCTAGAGTGCTGGCGCTTGCCACCCAAGAAAAAAGGCAGTTGTGGGGAATCAAAAAAATGGCGCAAATGAAAGCGCAGTTTGCACGGCGTTTTTCTATCGCTTCTTTTTTTAGAATCACACAAATTCGGTGATGAAGATTGAAAACAGGGTAAACTTTCACTAGCACTTCACATAGTTTTGCAAAAAATTATGATAAACTGATCTAACCGATAATGTCAGCGGGACTTTCAAAAAAGAAAACTTCGTGGAATTCCATTAAACCTAATTTATATGATTTTGACGAAGCAAAGTGCACTTTGGGAGATTCCTGGCAAATAAGTTGTGCGGGATATTCCTTTCACATATTGTTGTCGGGCTCGTTTTGAGATGTGAAGTCAAGGGTCGTAACCCATTATCGTTAATATTGCCACACGATTATGAACTCCATTGTCGTAAATTACCGTTTTTATAGTGGTTATTGCTAGGGCCAACAGATCTATGGGACATTACATTGATAAGCAAATCTTTCTATTTCGGGAAATTCCGCATCCCATGTGAAATTTTCATTGAGCTACTGTTTTTATCATGCCTTCTCTGTGGTGTTTTTTGGAGGGCTTTCATATTGCAGTGTTTCTTGGTCATTCTCTTTTCTAGTAGCTAAAATAGATTCAATTTATCCAACCAAAGCTATGCATTTTTTTGTAACTCATTAAAATGAGAAAGATTTTGTCAACCTATTTCATTCTATTGGTACACACTCATCCGAAGTTGGCATAGCCCTAAGATGCAAAATTTTCATTGATTGAAACAGAGCTAGTGGCCCCCATTAATCAATTGGTAGTCACATAGTCCTCCTTGTTCCGATTTCTGATGACAAATTCTCGCCGAAGCTTTTCTTCCACTTGATATCACTTCTCATTGTCAAAAATATAGTAGGAGCAGCTTTCTGAAACAAAGTAATATTTCCTGCAACTTATTTGCCACGAGCATCTCCAAAAGTGCGCTTTGCTCCATTAAAATCATAAAATTTTGGTTAATCGAAATTCTACAAAGTTTACTTTTTTGACCGCTGACGTTATCGGTTAGATTAGATCATAAAAGCTTTACCCTGTTTTGACTTTAATCACCGAATTTCTGGGTTTCCAGTTGATAAAAAAGAAGCAATGAAAAAACTTGTTTACAAACTTGTGCTTTCGTTCGCGCATTTTTTCATTTCCTCCATCTTTTTTCCTGGGTGGCAAGCGCCAGCACTTTAGCGACTAGGTAAGCTGTTCTCGCAGCTAGGATTTAGTGTATCGTTAGGTACCCGCTGTTGAAGCAACCAAGGGGCGTGGCTTAGTGTATACCTGTGATGACTGGGTACCTAACGCCTAGACCCCAGCTGGGTACCTAACGCCCCCCCTCTAACACCACGTCGTCACCTAGGGCTTGATACATACCTCGCTGCTTAGATATGGACAAAACCAGCGAGCAGCGAAGGCAGCGCTGCTCCGGCTGATCAGCGCTGCGCGGCTGCTTTTTGAGTGCATGTTGAGTGCAGAAACCATCAAAAATAACTGCGCTAATGTCGAGTTTTAATATGTCAAAAAGAAGAGAATTACCATATTTTAAGTTGGATCTGGTCCATACTTTTATGAGAAGTCCTTCATTTTTCTTTTTTCATCATTAAATTTACAATAGAAAGTAGCTCATAAGAGCAAACACTAAAAAGCAATTCAAATGTATTCATTCCATTCGACCACTGATAAGGCAGTGGCTGTCCCAGTAGTATGAAAGTGTCCCTCAGGCAATGACATGATTGGAGTCCATTGCAGGCCAAATTTTATCTGATTACGCTGTCAGCTTTTTAAATTATTGCCAATGTGTAGTCAGTATCAATTTCTTTCTCTTCAAGTTCATGGAGTATGTCCCTCCACTGAGTCTCAATATTTCCTATCCTCTGAAATCCCAATTAAACGGTATTAGGTTGCATTCATGACTTGCTCACGCAATATAAAGACGGACTCTGTTTTCAGAACGCTAGTTAGAGTTTGAAAATTGCAAAAAATTGGTAATTTCGAGCTAAAACAGCTGTTTGCAGCTCACAGCTGCTGAGATACGCTCAGAAAAAGTGAGCGTAACTCAGCTGCAAATCTCATTGCAGCGCTGATCAGCTTGAGCAGCGCTGCGCAGCGCTGCTCAAAAACTCGTTAGGTATGGACACGACCTTCCGTGTTAGCTGCTGCAGCGGGAGGCAGCAGCGTCACTCCATTGCAATCAATACGCACAACTCACATTGCTGCCACCGCTACGTATAGACACCCGACGCTAGGTATGTATCAAGCCTAAGTCTCCGTCTGTATTAACCAATCATCTTTATAGCAATTCTCCACAATGTTGAATGAGAGATGCATGTGTTAAGACGTGAAAAATAAGGTAGGGAAGCGACGGTAGCAAAATTGCGGACAAGCTGAGCAAGAATCTGTTTTCCCATCGGACCTAACTATTGCAAATGCAAGGAATCTTTGTCGCATTGAAGTGAAGCATGTCTCTAGTTAGTTCCAAGTGTCCACCCGAAAAGATTTAGGTTTCTTTAGTGGTTTTTTGACTGGTGAGCCTAAGGCGGAGGTATTAAAATGCTAAAATGGCATTTACGGTAAGTGACAGCGAGTCAAAGGCTGCCGTTTGGAACTACCGCACGGTGGGAGCGATAGTTTCAGAACGGTTTACTTCCTACCCCTTATCCAAAGAGTTTCATCACTGAAACTAAGCCGACGCTCTATTATGGCACATCCCGTGATAATTTACCTTGTTAGAGGTAATAATGCTGAGCTGAAGTTAATATGAACCACTGCATGTCGTAGTTGGACAAAAGCAATTCTCCCCCCGATTCCAACTGCGTTTGTTTATCATAGATGATCCATCTAGAAAACAATTTAGCTGCATGAAGGAAGTAAGCAAAAGTCTAATTTGCAGATGCGTTACGTGTCGCTCTCAGAAAACGTTTTTTGTCCGAATTCAATATTTAGTGGTTCATAAGTGGAACAACGGGTGGTTGTTATTGATTGATTGCAAACGAAACTAAAATTAACATAATGTCTGAAAACGATTTTAGTTCTGTATGTCAGAGAGCAGCCAAAATGTAAAAACTGCTGCTTATGATCGCCGAAATGGATGCACAAACAAATCAAAATCTTCTCCGCAGTCTGATCTGCCTTCCTGATTAAAACATTAACTGCACTGTGATGAGATTTCTGCAGTTGCAGTTATCCTCTATGCACAACTGGGGCACTCACTTTCAGAGGACGGAGGGCAGTAGAAGTATTAGTTGATCCCACCACGATTGCCCCTGTTAGACCCAACTGGGGTACTGTGGCAAAAGGTGCAACGACTGCGAAATTTGTTCTGTCAAATCGAACAACAGTTGCAACGAGTGCGGCAACGCGAACGACGGTACACATCAGTATTGAAACCAGGGCCCGGCACAGATCGTCCAGAAGCAAGCTGGACTTCGTTTTCAGAGCAAAAAGCAAAGGAGATTTCGTTTTTGACGATTCGGGGCCCAGCACCAAGAATAAGCGCCATTTAGTCGAATACAAGCTTTTCAGACAGGTTATCACACGATTGACATGCTCTATCGTGTATGGCGAAAAGTGCGCGCAATTTGAAAGCAAGGCTGAAATAAACAAATTGCTTGTTTACAATGCACACAAAGTCATATGACACCAAAATTGTACTGTATACATTGAAAATTATTTGCAAAAGAATTATGTAAAAATGTTTGAAAACTTATGTGAAGTAATACGTTTTCCAAAATTAGATCGTCTCCAGACGGCCACCAGACGATCTGAGATCGTCTGGAGCATATATTTCTGTCACTTCACATAAGTTTTGTATTTTTCTATCATGAACGGATTCTCCGGTCGAAAATCTACCCCTGAGCATGAAAACATTTTCAATTCATTGCCTTTCCTTTGTTTTTTGCCTTTATTTTCTCATATAACGCTTTGTAAAATATCGCGCTCCAATCCCAAACTCTTGTGCATGCGTAGTACTCAGCTGTAATTTGGATTTTCACTCTTATCTTACGTTTTATCTTTCAGAGTAGTAACTCTTTCTTGTTTTCATCTTCTCCTAAGCAATTAGGTTAAAGGGGACTTCGTAAAACTTCCGAAAGTCATGGAAGACTTCGTTTTCAGAAACGCTAGAAACCGACTCGTGCCGGGCCCTGATTGAAACGCGTGCGACGTCGCAACTTTCCTTTGCTTGATATCAAAAAGAAAAACCATAGTTTCAATACTGATGTGTACCGTCTACAACATAGATACTTCTGGATACTATTAGAGACTGAGTTCTTGTTCCTATCTTTCAGGGAAGCACAAAAGTCCTTCAAAAGCGACAAAATCTAAACACTTCGAATCCGCTCAAAACTTTGTCTATAGGACTTATTTGATAAGTTAATCACAGATGTAGCACACAGTCTACGAAATAAGATACCTTTGTTGGCTAATGGCTGAAAGTGCACTCTTTTTCGCCGCGCGCGATTTCGCGGTCCGAAACGTGTTAATGAAGCCTTCTTTTGAGGTGCTCCCTTCACGGCGCAGATGTACCTTAGACTCTGACAGCTTTTTGACTCAGATAAGTCGTTTTCAGTTAAGTCCGCTTAACAGAAGATAAGTCCTTTTATAACTACCCTAAAATTTTTCGGATAAGCCGGAAGCGGCTAATTTGTGTCAGACTTATTTTTAGACGGATTTATTGCGGGGAGGCCCTATATGCCAGATTTTTGGGTACTTGTCTGACTGCAAAAGCATACCGAAAGGAGTTGAACTGTTGTCTAATTTGAAGTGAGTGAATCGCGTCTGGGATCAGCAAAGAGGGGTTACCATCATGCTCTCCTCATGCTGATACCATTTTCGCTTTCCATATCAGCGAGACGGCTCTGCGAAAGGGGTTGTGGACTCCTAACTCTACAGCCTTTCCCCGCCACTGTCGTTTACGGTTACGAAAAGAGAGGGAGTGCCAATAAAAAAGTTTGCAAAGCATTATCGAATATCGGATTAGGGTACTATCGAACTCTTTCTGATGCTTTAATTTTGTGGCACATCCGGCAGTATTGAATGGGTCTATTTTGATCGACTGGGAATGCCTACTCTTTCTGATGTTTCAGGTTCGACCAATCTGTGGTGAATCTTCTAGCTGCCAATGCTTTTTGGTATGATAGACACTATTATGTAAGTGAGATCGTCGACTTCTTCAATATCGTGAAACAGTGATGAAGTTTAAATTGAAAACCTTTAATCAATGAAATCTTTTACCTTACCGGTAGTCTTTTCAAAAGCCTTTCTGAGCACTATATGAGGATCAAAGATATCAATCACTTGAGTTTCATATGATCCGAACATTTATAGCATCTAACAACTTCTGTTGCATTTTTGTAGAGAGCCAATAGTTTTTGTTCATTCTTTACTGACACAATATCGTAGCATGAACTTTTCCTCAAGGATATGGTAGCTTGTGTTTTCATATATTTCCAAGAAACAAAAATGATCTATGGATCTGCTGATTTATCCTCGTTGATGTATGCAACACCTCTTCTACGCGTGTAACTGAAAACTGTTTGCATATGTATAAAATGTGTTCTATTTCTTAAAATGAATCAATGAAGATTTCATGGCTGGAATTTATATTGGAGACGTAGCCATATGCAAATTAGTATATGTTTCATCAATCGCAACATCCAGTCTGAGCTACATTAAGTTTGTGGACGACCTTCTTTATCTGTAAAAAAGGCGGTAAAGATTATGGACTTTGCTGAAACTTTGCAGTTCAGCGATTATTATTTTATGTGGTAATCTCTTTTCGGACACTCAGAAATCTTTCGACCTTTCAAAGCCTGCATATGAAAGTGACATGTTAGGAGAATGAAACTTCCTTGAGAGGACCAGTATCGCGCTATTTCGTGTCCGAACAAAGAGGAGAGGGGGACTTTCAGAACCATTTAGTGTAGTGCTACTGACTCTTGCTGCGGAACAAATTTATTGAAAACTGCGTAAGAAATCATGTAAAATGCATATGTTGTTACCCACAGGGTGGCCATTAGGGTGGCATATGCCACTCAAATTTGGAAACTTGGGCATACCCTTAATTCACGTAAGTTTCTCATATAATTTCATACATTGTTTTCATTCCCCACCAATCATACAGCACCAAGTTTGGAGCATATCGTTATCGGCGCGTTGCAAAAGTATCATGAAACCACTTCCCACTTATAAAACATTTTCATTGCCATAACTTAGCCCTTGTCCGTTTATACACTAGATTTCGAATCATACCTTTATATGGGTGCTATAAATGCGGCAGTTAATTGCTACTCAACGAAAAATATCAGGATTGTAAAGATGACGCGCGAATGACGCAAAATCGTATTTTTGCACGTTAGTCATGAGCAACTTGTCCTGGGACTCGTATATACATATAAATACACAGAATAATGATAGTGATAATAGTATATACATATGGCGCATCCCCAAGGATTTCATATGAACTATCAACGTGGCTATCCATGAGTCATTTCAACATGTCAAGTTCGAATAAGCGCCTCATTGCTGGAGTGAACGTACTAAAACGATCGAAAGGCAGCCACGTTGATGGTTCACATGGGAACATTTCTGAGGGATGCATGATATATATATATATATATATATATATATATATATATATATATATATATATATATATATATATATATATATATATATATATATATATATATATAATATATATATATATATATATATATTAGGTGGGTGCAAAAGTTCTGTCGTTTCATTTTCAAAAATTTGTAATTTCGCCAGATTTCAACGGATTTGAGTGCCTGTAATTTTATTAGAAAGAATAGGTCTTCCGCTTTCAAGCGCTTTTTTGTGGAGCTTCTGTTTCACACTGAGTGCCGAGATAAAAATAAAAAACTAAGACCATGTAAACTTTGACCATTTTAAGTTAGGTCACTAAAAATCTGGAATGCTGCAGAAAAATCTAAAATCGTCAGTACATATGTTTTTTGGCCTACTCTTTACAACTGTGAAGAGTTTGTGCTGTTTGGACGTCTCTTTGAGAAGTTATGATTTTCGCGAAAATTCACAAATTAATTGATTTTGGCGTTTTCCATGGTAAACTCGATATTCATAACATCTCACGGAGACGTTCAAACAGCACAAATTTTTCAAAGATGCAAAGTGTAGGCCAAAAAAACATATGTACGGAAGATTTCAGATTTTTCTGCAGCGTTCCCGATTTTTGATGACCTAACTTAAAATGGTCAAAGTTTGCATGGCCTCAGTTTTTCATTTTTATCTCTGCACTCAGTGTGAAACAGAAGCTCTACAAAAAAGCGCTTGAAAGCGGAAGAACTATTCTTTCTAATAAAATTACAGGCAAGCAAATCCGTTGAAATCTGGCGAAGTTACAAATTTTTGAAAATGAAACGACAGAACTTTTGCACCCACCTAATATATATATACCAGTGGCGGACCGAAGTCCCCCATCCCCCTCCCTCCCAGAATGGGCCGCGAAATTTTTGAATGTTACTTGCTTGACTTGAAATGTGCAAATAACTTGTTTATACCTGTAAATTATTGGAATAGATTTTTTAAAATTTTTCAGTTATTCAAAGTAGTCCTATAAAAAAATTCTCGGGACGTGGCCACCGCCACGCCCTCTTCTGAATCTCGGAGTTAGGGGAGCGCAAGAAGTTTGGGAAGCATTCCGAGAACATTTTCGGAGTGAGTATTTAACACCGCGTACCTTCGTTCGAAAAAATTTCTTCCCCCCACCTACCCGAGGGGAAATCTGGGACCGCCACAGGTATATACATATTTATTTAGATATTCAGCTTCTTTTTGATCTAGTAAGACTTCTAGCTTGACCTTTGCCATCCTCTTGCAAGACCCTGTACTAGACTATGCTAGTACATCATGTTTGGAAATTTATGCAGGTTCCTCCTTAAGAACCACTGGACCGAGAGCACATACCATAATCACTGTTATTGGCGTCTTCAAATCAAATGGCACCATTGACGGTTCTGCAAAATCATAATCAAAATCAAGTCTGAATATCAATCCAGACTTTCCGTCTCCCACAAGTTCCGTTGACCAGGGGCATTAATTACTAATCTTCCGCTCGCTGTTCGGAAGCATTTCACCATTATACACGGCCCAGACGCGCGGGAGCGCTAACCTGTGATTATAAAAGTTTAAAGAGTATAGCGCAAACGGGCAGCAAAGCCCGATCTTTCAAAATCGAGACTTTCGTGCATGACATAGCCAAACTTTCCAGATCGGTCGCTTGAGCTCACGCAGTGCACGTTATCGTAACTATGCGAGGTCCAGACAGTATGGTAATGATGGGAATTTGTGATAATGGGTGTGATCTAAGCTTATCGTTTCATACAATAACAAAAATGCTTTATACATTTGATAAATAAAATACTAGATTCATACAAGAGAGTCTTAGAATTTTTTCTCTCAGTTTTTGAACTCTATCCGGTTTCCGGGCTAAGAACTACACCGGTAGTGCAGTTTCGCTGGTGCCTCTCGTCAGTAATTTCCAAAGAAGCCTCAAAATTATAGCAAAAAGATTTTAGCGAAAATTTGGAATCCACAGAAATCCTCAAATACAAATGATACAGAAAAGACAAGGAAAAATAAAAGCAAATTTCACAGAAGCAGAAGTAATATCTAAAACGTAAGACGAGTGACAAGAAATTGATCGCAACCTCACATTGTAAGCGTAGGTGCATAGGAACGCACGCGAAAGAGCTATGTTATGAGAACAAGATATAAGACACAGATAAGGTATTAGTATGTTATGAGAATAAGATTAACTGTTACAGATACGACGTGATTCCGCAGTATGCTATATAACCCTCCACCGAGAGCAGAAGCCGGGGGAATTCCCGTACCAAGCCTCGAGCTAGGAGGATACCGATTGGCAGCCCAAGCTACCCCTCCACCGTCACAGGCTGATGCCTGCCCGACCAGCAACTCAGTGATCCATGTTGTTATATTTGATCGCCTTAGTGTATTGCTTGATTCCTATTATATGTCATAACAGATAAATTATTAGTTTAGCTAGTGTTCGGGTATCTACCAGCCTGAGCCGCTTCTACGGCGCTACGTTGAGTACATTCGAATGAGTGTTCTTCCGCCATGACCTCAGATCACATTAGCCGCATTTTTTTAATCGTTTTCGCTGAGCCAAAGAAAGGACTTTTTGATTTTATTTTGTAAATGTATATGGCTTCGCAAGACTTCAAAACGTTTCTTTCTCTTGTAGTTCTAATATCCTCTCATTCAAAATGCTTGTCATTTTCGTAACCACGACGTGAGAAACTTATTGCGAGAAATCAATTGCTCATAACATATGGTAAAACAGAATACTAAACACCGTATAAAAACCAATGCACTTTTAGTGAACAATTTGCTTTCGCAAGGCTTATCGTCTAATTCGCACTCCTATGATGCTATGAAGTGTTTCATTACACAATGATTTTCTGTAAGTTACTGAGATTTAGGACGGGATTCCAGCACTCTCTAAAAAAAGTCCCTAACTCGTCGATCTGACTTTGCTATTGTTGACGGGATTGAAAGTGCATATGCATACACGTGCTAGAGTAGCAAAAAGAAAGAAAAAAGTGATTTTCATGTGTCTGCGATATGCAGATTTACGCCAGCCATACCTTCGATACAGAAAAAAAGTATCTGGTAGCCTTCATCAAAAAAGAAGTCGTCGGGGGGGGGGGCTATGTCTCGGTCGTTAAAGTTGTTAAGTAGAACCGTATCGGTGAGTGAACAAGCAAGTATAGTAAGGTCCTGAAAGATCCCAGCAGAACCCAAAAATTGCGTTTTTACAGCCTTTTCTGCGCTAGAAAAGAAGTTTTTGTATAATTCCATAGATTTTAGGGTAACAAGGCTCAGCTGACCTCTTTTTAGACTACGATAAAGTTTCAAAAACTCATAAAAGCCACTTGAGCATAAAAGAAATGAGCTGCACTTAGATCTTGCGCAGGAGTCGCGCACGAAAATGCTGATTTATTTCGTTAATGAGTGGTTTCCAACGCCTGGGACGTTGCCAGTGTTTCTAGTGGTGTCATGACGATCAGCATACTAAATGTTGTAAGGCTCTGTTAAATTCCCGCAGAGATCTATGACCGCCAAATGCCTGTCGGCTGTCTGTGTCTTTCTCCTCTGCTCTTCTGCGTCTCCGCGTTGCGCGTACCTCGCTACCCCAGAGTCGGGGCACGGGGCATTTGGCTCCGGTAATACCTTTCCTTTGTTGTTCTGGACTCATCTCCAGCAAACTCTATATCATATTGAAGGCCGTGAGCTCTATTTTCTTGCATCAAATAATGAGGTTTTTGGCCACATCGCAAAACCTCACTATTTGATTTGAATAAGACATCTGGCATAAAGCATGTTTTCGTAAATCTCTTTTTTCAGTTTACTTCTCTTCAAGCGGTTTTTTTGCGCATTCGGTAGATTTTGCTTCTATTCATAGTGTAAACAACGTTACATTCGATAGATTTTGCTTCTATTCATAGTGTAAACAACGTCGCAGACCTAAGTTCTTTGACTGTTTTGAAATACTTAGCAAAAACCTTCAAAAAATGCGTTTTTGTTTATAGGGCTTTATTAGAGTTAGTAAGCAACCATTTCCGACGGCTTGGGGGGGGGGGATGGAATACTAAGGGTTGCATCAAGAACTAGATTGTCTTCAAGTGCATTTTCGACTCATAAGAAAGACTTTACTTTTTTGTAACTGACTCTTTTCTCGTTTATCTTCATCTTGACAATCACCACCTCCAAAATATGATTGTTTTTGAAACAATGACAAAGAAGGAAGTAGCTTTTCCTCGTTTTCCCCTTGTTGTGGTCATGGGATGCCTAGTCCTAGAGCGAAAATCTGCAATTCCAAACACTGCCAAATGAAAATTTCTAAACTCATATCAGGGTCGGTAGTAATCTGGTTGAAACTCCGAGTTTGAAGCTCCGCGTTAACTCAGAGATAACTCTGAGTTCCGTTTTTGAAACTCTGAGTTACGCTTATTGAAACTCTGAGTTCCGCTTTCGTAATTCCGAATTCCAACTCTCAAGCTCGGAGTTTTGCTTTGAGGAGCTGTTAAGCACTTTGCTGCAAAAGCGACGTTAAAGTAGGGACTCGAACCTGTACGGTCTGGCGTAAAGATCCTATCACTAAACCGCTAGACCATGACACACCCATGAACCTTAAAATTACTTTGCCATAATGTACTCACTCATTCCATTAACACTTAGCATATCAAAACAAGTTATACCAAAGCCTCACTCATTTCCATTTCTATCGGGCAGTGATGGTTTATCACGAGGATTGGTCTTTTGCGCAGCTGAAAGCTTCAAACAATGGAGAAGCGGATGGCATACGCAATGATAAGAATTGACTATTAGGATTTGCGCACAGAATAAATCCTCCGGGCAAAGTTTGCCCTTCCATGATTTCGTCTTACTTACCGTATACCTACCGTAATCGTTCCATATGTCACCAGTGTATGTAGCAGATAGATTGTCCGTAATCTGCATCCCGACTAACTCCAGTGCACCAAATTTCCGCTAATTCCGCCGCTAAAATTCATCTACCGTAAACCTACCGTAATCTCATCATATGACACTGCAGTATAATATACATGTCATATTCGTTATCGGCGCCCCGAATAACCCCAGTGTACCAAGTTTCCATCAGTTTCGTGATTTTCTCCTATCTACCGTAAACCTACCGTAATCTCGTCAGATGACACCACTGTATAATCTGCATGTCATATTCGTTATTGGCGCAACGAATAACCCTAGTGTACCAAGTTTCGATCAATTTCGTGATTTTCTCCCATCTACCGTAAACCTACCGTAACACATCTACATGACCCCATAGTGAAAAATGGGAACCATATGCTTGACCAGCGCACCGAATAACCCCCTGGGCCAAGTTTTTACAAAATTTCAAAATTTTGTAAATCACTGCGCACCACGATACCCCCATCATGCCTGCTTAAACTACGAGCAAAATGTACCCCGGAGGACTTTTTAGCTGCCCCTCTTCTTTTGCGCGCTATTTCTCTTTCTCTGACCAAACTCAGAGTTATCTCCGAGTTACACGATAGACTGTAACGCGCATCAAACTCAGAGTTATCGCAGACACTAGTTGCGCGTTTGGTGGCGTTTCTTGTGCAGGACGATTTGGACAATGTTACGCTACTAGGAATAAATTACGTGTTAAGGAGAATCCTGCCATATCATCGCTTTCCGGATTTGATCTGTTCAAACACTGTTAAAGGGGTCAAAAAGTTGCGCGTTAGCTCAGAGATAACTCAGAGTTAACTCTGAGTTATAACTCTGAGTTTCGATAGGTTTACTACCGACCCAGATTTCCAAAGCCTCTTCTGCTTTTGCTGTCTTGCTTCTTTTTCTCCTCTTTGATTTGCTATGAACAATCTTCACTTTTTGTGAGAGGGGGGGGGGGGGGCAGGTATTCAAACAGTCTTCACTTTCGGCGCTTTGTCTCTATTCTATCGGAGGTATGACGCCAACAGTTTTTGATATGCGCCCGCCCACGCAGTTGGTGTGCTCCTCTCCTCAGCAGATTCCCAAATAGGCATGACCCCGATGTACGGGGAATTAATAGAAACCGCCCAGAATTCCGCGGACCTGTGTGGCCAGTGAAGAAAACTACCTACCGCTACTGTTTCTACCTGTATGGCAGTGGCGTACCGAGGGGGGGGGGGGAGTGGGAGTGAATTCAATGAAATGAACAAATGAGTCCTCGTTTTGGACAGCTTCAAAAAAAAGCCAGTAAAGATTACAAAAAAGAGAAGAATTTGTTTTTTCTGTCTTCCTCGCCAAAATCAGCTGTTCATCGATCCTCTCCTTTTCGGGCGCGGTTGTGCAATTTTGCGCCAATTTTGTCCACAGTGTTAGGCAAATTGCTGTGTATCGTAAGTTACTCAGGAGCAACTTACGAAGATTTTCTCTGCGTTTCCTCGTTAGCACACTATTTCTGGACATCATCGCTCATATCATCTTCCATGACCCGGCAGGGAGATCATCTCCCTGCCGAACTTCACCTGAGGCTCACCTCTCAGGTGACGTTGCATCCCTATAGCATGGAGAAATGGGCGGTCGTCATTTTATTGAGAGAACATCACATGGAGGTCTCAGGGGAGATAATCTCCCATGACCGAGCTTTACTACGGCCATAGTCTTGTGCCAAAATTCGCGCGCCTTCAGCCTTCAGTGAGAAATATAAGGCCCAGAGGCTTTTGGGACATCCTATTGAGCAGTACACCCTGCTAACTGAAAACGATAGCGAGCAAATTGAGCTGTGGCATTCCTAGTTACTTTGAGAAGATCACCTTTTAGATATTAAAAAATTCTCAGCAAATTTTGGAGCATTGATTGTCTGAGGCAAGTTTCACTCGAGCTCATTTGAAAACTTCACAGTACTATGTTCTCATTAGCGTCAGATTGTGCATGGAGGTTTGCTTGGATAGCAACTAGCGTTATGCCTTGCTTTTTCTTTAATTAATCAGCCCTGTAAATTGTGCACATCCGGCTTTCTAAAAGTGCACTAAAGTGCACATATTGGGAAAAAGAGCGGATTATACTAGACAAGATATTTTCTAATAAGTTGGGTGGTTGCATACAAAGATAGGATTCCGAATTAGAACAACAATTTGGAAGCCTCTTCAACCTTTTATTTCGTCATAGTCTTACTGTCCCAATCGAAAGACCAAAAATTATCTCGAGGCCAAATTACTTCCCATAAATTTCACCACCTCGGCGGCCATCCGTTTTTTTGTCCGCGTTCGCTGAGGAACCGAACGTAATGCGATTTTGTTGCTAAGTGCACAGCTATCAGACGAAAACGACTTGATGAATGTCGTGCAAATGTAAGCCGGAAACAAGACTTGCATCCATTTGTATCTATACAAATGATGCCAATTTTAGTACCAACAGAATTTGAAAAAAGAGTTTAGAGCTTTGCAAAGCCAGGGAGAGAAGTATCAGTCACCATTTATCCGTACAAAGAATCCATTAGATTCTTAAAGGACTTTAAATTAATGTATGAGTTCCGATGTAATTCAGACAACTCTCAAACTTGATTCGTAATAGATTGGGAGCGAAGATAAGACTGCATTCAAATGTCATATAAATCATTCTATTTATGCAAAATGAGCCTTTTTGCGATGAGGGAGCGACCTTGTTACAAGAGACGCAGACAGTCCGCAATAACGTACAACGCACATCTGCGGATTATCCACTGCAATCTCTACGGCTTCTCTAGTTCGATCGCTGGAAACGAAATGTAAGTGATAAATTGATCTAATGACCCATTTAAAATCAAAAATGGTAGACTAGCACAGTGAAGCTCTCGATTGAGTCAAATTTATCGATTTCCACCAGAGTTGAGCAAGAGGTCAGGCACAAGTCTTTCGAAAACGACCACCCCCCCCCCCTAAAAGCCCCAAACAACCCCCCTTCTTCCTCCTTTTCACCCCGGTAAGCGAAAAAACTTCAAGTCGAGGATTTGCCGAGCCACTGCCTTTAAGGCTAGGGTGTTTGACTCCAAATTTTCACTGTAGCAAGAAGGAGCTATGTGCTCAGTATTTATACCAGGAATGGAGCTATTTCTGAATTTTGAAGACATGTTAAGGGGGTCAGGCGCAAGGCTACAAAAGCTCAGGCGGCCTGAACTTTGAGGGGTTGCGCCTGATCCGATTAACTTTATCACCGAAGAATCTTTCCACCCTAGTTTTATGTGATTCGCTAGCACAAACCTCAAGATTCTACAGTAGGTGTTGGAGCTTAATCGGACTTGTTCCGGCTTTGTGGTAATCGGGGGAGTTGAAGAACTCAAGGTGAACGCGGTGATTGAAATTTTGGCAGCCTTCTTTATCCACTTTTTGAGAGCGATGGAAGATCTAATTTTTACCATAAACTGACAAATAGTATTACTTTGTTTTGAGCACAAGAAAGCAGACTTCCTTTACTTTCGTGACCAAGTTAATCATGTCTGAAAATCACGCCTCCCAAACTTTTGGAAACACTAGAAAATGTGATAGGTGATGGTTTGTAGAGCTCGTATAGGTAATTTGACATGCTAATTACGGAAATCTTACCCACTTTACACAGCAAGCCTCTTTGATGACTTTACCATCGGCAGAGACTTCGTTAGTGGAGCTAACCAATATGCAATTAACGACAGTCATTTCCTCTCCGGTGGAATAATATTCACTTCTCCCACAAGTTTTTACTGGGTTAAATGTATCAGAAAACTTAAAAAGGTTTGCCAAGCTGGATCTTCTCTTTCGCTCCATTTCTTTAAAAAAACGTTTAAAGAGACAAACCAAACACTGCTCTGTGAGCAGTTTGCTGGCAAAACTCATCATTCGTGCTGTGGTATTGGCTTATCTGTCTCTTTAAGATTGTCTCGTTGCTTTACCGCTGTTACGGTATTGTTAATGCTCTCAGACTTCTGTTTACTGCTGTTAGCGGTAATGATATATTAGGTTGATACATGTTAAGTCTTGTGCCAAACATTTGTAAAATTCATGATTTTTTCCCAGTTGCTAAGCAAACTTTTGCTTCGGAACATATTAGACAGAGAAAATCTTGCACTTACCAAAAGTAGTCAAATCAATTATATTGTAGCCTTATCGCAATGTTACAAGTGTTGAATAGAGTAGATGTTGAATAGAGTAAAAAAGTGGCTTTCTTGCTATACTTACTGAAACGTCTATTTAATTCTCGTTTTACTGCTTTGTGTTCTATGACATAGTTTTTCTACATGGAAAGATTTCTTGTTGATCAGACATTACTACGAATAACCATGATTTTTAGATACCGTTTTGCTTTCGAGTAGAAAAAATCTCCAATGTTTATGATAAGGTAGAACTTTTGGTATAGGTTAGAAGGGGTAAATGATATACACTAGAAAGTTATTTACACATAGAACGTATTTTATTATATTTTTAGTGCAAGATTTATATAGCAACTTGATTGAATGACGTTGCAGTCTCCTATCGTCTCTAACGTAATCTCTTTGAATAAATTTTTATGCCAAAAACAAATTAGGCTAGAACAGGGCTGCACACTTGATCGTTTGCTACCTGAAACCGACAACATTGATGACGGGGTAGCCGCGGTAAAGTATGGCCTAACCACACTGAAGGTCTAAGTGTGAAAGCCCTGATATTAAGTTTGCAGCAAATTTGATTTTTATGTAAAAAAAAAGTCGTTAAATATACTGTTCACATAAACGTTCATATACAACTACTCATATCGAAGAATGTCTAATGGGTTGACTAATTGTGACGAGCGCAATCTCTAATTCAAAACAAACTGTCTTGACGAAAAGACTTCAAAAGACGAAAAGACTTCACTCTTTGACTTCAAAAACCCTGTATTTCTTGAAGAAATACCTCCATAGCAAAATTCCAATAAAGAAAATTCAGAGGTCATGCAGAATGTTGTCCAGTGACACAGCGAAGGGTCTTGTTCATTAGGCCCACCAAAGTATAAGGTCTTTTCTTGTAGCAAAATGCTTGGAGAAGGTGCTACGTACCTTGGCATGGTCAAATCACTCCTCTGATTTGAAAAAGAACTGAATTCTCGTTTTATGCATATGCTAAATTGAAAGAAGCACCTTGTGGCCATGGCAATAGCTTTTTGCTGCAACTCATCATTGCACCGCCTCTTCCATTTTGCACATATGTCTCAACATTTGTTCCGGACCAGAAGTTTCTTTCGCAGGTCATTTCTGCTTCTTATCACATGCTCATTCATTGTCATCATTTTCTACACGCAGCGAAATGGCACTCACTTAAAATCAAAGGTAGAGGTGAGATTCGCAAATTTTTTATAATATTGCATGGGCATCATTATCGAAAAATAATTTTTTTTGCACTTTTTAATTTGAAACTCTGAGATTATCAGCAACTCAGACTTGGTAAAGAGGGAAGACAAAGAAATATTCAGCATTACATTCTCATTTTGTTGCATTAGTGTAAACAATTGCCGATAATTTTCAACTGCATTTTTATCTCTTTCTTTCGTTGGGAATTCTCATAGTCTCCCACAGGGCTCGGCACAGGTGGCTTACAAGCAAGCTGGATATCGTTTTTGGGACAAAAAGCAGGAGGTTTTGTTTTTGTGGATAGTCGACGTTTCGTTTTTTGAGAATTTTTAGGGAATATGGTGTCGGGTCAAGGGGGACTTCGTTTTTTGCATTTTCATTTAGCCATCTCGTGCCGAGCCCTGGTCTCCCACACTTTTATGTTTATCCACCTCAATAACTTGGTCTAATACGATGCAAACTGAAGACTGGACCATGCAGTGACATGAATTGGAAAACTGCCAATTATTAAAAACCATTTACAAATTGCTTGTGTCTTGCTTATGTCGACGGGTACACGTTAAAAATTGGATCTCTTCAGATAGTCTGGAAATGAGAAGGAGACTGCTAGAAATAAAATTTTTGTTCCTCGAGTGTAACTATGTTAACCTAGAATCCAAACTGATGTTTTTCTATTATCATGTCGTTTCAATAACAAAACAAAACAATCGTAAAAAAGCCTAAAGAAATCTGAGCTGAAGACGATAAAAGTACTGCAACTTCTTTTATCTCCTGTTTACGCAGGCAAACCGTTTCCAATCAGATTACAAAACAAAACTTCTGCAGTCTCTGCACTTCTGTTTAAGAAAATAACCAAGCCACCTTTCGTCAGCTCTCTGATCATTTTT
Organism: Cylicocyclus nassatus; assembly: GCA_958299035.1. Classification (NCBI taxonomy): domain Eukaryota; kingdom Metazoa; phylum Nematoda; class Chromadorea; order Rhabditida; family Strongylidae; genus Cylicocyclus; species Cylicocyclus nassatus. Next base: position 10,576,276 of record CATQJL010000112.1, on the reverse strand, counting down.
TAAATATTTTGATCAACGGAGCATAGTTTATGTTCAGTTTGGCGGGTAGTACCCTTTTTCTGCAAATTTCAAGAATTTAGAAGCTTTTGAGAATTTTTATATCCAGGGTATGTATCAAAGAACCTACTCGTCGGCAAGCAACCTGAATTTGAATGGCATAAACCAGTTTAAATAATGTTTACTATAACAAAATCTTTTGCAAACCAAATTTGTCAATGTCCAAGCCAAGGTTATGGGTAGGAGTAAAATACCTGAATGCTTTAAGTCTTCAGCATGTTGCGAAAGCCTCAAAATCAATTATCAAGTTCTTCTAGAGGAAAAGATCATAAAATTTGCACATAATCTAAAATTTTAGAAGCAAATGAGTAAAGCCTGATAACTGACATTACCAATTATTTTCAGGAAATCTCGGACAACTGTAAATGCGTCGACACGGATGGAAGTAATTATGACTTTTGTTATCACTTACCTGAAAATAGGAGTGTTCATGGTAGAAGATTCTCCTGCCAATATCTACCAGCACTCAAAAAATTAGGTAAGACTTTAGTACTTGGGGTAAGGACTAATTGCTATAAACGAGGGAAGACCATTATTCATAAAGTGGCCTAGGAGAACCCTTGTGCGCGCAATTATTTTTTCCTAATCTATTATGCACTGCTTGAGTGATATGAAGAATGATAAAACCAGAATCTTTTTATTCGTAGGGCTCCTAAACTCTTGCAACTCTTTTTAGCGATTTTCAAAACGGATTCTGGAGGAGAAACCTAACTGCTCCGTTTTTTGCTCTTACAAAATATTCGTTGGATTACAGGATTACTAGACACTTCTGGATTATCTTTGATTTGGAAACAATCTGCTCCAGTATTTGTCACCGCATTCTCAAACAATCATCAACATGAGGCTCTAAATCTTGTAAGTAATACGCTGTGACAGATAGTTGGAAATCATCTGTAATTGATCAAATTATATGTTTAGGTTAAAAGTGTTGCAAAATACTTTTTGGACCAACGCATGATAATATACGATCTGGGGAATGTCGATTCTAACCAGTTTAAGGTAAAGTATCTTTTGTGTAGACATTTATTTCAAAGTCTTCTTTCCATTTTCACTTTATTAAACTAAATTGAAACTGATGAGATTACTAAACTGAAAGCAGCTTTGTTTCAGGAATGGAAATTTCTTGAGTTTCGTAAATTCAACTTTGAAGATTATCCCGGATATGTTGCGTCACTAACCGAGTTTAGATGGAAGCCATTAGTCATAGCGGTATGTGCTACATTTATCTGTCCCTTTTGTTTATGGTATGTTTTAAGAATAGAAAGCCACGCAAGCAGGCTGGGGATTTTGAAAGCCATGCATTGCGAAGTATCTCTTGAGTTCGCAAAACACGACTCACTGAGGTGCGCAAAGAGATATGGCTTCAAAAATTTTCAGCAAATTATTAGCAGACGGAAGTGGAATTTAGACAAGGAAATTGAAGCAAAACAGTACACGGTAGAAAGACGGTGGTTATTTACCCAAGGCCATGACAAAGTGTATCAAGTACTAATGGGTTAGAGCTCAAGCTAAAGAGCTTATCAAGTCAACAATAATGGGAGAGGGACAACTCAACTGGCACCTAACTGGCACGGTGCCAACGAACTCGGGTTGGACTCGCCTTCCATTCATCTAAGTTTCTCATAACATTCCATACATTGTTCTTTCTCTCCATTAAGTATAAACAAGCCAGATTTGATGTCATATGAGTGACTGTTGATCGTGAAACAAGCCATTTTTCTGGCGCGCTTTGTAAAAGTGTGTTAGAGCACTTTTGATGACCATTTCTTGAGCTTATCTAAACTGCTGTGGGTGTCTGGCAGCAAACATGTGGACGGAAACAATCCTTCCTTTTTACCAGTGGCGTACCCAGGATTTCGGTTCGGGGGGGGGGGGGGGAGACAAAAATTTTTTTCTAAAGAAGGTGCGTGGCGTCAGCCACGCACTCCAAAATTTTTTTGGGGTGCTTCTCAAAACAGAAAATTTTTTTTACAGGGCTAATTAGAACTTTTTAAAAATTTTTAAAAATTATTTCAATTTTTACAAAAATAAACAAGTCACTTGCAGATTTTTATAACCCATATAAGTAACTTTCAAAAATTTCGCGACCCATTCTCGATGGGCCTCCTCCTCCCGCCCTTCCCCCCTCGGTACGCCACTGCTTTTTACCCATGGTATACAAACTAACCGTTATCGTTCTCTGAGCTGCGGGGATGCGGTTGAAGAAACAACAAGAATTCTTTTGAAGCAAGTTATCAGTAATTTCACAGGCCTTACGACAGTTTGTTTATCATTCCGATGTTCTATATAGAAGTAGATAATAAGACATAGCAGGCTCAACGGGTGTGTATAAGAACTTCTTTTTTCTCTCTCTTTTTATTTCTCTTGTTAGATTTATCAAATTTTTCATATCCTTATGACGCTGTAATTATAAGCTACACAATAATAAGCATTCAACACTTATTCACAAAACTTTGCATTCACAGTAATTTCAAACTCCTTTTGCTTGCTTTATTCACAATCACAGTATTGCAAATCCTTTTGTTTGCTTGGATTACATTACACATCTTTTATGGCCAATTTGGTTGCACGCTCTCTAGTTGCCTTCTAGGATTATAACTTGATCTTGCCTTATGATTATAACTTGTAGCGTTGACGCATTTGTTAATTAGTCATTAATAAAATCTAATTACCCAAGTATGAGGAATATGTCAATGCAATGAAGCAGGGGTCCAACATGCAGTTGGTTCTCCAGCTGCTAGCCCTCCTCAGACTGAAGAAGTCGACTGTTTGCGAATTTCGCCCACAAACCTGCGTTTTGCCGCATTGCTCATTCACACTGACCACGCGTACTTACTGCATAAACTCTTAAGGATTCTGCTGTGCTATTTGAGTCCCAGATAGAGTGAGGCTAAATTTGTTACCATACATTGGCTGAGAGATGGCAGAAAATGTGACATTGAAGGGATTCTTTAAGGATTACGCTGTCAATGGACGATCGCTCGCGATCATCGGTTGTGAACAGCAAACACAAGGCGATTACCAGTGCAAGCTGTTATTTTGAAAGTTCTACTTGCTAATCGTCAAGTGATCACTGATCACTACCACTCTAGTCTGATCCGACAAAGCTTCGAAGAACGCGCATTACGGAATTTGGTCAAATCCTCAATCATTATGTACCAGTGGCGGTCCGAGAAATTTTTTTCGGGGGGGGGCGCGAAAAAAATTTTTTTCTAAAGAAGGTGCGTGGCGTTAGCCACGCACTCCGAAAAAATTTTTAAGGTGCTTCTCGAAATTTTTGCGGGTCCCCGACCCCTAAAGTCTGAAAAAAGGGGGCGTGGCGTCAGCCACGCCCCCGAAAAAAATTTTTTATAAGGCCAAAATGAATTTTTAAAAAATTTTAAAAATTATTTTAATTATTTTCAAGAGCAAACAAGTCGTTTGCACATTTTTACAACCCATATAGGTAAGTTTCAAAAATTTCGCGACCCATTCTCGGGGGGGGGGGCGCGCGCCCCCCCCCCGCCCCCCCCCCCTCGGTCCGCCACTGTTATGTACATGTGGAACAGGGTCAAGTCGCTTGCTTACACTGCCCCGGTTTACCTGACGTCGTCCTAGCCTGCTGAAATATGTTTCGTCAGAAGCGGTTCCGACGCTGGCTGCTTGAGTGACAAAGTCGACTCCAACTACCTTTCAATAGCTACAGGGATGCAGTACTACTACATTCTTCGAAATGACTACACGAAACAAATGCGGAAGAGCCACAGGTTTGTTAAAATTAGAGAAGAGTCGTCTAGCAATCTATCGCCATCAGGCCAACTTCAACTTCCTCGGCTGGTATATATCTAAGCAAGGAGAATCGGCCAGACAATCCCATTGTCATAGATGCTGTCGTGGCCATGATATTATTTTCGGATGTGTGTCTGCCCGCGCAAAAGTGATTTGGACCAAACCCGGCGATGAAGCTCCTGAGAGATCTCTTACTGACGATGAAGCAGACTGAGACAGGTTTGGGGAAACCTCAAAATCTGTCAAGTAGCTCAAGATGACTCAAGAGTGTATTTTTGCCATGGGCTTTTTCCCTTTACCGCTGATTCGCGTTGAAAGAATCACTTGCAAGTGCATCACTCACTTGTGGTTTATCTTGATCAACCATTAGGAATAAAGTTTAATTGCCCAAGTTTGAGGTTGCTCAACCGTGAGTGCGTACACGCCCCACGTGGCAATAGTTACATTCAAGTTTTACAGTCACCTGTCAAAGCCAATTTACATGGGAATATCTTCTTACATGCCAGCTGTGCTGGCCCCTTGCCTCAGATCTTAAAATATGCTGCAATCCTTTGTTTTTCCTTACAGGAAACTCTTCTTGAATTTGGTGCTATATGGTACATGGATAGCTCTGTAGTTTTCAAAAAGAGTGATCTCAATCACGTCTATGAGCTTGTGAAATGTAGAGAGATCGTCAAAGAACGGTAGGAGATCGTTCTTAAGTTCGTAGTTGAAAGCATAGTTTAGACCTCCTTTGCTGTCGTCAGAAGAAAGGGACGAGCGCGAGAACCGAACAGCACATGAAAGCGGCTGGGAAATTTCGCAGTGGCGAGCGAATCTTGCTGAATGCAGGAAGGTGAATGTTATAATTTCAGTGTTCACTCCTTTGTTAGGCCCCGGGCAGACTTCACGCGATTTGATCGTCGCGACTGAATCGCGACGAGACAACTGTTACAACATCATTCCATGTCGATCAACTTGCATTCGGTTGTGATACTTTTCCAGACCGAAATTTTTGAATGTGAAATGAAAATGAATGGAAATCTTGGCGATTTGGTCGCGACGATTAAGTCGCGTGAAGTCTGACCGGGGCCTTAGTGAGCTAAATGATGTGAGCGATAACCACAAGCAGAATAGAAAGGCGAATTCAAAGAAGTCAACTGGAATACTTGGAAAAGCGCCTCTAAACTCAAATCTCTTTTCCGTCACTTTCAACTTTATAAGTTCGGTTTAAGGAAGAAGTAGATGCTAAAAAAGAGGTTCCCATTTCCGTGCACAGCTTTAGCGGGGTTTGATCAAACGGTAAACCTCGTTCACTTTACCTCATTTCTTGTCTGGACTTGCTATAGGTTGCAATAATTCAGACAAACATTTTTGTAGGTTAGCAACTGTTTTTCAGCATTTTTCGTAACTTTGCTCCTCTCTGTATGATGCAGTCAACTTTTGGCATGACGTAGTGTGTGATGTGAGCTATAAAATGCACAAACTTTTTGATTTTGGTTATATAAAAAAAACTGGTGAGGTTCAACTTTTTCAGTTTTGAAGCAGAAATGAAGCTGTGATTCTGCATCAAGTAGGAAGGAGGCGTGTTGGCAAAGTGATTCCCGTTCGTTCACTAAGTCTACAAGGGATCACTAAGTCTACAAGGGAAAACTTTTTGATCAAACCTTTCCACAAGACACCTATCACTTTGTGGAGCATTGAACAATGAAATTTGTCTTTCTTATCTGCCAAGCTCTTCTGGGAGCAGAGTTGTGAGCATTCGTCAGATCGAAAAGTTGGATGCGCAACTGAAAATCGTCCAAAACTGCTCCTTGGTCAGGCTTGATTATTAACGCACCATCCATTGAATATATTCTGTTTAATAAACTCATACTCAACACTCTATTTGAGCGCAGAAAAGATTATAATCATTGTTTTTACATAAATTTTGCGTTCGTTTTTAGATCCAAAAACAAGTCATAACTCGGTTTTTAAAAGCGCTTGGTAGACGATAGAAACAGATTTAAAATCAGCGCTCAATGCTCTTCAAAGTAGGTAAGCTATAGGGCTTGCTGAAAAGAGCCACTTCGAGCAAAAGGTTTTTCCTGTCAGTAAGGAAGAGCTGAAAAGTCCTCTTCCGGCTTAGCGGGCTCAGCACCCACTCAAATAATCGTCGGAGGCAGACGGTCCGCAAGCTCGCGCTTTTCTGCAAGCGGTCAGCAGAATTTTGGGCGTGGCCAAACCTTCAGCGAGCAGTACTTCCAGTTCTGCCAGCGGGCAGCAATACAAAATTTTCTGCAAGCGCTCGTCAAATAATTTTTTTCAGCAAGCACTAGCCAAATTTTCAGCGAGCGCTCCGAAGCTTGTTACGCAGTTTCGCGCGTACGCCAAACCGTACCTCTGCCATATAGAGTCTCACCTTTGCTACATCGTAAGTAGCAAAGGTGAAACTCTATGTGGCAGAGGTGTCAATGATGGTTTAATTACCCGAGTTTGGAGTACTTTCTCTCAGCGGAAGGTACCTACGGGCTGTCCGGGCGATCTTTCACCAGGGAATGTGCGGCTTAAATAATTTTGCATATCGTCGCGTAAGATTTGCGAGAATGCGGCCACTGCGCCGCAACTAATTTACGAAAAAGCCGCCATTATTCTCCGAGCATTTGTCTGAAATTTCGCCAAAATCTTCCCTAATGTCTGCAAGCGGACCGCAGAAAATCAGCGAACTATTTTCCGGTGCCCACCTGCCCATAATTCGCATTCAGCACCGGCGATTATCTGACCATTTGCTCGCTCGACCTGCACAACCCTTCACCATCTACTGCAAAAAACCGTAGCAGCGGTTAGCTACTCCGGCGCGACCGCACTACGACGACCCCGCTACGTGACCATAAACCATGAAGACAAACGCAGTAAGTTACCAATTTCATCCCAAGTACAGAATAGACAAAACTCGAACTAATGAAAACCTAAATTACAAAGAATAAAACACCTGGCGAATCCGCCTCTTCACAACACACCGATTATCACCAACTTATAGCTTGGATCCACAAGGGTCGACCGCTTGATCGCCTCCGCGAAAATAGGTACGACTCCTTCCTGCTCACAATAACAAACTTCGTACATATCAGCTCTTGACTTTTCTCGCGCTATAGCGCGGTATGATCGAAAAGTTTCACAACACTTCATCCACGGAAACCTACTGTTCGCGCTACTAAGCACGATGGATAAGAGTACGCGAGAGATAGAGAAGATCCAAGCTAGTTCATGGAAACCAAAGAAGCATATGCCGTTCCTTCTGTTGCTTTATATAAAGAAATTCAAATAAGGTCATGAAAACCAATGAGGCATATGCCGGACGTTCCGCAGCCTTTTAAATCCCTCCACTTGGCAGCGCGCCCAGCAAGAAAATGTCTGAGCGCAGATACAGTAGCGAGCTGATACCAGTGTTCTCAACAAATGAATCGAGGAGAGTATAATTGGGTAATTCGAAAATTTTTCATCGAATGAATGTAGAATAAATTCGAAAATGAAAAATTTCGAATTAACGAATATCGAATAAATTCGAAAATAAAAAACCTCGAATAAACGAATATCGAATAAATTCGAGGTTCAAAAATTCTCGAATGAGTGAATTGCGAATAAATTCGGGAAATCAAAAATATCGAATAATGAATATCGAATATATTCGAACAGTGGGAGTCGAATTTCGAATAGATATTCGAATGATTTTTCGAATAACTACAGCAACATATCTAAAACTTGCTGACATATCTGGCTAGAGCCGATTCATTCATAATCAGCACCCTCATATCCCCTATACCAACTCCTAGCTCAAGCTTTTCCAGAAATCGGTAAAACCGATAAAATAAAATTTTATCCATAATAGCACCCTCACTTACCCCCTGTACCAACTCCCAGCCCCGTAGCTCAAAGTTCTCCAAAAAAATATCGATAAACAAAAATCCAAAAAATCCACACCTATTTTTTTACTGTCGCAAGCAGTCGGAGAAATGCGACTTTCCATACAGTTCAAAGGTCATTACGGTTGCAAAAAGATGCATTACCTGGTTTTGCGAAAAAAAAAACGCAAACGAAGCGAGCTTGGTACTCAGCAGTTGGCTCTGCAACAAACTCGAATAACTTGGATACGGAGTTCATTCGAATACGAATTCGACTAAACATTTGAATAAAACATTCGAATAAAAGCTGTTCGAAACTCCTTTTTCCGATTATTCGAGTTTTCGAATATTATTCGAATCTCGTTTTTTGATTACTCGAGTTTTCGAATTTTATTCGAAACTCCGTTTTCTCAATTATTCGAGTTTCGAATATTTTTCGAAAATGGAAAACCTCCGAATATCGAATTTCGAATATGAATATATTCGAATGTTTAATTCGAATGATTGAATTTCTATTCGATTCGGACTCAAGTATAGAGTTTGCAATGCGCGAATTGCGCAATTCCAGATCTTAAGCCTACGAGAAGTTGAGAACGTCAAAATTGCTTCAAAAATCTGTTGGTACCGAAGTACAAATCTCAGCGTTCGCCGAGACTTTGTATAGGGGGTTGATTTGAACTGAGCACGAATATTATGTTCATTTGGTGTCACGGCGACGGGGGAAGCAATATAAACTTTACAAAAAGACGCATACTACTCTAAATATTATTTTCATAATCAGTATAATTGAATAACTTCCCATATTCTTGATTTCGCCCCTTGTGGATTTCCTGTTATACACTTATTGTAACTCTTACATGCGATGACAAAATTTGACAGACAGCGGCTGAATTTGTACTAATTTGGACATATAATGAGTGTGCTACGTTTGAGAAATAATTATTGAAAACTGTGAAATTTATTTGCCAACCTAATATACAGGGTGTCCCAAAATAATGTATGAACGTCTAATCTATAATAATTCTCTTGTAAGAGAGTTCCGACTTTTTTTGAACACTATATTGTAGAGCTGGCTTTAATTTAGGTACATTATGAGGCGAGATCGCTCTTCCTTACCGGAATTACTGTAAAAACTTTCAACAGCGCCATTGTGAATTAACCGTGTTTCGAAAAAGTTTCCAGAAATTTCAAAAATTTGTGTGTCAGGGTTTCCATGAGCGCTGACTTCATTGCCCAGCTTTGAGGTAGGATAAGGGCCCTGATGACTCAAAACCCTCTTCAGAATTCCTACCTTAATCTAACAGTATCGAAGAGCGACCGGTGCCCCGCTCAAGCTGTAAATCTAAGTTGAAGCGACCTCTGCAGATGATGTTCAAAAAAGGAGAAAGGTTCATGTACAAAAGAATTCTTATAGATTGTACATTCGATACGTCATTTTGAGACACCCTGTATTTTGATTTCATACAATAGCAGTCACTCGAAACCTTTTGTGATTGCACTATTTTTGTGTTCGCAGTGGCAACTGTGAAATGAAAGTAAGACCTTTTTCAATGTGATCATTTCTGTGTAGGCTTCATACTGTTTTCTCAGTTGTGATAGTGACAGTGGTTATCATAGATTAACCAACAATTTTTAAAAGGCAGCATATCTGTTCCACGGTTACACGGGACATGGCATCTATACTGCCACTTCTCCAGGTTAGTGATTGAGATGACAATTACTCTTATGGTATCACTAAGTGAGCGCAACATCTTTTCACTTTAGTGATCTACGAATTCATTCCAACTAACCAAGCAGAAATAAAGAAGCCAAAAGCTAAGATGTATGAAGCTGGTTTCATTTTCGCTGCTCTAACAAGGGAAACAATTGAAAAGATTTTAATATGGTACATTGTTGTAAGCTTATCACCAATATGCTTGCCGATTTGACATTTGATTTGGGTACGTTCTCTGCGCACTCGAAGAAAAATGTATGGCAGGCACTGGTGATGAGTCATTATTCTGCAATTTCAAGGATCGTTTCTCGGATGAACCAACGTGCCATAGGTTAGTGAGATAAGCCTTGTTTATTTATTTGTTTATTATTTGATTATTTACTATCCGTGTATTAATTATCATCACTATATTATTTTTGTTTATTAATTTTATTATTTGCTATTTATTACTGATTATCTATTACTAGTTGGCAAACCCGGCTCCTCCGTGCCTGTCAATAATATTAGGTTGGTCCGAAAGTTCTTGCGCATCATCTTTAAAAATCATAACTTCCTTGCCACTTGAAGGATTTAGTCAAAATTATATCTATTCGAAAGAGGAATCCATGTTCTTTACAGCTTTCTCTTCGTCATGAATTGGTTTGAAAAACTTCGAGAGTTACAAGCAATTGAAGGAAATCAGTCAAAATTGGCATTTTTCGAGCTGGGTCACGAAAAATTCTGAAAGTATTTTTGTATGGTAGAGAAAATTATGCTCATTACAATGGTGCTCTTCCGTTAGTTGAAACGAAAAAGATCGAGAGTTAGGAGCAAATAAATAGAATTTTTCAGTTTTGCAATCCTTGGGCATGCTCAAAAAAGCCCAGAAACGTCACAGAAAATACGAAAGTCATGAAAGTGGGTTTTGTGACCTTATCTTTCTAGCTGAGTAAAAATCTTGCCAATCGAGAGCAATTTTGTTTTACGTGATTTTTTCGGATTTTTGGGCCTGCGTTTTTCACGAAAATCCAAATTGCTCTCAATTAGCACGATTTTCGCTCAGCTAGAAAGAGAAGGTCACAAAACCCATGCTCATGACTTTAACGGCTTTTCTGTGACGTTTCTGGGCCTTTTTGAGCATGCTCAAAAATTGCAAAATTGAAGGAATTCTCTTTATTTACTTCTAACTCTCGATCTTTTTCGTTTCAACTCATGAAAAAAGAAACATTGTAATGAGCATAATTTTCTTTACCACAAAAAAATACTTTCAGAATTTTTCTTGACCCAGCTCGAAAAATGCCAATTTTGACTCATTTCCTTCAGTTGCTTGTAACTCTCGAAGTTTTTCAAAATAATTCATAACGAAGACAAAGTTGTAAAGAGCATGGATTCCTCTTTCGGATATGTGTAACTTTGACTAAATCCTTTGAAGGGCAAGGAAGTTATGATTTTTTTAAAGATGATGCGCAAGAACATTCGGATCAACCTAATATATTTGTAATCAGCATGCTCGATTACCTCCCTGTGCCAACTCCCAGCCCTGTAGCTCCAATTTTTCAATATCGATCTCGATAACGAAAAGTAGCCTATGACACCCGCCCTGCCCCGAAGTGTATGTGTGCCAAGTTTGGTCCCGATCGCTTCAGAAGTGGAATTTTCTGTTCGGAACATACGTACATACATACATACATACATACATACAGACAGACAGACAGACAGACAGACAGACAGACAGACAGACAGACATTCAGCTTCATATAGAAGGATTTGGATGGCTAAAAAAGAGTTTTGGCATGCAAATTTCTATATAATTTCCTTGTTGTATTTGCTCTACAATTTTTTGTGTAAAAGTAGCTCAAATCTTCCTCTATCATATGTTCTTTATTCTGGAAATTCTATCATCATCAAGACGGTTATGCCTCAAGATGGCTAAATTTCCACAACGCCCTAATCTTTGATCCTCCTCATCTTCGTTTTCATGCTGTAATGAATGTAATAAACAGCAATTTGGTATTTGAATAAAGAGGAGTTTTTCCTATTTGATAAATAGCAAAAAAATGTGATCTGCCATTCTGCAAATCTCTTATTAAAAAAGCCATATTTCCTCATGTTTGCACACTAAAGAAAAATTTTAATTTTCTACTTTTTTGCGGATTTTTTTTCCTTGGTAGATAAGTTCTTCTCAAACAGAGTTCAGATTCCAATTTCCACTGAAATGCTCTTTCCAGAGATACCAAACGCTGGACAAAAATATGTCTGCAGCATAGTAGAAACCGCAGAACCGAACTCATTTATTAGCCAACCTAATATGTGACACCAGGTGCACCATAAGAAAAGAACACAGAAACACAAACATAGAGTCTAGCCAGTAACACATACAATTGGGTAAAACTAGCTACTTGCTGACCTGACTTATAGGGGCGGTGAGAAGGTTTTTAAAAGGTCGAAAAGAGTTACGTCAACTACTGCCGTATAGTGACATTGTTTCGAGTTCGTATCTTTAGCCAAATGCACAGGAATTTGCCAGTGATAAGATCAGTAGCATTAGTTAGGCATTTAGAAAGACAGTCTACCAAAATTTGGAGAAATTGAATGGGTGTCTTGACCTTAGGCATTTCAGGATGTAGTTTGCCGTAGTGCCTAAGAACGGAGCGTGATGTATTACCATGGTAGATTACCTGTGTTGTAGGATGATTATGCCTTACAGGCTTTACAAAAGTATTATTGATTGCATCAATTCAACTTCGAGATTTCTAACCAATCCTCTAACTCGATATGATTTGATTAGCAGAGTTCGATCTAATAAAGGAAGAATACCAATTCGCACGCCGGTCAGCAAGTAGATATTTTTAACACTAGACTCCACTCGCAACGCTGATATCATTTCTGCTGTCAATATCCGAAAACCGGCTAATTTGGCCCCTTTTTGCGCTTAGTGAAGTACGACTGCTGAAGAGCATTACGTGCGCGCCCGAATAAGATAAAAGATGGCACTATTTTTGTTAATAGTTTTGTTCTTTTTGTTAATACTGCAGAGTTTGCTTTTGACATACTCTCTACAGATTTTATTGCGTTTCTGGTAATCTAATGTAGCAGTAAGAACGTAATAAATAGTCGAATTGGGAATCAAGTAGCAGACTTCTTCCAAGTCGGAGGCAATAATAGTTCTGAGAAATATTAACGTTTATTTTTGATTTGGACTCTCGATTTAGTTCGTCTCAATCTCTAATAAATACTCTGGGCTTTTTTGAAGGATTTAATCTTGAAACAGCACGCATTGGAAATCAATGGAAGCTGAAAATCGATGCAAACTGAGGCAGTACAGTTATTTGTAGTCTTTTAGTTGCCAACGAGCCAACAAGGAGCGCACCTTGTCTATGCACCGTATAGTCTTCGAATAGAGCGACCTAAGTGTTCCCGAAAGCCATTGAAGAGCAAATTCCATTGCAATACAAAGCATAGCTAAAGTAAAAATGATCTCAACCTCTATCTTCAAGGAAATCCTCATGCTTGTTCTATTAGGTTGGTTATCAAAGAATTTTGGTCGCTTTTGCGCCTCCTAGCTCCACACAGTTTTGTCCAGTGTTCGGCATCTCTAGAAAGAACACTGCAGGTGGAATTGGAATGTGAATCCTGCTTGACTAGAATTTATTCCCTAGTGAAGGAAGGGCACAAAGTAAAAACCCCAACTTTCTCGTGCGAATTATGGAAAGATTTCGTTTTATCCAATAGAAGACTTCAAATTGGTCACAATTACTGCTGCAACAGTATTACTCGGTGCTCCGCCTCCGCAGCGGCCGCCTAGCCTGGACTCTGACCTCCTTCGCGAACATGCTCTCCTACCACTTTCCTACCACGAGCGGGGAAAAGGCGGAACTTCAATCGCTAGGTAAGCATGCGAAAATGATTAGAGAGCATTTTCGAGGCGCAGAGTCCAGGCGAGGCGTCCACGCGGGAGCAGGAATGCTGGTGGGTGCCCCCGATTCTCCAAATGATAAGTCCTGTTGTGGCGGCATAATGGGCCCTTAGCACCTAGATTTTACCCGAGACTTAGTGAGCTCGCCCTCTTGATACATACGACTCACCTAGTTTACTTTATCCTAGCGCGTGAAACGGTGGTCAAGTACTAACAGTCCTTATGACATGAAAATGAATAAATGGACACTAAACTAAAATAACTATTGAACTACTAGTCAAAAGAAAAAACCCAATACAGGACAGGGCGCTGCCCCGTTCCGCGCTACCGATAGTGCGCGTCTAGAAACACAAATAACAAATATGCTCCTTAGGCTTCACATCTATACGCTACGCGTTGCCGCATGACAGGCGCGACACCTCTTTGCTCTCAAGGTTCATAAGATATCAATACTCTAAATCCCAAAAGTTCCAAAGTGGCTTGTCCGAAAATCCGACTTGAATTCCAAATTAGTAATTCCGATACGCTCGGCCGCTAATGCGAAAAGGATATTAAGAACGGGATCAAAACTGCCAGGCACGAACACAATAGAAAACGTGAGAAAAGAATTATTGATCGAAAACGAAGGCGAACAGACCCCGAAGCGAGACGCCGCCGCTATGTATGGCTGACAACGCGCTAAGGCTCCCGCCAGAGTGCCGAAGTTATGCCAGCGCTACGCCAGCATTTCGATCGATACACGTGTATTTCGTTAGGGCGGGGCTAGCTGAGGGCTAACGAAATACACGTGTATCGATCGAAATGCTGGCGTAGCGCTGGCATAACTTCGGCACTCTGGCGGGAGCAAGACAAGGAAAGGTCCGGAGGTAACTGCGGCAAGCGTGAGAAAGTACTATAATCGTCGCCGGATAGCGGCTCCCATTTTTAGAGGAGCTCGCATCGCGGAGTCGCAACACCCGTACTCATCTTTTCATATATTCTAGCATGAAAACAAAGCTTAAAACACGTGCAACTGAGCTTTGAAGGTTTAGCCACGTTGAGGCATAGATATCTTCTTTCACTGGGAACTTAGTTGACGTGTAATAGTAGAAACCTTGGATTGCTTCTCAGCAAAAAGTCATGAATGAAAACGACAAGGATAGCTCTTATGAAGATTTTCATAGTAAAACGAAAAGCCAATTTGATAGTGATTATATTGGTGTTAATGTCTTTACTTTTTATTCTATATTTGAGTCACTCATGTTGAAGTGAATCCGCTATGCATCCTAATTTGAACAACGAGTGGCACAAATCCCAAATGATCCCAATAGATCCCCTGCGTTCGATGAGATTTTTTCCAGGTTTGACCAATCCGTGGTAAATCTTCTAGCGGCTAATGCTTTCTGGTATGACAGACACTACTATGTAAGTGAGATCGTCGACTTCTTCAACATCATGAAAGGAGGATGACCGGGATTACTGCTTGAGGAAGCTTGGATTGGGAAACGTCAACTGGATGATCATACTTGTCGGTGTCCTTCAAAAAAGCTTTTCTGAGCGTTCTAGGAGCTTCGAAACATGTTAAATATATGGAAAAGTTATTGATCAGGTGCTATTTGTTCTAGCAATTACTACATGAAAAAAATATTCGTTTTATTGTCTGCAAAGTTGAAGGCACATAAGTTAAACTATCTGATCAAACACCTCGACTACAGAAAAGAGCTAACCCCCTAAGGAAAACAACAGCCTCAACCGAAAGCAAAATTAAGCTAGTGCTCGCCTTAGCAGACGATAATTTGGTGGGTGCAGACCACTTATGTCTAAGCTGTACTGCCTTACTTTTATAATTAATTAGTGACCCGGTGCTGACTTGACCTCATTATCAATTTGTGGTATTGTTTCTAAAACTTCAATGACTGTGTTGTTCTCCTTTTGCTTAAACCCTTGACCCTATGTAATTATTCAAATTATTCTTCCTTGATATCTGGCAAGTTAAAATGTACCTCTCCTTATTACGTGTATTGCTCGAAATTTCGTCGTACAAATTTGTATTTTGTTGACAAAATAAATCAATGCCGGTTTTTTGGTGAATTTCAGTGTTCAGAAATGTTGCCAAAGATAAACTGCTTTTATCAATCCCATTGCGTAATTCGTAATTCGTCGCTAATTTATACAATAACCATTTTCACTTATTGAGTTGTCGGACAAATTCTGCCACACTTTCTATTCTAATTCTTAAATAAACTCAGAATCTTTTTGAAGATCTCATGTTCACGGCGTATGGCAGGGCTAGAAGGTCCGTTCATCGGTATCGTTGCATCCGCGGTTCGTGAGTAAAACACCCACTTCATGGGTTGAAGTGCGTTTCATTGGTAAGCGAGAGACCTGACAAGGAATCAAAGAGGGCATAGTCTATAGTTCAGCAGATGTAGGCGGATGACATGAACATGTCTTGTTGTCATCTTTGACATGTCGCGCGTCTGAGCGGTTCAAATGACAGTGTGCGCCATCTTTGCAATCATCAACATTCTAACAAAAACAACGTTTTCAAAAATTCAGATGTTATTTTTAAGCTTTCTATAATCATTTCTACACGACTCACTCACATAATAATTTAGGGATATTTAAAATTTTCAGTATTTTTCACTCTTCGCTTTGATATGCTAAAGGCACCGGAGTGCCTCCATGCAAAAGACAGCGCAGCAATACATTCTATAAGTGCAGAGGAAAAGCACAAGTTATCGCATAGAAAAAAACCAGAGAGACACAGCACCTACACTAATGATTCAACAGAAAACTAAAAACTGACGATCCGCGTTTGTTTTTCTTTCATAAACTCCTTCAAGTGTGTTGTGTGTTGTTGTTCAAAATTGTGCATTTGCGCTTTCAAGCTGATGTGGATACCTTACTATATATTGAGTGAATAGCAAATTTGGCGTTTTCAGAAAGATTTTGGAATTTCCCAGAGGAAATTAGAAAAAAGTGAAATAGTAATTTTCCCGACTCGTCCTATTTCGCGCATCTGCCATTGGGCCAGATTATCGATTAGAAGCTGATTTGATTTTACTGCTATTTTACTGCTTTTTTGAGAAATTACAATTAGCTTTGCATAGTCCTGTTCTGAACTACTTTAGCATAAGCGTAAATGAGAGCCGCAAATTTTTACAGCATATACGCTTCATGAGCATTTAAGATGTTTGCGATAGATACGATCCATTGGTTGCGGCCACATAATCCCGATTTTCTTGTTTTCGATGAAAGCACTTGTGGGTGTTGCTTTTTGGAAGAAAGCTCTCAGTCTCACCTTAAAAGACAGTGCATAAATAAATTTTTTTCCATTTGGTGTTCCAGCATTAGCAAGCATACTATGGCGTTGCAACTTCATCGCATATTGACACGTTTATTAAATTGTGAACAACTGATCAATGCATATCAGAGATTCGAGTTGTAGTTCTCAAAACAAGGAAATAATGTGAAGAATGATGAGGATCATCTAATCAAATTCTACCTTCCTCCTATGAAAAAGACGATGAAGAAAAAACTAAGTCTTAGCTTCTCAGTTGATGAATCAGCAGAAGTTGTCGTGAATAGTCTGCGAAGATCTCTATTAATCAAAATAAACGCTGCCGTGCTTATGGAAATGATCATCACCTAGAACAGACTTCTGAATGTACTTGAAACCATATCGCCTACTAAAATTCGCATTCTATGAACCAAAATTACCATGTAACAAAGGTACAGGCCCCGTAAAACCCAATTGCCCACGAGTCGCTTTGAACACCAACACGCGGCGCGGCTGGAAAAGTTTGGTCCCGAAACGCTACAGGCTTTTTGCGAGCAACAATGAGCGCGCACCCTTTCCACACATATTTTTTAAACTTTTGAAGGGAGCTTTCGTCAAGATATACCTTGCATTGACGAGAACAACATGAAAGCTAAAGAAAGATTTCTTGTAATATAGTGACAGTCATTCGCGCCGACCGCTCGCTTACGCTTGTGTTCAAGGCACGGCGCGGGCAATTGGGTTTTACGGCGCCTATACATTAAGATATTTGTTTACCCACCTATGAGTGGTAGTTGCTGGAGATGTCGTCAGAGTGGTAATCCTTGTTTTAGTTGTAGTAGGGCTAAAACAAGTAGAGAGAACCGAAAAAATAAACATTTTCTGCTTACCTATGCGTGGAGCTAACAGTGGTTGCGCGCTTAGCGTGAGAAATGTGAAACATGTTATATCCAAAGTCGAAACCGATGCAGTATTCTTTGAAGAGCGGGGCACCGAGGTACATGTCTGGTCCAAAGCCTATGCTCAAGTGAAAGTTCACTGTAAGCACGCAGACGTCTTCCTTCTGCAAGAAATACTTTGTCTACTTGTCTTGTGCAACTTTTGAAAAACCCTCCTTGAATTAGTTTTGTGGTTTTGACCACTTACCAACTATAAAATCTCTCAACGCAAAGTCCGCGAAGTGTGGATGCGGCGCGCTGAGCTGTCTAAGGCCCCCGCCAGAGTGCCAGCCACGCCAGTGCTACGCCGGCGCCGAGCCAGCGTTTCGATCGATACACGTGTATTTCGTTGGGGCGGGGGCTAGCTGACCTAGTTCTCAGCCAGGGCCCCGCCCCAACGAAATACTCGTGTATCGATCGAAACGCTGGCTCGGCGCCGGCGTAGCGCTGGCGTGGTTTCGGCACTCTGGCGGGGGCCTAATGTTATGCTGCATTTCGTCAAACGCATGAGCCATTAGCTAACTATGTGAGTACCGTCGTTTCCGGCTTCGTCGCGTTGTCGAACTTATACAGAAGTTGGATGGAAAAGAAACTCAGTAAAAATGTTCCTTCGCATGCGGCATCGCCCGCCGCACCTCGGGGAGGTTTGCAATAGATGGGATTGTTTATGGGAGAGAATCTTTTGCGTAGCAGTTTCCAGCAGCTACTCTCTTGAAACGTAACGCAAAGCTTAACCTGCCCCCTGCTTTGTCTGGGCTAAAGCCGCCGCAGGGTTATCGCGTGCGGAGGTGGCTTGTGTGAAAAAATGACGACAACGCGATTATGCGAGTCGGCTTACACCCCTCGTTTTTCCCTTTTTTCTCAAGTGGAATCGTGTTTGTTTTCGAATCAAAACAAAACAACACTGATTCGAGTCAAAAGCAACAAGTTACACCAAAATGCAACGCCTATCATATCGCACAATTTTAACGTCATGGAGCTCTTCCCACCGGCGTAAGCTTCCCCACTGGTCCAAGTTTCCAAAGCATTAAGAGTCTCCAACTGCACTCCATGAAGCACAGTTTGCAGTGAAACAATGATTGGCGGGTTGAGCGAAACGAGTACGAAATGATAGGCAAAAGAAGGGATTTGAATGAGTTCCACCTGTTTCCTTAAAGGGATGTCACCGATTGGGCCTCAGCTCCCAACGTCAGTGGTGTTGGTGTATTCCTGCATCGGCGGTAGGAGCCAGACGTCCTCTCCGTGAAGAGGGGCAGCGTAAGGTGTGAGAGGAGCGGTGGCGTTTCCTGTGAGAATGCTAATTGCGCCTGCCCTAATCCAAGTCATGCACACATAGGGGTCCTTGCCACGAGCCTACTTATGGGTTTGCTCGACACCTGCGACGTTCGCTCCCAACCATGGACAGTCGGGAAATATCGTTTATCTTCGCCCACCATTTATCCGCACAACTTAAACTCAAACATAAAGGTGGAGCGCAACCAGGCAGATGTCAAACTCAGGGACCTGCAATATCGGAAACCGCCTCTCTTCCACGGCTACTTATTCACATACGGTCTGGCTGGTACTTCCTGTCCACAGTATTTATAGGCTGTTGAGAGCTCAGATCGCCTCTCCTTTCACCGCTATCAATAAAAAGATCCTCCATCCAGCAGAAATCTTATGGTGTTGTGGTGGACGATGTGCACGTCAAAATCTGAACGCATTTTTTCTGTTTTTCGTATAGGTTTTGATGACTTGTTGCGCAATGTCGCAAAACTACGGAAACTGCGAAAGCTTCCATCAGCGCAACTGGCTAATGGCACATGTGCCCGTATGCAAAATGGCTGCAGGATACAGTGAGACAGCCCGATGCGTCGCGTGGCCAGGCACTTGTAATATAGCACATTTTCCCTTAAAATAAGTACCTTTGTAATAAGATTGTCCGATTTGATGAAAATTATTAATGGACGTGCAGCTTCTCTTATCTCAAGATCTGGTATACTAGCATCGCAATCAACCACGTAAGATCCGTTGGCGTACTATAATAGTTGAATCCTGCTGTTATGTAAGAAATGATAGTCAATACCTTAGCTCCAGCAATCCCAGCTATCTCTGCGATGACTGCTGGCGAACCGATAATGAAGGGTATCAACTCAGGCATTATCAAGTAGTACACTGTCGTTTCGAAGCTCCCCATTGCAAGGCTGGCCTAAGTCGAAGTCTAGGTTGCGAAGTGTCAAAAACCTTCGTTTCTTTTATCTTGTGTATATGGCTCAACACTGCCGCTCACTCACTATGTCTACATAAACACAGAACATCAAGTTAAGAGTGACAGACGGTAAAAAGGAGTTCCGGTGGTGCTCACTATTGAAACAAGAATTTTTCATTTTCATTTCTCTGTAAAAACCGGCAATTTCGAAACTTCAGCTCAAAAAAACCTGAGTGCTACAAAAAAGAAGAACCTTTTTTTACCTGTGTGGGAAAGGACCTACCAGAGCAAGCACAGATTTGTGATTTGACCTAGTGTTCAACTTTTACCCTGAATTGATAAGAGCCCTTCGTCCAGTCGTTAAAGCTAAACGCAGCATCTTCACAATTGATGTTATCTGACGATGTCCCATAAACTATACTTCCTGCATCCGAACTGGCTTGTGGATATTGCTTCAGATGGATGAGAAGCCTTTGCAGGAATATGGCATCTTAAACGTCGCATGCGTTATCTCCGCATTTTTAATGGGCTGACGACAAGTCCTTATTTTCACCGTTTTCGTAGAGCTGACGAAAGAATGGTGCGCTAGCTGTGCCCTTATCAGCGAGAGATGCGAGACCCAGCATTCCGTCCACACCTTCCTGGAAACATATAGAAAATATTCAAAATTATCAATATCATCATATTTACGCTGTTATTCATGATATAAATAATATCACAAATGAGTAATATTCATTTACGTTTTTATTTATATCTATTATCAATATTTAGAATATTATTATCAATGTGTTACCAGTCCCTCCCGTCCAGTTGTACTTGAAGCCATCCCAAAAGTGGAATTTGGAGCAAACAGCTGGCCATCCTCGTAAGGTTCGTATGGCGATTTGCCATGCATCTGTTCAGATACATATGAGTATGACCGTAAAAAAAGCAATTAATTTTTTTTGTTTTGGTGCGAATGCGCGGCAGAAGTTGTGCGTTTAAATTGCGAGTTTCTGGAATTAAAGGCAGTGGCTCGGCAAATCTCAACCTAATCAAATTTTCGCTTACCTGTGGTTATTCAATACGTTGTTCCCGAAAGTCCACCTCTGTGAGCTTGAAAACGGCGAAAATGAGCGTTTTTCAATGCCCTTCCCTTCGGATGTGGACGAGTGGAGCAAGGCTGAGATGCTGGATCGTTGCGGGACCCAATGGTTATAGCATTGCGGGGGGCAGCCTCCAATGGTGAGGAGGAAATTCCAACTAGTCCGGGAGCGTGCAAGATTGACGCGCGTGTAGGTTTAAGAGCCATTTTCTCGGCAGGGAGGGCATGCTGTGCAACCAGGATTGCACTGTTTTCATACTTGGGCGATGAGGAATCTATCGCATTAAAATCCTGTTGTTGAGTTTTGCCGATCCACTGCCTTTAAGCTATGTTGAGTTTTCTACAACATCTTCGCATTGCTAATCTCTTCTACGTTTTTCTCTGGAGATTTTTAGAATGTTTTACTCATAATCATGTACTTTCTTTACTTCATCTTTTTCGTCCTCGGTAGAAATCATTTGTAGAAAATAGGTTTATACGACTACAAGACTAAAGACTGCTTTCCTTTTGGAATCTTGCTTACTGTGTTCGCCTTGACCATGACGACTCCCTATATGGCCCTCCCCAACAAAGGTGTCGGGACCGATCGCGATTTCACTGTCCTTTAAATTTTCATTTCCCGTCTCTGAGATTCAGTTGCGCGCGAATTCCTCGTTTTTGGTAGATAGTTGTAGGTACTTCTTCGCATTGGCTCCAGATCGATTTTCCTTGCAAGCCTAGTTACCTACCACTGGTTAGTTTTGTCATTGTTTGCTGCTAATTCTGGTCTCTTGCATATATGGCCATGAAAAGCTCGATTATCTCATTGATCATCCGGGATAGGCCTCCTTCCTTTACCTTCCTTCTTTTCAGGCTATCCACCGCAGCAAGGGGTGGGGACTCCCGGTCGCTACGGCCAACCGTGGCTGGGCGCCCGTGCCCCAATGCAGCCAGGATGTTATTGCCCACTACAGTGGTCATCTTATGAAGGCAGCCACCAAATACATTTGCATCAGAACAACAACGACCGGGAGTTTACTCACAAGGGAAGGATACTTGGTCGAAGTGGCGTTTCCATATGAAATGCATACTATTTTATAGAGCATGCAACGCTGATTCCGAATCTGTCTTCGTTATCTGCCGAGCGCCTCTGGACGCCGAGTTATGAGCGTTCCTTTGGTTGAAAAATTTAATGCGTAATTAGAGCAAAATTCGTCAGAATTGCTCAAATTGTCCGAAGTTGGTTATCAGAGCACTCCATTACAAAGGATACCTTCTGTCCAAAACACTCATACTACATGTTGCTCTATTTAGTCGCTGAAAAGTCCGTAATAGTTAATTTTACTTGAATTCTGAGTTCATTTTTCGCTCCAAAAAAATTTTATAACTCGACGTCCAGAAGCGCTCGGCAGATAATGAAGGCAGATTCGGAATCAGCGTTCAACGCTCTTCAAAATGGTATATGACCCATTTGGAAAGGCCACTTCGACTGATTCGACCTCCCTTGTCAGGTTATCGTTCTCAAGGTATGTATTGCTTTGAAAATTTTGACGATTTTGTGTATGGAAACTGCATTCTTAGGGTGTCAGGTTATCCTGCACGAGACCGCGTGTTGGCTATCCCTCACCCGCAACCAGCGCAACCTCTTCGGCTAGAAACGGTTGATGCAGCCGCTGGCTATGCCTCAAGATAGGTGTTATTGATGGTGGTAGTTGCGATTCAGCACTTATTAGGGTGAACGGTAAAAAATGGGACAGCTTGATTTTTTTTACATTTTGAGGTTTTTTTGTTCTCACCAACAATGAGCAGGTTACAACTCAAACGTCGCTTACATAAACGACCTTCGCCTATTATTCTAGCAACGCGTTACCGCTTCTCTCTCATAACCGTACGCGTGGCGCCATGAAGAGCTCAAACAGGATTTTTCTAACAGTTCTCAATCTTGCGCTGCTATACCGTAAAGTCGTAAAGCTTATGACATACCATTCGAAAGAGCTTTTCATGCTCTTTCAAATGGTTTTCAAATGCATAAGATTTCTTTTCAATTTCAGAAAAAAAAGCGAAAAACCCGAAAAAATAGCTATTTTTGGCGCAATAAAAAACCAAAAAAATCATGCTTTGCCCTCATTTTCCAAAGATAGATAAAATCTGAGATAAGCTGCATATGGATGGATAGAGCGCAAAAAGCTCTATCAGACGGTACCTAGAAAACATACGTTCACCTGCAAAGAATTGAATAGCGCGTGTCATTGCCCTCAAAGCTGCTAATGGCCATATCTCTTGACTTTGAAAGTTGTGACCACCAAGCCGTCGTGGTCTTAGTGACTGTCCCACCACCCACTCCAGCAGTGGTACTCTGGGTGGTCTCAGATGTGTCGCTGCGCAGATACTGCTCAAACTTCATAATTTATCGAAGTGATTAACTTTGCATTTCAGCAAGTACAAAAATTATTAATCATGTAAATGACCTTATGTAAGTATTATCAGAAAGATAATAACATATTCTAACATCTATCAAAATTGGAAAGCCTTATCGCTTTTCATTCTTGAGAAACCTCCAGTTATTTCGTAGGTGTCCCATTTTTTACCGTTCACCCTAATAAATTTCTATTTCTGTTCCTTTCCATGGCGCTAATTTCGTCTTGAACCACAAGAAGACATAAGAGAATAGCTCGTCGTCAATGTGTCATTGAAAGCATCATGTTAAATATCAATGCTGTTTGAGTTGACTTTGTTTATGAGAGTTTTAGGTAAACACGTGCCGAATACGAGATTTATGATCCCAACCCGTTCATAATTTACCCCTTTCTCCAAACTCCTGATGTTTCGTGAAGTGCCCTACCAAGATACTGCAGGCCCTGTTGCGAACCGCAGCAGTGAAGATGTATGTGATGGATCTAAGGAGGTGGGAATGGTGCGCAAGACTCTTTTCTGCAGTAAATCGTGAGCTTCTGTGGAAGACTACAGTTCTGGAAAGATGAGAAGACTTGGAAGAGACTACTATAGGGATTCATTTGAAGAAAGGTATCATAAACCTCTTTGAGCCTTCTTGACTTTCGCCGCTCTCTTTTTATGAGTTTGCTTCTGCTTTCGTTGTGGCTTGTGCTCATCTTAGTTATTCACTTGCTTATGATCCACAAAGCCTCGCTCATATGCACTTTATATTAGCGATCTCAGCTTGAACATGGGTTTGTAATCCTTTATAATCTCAAACCGTGCAGCAGTCCTTGCATGTTTCGTCTGAGTTTAGCCTGTCACAAGATCTGCACGTGCATTTCCCACATGTATTGTAACAGGCGTATGCCAAACTTAATTCACTTGATACAACTGATCGACTTCGTAGTCCACTTTACCATGAATGGATCAAATGTAGCAAGTACCATCTACGCGAGCATCACGGATGCACTGAAGATGTGATTAGTGGAGTAAAGAATGCCACAAAGAAAGCCATTCATTGTGGCAAAAAAGAATTTGGGTGTGAGGCATGCCCACAAGTATTTTATAGCGCTGAAGGCCTAAGAAAGCACAAAAAGGTAGGAAGACGAGAGCAGCGTTTGCACTTTGCGCCGTCCTGCACAATCACATTGCAGATGAAACATTCAATCAGTGGCACACCAGAAGAGAAAAAATGCCCGTCTGTCCTAAAAAAAGTCTCCAGAATCTCGCGTTGCACTGTGCCGAGCACCACAGCAGGGAAGATGCCAGTTTTGAAGTGATCGACAAAACTTTTTGATTATGGGAAGATTTTGAGGTCTGATGTTTCACTTCCTTTGTTGTACCAAACCGCATCTTTCGCACTTTTAGTCGTGGAGGAGCGCGAAAGAAGATCAAACATGTTCGAAGTTGGTGCAGAGAGCCGTAAAGAGGAAAAAAAGTGTGACGACAACAAGATATGTGTGTCAACGTGCTCGCGGGGAAGGCGGTCTGATAGACGCTGAAGAGAAAAAAATAGGTATAAGAAGTCGAAACGAGTATATCCACAGTATCCGTGCTTTGCCTTGATGGGTCAAACTCGTGAACGGATTCATACGTAAGTCTTCTGTTTCTAGGTAAAATAGAAAAAGGATGGGCAACTATCTGTTGTTGCTTGCTTTGGGCACATAGGGCACGAAATCAACCACGCTTCCACGAGGCTTTCTACATCTAAAGAAAACATATTCTTGAATATGATCAAGTCCGGAATACCAGATCAGATGGTGCGGTACCATTTAGCTGATTTCTACTGCGAGTGAAGCTTTCTAGATCGTAGTAAAATTGCGCGAAGAATTTTGGAATGAGGAAATCCCGCCGGAAAAGCAAGCGCGACTATGCTATCTCACAACAAGAGACATTTAGTAAGAGCTTTTTTGAAGCACCAAGGATTTCAATGGGCAGTTTACACGTTTTCAGTAATATTGCTGCTCGTCAGTAAGTCTGCTCGGCGAAGTAGCGGACCGGTGGGACTTAGATAATTGTACTTCTCTGATAATCCTGTTGAGAAATGAAAAATCGATCGCCGCCATAAAGCTAGTTGAAACAAACAATGCTAGCGGGAATGGCTTTATCCTGGATAAGATCTTGGTAGAGCTGTTTACTCAAAGTAATGATACTTTGTTAAACCTTCGTCTAAAAGAATGGGAAGAAGTACATTGAACGCTTTGGATCGAGAGGAGTCGTCGTGGATGACACTTTTAACGTAACAAGGTATTCATTCCGCCTTGCCTCCCTAGTCGTCTCCGATGATTCCGGACGTGGCTTTCCCTCGGCGCATTTGTTATCTTTTCATATGACCAGTGCCGTAATAAAAATCCTGTTCGAGCTTGTAAAAGTGGGTTTTAAAGATCTTGAGTCAATAATACAGCTGCTCTGAATATAGCTTTATAGGGGTGTGTCCCTGCTTTTGATCCAAGTTATATAATAACGAATGATACCTACGTGTTTTTTAACGGTTTCAAAGAGGTTTCGCCTCTTAGTCGCACTGAAAAGATCCTTTCGTTCCACGTGGACCAAACTCTGCAGAGAAGGCATAAGGAATTGCTCAGGGTACGCTAGTTAGGTGGTTGTGTCTTTTCTGATAGTGAGTCGTTCGCTGGGAGATGATGCACAAATGGCTAACGATCTGTTCAAGGCAGTCCTCTTCGAAGTCAATGAAGCAAAGTTCGAGAGCTACCTCTACGCTTATATGTCTTCTTGCGTCCACCGATGCCTAGGACATGAAAAGCATTCAGTTAGAGAAGCCGTTTCAGTACATAAAACGCAACTAAGTCAAACGAAAAAAGGAATCGGCATTATGCTACAGGCGCAAAGTCATCTTTACCACTTCGAGCCATGCGATTCTTGGCATAACAAATTAAAGCACGTGCTCCTCAAGAGCAAGCAAAACGCGCAACCCGACACTGTTGTATATATTGCTAAGGCACTCCGAAAATGCTGATCTCCAGCTTGTCACTTCGGTGAGCTTATTGCTGCCACATGTTATGTGTTATCGAATGTACAAATTGCAACGAGTACGCTCGGACGTCTATGGACGTTCTAAGCTCAATTTATCACGACATAAAGAAGCACTAAGCTTTGCAAAAACCCCGGTATTGGGTTTTTGTCTACTACATCCACTTTGACCTTAAGAGCACTTCCAGGTTGCCATTGTGGAGGTGGATGAACGTAGTTGGAAAATCACTCCACAACCCCGAATGTACAAGATATATATCGTCATGTCTGACGCCTGCGCTTGTGATGCGGACGTTTGTTTTCTCATCACAAACTGATTTCGATGAAAAACATCTTTTCTTACAAGTGAACCCCCACTGTGAAAGATGTGGGCTCTGCTCATACCATTTTCAATGTTCTTACTCCGAAGTCTACAAAGCCGGCGTTTCCTGCGTGCACTTGCATGCTGCAGCAACTTTTGTCGAAGAAGGTAGTAATATCCTATTCATTCTTTATGATCGATACTTAAATCTAGCGTCCGCGCTTCTCCGACCTGTTCAGCATTACCTGTCATCCAGCGAAACACCGCTGCTGCGTAAGAGTGAAAATGATGACAATTGCGAAGCCGGGTCGGAAGGCACCGGAACCATGCCTTCAGAAAGCATAGACATTGCGGACGAAGGAGCTAATGAAAATGAGGAACCAAGAGACATATTAGAAGAAGATAGAACAAAGCAGACGTATCGGCTCGTTGAGGGAGTATGATTTGCCGCTGTTTATAGTTTGCACTTTGAGCATGTAATTTAAAGAACATTCCCTTTCGGAGTTGATGCTATGTTGTCGTAGAGAAGGACAGTACGAAGTGTTGGAAGAGTGTGCAAATGCGCTTCAGGAGGTCATCAATCTTGTGCCTTTAAATTTTGGTTCCTTTTCAAGATGGCAAGAAATGCAGACCACGGGATCGGGGCCCAGGCCCAAACCCATACAATTCAAAACCGTGAGTGAGCCTTTCTGCGAGTGTTTGTTATATAGCCTTGCTTTCAGAGAACAACAGTACTGCGAGAGAAAAATTAAAAAACATTTTCGCTTGATTGGACTTTGCCGAATCAAGGTAGAATTTCTGCCTCTTTCAGGCTATTTCGGTTTCACTTATCTATTTATAGACCATATCAACCTCTTTTCTGCCTTTGAACTTTGTATTCATACATTTGTGAATTGAGAAAACAGTCCACTTTTTTTTATTCCTTCAAACCGGCGTGACCCACCTTGACACTGGCAAGTTTTAATTCTCATTGGCCTTGACTTAACAAGATTCTCAAAAATATTTTCAGCGCTGCCGTCACTGTTGTTGAAGTTTATATTAAATTCAAGGCGAAGTGGCCAGAACAACTACGAGGCAATTTTGCTGCATGAAACCATGTCTTCATTCGTTCACACACCGCGTGAGCGATTTCCATATCTAGCAGGTCGGACTCGGCCAAAAAAGGGACGAGATTGCAGACGTCGAACATTTGACGTCCACAAATCCATTAAGAAGTGAGTGCTTTCTAACATCGATGACATGCTTCTTGATATACTTGCATTCTCGGTTTACACCTGCGTTTTCGGCTTTGTTCCTGCTATTCCTATTGTTGTCATCCTTTCTTAGGTCATGGTAAATTTTCCTGTTGTTGTTATTTTGTTTTAGTTCATGTTTGATAGGTGCATTTGAGTTGATCATGATTGGGTTCTCTTTCAGGCTGAACTGAATATTCAAGAATGCTTCACTCATAATCTATCAGTGTTGCTTCCTTTCAATATTTGTTGTATTTGGGCAACTCTTTGCCACAGAAGTCCTTCTGACAAGGGAATGGTCAGAAGTCGAAGTGGCCAAACCAAACAAGCTGTATATCATTCGATGCAGTATAAAACGCTGACTTCGAATCTGCCTTTCTTATCTGCTTCACTCTTCTGTGGACGAAGCTACAAGCGGTTTTATAGTGAAAAAATCATAAATAAAAACAGCGAAATTGAGCACATTGTTGCACTTTTAGCTCGGCTTCTGGCTTCAACAATTTTAAGTAAGCTAGCTGCATGTTTTGGCCCAGCATTGAGGCGAACGACGCTCTGTACGGCTGAATTTTCAATTTCACGCATAATTTCTGAGCAAAATAATGGTCTTTAATGGCTTATAACTTCGTTTAGAAAAGCGATAAGCAGATAAAGAAGACAGATTTAAAGTCAGCGCTTCATGCTGCATTTAACGCTACGCAGCTTGTCTGGAATGGCCACTTCGATTTCTGACCATTCCCTTGTGAGACTTAACCGCATTCTTGTCGTAAATGTATGTTTTCATCTTATGCTTCCTATCAACTGACTTAAATGATATTATCTCCATTTTCTGGGCAATCACTTTTCTTTTCACCATTCATCGTCCGCATCGCAACTCTTGAACAAATTTTGCCGTTGACAAATGCTGGATAGGCAAGAGTCTGCTTAAGGTTGGTTTGAGAGCAGCCTTCTTTTTTATTGTAATATAGGTAATACATGTTACAGTTTGCCTTTGCTAATTGGAACGTGCAGCCTGAACAGCCCGTGCTTCAGCCTTGACTGAGAGGAGTACCCTGCTTACAAAAACTACTGTTTGTTCAGTAATTTGCAGTGATCGGGATGCACGATACTTCTTTCTGTTGTTCTGTTCTGACCTGTTCTTTTTGTAGATTTTCCGCAAAAATGGTGTTTTTAGGCCTTTGTACTGCATTGACCGGTTGTCCTAATAAACAACGGAATGCTTTTGTCCGATTGTTTTTCGAAAATGACTCCTCGGGCCTGAAGTAGAAGACACCGGAGTAGTCTCAACCACGGAACACACTGTTTTCATTAGATCGCTCAAAACGCCGTCAGCAGTGCTCAATCGATTTAACACATTGACGACGATGTGGACCACCGGTGGCCCACGCACTTTTTTCCGCCAGGGACGATGTGGACCACCGGTGGCCCACACACCTTGCAAAATCATATCCTTTCCGGGTCTAGTATTTTTCCCAGAGTTCACCATTTTTTCCAGTTTTTTGCACTCGTGGAACCTGTAGTCTTCTTCGTCCAAGAAAATGGCTGTAGTTATTTGCAAAACATTTTTACATTTCGTAAATAATCACAAAAACGTTCCCGCGCCGCAGTTGTTGTGCAAAATTACGTCGTCCCACAGCGCCGCCACGCAAAATTAAGCGTCGTCGTCAATGGGTTGAAGGACAGTGAGATCGGATCCCCACACGAATAGCCTGATTACGGTCCCTGCCTTTGTTGGGGAGGGCCATATAGGGCACCTCCTCAGAAGCAAGCGTTCCCCCAGATTGATTATCGTCATTGTGCAAGGTTAAAACCTTTTCTTGAGTTTTCGATTTATGGGCTAAAATTTTTTATCGGGATATTCAACAGATGTTACACGTAACTCAAAAACACATCACCTTCACGCTATCGATTCCTAGTACTCCTTGTGCACCTCCATCATA
The DNA here is from genome assembly GCA_958299035.1 of Cylicocyclus nassatus. Classification (NCBI taxonomy): domain Eukaryota; kingdom Metazoa; phylum Nematoda; class Chromadorea; order Rhabditida; family Strongylidae; genus Cylicocyclus; species Cylicocyclus nassatus. The sequence goes on along the minus strand of CATQJL010000112.1, from coordinate 10,546,634 downwards.
ATTATCTAACGTCCAACTTCTGCCATCCCTCAAGAAAGAACTTGAGTTTGATGGGTCAAATTTTGCTCGGCCGCGGCAAGATTCTCTAAAGATACTGTAATTAACGAGCACTAAATTTGTAAAAAAAACTTTTGTTTGGGAAGCTTGAAGCATTTAAGTAAATGCTTGGCTTCAAATCGTTGCTCGTGTTAGTTTAGTTTTGTTGGGTGTTCTGTTCAAAATTATTAAATAAACATTATTTTTCTTCTTATTCTCACCACTACCTCTCCTACACATTTTGCTTAGTCATATGAAGCTTCCCTCCAGTCAAAATACAGGTAGACGTTTTGCCAAATTCCCTTTTCTTATATTATTTTTGTACTCTCATGAATGTCTTGCTTCATTCTTTGGAGCTATAAACAGCTTGCTCTCACCCGCTTGCTAACTCTCCAAATAAAGCTGGTTCCTGATTTTCGGAAGACAATAAGTGGCGCATTTGAGCGTTCGCTTATTGAGTTTCCTTTTTGTACAACTTCACAGACTGGTGTATTTTTAAATCTTCAAAATGCTTGCCATTGAGTGCTATGTTAGAGTTCTGTTTTTAGGTTCACCGAAATAAAATGAAACAAAATAAAATTATAATGGCGCTGGGATGGTGTAGGCACAAAACTTTAACTCGGTTTGTACATATGACAAACTTACGTGCAGTTGATGCTTGGTATCCATAACATGGAGTGGCGCAAGGTAACCATTACAGTAAATTCTTTCTCACTGCTTCCTATGAAAATTCTCTGCTTGTATCCATATGGTGTAGATTCTAGCTGTACACAACTTTTTGATCAATTGTATGAGTATATCTTATTCAGTTGGTAAGAAAGTTTTTAAACATTCTTAGATAAAGGACGAAATGGAAGATGGAGATCTAAGGTTTGTCAAAATCTTAAATTCTCAAATTTACTCCTCTACTTTACATCTTGCGTCCGATATTTTGAGGCTTGCTTTTCTCTATTCAATGATTCGCCTGCCCCAGCTTGTCCAAATGCAATGTCCGAGAGCTTACTTATCAACCTAAAAGTTTATTTGTTTTGAGTAGATCCACGTAAAAGTCAGTCAGCTGTGTAGGCTTAACCCTGAGGGTTAAATCTAACCTTGAGGGTAAATCTTACCCTGAAAGCGATTAACCCGTATTCATCAACGAATCCTGAGGGTTAAACTAACCCTGGAGGGTAAAACTTACTATTCATCAGGGTTAATTTAACCCTAGCATAGAGCAAGGTTAACTCTACCCTAACGCTTCATACAAATGTCCACTGCATCTAATAGTTTTGAAAACGATCAACGAGTATTGTAGTATTTGGTATTAGTTGTTATTATAGTATTTAGTTTTTACTTCGTTTTATGTTCAAATTCGAAATACATGAAACACTAACTTCGCGAGAAAAAGAACTGTAGCTTTGGTGGCAAATGAATGCGACGAGGAAAAATGGTTGCACATTCCACTCTGACAAGTGCCAAAACTGAAGAACCCCTTTATGATAACACGCACTGACCCCTAAAAGAGTAGTACAAGCCCGATATAAAACGAATTGCACAAAAGTAGAAATTACACGGCGCAATTGTGCACATATGAAAATAAACTCACGTTGTAAGATTGGATGCTGCACAAATACGCTAGAGATGCATTATAGAAACTAGTGTTAGAAGCTTATTCGTTGATCATACTACTATGACAATGAAAGAATAGAAGTATGTGATTTTAGCACGTACTTAGGCGTTCTGTGATGTGAGGTTGCACAGCGCACGCGTAACTGACGCCTTAACCCTCCAGGGTTAGTTTAACCCTCAGGGTTCGTTAATCGATACCGGTGGATTGCGTTCCGTGGTAAACCTACCCTATGGTTGATGAATACGGCCAATGAACCCTGAGGGTTAAACTAACCGTGGAGGCTAAATTTAACCCTCAGGGTTCATTGATGGATACGGCCACTGAATTACTTCGGATTGAGAAATTGCAAGAAGAAACGTACCGGAACTGAAATTATTATTTTTTTATCGGGTTGGCTGCGATGACCCTGAAACATAAACGCGTTCAGAAGTCAGACTTTGGGCGTTTACCACAGCAGTTTGAAGTTTTTTATGAAGAAATATTAGGCTGAAAGTCTGAACGTTATAGGTCCTGAAAGCCATTTTATCGCAAAAGAATAAGCCTACGAAGTCAGACTGACGTCAATTTTGTTGTCAATAAAAAAACTGAGTTGGGTCACAACTACTAATTCAAGGTAATGAGACAAATTTATTGAAAAAAGTGTTGCCAGTGAGTTTTGCTGGAAAGGAGAAAGGAATTGTTAACATGATAGTCTGGCATTGCGCCTGCAACTGTTTCCTCACAGATATTTGAAAAATTCTTGGAATGCATGGGAAGAAACAAGAACTTTTCATTTCCTACACTAACTCTATAAAATCTTAAGAGCTAATCAGTTTTGTAAGAAACAGTCTCAGTGCTATACTTGAATTTTGCTTCCAAGACGGTGTCATAACTAGATATTTGAAATTCATAAAACTAGATTTGAAAAATCTCAATAAAATTGATATTCTAGCATCCCCTGGTGGTTCAGGGAATTTCTGAGCTAATTGTAAGCTATCGGAGAAGAAATAGGAGGAGCTCAATAAGAACTGTTTAGAACATGTCGTAAAAGTCAAAGTGAGATTGTTCTCTTACCCCAGTTTGGTTGACCTGTTGTGTGTAATCGAGTGACGAGGCCACACAGACAACTCCGCACATCAAAGTAAGTAGTAAGATTGAAGTCACAGAAGCAGTCACCATCAAACTTGAAGCTCTAAACCACGTAGAAACTTTTTACCACTAACAGTACATCTAAATTTGTCATAATAAGCATAAAGTATAAACGGCTTTTCAAAATCTTCTGCGGCATGCAACGAACACATTTTACTTCATAGTTGAATGAGGCTGCTAAATTTGTACAGGCTTTCTAAAATGACTTGCGGGGCCGCCCATTACTAAGGCTCATACGCACGCACATCTCCGCGGGAATGGGAGGAGATCTGGAGACGCATCATATTTCGCTAATTAGATATGTTTCTTTTCTTTCCCTATCCGGCCCAAGGCAGCGTCCGGGCAAGATTTCGGATGGAATTTTTTTCGCTTACACAGGCTAATCCTTTTCGCTGATTCCGAAAATGCAGCTCGGAGAACACGAAAATTTCGAAAACGGGCTTTTCCAGGAGCTCTTAATTTGAATTTTGTCGCCTGCCGCCAAGGTTAAGACGTAGAATCTTTGTGGAACCCTACGTCTTACTGTGTGCGGTATGCGCACTCTGGCGTACTGTGCGAACCAACTCGTCCCCGGTTGTCGGGGCGTCCCGGTCGCCACTTCTAAAGATGTTTTCTCGCTTCAGAAGCAAGTTGGTGCATTGCCATTTAGGCAAAAGTCTTACCAGGACGGGCGCCCCTATACTCTACATTTTCGTTTTTGCCCGGACGCTGCCTTTAAGAAGGTTCTTACAATCTGATATCTGCGCATGTGCCACGTTACTGCCATACAAGATTAGATTCTCACTATTTTGTACTATCCTCTGGAGATTTCCAGGGGATCACCTCTCATTTGCAAAGTCATTTATCTTCCTGGAAAAATAATGAAAACGCTATAATATTGTGCGATATACTACGGTGTGCTAAACATGTTTTCGACAGGAGAAATGGAATTTGAAGATGGTGTTCGGTGGGTACCAAGTAATTAGAGGTAGACGTGGTTGTGGAATAAGATTTATTCGCACGGGCGTAGATTAGTCGTGAAGAAGTTCGAGTGCCCCGGTGTGGACCGGGAAGCAACCCCTAATACCTTCGGAGACTCCTTATATACGAAGGAAGGCGGAGCTGAACCGAATAAAAGGTACAATGTACACGAGTTGGTGCTTGAAAGGAGATGATTGGCTACACTCTTGGCGCATGGGTACCACACACTTTTGAATGATTAGATACTCAAGAGTGAGTAGCTTACCATTTAGCCTACGGGGATTCCGCAAGCTTTATAGAATACTAGCTGGCTTAATCGGCTCCGCCCGGCCCTGTCAAAACACTATGTCAAAGAACACTATCATTCCTGTACGAACCTTTCCCTGTGCCCACGCCTAAATGCCAAATCACTATTTCCGCTGTTTTGGTAATCAGCATGCTCGATTACCCCCCTGAGCCAACTCCCAGCCCTGTTGCTCAAACTATGCAAAAATCGATAAAATCGATAAAAGCGGTGGCCGATCTTAGAAACTAATATTGTATTCGGAATCCCCATGCTCGATTACTCCCCTGTGCAAACTCCCAGCCCCGCAAGTCAAACTTTGCAAAAAATCGATAAAATCGATAAAAGTAATTGATATTCCTTAGAACTAATATTGTATTCGGAATCCCCATGCTCGATTACCCCCCTGTGCAAACTCCCAGCCCCGCAAGTCAAACTTTGCAAAAAATCGATAAAATCGATAAAAGTAATCGATATTCCTTAGGACTAATATTGTATTCGGAATCCCCATGCTCGATTACCCCCCTCTGCAAACTCCCAGCCCCGTAGGTGGACTCAGCAAAAAAATGGATAAAAATTGATAAAATCGATATCGATCAATGACGAAGAGTAGCCTATGACATCCTCCGGGGCCCGAAGTGTATGTGTGCCAAGTTTGGTCCGGATCGGTTCAGAAATGGAATTTTCTATTCGGAACACACGTACACACAGACAGACAGACAGACATACAAACAGACATTCAGCTTTATATATAAGATAGAGTTCATCAATGGTTGATAATACAGAAATTATCAACATTGTGCATTTTTCGATAATCGCTGGCTCGCGAGCTGGCGTTCGTCGAAGATTTCGACAATCTGATATTCACTTTATTTTACCAACATAAGCAGTGCAATGTTATATTCTCAGCACAATTTTACAGCGTTTTCATCGAGTATTCAGGAAGACGAATGAATTTGCATATGAGAGGTGATCCCCTGGTTATTCTCAGGGAATCACACAAAATAATGAAATTCTAATCTTGTGTGGCAATATTTGGCATCCACCATGCGCAGGTATCAGTGTATGACAACATCCAGCCAGACAGAGGAAGAAGAAGAAGAAAGATATATGGAGTAGCGAGGTATGACCCATCCCCTCTCAGATCCCCCCCCCGCAAGGATGTAGGTGCATACGTACCCAAGTCAGTGCATTCATCCTCCCAGATTAATCTGTTACCAATTTACCGTATCCGGAAGTTGTAGGGTTTGGTTGGCTCACGGTCGTAATCGGATTTTGGTCCCGCGTGGTCACAGCGGCGCATACCACTACGCCACTTGTGCCCATTTGTCTTGATTAGATAGATAATAGATAGATGATCAAACTTAAAGTTTGTAAATAGTGCAATAATGTGTTCGTTGTTTGTTTCACTTAGGAGCCGATAAGCATACAACCTTGCAACAAACATTTTGGAAAGCTGATAATAACATAGGTTACCTTGTTCGAGGGCAGAGGATGCATATCGGAAATAGTTAAGGCCATAGTGCCCCGCCATGACCTTGCATGTTTTTTTTTCACATATTCGCTTTCCAAGCTGCGTTTTACAGCGGGAAAGATAAGGTCATGTAAGCAAAAATTCATCCAAGATTTGCCATGTGCCTCTAATTTCTTGTTGAGCTCATCTTGCACGAGTTACTACAAAATATACGTATCAACTTCTGGCTTAACTCATAGATGTTCTTTTCATGAAATAATAAATTCTGAATCTAGTTTTGCTCATCGTAGATTGCCTTCATACATATGAAGCAGAAGATTTGTAAGTATGTGTTTCATGTTCTCTAGAGGTTACATCGTGCGTGGATTGAATTTTCAATTCTATGACTTGCTTACTTACATGCAAGGAAATGAAAGCTTATCTAATGGTTATGTAGAAAGAAAAAGGAGCGATAAAGCTTATTTACATGAGGAAAAAGCGGTGTTGCAAAGCTAAGCAACTAAGGAAGACAAACTCAGACTTGTGGCCAAGACAGAAATCACAGGAGTGTTCCAACGCAGATCCGGTGCCAGAGCAGAAAGGAGAAAAGAAAGAGGCGTCGCGAAGGTAAACTCAAAGAAAAGAAAGAATTCGGAGGAAGGCTAAGCCATTAGACGCTCCAAATCTTTATTATGTATCTTTTTGGGGCCAACTTGATTAGTTATATCAATATAAACAGCTTAAGTCTGAAGTGCAAGCAATGGTGGACTCTTTTAAAAAGGCACAGGTACTAACCTTAAGTTGTGCAAGGGTTTAAAACTACCCCAAAATCCGTACAATAAGGCCGGACTTATCTGCAACTTCGACGCGAAAAATCGATGAAAAAACGCCCTCTGCGCCGCCAAAAGTCTATCAGATAAGTCCTCCTAAATCCACTATCAGATAAGTCCGCAGCAGATGAGTTCGCCTATCCTGAGCATGAGAAAGCGGACTTATCTGCAGGACTTCTGGCGGCGCGAGGGCGACTTTCGTTGTCAAGAAACCGGACTTAACTGTTAGTTCTTCTGCGGACTTATCTTATAGGGCGGACTTATCTGATAGGCGGACTTATTGCATGGATTTTAGGGTAACAAGCTGTCTTGTTTGGCGTCCGCGATAGTAAATTGAGATATTTGCAAAGTATCGAGTGAAAGGTATACACTTCTGAACCCAAACTATCACAGTGCTTGTGTCACACTTGTTGCCGTAGAAGAGTAGTAAAGCAAAAAAAAAATTCACCTCAGTGACGGGATTCGTGCATCGCTATGAGTGATTCTCATATCAGTAAATACTGTTTTTTTTACGCAGATCATTAATGTCTTGTATCCGATAAATGTCATAAGGCAGCTTCAACAAAGAAATTCCTCTCAAATGTATGCTGATGATAACAAATGTATGCTTTCTGTGATAAACAAAGCCGTTGCGTTCACGAGAAATTACAGTCTTGTACCGATACATTAATGTTTGGGCCTGGAAAAATGGGTTATCTGTTAATTCTGATAAATGCTCCTTTTTGGATGTGGGAAAGGAAGGAAATACGAAATTAGTGGAAAAGAGCTGATCCGTAATAAGAGATTTGGATGTTTTCGTTGATAAAATTCAACTTTACGGAGCGTATTGACTACGCAGTAAAGAAAGCCTATTCATCATTATTCATTAATTTTCGAAACATCCTTTTGAAACCATACTACTGGCGGCGGTGCAGGAGGAACAAAAGGCCTTACCGCGTGTATCCAAGGGGGAAAGGGAGGAGCTGGCGGCCCAAGAAGGATCTGGCAACCTCCCAAGCTCCGCCCTCTGCTCTCAGTCTGGGTCTTGCCTTTTTTGCTCAGGAATTCCTTGGAGGAAAAGGCTAGTTTAATACATTGGCGACCCCGCCATTTTGGACGAAACTCACACTAACTCCTTCGCGCACTTGGCCCGTGCATACGCGCGTATGCACGAAAACATTATGTGAGAGTCTTTTTGAGACTTATTCATAAAACATGCAAACTGTGTTCAGAGAAACATGTACATCACAGATTACTAGGACTAACACAAATCAAGGTTGTTGCCTCGATTTTCCCTAAAATAAACCATGCAATGGCTATATCTGAGCAATTCTTTTTCGAGAAAAGCGTTGTGATAACAAGTTTTTTGCCCGATTCATCCTTGTTTGCTTTCAAAACAGCTACACAGGGTTTCCACCTTCTCGGAAAAACGTAACTGACATATATTTACCACATCAAAAACGGACATACTACCCAATTTTGCGGCCAAAACTCCTGAACAGCTGCTGCGATGCCCTGTGTTCTGTAAGACAACCAGGGCACCAATAGTATTACTGCATAAAAATTGCCTTAAAACTTTTCGTTTACACCCAAAAAACTAGCGCGCATATGCGAGGATGCACGAAAATGCTAAGCGGGAGTCAGGGCGTGCATACGTGCATATGCACAAGGTCGTTAACGTGTTAAAAGACTTGTTGTGGAGATATAAGGAAGGGAAGGAAGGGAAAAACAAGTTACCATTTTAAAAAAACGAAATTTTAAATGGACTTTTGTATGTTTCAAATCAATTTAGCATTCTTTAAAGATTGATATTGATGAATACCTTTAAGAGAGGTAAGAGCTTCGGCTCGATTTCTAATTTTTCAGAACTCTCTCGCGAACATTCTACGTTTTGCTCCAATTCCTGAATGTCTTCGCGGAAAGCTAGCTTACTCTATATTGCATGTTTCCTTGAGATAATTTTCTCAATCTTTTACGATAGTCACTGCGTTAATTGCATTTGTGCTAATCGATAGCCGATTAGTTGACCTTTGCAGGATCAAGCCAGTCATCTAATGAGCCAAGAAAGTCATGATTTAAATGAAAACTTTAATTATTGTTGACTCCAATAAATGTTTTATCGAGGGGGGGGGGGGAGTGGGAGAGTGGAGGAAAAGGATGAGAAAAATTCGCGAGAAAAACGTCGGAAAGTCTTCTTTTAAAAAGGTGAACTTGCGAGAGTAGACGCCAATCATCAAGAATGTTCGAATTGCTAAATCAGATTCTGCCAAAAAGCTGCAAAAAGCAGGCCAAGTCACCAAAACTTATCTGTTATAACAGTTATAGTAGTTTTCATTGGTTTTCCCTGTTTATATTAGAAATTGTCCCACTCTTCTAACCCTATACCTCGACAACTGCCAGCGGGGTAAAGGTTGTCCAGGTTTGGTTCGCACTTTAAATCTGAGCTGTGAAGCTTTACTGAGCCTCCTCTCAGGCATAAGATGTTTGAATTTGCATTTTGCGTCCTTTTTGGATCTAACAATAAGCATCCAGGATGTAGTGTTAGTCTCTTTGTTAGAGTTATTGTGAAAATCACTTTGAAACTTCGTTTTCGGCTTATGTTCTCCTGCTTTGAATCAATTTTTGGTAACCCATTTTTAAGCTCTGTATCATCATCACTTGAATTTTGAACAAAATTCATCAGTGATTAAATGTGTCGGTGTTTCATATGACTGTTACAGAGATGACCGTCACTCTATTCATTAGGTTATTATTAGGTTTATGGCATGATACTACTTTTACTTTCCAAGTTTCCTCTTTTCTCAACCTCGGCATAGTTAGTTATGTGGTTAGTATGTTAGTAAGCCGTTGCGAGGTTAGTACGATTTATTAGTGGCGGCCTGACGTTTCGACTTTGTCGTCTTCTTCAGAGGCCTAAAGTGGTAAGAGATTGCAGATTTAATGCCTACTCCACCAGAAATGCAGATTTAATGCCTACTCCACCAGAAACCTCCTCCACACCGGCTAGCCCCGATATCACCCCAGAACGCCAAAAATAAAAATCGAATAGCGTGGAAGACGAACTCACCTCCTCCACCGTCGGCACGCAGATCTTGGCGCGGCCGTCCTTCAATGCCACTCAGTACTAATAAGGAATGTCTTGCATTCCATTATCGGGTGTTTTGATTAGTGGCCTTCTTTAACTCGCATGGCGGTAGAAAAAACATAAAGTCATTTGTGATTGACAAGCATTCATTAATGAATGCTTGTCAATGGAAGCCCCGTGGGCGGAGTGATGGGCGGGGCCTCCTCTGCCTTTCACTTTCCCCCTTGGATACAGGAGGCAAGGGCTTTGGTTCCTCCTGCACCACCTCCCATACCACTAACCAAGTGATTTCAACGATTATAAGCTGTAAGCTTCCTCGCCTGGAGTATTGCTCTCAGGTGTAGAACCCAGTAAGTACATGTGAAGCAAAGCTCGAAAGTCGAGAAAGTTCAACGTGTTTTTACAACATTCTCATAGTCATTCTCATAGTCTATCTCATAATCAAAATTCTTCTGGACGAACGAAAGCACTACAAAGACCGGCTTAGAGTTACTGACTTGAAATCACTGAGAGTCAGAAGAAGTATTGCTGATTTTTTTGTTTTCGTATTTTGATGAAAGAGATTGAGCGTGCCAACAGCTTTTGTGTTCTTAGACCAACTAGATGCAGGCGTGGAGGGTTCAACTCTATTATGCTAATAAGGAAACGGTGTCGAGTCGAAGTGGTCTTTCCAGATGGGACCCATACTGGTTTGAAGAGCATTAATCGGTGATTCCAAATCTGCTTTCCAAATCTGCCAAGCGCCTCTGTACACTGAGTTATGCTCGTTTTTCTGGTAAAAAAATTGAACGCAAAACTGAAGCAAAATGCTCAAATGGTTCAGTGCCAGGTATCAGAGCTGTTTATGCAATGAATACATTTGATTTAATATGCTAATACTTAACATTGCTTTATCTGAGCGCTGGAAAGATTGTAACAATCAATTTTACCTAAATTCTGCATCAATTTTTCGTTCCGACTAACGGTCATAACTCGGCGTCCAGAGGCGCTTGGCAGATTTGGAAGGCAGATTTGGAATCACCGCTTAATACTCTTCAAAGCAGTATGGGTCTCATCTGGAAAGGCCGCTTCGACTCGACACGGTTCCCTTGTAAGTTAAATAGGGACCACTACTCCGGACTTTTCAACTGTCTTTTTTAAACTTGCGCACGCTGGTTTCAACGTTTGCCTACTAAACTATTATCATCAAAATAGTAATTCTTTCAAAAGAGGACTAGAAAAGCTTTAAAAGGGATTCTGAGTTGTGGCAATTATCTTGTTGATTGTGATGTTATTCACCAGCCAGAGATTCCTTCCATAGAGTAATGTGTGGGAATTCTGAATAAACAACGGTATAGTAGTAAATATTCACATTAAGACTTTTAGGTTTAAGATTATTGAAGGATCCGCAGTTAAGCTGGAGTTTTTCATGTTTATCGTTAGTCTATTCTAATAACCACACTCTTTATTGCAGACTTTTACGCTGTTGTGTTGTTATCTATGTGTTGCGCTGTTTGTTTTATGTAATTCATTAGCCTTTGCTACCATTTTCACGAGTGTTGACCGTTGCGAGAGCTGCTCAATTTTTACGTTGCTTTCTATCGGTTCTTTGTAACTAACAATAAGTTCCTCAGTTCCTCAATTCCATATCTCTTGCATTCCGACGAATCTTGCTCACCTCTAAAACAGAATCATCTTTATTCTGGGTTAAGTTGGTTAGCTTGTCACCGGACGCTCGCTAACACTCTAAATCGGGAATTATCATAATTAGGTGGCAGAGGTGGCCAGGCTTCTGCCATATTTAATTGTGTTTTGACTCGGACTTAGTGTTTTTGTTTGAATCGCTGGGTCATGTTTATTTTTTGGTGCACTAGAGTGTAGATCAAAATTGAGATAAAATATTACGAACAGAGTACAAAAGGCCGGGCATACATTACGCGATTCCATCACCTCGCGCGTCATATGTTGTGTCACGCCCGTGCCAGCATGTGTAGCTACGGCCTTTTCCGTTGATGTGTTTTTCACTGATTATTTGCAGATTTCAATCTAGAACAAAGCTTACCACGGTAATATATTGGTTTGTCCCGAAAGTTTTGTCGGTATCTTTGATCGCTCATCAAAAGTTACAGAACACCTAGGTGCCGTTTGAATCAGATTTTTATTCTCTCCCTTACAGCTATACTTGCTCTCTGGTCTACTCTGTCTTCGCAATTTTTTCGCTATGGCTTTTTGAGCATTTCAGCAGTAATGCCAAATATTTCCTGAATTTTGGAGTTCTTTATTCTGATGTTTTCAAAGAGCGCTGACAACTGTTATGTAGCAGACCTGTGGCTACATTGTGACCATTTTAGATTACATGGGCCGCGTTTACCAAGTCCGTTATATTAGGTTGGTCCGAAAGTTCTGTCCCACCATTTTCAAAAAATCATAACTTCCTCCTAACATGATATTTCTGCATGGCTAAAACCTTGTTGGAAAAAGCAATTCATGCACTTTCTAAAGCTCTCTTGGCTGTCATCTACTGAGCTCGCAATGCAGAGATAAAATTGGGAAAAGGAAATCACTTCAAGTTCGGAATTTTCAAGCAAGCCCGTTAAAAAGTCCGAAACTGTGCCTTAAAATCCAGAACAGCCACTATCCTAGACTTTTTGACCCACTCTTTCCAGCTGAGCAAAATTTGCGCTGATCGAGCTGTTCCTTTGGAAGATATGATTTTTTGAAGAAAATGTCAAAAAAATCAATTTTCTTAAGAAACCGATTTTCTGACATTTTTTCTCGAAAATCATAACTATTCTAAGAGGAGCTCGATTAGCGCGATTTTTGCTCATGTAAAAAGAGGGGATCAGAAAACCCTAGGATACTGATTGTTTGGATTTTATGGCACGGTTTTGGATTTTTTAATGGGCTTGCTTAAAAATTCCGAACTTGAAGTGATTTTCTTTTCCCAATTTTATCTCTCCATGCAGAGCCTATTAGATAGCATCCAAGATGTATCTAGGAAGCGCATGAATTACTCTTTTTAACAAGGTTCTAAACATGCAAAAACATCATGTTAAGAGGAAGTTATGATTTTTTGAAAATGGTGGGAGAAGTTTCGGACCAACCTAATAATTACTTATTCAACAAAAATCGCTGCTTTTTGATTAAGTTTAACACGTAAAAGTACCAAAAATTCTAAAAAGCTGCTTTTCAAAGCGAATTTGGTTATGTTGCGTAAATAATGTTTAGTAAGAATCATGTTCCAATACGCAAAAACTCGAAAGCTTTCGCGTGTTTGATGCAGTTGCGTGTTTCATGACTTTGCCAAAAATCGAGACCTCAGGAGAAATAAGTTTTGAATCTAAAAACAGCAGATTAGGAGAATCTAAAAACACTACCTTGTAGTCCGAGAACTGCTCTATTTGATCCATACTTAACCCTTTTCGAAACTTTGGAATGAAATTTTTAAAAATCAGCTTAACTTTGAGCAGGTCAAATTGACGGGTGGAGAATTTTGGCAATTATCATAAAAAGCATACAAGAATTTGGTATGAAAACGTAACCATAGGAAAGAGAAGGAAATGCTGCATCGAATGCATGTTGAAACACACTCAGGTCTTTATTGCGCGTGGTTTTACAGTAGTTTGAAAAAAAAACGACAAAACTGTCGGGACAACCTAATATAAAATAGGGTATGTAAAAAAAACTAAAGCGGCACTTCAATATTTTTTAACCAAACTCGAGTTACGAATTTTGGAGTCCATATTTGGGAGTTAATTTCACCTATCTAATTAACAATGATTTGCGAAGGATATCGCAAAGATGCTTGCCTTGTTTTCTGAGCGCAGAATTATGAACACAGGAATAATCTGCAGCATGAGTTATTTGATCCACCTCTCCGATAGTACATCAAATGAGCATGCTTACAAAGAAAGATGGCCCTTCTGGATGTCATCTATTTCAAATCTGCACAGTTGGAAAGTGTAGATCGAAAGACGTACTTCGCTGCTTGCTTCAATTTCGTCGCAAGTTTCACATTTCAAGCATCCTAGCCTGAAATGACCAAAGCCGAAGTGTTTCTATTCTCTTGCTTCTGCTTCAAAAGCTACCTTTAGAAAACAGCAAAGATACTCTCATAAAGAAAATGGCTGCCTCTATCTAGCAAAATTAAGTTTGTGAAAGTCCATCGAGGGAGCAAGAAATTATGATTTTTTGAAAATGGTGCAAACTTACCAGTCAACATTTACTTATAACTTGCTGGCATACTCGGCCCTGTCATTATACTATAATAAAGCTTACATTACTTTTATGGACGTGTCTTTACCCCTATCCCATTTTTCATTTTTATTAGGTCGGTCCGAAAGTTCGCTCTGTTTTTGACCCGTGCTCAAACCACTTAGAATAAAGATAGACAAAGATTTAAGCAATATCCGTACAGAATTTCTTCCTCTTTCTAATGATTATGTTTTTGTTCAGATTTCCTCTTCTTGATGTCCGCTCAGTTATCGGCAGGAATCTCCAACCACGATTTTCCCCCATCTTCATTTTGGCTATTTTTTAAAATTTCCATTTTTAACTTTTGGACTAGCTTCGATGACTGTTGGATAGAATAAAATGCAATACAATACACTTTTCTGGCATCTCTGGCTGGCTTCTCAAAATTTTTAAAAATATTTTTCTGATGGTATCAAATTCCGTTTTTGGGCATCTCAATCCTCACAGAACAATGAACGACCGGCAACCAAGGAGCCATTCGATGCAAATTTTTCTCCTCTCTCCAATAAACTTCTTTTCTTTCTGACTTGTACAATATTTGAGCAGAAAATCATTATGATTTTTGTTTTCAATCGCGTTCCAGGCTGTACTCAGAAAAGAAATTCACTATCTCGAAGCGCTCAGCCCTCAGTTGCTCACTAAGATTAGTGCTAAGTCATAATCCGTTTTTGGAAGCTTTGAAATCTAAAGATTGTCAGTGTTTGAAGCGATTGTGTATTTCGCGACTTCGCAAAACTAAAAACTTTTAGAAAAATTATCTCAAAAAATACTGAAGAGTCAGTTGATGAAGCCAAAACAGATTATTGTATTGCATTTTGTTTATACTACCCAAATGTTTTCAAAGCTATTCTAAAAGTTGAAAGTGGAATTTTTGAAAAATAGCCAAACTGAAGATGGGTGAAAATTATAGGTTGGAGATCCCTGCCAATTACTGAGCGGACGTTGGGGAATCTAAACAAAAACATACACGTTGAAAGAGAAAAAAATTCCATCGGATAGTCCTTACAGCGTTTGTCTATCTTCATTCTAAGTGGTTTGAGCACGGGTCTGAAAAACAGCGTGAACTTTCGGACCGACCTAATATTATTTATTTATTTATTATTATTTTTTTATCTTTTATTCTTTTAAAAGACACCGCCTTCATTATCAGCACGCACATCTACCCTCCTCTTCCAACTCCTAGCGCCATAACTTTGACTTGCCAACCGATAAATCTATAAGGCATTTATAAATTCTGTAGCCCTTTTAAACTAGACTGGTGGCTAGAAGGCTGGTTTTGTAACCTAGTTAAGGCTAGAGAATGATCAGAGAGCACATTTGCGAGAGAAAAGCAGACTGCGTCGCTAGCGCGAGCAGTTGCCTTCCAGCCGCCAATATCTCTGAGAAAAAAGGGTGTTTTATACATTCCTTATCCAACGGCCAGCCGCGTAACTCAAAGTTTGCAAAGGAAACGATAAGATCGATATCAATTGGCGATGAATGTAATCTATGACACCCACCCGCCCCGAAGTTTATGTATGCAAAGTGTGTTCTGGGATTGAGAAAGGAATCTTTTACTCCGCTCATACGTACAAGCATGCATACATACTTACATTTAGCTTTATACCTAAGAATTATTTATAATATTATAGTGATGACACGCGAACCGATTCTTGCAGGTCTACTCATGCATTACGTCATGTTAGTCTTATATCCCATACTACAAGTCACTGCCGTAGCTCTGTGATAGTTCTATAAGATGAGTGCTTGGCTTTAGTGTAGTGTCGAATGAAAAGGTAATGTTCACAGCTAGAGATCGAAATGTACGTATGTATAATGGTCCACAGTTTGACTGGGCTGACAAATTTGACTAACATCCTTACTAATACTTTGTTCATACGTAGGCTTCTGGTCCACCCCTTCCATTGTTATTTGGGAATAGCTTGTTTGGGCTTGATCAACTTTTGCATTATATCTTTCCCTCGGATTTCTCTCTCCCCAGGAATTGGTTAGCGAATTGCCAATAAGCCCGCTTCTTCCATATATCGTTGCTTATGTTGAATAAACAAAAAGCACTTTTGCTGCATGCAGTCATCCTCTCCTATAATATAAACCCGATCCCAAAAAACGAGACGGCGAGGATGGTCCGCCCACATGTATGCTTCAACGGGTGTTTTGAATAGACGCCAGTTGCCGAACGGGGCCTTATTGTGTAGAGACGCGACGGTGCGATCATGAGGTCAAGAGGACGCAGAGGTCCTAGCGCGAACGAGAGGCCACGACACGCAGGGTACGCTCTGCTGCTGCAATGGATGTGTTGAAAGACGCAAGCGCGTGCCAAGGGTGTTGAAATTGCGAGCTTGGTCATTGTTGCAAAGTTAGTTATAGACGCATACATTTGATCTGCTTACATCCGCTTTCAGTATTCACTTTACCTGCACTTTTCCGCGAAATTTTGAGAAAATCTTCGAAAATCTCGCTTTTGGGAGCTTTGCTCTGGGTGAATTCGATTTTTCTCTCCAGATTGTAAGCGTGAGTGCGAGAGTGACGTTGCGAAAGGAAGCTGTACAGCGATGACTGGGCAAAACAAAATTTTAGCACGATATGATCCACTTTTCCGGCCAAATTTTGAGAAATTCTTCGAAAATCTCGCTTTTGGGAGCTTTTGCTTTGGGTGAATTCGATTTTTCTCTCCAGATTGTAAGCGTGAGTGCGAGAGTGACGTTGCGAAAGGAAGCTGTACAGCGATGACTGGGGCAAAACAAAACCTTAGCACGATATGATCCACTTTTCCGGCCAAATTTTGAGAAAATCTTCGAAAATCTCGCTTTTGGGAGCTTTTGCTCTGGGTGAATTCGATTTTTCTCTCCAGATTGTAAGCGTGAGTGCGAGAGTGACGTTACGAAAGGAAGCTGTACAGCGATGACTGGGCTAAACAAAATTTTAGCACGATATGATCCACTTTTCCGGCCAAATTTTGAGAAAATCTTTGAAAATCTCGCTTTTGGGAGCTTTTGCTCTGGGTGAATTCGATTTTTCTCTTAAGATTGTAAGCGTGAGTGCGAGAGTGACGTTGCGAAAGGAAGCTGTACAGCGATGACTGGGCTAAACAAAATTTTAGCACGATATGATCCACTTTTCCGGCCAAATTTTGAGAAAATCTTTGAAAATCTCGCTTTTGGGAGCTTTTGCTCTGGGTGAATTCGATTTTTCTCTCCAGATTGTAAGCGTGAGTGCGAGAGTGACGTTGCGAAAGGAAGCTGTACAGCGATGACTGGGCAAAACAAAATTTTAGCACGATATGATCCCTTTTCCGGCCAAATTTTGAGAAAATCTTCGAAAATCTCGCTTTTGGGAGCTTTTGCTCTGGGTGAATTCGATTTTTCTCTCCAGATTGTAAGCGTGAGTGCGAGAGTGACGTTACGAAAGGAAGCTGTACAGCGATGACTGGGCTAAACAAAATTTTAGCACGATATGATCCACTTTTCCGGCCAAATTTTGAGAAAATCTTCGAAAATCTCGCTTTTGGGAGCTTTTGCTCTGGGTGAATTCGATTTTTCTCTCCAGATTGTAAGCATGAGTGCGAGAGTGACGTTGCGAAAGGAAGCTGTACAGCGATGACTGGGCAAAACAAAATTTTAGCACGATATGATCCACTTTTCCGGCCAAATTTTGAGAAAATCTTCGAAAATCTCGCTTTTGGGAGCTTTTGCTCTGGGTGAATTCGATATTTTCTCCAGATTGTAAGCGTGAGTGCGAAAGTGACGTTGCGAAAGGAAGCTGTACAGCGATGACTGGGGCAAAACAAAATTTTAGCACGATATGATCCCTTTTCCGGCCAAATTTTGAGAAAATCTTCGAAAATCTCGCTTTTGGGAGCTTTTGCTCTGGGTGAATTCGATTTTTCTCTTCAGATTGTAAGCGTGAGTGCGAAAGTGACGTTGCGAAAGGAAGCTGTACAGCGATGACTGGGCTAAACAAAATTTTAGCACGATATGATCCACTTTTCCGGCCAAATTTTGAGAAAATCTTCGAAAATCTCGCTTTTGGGAGCTTTTGCTCTGGGTGAATTCGATTTTTCTCTCCAGATTGTAAGCGTGAGTGCGAGAGTGACGTTGCGAAAGGAAGCTGTACGGCGATGACTGGGCAAAACAAAATTTTAGCACGATATGATCCACTTTTCCGGCCAAATTTTGAGAAAATCTTCGAAAATCTCGCTTTTGGGAGCTTTTGCTCTGGGTGAATTCGACTTTTCTCTCCAGATTGTAAGCGTGAGTGCGAGAGTGACGTTGCGAAAGGAAGCTGTACAGCGATGACTGGGCTAAACAAAATTTTAGCACGATATGATCCACTTTTCCGGCCAAATTTTGAGAAAATCTTTGAAAATCTCGCTTTTGGGAGCTTTTGCTCTGGGTGAATTCGATTTTTCTCTTAAGATTGTAAGCGTGAGTGCGAGAGTGACGTTGCGAAAGGAAGCTGTACAGCGATGACTGGGCTAAACAAAATTTTAGCACGATATGATCCACTTTTCCGGCCAAATTTTGAGAAAATCTTTGAAAATCTCGCTTTTGGGAGCTTTTGCTCTGGGTGAATTCGATTTTTCTCTCCAGATTGTAAGCGTGAGTGCGAGAGTGACGTTGCGAAAGGAAGCTGTACAGCGATGACTGGGCAAAACAAAATTTTAGCACGATATGATCCCTTTTCCGGCCAAATTTTGAGAAAATCTTCGAAAATCTCGCTTTTGGGAGCTTTTGCTCTGGGTGAATTCGATTTTTCTCTCCAGATTGTAAGCGTGAGTGCGAGAGTGACGTTACGAAAGGAAGCTGTACAGCGATGACTGGGCTAAACAAAATTTTAGCACGATATGATCCACTTTTCCGGCCAAATTTTGAGAAAATCTTCGAAAATCTCGCTTTTGGGAGCTTTTGCTCTGGGTGAATTCGATTTTTCTCTCCAGATTGTAAGCGTGAGTGCGAGAGTGACGTTGCGAAAGGAAGCTGTACAGCGATGACTGGGCAAAACAAAATTTTAGCACGATATGATCCACTTTTCCGGCCAAATTTTGAGAAATCTTCGAAAATCTCGCTTTTGGGAGCTTTTGCTCTGGGTGAATTCGATATTTTCTCCAGATTGTAAGCGTGAGTGCGAAAGTGACGTTGCGAAAGGAAGCTGTACAGCGATGACTGGGGCAAAACAAAATTTTAGCACGATATGATCCCTTTTCCGGCCAAATTTTGAGAAAATCTTCGAAAATCTCGCTTTTGGGAGCTTTTGCTCTGGGTGAATTCGATTTTTCTCTTCAGATTGTAAGCGTGAGTGCGAAAGTGACGTTGCGAAAGGAAGCTGTACAGCGATGACTGGGCTAAACAAAATTTTAGCACGATATGATCCACTTTTCCGGCCAAATTTTGAGAAAATCTTCGAAAATCTCGCTTTTGGGAGCTTTTGCTCTGGGTGAATTCGATTTTTCTCTCCAGATTGTAAGCGTGAGTGCGAGAGTGACGTTGCGAAAGGAAGCTGTACAGCGATGACTGGGCAAAACAAAATTTTAGCACGATATGATCCACTTTTCCGGCCAAATTTTGAGAAAATCTTCGAAAATCTCGCTTTTGGGAGCTTTTGCTCTGGGTGAATTCGACTTTTCTCTCCAGATTGTAAGCGTGAGTGCGAGAGTGACGTTGCGAAAGGAAGCTGTACAGCGATGACTGGGCTAAACAAAATTTTAGCACGATATGATCCACTTTTCCGGCCAAATTTTGAGAAAATCTTTGAAAATCTCGCTTTTGGGAGCTTTTGCTCTGGGTGAATTCGATTTTTCTCTCCAGATTGTAAGCGTGAGTGCGAGAGTGACGTTGCGAAAGGAAGCTGTACAGCGATGACTGGGGCAAAACAAAATTTTAGCACGATATGATCCCTTTTCCGGCCAAATTTTGAGAAAATCTTCGAAAATCTCGCTTTTGGGAGCTTTTGCTCTGGGTGAATTCGATTTTTCTCTCCAGATTGTAAGCGTGAGTGCGAGAGTGACGTTGCGAAAGGAAGCTGTACAGCGATGACTGGGCTAAACAAAATTTTAGCACGATATGATCCACTTTTCCGGCCAAATTTTGAGAAAATCTTCGAAAATCTCGCTTTTGGGAGCTTTTGCTCTGGGTGAATTCGATTTTTCTCTCCAGGTTGTAAGCGTGAGTGCGAGAGTGACGTTACGAAAGGAAGCTGTACAGCGATGACTGGGCTAAACAAAATTTTAGCACGATATGATCCACTTTTCCGGCCAAATTTTGAGAAAATCTTCGAAAATCTCGCTTTTGGGAGCTTTTGCTCTGGGTGAATTCGATTTTTCTCTCCAGATTGTAAGCGTGAGTGCGAGAGTGACGTTGCGAAAGGAAGCTGTACAGCGATGACTGGGGCAAAACAAAATTTTAGCACGATATGATCCCTTTTCCGGCCAAATTTTGAGAAAATCTTCGAAAATCTCGCTTTTGGGAGCTTTTGCTCTGGGTGAATTCGATTTTTCTCTTCAGATTGTAAGCGTGAGTGCGAAAGTGACGTTGCGAAAGGAAGCTGTACAGCGATGACTGGGCTAAACAAAATTTTAGCACGATATGATCCACTTTTCCGGCCAAATTTTGAGAAAATCTTCGAAAATCTCGCTTTTGGGAGCTTTTGCTCTGGGTGAATTCGATTTTTCTCTCCAGATTGTAAGCGTGAGTGCGAGAGTGACGTTGCGAAAGGAAGCTGTACAGCGATGACTGGGCAAAACAAAATTTTAGCACGATATGATCCACTTTTCCGGCCAAATTTTGAGAAAATCTTCGAAAATCTCGCTTTTGGGAGCTTTTGCTCTGGGTGAATTCGATATTTTCTCCAGATTGTAAGCGTGAGTGCGAGAGTGACGTTGCGAAAGGAAGCTGTACAGCGATGACTGGGGCAAAACAAAATTTTAGCACGATATGATCCACTTTTCCGGCCAAATTTTGAGAAAATCTTCGAAAATCTCGCTTTTGGGAGCTTTTGCTCTGGGTGAATTCGATTTTTCTCTCCAGATTGTAAGCGTGAGTGCGAGAGTGACGTTACGAAAGGAAGCTGTACAGCGATGACTGGGCTAAACAAAATTTTAGCACGATATGATCCACTTTTCCGGCCAAATTTTGAGAAAATCTTCGAAAATCTCGCTTTTGGGAGCTTTTGCTCTGGGTGAATTCGATTTTTCTCTCCAGATTGTAAGCGTGAGTGCGAGAGTGACGTTGCGAAAGGAAGCTGTACAGCGATGACTGGGGCAAAACAAAATTTTAGCACGATATGATCCCTTTTCCGGCCAAATTTTGAGAAAATCTTCGAAAATCTCGCTTTTGGGAGCTTTTGCTCTGGGTGAATTCGATTTTTCTCTTCAGATTGTAAGCGTGAGTGCGGGAGTGACTAGGGCAAAACAAAGGCCCGTAGTAAACCCCCCATCGGGGCATCTCTCTCAAGGCGGACCGGAGTTGATCTTATCTCATCATGGTTTTCTTCCCGTTTGCAATATCAGTGCGGGCAGGTGCGCGTTAAATTGCGAAGGGATTGCTGTTTCTAAAGATCTTAACTGCATTCAAAAATATGAAAACTGAACGAAGTTATAACCTTCCAAATTGAAAATTCGCAAAATGGACATTATTCTTGCAACAACCTAAATATACTGATAAATTGAAAATTCACTTGAGAAAATTATAGGTATGAAACACGTTTATTTATGGATGTGCCCTACCCGCTTGCTAGCGACCCGTAGGGTCGCTAGTCTTATATATAAAGCTGAATGTCTGTTTGTCTGTATGTCTGTCTGTATATCTGTACGTATGTTCCGAGTAGAAAATTCCATTTCTGAACCAATCCGGACCAAACTTGGCACACATACACTTCGGGCCCTGGCGGGTGTCATAGGCTACTTTTAGTCATCGATCGATATCGATTTTATCGATTTTTATCGATTTTTTGCAGAGTTCACCTACGGGGCTGGGAGTTGGCACAGGGGGGTAATCGAGCACGCGGATTCCGAATACAATGTTTTTTTCATCGTTATCGATTACTTTTATCGATTTTATCGATTTTTTGTAAAGTTTGACCTGCGGGGCTGGGGGTTTGCACAGGGGGGTAACCGCTCAGACAATCACAGGCTCTCAGCGGGCCCCACCAAAAGCGTCGTTGCCTTATCGCAGCCACTGTCGCTTCCCGCTGAGAGCTTTGTCGGAGCTTTGTCGGAGCTTGTCGGAGCGGGCTCGCTGCCCGCTGAGCCCGCTCCGACAAGCTCCGACAAAACTCCGACAAAGCTCTCAGCGGGAAGCGACAGTGAGGCGATGAGGCCACCGCGCTTTTGGTGGGTCTAGGCGGTGGCTTTGTGGCTGCCGGCTGAGAGCATTTGATTGTCTGAGCGAGCATGCTGATTACGAATACAATATTAGTTTTTGAAATCTCCCATTACTTTTATCGATTTCATCGATTTTTTGCAAAGTTTGAGCCATGGGGCTGGGAGTTGGCACAGGGGGATAATCGAGCATGCTGATTACGAACACAAGATTTGTTTGGCGCTATTCGGCTATACGGGCCCCAAATTTTTTATGTCGTAGAGCTTACTCAAACTTCTAGGTATGAGGGTTACCTTACGTGCTGAAAACGGATATCACACTTTTTCCGCAGAGGTCCCCCCCGTTTGGTTACCGGTATACGGTAGGAAGTCAAAATCAATTCGGCTGGAGTTGGGCCCAGAAAAGTTATTCGACATACTGACTACGAATTTCATACTCTCTCTGCATATTGGGACCTTTTCATAGAGTTATGGTGGTTAGTATGGGGTCGAAAACATAAATTCTCTTTAAACTTCGTCTAGGTGGTCATTTAGCGCGCTGAACATGAATGTCATGCTGATTTTGAAAGATAGTGCATTTTCTTGGGTTACGGTGGGTGTAGATGGGTCGAAGTTCCAGATTTGCTCAAAAGCTTACCTGTAACGGTTCACAAGTATACTGCCTTATGAATAAGATGCTTGCTCGCTGTCATAACGCATTAGTGAAGTTATGGTGAGTTGCAGGGTTTAAATGGGCATTTCTTCGATTTCGGGCCAATTTAGATCCCAGATATTTACGAAATGGGGAATCGGTTGTTTTGCATGGCGGTCTCCAGCGCCATTCTGTTGAACTGTCCCAACGTGTAACGCACGCGGCAAATCTTCCTCCCCCTGTTTTTGCTTAGGCAAAAGCCTCCGAAGAGTCTATCGCGCGCGGCAGTGGTCCTATAAGGAAAGCATTACGGTCGTGGGAAACTTTTATACCACACGAATTGCTATTTTCGTGGGGATTAAGCGCGATATTCTTGAAAAGGTGATTTTAGGTGATTCCCTGCCAAGGTTTCAGGCAGGTTCATAATTTTTACCCGCTGCCACGCGAAATGACTACCATATTCGTCATAAGCGACTTGAATAACCCCCATATACCGAGTTTGTGCAAGACCACCACAAAAACATTTTAGGCCGGACAAATGACGCCATCAGTTTTTAGAATTATCCTTACTTTTATCGATTTTATTGTTTTTTTTTGCAAAGTTTGAGCTACGGGGCGGGGAGGGGGGTGAGGAAAGTAGGTAACCATACTGATTACTCACACAGCGGGAATAGGGAATTGCATGTAGAAGTGGGCACAGGTGAAGGTGTACAGGGATAGAAATGGAATCTTTATCGTTTTTGACAGGGCCAGGCGGAGCCGGGTAAGCCAGCTAAGCCGAGCTCTTCTGCATGCTGAGTTATGAATATTTTCTTGGTGCGAAAAGTGAACGTGTAATCTACTTAAAATAAAACTTCGGTCTTTTTCAGCGCTCAAATAGAGCAGTACTAAATATGATTGTTTTGGACAAAAGGTATTCTTCAGATGGAGTATTCTTTAATCAACGCTGGACAGTTTGAGAAATTCTGACAAATATTGTCCTAATTATGCATTCAATTTTTCAACTCAAAAAACACTCATAAATAGGATTGGGAGTGGGGTCAATCAGACAGTCGGTGCCGTAGCTCCGGAGAACAGTCGAAATCTGGAAAAGCCGCGGAGGACCCAATTGACCATTGAGAGCGGGGCGAGAGGGCGGTCCCTTCTTGTAGGTCACGGTGACGTCACAAGCAGGCGAATGGGGCCCCTCTCCGGGACGCGCAAATCTCTGCTCCGGAGGTACGCCAGATTTGGGAGAGCCCCGGAGCAGTGATTTGCGCTCCGGAGGTACGCCAGATTTGGAAGAGCCCCGGAGAAGTGATTTGCGCTCCGGAGGTACGCCAGATTTAGGACACCTTCGGAGCACAAATGGGGGGGGGGGCCGGAGCAGAAAATGAGAGGTCTCCGGAGCACAATAGGTACAGCCAATCTGCTGTGATACGCAGTTTAGCGTTTCCGAAAATAAGCTGTCGTCGCTCTCGACTTACCCTTTTTTGTCGTTTTTTCGCGCTCGCTTTTCTTTTTTTTTGGTTTTTCGTGTTCTCGTCGGCGCGTTGGCGTTTATGTTGTTTTAAGTTATTCGTTTTCAGGTTTATTTCGGATTTTCGTGCGGATGCACGTAATCGCTTTTGGTGTTCGGCTCTCGTTTTCGACTTGCTGTCGTCCGCGTTTTTTTCCGTTCTTTTTCTTTTTCGTGTTGCTCTTCGGCGCTTTTGGCATTTATTTGTTCAGTTCCTTCTTTTCAGATTTTTAGGTTTTCGTGCGGATGCACTTAGTCACTATTAGTGTTTGGCTCTTTTCGACTTGCTGAGACATCGTTGACTATTGATGGAGTGGTTTTTATGATAGATCCTGGATTTTCGGAACAAAAAGTTTTTAAACAATCGTGTTGAGTCACGATTAGTGTGACCGATATCTAAAGCTAGTGCTATGCAACGCGCTGGTCGCGCTTGTCCTACTAAGCCTGATTAGCTTTTCGGTTCTAATCGTTCTCACATTGGGAAACTTTGCATTTTAGGAAGTTGCGAGTGTTTGCGGAGATCCCTTTGTTTTTATACATGCTCACGAGCTTTCTGAAGTACCCAGTCTTCCAGAATCTCATGTACGAAAAAGTCTGCCTTACACGTCATGACCAGGTATTGTAATGCCCGCTCAGGTTATCCTAATCTTTCGTTTCTAGGACTTGTCTTTTTGTTCGAGTGCATCAGCCTAAATATTACTCTGACAAAGTCATACAAGCTGGAGTCACTTTTATTTTTTATCATCCATCGTACTGCTTTCGTCACTCCTTTCAACTCTAGCATTAGGAGCAGGTGAGGTGGGGATTGCTATGATTTTGGTAGGTTATACATGACGCTGGTACAAAGACATTTTAGCTGCGGATATGTGGAGCATCAAAGTCCCACTCTAATTCGTTTCTTGGCTTGATCCTTTGCACAACAAACTACATCGTTCAGACTGTTTACATGACCTTGTCAGTTTATATGCTGCTCATAAGCGACGCTTTTGGCATTTGTGGCGGATATATTTCAGTTCTTTGTGAGCGTTTTTCTTCTATTGGAGTGCTTATGTTGACGTGAGTTAATTTTGTGAGGCTCAATGCACGCGAAAGGCACTCGCCTCTGTAGACTCTACTCGTCATACGATATGTTATCATTCATTCTTTGATTAAGAGGCGCGAGGGCGCTTTGCGTACATTTCACTAACAAGTTCATGAATGAGTTTGATTACTACCGCGTTTGATTGCTTTACTATTAGATTTCGTGGAAGAACATGTTTGAACTTGTTGAACCACGCTGGCTTGTTTCTTTTACGTATTCCTGATATTAAATAATCAAAACGCGGTAGAACTCATCCATGAACTTGTTGATCAAACGTACGCAGAGCGTGCTCGCGTCTCTTAGTCAGAGGATGAATGATATATGTTGTATATGCTGTAGCATATGAAAAAAAAATCAGTAGTCGCAGAAGCGGTATTGCTTGCGTCCTCAATGAACTATAGTACATCCTCATATAAATCCTTTAGTCACAATCCTCAGTTATGGCGCAAAAACAACATCCACTACTCAGACAATCGCTGGGGGCAGGCGGGCACCGGAAAAATAGATTGCTGATTTCTCGCACCCCGCTCGCGGATTTCTTGCAAAGCAATCAGGACTTTTCGGAAGACCGCTTGCTGGGTCAGCGGATTTTTGAGAGACCGCCTGTTGAATTTTTTTTCGCTCTTATCTTTTGCAGATATATTGCTGAATCTCTGAGGAATCGAGAACTCAGCAAGCGGTCTTCCGAAAAGTCCTGATTGCTTTCCAAAAAATCCGCGAGCGGGGTGCGAGAGATCAGCAATCTATTTTTCCGGTGCCCGCCTGCCCCCGACGATTGTCTGAGTACTCGTCGCAGTATTAGAATAGCTGGTCTCGAAGGTGCTATTGGCCTTGGAGGTACTATAGGATATGCCGTTTCTGGCACAGTCCGAGAGCAAGCATCTATTCTGAACTTCGCCTTTTAGCTTGTTTTTTTATTTCTGGCATTAATACGGAGTAACATTCATGGTATAGTGGACCTCTCAGTAGTTCACGTGATCCTTTAAGACACGTAAAAAGCTAAAACGCATCAATTAAGAGTTTACAGTATCAGTTCAAAATGTTCCTGTTTTCAATCCTACAAAAAGCGGAGACGCGGGGTCAGATAGGGGAGAGTGAAGGAGGAAAGGGCAGGTAGCCGGTTTTCGGCACTTTCTGATCTTATATATAAAGCTGAATGTCTGTTTGTCTGTATGTCTGTCTGTCTGTATGTGTGTACGTATGTTCCGATAGAAAATTCCATTTCTGAACCGATCCGGACCAAACTTGGCACACATACACTTCGGGCGGGGAGGGTGTCGTAGACTACTTTTCGTTATCGATCGATACCGATTCTATCGATTTTTTGCAAAATTTGAGCTACGGGGCTGGGAATCGGCACAGGGGGTAATCGAGCATGCTGATTACAAATATATTATTGACAGGGTCGGGCGGAGCCGGGTAAGCCAGCTAGTTTCTAATATAATCGTTTTCGTAGAAAAATGTACGAGCAGAGCGACAGTACATATGGCGTGATTACTATACGCTCAACTGCATCTATTCGATACTTGCAGCCGTTGTGGAGTGAACATGATGATACCTATGGACAGAAGCGAACTCAAGCTCAACGCACTGTACAACAAAAGTTTTGTTTTGCGATTTGCAGAAGATTGTTTGCAGTAAATTTGAAATAAATGTCTTTTCTCTTCATTCTTCTATCTTCTACCTACAAACGCTAGGGGTGAGAGGGAGGGGGTAAAGTAACGGGGTTGAGGGTTGCGCTGAACTCCTACCCGGGGAGGGGGTCGTATTCTGCGGTCGTATGCCATGCTCGACGCTGGTGTAGAGCTAATTTGGGTGGGGTTTGAAGACATAATTGGGGTTTGGAGCTTAATTAGGGCTAGTTACAGTATGTCGCGGCAGACTTCCGGGGCACAAGATGGGAGGACTCCGGAGCACAAAATGGGGGGTCGGAGCACAAAATGGGAGCACTCCGGAGCATGAACGGGAGGTCTCCGGAGCACAAATGGGAGGGTTCCGGAGCACGAGTGGCAACCCCCCGCTGGGGAAACCCCGCGGCTCTGCCATTTCTGCTCCGGAGCTATGCCGACGATTGTCTGAGCAGGCGCGCGTGACCTGGGGGGTCGTATCGGGGGTGGAAGTGGGGGGGGGGGCGTGTCTGAAGGTACTCAGACAGTCGAAGGGATAGTTCCGGCGGGCAAATGGCGCGAGTCTGCCACTTCGCGCTCTGGAGCGCTCCGGAGCTTTGCCATTTCACGCATTTTGCTGCTCCGGGGCTCTCCCAAATCTGGCGCACCTCCGGAGCAGAGATTTGCGCGTTCCGGAGAGGGATCCCATTCGCCTGCTTGTGACGTCACTGTGAACGCGCGAACCTCTGCTCCGGAGGTGCGGAAGTTTTGGGAGAGCCCCGGAGCAGCAAAATGCGTGAAATGGCAGGGGCTCCGGAGCGCTCCAGAAGTGCAGACTCGCGCCATTTGCCCGCCGGAGTCATCCCTTCGACTGTGTGAGTAGGAGCAAACATGCGGTAGAGGAGACGATTCTTCCCTTGCCTTAACTTTTGAGCTGGTGCAGGATGACAGCCTTCTGGGTTTTTGGGTTTGGAAAACTTCTCTCTCTGAATGAAAACGAAATAAGGAAAAGAAAAGGATAACAGATTAGAGTATTTTAAGAGGAGAGTAAGAGCATATTTTTGAGTGTACAATCTTGGAAAATTTCTCATCATCTACACGAGCACCCGAAGGACATCATCGCTTTTACGATTCGACTCTCTACGATTTCCGAGAAAAAGGCTTAACTCCAGAAACTTTAATCCAACGGCCCACCTCAGAGCCACTAACATTATGAATGCAACTTCAGTTTTGATAAGAAACTAAATTCTACGACGTTATTTCGTTCGAGAGGGTTATTGCTGGAAACGAGAATTCCAAAAATTAAAGTACCAAAAATTATGAGAATTGCACCGATTTGGGAATTGTTCATAAAAAAGCTATCACTGAGACTGACTGGTTTCAGTGTTTAAGTAATGTTCCAGTGTGATAGTGTGAAGAAATTGTGTGATATAGATAGAAGTCTAGCCGAGAATTACTTTGGAAGTTAAAACTGCGTAAAATAGCTAAAATTCCAACTCGTTCAAATTCGTATATAGATAATAACCGATGCGGGATCATAGTTACAGGGAGTAAGTATTGCTCTAACAAATAGTGGAAGAAGAAGGTCATTTCAGGAGTTTCTCGCCGAGAATCAAGCACTCAAAACCAAAATGGCAGCATTTCCAAATGCTTGTCCCGCGGTGACTGAACCGACACAAGTGAAGACGAGGAGGAAGAGGAGCTAGGCAAACAAGGAGTTTATTCAGAAGAAAGTATTTGATTTGGAGCCAGAGAACAAATACAAAAACAGCAGAGTTAGTTTTATAAATGTTTATAC
This sequence comes from Cylicocyclus nassatus, assembly GCA_958299035.1. Classification (NCBI taxonomy): domain Eukaryota; kingdom Metazoa; phylum Nematoda; class Chromadorea; order Rhabditida; family Strongylidae; genus Cylicocyclus; species Cylicocyclus nassatus. The sequence continues at coordinate 10,518,109 of CATQJL010000112.1, read as the reverse complement.
GGGTAGCTAAAAGTTTGATCTGACTGTACCCAACTTACCGTATACCTACCGTAACCCCATCAAAGGTCTCATACTTTAGGTCTCATACATAAAAACTTTTTATCGCAATTGCTAAAAAACATTAACAACAATTTTAAATAGCAACTACTCAATTGCTACCATACTTATCGGTTCCTTAAGCATTTCTTTGACTAGCCTGATTCTTTGCTCCCTCCTCCTATTTAGCCTATGCAATTGACGGTGGTGATGAAAAATAGCAAGAATAACAAGCATAAGCACAATATAGATAAATAAAATAGGAAATGTTCTGCTGTACTTGCATCCATCATCTTCTGCAAAATTCTGGTTGCGATCATTGTCTTCATTGTGCTGATTATCAGGTTTCGTAAGCGTTTGATTTGACTAAAAGCTATAAAATCGCGTGTGATCTCATGGTGAAAGTAAATAAAAAAATATATATATAACTATTCACTAACAGGTAAAGCTATCGTTAACTTCATAGTCAAGTTGCCTGTCGTCACTCGCGAAGCTACTTTCATCGAACCTATATGCAGTTCTGCTTCTTGCGGTATATCCGCTACGATTATAAGCTTCTCAATTTTGAGCGATCGAAACGCTTCATTTCTTGTTTTTTATAGAACATGCGTTTCATTCGCGTAATCACAGGCGCTGTCTTCAACAGTGGGACGATCAGCGTAAACTAAAACATATGTACTAAGATTTTCTAATACTCTATGTAGCAGGGACAATCTGAAACTATATCTGAAACTCACTTCATCATTGCTGGAATTGTGCTCGACCACAGTGCAACCATCTCGATTACTAAAATGTAAACCGCATGTAGTTCGCGGTTTTGTCTTGCACAGAAGAGTGGATGATAAGGTACTGCACTCATCAACAGCATCGATGACGGTACGATATAATGAGTGCCAAGGACATGGCTTGAGTACTTTTTCGTATTTTCACTAAGCCGCCAAGTGGTACAATTCGCGTGAGGTACCCTACATTCTTTTCCAAACTGACTGGATAGCAAATCTAAACTATTCTATTTATTTGGTGTATAACACTTGCAAGACCGCTCACTTTCACTTCCATGACACGTCTGTTCATCGATAGCACCGTTGCTCGCAATGTATCACCAGCGACATCAAATTTACTCTTGAGCACGGAAGCACTGAAGCTTCTTAAACCCATCAGATTTGCAATGGCGGAGAGAAGATTGCTCTCACCACAGTGGTTGATCACATGAAGTGTTACGCGACCGTAACTGAATAGCCGGTGAGAGAGGTTTTTATCGCTATTAGCAATTGTGATCTGACTTGAGCGAACACGAATTCAAAACGAATCGTAAAGTTTTACATGGATATTTTTTTCACACAAACAGATGAAAACCGGCAAGCATTACTTAGCTTTCACATGCAAGCAGTTCCAAGAATTCCGCCAAATTCTGCATTTGCGTTTTCATCTCAAGGACTTCATCAGTCGCTGTAATTATATAGCACCTGGTGACAAAAGTTAAAACTATGCAGTATCACTCACTTTTGCTGATGCTCCTCTTCCGAATACTTATAGATCAAGCTTTTGATTTCACAGTATGCAAGCTCTCCAAGACCGACCCCTACCAAAGCGACGGTTCCTAGTCCAGGAAAACACTCCACCTGTTCCGTACTAAAGCATGCGTGTACTTTTTTTTACATAGTTCATTCAAAACGCTTACTTGTAATGAGGTGTAATTCTTCTGTATTTGTTGAATGTTGCTTCCATTTCTTGAAGATGCGAATTTAAAGCGTCCTCTTTTATTGTTTCATATACCTGAATACGTTTTAAAAGCTTGTAACATTCAACTGCCACTTTCAGATGCTAAAATCAAAATTCTTACCCCCATTCTTAACTCCTCATTGAAAGTACTACTAATATTAAAGGATTTCTAAAATGGTTCGAGTACGTGGCAAACATTCTTCCGTCAGTGTAGCTCGAGTAATCTGTAAAATTAATAGATTGCAGGACGTCCATATGATTATTGTATCTTCTGTTTCACTTAAAGTTAGTTCGAGTTGAATGGTTGAGATTTTGTTTTGCCCTTTGCTCGGATCCTGCACTCGTTCTCGAACGTATCGTCTAATCATTTTTCCTTGCTCGAGCGTGATAAGAGGCTCAAGGCGAAATCCGCTTATTAATTAAGCTTGGGAATGGTCAAAAAACACCATGTTCGCCCACGCGACGCGAGCGTGTCCTCCGAGGCGGCCAGAGGCAGAACCGCTCGAGTCGGGTTTTTACCAAATAATACAGAGGATATGTTTTAATAGCGCCTCAGAGTTAATTTATACAAGCTACGTAATCTAAATTCTTTACAACTCTGATAAGGTTGGTCAGCTCACCTGCCGACACTATGGTATGTAGCAACGTGCATTGCAATTGCCCAGGGCTACTATCTACTTTTTGATTCACCTGATTTAATCAAAATACATACCTGGCACGACGATGCCACATACACGTTCTCCTTTTGCAGCGAATCCAACCACCTCACCGTGTATTCCGTTATCATGAAAAGCCTTCAGAGTAACTCCGTCTAATACTGTTAATCCTGTGGTTGAGGCGCCGTCAATCTTAGAAGCTACTAGCTGGCAAACCCGGCTCCGCCCGGCCCTGTCATTATTATATTCGTAATCACCATGCTCGATTACCCCCCTCTGCCAACTCCCAGCCCCGTAGCTCAAATTTTGCAAAAAATCGATAAAATCAATATCGATCGATGACGAAAAGTAGCCTATCACACCCGCCGGGGCCCGAGGTGTATGTGTGCCAAGTTTGGTCCGGATCGGTTTAGAAATAGAATTTACTATTCGGAACATACGTACAGACAGACATACAGGCATACAGACATACAAACAGATATTCAGCTTTATATATAAGAAGAAGACTCCTTGAAGTCTATTCAGATAAGTGGCAGTAAATATGTAAAAAATTGTACTAGATAGAAACGCCATTTGATACCTGAAACTATCGGTGTAATGAAAACAACATGCAAAAAGATCCAAAACATATGACCATAAATAACTTGCAAATTGATGAATTCCATGGCAAATTGATAGGCATGAAAAGCATATTATAATCAGGGAAAAGGGGGGGGGGTGCGGCGCCCGACCGTCGGATACGACCCCCCCCCACCCCTTAGGCCGGACCCAGCACAACCCCCTCCATTCTCTACCCTCCACCCCCCCCCCTCCCAAACAACCGGGGGGCATCGGGACCATGAAGTTCCAGGTCAAACAATGCTTAAGATGCCTGAAAATGCGGCATGACAAAACTCAAGATTTTTTGTGAGAAAAATTAAGGTATACCAAGAAATAAACTTAACTTTGAAGAAAGTATAACCAGGGTTGAGCGTGGGGTCAGGCGCGCCCGACCTGGGGGAACGTATTGAGGGTGAGACTGAGAAGACCGCTTGCTGAGTCCGATTCCTCAGAGATTCAGCAATATATCTGCAAAAGATAAGAGCAAAAAAAATTCAACAGGCGGTCTCCAAAAATCCGCTGACTCATCCGAAAAAGTCCCGATTGCTTTCCAAAAAATCCGCGAGCGGGGTGCGAGAAATCAGCTATCTATTTTTCCGGTGCCCGCCTGCCCCCAGCGATTGTCTGAGTGCATGACTTCCAGAGAAGGAAAAGGCGAATCGTGATGTAATCATACAAGCCGCATCCTCCACTTCAATGCATTCACCACTTGGACTCCAAAAGATAGATTGCATAACCTGTTCAATCGTGATTTCAGCGATTGGGAAGAGGCAAAAACACAAGAACTGAAACCCCGAATAAGCTATTGACAAGTCATTGAAAAAGTACTTTATTAAAATGGACGGAACTTCCGAAAAATCTTTTGGGCAGCGAGTACCCTTATAACTACCACATATGTAGCAAAAAAATGCAAATTAGGGCAAGAAGCCAAAACTCCACCTGCTACATGCTGATATCTTGTCCGTCCCAACATACTATGCATTGCATGACCCAACCTATGGAAGGAGATGTTTTTAGCTTTATGTAAATCGATCTAAGAAAGTGAAGAGTAAGGGATAAAGAAGGAACTCGATGTGAACAAGTTGAAATCAACAAGCAAAAGCGATAGCTCATGTTGCTCCAGATGTACTCACCGAAAGGTTTTGCCATGATCCATTGTAGTTTTCACAGGGAAAACGACAATAGGAGTTTGCCAACTACCATCTATCTAAAAGAAGTAGCAGATGCATGAGTGAAACAAAATGGCTTAGGCATAAGCTATCTCTTTCAAATAGTGCGCGGTAAAATGGCAATCTCCTCCAGCTTTCATTGGTCGCCGATCTATATCCATATAGATGGTGCCAAGAAAACGATTGGCATCATAAATACCCTGTAATGCAAGTTGTTCTTCCATGCGTACTGCATACAGTTTATTGACAAGATTACCGAAACCAGTCAGAACATTGTCAAGAGTAAGAAAGTTGTGGATTTCTCGTTGATGAGCGGTAACGTAAGCTCGCTCCTAAGATATGTTAGCTCCGAGAAATGTAAACCTTACTCAAAACTTACTCAAACCCTAACCTTACTCACCTTTAAAATGGAATTAATCATGTTTACAATTACTGCTTCATACAAGCTTGTTTACTACTCGGAGACCTCAGAGTTGGCTAAAACTTGGCGCATAGGGGATATCCGACATGCTGATTGCGACAGTATACTTGTTTAGCGTGATAGGGCCTCTTTGTCAGGTATACGGTAGGTGTACGGTATTGAAAAGTTGGTGTCATTGAATGTGTTTGGGTTTTTCAAGATGCACTGCATCATAAAAGGGCATTTATTCGAAATAGTCTAGAAATTAACCTATGAACTATCTGACAATTACTGGAGCTGATTAAGTAACAGCTTTTGAGGTGTGCTTTCTTCAAATCAGCTTCAAATCAACGATATCCCCGTACACTAACGCGCAGCGTCTCGGGCCGTAACTTGCAAAAAATCGATAAAATGAATGAATAAATGAAGAAAATTGGAATTAAGATTCAGTCTTACCCCCTTCTACCCAGCTCTCTAGCTAGAAATGTTCAAAAAATTGATAAAATCGATAAGGGAACTTTTTCAAGGAGCAACCTCCGGTATCCCAGTACACTAACTTGCAGCGTCTCGAGCCGTAAGCTGCAAAAAATCGATAAAAACCGATAAAGACGATTACAATATCGAAAACTGTACCATAGTTGTAGTTATGCTTACCTACCCCACCTGCGTTAACTTAGCCCTTTTGCTCGAATATTTTTTGCGAGAAATCGATGTTGTCGATTATATAAGTTATATTTCAAAATCTTTAGTAATCTGTAATCAGCACATTCACTTCAAGTATCAAATTTTAGCTCCCTAAAAAATCGATAAAAGCATGAGAAGAGCTTGGCTACTGATGTTACTTTAGATCTAATTTCAAAAAGTTATCGGCTATCAATTTCAACGAAGAAGTGTTCTTTTTTTCAAAGCGCTTTAACGCTGGTCTTTAAGCAAATAGTATTTTTACATTAGCACTTATTGGACCACACGAAGAGCACACGAAAATTCAACCGAAGCATGTGTACGGTTTCAGCATATAAGTATTTGTTTTGGCAAAACGCGAAGGTCATTGTAACAAAATTTTGAAGAAACAGACCATAAATTCACTCTGTTATGAATATATACGAGTTTTACTCCGAATTGTTGCCAAATTCGTTGCTTCACAAAAAATCTGTTACGAAAGGCGTTGTAGAGTGATCTGAGAGGGATTTGTGCGAAAGATTCATTATTTTTTTCTTTATTCTAAGAGAACTTTGAATGAATGTGATAATTTTATTTTTTCTCGCCACTCATTGGCTCAATAGATATTAATGTTTAACAATGGAGTCCAAAGAAGTTGAGGAGGTATGTCACATAGTACATTAGTTGCAGAACTCTCTAAGCTGAATGAAAGAGAATTGTGAAAGTTGCACTCTAGGAGAATAAAGGTTTTACATACAAGACAGTAAAAGCAATTCAAGGCTCAGAAATGGGAAGATGACGAGTACAGGTTCAATAGTGTGAGAATTTTCTCACCCCCTCTTCGAGCCGGGACCAAGGTGACCCCCTTCACCAAAAGCCGAGAAAAAAATCAACAGCGAGATAAGGTTAAGCAAAGGAGATATTTGTACGTGAATTGTTTATGTATAGGAAAGGAGGAGTCTGTTGAAAAAAGTGCTTGGTGACGAGTGTGAGTAGTGATTTCTCGACATTTTCGAGTTTTTAACATGAAAAAATTCATAACTTTTGTAGATCGTCTTTTACGACGAGATGGTCACCTAGAATCGCCTTGTCCTCAACTTTCAGAAAGTATATAGGATGTCTAGGATCCGTTGAAGAAAATGCGCTGGAGGGTTTGCCGAGTGATTCTTCGGGATTTTCAAGTTTTTAACGTAAAAAAATTCATAGCTTCTGTAATTGAACATCTTGTACGCCGTGATGGCCACCATTGAAACTGTCTCGTCCTCCGCTTTCAGAAAATATAAACATTGCCTAAAGTCCATTAGAAAAAGTGCCTGGGTGAAGGGTGTCCTAGTGATTTTTGAAGATTTTCGAGTTTTTAACGTAAAAAAATTCATAACTTCTCTAATTGAACATCTTGTACGCCGTGATGGCCACCATTGAAACTGTCTCGTCCTCCGCTTTCAGAAAATATAAACATTGCCTAAAGTCCATTAGAAAAAGTGCCTGGGTGAAGGGTGTCCTAGTGATTTTTGGAGATTTTCGAGTTTTTAACGTAAAAAAATTCATAACTTCTCTAATTGAGCATCTTATACGCCGTGATGGCCACCTTGAAACTGTCTCGTCCTCTGCTTTCAGAAAATATGTACTTTGCCTAGGATCCTTTAGAAAAAGTACCGGGTGAAGGGTGGATGAGACTTTTATAATGGGAGTGCTCGTAACGTTTTTTTACAATAGTAAAAAAGCCTTCACTTGAGCACTCCTATTGTCTCACCCACCCTTCACCCGTCACTTTTTTCAATGGACTTTAGGCAATGTATATATTTTCTGAAAGCGGAGGACGAGACAGTTCCGATAGTGGCCATCACGTCGTACAATATGTTCATCCACAGAAGCTATGAATCTTTGAATTTTGAATTTTGTTACGTTAAAAACTTGAAAATCCCCAAAAATCACTAGGCAAACCCTTCACCGCACTTTCTTGAACGGATCTCAGACATCTTATATATAAAGCTGAATGTCTGTCTGTCTGTATGTCTGTCTGTCTGTACGTATGTGCGGAATAGAAATTTTTATTTCTGAACCGATTTGGACCAAACTTGGCACACATATACTTCGGGGCAGGGAGCGTGTCATAGGCTATTTTTCATTATCGATCGATATCGATTTTATCGATTTTTTGCAAAATTTGAGCTACAGGGCTGGGAGTTGGCACAGGGGTTAATCGAGCATGTTGATTACAAATACAGGGTGTCCCAAAAAAATGTGAACACTGTTTGATCGTTAATAACTCCCTTGCTTATATGTCTTTCGCCGAGCTTGAGGCATCATTCTATAGAGCGAGGTCTAACTTAGATCTGTAGTACAGAGCGAATCGCCAATCTCTCTTCATTACTGTAGGATTACGGTAAGAATTTTGACAAAGATTTTAAACTGTTGAAAGCCATATTCTGCCTCGGAACAAAACTAAACAAGCCAAAAACTTTTATACATGGGTAATGGAAGCCGCTGAGTTCAAATATGAAATTTCCACTTCACTGTGATGCTTCTTTCCAAGGTTATCCCAGGTAAACCTAAATGACCGAATTTCCAGCATTTGTCAAAAATGTGATTACACCTTCAAAAAAGCTAAAAACACTCGTAAAAAGTTGTGTTATGGAATCAGCGTGCGCAAAAACCCTAGTACACGATTTTTCAGATTTTTTGGAAAAAATTTTGTCAAATGGCATATTTCATAATAGATCCACATGCCAGAAGTTCATACCGTAATCCTACAGTAATGAAGAGCGATCGGTGATTCACTCCACACCACAAATCTAAGTTGAACCTCGCTCTACAGAATGGTGCCCCAAGCTCGGCGAAAGACATGAAAGCAACGGAGTTATTAAGGATCAAACAGTGTTCACATTTTTTTGGGACACCCTGTATATAGGTCATTCCGAAAGTAATTTCGCTTTTTTCAAATGGGCGCCACATTTGACAGAACAAAGGTTTTTGAGAGATCTTAGGTGCGTTCGATGCAGAATTTCATTCTCTTTCTAAATATTATGAAATTGTTGCAAAACAGTCAATGAGCTTTCAAAAAATAACCAAAATTTGCGACCCATGCTTTTTGAGATGGTTAAGTTTCACGATTTTCTAAAATTTTCATATCAATCTTCAGAAGGAGTTCAAGTAAAGATTCGATAGAGTAAACCTTATGGAATACAGAACTGCTTTTTCCCCTTTTCATATCTTGTCATACATTTTTAACAGAATAACTGATGCTACCGATTTCCATACTTGGGCAGCTAAATCCTCGTAAAACATCAAAAGAAGAGCAGCTCGCGCATTATTCGATGCAGCATTTTCTCCTCCTTCTAACAGGTGTTTTTCGTTTCCGATTCGTTTATTTTCCGGGGATAAATCAACAACTCATTATTTAGCGAGCCCCAGGCTGTACCCGAAAAACACTAAATCTGATATTTCGAATCCGTAAACCCTCACTTGCGTTGTAAAATTAATGCTAAGTCAAATTACCATCTTGGTGGTCTCAAATTCCGAATAATTATGATTTTTGATGCGATTGTGGCTGAGGTGGGCCTGCCAAAATCCGATGGTTTTGTTGAAAAATCTTTTAAAAAATTCGAGTTATGAGAAACAGACAAAAGTAGTGCTGTATTCTATAAGGTTTACTCTATCAAATCTTTACTTGAACTCCTTCTGAGGATTGATATGAGAGTCTTAAAAAATCGTGAAACTTTACCATCTCAAAAAGCATGGGTCGCAAATTTTGGCTATTTTCTGAAAGCTCATTAAATGTTATGCAATAGTTTCATAATATTTAGAAAGGGAATGAAACTCTGCATCGAATGCATCCAAGATCTGTTAAAAACCTTTGCTCTATCAAATGTGGCGCCCGTTTGTAAAAGGCGTAATTACTTTCGGAATGACCTAATATCATTGACAGGCCCAGGCGGAGCCTTTTTGTCAACTAGTTCCATATACTTTCTAAAAGCGGAAAACAAGGCGGTTCTAACGGTGACCATCTCGCCGTAAAAAAGTTTATCTACAAAACTTATGAATTTTTTATGTCAAAAACTCGAAAATCTCCAGAAATCACTGAGCACACCCTTCACTCAGGCAGTTTTTTGGACGGATCTGAGGCACACTGTATATCATTTGAAAACGGAGGACGACGCGTTTATTCTTTAAGTGAAAAATACCCAACAATTTTTTATTCAATGCCTGTATGCCTAAATACTGAGGAGAAAAAACCTAGCTCAAAAATCTAATGTTGCAAGTTTTACATACATTTTTTATCAAAAATAATTTCATCGTCAACCGTTTTTTGCCAACAATATGAGTTTTGTCTGTTTGTTTACACATGCAGCCAAGCTTTGCTTGATTTCGTATAGCTAAGCTCATTGAGTAGAAGAAAAATAGTTTGAAAAGATTTTCGATTGATAACTTCGAGCATGTGAGTTAGATATTCGTATAAATGACGGCTCACTGGCAATTTCTAGTTTAATCGTGGATTTTTTAAGAGTAGGAACAAACAAACGAGTTTTATATCAAAGGTGGTCCAAGTGAAAGGAGACAGGGGATTAAGGAGTGGGTAGGAAGTAAATTGCATGGATTTTATGCTGTCAATGAATTATACTATTTGAAAGAATGCTTTTCTAGTTTCAACTCATTTGGATAGAAAGTAAAAACTTACATCCAAGCAAACAAATTTTCGCATGAAGAAGAAATTGGACCACCACTCCCCCCCCCCTTCCGGTCGACACCTTATGATTTTTTGATTAATTGAAACACCCTTCACCCGGAGGGGCTGTGACACTCTTCACCCCGGAGGGGTCATTCTTACCTTATCGCACTTATGATGACGAACATGAGTGAGTTAAAAAGCAACATCTCATAGGATGAAGTTGTGCTGCAGAATGTCTATTTATACCATCCTTCCTGTATTCTATGATATGCCATCAGAATACTTCTTCGTTATTCTATGACATGTTGCCGCAGATAGCTTATCGTAGACAAGCTAAAATCTGGTATCTTCCTGTATATCCGCGATACGTTATAATAGGCAGCCATGAAAGGAACCGCCGCGCAGCATCAGTCACCTCAGTAATGAGGTGGAAATAATCTAATAAACATTAATTTCTCCAGTACAGTATTTGATATAGATTTACCAAATTTTGTCTCCAATGCAATTGTGAATTACCCTAATTTCCAGAGTATAAAGCGCACCTATGTATAAGGCGCACCTGCCGCGCGCGAAAGCGCGGAAGGCGTAAAAGGCGTAGAAAAAAGCGTAGAAACCATCAGGGGAGGAAGAAGAAAGGGACCGCGCTTGCTGAATGGGTACTTCAAAGTTTCCAAGAAGTCAGTGTGGGTAGAGGATATATGTCGCCGGAAAAGGGCGGTCCCCGCGGTCATTTGCGACAAATACGCAACCTTGTACATGCGCGGACATGCGTTCCTGCAGGAAATCCGCGCGGGACTTTTCCAAATTCGGCGACATATAGTCCTCCACCCAGTCAGTGTCGATTCTATCTCAAATGGATTCAATGAAGCCTTGACAACAGATATAGACTTAAACGATCTCAATGATAGCTTTAGCTTTAACTCAATGAATTTCGAAGGTAAGTACTTGTGTTTGAGTCTTTGCTTTTTGTTGTGCTGAATGTAATAAAAGAATTTGTTTCAAAACAACTCATTATAAGAAATTCGATTGCAGAAAATCGTGAAAAGTCAGCACTTGGCGGCCTTCGCGACGTCGCACGTCGCTCACGGCGTCGCAAATGAGGCCGCGCGCGGTGCATGAAAATGTGCCTTAAACTCTGGAAACTAGGGTATGTGGAAACGCTGATTACGTTTCATGTTGTATCTAGTCCAAACCTGTAAGGTTTGCGCTTGCAACAAAACAACATGCTAATGCTAAATGCTAAATTTTGAATGCGCACCATGATTCAAGATGTATACCACAAAGAAATTTCAGTAGTTTTCAGATAACTGCATATTAAGTGGCATGCATGGCGCGGTAGCAGGAGTTGCGATTGGTAAGATGATGCACTCAAGAGTTCGAATTTTTATGCGTTTGTCAAATTTGCATTTCAAAAATGAATGCGAATTTACTGCAAACACTCTGCTAGTTGACTTGAAGAAGTTTTCAGGTTATGCGAACGCGAATTAAACTCTTTCTATAAAAATGCAAAAATGTGTTCAAGTTGCAGGACCAGGGCTCACGAGGTGGCTAGATGAAAATGGAAAAAACGAATCCCCCTTGATTTTTGGGAATATTTACGAAGTCCCTTTGACCTTCAACCAAATTTCCTCTAAAAACCTGAAAAATTCCCCAAAATCCCCCAAAAAACGAAACGTCGACTAAAAAAACGCCAAGTCGCCAATTTTGCGTCTCTCTTCGGTCACAAAAACGAAACCCCCTTTGCTTTTCGTCCCAAAAAACGAAACCAGTTTGATGACTTCTGCTAAATTTCATCAGCTTTAGTTGAAGGCACATGGATAAGACTACCGCTGGCAATTAATCGATAGACCTAGCGGTGCCTATCAAAGACGTAAATTGCTATTAACCACATATCTTACAATTGCTTGGAAAGGATGAGTTTCAAAAAACGCACAGCGTCTTTGATGTCTATGAACTCCTTCACCCAAAATCCGTTTAAAGAGTTTTAGTCTGATAAATGTCTGTGGATAAGGTATATCTCCTGGAGCCGATTTGAAAGAAGCAGCATTGAAACATCATTAGTCTAATATTAAGGGGGTGGAGGACTATATGTCGCCGAATTTGGAAGAGTCCCGCGCGGATTTCCTGCAGGAACGCATGTCCGCGCATGTACAAGGGTGCGTGTTTGTCGCAAATGACCGCGGGGACCGCCCTTTCTCGGCGACATATAGTCCTCTACCCATATTAAGGGGATGAATTACTCTATCATGAAATCGGAATTTTGGCCTTTTTTCTGCCAGCCACCTTACAGTCTTTCAGCAACACTTGCTTTTGAATAAATGCTAAAATTTGAAATGTTTTGCAATTGCAGCTGATTTTATAAGGTCGGAATGCGTGATATTTTCCACATTCTCTCGATAAAATGTTCGAGTTGAATTGAATGCTATTTCAACAAACAAGCTTCACAGTTTGGTCATATGTGCCATCAAACATATTATGATAAATTCGCAAATTTCGCTCTCTCGTGACGCGATGGCGCAATAGCAAGATTCCTCGAGGAGAAAATGAAGTTTGAGTTCAAATCCTCATGTGTTCGCCAAATTTACATTTCATTATTGAATGCTAATATAGTGTCTATGAGCTCGTCGGTACTTTATTTGAAAATATTTGTGGTTATGCAAATAACACAGATTTCAATACAATGCAAAAGAACTTAAATAGCAGGATTAGATCACGCAATCGTTCTCTTATAAAGATGACTCTTATCCATTCAACCATCATTGCACATTAGGCTTGCAGGAACTTGAGCATAGTAGGGCGCTGAAATGTGAAACAGTTGTACAAAACTTCATCATACGGCTGATTTTCGACATCTTATGATCACTCTGATCACTTCTGCTGTATTTCATCAGCAATTGGCTGGTGACATTGCAAACATATGGCAGGCCATTAGAGATTCTCTCGAGAAAAGTACTCGCAGAGCGTCTTCCATGTCTAATTACTAGCTCCACAACAAATTTAGTAGAGATTTACCTTTATTTACCCAAGTACTGATAAAACTCTCTTATCACCTACAAACTTTGATGAAAAGATATCAACTTTGCGCAATGTTATAGTTTGTTACATCCTTCTCAGAGAGCAAACATTCTACAGTAACTGCACTATTCTTTTCGAAAGAGCACCATAAGTACTTTTTAAGGCGCGAAAAAAGAAGAAAGTAGTTATAAGTAGTTATCAGTCCGAATTCCTTGCCAAAAATTTTTCGAAACTTTCTCACTTTGATTACCACTTGCAGATAGGTCTAAACTATGCAATAGCACACGTAAGATCTTTTTAACTTTGAAGAATTTTTCCCAGTAATTTTTCCAGTCAGAATTTTTGCACAAAAATTCGCGAACTTATAACTCGGCTCAAAATGAAGCAAGAGGGCTCAAATTTTGCAGGCCTGCTACTATGCTAATTACCTACGGTACATAGTTTTTTTGGACCTTATCGATTCACTCCATACCCCGTACTTATTGACCTAAAGAGGTGTAAGTTCACCCGCAATCTCGCGTGAAAGTTGCAGTTTTTTGGAAGGAAAACCAAAAGGGATCTAAGAGCAGATTTGCAAAATTATAAGTGAAGTGGGATCTGTCTAAATTTTTATAAGGAATGCCATAATATGGACAAGTACTTGAACCAAACGTTGTCACTTTTTGAACTTTGCTAAAAATGCTAAAATTTACAATAAAAACAGATTGATTTGGCCTTTGATTGAGGTTTCGATATATTCTTTTAATAAAGGAGAAAATCGTGGTAGTTGAATGTTTCTGCAATGATAATAATTTTTATTCGACAAGTTAATTTAGATTCGAACGGAACCGAGGACTTATAATAATTTAGAACATATGAAGTAGTGACAATTGTAAAGTGATTGAAACATTTTTTGAAGCAATTTCAAAGCAGATTTTTCTCAAAGTTCCAAGCGTAGTCAGTTTGGATCACCCGCTAGGAAGAAAAAAATCTGGAACAGATCAAAGAAGAGACTGCGAACTTTTTCAAGATGAAAAAGATTTCTGAAAGCTATTTTTTGAGCAAACAATTTTTGCAAACTGATGTATAAATTCTGGATTGCCACAACAGAAAAACAAGAATGAAATCTTAGGGAGCCTTTCCAATGACTAAAACGCATTCCCATGCTATCTAAGCAATAGACGGGGCGTTCAGCGCACCGCGTACAGTCCCAGCTGGCACATTCTATCGTTTATAAAGTCACTCACCCCTCTTCTTCTGGTTTCGGCACCTGCTCATCAGATCTGCCACTGTGGTAGACTGTGACATAGAGGGTGAGTGGTTCACAATCAATGTCAGTGACGCGATTTATGCTGCCAAGTGGTCCCTCGTAGACTTCCGATACGGGATAGTCGAGATGAGCAGTACCCTTCTTGGAGAGGCCGCTCTTTCCACCAAGAGCCTTGGCTGCTCCAGGGATGTCGAATTGCTCTTCTTCGGGTTTCTCTGGTTTAGATGCCGGTTCATCAGATCTGCCACTATGGTAGACTGTGACATAGAGGGTGAGTGGTTCACCTTCAATGTCAGTGGCGCGATTTATGCTGCCAAGTGGTCCCTCGTAGACTTCCGATACGGGATAGTCGAGATGAGCAGTACCCTTCTTGGAGAGGCGGCTCTTTCCACCAAGAGCCTTGGCTGCTCCAGGGATGTCGAATTGCTCTTCTTCGGGTTTCTCTGGTTTAGATGCCGGTTCATCAGATCTGCCACTATGGTAGACTGTGACATAGAGGGTGAGTGGTTCACCTTCAATGTCAGTGGCGCGATTTATGCTGCCAAGTGGTCCCTCGTAGACTTCCGATACGGGATAGTCGAGATGAGCAGTACCCTTCTTGGAGAGACCGCTCTTTCCACCAAGAGCCTTGGCTGCTCCAGGGATGTCGAATTGCTCTTCTTCGGGTTTCTCTGGTTTAGATGCCGGTTCATCAGATCTGCCACTATGGTAGACTGTGACATAGAGGGTGAGTGGTTCACCTTCAATGTCAGTGGCGCGATTTATGCTGCCAAGTGGTCCCTCGTAGACTTCCGATACGGGATAGTCGAGATGAGCAGTACCCTTCTTGGAGAGGCCGCTCTTTCCACCAAGAGCCTTGGCTGCTCCAGGGATGTCGAATTGCTCTTCTTCGGTTTTCTCTGGTTTAGATGCCGGTTCATCAGATCTGCCACTATGGTAGACTGTGACATAGAGGGTGAGTGGTTCACCTTCAATGTCAGTGGCGCGATTTATGCTGCCAAGTGGTCCCTCGTAGACTTCCGATACGGGATAGTCGAGATGAGCAGTACCCTTCTTGGAGAGGCCGCTCTTTCCACCAAGAGCCTTGGCTGCTCCAGGGATGTCGAATTGCTCTTCTTCGGGTTTCTCTGGTTTAGATGCCGGTTCATCAGATCTGCCACTGTGGTACACGCTCACATGATGGGTGAGAGGCTCATCTTCGATGTCTGTCGCGCGAGTTGTACTGTTAAGTGGCCCCTCGTAGACTTCCGATACAAGGTCTAGATGAGCAGGTCTTAGAGAAGCTACTGGTCTTTCCACCGAGAACCTTGGCTGCTTCAGTAACAGAGTGAGTGTGACAGTGTGAAATGAGTGTGACATGGTGGGTGAGCTGTGTGATGATTTGATGAACTGGCCGCGAAAGACATGGAAAACAGACGTTACTGCATGTGGGCGATAAGTCGAAAGCAAATAACAATTTTCAGCAAGCTTATATACCACAATTCTCTTCTGTTCGTGAGCTATTTCTCGAATAGCATAACATAACAGTATCGGCATAGCATATGCAGAATTCCATAAAATGACTAATAAACCGTTGACTAAGCCATGTTCCACGATGAAGCGCAATTTCGAATGTCCTAGAAAGGATGTTTCTCATTTCAACATTAATAGATCATATTATGTTTAACCGAATAAGGTTCTGGTGTGACTCTATTTCGCACGACAGAGAATTCTCATTGTACTAAAAAGAAGAAATAGTTTAACATGTTTTACCTCCGTTCGTCCCATTCCTTAGACGAAGTTTTGAGATCCAGACCCTCTCCGGAAGTCATCAGTAAGGAGAGAGGGTCTACTTTAATTTACAAGAGATTTTTGTGAAATCTTAAAACCCATCTTCTATACCCCATGGTCGTCCAATGTTTTCGTTTTTTTCTGTTTTTTCCTCGTTCAGGATTCTAAGCATTTGCGCAGAGGCCACTGAAAGCAAATAAGACTGAAAAAGAAAATGAGAAAGCAATTGCGACCTATTCGTACATTTCCCTTTTTTTTAGTAGATTGAACATAATTGACGGAGCTCATCTGACCTATAGGAAAT
This sequence comes from Cylicocyclus nassatus, assembly GCA_958299035.1. Taxonomy (NCBI): domain Eukaryota; kingdom Metazoa; phylum Nematoda; class Chromadorea; order Rhabditida; family Strongylidae; genus Cylicocyclus; species Cylicocyclus nassatus. Next base: position 10,501,859 of record CATQJL010000112.1, on the reverse strand, counting down.
TAGAAGTGATCAATAAATCAATAAGTACATATTTTTTGATTTGTATACGACACTTTCCTTTTCATCTTTTTTCTCGTGCATGTTAAAATATATCATGCGATCCAAACTATTTTCAAATCTAAGGCGATAAACAACCTGTTGCGTGAAAGCTTCAGAAGTTTTACTTGCATACTTTCCACTACTTTACATCTCTAAGTAGGTGTGTGTCTAAGTGTTTCTACATTTACATCGTTACAGAAGCTGTTTCGGCATCAAAAAAGGAAACGCACAGGATTTCCCAAGAGGTTCACTTTCGACGGCGGTTTTACAAGGCTGGGAAATTATACGGAGGAATCTCAAGGAGGACTTGTTTTGGTATAAGCAACCATTTGTAATGCGAGGGCGAAAAAAGCGGAAGGAGGATATGCATAGATGGAATTAACGAGACTCTGAGGGTAAATTGTAAAGTGAAGAAACTTGTGAAGCAGTTGAGGAAGTTCTGCAACAAAATATGGCTTAACAAAATAATTTTTTTACTAGAGGAGGCGTGGGAATATGTTGCAAACTCATGTCCCAGAAAATCTAAAAAGGAAGGCGTGGCTGCAGATGGCTGACAAGAAGTCTTTACAAAGCTGATTTGATTTTTGTAGAATTTATACAAATTTGTTTTCGTAAAGAATTGTGTTACTTGCACATCACTCGCATAATTTTACAGCTTGCAGACCATTTTTGAAAACATCGCAAGTTATTTTTGGAGGCGGAAAGTGTTTCCGTTTACTCCCTCCAATAACAAATAGTAATAGATCTAAATAGTTTTGAGAAAATATTTTATAAGCTTAGTTAGGACATCATGCTCTTTCTGGGCATCCTTGAGCCGAAAATCAACAACATAGAGATAGAGAATGGTAAGTAAAAATACTAAAATATTCTGATTTGGGTAGATCGCGAAGAATAATGGTAGTTTGCGGTAGAATTTTGCACTGTTTCAAGCTCCTTTTTCAAGCAATTTTTGCATTGAAACTTTCGACAAGATTCTAGATGTCGGCAATTATGGCAGAACAAATAATCAGCTATCTGAGTCATAATACATGAAATTAACGATCTTCTCTAGCACCATTTTTATGGTCTTTACGAGCATCAAATTTTCAGTCTAAAGCAGTACGCATGCTTGTATTGGCAGTCCGATGACGGTCGTATGCTGATTTTTCTAGATTACAGTAAGAAAGAGTAGAAAAATCTACAGTCAAAGAAGCTTTTTAGAAATGCCACAAAGTGATTAGGTTAGCCGGACATCTAACGATAGGTTGGCAAATAAGTTTTTCAGTTAAATTTGTTACTTTTCTCTTTTTGACTGCGACGCATTCATTTTTGGGCGTAATGTAGATTAGGCAGAAAGCGATTCTACATTACGTCCAGGGTTGAGCGTGGGGTCAGGCGCGCCCGACCTGGGGGATCATATTGAGGGTAAGACTGAGGGGGGGGGGTCATAATTAAGAATCGAATTTATTAAGTTGGGGAGATACTGTGAAGGTGAAGAAGAAACGCGCTAGTCCGGTGGATATCGCGATCACATGAAGGAATAACGGTCATAAACAGCATATTGATTGTTTCCACAATGGAAGTTTCAGCCAAAATTCAAATCTTCTTCTCTTTTACCTTGACATATGAGGTAAACAAGGGAGCTTGCTGTGTGAAATGGGTATCATTTCCATAATCAGCATGTCAAACTACCTCTATGCACTCTACAAACCATTACCTACTGCAGTTTCTAGTGTTTCTCAACCCCTAATAAGCGGGATTTTCAAACGTGATCAACTTGGTTTCAGAAGTGAGAAAAGTCAGCTGTTGTATACTCATAACAAAGTAATGTTCTCTACAAGTCTATGCGACAAATCGGACTTCATATCACTTTCAAACAGTGAAGTAAGAAGTGCTGCCAAAATTCCAACCGGCGCGTTCTTCACGTTGAGTGCTTTAACTTCTCGGATTAGCACAGGGCCGAAACAAGTCGAATCAAGCTCAAACACTCACTGTGGAATCTTCGAGGATTGAGTTAGCGCATCACATAAAACTTGGGTAGAAAAGGTTTTTCGGAAATAAAGTTAATGGGGTCAGGCGCAACCCCTCAAAAGGTCAGGCCGCCTGAGCTTTTGAGGGGTTGCGCCCGACCCCCTTAACTTGCCTTCAAGATTCAAAAATCGCCCCTTTTTTGATATGAGTATTGAGCGCAAAGCCTCTTCTTGTTATATTGAATATTTGAAGCCAAACACTCCACCCCTGTGAGAATTATAGCTTTGAAAAGAGGGCTATCCAAATCTAAAAGTTGCCGTCAAGTTGCGTGTATTGTGCAATCGCAGAAAGTAGGCCTACAGACTTTTAAAAAATAGAAACCTGCAGTGAGGGCTGTCTTCTTTAAAATATAACACCCTAAGGACTTGGAGGTGAAGAGGAGGGTCGTTTAGGGGCCTTCACAGGGGAGGGGGTCGTTTTTGAAGGACTTGTGCCTGACCTTTTGCTCAACCCTGATTACGTCCCAAAAGATTTTTACCACTTCGTTGTCAAAAATCGAACTGTCTGCGTACATTCAAACAAACAGTTTGATTTTCGATAGCGAGGTGGTGAAAATCTACTCATTTTTCTTAAGCTGGTCAAATTCGAAATTCTAAGGGTGGAAAAACAAAAATAAAGCATTTCTCAGTTTAAATCAAACGCATCAAGCCGAAACTGTATAAATCATCAAAGAGTCCTCTATCAACAATCTGCAGTTTCGTCTTAATATGTTTGATTCAGATTGAGAAGGCATTGCTTTTGTTTTTCCGACCCTTGAGATTTCAAATTTGACCAGCTCTGAAAATGCGCAAATTTCTCCATTTTGTCACCAAATATCAAACTGTTTGCGCGCATTTGTAGCCCACTACCTAGCATACATTAAACTCAAAAATGAGTACGTACAGTAAAAAACAGAAAAGTTACGAAATAAGTTGCAGGACACATGTGCCACCCTATTATATCATTTGCTTATTTTTGCTGACTATTTTTTTAAAACTGAAGAAAGAAGTGATGGACTCTGAATTAATTTTTGAGGGTTTTCAAACTTTTATCTTTACAAATCTGCAGAACTTCTTGCTATACCTTTGCTTTTCCGCGTGTATTCAGCATTTTAGGACGCCCGGAGAACACATTCAGACTTGAACTGCTTCAGTATCCTAAATTGCTATTTTTCAGCATTTAAGCACATTTAACATTTTATCCTTTATATATTGAATAATTTAAGAAGTTTAAGAAAATAGAAAATAGTTCCTGGATTTCAACGAAGATGTTAAACCTCTCGAATACATCATCTGAAAATCCCAAATTTTTGGCGCATATCTGCATTGATAAGGTAATTGCATACCTGTTTTTGAACATTTACAAGTTTGCTTGATACGATCTTCTCAGTAAAGCCCCCAGATATGTCGAGAAAAGGCGAAAATGATCATGTAGCATACTGTCGAAATTACCGCGTGATTTAACGTTCACATACTTTCCCGAAATTCTGCAAAAATGTGCCCCATTGTAAGCATTGCGCCAGATCTGAAGAAAAAAGCTGACGTCACATCACATATAGGGCTTGGTGAGCGTTTTGAGGACTTTTGAAACTGACGCGTGCAAAGCGTGCTAGGAAACAGCAAAAGAAAAAGCAATGTCGCCAAAAGACGTTAAAAAACCAATTTAAATGGTCAGGAACTGAAGTTATTCGCACAATCTCAATTCATCACCAACTTTTGTTCTTTTGCTCACTTCAAAGTGTTTTTTGTACATCTTCCGGCATGTCGAAGGTCATTCTACAGTAGTTGCGCGGCCCATGATCAATTTCACTTTTGCTCGCTACAGTATGCAATAAATGAGCCACTTACCCTTGGTATGCGCGCTGCAAAACTCATTCACCGCTCAAGGACGCGTTACTCGTTGCAACGTGCCCGCATAAGCGTACAGCCATACGCAGAGGTAGAGAAGGGAGGGGGGGGGGGGCTGACATGCTATGTACCTCAGCCCTTTGAGGGGAGGGGGGTGTAAAACCTGTCCTCGGCGCGCTCTATAGCCATTATTTTTGCAAGAAACGCGCGAGCCGAGTCATCGCGTTGTCGCCGCGGCGGCGGCGATGCGGCGACGCCGCCCACGACGCGCGGCTGCCCCGCCCAGCTATCGCCATTCGCCAGCCGCGCGATGTCGCTGCTGCGCGAATACTCGCGACTGCTCTATCGTCGACCGTTAACGGTCGCTATCGTTGCTTTAGTATTCACTGCCATTGTGCCTCTAATTGTACTGTACTTTCTACCTATTAGACTTAGCCAAAGTGCTGAAATTGTAAGTTTTTGGGGCGGTTTTTGGGCAGTTTTTGGCTGAGTACTGGGCAGTTTTTGGGCGCACTTTGGGCGGTTTTTGGGCGGTTTTCGACGGATCTTGTTAGAATCTCATCGTATAGATGTAAAAGTCGTAAAATCGCTCATCCGTAGCGTAGTTCCGGCCGAACGCACTCGCAAACGCAAGCCGTATCCGTCGCGCGACGCCGTGTGCCAGCATCCGAACATCTAGGTCAGAGCGGATCAGACCCCACGTCACACTCTCATCTGCATATATCGATTCGGTGAAACCGGATTTCCTCTGGAAAAATATAAAATCGAGCCGAAAATAGTAAAATTTCATAATTTAGCATATAATAAGTGATAGAGTATATAGAATCTCCACAAATAGGCTAAATTTCTACCCGAAATCGCTATGTGAATTGTATTAGCTGCACGCGCACATTGACACGCTATTTGCCCGTAATGGACATAATTACCTGGTTCTCTCCAGTTTTTCTGTACATATTACTCATCTACCTTGACATAAAGTAATTTTATAAAGAAATACCCTATAGAGGTGTCAAACCTAAAATAATGCGACGGGCGCGCGACTGCGATAAAATCTCCTGAATTTTCCAAAAAAATGGAATTTAGGGTTTTGACACGAAGGATACTGAACTGTCTGGACCACGGCAAGCATGGCAACATTTACAAAAAACGTTGATCACCTCGAATCGAATAAATTTTGCAAATCATCCACAATTGAACGTATCCATAGCACAAGCTCAGAACAATACAAATGCTGTGACGAAAACTCGGACACGGCGATCTTGGGCTGAACAGTTGCTAAGCACTTTTAGCACTATAGCTTGCTATGATGCTCCAATCCCGTTAAGTGAGTCTTTTTTCAGTTTTTTCTTATTTTCTTCGAGTGGCAGTTGTTGCAATAACACTGCTTTATTTATCTGCTATTTTTACATAGTTTCATAATTTTTTAAATCATTACTTGCCTTCCTAAAGAAAGATTTTTTAGTTTTTGTTTCTACTGCATTTCAGCTTTGTAAAGTAAATTGAAAACTCTACTAACTAATTTCATACAAAAATTACAAAATACCCTCCTACAGCAGAACACCTTTGATAATCTCCCTGCTTCGTTCTATGTTTGTGTACCGCTTTAGATCAAATTTTTATGATCTCGGTAACCTGCTAACTATCGTGTCTCTTTTGATTGCAATTTTTTTATTACGAAATCTTAACCCTCTTTTTTTCATCTTATGAGAAATTTGAACTTCTCCGTATAGAAAGGCAATTTGAATTTTTTTCCCCTTTTTAATGCATTTCTATGCACAATGAATTTTTTGCATTTCATTTTTCATTTTTCACACCAATGGCCTAACTAGCAAATTTTTAATTTTATATCCACAGCACAAACCTTTCAAATCCTGTCTTTATTGTCTTCTAAAATATGCATTTGAAAAAAGGTGTACGGGGATATTTGAACGGAGACACTATCTAAGTGCTAGGTTTATCAATGATCCTTCTCTGTTCGAAAACGTTATTAATAGACAGAATTTGAAAAGAAGTGATCAAATGGAACCCGGTCTATGTCTAGTCATACTTTATGATCTATGTATCAATATGCTTTTTGTCGATTTTTACAGTTTGAATGCACCCATAAATTTTAAACTTGATTATGACAGCTATCTACTGAATAGTTCAACCAAAGCACCCGAATGGAGATTTTTTCACAGCTTTTAGATGTTTTGATTACCGACAGTTGGTTAGTTCACTATTTTAGAGAATGTAAATAGACTTCGGATCTTGAAAATTCTGAGGTCACTTCTTTAATTTTGTTTTGAGGCTGTGCTGTAACCTTGGTGAAAGTCACTCGTTATTTTAAAATTTCTTTTTTTTTCTCTAAAAAGTTCCTTTTTTTCAAAAGCATCATTGCACTATGACTCATAACCTTTCATCTAAGTTTCCCGCAAATGGTTTCAACGTGGTAACTTATCTTTTTCCACATAAAAATGCGGTTCCACCTTTTGGAAACTGTCGAACCCGTCACACTTTACTGCGGTTTCTCACATTTCACCGATTTGACACAAGTATTTTCCAATCTCATCAAATTTGCACTTTCTGAAAGAGTCATTGTCCTCTTTGACCTTGGTGACAACCTTCAGACATTATTTCTCTGCATTTTTTGTCAGTTCTCAATTCAAAAGTGTGATTTCTGCGAACAAATCTGCAAAAAAGAATGATTTATAGTTTGCAAGGACATAAAAATTTTCAAAAGAGTAACCCGCCCAGCCTGGCTACTTGCTTATGCTATTGAATGTTCGGGAAGAAGTGCGCAAAGAATGGACAGCTCGATAGATTGCAGATTCTTGATGTTCTAAAAAACCGATGAGCGATGGTTCTAGTTCCAGCCCGACTGCCGTATAGTCTTCTTATTCTTCTTATTCTTCCGAAATTGACTACTATGAGAGAAAAAGATTACAATGAATGTGTGGAGAGTGAATTTCGCCATTGAAATGTACATTATATGAACAAAGAAGGCAATGCGAGTGTCTGTAATTAGTCTTCTTCATGCGCGTGCAGCGGGGAAGCACTGAATTTATTCCTTGGAAGTGGGTACTTGGGAATGAAGCTAATTCGGATAATTATGTTCTTGATAGCTTTGAAGAGCACTTGAAAGGTAGCGGCTAGAAGAAAATGCGTTTCAAATAGAAAACGCTTTTTTTAGCGTCTAGAAAATTGCTCCTCTTGATTTTCGATGCTTTAGATAATTACCTACGCAATCGCTATCAAATTGATCGAAAAAGAAAAATACAAGTATCAAGAGTTCCTTGTTTGATGTCTTTCAATTAAAGGCTTTCTAAGCCTACTTTATTGAAATTCTTGAGCCTCTAATAATCGTTCTGAAGTAATTTTTTACTCGTTTTTGAAGAGTTCTTCTTACTGGGTTTGGAGATGGATGTAACCAGGGCTCGGCACGAGCTGGCACCAGGGAAATTTCAAAACGAAGTCCCGTTTGATATTGAAAATTTCGTACGAAGTCCCTTTTGACCTGTTTTGAAAACCCGTCATCATTTTTATATTATGTAAAAAAATGTAGTAGTGTTTTCATGCATTTCTGATTTCACGAAAGAACTTTTCACAGCTTTCTGAGCTTTTTAAGTGGTCGAATCACATCTTGAGAAGCAGAAAAAGCCGATTTTTCGACGGCGGAGCGGACTGAGTGGTTTTCAAATTGCTATAAAACGCTGAAAAGAGAACATTATGAAACTGTTCCTTCTCCGTATGTAATCTTTTACTGTGTAGATACATTTTATGTAAAAAAGTATGAAAACTTATGTGAGCAAAGTGTCGGTGTCAGCTCAGCTGGCACCCAGCTGGCACGGTGCCAGCTAATTCAGAAAAAAGTTGGGCACAGCTTTCATTTGCATAAGTTTTCATAAATTTTTGGCCCATAGTTCCGGTCTACCAACGCGCATGCACACACCAAATTTGGTGTCATACTATTGCGTTTTGGCTGAGAACAACGCCTTTGTTTGTTAATGGACAGCTTGCCAATGGCATGCCGGTGGCATGCCGGCGGCATTTTTACGGCAGTTCTCCGCCTCGGCCCCTGTAGAAACGATATCCCCTTTGCTTTGCGCGCTAAAAACGATATCCAGCTTGACCCGGTGCCAGCTGTGCTGGGCCCTGGATGTAACTTTTAACTAAGGTTTCTGCTATACTATTTTCCGATTTGAAACCTAAGGCTGATTTCGTAAGTACCTCTTAGCATTTTCCTGTCTTTGACTAACAGCATTTTTTTGAAAAAATATTAACGGTTTGATTCATAAATGAAAAAATAGTTTAAAATTTCTAGGTACTTCCAATAAGAAGCTCGTTATTTGATTTCGCAATTTAATTTTCTGTTTGTTTACATTTTGGATATTGATTGTATCATTTTACGAACATGCCTATAAAAATTCATCAGAAATGACAAATCTGACAAAAATGCGATTTTTTTTTATAAATGTTGGATTCGTGGTTTACTCACTTTTCCTATAGCAATAGCTGAGACTAAAGCATTTTAAACTGCATTAAGCATCTGTAAACTCGATTTTGAAGACATAAAAAGTTTTTATATGATAATTGTTTATGGAAGCTCAATTAGCATGATCAATATTTTCGTAAAGTGAAGTTTTTTGAAAGCAGAATTAGGAGAGAACATATCTGAAAATATTTGTTGCTAAATATCACTGAAATAATCATGGCTATTGGTCAAATAACAGTTGAAATAGCGAATTATGCTCAAAAAATTATTACTTTCAACTAGTAAATTGTACTTGTAAATAAGTTATTATGCCGTGCTGAGTTGTTATTTTATCCTACACCCAAAAATTGCCAAATAAGTTCATATAGCAGGTTATATTCATAAATAACATTTGCAGTACAGTTGATTTTGTATACAGAATTCTTACTGAATTTTTGCTTTCTAGTGAATCACCTCAGCCAAGTGGTAATCGAAGTCCCAAACATCGCTACCCTATACGACTTCAATTTCCTAAAAAGGATCTGTTCTATGCAAGACTACCTCGAAAAAGAGCTGGACGCTTTCGATGACTATACTCCTTACCGCAATATCTGGAGCGTTGCCAACTTCTTCGCCTGTTTGTCGCCGGAATTTCTCTACAATTGCACCGAGCTTACACCCAATCATGTGGAGAGCGTGCGGCAATTGGTCAACTATTGTGCTCTTCATAGAGAAAAGTTGATCAAATGCAAGGTGGCTTGCAAGAAGGGCGAGGATTGCTATAATTGTCCAGGTATCTTCAATTATTGATTAATTTGTTGAATTCACAAATTCTGACTATTTTTCTAATTTCCTAGGTTGAAACTAAGTTTTGCGCTGGAAGGCGGCGCTTCAAGGCAGCGGTCGCCTTCTAGCCGCTAATCTCGTTCAATCAAAGGGTAAATTGAGACGTAAGCTACAAGAGCAGCTGCTCTTCAGCCAAATTCTGACTTAGCAGCTAGGTAGGTTACGGTAGGTATATGGTACAAGGGGAAAATTATCACATATTATCACATAATGAATTATCACATATTTGGCTGAAGCCTTTGACATAGAGGGGTTAGTCGACATGCTGAACACGAAAACGATATTGAAACTGCATGTAGAGGCTTTTTTGTAGGATTACTGTAGGTTTACGGTATAGGCTCATTCTAAACAAGAAAAGAGGCCTTATTTCAACGAGTAAATATAAACTTTGCGTTCGTAAGGTCAAATAATACTGAGAAGTTTTGGCGAAATTTTGGAAAAAGGCTTAGAACATTTTTATATTTTTTCTTCATGAACCAAACAATTTGTGCCCACTTGTAGCACCCTCGCGGCCTACATATTGCCAAAGTTCGAGTTCGCGCACCATATTCGAGAAGAGTAAACTATGTTTGTAGTTGCAAAACTTAGTTTCCAACCTAATATTTTAGCATCGGCAATTTATTTCCTTTTGTTTGATTTTCTTTTTTGAATCTCATACGTTAGCAAATGGGACGAGAATGAATTTTTTCGAGGTTATTCGTCCTAATGACGAAAAATTTCCGCTGATCTACCCCTGATCCACCCCTGATCTACCCCTGATCTACCCCTCTCCCTTTCTGCTGCCTTTACTATCCCTTTTGAGTTTGTTTTATGTGAAATATACGAAATCAATGTAGCATAAAAAGAACCAAAAGTAGTATACACCGAAAGCTAGGGAAATTCGAAAGTTTTCAGAAGTTTGGGCTAAATTTGCACACATAATTCCATCAAAATTGGAACTGCGTTTTATCTGAAGGTTTATTTTGACTCTTTCCTTTTTAATAATAACACTTATACTGCCATAATTGTAAAAATGTGATTTAACTCTGGTGCAAGTAATTTTCATGAAATGATCAGCAATTAGAAAGCGAAATTTCTTTAGCAACCGAAACTTGGGCTAATTTATGCAAATAGAACAATTCGTCGAGAACCTGCTTTCCCTTGTAAGTGTCACCTATAAACGGAGAATAATGATTTTCTCAAGGATATTGCTTCAACATAAATACTTAATGGTTTGGTTGATGGAACGTGATTTGGTCCAAATCCCAAAGGGATTATATTGAGTGTTTTGCAATTTTTTTTCAAATTTTTAGGGATTGATATGATTGTTTTGAGAGATTAAAAGGTAATTTGAGTCGATATATTTCAATTTTTGAGTTTTTTTTTTAAATTTGAAAACTCGCGTATATTTAAATCTTTTATCTTGATTTTGAATATTTTACCTTATCTATGCTCATATCCCACAAGTTCAATTTGCATTATTTTTTTTTTGATTATTTGCAAGTTTTGTTTGAGCGCTAAAATTTATGACTTTAAACTTATGTATGAAATTTAAAAAGTCCTGTTTCAGGAGTTCCAATGAACTGCTCATCAACGATGATGTTCGACTTATTCTATAGAATCCTTCCACGAGACTTGACTTCTGAACCGCTTTACCTGAACACATTCCTACCCGTATTTACTCTGACCGGCTACGCTACCCAAAACATTTTCGTCCCCCTGGACCTCTATAATAACCTGGAAAAAGCCATTGTCAACTACATGGACCACGAGGGTTTTGCCATGAAAGGTTCGTTGCTAAACGTTTGTTTCTGCTGTCGAACTCGAACCTCGCTGAAACTCGTTTACGGAGCTCAAAACTGGATCTAAACGTGGATTTTTTTCATAGTGCGCGTGAGCGACCTATAGCATCAAGGGAGGGCTGCGGGGGATAAATGTTTAGGAGGGGGGGAGTAAGTGTGAGAGCGAAATCGGCCACTTTCACTATTCGTGGAATAGGTGTGGTCCAGTTTAGCAAAGATTTCGAGCGTTGGGACACTTTCACCGCAGAAACGATACGAACGAACGTTGTTGGTTACACGAAAGGGTCAACGAGCGCTAAATCGTTTTATTTGGGGCTGAGCGATGATCGTTCAATTTGTAGTCGCTATGAAACCGCAAATATGGGGGGAATTATTTTGCGAGCAGTCTTGGCTGAATTTAAATTGAAGTTATTTAAAATATTTTGAGAAGCTTTACAGAGGTTGATCAGCATGCTCGATTACCCCCCTGTGCAAAATCCCAGCCCCTAGCTCAAATTTTGCAAAAAATCGATAAAATCGATATCGATCGATAACGAAAAGTAGCCTATGACACGCTCCCTGCCCCGAAGTATATGTGTGCCAAGTTTGGTCCAAATCGGTCCAGAAATAAAATTTCTATTCCGCACATAAGTACAGACAGACAGACATACAGACATACAGACGTTCAGCTTTATATATAAGATGCTGCTATAAATGGAAAAAACGTTGGTAAAGCCTCAGAGAGGCTCTCCCGAATTTTCATAGCCATGCGGAATTTCCCAGAAACCCAACTTGATTCTTTTACTAATGTAAACATATTGATTTTAGTTTGATATATGACTTGTCCAGTAATTCATTTTTTTATTTGATTGAAGAATTCATTTTTTTTCGCAAACAAAAAAACTCGGTATTGTACAACTCGCCGAAGCACTTATTATGTCCTACCCATTTTTCCCCTTGTCAACATCCCCCCCCCCTTTAGGCCTAAGGCATACCTCGCGCGATTCCGGTCGTTGCGCGATTTGGCTCAACAGCGACTCTTCGTGATTCTTCGCTAATGCGCTGTCTTTGGTCAGAACTTGCTCCATTTGCAACAACTTACAAAGCTACCCAAATATGCATCCGAGAAGCGCGCGCAATAAATTTGTAGAAATCTGGCAAATCGCCAAGTCGCATGAAAATGGCGATTCGGCCAAATCGCGTGAAGTGTGCGTTAGGCCTTACCCTTTAAAATTAGTCGTAAATTAGTCGCAATCTCAATTTTTCAATTTGTTTTTATGGCGTATTGCATGAGAAATTGTGAAAATTTCAACTTCTTTATGATATGGTGCAATTAACTCTTTTTTACTCAAAATTGGATGGTATAGATTTGCAAATCTTACAAAAATTTGAATCAGATTGCCGCGCCCTTTCTTCAAAAAAAATCGTCGCTCTTTCTCCGCCCAAGTCTCTCCCACCATCAAAAGAAAAATTGAGCAACTACGACTGATAATTTTGATTTGTGCAACAATATCTTTGATCTTTTTATAAATACTGTTGTAAACTCTGAGTATTTCGAATTTGCTTGACGCGGAAAATAAGTTTTCAATTAAGTATAAATTTTTCTTCAACTGCATGCAACAAAATCAAGCCTAATTCAGATGATTTGCACAAATCTTACCTTAACCCCCTCCCCTGATCGTATTGCACACACTTTGTCTTATGATAGTCTAAAAAAGCTGCTTATCTTCAGTGAATAGACTCCGAGAATTTTTCAACATTTTTTGGCAATTTCCCAAAATATACCGTATCCCTTCCTTCTTCATCCCTTCACACACTTAATCTTATGATAATTAGATCGAAGAAACTTCCCCGTAAAAAACACTTTGGAATTTTTCCGTCCTTTTTGTAAAGCCTTTTAACCCATTGACGACGACGCCGAATTTTGCGTGGCGGCGCTGTTGGACGACGCGAGTTTGCACAACACTTACGGTGTGGGAAGGTTTTGTGGTTATTTACAAAATGCAAGATTGTTTTGTAAATAATTGTAAACATTTTCTTGAACTACGGAGCTTACAGCTCCCAAAAGTGCAACAAACCGAAAAAATATGTAGAAAACTAGGTCTACAAATGATATGACTTTTCAGAGATGTGGGCCACCGGTGGTCCACATCGTCGTTAGTGAATTAACGTTGCCAAATTATTAGGCGATAGAAAGACAAAAAGGATTATTCATTACCGCTTTCATAATATTTTGATCACTGATTTCCTTATTTTGTTATTTTTATGTGGAAAAAAAATCTGGTTCCAAATAGGACAAAATATAACTCATTCTTCTCTAATCCTATTAAGCTTCGTCTTGCGATAATCAAACCAATACAATCCGCGCAGTTTCGAAGAATGGAATTCCATTTATGGGGACGCGTTTGGTCGTTGAATGCACCAATGTATTGAATAGCAGGAACAGCTCAGCGAGTGTGAAAAACTTCCAAATCGTTGAGGGATAATCCGTTGATGCGCGCGGCGCGCGAGTGTCTGGCACAGAAACCGGTCGCCTCTGGGAATAGCTTAGCTGACGAGGCAAGATTATATACTATTGAGGTAGTGTGGATTATCCAGACTATGTGCTAACTTCGAAGCTAGAAACTTCACAATTGGAACGAGCTTTTTGACTTTTTGGGAATGGCACTGGAAACTAGAAAAATTCAGAGAATATACAGTGTGGGATTGCCTGGTCATATAGATGATAGCCATAATTTTAGCTCAAATAATTGTATTTCTAGCCATAAATGGCAGAGACTAGTTGACAATGAAGAAAAATATATTCTGGAAAGTACTTCGTAAGCTAATTGACCTTTCCACTGTGAATTTTTTCGATCACAATATGTGGAATTTGGGATGGATGCAATTTTAGCCAAAAAAAAAACTTCACATGGAATATGATGACAAAAAATCCACAAAAATTCGGAGGGATTGCTTGGTCACCTGGATACCGAGTCATATTTTATCCCAAATAATTGTATCTTCATTCCCAAATGGTAGAGACTTATTGACGATAAAAAAATATCTATTTTAAAATTACTTCGTAAGTTATTTGGCTTTTCACTATGATTTTTTTCGATTATGATATGCGGAACTTGGGATGGATGTAATTTTTTTCATAAGATTTCACAACTGGTTGAGGAATATGATGACAAAAAAATCCATAAAAATTCGGATCTCTTGTAAGTTAGAGAAAAACATTCAAAAAATGAAGTAATGGAATAGATTTTTCACAAAGTACTGCACGTTTTCCTTTTGCTTCGTGTAATTTGCTAAAAAATGGGGAACCCATTGACGACGATGTGGGCCACCGGTGGCCCACACCCCTTGCAAAATCATTTTATTTCCAGGTCTAGTCTTTTTTCCACAGTTCAGTATTTTTTCCAATTTTTTGCACTCTTGGAACCTGTGAACTTGTCCAAGAAAATGATTGTAGTTGTTTACAAAGCAATTTTACATTTCGTAAATAAACACAAAACATTCCCACGACGAAAGTGTTGTGCAAAATCGCGTCGTCCCACAGCGTCGCCATGCAAAATTAGGCGTCGTCGTCAATGGATAAAGCATAATTTATTTCGCACGAAAAGTGGATTATTACCTTTATAAAAAAAACATTTTGTTTTTCGCCATTTGCCATGATAGAATAATGACAAAGCATCCACAGCATTTTTCTTTCTTCTTTATGATTGACCAGAATTTCAATACGTCCTATAACATGCTAATTTCCATTCATAAAGATTTATGCCGATGATTAAGAAAACCGCCTCTTGAACGTTCAATTTCAAGACGAAATTGCACTTGAATGTCCTTGCAATTCAATGCTGCGCTCTTGCAAAGCTAGAGGAATTTGAGAAATTGCTGAATGGGAATGGAGGGAGGGACCAATGAACGTTTATATATCTTATCCTTCAGACTTTTTGCAGAGATTGCTTAGATGTTTTTTAAGCAGAGTTTGCTCTAGCGTGAAGTTGAAACAATAATATTCTATTGAAAAAAAAAACGAAATATATCATTTTATTTTCTTATAAGAAAGGCGCTCTTGAAAGGGAATCTGCATGCTGTTTTCATGAAGCGCTCTCTTCACTAAAACCAGGCTTTCATATGAAATTGTGTTTGCAACATTCCAAAGACCGTCAGTACCAAAAATTTCCAACCAACCATCAAAAATAATATTCTTTCACCTAATTCAGATTACCGTAACCTGACCGTGCAAAACTTTTTTTGCATGCAGTTCATATTCCAATGGAGCTACTGATCAGGGCTCGGCATGAGGTGGCTAGTTGAAAATGCAAAAAACGAAGTCCCCCTTGACTTTTGCAAATTTTTACGAAGTCCTCTTTGACCCTAGACCAGGGCTCGGCACGAGGTGGCGTCCCGAAATTGCAAAAAATGAAGTCCCTTTTGACTTCAGTGAAATTACGACATCCGCCACGAGATATTCGAAGAGAAAATACATGAAAAGGAACGGAACAAAGCAACAGCAGAAAAAAAAACGAAAAAGAATCATCGAACACACGCAATTATATTCATATTCTCCGGAATGGCGGCATGATGTATCCATCGTGCAGCAATACGCGCCTAGAGCAGCCTTTCCGCGGCCATTCAAAATTTTCAAGGGGCTATAACTAAGCGGGGAGAAGGGGGTTTGAGGCGGTTAAGGAACCAGTTTGTAGGATTTGGGATGTAGATGAAAAGTATGTAAAGAAAGTGGAAAAATTATATGAGGGAGGAAAAATTTATGACTTTTTCTTTCCTAAGCCACCTCAGGTGGCTATCCAGGTGGCTTGAAAGCCACCTAACTCCGAAAAAAGTTGAGCACGCCTTTAGTTCACATAATTTTTTCATAATTTTTCATACTTAGTTCTAACTCCCCATTGTCCATCTACACACCTATTTTGGTGTCATTTCATCCTCACTTCGCTGTAAACAAACCTTTTGTTTATTTGCTAGCGGCATGCCGGCAGCGTGCCGGACGCAGGTCGAAAGACAACGTTATTCTGTTCTGCAAAAACGATATCCCCTTTGCTTTTTCCCCAAAAACGATATCCAGCTTGCTTGCTAAGCCACCTGTGCCGTACCCTGCTACTGATACACTGCAGCAGAAAAACTCAAGATTCTTACAAATCCCAGCGCAGAGAACAGTTCATGAACCTTTCAAGGTTAACTTGAAAGCTTTTTTCTACTTTATTACTGCGCATTATGTCTCGAGTTACGTCGCCGCCTAAATTTAGGGTTATCTACTCTTCACTTCAAAAAAATTCGCATGCATGATAAAATTACAACGAGTAAATTTTGGAATGTCCTTGTCACTTCAAAGTACTGATCTATATCAAAAATCTTAGATAATGCGCGCGCAAGAGAAAATATAGGTTTTGCAGTTTTTGACTAGGTTTTTTGGAGAAGATTAAGGAAATTGATTTGCGAAGAATGTAAATATATGAAAATTTTTCATCCATTTTTTGACAGCGAATATGTTGATAAGAAGAAAAAACAGTAGTGTTTTGCTCATGCATGGAAAGCAGCGGTTAACCCAGAATTTATTCATTATGCTATAGGCCTCACAAATAATTCTGGTACCAATTCTCAGTTCACCACCACTTCTGTTAGGGAAAAACCTTTAGGAATTTTCCACTCCTTCGCGCAAGAAAATTCGAAATAGTTTGTATTATGAACTTGTCGCATCTGGCGTTATGGACAAGCTATCTGCAATTTTTGCAATTGCACCTACAAGAAATTTTTATCATTCCCCGTAGGGTACGGCTAGAAAGGTTTGAGTTTGATTATCACATCACCTAGATTCCCTCAGAAATTGTTCCTGCTCAAATTTTTGTTCAAGAAATCGTTTAAATTTTTGCATGTGGTTATCATTTATGTGATTGAAGTTTTGAAGGCTTCTCCATTTACTTTGTTTTTCCCAAATTAGCATCTTCTAGCCAAATTTTTTCAGGAATTTCAATGGACGTGAAGAGAGATCGTCTCTTACCTGCAGCGATGTCCGATTCGTTGCTGGCTCTTCTGGCTGCTGGCGTTATCGCAGTCGTCGTGGCTTTACATTCACAATCGCTTACATATGCTTTGGCTGTGTTTATAGTACTGGGCCTTAGCGTTTTAGGTAAGTTTTCGAGCCATCAGCGATTAATGTCTTTTTTTCGATACAATATTTTTTATTCAAATTTTCGTTTCATCGATTTTTCCTTAGCAAACCTAGAAATATCGATACTTGCTTGAATGACGCAAACAAAGCGCACACCTAGCTGCGCGGCGCGGTTGTGACGCCTCTGGGTCGCAGAAAGATCACCTAGGCGAAAAACGCGCAGACAATCAGCCCCCTGGTCGCATGATCGTATTGTCTGCGTCAATGACCCAACCAAACGCGTACAGACCTGCAAATAAGCTTTTTCAGGATCCCTAGCCTTCTATGCAACATTTACTTCGGATTTTCCTCTACTAAACCTTGTTATCTTCGTTCTTCTTATCGCTGTCGGTACTGATGATGCATTTCTGCTCTTTAGTCATTTTCCAAGGGAACTCAACGAGGAGTCGTTTCATGAGGTTCGTTTTGTATTAAATTTCTTCTAGATCTTTTTACACTTTTGCCAATTCAGTGTCTCGCTCACACCAGTGCAACGATGTTTCTCACATCATTCTCGACTGCCGTTCCGTTTTTCGTGAATATCGCCTCAAATGTGGTGGTCTTTCGGTATGTTATTCAATTATTTTATCTATTCAGGATTTGTTTTATCTTATCACATTTTTCTGTTCTTGTTTGTTTATTTTTTCTACAAATTTCAGATTGTGTTCGGCTTAGTAAATGCTAATATGAGTATTATTTCAGCTGTTTTGGACTATTTGCTGGAGTTACAATTCTCATCAACTATGTTCTTGTTGTTTCCTTTCTTCCTGCGTTTCTTATCCTGCAAAGGAGGTGAGATTCTCAATTTTTTGCAATTTGAAAATGAGCAAATTGACCACTAAGTGGAATCAGAATAATCGAAAGTGCAAAATGAATTTTTAAATTTTCTTATTATCAACTTTGTAAGAATTAGCTGTTTTACACTTCACACTCTGGGCACCTGGTTCCTTGAGTCGAAAGTAGTTGGAAAGTCTCCGTTGCGTGAAGAGGAACGAATACCCATTAGGCACCGCCTTCCGAACCACTGGTCCTCATCCGATGCACAATAGTAGGGCGGAAGGACCAGCAGTCCGCAAAGGCGATGAATAATTGAGGTATTCGTTCCTGTACCCCACCGTAACCATTGCCGCAGGCCATATGGTTTATTTGTGGTGTGAAAATCGCATCTGAATTCTCGTCCAGTACCATAATTCTTTCGAGCGGTCCAACCAGCTACGGTAACGAGCGAAAATTCAAGGTTAAGATTCTTGGCTGTAAATTTACCCGAGCTATCGCTTGAGCAATGGCTTGAGTAAAATAAAGAGAAATAAAAGTTATTTCCAGCGCAACATTCTTTTAGGTTTTGTGCTTGCATACCTTCGCTCCCCAGTATTGGAACCTACTTTTCAAAATCTTTCAAGGAGGTCTTACCATGGGTAGTAATTCAGGTAATCATTTTCACCTCTCTGCTTCGAACTTCTTATTTCTTTTTGTTTGAAGTCTTGACTTTGTAGCAAGTCAAACCAAAATGTTTATTGAAGGGTCGCTTCGTTTGGATGATCTCATTGTCTACCGTAGTCGTGGTGGCTGTCGTGGTTGCTGTGCGGGACCTACATCTACCCGAGTACAATCCGCTGCAGGTGTTCATCGCGTCGAATCCACACGAATGGTACTGTACAGTCTAATCAGCAGCATGCCTGCTTGAAAAAGGTGGACGCGGTGACAACTGCTGAAACTTCCTTTACCCAGATATTGGGTAACTGAACATATTTATAGGTATGACAACAACGCTGAAAAGACTTTCTTCTTTGTGGAGGAGAAAATCGCCATTCCGTTGTATGTGCGGCTCGTTTGGGGTGTGAAAACTGTGAATTCCACGGCAATGTTCAGACATGACACCGTTACTCCACTAGAGTAAGTGACTTGTCGTTTTTTTTAAACTCAGAGCCTAGGCAAATTTTAGTACCTGAATTTCCAATGTAGATGCTGATTGAGAGGCCCTAAAACTAGGCTCTTGTCCAAGCGGCAGCTCATGTGGTTCATTCATGGCCGAGAAAATCAACTTCAAACTCTCGCCCACTACCGTATTCGCGGGCGGCGACGAATAGGGGGCGAGAGTTGCGCGCTGTACTTCTCGACGACGATGGAATCATTTGACCTGCTTCAACAGTGTTTATGGTTAGAATTACCCACTTAGCCACATAAAACCTCAAAATTCGCTTTAACATTTTGAAAAATTGCCTGAAAATCGCCGAGTTTTTCAGATCTAACCCTGCTTTCACCCTCTCAACCCCCAATGACGTTCGGAACCTCGCAAATGAGCTTTCTACATATCGAGCTTACCCATTCATCAATCATTCGGAACCATTTTGGCCTGAAAAATTTCTCAACTGGAGCGCAAAATATCATTGCGAGGAAGGGTAATCTAGAAGAATTTTGAGCTATTTTTTCTCAAGTTCCTATTCAGACTGATCTGCTGTAACATGTCACATCCGATATTTAACGATGTCTACTTGGATTACTGCCTTCGGAACTCGACTGCTTTCATAATCACTTCCTACAATGATACTCCACTTTTCGACAATAATTCGTTTGCTTTATGCGGGTGCGTATTTCTTCTTTCTTCACTTTTACCTCATACGGAATTCAACTCAATTGCATTCCCTTAACTGCTTGTTCTATTTGTTAACTTGTTCGCTAAACTGCCAGTATTAAAATAAACTCATTCTGGTCCACCTGGTGATGTTGTTCAAAGGATTTTGGTCAATGTCAATTTTTTAGTTATACGGCCCTTATGCCCACGCATCTGAAATATTCACATCGATTCCATCGTTTGGCTCATTCGTTCAATTTGCTTTCACTACTGACGCCATCGAATGGCTGGTGGTCTACCGAGTGGGCACTAATTTCTACATGGTAGGTTGAGGTTTCTTTCGAAACATTTCATTTTGGAATCATTTCGTAAAAAATTTTGGCAGTCAACGCTATTCACATTCAAGAAATTTTTTGGGTTATGAGTTGACTTAAGATCAGGGAACCATGAAAATTTTGTGAATTTTGTGAAAAAAAATTTTTTTGGACATGCCAAGAATTTTTACGAAGATTTTTGGACTTATAGCTGGCTAAAGATTTCGTAACTTCCGTTAAAAATATCACGATGCGTGCGTCGCCCGTTTCTAAAAAAGAGTCTGCAAAAATGTATTTTAGTAGACAGTAAAATAATATAAAGATCGTGCTTTGTTACCTGGTAATTAACCAATCATTGCAAAAAAACATAAATTCAAATAGGTAACAGGGGAAGAGGTTTTCTGAAGTTTTAGTAAGGTGGTTAGCATGTACAGAATTACCGTGGTTATAAAAAGACATTTTACCCTAATTTCACGCGTACAAGGCGCGGGGGGTTTTTTTTTCCAAAATCGACCAGCCCAAATACGGCAAAGAACTTTGCAACCAAAGGACCCTATGTCTTGTTGTATATTGCTTAAGAGAATCGTACGGCATAAGGATCGCTTTCCGAAATAATTTAAAGCGGCTGAGGGGCTTAGTCGAAAAATCGAAAAAGGTGCGCCTTGTACGCGTGAAATTAGGGTACATGTCAAAAAATTCCTCAGAAATATTTTTGCATTAAAAATTTCCAGGTACGATTTGCAACATTCGATTGTATCAGATGTGCGGTCCTCAGTGATTGTTTCGGTTTCTGTCGTAGCCCTCTTTGCTGTTCTGCAGCTAAAAATGCAGGTACCCAGAATGAGGTAAATTATTTTCCAGCATTTCTTATGAGTTTACTTTTAGGCAATAGCTGCTGTAATCACATGCGTGTGTATCATAGCCAGTTCAGTAGGCTGTGTAGCTTTACTCGGTTGGGAGATTGGCGTGCTCGAAGCTGTAATCCTCGTCTTAGTTGTCGGTCTCTCATTCGACTACACACTGCATTACGGAGCAGCTTTGCCAAAAACCGGATGTAAATCGCATAGGATTCAGCGCTCAGCAAATCTTGCTACCGTACCAGTAACACTGTCTGCATTCACCTCGTTCTTGGCAGGAGCATCAATGCTTTTCACTCAGACGCATGCATTTTCACAGGTTTGTTGGAATTTTAAATAATTTGGAGCTAGTAATCATATATCGAAGTCGTTTACGACGCACGACGGACTGGACGTCACTGCAGACATCTGCGTCTCTTACACGGAAATTATCAGGGTACTTATGAGCAGGAAAGATACAGACGATGAGAGAGTTGGGAGTGCGTCTCCAGATTAAGAGACTGCATATGAGTAGGGGAGACGCAGACGGTGAGAGAAACTTGGCAGTGTGCCGGAAAGTTAGCAGAGCTTGTAACAGCAGAGACGCAGACGATGAGAGTAACAGGAGTGAGCGATTTTACCGTTTCTATCCGAAGTAAGCAGAATGCTTATAAGCGGGAGAGACGCAGACGATGAAAGTGATAATAGTGTGTCTCCACTGCCCCTTCCCCACCCCCGCCCCCTATGGAAAGGGTCGCGACATTTTTTAAAGTTGTTTGCAGGAGTTTCGAAATTTGCAAGTGATTTTCACTTGTAAATGATTGAAATGAGAAAACCTGTGAAAAAGCGGCTCTATAGAAAGATTTTTTCGGGGCGCTACCGCTACAAACTCTTTTTCTAACATCGGGTTTGCGGGTACATAAAATCTTGGGAAGAAATATTTCAGAGTGTGTTGGAGGAAAGTATAGCCCACTTTTCATCCAAAAAGGTTTTTTTCTTCCGTTTCCCCATCCTTTCCCTAAGAAACTTTCTCGGACCGCCACTGTGGTCTTTAGTGGACGAAAAATTCACAAACACGCGGCAGAGACACAGACTAAGATTGACCCAAGAGCGAGCGTTAGCGAAGCGCATGCAAGCGGAGGAGACGCAGACAACGAGAGTGACGAGTGTGTTCTGGACTTAAGAGACGCAAAAGGTTAGAATGACGTACAGTATCTGCATCCGCTGATTTACTTAGGATATTTTTCAAAAGTTTTGAGGTCTGAGCGCTGTAGAAACTACTTCACCCCTTTTTACTTTTTTCTTAGAATTTTTTCTCGTTCAAAAACATAATCTAAATTACACTTTTAGGTCGGAGTATTCCTTATCGTACAAACCGTATCCAGTTGGATATTCGCTACATTTTTCTTCTTGCCACTACTTTCGCTCACTCTTCCCGGTGGAAAAACCGAGTGTGCCGAATGTGACAAAGCAACTCCGGTCTCATTTCCAATGCACGAGAAGTTTCATTCATAGCGGGTGTTCAACGCTGGTTATTCCCTTCGGATATCCAGCACGTCACTACAACTCATGACTCATTAGAAGCCAGTTGTATATATAACTTATAGAAGCGCTAGACTGCCGCTGCCTTATTTTTCGTACGGGTGCTTCTGTGATTCAAAATGATTTCACTGTCACATTTATACGTTGAATTTGAGATGTTTAGATAGATATATGACATAGAATCAATTTTTTTCCTGCCACAACATAAGCAGCTTTGTGAAAATAAATGTTCCTGCCTGATTTTCTTGTCAAATTTGTATTGTTATAGCTGTCAAAATTGCTAGAAAAAAAAAACAGAATAAAATGTCAAGAAAACTTCACTTGTAGAATATGTACAATATTTATTCAGATCACTAACAAAGTGTATTTCTAGAGATCTAAAAACTGTCACTAACCCTAGGACAATTTTCAAGACATAACGAAAGAAATGCAGGGGCAAAGTATGGAGATCCTTTGTAGAAGATTTGGCTTTGAAAGAGTGAGAGTTAGTAAAAGTAACAAAGAATTAATACTTGGTTATCACTTCAGAAATACAAATAAAAAGTTTGACTGCACATTTTTGTTATGAAATGGTTAAGAATGAAAACTGGCACACACGAAATTGTATAAATTTGATTTTGAGGCACCTTAGAGTCAGCCCTATAAAAATGAGATTTGAAGATGATAGATTACAAACACATCAAAACCATCTGCACTTCAACATTTGACAACTTTAGTACTTCCCTTTTTTCTTGTTAGTGATTTTATTTGTTTTATTTGGTTGATGTGATAGTTTCCATGCATCCAAGATACCTAACAATAGATCGTGGCCTATTTCTTTGAGATCCTTTGTGCCAATCTGTAAAAGGATACGACACTAAGGGTAGCGACAAATTATGCACGTTTACTCCCACCTGGAATCCTTTATATGCACCGGTTTCAAACCCTGAATACGTCGATTCCATTGTGTACGCCTTAGCAACGCCAAATTGCCTCCAAACTGTGACTCTGGCCGATGATTCCTTTCCCCGAGTGATAGAGAACTGGCAAAGATTGAAGGAGAAGGCAGGGGAGTTCTGAAAAAGTAAAATCAAATTTCGGCAATGATTTTGGAACAAATCTGTCAATCCAAACAAAATTATGAAAACTAGGAAATTTTACAAAAAAGGGACTCTCATAATGAAACAAATGAGAAGTTAGAATATAATTGCCAAGTTACAGAACTTCACGACAAGTTTTCTATCTGTATTTACATCCGGTTTCAAGGCTAAGAACTATACTAGTAGTCCTATAGTTGCCTTGGTGTCAAAAAAAAAAGCCAAAAAATGTGAAACAGATACAGTAGAATCATTTCATATGATCATGTGTGTCATTGCACACAGTCCACCTTTGGCGTTCCCATCCTGGATTCGTAGAAATAACAACCCTTCAGGTAAGTGTTTTCAGTTCTTAACATTTTCTTCCCTTTTTAGGTACTGAGAACCTCAAATTGATGTAATCGATAATAACCGGTAAGTTTCTTCGTTTTTGCGATTGCAAATCCAGTATGAGGGCGCCAAAGGTGGACTGTGTGTGCAATGACACACATGACCATAAGAAATGATTCGACTGTACATGTTGAGATAACATGTTGGCAAACGCAATTTTGTATGCAAAATTAATTGATAGGAAAAGATCGGAACAAGATGTCAGCCTCCCATTATCGAACCCCATCCCCTCTACAAAAAAAATTCTGCGACTACACTAAAAAGATACGACCACTTCCATTAAGAGTTCTATTATTTTCATCAATGCGCCCTCGCGCCGTTTGGTAAGAGGGAAATAAGAAAATAGCTTTACAAAATATAAAAATAGACAATATAATAAATAAAATCAAAATGAGCCACATTACCTGTTCCAAAACCTCTGGCAAAATCATAAATTCATATTCATGCTGCATCGACTTGTCTTCATCACGCCATGATTCTTCAGGATTATTACCAAACATAAAAACATTGGCTCTTCGGGAATGACCATGTAAATCAACGAACACAAAAGGTGGGCGTTTCAGAACATCGCACTGGAAGAAAGTGATATAGTAGGTAAAGGTTTAAGACAAATTACTTTGAAAGTAAAAAATGATTACAACAGAAAGCATACAAAGTAGTTGAAAAAGCTCACCATATACTGGATGACTGCTTTTGTATGATAAATTTCGGGATGCGAATGACGACTTGGTTTATCCCAAACCCTGAATTTGCAAACTAAATCTTATATATAAAGCTGAATGTCTGTTTGTATGTATGTCTGTATGTCTGTCTGTCTATCTGTCTGTCTGTCTGTCTGTCTGTATGTGTGTACGTATGTTCCGAATAGAAAATTCCATTTCTGAACCGATCCGGACCAAACTTGGCACACATACACTTTGGGCCCCGGCGGGTGTCATAGGCTACTTTTCGTCATCGATCGATCGATTTTGGCGATTTTTTGCAAAATTTGGGCTACGGGGCTGGGAGTTGGCACAGGGGGGTAATCGAGCATGCTGATCATCCCCAAGGGGGTGATCAGCATGCTCGATTACACCCCTGTGCCAAATTCCAGCCCCCTAGCTCAAATTTTGCAAAATCGATAAAATCGATAGAAGTAATGGATAATTCCAAAAACTAATATTGTATTCGTAATCTGCATGCTCGATTACCCCCCCTGTGCAAACTCCCAGCCCCGCAGGTCAAACTTTACGAAAAAATCGATAAAATCGATAAAAGTAATGGACGATCCTGAAAACTAATATTGTGTTCGTAATCGGCATGCTCGATTACCCCCTGTGCAAAATCCCAGCATCGCATGTCAAAATTTACAAAAAATCGATAAAATCAATAAAAGTAACCGATAATTCTGAAAACTAATATTGTATTCGGAATCCCCATGCTCACTTCCCCCCTGTGCCAACTCCTAGCCCTGTAGGTGAACTCTGCGAAAAAATCGATAAAAATCGGTAAAATCGACATCGATCGATAACGAAAAGTGGACTGTGACACGCACCGGGGCCCGAAGTGTATGTGTGCCAAGTTTGGTCCGGATACGGCGGAGCCGGGTAAGCCAGCTAGTATGGAATAAGAGAAAGCCATAACTCTGATAAAAGTTACATACAATTCTCCAGAAAATTTACCTGTTCAAATCGAGGCCAGACAAAGAACACCTGTGGCTACCGTTGATTACTCCATCGGGATTAAGAATGGGTACGATTTTGAAAACAAATTTGGACCGCAGCTCTACCACTCGAGAATCATTAGAGGTTAATAAGCATTTTAAAACACCTAGAAATGACAAACTAACTTCTGGAACCTATTCATTGATGGAGTACTTACCATGCATCATCCAACTTGAGTTACTTTCTCCAGGATGAACCCGAGAGCTCAGAAATACTATATCCCTGCTGTTAATCTGCTCTCGTGTACCTTCAGCGGTTATGGTAAGTAAATTTAACGAGTTGCCTCCAAGAGATTCTCCTATGACATCATTCGAGTAGTATACATTAGAGGGTAAATGAGAAAGACATCTGGAGATAGTTGCCTGCAAAACATGAAAAGGTATCGTACGGAAGATAAAGCACACTCGATAACTTACCTTAAGAAAGGAGTAAGTATATGGAAAATGGTAAGCAAAATAACATATATCACCCTTATTCCGGAAGGTTATATTGAAACGAATCGAGTAAAAACCACTAAAAATTCAAGAAAAGTTTATATACGAAAAGATAGCAAAATTCATGACCTACCGTTTCCTGGACTTGCTTTCATCGGCGTCACTATCTTCACCAGAACTGTACAGATTACGGTAGTAGCATACTGTCTCACCAGCACGAATCCAACCACGATGTCCAGCTAGCGCATCACATACGGAATACATAACGGGTTGCATTCCTTGAAAAAAAAGCAAAATTGGAGGGTAATGACAGCGAATATCGAAAAGGGAACCTTTGCTGTACATCGATGTAGTTTTCAGACAGTTGATAATCTCAAAAGTGTAGGGAAGATTATTTACAATATTTGAGACCTATAAAAAATTTCATGCATGATCGAAAAAATTCATGAAGAGTTATCTGACCTCAAAATAAAACCACTGATAGTGTTCCTTCTTTTGATTGATGTCTGGTGATAGAATCAGTTCATAGTGAGTTGGTCCCACCTGTAGCATTTTTTTGAATAAAGCCTATTTCTCACTCACAGCAGTCAGTAAGTTTTGTTGACGAACCTGAGTAGCTCTTCGCAAGTTTCCACATTCAAAACGGCTCTCAAAAACAAGATGATCCACCTTCTTATCAACATGGCCTGCCCTAAAAAATTATAAATACAGACCATTCAGAAAAGAACAGTCATGAAAAGCCTAGAAGTCCAATCTTATCAAAAATGCAAGAGTTAAAAAAATTACCGTGCTGGATCGTTGTTAGCCAATGTGATAGATGATGGGCGACTTGCTTTTTCTTCATTGGCAAAGCTATCCAAATCGTAAACCACTCGAGGTCGGAATTCTGTGCTTGCTCTAGCTCTTGCTATCTCGTGGACAACAACTTCCCTGTTAAAATGACAGCTCATAATAAAACAAAGCGCAAGACTAAACATCTGACCTTAAATAATAGACGATAAAAGTCAAAAGAGACATCCAGGAACTAGAAATCTCCTTGAGTTTGTTTCTATTCATGTTTTTACAGGTTGAAATATCGATAATCTTTAAAAATTGGAACTATGATGCACGGACATACGTAGTTGCGGACAGTCTGCGTCTCTTCCAGCCAGAATTAGAAAGTGCGAACTCGAAAGAGACGCAGACAATCCGCAGTGACGTCACTCAGTTCGTCGTAAAAGATAGAAAACAAGGAAATCTGCATACTTGAGTATCTGTGTGGAAACTGATTGGAAGTGCTCAATAAAGCCGTGGCCCAAACGGCATAATATTTCGTAGTTCGAAAACTCAGCTTTTGAGTCTAGCTCAGTATCATATTGTTTCATGTAATAATCAGCGCCCTTGAGTATGGTACTGCGCTAGAATTGATGAATAAACTTTAGAAGCTCCGATCGGAAAGCTACTTAGTCAAGCCCCCCCCCTCCCCCCAATTAATATCCGCAAAAAAGCTCACGTATTCCCAGATACCCAACTCTGGCTGACACTGCCTTTATGCTTACGATATTATAGAATAAAACATCCTATTTATACCTCATGCTGGTCCCATTATCACAGAGTGGCTGCCGTGGTATGTCCACATCAGGATCGCACATTTCAGGAAAAGCAATCTTTGTGAACGGGATCACTGAGCGTGTAGCCTAAAATAACCACGATGGTTCAAAGCTAGAACAATCACCTTCTTACCTTGGCGTACTGTAGAAAAAGCTCAGGATATGGAACTGAGGAAGTTGGACGTTTTGCGTCGGCACCATTTTTATACTCAGCAAAGCAGGCGGAGTACGACTCGAGTTCAGACTGTTTCAGCCGGCTATGAGTGACTTCCTGGAAGTTCGATAGTCACTTAACAGAATCTGAATTCAAATAAACGCAGCCACCTCTCCCATTTGATAGGAACAGGAGCTGAAATGTTAACAGCTGCTAGCTATGGTCAGTTATGCATAACTGCGACAACCTTTAGCAAAGCTATTTCACAGAGAAAAGCAAGCGCGTACGTTTCCGTTTCATTTTTTCCATAGGGGACAACTGTCGCGGCTGTGCATGATTGACTGTTGGAAAAAGTGCTTCTTGACCAAAAGCTTGCTCTCAATGATACAAGGCATAAGCCAGTATCTTAGGACCGACTGACCCACATTCAACTACTGTTCACGTGGAACCCTTCTCCACTTCAGTCTTCAAGGATCGAACTTAAATATTTGCTACTACCACCGAGATCTGCACTGACGGAAGCTCCAGCTGGGCCTACGCCCAAAGCCTTCGACGCAACCGCCACGACCCTCCTACTCGTTGCGGCCAGGCGTTAGACAACGCACAAGCCAGCAATGGCTGGGTATAGGTCTCTCGCCCAAGCGCCATCCATTTTCAGGGCTAGTTGATTCGGCAGGTGAGTTGTTACACACTTCTTAGCGGGTACCGACTTCCATGGCCACCGTCCTGCTGTCTATATCAACCAACGCCTTTTATGGGATCTCATGAGCGAGAAGTTAGGCACCTTAACCCAACGTTTGGTTCATCCCACAGCGCCAGTTCTGCTTACCAAAAATGGCCCACTTGGAGCTCGCGTTCGTGTCAACAGTTCAACAAAGAAACCGAGACAACATACCCATTGAAAGTTTGAGAATAGGTTGAGGTCGGAAAGAGCTTTCAATCTGTCAATCCTTACGGTACCGGGAGGTTCGATTCCCGGCCGATGCAATTCTTTTACCACCAAGGCCAGATTCCATCGCGATGTCCACCAAGCAAGAAAGATCCGTGTTTCCCCGCGTGAATGGGGTCATAAATGCGAATCAGCGGTGCCTAAGCTACTACGCCATGCATCGGTGGTTCAGTGGTAGAATGCTCGCCTGCCACGCGGGCGGCCCGGGTTCGATTCCCGGCCGATGCAATCCTTTTACCACCAAGGCCAGATTCCATCGCGATGTCCACCAAGCAAGAAAGATCCGTGTTTCCCAGCGTGAATGGGGTCATATATGCGAATAAGCGGTGCCTAAGCTACTACGCCATGCATCGGTGGTTCAGTGGTAGAATGCTCGCCTGCCACGCGGGCGGCCCGGGTTCGATTCCCGGCCGATGCAATCCTTTTACCACCAAGGCCAGATTCCATCGCGATGTCGACCAAGCAGGAAAGATCCGTGTTTCCCCGCGTGAATGGGGTCATATATGCGGATCAGCGGTGCCTAAGCTACTACGCCATGCATCGCGTCACACTTTTTGTCACATTTGCTTCGGTGAGAAAAATGCAAACTGACAAGAGCCTTTTTCTGAGGCAAACGTTACCTAAAAAATTTGGAATTCAAAATTCACCTTCTTGACTTCCAATCCATCCTCATCCACTTCACAAGTGAAAACACCATCATCTTCACCAAATTGTGCAAAAACTTCATCTTCTTCCAATGCACCATCATCATCTACACACCACAAATCAATTCAAAAAATTGAACTCAACAAAGAAAGGAGTTTTACCGCTGCTCTCGGGTTCATACATATCTGCAGATCGGTCTGCTACATCGGCTAGAGAGTCCGAACAGCGTTTTTGGGGTGACTTCGAAGCTGGCCTAAAGGATGGATGATATATCGATGACGCCTTAATTTTGATGAACTTGTGAAAAAAACTAATAGATTTCGGATAAAATTCTGAGCTCAATGCATAATTACAAATCTCAACATATCTTCCTTCGCTCTACAAACTATCGACTAGTAATTGATCATTGCAGAAGACTCCTTTTCCAGTAATTAATTTTCTTATTATTTGCTATTTTTATTAGCTCTAATCTTTTTTATTGCTGAAATTTTCAATTTACTATAGTTCATTACCTATAGTCCACTTGATCGATGTGTTGAGAAAACCAAGAAGTGGCACTATTAAAATAGTTCATAAAAGTCTGAAACATGATGTCCGGAATAAATTATTCCTGTAAATTTGCGAATGACTTTGAAAAGTGGAACGCTCTGATTGGGAACTTAGAAATATATTGAGGTTATAAAGCGAGTCCGTGTACTGGAGACTATAAATTTAGATTAGCAACCATGAATAGCCCACTCTGGTGATTGATAGCGGCTCTCTCAGATCTAGCACACCTTTGCAAGACTGTAACTGTCCAAGCAGCTGTCATGAGAGTATTTTCTTTACACAGATAGCAAATAGCCAAAGTGTGCAGCGAGGCAAAAAGCATTCGAAACAAATTGGCTAGTATCCTAGGGGTTGTGCCAAAAGCTATCGATAGATTTGGGACAAAGCTATTGCAACAGGATCTGTGGGCATAAAACAGAGCTATAAAGCATAAATTTGCACTTTAGTCGTTCTAACACTAGAATATTGACATTTCGATTGAGTACCGCGACTTTCTAAAAAACCACGATTGAGCCCAGTTGTAAAGGAAACACATTTTCTATACAGAGAGCATCCAAGAATAATAAATCGAATAGCATATACAAAAAATTTGCACTAAATATTGACGTTGAACGAAAGTATGGCCCACCTCTTCTGTTGGAATCGGAACGGGAACGATCTTCCGGCAAGTGGGAACGAAAGCGTAGGTAGGCAGCGGAGGCATAAAGCACATAACGAGTCCTAAATTTCCACTTTTTCATGGGCTTTGCAGCAAACTTGTGAATTGGCACACATGTGTGCTAGGCATGATAGATACATACATCAAGACGAAAAGATTGTAAAGCCGAGGAAAACTCGGACGTAATACCAAGTAAAAAAAAGAGGAAAAGGAAAAAAAGGAAGTGTAGAATTACCTGCAGATGTGTGACATTTGGCGACAACGACGAATCCTCTTTGTCAAGTTCGCTCATCATATGTTCGCATTGTTTTAGCACATTACACGATACCAGTTGCTCCTTGGCGCGCTCTCAATCACACACAATAACATGTACCAAAGAAAAGAATAACAAACCCAGAGACTTACTATTATTCGAGTAGAGCCTGAGCAACGCAAGCGATATCAGACAAATCTCCAAATGAACTTCTGTAGCCGATGAGGATGATGGTTGCTGCACGCAAACCCCTCTATAGCAAAAATGTCGTTCAACAAGTGGGACAACACAGTCAATGACGTTCTCGCCAATGAGCACAGCTCGAGTTTTTCCTGAAAAAAATCGCTCTCTGATAAATAATATCTCATCAATGCCCTCGTGATTCGCAAGTATCTTGGTAAACCGATGACTTTTTTTGTAAACAGCTGAGCTCAGGTAATCTAATGGGAGCTATCCGGTTGAATCGAGCAGTATAGTTATAAATAGCTGGGCATAGAAGTTAGAAGCTAAATGCTTTACAGGCTAAACTTTCAAAAAACTATATTGTACAAAAATAATTGACAGGTGACTTACAGGATGATTTATGGATTCCCTCAACTCCAATCTCAACTCACAAAAACTCCTTTCCGAAACTTTCTTTTATTAAATCAATAGGAACTACCGGAAACAGCAGCAAGCTTTTGACTACACAACACACATACCTAGCAGTGGCGTACCGAGGGGGGGGGGCGAGGGGGGCCCTCCCGAGAACGGGTCGCGAAAATTTTGAAAGTTGCTTACATGAGCTATAAAATTGTGCAAATGGCTTGCTCATTCTTGTAAATAATCAAAATATTTTTTAAAATCCTTCAAAAATTCAAATCAGCCTTATATAAACTTTTTCGGGTTATAATACTATAGAATTTTACGATATTTTTCATTACGAAAGGTACACCACCGCAAAAAACCGTAATTTTTCTTCTGGTTTTTCAAAGCGGAAAAAAATTGCCTTTTTGATATGCTAATTTTTCCGCCCAAGAAAGTAAGAGAACCGCAAAAATTATCATTTGTGAACAATTAAGATGATTTAAAAAACTTTGCTTGAGTTAGCAAGAGCCCTCATTTTTTTTATCCGAAGTGTCGGGGGTACAAACTTACAAAGAATCGACACCAAAAACTTCTCTCGAAGGGTTGAGATCAGGGCACGGCACAGGTGGCTTAGCAAGCAAGCTGGATATCGTTTTTGGGGAAAAAGCAAAGGGGATATCGTTTTTGCGGAAGAGCATAACGTTGTCTTTCGATCTGCGGCCGGCACGCTGCCGGCATGCCGCTAGCAAATAAACAAAAGGTTTGTTTACAGCGAAGTGAAGATGAAATGACACCAAAATAGGTGTGTAGATGGGCAATGGGGAGTTAGGACTAGTTATGAAAAATTATGAAAAAATTATGTGAACTAGAGGCGTGCTCAACTTTTTTCGGAGTTAGGTGGCTTTCAAGCCACCTGGATAGCCACCTGAGGTGGCTTAGGAAAGAAAAAGTCATAAATTTTTCCTCCCTCACATAATTTTTCTATTTTCTTTACATACTTTTCATCTACATCCCAAACCCTACAAACTGGTTCCTAAACCGCCTCAAATCCCCTTCTCCCCGCTTAGTTATAGCCCCCTGAAAATTTTGGATGGCCGCGGAAAGGCTGCTCTAGGCGCGTATTGCTGCACGATGGATACATCATGCCGCCATTCCGGAGAATATGAATATAATCGCGTGTGTTCGATGATTCTTTTTCATTTTTTCTGCTTTGCTTTGTTCCGTTCCTTTTCATGTATTTTCTCTTCGAATATCTCGTGGCGGATGTCGTAATTTCATTGAAGTCAAAAAGGACTTCATTATTTGCAATTTCGGGACGCCACTTCGTGCCGAGCCCTGGTCTAGGGTCAAAGGGAACTTCGTAAAAATTCGCAAAAGTCAAGGGGGGCTTCGTTTTTTGCATTTTCAACTAGCCACCTCGTGCCGAGCCCTGGTTGAGATAATTTCGCAGCTTCACCAAAAAAAATTTTGACCATCGGTTATAATGGTATTTCATCGTGGACAGCCGCACCGTAACCCCATATGGAAGTGATATTGTCTGGCAAGTGACATTCAAAATCCGCTTGTATCAAATGACACAAAACTTTTTTTGACCGCCACCTGCTCGAAGCAGAAAAACTTGTTGAAAGAAGCTACACGTGTGCGGCCCTTCCTTTAGACAATCTCTATATTGCAGTCATACTAAGATGAATCCAAGTTTCTCGCATCCAAAAGGTGCAGCAGATCATTATGTAATATAAATTATGTTGAGAAGAGCAACATCGCAGATTCTTGTATTCTTTGAGGAAGCAGTAAGAGCGTTTGAACCTGAGCTCATAAGAAGTTCTGAAAGTCGGCAAAACTCAAATTAGTTATTAGCGCCGAGATACAAGTTCTGGCATATGTTGATCATTATGTTAACTAGTGCGAAATCATAAACACAATTGTTTCGATGACCTCAACAGCTGATAGACGCCAGGTGGAGTCTCGAATTCAAAGGCAGTGCCAAGTTCTGGGTTTGGGGATGCCTTACGTGGAAACCGATAGAGAGAAATTTTATCAGGATCCAAGCGGCTGCTCATATGATCCAATCCCTGCCAAGAAGTTTGCCTTTAAACCCTCGTCTAGCACCGTAATCTTTGCGGGCTGACCAATCAGCGCGCTCGAATACGGTATTGAATGAGGCCACCAAACATTTATATGAGCTGCCCCTCGATGCCATCATCAATGATAATTAGTCAATTTAAGAAAACCGCAGGACGGCATGAGATCGCACATTTTTTGCAAAAATCTGAGACCAAAAAATCATATACCAAGGGTAAAAATGTAACCACAAGCATTCAATGGTAACAGGAAAGATTTCGAGTAATAGCAGAGCGATTAACCTAAGTGTGACAGAGTGCATTGGTACTTACTTTAGCTATGGGAGGAAAGCTACGAAAAAGGTAAGAGAGGAAAAAGACGCAACGCAGTAATTTTAGAATTATCTTATATTGAAAAATGACTTCCAAAATCATTATGTCAGCTCATTTACCAGTAGTTCAAAAAGATTAATCTCAATATGCCATCATCGATGACATGTTTCTCAAATTATTATTTACCCCCCCCCCCCCAAAAAAAAATCCTGGATTACCAACAAAAAAGAATAACGACGACTACCAGTGATGATCGTATGGATCCAGCACAAGCTGGTATTGCTACAAAGTGTTCTTTGATATCGTCAGCTGTCTCAAGTGCGGAGACATTTCTTGCTCACCAAAACTACTTCCTGACAGGTACTTTGCTCACATTATGTCACTGGGGTATAACAATAGCACCACAGAATGAGAAGGCGGATAAAATTTGATATCTGATAGAAAGACTCAAGCAGTACTTACTGTTCTTTGAGATGAAATAGAGGATCTCGAGATAACGAGCAAGGAGTAAACATTGCGCAGCATCTTGTCCCTTCAATGATGATATGCGAAGCAGAAGCTTTGTTGCAAATCCGCGATGACGTCCAGCCAACTGAGCATTCCGCGCTGAAAGTAAGAAAATGATGAGAAAAGACAGAAAAAAATGAGCGAGCTAACAATTGAAGCAAATCTATGTAAACAGCATAAATCACCAGCTTCAACCAATCACATGGCTTATTTTCACAGCGATATGATGTCGGATATAATACTGCTAACGTGTGTGCGAAATTGCCTCCTAGAAGACGGCTTTGCTCAATATAGTGTGCTTGCGGTAGCGAGACTAGGCGACCAAGTTTGCGCGTGAATAAATAGCCACGTCATTGATGCCAGCCTTTTGCGCGCGCAATTGGCCGGCTATTGCTGGTCACAGGCACAGCTATTTGTTCGCAAATTTGGTCGCCCAATCTCGACACCGCAAGCACATTATATTGAGCGGAAAATCTTTATGACAGTACAACAAAATTGCCAAACAAAATTTTACTTGGAGAGATTGATCAAATGGTTAACTAAGGGTTTCCACGGAGATTTATTGGAAGACCTTGACTAAATCATTGCTCCCACGGCAATAAAGTGATACATCCCTTCAAGAAATTTCTCCCAGTACCATACTCCTTCCTGAGTGGACCAAACCACGCCCTCGGGTACGGTGCTGGGCCAGAGTTTGGAGCTGAAATTCTCAGTCGTCAATAAACCTTATGCGTTGCCACTTGTGCAATTACTTGATTAGGGGATCCCAGTTAGTATCTGCATAAGGAGCTGCCAAATTTGCCTAAGCGTTCTGTTCTATGGATCTCCAGTTAGATCTCGCTGTGGTCCATTAATTTCGACGCCGTATTTATTCGCATAACTGCCAAGTACTCTATGCTCTTTTCCATTCTCTATATATTAAAGAAAATATCAAATAAGACTTACGCGATCGCAGTGATCGACACAGAAGCTTCGCCATCGTCAAACTGAGTGGATCTTCGATTTCACTCGCCATCAGTGCACATAACATCTGAAGCACTCCGCCGACTCGGATTTTCAGGGACAAGCGGCAATCTAAACAGATGAACGTGAATTCTCGTAGAGATAAAACAAATTTTTTTCTTTTTTCTTCAACTACCCAAATTTGTGCGCCTGTATACGATGAAGGCATGCAAAAACAAAAACGTCAATTTTACTGGCCTGAACGCAGCCTATACATATCTCCTGGAGCTTCAAAAGAGATAGAGAAGTGACATTTTCGACAGAGCTGCTACAACTCGATGCAGTATAGAGTGCTGATTCTAATTCTGCCTTTCTCATCTGGGAGTGCCTTCGCAAGCGAGGACATGCCAATTTTTTTTGCAAGATCTAATATGTGCAAAGTGCAGGACGTACAGACCCATGTTTGATGCTCAATGATGGGTCAAAAGATGCAGGTAGATTCCTTATGGAGTCTACGCCTAAAGACGAGCTAAAAGACATGTGACTTATTCTGCATTAGAGACTATTTCTCGCAAAGAAACTGTTCATAACTTCGTTCACAGAAGCGCTGAGCAGATGAAGACAGATTTGGAGTCAGCGTTCTATGCTGGATCCACCGGCAACCAGCGTCTTTGGAAGGGCACTTCCACTTGATCTTTCCTTTGTCAGCTCGATGCAAATAGCTTTTTTGTTTTGACAGTTTGTTCTGACTCCAGTCGATCATGTGAGATGTTTAAAGCTACAGACAGTGGACTGTGAGAACCTAGGGGAACTGCTGAAGCGAGGATCTCTGAGAATCAGATGATGCGCAGCATCCATTCTCAGACTGGGGGACTCGAGAACGCTGAGCAATGTTGCTCAGCCCACTCAAATTTGTTGATTATCAAAATTCAAAAAGTCAAACATGTACACGGCGTCTCAAAAGTAAGTACACTCTTTTTAATCGTTAACTCTCTTCTCACAAAGCTTTTAGCTTGAATTTGAGCATTAAGTAGAATGGACTTCAACTTATGGTTACAGTATGGAGCGAATCACCCTTCGCTCTTGGCTACTATAAAATTACAGTAGAAATTTTCAGATTACTATGTCATTGTGGACTAGCCGTGTTTTGAAAATTTCCCAGTTAACGTGGGAAGTTATGTACAAGGGTTTTCACGCGCGCTGACTTTTCACGTATTTGCAGAGCTTTTGAAAAGGTGCAGTTACAGTTTTAGGAAGCATTAACAATAAAAACAGTAAAAACATATATTGCTTTGCGCATAACTTATGAAATAAGCATCGCGGCAAAATGCAAAGCCCATATTTAGTGTCAGCGGCTCACAGTACCCTAGTGTGAGAATTTTCAGCCGGTTTGGTCTGCTTTCCGAGGCGAGCTGGGGACTTCATAGGCTCGAAACCCTTCTTGAATTTCGTACCGTAATCCTACAGTAGTTGGAGAGATAGATGGTTCGCTCCACATTATAAATCTAAGGTGAAGCCCGCTCTACAGATGACAACTGAAGCTAAGCAAAAGACTTGTTGTTAGTGCGAAGAGAGTTATCAGCGATTATAAAGTGTGTACTTAGTTTTAGGTCCCCTATATAGGCCGCTGCCTAAGGAAAGGGCAATAACTTTGGGCGCGAACGCGGCTTTACTAGCCGCAGAGCGCATGAGGCACAGGATTTACAAACGGTGAAGACACGCGCGCGCCGCGTTTGCGCCTGCTCAACTAATACTGCTTCCGCGCCTTCGTCATGCAGTAGCCTTTATAACAGTCTAGCGTACAAGTTTTAGTTTGTTAATAACACGTCAGCGTGGCTTTCTCGAGTTTCCGGACTGATGGACAATATATGGTGCATTTCCCAGAATTGTTCCTTTTTAGGCGCCGGACAGACTTCACGCGTGATCGTCGCGATTCATTCGCCGCGATTTCCATTCATTTCCATTTTACATTCAAAAATTTCGGGCTGGAAAAGTATCACAACCGAATGCAAGTTGATTGGCATGGAATGATGTTGTAACAGTTGTCTTGTCGCGATTCAATCGCGACGACCAAATCGCGTGAAGTCTGCCCGGGGCCTTAGGTACCATTAGTGGCTGCCTTTCAATCGTTCTATACGTTAACTACAGCAAACAAGGCGCTTATTCGAACTTGACAAGTTAAAACGATCGAAAGGCAGCCACATCGATTTTTCAAATGGGATCACTTCTGGGGGATGCACCATATGTATGATCGGCTCCCACATTCGTGCGCAGGCGGTTTGCGGACTTTCCCTGATTGTAAGGATAAAGTCAATGAGAAAGTACGAAAAACAATGCTGCAATGTAGAATTCTAACAAATGTATCCTGAAAATCAAGGAAGTCCACAACGTCTCCACACGAATCTGGTAGTTGATGATACGTTCAATCAAGACTATTTAACAGTAAATATGCACTGAACCGATCTAAATGTTTGCACTATAAACTAAAAACACCTCAAAATAGATTCAGCTCTCGCTAATTGACAAATGCTGAAATAAATGAATGATGCACTGCGGAAACAATGCAAAACAATTTCATGAAAATACGAATGACAACCACAAATAACAAATTGTTATCAAAAGTAAGTAGATCACGTGCCTTTGACTAACAAGCACCAAAGACGAAATGTGTAACGTAGGAAGTGTCAAGTGATAAACAAGACACAATAGCCACACATCAGTGAGACTAGCCGTGATAGCAAGCAGAAGCTTATGTGAGAGATTCGTTAAGTCTGAGAAAATGAACGGAGGGAAACAGATGCGCGGGCAAAACTACAACAAAAAAAATATCTGAAAGCTTCATGTAATTGTTACTTGAAAAAACAAGCACCAACTGTAACGTTGTAATGGGTCGGGGAGCACAGCTGATGCTCTTGATTTGCTTTTGAGATATTAGGCTGCAGTCTAGGACGCATCACATAACTAGAATTACAGCAATCTTTTCCTCGAAGCCTTTACGCATCGGAAAGGAAAAACATCTGTCAAGATGAGGAGAAGAAGCTGCATCAAATCACCCTAGCTGTTTGCCGTTTGATGTTCAATGAGGACTGGGATGCCGAAATATGGAAATTGATAGCATCGGAAAAATATTCTCAAAAATTTTGAGAAACAAGCTATCGACACCAAAAAATTTTAGCAATTTGTTTGCCCTATCTAACTGTTATCATGGTATTTCCAAAAGTCCAGAACAAAAATGTGAAAAAGGGTAGGTAAAAACCACGGGTTGAATATTCTGACGTTTTTTCAAGCGAACAAGGAAAAAAGCGTCAAAGGAATCCGAACAAAAACATCACTGCTGGAAAGAGGAAAATTCTGCATAGAACCCTTCGTAGAGTGTTTGTCTATCTTTATTCTGAATGATTTGAGGATAAGTCTATTTCAGACCCACCTGATATTGAATGCTTAATTGTGAGGTAAAACGCAAAGCTTTAAAAATCATGAAATGAAACTTGAATTGGAAGAAGAAAAACTTGAATTTGCAAATTCCCAGCAAATTGAAGCTTCCGGAGTTATTTTTTCATTTTTGGGCGATCAATGACACCAATAATCGATGTTGTTAATCTTTTGAGTCGCATTTCATACGTATCTGTTCACTTTTGATCATCTTGACGAAGCAATCACTTCGAATAAACGTCCAAGAAATGCACTATTCTTCAAATAAGTCTTTCGATACAAATTTTGCGTTGTTCAGAAAAGCAGAAGAATGTGGGAAAAAAGGTCCGATGACCAGAAGATAAAGAAAACTCTGTAATTATTTGTGGTTTTTGAGTTTTTCTTTGAAAAATTAGGTTTGAATGATTTGATAAAGTATAAGATCTAATAAATAAAGAATCGTAACGCCGATTAAAGAAAACATCAGATAGCGGGGAACCGCGGTGTGGTCCCGAAGTGCGCTCATGCATTCTAGCACCTTTAATTACTGGTTCACTAGTATACATAAAAATTGCATCCTGTTCTATTAATCGGAACTGTCTACCAGCAAACTCTACAGTTGCAACACAGCCAACCTTCGATTATTCCTTGAACATTTGCAATTTCTGAGACTTTTGCCGTAAAAAAATGTGAAATCCTACGACGATTTTTGCACGTAGATTCCTAGAAGATAAAGCAGTGAAAGAAAAACTTTTGCTTGAAAAATTCGTTTTTCACATTAGGTAAGTTCAGCAATGCCAATGTGAAACGTGGAAACCATGACGATTGAATGTTACTCAAAAACTGCTTTCGAAAACTAGCTGCAGAAAGAAAAAAAACTGGTATTGATTGAACCGCAACTTGGATCGTTCAAAGCTTGTTGGCGAGATGCGGTAAAAGGAAAAAATGAATGAAAAATGCCAGAGCGTCTAATAGCATTACTGAAAGTAGAGCTTCGCTGACAATGTCGTAATGCACATCCAGGATTTCTCTGTGACGTCAAACCCACTGACTCGGTTATAACTAGTTACTTACACTGGTATAAACTTTTCGGCAGCGCAAAATGCACGATAAATTCATACAACAGCATATGACGGAGCACCTCTCAAATGACAATGATTGTTATTTAGTTCATAATAGAGATACTAAATCGTAGGCTTAGGGGCTATTGAGTACAATCTGGAGTATTTATATCTTTTTTAGTCTTCCAAAATGGAAGGAAGAGATATCCATGATTCCATAGGATTTCCGAAAAAATACAAGAAGGAAAGCGTATTAGCGTCCGAGCAGATAATCGAGTTCCATAATAAGTCAAAGCAAAGGGTAAAGAACGCAGAAGCATTGGAGAAAAGGCCATTCTCCTCGAAATCAACTGCTTAAAATGCATGGGATGCAATGGCACACATATGGACCGTTTCAAAATATAGTGCAGATGTCAGAAAGCAATAAGAGGACTTTGAAAAGCCACATTTCGTGATTTACGATGAGATATGTAGTCAAAGAAGAAACTTCACTGGAACCTTCGAGAATACAGGAACAGAAAAAGGATTTCGGCGAACATACTCTGAGGATAGAATGGAAGACATGTAAAGCACATATCCGATGGAGAAAGGATGGAGAAAAACGAGCGGAAAAGGAAAGAAAGCGGTAACTGCATTTTGGTAGAAAAAAGTGAAAGAGGAAAGTTTGAGCGAAACAAAAAAAAGTTTCTATATAGATGAGGCGATTGCGCAAAAAAAGTCTAGTCAGCAGTGAGCTGAACTTTTTTACCCCCGACGCTTGAATGACTATGAGTCTACATTAGCAAAAAAAATTTGAGAAGACGAAAATGGTTCAAAGACTAGATGAGCAGTGATCAGATAAAGACGAAAGTCCAACAAAGCACAAGATAAAGAAATATGACCAAAAGTTATAGAATGAGCTAAGAACTAGAAGACTGTTAGTCAAAATACCTTTTGCTCCAATGGCAAGCACAAGCGCTGCTACGGTATCATCACATTCACGACTCAATGCCCATTCCTCATCGTCCGCTTTCTCCTCAGGTTTTCGAGTGGATAAATCTTTCAGACGATACCGCAATGTCCGTAGAAGTGCAGAAATTGCATCTGCCTTGATCAGTTTGCGTAGTCTTTTGCTTCGAGCTAAAAGCGGTAGGTAATATTCAACCGAGACAGATGACATGAAACAGCTTACCCTTGGATGAACCGGCGGAGATCAAATCTTGTGCGAGTCTGCACAACATCATGAGGCAAAAATCATCTGTACAAGTCTGTAAACATAGAACTTATGGGAAAGCATTCCAGAAACAGAAGAAAATCCAAATTAAAGAGAAAAAGGAAAAAAGACTTCCAATTAAAGCTCTATCACCTCAAGTGCTCTAAGAAAGCTTCTCAGCTGATCCCCATCTTGAGCGCGTTTCTTTGTTGTGTAATACTTGACGATGGCACCTACGTCAGCTGTTTCGTTCCATTCTCGGGCAAGACTACAAGGAAATATACACGCTATTATTATTCAAATTTTTTGTGGGATTTTCAAAGTCACCATTCCGCCAGCTGTCTTTGTTCGTCAGCGCTACTGGTGATGCATGCTTCAACTATGGATTTCACCAAAGGAAGTAGAGCCCTGGAAGTTGAAGCTCAGAAAAGAAAATGAATTTATTAAAATTGCAAAATTTCCTCTTATCCACTGTTATCTCCCAATAAAAGATTTGTGATAGTTCTGAACCCAAAAAAAAAGACATTAAGTGTCTGAAAATGTAATCCTTCCAATTACCTATTCTTCGATGAAGTTGGTTCATGTTGTTCAGACATCGAATACTCTTTTCAACTAATAAAAGTGTTGCCATACTAAACAGCCATTTCTGAAGACAACTAATTAGCATTCAGTCTGTAAGAATGCAACACTAAGATTTATGGATAAACATCCCTTGACAAAAGTGAAAAAATTTCCAAATCAGATGATTTATTAGTCATATCCAAGCATCGGTACATAAGCATCACAATATTATACTGCACCTATATAAAAACGTTATAGGATCCAAAATAGAACAAAATAACTAGATCAAATCTATCCTCACTAAGCTAAGCAATTCGCACACCGGGTCAAACACCTCTCAGA
This sequence comes from Cylicocyclus nassatus, assembly GCA_958299035.1. Classification (NCBI taxonomy): domain Eukaryota; kingdom Metazoa; phylum Nematoda; class Chromadorea; order Rhabditida; family Strongylidae; genus Cylicocyclus; species Cylicocyclus nassatus. The sequence goes on along the minus strand of CATQJL010000112.1, from coordinate 10,460,131 downwards.
CATGTTTCATCAAAATTACATTAGTCCATATGATCCTCCAGCCTAAAATAAGTTTGATTCAAATAGGAAAAGTAAAGTCAACGACGCAAAGCGTAGTCAGGAAACTTCGTGAAAGTTTTTCTAATGCTAAGCACAGCCATTGAGGCATCGATAATGCGACAAAGGTAACTATGACGTTACCATGGCAACACCTCAAAGCCAAAACCGCACTGTGAGGGGCCTTATTAGAGAAGTCATGTAACGTACATTAATAGCATCGCACTCCTCTTGACTGATCGGTGGTCGACGGTAGTAAGGTGGAAGATTTTCTTCGGGAATGCCTGATCCTCGAGGAGTTCGCCCAATAGATCCCGCAGAAGGCTTAGCTGGAGCTGCTAAAATACAGCATTTTTTCTACTGCTAAATACTCGAGGCTGCAAAGATCTCAACAAAAGTAGAGTTCAAGTTGCACAGAGGTAGTAAAAATAATGCATAAATGTCAGATCAAACAGTAAAAGACAGAACTAAATCGTTTAAGGCCAAAGATAAGACACAAATGTCAAACTAGCCCTATGACAACCTTATCAAATTGCATTCAAAAAAGGTTTCTGACAAGTGCAATAAAGACCGCGTCTTTGGTTGGAGAACGTTTGATAAGATAAATTGATTTTCTTAGAACGCAAATTTCTGAGCAAACTGATTTGTTCCATCTCCATGAAAGACGCACTAGTCACAGCGGCGCTGTTCTGTCACGCATTGTCAGCCCCAAAACTAACGATAAGAAACCCGAGATTTTTAGTCTGCAAGAGTTGTTTGACGTGTTGACGCTGAGATTAACATTATCCTAGATATGAAACTTTTTCAGAAGTGCAATAGGTATACGGTGCTCAGATCAGCTCATAGATCTAGACCAGGCCCTGTACAAGATATTATGCAGCATACTGATCACAATTCTGGTCTTCACTATGTTGCACTTTCGTGGTGATGACTAGCGATCCTACCATTACCCCAAAATAGCTCTACGAAGAAACCTTAGGGCTACAGCATTTGGAATGCCGAGCAAACCCATCCTGCGCACGCCTATAAGGAACCGCTATTCGTCCCCAATCATTTTAATTATTTGATTATTTATTTATGTATCAAGCGATGCGCCCAATGAACGCATTAGTTCAACATGGTTGTCTTGATTTGCAACAAACATCAAGACAGAAAGTGAGCTGGTTTCTCAAGAAAACAAACAGTCACGCACAGCAGCGTAATTATAAGTATGAACGAAGAAGAATGAAAAACGAGGACGGTGCATCTATGTTGATAAGTTTCTATATGGAATGAACAGCATTTCTGTCAATATGTAAAATATTTAGTCAGACATCATCGAAACCACGATTTCTAAACTGTAGCATATGTGCAGTTGTACTTCTACAAACACAGTAAACCTGAACCCGAATTAGCAAAACTAGAGATCAGAGTTCGGCAAAATTAGGGCGCCACTACTCGAAAAAGTGATTCGAAGGCATTGAAAAAGAATTGCAGGCTTGTTAGGGAAAGAGATTTATAGATATGCTAACTTATGTTAGCAGATTCCAGGCACCCTTTCTGGTATTAACCGATGATATGAATTTTGCTCTTTCAAAAAGCCATTTGTTTCGGGAAAGAATTTATTATCGCTGGAAAAACCAGAAATGTCAATAATGCGTGTCCACCCCTCATGAGACAGCTTTCCAAGACTTGACACATGACGTAAAATTCTCAAGATATATGTGGGAATTGAGCTTGCAAGTAAAATTCGAGATGAAGACATACCTGCAGCAGTTGGAGCTGAGGGGATTGGACCGGAAGCTACTCTAAAAACGCAATCTCATTAAATTAGGACTTTGACGAACCCGAAAAGGCATACTTTGCGAAATTTGGTCTTGGCAGTCGAGCTCCAATAAATTTTATCATCGGAATGCGAGCAGCCTAAATCGATAGTTGAATCATATTGAGGTATACAAATTCCAAGCGGAAGTTTTTCTTTTCACAAAATCAACAACTTCAGCTATTCAATACATCCAAAACATTCTAGATGATTCCACACACGCTCACAGAAATACATAGAGGTACAGAAATTAGCGAGTTTTTTTTTACAAAATTGACACAGCTGTTGACTTCAGTACATCCAAACCATTCTATGCATCCTCACGGCAAATATTACTCTTAAGACAAAAGTAACTCACAACATTCGCTTTCGATGAAAGAAACATGGTGAAGAGCGACGGCAACCACTGATATGAGCTGATCTCCAGTGAGTTTTATAGCAGGCGTCACATGAAATTTCGCGGCTGTCTTCACGGACATGACAGTAAAAAACCGTGCGAGTGACAACAAGAAATCGTGATATTTTTAAATTTGAAGTGTTATCAACGGGAGTTCAATGAAGGATTCGTAAATCTTATCTTTCACTAAAAAAAGCAATTGCCCTCCTTGAGATCAAGCCCTTTGAACTTTGTAGGTTCTGTTCACTCAATGAGGAAATTACTGTCAGAACCGAGAAGAAAACAAGATGTTATTGAGTATTTTTAGTTTTTTTTTGCACACTTCGCCATATCAGACTGCTTGCTAACAAGAAAAACCAATTTGTAATTGAAGTAAATTCAAGGTGCTCTGGAACCACTATGCTATAAAAGTTTTATTGCATGCTATAAAAGTTTTATTGCAAGATATGAAAGCTAGAGGAAAATCAACATTAGACATGAAACAAATCTATTTTTCATTCACAAGTGAAAGCTATCAGGATACAATCTAGCACAATTTAAATAGGATAAAATTGCTCATGAGGTAAAAAGTCTTGCTTTTGATGTCACCGGTTTTTTCAGAGTAGTCAAGTTGGCAAATAAATATTGGGGTGGTTAAGCTCATTTGAAAAGAGATATTCACATTATACACAAGCTCACACCCCTTCATAAGACATCTACAGCCTAGTAAATTCAACGGCTGACATAGTGCTGTTACGATGCCAGCAACATTTGCGCGTCATCAATGACAGTGTGCGCTCTATGGCAATTTCTTACGCGCAAGTCACAAGCAAGTTGACATTCTTTATGCGATTTGCTTTCGCGAATAAGTTGTCGTCACCGCAGGTGCATTTTGTGAGTCGTCAAATCTACTAGACTGTACAGTCTTTCAGTCACGATCGTTATAAGCAGGTCATTCAATAATCTCTCCCAATAGCTTCTTCTTGTACTCTTCAAGCCGCCGTACATGTTTATCGTTACCGTTCATGAGAGTATGAATACCATCCACGAGAAATTTTCGCTTTTCTCTGTTTCGAATAGCCTGAAACAGATTCCTAGTAGCACTCGATATCAAGATGAAGCTGCCAACCAACCTGATCCTCAGTGGTGAGCTCTCCTATGATATTCAAGCCATCCAACCCTTCTAGATGCTTCATAGAGGTTTCTGTGAATTGAGCAAGCCTTTTTTCCATTCTTTTCACCATTTCCAGAGATTTTTCTTCTGAAATGAGATCATCAAGATCGAACAGTGAGACAAAATTATACTAACACTCTTGAATGGACATATGAAAACAAATGGTACACACCAGGTCAAATTTTTTTTTGAAAATTCAGTTTAATACACAGAAGACATCGCCTGGAGATCAAGGGCAAAAAATGCTGATTGCCTCTACAAAAAAGCTGAAGCAAAGAGCAACAAAGAAGAATTCTGAACTCACTGTCGAGGTAGTTTAATTCCAGCTGAGTCAAGTCCTTTTCTATCTCTTCATGAAGCTTCTGAAGTGGCACTAGGTTGCTATTCTCATAAGAAACAAGGGCGGAAAAACCGGGATCATCCTAAACTTGAGAAAAAAAACTATTTAAAAAGGAAGAAGGAAGGAAAAGCTCTTAGGAAGTTGTAACGAGGGTTCACCTTCATTGTTGTAGAGACTTTTCCCATGATTAGAAGCTTGTCGTTCTTCTTGAACTTCAAATCCAACAAGGACAAGTCATCGTCACCCTGGATTGTTTTACCTGGAATTTGTGTAACCACTGAATGAAACCATGGCGCTGTAATGACTAAAGATGTATAACATTGTACCAGTGATGAAATATGATGTGACCCTACAATAACACTTTGAAGTCTATTCAAAGAAGAATAGATCCTACCTCCAAGATAAGCTAAATTTTCTCGCGACAAGTTATATCTGTGCGGAAAGTCTCAAAAAAAATGATCTTCTTAGATTAATTAGATTCAGCTCTGTAGCCAGTGGAAAACAACACTAGAAGTGGATCAAATAGTATAGTATTACTTGAGAAAGTGAATCTACGCGAGAGCCAGGTTTCCAGACAAATAGATATGTCTTTTTGACTCTTTGTGGGCATGAGATGAACGTGCAAAACCCTTGCGCCTATCAAATTCAACCAATTGCCAAGTCACTTTAACACGTTTCGGACCGGTGCTGCACATGGTGCAGCACGCTGCTTTGACGGATCTTTTTGAAGTTTAAGGGAGGATTTCTTTTATTCCAAGGTTATCAAGTCAAAGGCCTAAGCTTCTACTTTTCAAATGAATCTGTAGAGTCGTGCCGCCCATATTTGTTTGGGGATATGAGCACAAATCGAACAACAGTTACAACGAAGTGCGGCAACGCGAACGACGCCTGCGACGTCGCAACTTTCTTTTGCTTCGATATCAAAGAGAAAAACCGTGATTTCAATATTGAATTGCACAGTCTACAACATAGATAGTTCTGAATAATATTAGAAGCTGAGTTCTTGTTCCTATCTTTCAGGAAAGCACAGAAGCAATCGACAAAATTCAAACACTTCAAATCCACTCAAAACTTTGGGTATCGCACTTACCTGACAAGCTGATTACAGAGGTAACACACAATCTACGAAACAAGGCCCCTTTGCTGGCTTATGGCTGAAAGTGCACTCTTTTTCGCCGCGCGCGATTTCGCGGTCCGAAACGTGTTAATTTCGCAGATAAAGAATACCGTATTTGTTGAGACGGTAAACTGGTAAATTATTACAACTATTCGGAAGACAAAGAACATAGTCTACATTCTAACTGGCCCAGAAAGGGGGATCGAACCTTTGTCCCATCGCTCACATGGGTGCCTCCTACCACTACACCACACCACTCACCCAACTACATTCCCAAACTCAGCGTGAGTTTGCATCAGAACACTTGTTGCAATATACAGGCAAGTATTGGTATCTACTGCATGTAGATAAAACTCACCTCTGTGGATGATTTTCATGCAAGATGGATCTATATTGGCCTCCTCACTGATTCGTTCTCTCAGTTGTCCAAGCGTAGAAATCATTTCATCTCCTTCTCCTATTTGCACATCGAATGACTTCGACCCAACGCTAACTTTGACCATATCCTGTCCAGATTATGACTTTTTTGGGCTCTATGCAAGCGAAAACACATCTCCAAAAATATTTCAAAGAAGACAATAAGGGCTTCACGACAACAATTATGGACAGCCGTTTAAACTGGTGACAGACTAGGTCATAATAGCCGTTATAAAAGGAATCTTGCACAAAGCATATTCAGCAACTGTGTTTGTAGAAATGATTGATGTGCTTCTCTCAAGAATAAGCCAAGGACTGCATAAGAAACACAACTTTTACTTCCGACCAAGACTGATAAGTGACTTGATAATCATAACCAGAGGTAACAACCGAAATTAAGGACTTTTTTGAAGTATCGTCAGGAAAAAAGAAACTGATAAAGAAATAGAATTTGATTACAGTGATTGACAAGAAAAAGGATATTGAACCAACAAAGAAACTGAGAATCAAAGCGATAAGACTGGGAGGACTAGAACTGTTGAAGATATATCTATAGCTCTTCCCACTTAAAACTGAAGAACTCGATAAAAGCGGAGATTATTTTTGACATTTTTGAGCCCGTCAATGTGAGTCCGTGATTGCGGAAACGATAAAGATGTGGATTTTCCAACGTTCTGGAGCTCGTACTCTTTTTTTTTTTGGCACATAGCTGGTTTATATAGTTTTGTTAGCGAATGTCATTTAATATTCCGACTAAATGCAATCGCAGGTGCTCAAAGTTTTGGATTTTATCGAAATATCTGTAATCTCTAGTCAGATGCATAATGTTATGCAGTAGAATAGCTTGAGATAATTTGATTTTGGTTGAATTGCACAAAAAAATGTTTGTTAGGAAAATTCAGTGTTTCTTGAATGTCACTTTGCCACGTATGCCGCTCACAGATTTCAGGCGCCGCGAAGGCCATCGTTGATTCGATGCGCAATTATTTCCATTCGCTAATTGTCATTGTAATCAATCATGAACAAGTCTCATTTTTCAGCCAAAGTAGATAACTCAAACCTAGCAGCCAAGAATGAATTTAATACACACATGAAAAAAGTACTGCTGAAGTGGTTTAAGCTGTACTATTTTTTTCCTTTTATTTTCTAACTAGGTTAGCTGAGTTCTAGATGTTGATTTTAGTTTTATCTGTGCAATAAGAGGTGTCTGTCCATTCTTCATAATCTTTGCAGGCACTCATATTGATGTAAAATTCAAGATTTATTATCCTTTGTTGATGTGTGCATAACGGAGTAATTAATGAAAAAAGTTTATACGTCCTATACACCAACCTCCATGTGAAAATAGTCCGATACACGAATCAGACGTGATTGCAGACATGCTGCGTCTCTTGCATTGCGGTCGCTCTCTCGTTTCCTTCACAATTCCACGTTCTCTTTTGCAAGAGATTGCGTCATCATAATCCCTGATTATCCAAATAATTTCTAAAGTTAAGTGGACTTTGATACATTGTCTCTTTTTAGGCTAGAGATGGGGTTTACCCGTCCCCTCGCTCTCCAGTTATCAAGAAGTTTGCGAGAGTTTTGTCATCAAACCTACCTCGCGGATGTCAACTGCAGTTTTGCGCGACAAAATCTTCTTGGTTATCGCCCGGTTAGATGTGCCTCTCAGACGACCCAGGTCTCTAGTAAACCTAATTATAATGTTGGGACCATTGGACACATTGATCATGGAAAAACCACCCTTACAGCAGCTATCACGCAAGTTCTTGCTAAACAAGGTGAGGTTATAGTTATGATAATTATCTACTCTAATGTCTGTTATATATCATCTTGCCAGGTCTCGCCAAACCGGTCAAATTCGACGAGATCGACAAGGCTAAGGAGGAGAAGAAGCGAGGAATAACGATAAACATAGCACATATCGGTTACGAAAGCAAAAATAGGCGATATTCACACACTGACTGTCCTGGACATTCAGATTTCATCAAGGTTTGTTTTTTTCCATTCGCCATCAGGTCCTTTTATGTTTTTTCTCAGAATATGATCTGTGGCACGGCTCAGATGGATGCAGCTGTATTAGTTATCGCAGCAACTGATGGAGTTATGGCGCAGACAAAGGTATGCTTGGGTAAGCTTTACAAAATCTCTGCTTATTGCTCTCTTTTCTGTTGGCGGTCATGCAATTTTTATGATTTCATTTTCATTCAGGAACACCTCATCCTGGCTCGCCAGCTTGGCTTGAAACATATAATAGTCTTCATAAATAAGTCGGATGCAGTAGAGGAGGATGTGCTTGATCTTGTTGAAATCGAATCACGAGAACTACTGTCTGCCCATGGATTTGATGGTTCGTCCACGAATGTGCACGGTTGAGTTTCTAAGAAAATTTCAGGTGACAATGCACCAGTTATCCGAGGCTCAGCCTTGAATGCTTTGGAAGGGAAAGATACCTCAAGCATACTTGAGTTGCTCAAAGCGCTAGATGCTCTTCCGGAACCACAGCGGAACGAGGTATTTTTGTGTGAATTAATTTTTCTTTCAGTCCGATGTCAACATAAACAGGTTTATCGTAAATGTCATTAGTGTCCTTTGATCCGATGTCAACATAAACAGCTTTATCTCAAATGTCATTAGTGTCCTTTGCACTTGAGACTTCGTTCTATTTCCTCGTCTAATTATAGAATGAAGCACTGATAATGCCCGTGTCTTCAAAAACTGCGATAACTGGACGAGGTAGGAAGGGCTTCCCCATATTTTATGACTTGAAATGGAGGCTGTTATAGGCACCGTTGTTGTTGGTACTATTGAGCAGGGAACATTGAAGAAAGGCGACAAGGTGGAGATTAAAGGTGATGACAGAGAAGTCATCACTGTAGCATCTGATATACAGGTCTTTGGCAAAAGTGTGAAAGAGGTCAGTATTTGCTTGCAGTCGATGAACACGAATTTTCTGGCTTTCCATCTCACTTTACATTCCGTCGTCTTTGTTCAGTCGCCTCTTTTTAACTACTTTAGGAATCTTACAACATAGTTACGTCAGTCACAATGACGTACCCAGTATTTCCTTTTTCTCATGAAGGTGCGTGCGCACTACAAAAATTTTTTTGATATGCTCCCTAAGATTTTCGCGTATGTAACCCCGAAATTTCAAAAAAAGGGGCCTGACGTCAGCCACGTCCTCGTAAAAAATTTTTGATAAGACTAAAATATATTTTTGAATATTTTTGGAACTTAATTCGATTAATTACAAGTATAAATAAGTCACTTGCACATTTTTACGAATTATGTAAGTGGATTCCAAAAATTTCGCGATCCATTCTCGGAGGGGGGGGGGGGGAAGGAGTGTTCCTCCCCCATCTCTTCCCATCCCGGTATGCCACTGATCAGTCAATGTTTCCTGAGATTTTCCTATCGACTATGCCTGATTAGTACGTCAAATGAAGCTACTTGCCATGTTTAACCAGACGGCTATTCTAATGGAACGTATTAGGGTTGCTCACGCGTCAAGCTGCGTCTGTCTCATTCTTTACTCGATTTCCCTACAGATACCACCGCTCGCATCTCAGTTGCATTAACTCAGAAATCATTTAGGTCAAAGCAGGCGATCATTGCGGCATACTCTGCAGGGGAGTGAAGGCTGATCAGGTGACGAGAGGTAGAATACCATTAACCATTGTTTCAAACTGAAAATCAATATTGATATCTATCACGTATAATTCAGGGATGTGGATGGGAAACATCGGTGCCGTGAATGTTACAAATCACATAAAAGCGGAGCTTTATCTCCTCAGTCAAGAAGAAAATGGTCGGAGGGTTGGTATACGCTCGGGCTTCACGGACAAGATGTTCTGTAGTACATGGGATCAGGTGATTTTTCAAATGCCTTTCATGGTTCTCCATATGCAAAAGTTCAAGGTGGCTCGATTCGAAATAGCACAAGAACTCTTGATGCCGGGAGAGCATTCACCAACGACAGTAACGCTTTTGCACAATATGCCTTTCAAAGTGGGGATCCCATTTACACTGAGAGATGGTGGTACAAAGCAAACTATTGCTAGAGGAATTGTTTCCGAACTTTTACAACCTGTAACAGTAGAAAAATATAATTTGAAAAAGGCTGCTCATCATGATAACTGATTAGCAGCCATATTCGCAATTTTACTGATGTAATTATTGTTAGACTTATTAGATTCTATAGAGTATGAGTTATCTCGTTTTGTATAAGATAGGCTTGTTGAATTTCTATTTATTTTACTTGAATGTTTGATGAAAAATGAATTTTTACTGCTGACTCTTGTCCTGTGAGAATACAAGGCAAAGCCGTCCGCTTCATCTTCTAGAAATTGCGATGTCACTTCTTGTATATCGGCAGTGTCTAGATGGTGAAAACTGTAGAGGAAGAACTGGAAGATTACATCTGGGGAAGATGCAAGGAGAAGGATTACCTGGAGAGGTAAGTTTTTGTGAAAGTCCATTGTTGGTCTTGTCTGAAGTTTTTGGAATTAGAAATTCTAAGTCTCACCTCCAGGGTTGTGAAATGCGATGAGTTTACATCAAACAATATACTTCGAAGAGTTAGTCAGATTGATGAATCTCTCAACAAACAACTGCGGAAAGGGGTTGGCGCTTTGATAACCTTTTTCTCGCTCACCATTCAGTCAAAGCCATGTTTTCACTCTTTTGACGTCAATATTATAGGTTGAAGAGAACCTTTCACGTCTCCTGGAGCAAACTACTGCATTGGAAGCATTAGACTCTACGCAGCGAAGTGTTCATTCGGAGATGAATGAAGTATACGAAAACTGCGATAGGTATGAGCTTCTGTGTCACTGCGCATTTTATCCCTGCTTTTCACTATTGATTATAGCTAAAAACGCAGTCATTTGATAATTGCTTTAGGTTTGCTAAGACACTCGACTCGCTACTGAACGACTATCGGCAAATGGTGAAACAATTAGAAGGATATGTTGCAGAGAGAAACCTAACAGCAGATGCCATCAGGTTGTTTTTTTTTTTGGAAAAATCGAGTCGCTGTCATAATCTTTAGCTTCGCATTACAGATGTGAAGAATTGATGGAATCCCTCGACAAAAGACATGAAATTGTTAAAAGGTCAGAAATTATATGCGAAATAAAAGGGATTGTCGCAGATAATCCAGATCTTCTAAAAATCACATGGTTGCGTGAGACTCTCACTACGCGTTTGAAAGCTGTGGAAAATGAGGTATCCTGTTGAAAATTTGCGAAATGGTCGTTTATATTTTCTTTTCTGAAGGTTCGACGATCTGCTGCTGATGACATGCGCAGAGGACTTATAAGTCTGAATGCTTCGCTGGTGGCATCTGCCATAAGAGCATTGACGAATCTAGGCGTTCTTGAAGGTGATCGATTCGCATTTTGCGTATTTTTGCCTTTCAGAACTGAAGGGATAATCTATTTATGGTACATTCCAGCCGAACTAGAGGTACAGCTGTCAGCATCGGCTACTGAGATAGATGCAAAGATTGTGGAATTGTCGTCGAACCCTGAAAATAGCGCTAGGCTTCTTCCGCAGTACATCAACCACATCCATTCTCAGCTTGAACAATGCGCATTGTTAGGTAACGAAAATTCTTTACACAAAAGTTTTTCCTTCTTTTCATTTTTTCGGTTGTGGTTTGGACTGGTGTTTTTCTCCAATGGAATTTTTTTACATCTGATTATTTCATGGATAATCAGTCATTTGCACTTTCATCTCTTAGAGCTGAACCGAGATTTTCCTTGTCTGGAACTTTGACTTGTGCTTTAGGCCCCGGACAGACTTCACGCGATTTGATCGTCGCGACTGAATCGCGACGAGACAACTGTTACAACATCATTCTATGCCGATCAACTTGCATTTCGGTTGTTATACTTTTCCAGCCCGAAATTTTTGAATGTGAAATGAAAATGAATGGAAATGTCGGCGATTGAATCGCGACGATTAAATTGCGTGAAGTCTGTCCGAGGCCTCAGGAGTAAGCTCATTACAAGTAATTGATATTTAGGTAAGCCGCAACTCATGAAGTTTGTTGAAAAATTAGCACGAATAATCAGAGCTCGAGTCCCGTTGGATGCTCCTTTCTCATTGAGGTAAAAATGCCTCCCCTCATTGTTACTCCGTCTCAATATGGGGATGTTTGCAGATTTGTGCAGCAAATGAGCCGTGTCCTCAACTCTCGGCCCGAATGTTCTGCACCGTTGTTCGAATCACTCCGTCCATTGAAGAATTCCATACTTAGTCATTCTTTGGCACGTCTTCATCAGATTGTAGAACAACATGACTTTGCCACCGTTCAGAATAGCGTCTTTGTTGATATGGTTTGTGATAATGGTGAATTTTTAGGAAGTACTGTTTACACTATGGTTCTTGATTTAGTTGGTGTCTGCTATTCAAGAGGAAATGAAGCGTCTAGAATGGGATATGGAATTGCGAGCGGAGATGCAGAGAAATACGCAAAAGTGCTTGGACATGGTAGCTAAACGACTTGAATCCGAAGTCAAACTCGACTCCGAAAATCTGCTTCTTGGTCAGCTGTGTTCTTAAAATCGCGAATGTATTCACAGAATTTTATTTTATTCAAAATAGTGTTGAATTCTATCATTGCAGGTGATCGTCTCCGAAGTGATCAACTGAAAAATTACCGCTTACTTGAAATTGCGAATAATCTTGCTGTAAAATTCCCAGCACAAGCAAAGTCGCTGCTCTCATTTGAGCAGGACTCTGTTTCTCATATCATGGAGGCTATTCATAAAAGTATTTCCACAATCATCACAACTATGCACCGAGACATGAAAGGTGGTAAAGCTGTGTCGCCTTATATGCAGGTATGTTGGCGTTTATTTTTCTGCCAAATGATTGTATAGATTCCCAATTACCTTTTTATCTGTCCAGGAGCTTATAGCCTACATTGGACGGATTGCTTTCCATTTTTCTCATTTTCCTGCCACAATTCGACATACTTCTGCACTGTCATCAATCTCTGACTACATAATTCATCTTTTCATTGTCAATGCGACCTTGGTTAGACCGCTGACTGACTCAGTTCGCGAGCAACTTCACAATGATCTGGAAAAGTGAGACATTGCTAGCCGCTTGAGTGTTTTGCTTGGAAAACCTTAACGATTTATAGGCTTTTGGAAGAGCTCGACTCACACTTGGCACCAAGTCTGAAATATCCCAGAAAAGATCCTCTTTTGTCGTTGTTTTCGACAAGGATTTCACAGAATCCAGATTTGATCAGTGCTGATGCATTGCCTGCATGGATTTATATTCATGCACTTATCGCCGAGAGTCCTGATGCACTTGTTTCGCCCCATGTCAGCGTAGAATGGACGGTAATAATTCTTCTTTTTGCTTTCTCGAAACCCTCTTTTGTGGCTGATATGTGTAATTGCATTTAATGATTGACTTTTAGCTTGAGCAGTACGTGAAATGGTGCTGTGATAATCCAGATCTGGAGATAATCTCATTTCTCAATGGGCTGATGACGTCATACAATGCCTCAGTAATCAATCGTCATGAAGTCGAATATGTGCCGAATTACCCATTAATAATGGAGTTAATAAAGAAAGGAACAGATGCGTCTATGCGTTAATCCACATCTTTTTTTTTCTCATTTGCAGTCGATATTTGTAATTTTAATTTATTGGGTGGATGTTTATTTCATTTTCTTTGTGTATATACATTTTCGACATTTGCGGTTATTGATGCTGTGATCTAAAGTCTGGTAAAGAGTTATACTGTTTTTATCAGCCTTTACTATTTACCATGGTCTCCGGTACAGCATTTCTCATAACTTTTCTTGCAATGTGCAGGGTGACCTCTAGATTGCATAAGTTATTCCTTCAGCCACTGCAGTCAATGCCTGAAGGGGAAGATTCCTCAGACGAGTGGGAAAGTGAGACTGTAGTAGTGGAAATCAATGGTGTTCTAGATGCAAGAACTATTCGGCAAGCGGTTGCATCCAAACAGATCACACTGCGCAGACATGAGACAGATAGTCCATTGCTGCAGGTAATCTATTGTAGTATGTATGAGAGTAGCCGTAGTCACTGACGCAGGCAATGCACCAGATGCGTCACAGCACTTTTCGCCCGTTTGTATCGGAAGAGTGGATAGCATGATTACGTATGTCTACAGTTTGTTCGTTGTTAGCATCGCTGAAAAAGCAAATAATAGCGCATGATAAAATTCTGCATTCATCGAATTTTTCTTCTCCATTTTAGGTCGGAAATTCCTTGTTTACCGGGAAGTGGTTGCGGACTGTCGGCACTGATCTGATTTTACAAGCAGACGGCGGACAGATATTGAAGTTATGTATGGATTTTTTGAACTTTGACGAGAGCCTTTTCAAATGTGAATTTCTTCATCCATGAAATTTCAAAACATAAGTTATCTTGGACACAATCATGCTGAAAGACTAAAAACTGTCGCCTGGAGTTTTCCTTCTGCACACGCTTGCCGCTAAAATATCGGTGGAAGATTTTCTACCCAATGAAGAGTCCTTAGTTATCCTGAAACCTAGCATACAAGTCATCTCCGCATATGAATCCACTCTAGTTAGATAAGTCCGCCCTTCAGATGAGTACCTGCAGATAAGACCCTTGTTGAAAGCTGTCATGTTCCTACATCTTCACGAAGCACTCAGATTTCGTCAATATTCTCCCTAAAATCCCATATCGTTTTTCTTACACTTTCAGGTGTTAGCAGCGAGCGATAAGATGTTGAAGACAGAGAAAGCGTTGATGACAGCCGTTGCCCCGTCCGCAGTGCACACCAACGCAGACGAGACGGAAAAGGACAGACCGCCGCAACGGCAATGTAAAAAATGATTTCGATCAGGTTTTAAGACATTTTGTAGATATAAATTGTCAGTTTTTGTTGGTTCTCTGATTTCCTTTGATTATCATTGATACTGAAGCAAGATACAGGTCATCTGACCTTGCTTCACCTTCATTTATGTATGCAGTTAATTGCCGTTTGTCTTATTGTTTTTGTTTGGCAATTAGGTGTATTGTTAGAGGCAATGCATGGCTTAAAAAGTTATTGAAAAGGCAGTTCCGCATCTTGCCGCATGTTATATTCATCGATTCGTGGGCGCAAACGCCAGCACTCCCAACCAACACTTCGACCGATCTCTAGTTTGATGAATTCGGGCAGAGCTTTCTGCCCTTTATGCTTTGTCAAAGACTTTTCATATCTCATGGTGTAACAATGAAAATTGACGTGTGGTTTGTTGAGAAAACAGTAAATGCTCAGTCAAAATTACTATGTAAGTTATACCGGATTAAGCTAATTACTTTCCATGATCATACTTTCTCCTTTGGTCGGATGTTCCTTTTAAAATTCAAAAGTAAGTGCAAGACAACTTTTTTCAATTCTTTCTTTTTTTTACTTACAAGGTTGTAAGTGTAACTGTGACGGAATTTTTCCTTTTTTTTCTTTTGTCTGTGGGGTTATCAGTCAGTTTCATTCCTTACTTTCACGATTGTCACGAATGGGGCACCTATTGCGCGCCCCGATCAATGAACAGAGGCTGCAAGCCCTTTGCTTTGGACCAGACAGCACTTCCTTCAAACTTCTTTATTTTCTCACTTTTCCAACCAATGTCGCTTCAATTTCGATGGATATATGTCGATATAACAAAAATGAAGCTTTATTAAGCCATGGATGGTTCACCACCCAGTGGTGGTCGATCAGTTCAATTGAACCATAATGGCCTGGAGGAGGAGGAAGATCACGAGCCATCGGACACAAGTGACACAGAAGTTAGACATTCCTTTTATTGTTTGGCTATACTGTATATCTTGAACTACTCAACTTGCTTTGAAAAACACTGATTTTTCTATTTTCTAGGTTGTGAGATGTAATAGTATCAAGGTAATTCTCCATAAAAACTGTAAAAATCGTTATTTTCAAGATACCAGTCTCTTAAACCTCATAGCTGAAAATGGTTTCAAAATCATCAATCAAAGACGAGCAACCAAACATTTATTAAGCAATGCGCTAGGTTCGGGAGTCGTATATTATTGTGCATACTACCGTTTTCATCGCAGACGATGCATCGATTATGCTAGATTGGCTTTTTTCAGCGATGCGCGTGTCGCGAATGGCGATGTAAGATTGAATAGAGATGTCTTGGAAGCTTCTTCCACCAAATCCAATTAGCATAGTGAATTTCTATCTTTTTCGTGCTACACAATTGGATGAGCATATAGTTATTTTAACAAACCATCAGTTGCATTAGTGAGGCGACGCGGTTTTGACACGTAGGATGTGAAAGAACGTTTGGAAGCAGAATGCTAGACCCGCAATAAAGGGATCTGCATTGTCTGCGTCAATGATTCTAGATGTAGTGAAAGAGTAGGGTGATGTACAACGAAGGAATTAATTTTTATACCTCGCAGGATGAAGAATCTCCACCACATCTCGTCTTCACTGATGGTTCATGTTCAGAGGGATCGGAATGTAGTTCAAGAAGCGTAAGATTCTGATTATTTCTTCACCCTTTATATATGAAATCGCATATTTTTCAGTCTTCACCTTTGAGCAACTTCGAGCCATGCGGATCTCCCGACTCAGAAATTTGCGTGACCAACATTATCGAAGCAATTGAAGTTAGTTACTTGCATTTCTGCAATTTGTTTCCTGTTTGTAGTTTGCAGTTCTGTGTTGAGAAAGTGGTATAATTCGTTTGGACTTCTCTCAATTTATTTGCAGTACGTTTAGCTTTCTAATTAATATGTCAATTTGCCATCACACTTCGAAACTAAACAACTGTTTTGTCATGTTCAAACATGGTTCAACTTGTCAGCGAGATTTTGTCAACTTGAAAAATTTGCAGTGACAATGAGACTATCATCCACTCCACTATCGTTATTAATTCTGCTCTGCGTCTGTGACTTGAGGCACGCAAGGCTAACATGTTGGCAACATGCAGCAACATGTCGACCTCAGGGTCACTTGTTGCTAACATGTCGGTGCATGTTGCCAACGTGTCAGCCTTGCGTGCTGCAGGTCAGAGCGCAGAGCAGAGCTAGCAGTCGGAAGACAAGGTTTTCTACATCAGTCAAAATACCTTCACGAGCACTTTCCAATTTTAACAAATTGTTGGTCAAAACACGTCTTTTATCCGATAACTTTGGCTTTATTTTCCGCCTAAGCACTTCACAATATTGCAAACTCGTCTTTTTTTCCTAAAGTTCATTTTAGCGATCAGATTTTTGCGATGTCTTCGAGTCTTGTGGCAACCACATAATTTTCAAGCTTTTTGGCGGACTTCTTTGACCGCTTTTTCTGAATGCTTAGGGCGTAGTGTACAAAATTTGCGACTGCAGCCAGTTTAAACGGATCTTTCTGATGTAGCTCTCTTTTTAGGATTGTGAGACGGAGGTTGAAGTGGAAAATGGAGATGATTTGGCACTGGAAGTGGAAGATGTGGAAGCCGGTTCGCCTGCCTCTTCGAATGTGAGTTCTTTGTGAAGTATTTTTCGGTATATGAAGCATTTACGACGTTTGCAAAGGGTAACATCACTGTTACAACGTATTAGATAAGTCGAATATGGCCACCAGGTTACTACATATTCTGACACCACTATGGCAGCAGTAGAAGCTCCCTGTTCGTCCCATGAATTTCATTCGAAAAAAAACGATTAATGCCTTTGTGAACATTTCTTCTTTCATACTTATATCATAAGCTAAAGCTTTGAATACGATGAGTAGAAGAAAAGAAGAGCTATGTAGTTTTTACTCGTTGCGCAGGCGGTGGCAGATGGACTACGCTGCCGTTTCGGGCGCAGTTTCACGAGTCTTTTTGTGGCAAGCTTCCGTGGACAGTGTATTTGAAATCATTAAGAATGCTTCACAACTGTGAAAGCCAGAGCCTTACTGTTATCTAACGTATCACATGTAAGGTACCATAATGAAGCTTGAGATATTTTTGCAATTCCTTAGGCGATCTGGAAATGTCATAGCATGTACCATTTGATTCAACTGACTGGCTCTGGGGAGGCGGGGCATCGTGACCTAATTGGCTAGGCAATGATCAGAGAACACTCGCGCGAGAGAGACGCAGGTGTGTCGCGGACGCGAGCGGCCTTAATTAGGACACAAAGCCACGCCTTCATAAAGCCAAGCCAGTTGAATCAAAGGTTAGTCGAGTCATTGCACGCAGAGACTGAAGCCATCGCGACCGACAAAGAGTACGCGCACGGAAGAGAAACAAATGATAGGGTAGGGAGTGGACAGCACGCAGTGGCGCTTAGGTTTTGCATGCGATGACTTGCCTATATGATGAACAGACCAAAGCTTCCATCTCATGTGCTCAGTTCTGCTGTTTTTTTTCAGAAGGACGATGTTCCGGTTGTAGAGCCGTGTACAAGCAACCCACCATTTTTGGAAAGAGACGAGGTTTCTTTGCTACTCAACATAGGCCCTCAGTTGCAAGTTTGTTCTCGATTTGTAGGTGGACATGGAAGTTTCTTCTGGGGATGAATCGGATGAGCCAATACCAACTATGTCAAATGCATCTGTTTCTACTACGGCTACACCTGCTCCAGCAGTAGTCCAGCCTACACCTGAGGAGAAGAAGCGGATTGAGGATAACATACAAGCTCTAATGCGGGAGTTCGAGCGTAAGCGTCTTGAAGAGAAAATACGGAAGGTCGCTAGCGTTGAAAGCATTCCGCCTGCACCTATGAAACCTCAAGCGGCAGTTATTTATGACGAGGAGACTAAGGTGAGGATTGATAGCGATAACGTGTCTTGTTAGAAAGTTTATAATCATGGATGTCAAGGTCAACGCTGTGTCCACTTCTGGTATTTCTCCTAGCCAGGATCAAACAAGCAGTGCACAGGTTCAAGAGCAAGTGGCGAGTATACAGGTATAATCCTTAATCACTTTCGTGCTTTAGTAATCCAGGGTACCTTGTAGTATTAATGCTGCGTCTAAGTTTATCGTGAGAATCATTCATTCTGAGACTAGGAGACAATCGAGAAAGTTTTGCACACATTGTCTAAACAAGCTCGGTCATGTAGTTAACAAGTCTGTTGTGGTATCTTTCATTTGTGTGTATGTCAAGAGACGCATTTTTATTGCCAGATGGACACCAAATAGCGCATAATAAAGTTTCATAACATTCTAAAAGTTTTTGAATTTTACAAGAAGATATATTAGGTAATAGCATGAGTTGCTTGGTCCTGCTGCCTAGGAATCAATTCAAAACAGCAATTTTGAAGGTCAGGAACCCACGAAGATGCAGGCAAGAACAAATTCGTAAATATTTCGGTTTGTTTTTCAGCAAAAGCCACTAAAAACAGCAAGTAGTAACCTCAGATAATACTTGATTATACTTCATGTTTTGTTGAATGTAATATGCATAGGAATTTCCTACGCAATAAATAATAAATAATAAAGATAGTAAGCAAGGCACTTTATCTGGTACTTTCTATACGCATTACATTGAGCTGGGTTTTGGGTTGGTGACAGCCGTATAAATTGCGCCTCTTGATCGTCTTCCATCTGATATAACACTTGGAACCAGGCAGGAAGAAGTTCAAGCATAGACAATGTTAGGGATCGTTCAGACCGCGCACAAAGGCGGACGAAGGCGCACAGAGGCGGACGAAGCCGCACAAAGGCGGACGAAGGCGCACGAAGGCGCGTCTGGTCTCGTCTCGTTTATCTCGAAACACTCACACTCACACGCGCCTTCGTGCGCCTTCGTCCGCCTTTGTGCGGCTTCGTCCGCCTTCGTCCGCCTTTGTGCGGCTTCGTCCGCCTTCGTCCGCCTTTGTGCGGCTTCGTCCGCCTTCGTCCGCCTTTGTGCGCCTTCGTCCGCCTTTGTGCGCGGTCTGAACGATCCCTTAGACAATGTGTGCAAAGCCTTGAGTCTCTTAGTCTTAGGTTAGATGATACCTGTTCAAATTTAGGGCCTTGCAATTGAGATTACGCTCTTGTCTTACACTAGTATCCAGCTTAGTTATTAGTTTTCATTATTTGACTGTTCCCTCTTTTTTATAAGTCGTAATCAGTGAGTGGATAGGTGAGTAAGCATAAGTGATTGCGGGTTAATGCCCATAACTTCTAGAGAAGTTATGATACTCTGCTTTTGACTTATAATCTTTGTAGAGAGTAGGATCTGTCTCAATTGTTTTCTTTTGATTTTTCTAGGAATGCTGTACTAATGAAGCTAACAGTCAACCTTTGGTCAAATCGGAGCCGGAGCCATCTTCTGTAGCGTACTCACCCGCCGATGATGTTGTTACATCCGCAGACGCTACATCCGTAGATGTTGCGCCTGCGGCCGTAGCGAGCTCATCTTGTGAAGTTGTAAGACTTTAATAGATTGACTAAGTCTTTATTTACTAATGAACTGGTTTCAAGGTCAATACTGATAGCAGTGATGTAAAGAAAGACGATGCTGCATGCGAGCTTCCTTCATCATCAGTTGAAGTCCCTCCTGTTCCTATCTATGAGGAGATAGAGCAATGTATCTACAAAGTTGAAAGCAAGAAGAAAGCTGTGTCGCTCATGTGAGTCGGCTGTGAAGTATATTTTTGTATATAAGAATGGTTTTGTCAGGTGCTTTTGCCGCAGTAACAATATGGATTGTTCTGATGGGAGATGTGACAATCGGGCAATGCTTACCGAATGTCCTAAAAACTGCCTAGGAAAAGATAAAGATTGCAAGAACAGGCGGTTTGCAAAGGTTCCTAAGTCTTTCATCACTTTTCGGTGGCATTTTGATTCCATTGTCTGTTCAGCGAGAGTACGCTCCTGTTCAAGCTTTCTATACTGGTCCGCACAAAGGTTTCGGCGTTCAGGCAACAGCCCCTATCAAAAAGTAAGTGATAATTTTTCATGCATCTTCTTATCCTGGCTTCTTTTTTTTTACAGTCATGTATAAAATTTCTTGCAGGGGCCAGTTCATTATCGAATATGTTGGTGAAGTTGTACCACCGGACGAATTCGCAAAGCGTTTGAAAAGGTTGGCTTGTAGTTTTTCATTAGTAATCTGGCTCAAGAGCGCCGCTATTGTTTACTCATTTTTAGATATGGGCGAGACCCCACGCACACTCACCATTATATGTTTGAAATTGGTTCAATGGTCATAGATGCAACTAAAAAAGGAAATTGCTCTAGGTTTATGAACCATTCTTGCGAGCCTAATGCTGTCTGTGAGAAGGTTTGTCTCACTTATCACCTCTGCAGTAATAGTTGCCATGGGTACTTTTACAGTGGTATGTCCCCAAAACACCTTGTGCCATAGACAGGATCGGATTCTTTGCAAAGAGGGACATCGAAGTTGGGGAAGAGATCACGTTTGACTACCAGTTTCAAAACTATGGGTTGGTGACAGTTGTTAGATTGTTTCCTTTATATTGCTTCTTACTTCGATTCAGGCGGGAGGCGCAGCGTTGCTATTGTGGAGCAGCATCCTGTACTGGTTGGATAGGAAAGCCACCAGAAATAGTGGATGATGGCGATGATGTGGCCGACGAGACAGAATCGGAAACCGACGAAAGCGAGAGTAGCGCGGATGAGGAAACAAAGGTATGGATTTAGCTCTGATACTGCATTGTTAGGTGCCAGTGGCGGTTCCAGAATTTTTTTCCTGGAAAAATCTTTTGCAAGGCTAATTTGAATTTTTGAAAAATTTTAAAAATTATTTTAATGGCTCACAAGAATAAACAAGTCCCTTGCGCATTTTTATAACCCATATAAGTAATTTTCAAAAATTTTGCCCCCCCCCCCCCCCCCGCATTTCCCCTCGGTCCGCCACTATTAGATGCATATATTTTGTCAAGGTTGCTCAAAGAGCTGCTCCTCGTCTGAAACGAAGGCATCGTTATCGAGGAAAGGACAATCTTTCATTGGCTGATATTGAAAAAAGACTTGAGAAAGCGGTTGCATTTGGTTGTCGCAATAGGACTCATGTACTGGGATGGATCAAGCTCATGGTAGGCTTCATTTCCAGTCATTTGGGTAATTCAATATGGTTTGCACTTTACAGACTGAAATAACACTGTTGAAAAACGAAGCTGGAGTTTTACGGCCTATGCATTGCGTCGCAGATACAATATGTTCCATCGTAAGTTTTTACTCTGCTAGAGTTATCATTGGTACTTTATTTTTTATGCCACAGGTATCGCAAGAGCCTTCGCTACAACACATATTCGTAGCAAATGGTTTACCAAACATCTTCAAAATGTGGCTACGAACGCAGTTTC
Organism: Cylicocyclus nassatus; assembly: GCA_958299035.1. Taxonomy (NCBI): domain Eukaryota; kingdom Metazoa; phylum Nematoda; class Chromadorea; order Rhabditida; family Strongylidae; genus Cylicocyclus; species Cylicocyclus nassatus. The sequence goes on along the minus strand of CATQJL010000112.1, from coordinate 10,438,616 downwards.
CGGATGCATTGTTCGGCGAATCTCTCGATTTGAAACTTGTCATCATTAGGTCGCTGACGATTATGCAGTCTTGTGCAGATGCCATCAACGTTGGTGTTCATGTTCTTATCCGTTGCTGTTTTACTGTTCATCCCCGTATTTAGGCACGCGCTCCTGAAATTCTTCCAATGATCGCCGATTTGGCTACTTTTACCATCACAGACGCTATCTATATCCGAGACACGATGGAGTTCATTGTGGACAAGGTTTGCGAAGACGAAGAAGAAATAATCGAGGAGGTAAATATGGATCTTTTGAGCGATGCTGATGTGATTGTGGTATGTTTCAGCGACGAGTTCCTCTAGCCGTACGTCTTGATCGTCTCACTCGAGCTGCTATTCGCCTGCAAGCAGTGCTTCAACAACACGTCAGCTTTCGGATACCTAAGAAGGTGGTGAGTCGCATACCTGTTTTGAATCTATGTACTTTATTGCTCTATGTTTTCCTCTCGCATCTCATAGCAAACTTATTGAGATTCACTGAATTGAAGACTTTTCATGAAAGGAGATGTTTCAGCATGTTTTTTCCAGAAAGTTGATAGAGCTGCTGCTGGCAAAGAGGCTGAGCTTGCGAGAGTTGAGGACCAGTTATCATCGAGGTAAATCTGCTATATCTGACCTCTTTGTATGTGAAGTAATGGCCATTTGAGGAACCACGGCCGCTATCTGAACTTCCATGGCAGGCGAAATGGGACCATCGGTCCTAATGGGAAATTTCGTTTCCGAATATCACGATGGAGCAAGGGTAAGGAATGCTTATATTACTGAACTTACAGCGAACGATTTGATTACATAACTCCAGACTACCGACCCAGGAAAAGAACAAGAAGTTCGTCAAGGGATGGTGGTATCACAGAAACTATCCGTTGTAGAATTGGCCCGTGTACGTCTATCACTGAACATATGCGCACTGTCAAACGAAGTCGTCTTGATGATGATGAGCCTATAATAATCACAAAAGTCATACCTAATGTACGTTTGTGCGTTTATCTTTTGAAAATCTATCGCCTCTATTTTGTTGCTCCAGTGGCCTCGACCAACCGTTACCACAAATATCCCTCCTCCTCCACCTCCTCAAATTATCTCACCAGCGCAGTTGATCATCCCACCGCCTCCCACCGGTGAGTGATGACGTTTTTTTTTGCAGAGAGATGATTGATTTCATCTTTATTTTCACAGTGTTTCCACCTGTTCCACCTTTCCCCGAATTTGGTCCCTATCCCAATTATCCAATGCTTGATCCGGGATACCAAGCCCCATACGAATGTCAGCAAGCGCCGCTTGACGACTTTGATCCGGAAGAATGTCGCAAATATTATGAAGGCTACGATGTGGTTTCATTACAGTAAGTGTAAACTAATGGAGCTGTGCATTCAACAGCAAAATTTTTCTTCCAGACAACGTACGCAAAGCCTCCTCAAAGAGATGGCAATTGTGCAAGCGATCCTTGATCAAAAATTGAATAAAGTAGGTTTATTGGAGTTGAAGTCTATTATAATTAGAACCGATTCGTATCCGAATGATTTATTCGAAAATGTTCGACTATTCGAATTGTCGAATTCTCGAGAAAGTCCGTTTATTCGATTATTCGAATAATCGAATCAATGGTAAAGGTCCCTATTCTAATTCGTTCACTTGAGGAATCGACAAATGACATATTCGAGTATTCGAATATTCGAGAAATTTTTAAAACATTTACTCGAATATTCGAATAATGCCTTCGAATAATCGAATATTGCATTTGAATATTGTATTCGAAAATGGTCCAGTATTCGATCAAGTTTACTTATTCAAATATTCGAAAGTTCGAATTTTTTGATGTGCCCATATTTGAATATTCGAATTCGAATAATATGAAAATCGAAAACCGAATAATATTTTCATTCGAAAATTTTTCAAAAATCAGTCAATCGATACTCGTTCATCCGATGAAAATTTCCGTTCGTTATAACTATAAGGTGTATCTATTCTTATGCTTGAGTAGTATAATTTTTTTCTTAAATGAGCAACGATTTTTTTTTTCAGAAAAAACCAACGACACCGCCCGTCATCATTGCCCCTAAATCTCCGCCTCCACCGAAGACTCCACCACCTCCTCCTCCTCAAAAAGAGTACCTGTGGAGAAAAGCAGTTGATGAAGATGGAGCCAAATATTATTATCACAAGGTGTTTTATTTTTCTGATGAGCAAAGATTATTTGGATTAACTAGAAATGCCTGTATTGCATGGAATAATTTATAGATTACGCGAGAATCGGTGTGGGAACTCCCCGAAGGAGAAGAAAGTGATCCAGGCGAGCGCACACCTACGCGTATGCCGGACACGTCAGGATGTGGGAACGACGAGTCGGACAATGTTGAAGCTGTGTGTTATTGTAGCATAAATTTGAAAAAAAAAAAACAAATCACAATCATGTTCAGAGCAAGCAAAACGATCTGTTATCGCGCTGGTCCGCGATATGCTCTCCACAAGTGTCTACTTCTACTAACACACAGTCCGCTACACCTAGCTCAACAGCTGTAACGAATGGTTCCGCAACCTCAAATGGCACTCAGTCTTGTCAGAAGAAACGAGAACGTGAACGACGTCTCTGGGAGAGATTCTCTAGCGAGGCTGATCGCAAACGGGCGAAGGTATGTTCAATCCTACCTGAGTTTCATTAATTTTAGACTAACATATTTTCCGTTGTAGAAGTTGATGGGAGAGATTGAGAAGGTTGTTGGTCCTATCATAATTCGTTATATCGGAAATCGAGAAGATGCCACCAAAAAGAAGAAGGAATGGATTATAAAACAGGTACGATCTTGTTCAAGTGGAGCTTCTAGTCTTTTCATGTTGTTCTGGAATTGCACATTTACAGGTTAGTAAAGAGATGCTGAAACGTGAGTCGGAACGGCCTGATTTCAACTTTACACTAACAGAAAAAGGCTCCAAACGGGTAAGAATTGAAATGGTTCTGACGTTTGAATTAGATTTGTTTTTGTTTTTGATCTTCATGTTTTTGTAGGTTACTGATTATGCTAGCGCTTTTATCAAGCGGAAATGTGCCAAGGAACCGAAAGAACTTTGGAAAGGTTATGACGGTTCTCCTTAGCTTAATGTGGAGTATAATTTCAAATCATCTCACTGCCGCAGTTTATATCAGTCAGGTTCTTTCCAAAGTCAGTTACTGGTCACATCATCGATACTTTCAGTGTTAGGCTCCAAGTTTTAGGCATATATGTTTTGATATTTGTAAATAGCATGTCCGGTGAATTGTCTCTATCTTTCAATAGGACATGTTCTATAAATCTATTTATAAACATTCCTAGGGAATTTTTCTCTGAAGAGTCATGCTTATGATGTTTTCTCGTATGTATCTTTTGTAGAAAACCTAGGCTCTGTTTTGTAGATAAGTAACGTGCGAGTTTATCGGTGCTGATATAATCTAACAACTGATCTTTACGCTCGAGTTTCTCAGCATATTTTCACAAGAAACCCAGTTTAACCTTAAACGGATGATCTAGGCTTGAGGTGACATAATCCATATACCTCCTCTCGCACATTGCTTCGTATATACCAGTTTGGTAGGTTGTGTTTAAGGATTGGTCTTTCTTTGCCACTGTCCTACATGAACTCAATATACTTGACTGTTATCAAATATTGTTGTGCAGCAGATTTGCTGTAATTCTATGCTATGATTGATATAATGTGTGTTCATGAATTTTACTGAAAGTAAAACATTTGTTCTTGTATGTGGTCATTTTTGGAGGTAATTTCCAGGCTTAATGTGGTTCTCAAAGCTGCCTTTCCGCAAGTATCTCTTAGATGAGAGCAAAAAAGAAAAAAGGTCCTTCCACTGTAAACCGTTTACCCCCACTCCCTTTACTTTCTCACTTATTTGATATTGAACTTCCAGAAAATGGTTGAAAAGCGAGTGAAGATACGAGTAGAACATCGTCAGAAATTATTTTATGAAAGACTACTCCGTGCTTGGAAGGAAAAAATGGAAGATACGAAATTCAAATACGGGATTTATAAAGCGTATACTCATCTCAAACATTATCCATTGGAAGTGTGCACAATCACGGACCTCAAACAGATTCACGGTTAGTCAGCTTCTCTTTTTGTAGACCACTCTGGATTCCAGATCTATTTTAAAGTGATTAACAATTCTCCGACTTACTTAGGATATATGGTTTCATGTTGTATATTATCAAATCATTTTTGGAAAAAAAAAACATTAAAGCTTCATTTACTCGGATTCTGCAGGGATAGGGGAGCATCTGGCTGTTCGCTGCCATGCAGCATGGGAAGCAGCAGTTGCCGCTCATTCAGAAGAACTTGATCTCAAAACTATAAAGAAACTAACCGATGGTAAGTGATAATCTGATGAAAGGCTTAAAGCATAAAAATAATACTGCAGAAGAACTGATGGACTACTTGTACAACGGGAGAAAAAGGAAAAACACAGCTGCAGTTGTCACTTCTGGTGAACGGACGAGTCCAGCCAAGGCAAAAAAACGAAAAGTGCGTTTTCCAGTAATTGCTTCACATTACTGATTATGTTTCATTCCAAACCCTACCTGAAAATATTGTGGTGATGGGACTACAATGCTGTGCCTATTTGAACTACAGCTCCCTTCTGCGCCTCTTCTCTCCTCATTTTTTTGAACTCAGAAACTCATCCTTTTTTTCCAGAAACAAAGTAAACCCGACAATGTCGAGCAGCCTACCGATGTGCTCTTGCCTTCCGAAAGCAATGTCCAGTCAACTTCGGAAAACAATGCGGAATTTGTTAGTCCTCCAGAATCACCCGAAGCTGCAAAAGAAGACATTCACTATATTACCTGTCAACCCACCGAGCATGCTGAGGTATATTTCTTGATTTTCAAAATCTCAGTTTACTATTTAATGGCGAGTGCGGGCAAATAGTCCCTTGATTTTTTATGTTGAATGTTTCTGAGCTTTGACTAGCCTTGTGGGCTGCATTTGATCGTCTGTCCCGAAAAGTACAATGTCGAACTCTTGCCCAGAATAGTACACAACGACGCTAATTAGTCGAGGAGTACGGTACTGGGCAAGAGCTCATAAGTTCAGCATGAATGAATCATAAGGACTGGCGCTTGAACAGGCATACTTGGAGATCCCTGTACTGACCATACAAAACATCGTTAGCGAGAGCATGAAGACTACTTCTGCTATTTCGTTTCCAGGTAGTGCTAATCGCTGACAGCCGAGAAGATCACGGTGGCACACGTAGAAATACAGTTGTTGATTGTCTTACGGCTTCCAGTTACAGGGTCAGGAAATTCTACAAATGTTAACGATGGCAACACTCTAGAAAAAACAGTTTAGGTAGAAATGCGCTCACTTTCGGTTGGCGATTATCTATGGGTTCTGCGTAAGATCGATGGTACAGAAATCGTACTGGATTGGGTAGTGGAGAGAAAAACATGGGATGATCTGAGACAAAGCATAAGAATGGTAAGCGTGATGACCGCTGCTTGTTTGAAGAGATTTCCGAGTAATAATAGAACGTTTAAGGGAAGATATGAGGAACAAAAACAACGACTACGCCATGCTCCCATGAAAAATGTTGTCTATCTGGTAGAAGGCACCTTCACGCCAGATTATGCAGCTTGTGAACAGGTAAAGTCTCTGAGCACATGGTTCTTGCCTTGAAACATATTTCAGGAGAAGGTAAAGCCTATGGGTTCAAAAAAGCTAATTCTACGCAAGGTAGATGAAGTTATTCCTTTCAGGCTTTGGCAACGACTATGATAAGGCATGGCTTCATGATTCAGAGGACCAAATCTCCCAAGGATACTGCGCAGTTTCTATGTCGTCTCACTGATCACCTCAAAGAAACTATGCTTACGCGTCAGGTTGTTGTTTTTCGAATTTCTCATCCTACTTAAAAATATGGACTGTTCAATTAAGATGACAGGTATCTCGTATGAAAGTCTACAAATTCTTTCAAAGAAAGCACGAGCGGATACGGTAAAGGATACATGGATAAGGCAGCTAATGGTAAGCACGAGACTTATTTCCTCTTTTTTTTTCATATCATTCGTTAATTACCACAGGTTTGTCCCGGAATGTCAGCTGAGCGCGCACAGAAAGTAGCTTACCGATTCCCATCTATGGCAGCTATGATACAGCAGTACTCACAAACAAATGATGCTGATTCTAACTCTTTGCTTTCATCAACTGTGCCAGAGATCAATCGTGCACTTAGCGCACAAATGCGAAAGTTTTTCAGTTCTGTCACTCCTGATACATCCACTACCTAAACTAGTATACCAGAACTAATATTTTTCTCAATACTTAATCTCTTATTTACTATGGTTTTTTTTTTCAATACATGACTCATTCACTCTAGATACTCGTCATACTTACTTCAGATGCTTTATAAACATATTTGACAACAAATGATAACAGTCAACAAACAATTCAATCCGAACAAAATCAATAAGTCTAATAGATAATGTTGTTTAACAATAACAGCATACCCAACGATTTATCACGTTAACGAGCTTTCACTACGGATGTATTCTCCCAAATCACACTGATGGAGTACAATAACAGCAGTGGGATCAGCTCGTTTCGACTCAGCTGTACCTTTTGCCGCCACACCAAATCTGAATGCGAAAAAAACTGACTGAAAAGAAAATCAGACCGGAACAAAGATGCAGGAAACATGAATTATTGTGGACAGAGAATGCTTCTTACCCAAGAGGCATATCGTTCATATTGTAAACCACAATACCAGCATGAGTAGGCGTGCCTTCAGTCATTCTTGCAATTCCGGACTTCAAAATATTATTTCCATATAGAAATTGTTGCTCAGCACTGGGCTTCAGCCATACTCGATACTGTATCAAAAGCTTGTCAGAATCAAAATACAGTAGATCAATAACTGAGGAATGATTACCTTAGCATAAGGAGCCAGATAATCTAGCGCTGTAATATGAAGGTGAAATTTGTGAGATTTTGTGAATTTGCCTAGACAAGTCCCAAATGACAGTAGAGGTTCTCGAGCTATACAACCGGCTTGGCGCATGAGGTTTTCCGTACAGTAGTAAACTCGTTCCTACAAAGAGAAACATATGAGAAACTAGAAGCTAAAAAATCCGCAGCAACCTTGTGATTTCGAAAACAGTAGTCACCATCTTCTCGTTCGATCAACAATGCCACATTGTCTCCTATGAAAGTGGCTAGCTTTGCAAAGACCTTTTCCGTCTCTTCTTCCGTGAGTGGACGCATTTGGTATGCCTGCTATTTATGAACATACAACAATATAAACTGAGCAATTATGGTCGTGAAATCGGAATTAGTAACTGCGCGAAAAATAAGGTTTGCCTAACTAATCTGAAGAGGTCTTACGGGATCTTATTTCTAACAAAGTTGACCCTCACTAGATTATAACTCTGCATCCTGCGCGAATCACAACGCTAATTCAAGTCCATGTTACAGAAAAATAATGGTGATTATATACTTGTTTTCCGCATATAAGATATGAAAACTCGACAATGATCAACCCAAGAAATACAAGTAGATCTTATTTGTTCAGTATAGATATGAGAACTGCAAACTGACCAATCGGAGAATTTACCCCTCAAAATGTCAAAAATGTATCAAAAGTCCTTTCGTCGGTATAGCGTAACTACTCAGGCAAGTGTTGGTAGATGTAAAGGTCATGGACCATTTTGCCATTGAAAAACTAGAGTAAATTTATACACAAGAAGACATTATTTATTACAGTCAAAAGACATTCCGAAGGCAATGACTTGATATATGATAACAATACAAACTTATACAAACTTAAAGCAGTTGCAAGAAAAACCTATAAATCGAGAAAGACAACAACGGAAGTGATGTACCGAAAGATAAATCGAGCATAATCCCGTTATGAAAAAGTAATATCCGTCAAAAAACCGTGTGATCAAGCGAGTAGATATGATGTCAGAAAGCAGTGAATTATTCAGAAGTAATGATTTTCAATACTAATCGATCGTGTTATATAGCCTAGAAAATTAATTACAAGATGTGGAAAAGGAAAAATTCTACCGGTTACTTAAACTGTTCCAGAGAATTACAGATAAAATTACATGATTCAGTGATAATTGTACCAAGATTGAAAGTCAAAAATGAATTAATCTCAGGCAAAATAAAAATGCAAAGTAAGTTGAAAATCTTCAAAAATTTTCATAAATTGAGTGCAGTCACTTGCGCGATCATGCCACTGTCAGCGATCACAGATTTTGCAGTGTCAGTGTCAACCTATAACAAAGCCACATTCTTTCGAGGAATTAATCGAAGATCGATCAATCTCACCTTTAACACTAATTTTCCTCCCGGGCATTCCATGATAAATGATTGACTTTCCAATATTTGCATAGCAGAAGCAAAGTCATCACCTTCCAAACGCGGAACTTTGACAACTTCACAAGCTTTTGCATATGCGTTCGTCAGAGAAATCACATTTAAAATGTTCTGCAAACAAAAAACATTTTATAACGAAATTTGTTATATGGCAGAGTAACAACACTTACGGCGAGTAAGAAAATTAAGCGGGTGAAATATCCAAACCTTTTTGTTTGACGTCATGGCTAGCGCAACTGCCAGAATAAGACGAGGCTGTAGCGGAAGACGTGCTCGGGCAAGTGGCGATGAATATACGCCGTTCAAAACTCCTAGAACTTCGCGACAACCTCGTGGAGTAGATGGCTCATTCAAATTTCTAAATAAAAATGCAATATCTGAGATCCATTTCTGATAAGTCTTTCTTCCAGATGATAATCAAATTTTGTCAAAATAAAATGACAAAAAACAGCTTCCTTTTTGAAGATAAAAATCAAGAATTCAAATTTACTCGTATGGGAACAAAGACTACCTTGTATGCTTTATAACGTGAAGAGCAGCTCGCAAATCTCCACTCATAGCCGCAACTTTACGAGAGCATAGCTCCACAGCTTTAGCATCCATTGCATCATCCTATCACAAGAATGAGCAGTCACCACACCTATGACCTAAAAGAACCCAAAGCAAATACCGAATCTGCAGTCATTCTATTCTTGAGAATTTCGGCTATTGCTTCCTTGGAGTATGGAGCAAAAACGAGCGTTTGTGGTACGTGTCCCAGCTTCAACTTTGGTAACAATCGTTCAGTTAAATCAATGGAGTTAGCAATACCTAGAAAGAGAAGATGCCAAATTTTTTACAACAATGATGTTTTGTGAAGGAAATCTTTGCCTCACCTATCACTATCAATTTGGAGTTCAGAGTATATGGCCACTGAAACGCTGTGTACAGGAACGAATTCGTTTTAGATGCTAGGAGATCAATCTCATCAAGCACAAGAACAAAATGTTTCTTCTCGTCCTCCAATGCTCGTGCAAGTGCTGGAAGCGTAGGTCGTATAGAACTCTGAACAACAATAATCAATTTCATACTCATTCTAAAGAAGCAACACGTACCCCCATGGTTTCTAGTACAGATCTGATAAGTTCAGTCTGCGTATGTATGGAAACACAGTTAAGTGTTAAAAACATCACACGAGAGCCGAAACTTTCCAAAACCAACTTCATAGTCGCACTTTTTCCTAGATAACTGTTACATTAAATTACAAAAGAAGTTGTCAAAAAGAAAATGCTAACCTGTTCCCGGAGATCCGCTAATGTACAGAGAAAGAGGTTGTCCATCATCTATCGTTCCTTCAATCCATTTGCATATCGTAGAAAACTCTGTTTCACGCCCATGCAGAGGCTTCACTTCTTTTTCTAGAAAATCTCGGATTAATGAATCAATCATTTCAACAGTTTTTAGTCAGAGATTATTCGAATTACATTTTTTCAAAACTAAAACTAAAAATAAACAATGTATGATAAGCAAAACCGGAAAAAGCACATACTATGTCTGTGATTCGATGTACTATGTGTATTTTTGAACTTGACTGTAACGCTTTTTTCTGTTAGTTGTGAAGATGTGCTGGCGGTCCTGGCTCGAGAAGATGTGCTTCTCGAAGTATTTGCCTAAACTGGTAAGAGTCATCTTAGCATACATGCTTGTACCTCCGACATACCCTTTTCGGAGTCGCGATGGGAGATTTCGCTTGTGACTGAGGTAGAAGACTTCGGCGTGTTTGAACCATCGAGTCTCACAACCTGAAAAGTGCTTTCGAGAATCAAGAGAAACAACAACATTCAAAACACTCGAGAAAAAAGGAAAAAAAGCATTACTACTACTATATTATTTTATTTCGCATGATGTTGAGATTCTCAGCGCGCTATTTATTTATTTATTTATAAGTACACACGAAGTGCATCAAAAAAAAAGGGAGAGCACCAAAAAGAAAAGAAAGTCAGAAAGAAACATGAGGCCAGCCAGTCCTCAACGTCAGGGCAGAGTAGAATAAATCACGAGGTAGATAAATCATGAAGTAGAAAAAGATACGAAGCTCTAGACCCCTAATACTAAGGCAAAAAGAAGCGTGTGCTATGTCAGAAGACATCTCAGAAGCTTGCACCTTCAAAGAAACTCTTGATGAACCCATTTTTGGGTGCCAGCGAGCCCCCCCGGTAAGAGCTAGCTGACGGGACCCCAAGAATGATTTGTTTTGAAGGGAAACAAGATTCTGATGTAAAACTGTTCAGTAAAAGTAGACACATGTACACAAGGTACGGATGAATAAACAAACAGCAAATAAAGGTCTAAAGCTGGTGCATAAGCTCCAATGAGTGATCATCAAAGATTGCTATGGAGTAAAAAAACCGCTGGTATCGAAAGTTAGTGAGGGCATGAAACGAGTTAGTAACAACAACCAGAAAAAAAACAGAAACTGCAGGATAGCAGTCGTGAACGGAAGACAAAAAAAAAAGCCGAAAGTAATCAAAATGAGGTAGGGATGAAATGGAGGCATGTGAGAAGCAACATGCAGCAGAACACCACCCAACGCAACACAACTCGTCATCATCGGTAGTTATACCACAAGAAGCGAGGCAACTCAGATGAACTGAAAAGGAAAAACACAGGGCAGAACTAAATATGAGAGAGTAAACTTGACCCGATCCACACTAGTAAGGCATCACAACTCTCTCAAATGTCTTCTAGGTAGGTAGCAACCATCGAAATAAGAATTGCCGAAAGCAGGAAGCTAAGGAAAGAGAGGGCCATAATTGAAAAGCCATTGAAAAACGTCCATCAAAGCCAGTCAAGCGGTCCCTGAAAGGTAGCCCTCAGATGTGAACAAAAACGGAAAAGATGAAAACAAAGCCATTGTCGAGCGGTAATCCTCCATGTGCTATGATGGTGATTAAGAAATTCCGCAAGCGTGGTTTCGCGCCCCGTTTGAAACCACATTGATAAACAGTGAATTGCCTCGACCAGCTTAATTATGCGATAGCGCTCTACAAATTTTCAAAAATTTTGCGGTATGTTCATACAGCTTTCAACGATGCGAGAAGCAGGACTAGGTGAATAAGACGGCCTCTCATGCAATTTTGATTTTTCCTAACCTGCACTTTCTTAGAGGAAAATTTTCCTTGCAAAACCTAATTTCTCATATTTTACCTAAAATAATCCAGTCGATAAATAGATAAGGAACTAAGAATATCATCCAATTAGAGCTTGCTAAGTTTTGACATTCACGTAGTGCATTAGTGCACTTGCACTGCTGACCTATCTTGCTCGTAACAGGCTGGTCATGTTGCACACGTCTGGTATCAAATGATATTCTTGCGCTTTTCACCATTTTTGATAGATGCTACTTAGATATAACAATCAACAGTTGTCGATCAACGTATTCCAGCAATCTCAGATGCCTGGAAGGTGTGCGCGTTCTGAATACCTCCTACGTTCAAATGAGACTATAGGGCTTTTGAAAAATCGTCGACCGCGCGCGAAACGCACGCCACCCCTGGAATTCGCATTTTCTTGGTTTTCATCTCCAGTCGAATGTTTTTTTTTTTGCTTAAGTATGGTAATATCCAGAGGGTGAAAACGATACTATACATACAGTACGCTGAACACTTAGTTTGTGTAGAGGCAGACATGATAAGATACCACTCCTGCACAACCCACAATCTCCTGTAAAACAAGACCCATGCAAAAGAAAATTTGAAATTTGTTTTTGTTGAGGTCACTGGTGCAATAAGTGCCTACTACATTTTTTTTATAGAAAAATTGTGAATTTGTGGATACGCTTGAGGCATTATTTAGGATGAGAATTATAGGCAGAAAATGCGACGGCCCTCAGCTGTTAAGTAAACCGCCTGAAAGACAACACCGGGATCAGCGGCCACATCCCTACGAGTGAAAACAACGCTGGCGCGCATTGTAGCAGATTCAAAGCGGACGCAGTAGAGACTCATCCACTAGAGAATCTACAGGCCATTTGAATGGCTAGATCTCGACAATTTCACCATTTCTGAAGCTCTACTGATCCAGCATTTGATCCTGTCCAGCAAGAAATAAAAGATTTATCCGAAGGCCCCGCCCAGACTTTGCTCGAAAGCGCCCAAAAGCGCCCAAGCTTCTCACTTCTGTCTCTTCACGTTCTCATGTAAGAGATGGGGAAAGTGAAGAGAGGTTAGAGAAATTTTGGACCCTTTGGGCGCTTCTGAGCAGAGTCTGGCCGGCGCGAATGAACTAGGACCTATCAAACGGCGAAGTTCACTAGATCGTGAAGAGAAGGTTTAGTCAAATGGAATAAAATTCCTATGGTTCAGTTAATTTGCGTTCAAGATTGAAAATCTAGACATCTGTTCTACACAACCAGAAGGAACAAATCTCCACCAGCAACCTCTTTTTATCGCATTTTTTAAGATTCAAAGACTTCCTTCCTGCTCCTACCCGGACCTGCCACCACCATCAGCTGTGTCACTTTCGCTTCCAATCGTTTCACCGAAATCGACCCGACGCCAGAGCGAGAGTCGCGAGCCCACGCACAACGAAGGACAATCGCGAACGCGCGCACAGCCGGCTGTCGCGCGCGAAGCGCCAGACGCAAGGCGCCGCGCGCGGCAGAGACGCAGAGTGGGTAGGCGGAGCGGGCAACGCGCCAACACACCGGCCGGTTGCTGAAGTTATCGATCGGTTGGAGGCGACGTGCGTGGAGACGACGACGACGTCGACGTGCTGCTGCTCACCCGCATCGTCATCGTCGTCACGGATCCGATTGTCGATGAAACGTAAGCTATCCGATACGGCAAACAACCTCATCTGGCAGGTGGACGAATCTCCGCCGGCCGACGAGTCGCAGATTGGAGAACATCGCGGTCCATGCGCCATCGACTACGACTCGTGAGTCTCTCTTGCCGTCCCTTATTTTTCTGTGCTTACGGTCTTTTCGCCGTTTTTCCCACGTCGCCTACGCTTTTCTCTGCGCTCATTATATTAGCGTTTGTGAAGCAATTCATTCTTGCAACGAGAAGCACTCAAGAGTGCTTGTGCATAAAGCAACATACACTTAACCTACAACCACAGTTTTTATACGCTTATTAGCATTGCGGATTAAATACGAGGCGTTAATTACAACTGCATGCTAATTAAAGTGCTTTGCACAGAAGTTATTCAATCAAAATATTACCAGTGCTGACTACTGTACATGACATTCAGGCGAATATGATCATCACTGTTTCAAAAGCCTACATTTGCAAAGCTGTAAATTTAATCTCTCGAAAAAAAATGGCGATCTTTTCTGCACGTTCACTTGCAACTTGCAACAGTTTCACTTTGACAAAACTGCAGCTAGCATCGAAAAGGTTAATAAACTGTACTGTTAACAAAAGGGCATCGAATTTTGAAATATGAGTGCTTTCCTTTCAAAGATGTGTGCTGGCGCGTAACATTTGCGACTTTTACAAAATTCAGTGACTCTTTATATCGCGTTCAATTGAATTGTGTACTCTTTTCGCTGCAAGTCTGTCAAAAAACAGGCTTACCTTATGCTACATAGAATTTGCAGTGGAGCGATATCGTAAAAAGAGATTTTTATATCTTTTAATAGATATACATATTGTGTAGTAGCATAATTTGCTGAATGTACTGTATACAAATAGTTGATCGAGTTCAATCAAGCAAAAAAAAAATTATTGGCAAATAAAATTCTCAAACTCGCAGTGTAACACTCATTTGCACAACTGGAAATTGTGCAATGTGTCAACATTAAAGATCACAGTTCGTTTGCAGTTTAACACCAGATTCACAAAACTCATTGACGAGAAAGTGCAGTACACCTTTGACAAAAGATCATCTATCATCTGTATGTCAACCATCAAAGTTTTGTAAGAGTACATGCAATAGAACAGTGAATTTAGGATGCTTATGCTTGCAAATGTTCCACCTCTCACCGATGAAATGCGGTTTCGATGTCCAGCGCTTCCCTTACGAACGCGATCTACTCCTGAGTTTACGCTTGTGCTGGATCTAGTGAGTATCACTTTCATTTTATTTCAAAAGCACCGTCCACTCAAATCTGAAGCTAGTGTATTTTGATGCAGCACTATAGCGAGGGCCCAAGCGAATTCAAGCTTCGTTGTAAAATATGAATATCGAGGCGAAAAATTTGCTCAAGAATGTGGGTGCTGATGGGGTCGCCACGCCCATTTAACGTGCGTGCCCAAAGGTAATGAGCTCGAAACTAACTCAGTATACCCAGCGTTGTCGAAAGTGCGCCTTTCACTATGATGCATACTCTTAAGGACTTGATTTTATACCACTCACATTGATGAGCGTCGCGACCTCAAGAGCAACCACCTTCCGTAACGATTTTCTCACTTTGGAGATCTTTCACTATGAGACTTTCGCGATCACTTTGTTAGGGGCCTCGGCATTGCAGTGTATCAAAACACCGATTGTATTTGATTAGACGGTGCCTTTAAGATGGCGAAACCGTTGTACTCGAGAATATAACGAAAATTTACAGGATGAAACCCTGGTACACTGCAGTTTGAGTCCTCTTGTCGATGCATCTATGGTGTTCCCGGTGAACTTCCAAAACAACACCTATGAGGTATGACACAACCCTTGCAATGTTTTCTTATTACGTACGGTAATATTTAGGTTTACGTGCGATTGCGGCCACATCTGCATACATTTCTGGAGAGACTTTCTGCTAACTATGAAATCATACTTTTTACTGCGAGCAAAAGGATTTATGCTGACAAACTTCTGGTAAGGGAAGTCCGACACGGTGACCGACAATGTCAGATAGTTTAGCATCCAGAAAATTTTATGAGTGTGTTCATAGAGTGATGGAGAGATTTTGAAGTAAGTGCGCAAATATATAGCTATGAGATGAGAAAGAGACAATACTAACTTCATTTTTGAAACAGAGAAAAGGAAATATTCAAACAGCCACTTTTGGATTGAGAGATGCAGAGTCATAGACTACAAGCTGCAGAATTATCAGCTGCAAATGCTAAAAATCGGGAAAATTATGAAAATGAGAACGAGATTGGTTTGAGATTTTTTGAAAGTAGAGAACAATCAGAACAACTACAACTGAAGAAAGGTAAGGCCTTCTTAGTTTTCAGCTCTTACAAATAAAGACTTGATTTTTTTTTGGAGTTCTAAAATAAAGACAAATGGAGAGACGGTTGTAAGCTTTGGCTCAATTTGAAATCTTAGGAAGGTGTAGCAGAAAAGTGTTTTATGCTTCATCATGAAAATTTATGGCTCGTATGACAGTATCAGCCTTGTTGTTCGTATTTCGCGATGGCAAGAAACCCTCCACTACACTTTTATGATTTGATGATAAGAGAAGTGAGACAGTGTTTCGAAGAAGGCAAAAACAGAAAGCTAGTTGATGAAATATCTTTTCTGATTGTTAATCGTTACTAGTCTTCTATCGAAAGTGTTTCAGTGAAGATTTGAATGTACAAAGAAATGAAATTTTATGAAATAATGTGGAAATACCGCTCTTGAGTGTAGATAATAAATTTTGAATGGTAGATTCTTTTCTGTGAGGGTTACATGACCGTAGGTTTCAGGACAAGCAGGAAGAGAGACCCAGAAATCTTTTATCTGCGCTATGAATCTTATTAAACGGTTACGCGCTCGTAAATTACGTATAAAAATTCGGCGTTTCCCCTTCCAGGCATGCGCGAAATGCATTTTACTTCATAGAATGTCTTAGTGTGTGTTGTTAACCTTCACAATTACTGAAGCGGCACGAGCGGCATAGTGGATAGCTTAGCGATTTTGACGATCGGTGTATGCACGGACCGCCAGCAAGTTGTTAGCACTTACATGCATGGCTTGTGTTTACGCGCAAATGTTGTCGTTACCGTAGGGATACCAAACTCAAATATATCTTGCTGCGTGCTCATAATGAAAATACTGTGAGGGATACCGCATCTTTTCATGAAGATTGATGTGATGTCACAGGTGATAGTTTTGTCTATAAAAGTGTTTCAGAATCTTCTCGATCCTCAGAAACGGTTGGTACGGCACAGGCTTTTCCGCGAGCACTGCGTTTGCGTATATGGAAACTACATCAAAGACCTGTCGATTCTTGGACGAGATCTCTCACGAACTGTTATTATTGACAACGCACCGCAGTCATTTGCATATCAGATTGACAATGGCATACCGATAGAGAGCTGGTTCCATGAGAAAGATGATACGGAACTTTTGAAGTTGTTGCCGTTTTTGGAAAGTCTGCCAAAAGAGGTAAGTCACTTTATGAACAGGGACCTTAGGGAGTAAAACAGACGAGCTACTTCAAAACATACTTCTGTTTTAGAAACGAGATGTTCGTGAGATTTTGCGAGAGAAATATCGAATCAGAGAGATGCTGCCACCGCCATCCTGCCCACCTGTTCCGCCGGCAGAACCGTTATGTTCTGGATGATGAGAAAAAACAAAAAGCATAAGAACCGCTAACATCACATTTACCTAATCCAAAAAGAGCACCACCTCTTCAGAGTGCCATGAAGATTGTTTTTGTTGGTTTGAACGAAGGATTAGCTAATTACCGAACTGGTACATTGACTCCAGTGCGTAGTGAACAATTGCTTTTCAGGTTATTAGCGAAAAAGTGCTTTTTCTTATTGCATCAGTGTACCAATCTAGTGACTGATTATGTTATGCTAGATACTAATGCCTGTTTGTTGGTGAAAATGACCTCATGCAAGATTCTATTCAATCACATAGATATAATACCATATTATCGGCCACATAATGTACATAGTGCTAGTCTACAAGATTCCTGGTTATAGCGGAAGTGAACACCTTAATCGATTTGCATTTACAGATTTGTTTTTATGGAGATTTTGAAATAAATGGATTATGGAAGGAGTATTGAACATGAGACATTGAATGATTGAAAAATGGAGATTAGAGTGAGCGTCATATGCAAAAATGTACCAAGAATGTACAGACGTGCTGATCATGATGTCAAAAATTGAACTAATGAAGCAGATATTTGTCAGATCTGTAAGAGATCTTGGCAGTACCTCTACAAATCAAAGATACCGAATATCAGTAAGAGGAGCTCTGAATATCTCGTTATAAGAGTTTGATGAATGCATGGTTACTGAACTGAGTTTGAACAACGGTGATGGTGAAACGCAGATTCAATGAGGTAAGGTTTATTTATTGTAAGGGAGGCTTTTGTAGTGAATGGTTGGGCTATTTTGCCTTGACCTGATTTGTTGTTCTAGTGAATCTAGGGTAGCTGGATGGTAAAAAAAAAATATATGGAGGAATATATGGATTTGCATATACGGCGCTTTAGCACAATAAAAACAAAACAAAGTGAACGATGAAATAAAACACGAAAGCTGAAAAAATAGCTTATGACCATAATCGAGCAAGCGAAGTAGAACATGACCATCAGATAAGAACACCCCCCCCCCCCCTCCTATACAGTTGATGCACAATTCTTGCACCAAAAAATAAAAAAAAAAGTTTAAAAATGCAAAAACAACCAGTTTACAAGGTATGCTCTTTGTTATGAATGTCAAGAGTAGTATTTCATAGTACATTTTAGAAAATCAATATGAAACAACATTAATAAGTCGCCTTGCAAAAACCGAAACTCGTAACTTTTCGAAGAGACGTTCAGCCGCTACCTGCTTCTCTCAGTCAAACAGAGTACGTCATAAAATCAAAAACAAAAAATAGACTTTGATAGGCGTTTTGGCAACTTTAGTGAGCAAAATCTAAAAAATCACTTTTGGGGTACTTCTCTTAATCAGCTTATATCTTTGCCATATGCCCCTAAGGAGTTCTGACTCGAACACCTGCAAAAAGCCCAAGATTTTCTCTCTCTACTTTGTATCTTCAGAAGATTTCATTGAAGCTGAAGGAAGTGACAGAATTTCAAAATTTTTGGTGCAAGTGTTTTTGGTGCATCAACTTAATATTTCAGTCCGTGGACCTAACTCTGTAGGAGCATTCAAAAAAAGAGGTCCGTTGATGCCCACACTCTATGGAAGGAGTCCTATGTGGAGAAAAGGGTGTGAGGAATTTTAAAAAGGATCCATCAAGAAGCACGTTTGGAATGAAATTGCAAAATCTCCATATGAAGCTAACGCGCGTTTGTGATATTTGAACACCGCACCAGCATCTTATACAGTACTTACGCAGAATATTCGGTCAACACGCAATTTCAGCCATGCTGTGACGCAGAGGCACATGCGGGAATTTGTGCAATTGCGGCCTACACGACGACCTCAACCAAAGGAAGAAAGTGTCACCAAAAAATTACAACTAAAGCTATAAGAAGGCTTTACACCAAACGTCAAGCGAAAAAAAAACTTAAGTCAAAATAATCAAAAAGCGGAGATTCCTGCTTCAGGGTAAAATTAGTTTGACTTCCTTAAAATGGCGGCAGAAAACTGGAAGGCTTCACCTCATCGTATAAATTTGGTGTCAAGACGTGTTGTCTGGCGAGTTCATAATGGATAGATGGTTTGTATTAGACATAATGGACAAATAGTTTGAATTATACACAGTGGATAGATGGTGAATTGATTCAAAGTGTGTGAGGTTATTTATCTAGGCACATTAGAAGTTTATAGGCTGAGAGCAATGGAGGTATAGTAACAGAATAATCGTAAGTAGCAGGATCTATGTTACTATTGTTTGAAAATAACTGAGAGCTAAAATTATAGCAGGCTGAAAAAAGTACTTCTGCGTTCGGTAAACAATATGACTTAATTGGATTACAGAGTAATGGTTGGCTTGAAAATTAGGCATCTCAAGCGTCATGAAAATGGTAGCAAAGAAAGTTCCTTCCGTACTGACGCTATATCTTGGTCGCAAAATTCACTTCGTATATTAAGCATGAAAAAAGCACTGCATAAAAAAGAGAACAGTGGCAACATCCTGTTAACCTCGAGTATTCAAAATGGTGATTTCGCAATGGAAATACGATTTAGGCGGAAAAGGAACGGTAATGTTGATATGTGAATACCTGTAATAATGGTCCTTCCCCTATGACGTCAGTAGGATTAGTAAATTGGGACTGATGAGGATCAGCGACTTTGGAGCCTGAAAGTCTCGCAATGGTTGCAATTCTTGGGAAAATCAGTTTTCAGACACGTTTGACACGTTTGAAAGAAACAGGAGATAAACTTTAAAAAAATAAGCATGTCTAAAAACTAAATTATGTTCATCAAATTCCTAGGCAAAGGACTTTTACTCAAACGAAAAGAACAAGATCTTGCTAAGGGCTTTCCCTGATTGTAGAAGAAGCGCGGAGTTTTGCGACTCATAAGACCTAACTCTCATGCTTGTCATGAACTTGAGAATTTAAACGGAAGAGACACGATGATGACAATGGACTGCGCCGGAAAATTTCCAAAATTAAGAAAGGTATTAGCATACTGAGGCGGGTGCCAATATACAGGCATTTCCTTGCAGGACCATGCAAATCTCTGTCCGACGTGTTCTAAAAGTGCAAAAATATTCAAATGGGTCAGCTTATCATTATACGTAATTTTGCTGAAGGTTTTTAGTACGTTGTTTGTATATCACGCATTATATAAAACATAGTTAACAATCATTGCTTATTTTGCATGTGTATACTGTTGTTCAATGATTAGGGAAAGTTTCGCCTTATGTTCTTTATTTTTTGTAATAGTTTTCACTATATCCGATCTTCTGCTTGCGTATCCTTCTTCAATCGATATGGATTTGATTGTAAAAGCATTGAAATAGGGCAGTTCACGGATTTGCTGCGCGCCGGTGGTGACGACCTCGTTTTCACTGTTCGTCGAGGATGGCCTTCAAGGCAGTAGTTCTAGTTGGCGGCCCACAGAAAGGTGCGTTTTATCAAATTCTCTACAAATGGGTGTATTCCTTGCTGCTGGAGCACTTCTATCGCTCTATGCGATATTTCTCGTCTTACCTGTCGTACTGATGGCTGTTGCCGTACAGAATTGTCCACTTTCTTTGTAAACATGCTAGGTTTGTATCTTTTTACATCTCTATTGATTTTACAGTTTTCGTTTTCGTTTTCGCGTAGTCATACGACAACCGGTCTTGCCCTTTGGACTTTGTAATTGGTTGTCACTGTGTAATAGTTGACCTTGTGTTGACGTTCTTGTGATATGAAATACGAAGGACTGTCCTATCAAGGAAGTTCTCGTTTTTTGCTGTCTTTTATCTAAATTGTGAAGTGTCTTATCGCAACTGTGGAATTTTTTTCACGTGGTAGGGACAACTCTCCGAATAAGGATTGGTGAAAGCGAAAGCATGAAGATATGTTTCTCATGATAGATATGAGATTACTTTGGGTACTTTATTGTCACCTAAAATATTGTGATGGTAAACTTGAGCGAGTTTTGGCAATGTAATTTTTCCATTCTTTTTGTGGTAAAGTCTTACTATGGGGTACTGTCATAGATATCTGACGCAATCGCTTAGAAATGCTTGATTTGATAAATACAATGTTTTGAAAGTCTTTTTATCTTAAATTTCGATGTCTTTTTCACCTTGCGAAAGCAAGGTTAAAAAAAAGAAAAAAATGAAAGAAAAGGAAAAATTTCGCATTTTCATTGTTGTAATCACTTTCCAAATTGTGCTATTGAATATAAAGGTGATGATCAGCTTTTTATTATAGCGATACTTAAAAGTTATCCTGCTTAGCCCTGTGAGAATGTTCTTCATAAAGGACTGCATGACGTTTTCAGAAAAAATAGCATTTTTGCTCATTCACCGTCGTGATTTATTGAGAACTGAGTATAATATTTTGTGTGTCGTTTTTTGTTTAACAAGAGCAAAAGTAGTGGGGTAATCCGATCCTTTTGTGGCGATCTGATTGCGCGTTTGCATCAGCTGAATCAGCTGACGTCACAACGTCGAACTCGTTCATCGATAAGATCGAAAAGGAGCTTTCGTTCCATTTAGGCCCTGGCCAGACTTCGCACAAAAGCGCCCAAAAGCGCTCAGAAGCGCGCAAAAGCGCTCAAATTTCTCTATTGGTGTCTCTTCACTTTCTCGTGTGAGGAAAGATGAGAGAGAGTGAGGAGAAATTAGAGAAGTTTGGGCGCTTTTGCGCGATTTTGAGCGCTTTTGGCCGCTTTTGAGCGAAGTCTGGCCAGGGCCTTATCGAGTAACGAAATCAACCTTTGCCCTAGTCTTACTTGCATTCATGTGAAGTTGTCAGAATGTTTTTTTTCTCTACCGAATCGGCTCAATAGTGCAAACATTTAGGAACGCGTTTTCGTCCTCTATCGCTTCAACTTCCAAAACCTTTATTTCCTATTGCGGGCGTTCCATTAGTAGAGCATCACATTGATCAACTATCACAGGTATGTCTAGCTATTTCAATTTGTGCTCTTTTTTTGTGTGCGTAAGGGTGCGATAATCATGCGTATTTTCGCCAGACTAGGTTATGTGTGGCTGCAGGAATAAAAAAAACCACATAGAAAAATGTTTTCATAAGCTTGTATATCAACTTTTGGTTCAAACAAATGTCAAAAACATTCAGCGATCGCACAGGGCTGTATGATTAATGCCTCAGAAGTCTGACTTGGGTGAAGCTGTGTTCATAGTCGAACGCCACAAACTCAATGTCAATAGCATGCTATCGCAGGCGTCGCCCGACTAGAGGTGTTCCTAGACCTGTTTTGTACTTTGCCGACACCCACGCGACTACGAACATTTACTGCTTCAACAAATAGCTTTGGAAGCGTGCTCGTCAGTTTTCCTTGATTATGCGGATTTCATTCCGCTGCCATAGTTGGTAAGGAGAGGACAGGTAGACAACTAGGCGATTCGCAGGACATTTTGTATAGATTGAAGGCACGGTCCGCCCTGAGGATGAAATTTTAATGTCGTATGACAGCAGAGCCTCTAACGAAGTAACCGCCCAAGTTCCGCCTCCAAATGATGAATACCGAAACGAACAAGTCACCATAGAGAGTTCAAGCGGCTCAGGAGTCTCCGCTCATAACTTGGGTATTCTGAAGTTAACAAGTTTAAGATGCGCTCTATGCATCTGGAATTGTCATAAGTCCTCCCTTCAATATGGATATCAGATTTTCGACGTTTCCATCTACCCTGGAGACCACTTCCGCATCAATTCATCTCATGTAGCGGGACTTGGGTGATAATCCAGTCAGAGGCTGTGTATGATACATCAGCAAAATCTCACCATCCTCAGTTCGCATGAACAGTGCCTCAAAGGCAGTGTCTCGACAGAATTTCGTTTCCCAGTTTTCTATCTTTTCGGAGACTCCTCGCCATGAGGAAATCGTATCTGAACTTTTCAGCGCATGGAGATGCCGAAAGAATTTTTTCCGAAGCTTTCCAGGTCCGGATTCAGTGGAAAATACGTTGAAGCGGGCGGAGTCCGGAAAGGGGAGGCCGGGCGGGGGAGACTTCTGGCGTATTCTCACTAAATGCGAAACTGAAAAGCTTCACAAAAAGGTCATTTTCGCCATTTTTATGCACTGAAGAGCCCAGATATCGATTCGTCATGGCGACAAGTCTCCGAATAAGTGTAAAACTGGACAGCAAAATTTGCCAGGACGCTGCCTTTGAAGACTATCGGTGTAGTACTGTAAAAAAATGTTTCAACCTGACTTATTTGGTTTTCAAAGAAGACGCAAAAACTTTTCATTTGCCACTTAAAAGCTTGTAAGCCTATTTTTGGGTTAGCGCAGAAAATGCCAGAAGTCATAAAGGTGGGGCGCAACTTGCAGAGAATCTATATTGGACCTATCACTGTGCAAATGCAAAATAATGTACCAGAAGGAGTTGGCAGAGCCGCTTGTATCATGTCATCCGGTGTACATACTAGCAATAGAATGCTAATTTTTATGCTTAATCTATCTCTTGCAGCTTTCTGGACTTTCTGAAATAGTACTTATTGGCTCGTATTCGTCAGACCTCTTCACAGATTTTATTGGAAGATGTCAACAAACTTACCGTATCTCCATCAAGTATGCACAAGAACAACAGCCAATGGGTAAGCTGTGAGCTAGTTGTTATTGTTTTCTTGGATAGTTTATATAGGTAGTCAGGGTGTAAAACATACTATGACTTTGGAATGAATGTCGAGTTAACCTGGAAATAAGTAGGTCTCTACCGCAAAACTACTAACTTTCAGGCACCGCCGGTGGTCTGGTGGCTCACAGAGAACTAATTCTCAAAGATTCACCTGCAGCACTATTTGTCATCAACGGCGATGTTTGCGGTGATCTTCCTGTGGATGAGATGGTCAGCCGAATCGCTACTCTACCCGAAGACAGTTGTTTACTTCTCACCACTGAGGCAACACGAGAACAAAGCGGTAATTTTGGAAACGTGAGTTTTTGGCACACTTCGCGTGGTGTATAATATTTTTACATGTATACTCCATTATACAGGTGGTTATCGATAATACCGGTCGCATTGTACATTATGTGGACAAACCCACAACTTTTGTTTCTACGCACATCTCTTGCGGAGTTTATCTGATAAAAACTAGTGTGGTGAAGGTGCGTTTGCCTCATTTCGTTATTTGAAAGTTTTATATTTACGTGAGACGAATTTTTCTCAAGGGTTTAATGTTGGACCATTCCACTAATTTATGGTTTGAAACTGATGTCTTCCCGAAAATGGCTTCCAACGGCAAGTTATACGCATTGCATACAACGCGTTGGTGGAGCCAGACTAAAACAGCAGCGTAAGTTTTTATATGATTCCCAACTTTTTTCCTCAAGATTTTATTCATTCGTTGCGACCTGATCACTTTGACATGAGACGTGTATTACGTTTTATGTATTCTTATTATTATGTACGCGCTATCATATTCAGCTAAATTTACTCGTATCAGTCACCGTAGTTTTTTTTTGATCCTCCAAATTTCTTTTTAAGGGCTGTGCTATATGCAAATCGACATTATCTGCGTCTTTTTAAAAAGAGATACGCAGCTCGTCTATGTAAAGATCGAGCACAAATTGTTGGTGATGTCTTCATCGATCCCAGTGCTGAGGTATCAATTTTGCGCGGCATAGAGAGATCAAGTTAAACCTGTATTTTGAGGTGGACAAGTCAGCTAAAATAGGACCAAATGTTAGCATAGGGCCAAATGCAAAGATTGGGAAAGGAGTGAGAATCAAGGTTTGGTACTATTTTGCTCAACTATTCTTTATTTAAAATTTGATTAAATATAGGAATCTATCATTCTTGCCGATGCAGTTGTAAATGAACATGCTTGTGTACTGCACTCGGTCATCGGATGGCGTTCCGTAATTGGTGCCTGGTCACGTGTTGAAGGAATTCCACTTGCACCCAATCCGAATTTACCTTTTGCTAAGGTTGGTATTTGAACACTTCCTAATCACTTTCTCATTATCAAATATCGAAATTTGTGAGATGTAGTCAATCAGTGTGTATTTAGCTTGAGATAAGTTAGATCTAAAATGCAGACCCCAAAGGAGGCGACACTTACCCCTACCTGAAAAGTAAAACGCTTTTGAAGTGCATTTCTCATGCATTGGTTCACTTGCATCTCTTTCAGCTTGAAAATAAACCACTGTTTCTATCGGATGGTCGTCTCAATCCTTCACTCACTATTC
Source organism: Cylicocyclus nassatus (assembly GCA_958299035.1). Classification (NCBI taxonomy): domain Eukaryota; kingdom Metazoa; phylum Nematoda; class Chromadorea; order Rhabditida; family Strongylidae; genus Cylicocyclus; species Cylicocyclus nassatus. The sequence continues at coordinate 10,413,577 of CATQJL010000112.1, read as the reverse complement.
TTGGCTCAGACGTTTCGATAGCACCGGAAACTATCGTTTTAAACTGCGTTGTCTTGCCTTACAAGGAACTGTCTTGTAGTTACAAAAATCAAATAATACTGTGATTGTTGGTCATATGAAAGTCTGTTAGATATCTAATCTGGTATGTATATGTATTGTCAAGTCAACATTTCCGTTCACATAGTATTTATTCGCTTTTTCTGTGATCATTGAGTGTCTCAGTTTGCTGTGCTGCTGTCGTTTTAGTTTTGGTTTTGCCAAAAAGAGCGATATGAGGAACGGTAATTTGTTAGTACCCATTCCAATATATATATCTATCTACGCTGTGATATTGCCTTTATGATTTATGAGAAGAAATAAATTATGCTTTATTTACGTTTTTTTTTTGAAACCTTAAAAGGTTGAGCGATTCGGGCAGTAGGCAATAATGACGTAAGTGAAGTGCGAAGCGAAGTTATTACTCGATTTCAAAATATTCATGGGTCGACGATGGGTGCGACGTTCGCAGATTTCCCTTTTTTATTTTCAAGAGGGTGTCACAAGCTAAGAGAACTGGAGTAGCGGTTGATGGTAGTCTTCTGACGTTTGCAGATGTCGCAGAGTCGAGTCGCAGATGTGCCGTTTTTGTCCGATCCAGATACGCCCTGAGCAACCTAACATCGGCTAATCACCCGGCGCCGTAGGGGGACCCGATATGTAAAGCATTTCCTTTCCTTGCTGTACGGATAATAGGATTTCCGCGGCAATAGCGGACTTATCAAGCCGTTTCTTGCCCTCGACGGGCATCGTCAACCCTGAGATGTGGAGTGAGGACCGTCAGCGAGCTGTCAGAGAGCACACTTTGCTGTACGTTGCAGGTTCCATGCCACGCGGCGGACCTAACAAGGAAACGATACTCAATGTCCGTAGCCTTTTGAGACGAGATGCATACCATTACACTCGTCTTCGAACGCTGGTTCCGAATCTAACTTCCGTTTCTGCTAATCGTTTCTCTGAAAGAAGTTATGGCGAATTTTGAGCCAAGTTTGGCCCCCAAGGGAAATATGGTCAATGGAACGGCCTCAATTGCGGCCACGTTGTGGTCAAGTAAATAATGCGTAGCCTCATAAGTTGACGCAGGTGTAGGTTCAAATCCTTTTGTGTTTTTACTTTTGCACTCCTTCACTTGTTCGAGAAAATTCACTCGAATTATGATCCTTGGTTACATTTTAGCGCAAACTAATCATTTATTCCAAATCTACACATTTTTTGAAGAGTAGGCGCTCACTTAGCTTGAGAGTGCGAAAGAAGGTTAAATGAGGCAATGCAAAACTGGAAAACAGAAAAGGATTCGAACCTACACCTGCACCGACTCATGAGGCCATCGCACTAACCACTAGACCACAGCGTAACGTTAGCATTGGCGCTCTGACCATATTTCACTAGGCAGCCAAACTCCGCCCGATCCATCGTAAAATCTTTAAAGCGATTAGCAGAAACGGAAGTCAGATTCAGAGTCAGCGTTCGAAGACGAGTGTAATGATATACATCTCATCTCCAAAGGCCACGGACACCGAGTATCGTTCCCTTGTAAGCGGATTCATGGGGACTATCTTGACAGAGTACAATAATATTAGATGTGCAGGAAGGCACAATAGGAAATGATGAGAGTGTGGTAGTCATACTGATTGTGTGACAATCGATGTGATTATTACACGAATTCTCACACATCCCATCATTTCTGTTTTTTTTGCGTTGGTTCACAAGACAACCTAGTCTTGTGCTTCCGATCTGGCAAATTTGATCATGTCGGGCGCGAAATTCCCGGTCTCTCCAGCTCGGGCTTTGCTGCCCATTCGAGTTAGCGTCCAAAACTTTTATAACTCAGGGGTTGGGCGCTTTCGTCTGACCGGGTGCTCGTTTGTAACGGTGAATGAGCTCCCGATCAGTGATCGGGAGATTGAAAGCCTCTGCCTTTCGGTATGCATGGCTTAAATTCTAAAAATAGAGTGATTGCTGTTTTTGGCCTGCAGAATGTTGCTTGAGACGGAAAAAATTAGAATCATTGAATTGAATCCTATAGGAACTGAAATTGGACCCTTTAGAGCTAATCGATGCTTTTTTTCGATATACGAAAAAACTATAGTAAAAATAATCAACATCCTTCATCGAAATGCCTTTCTGAATGCGGTTGATTATTAACACATTCAAGACAAGCCCAATTTTGCGATGGCTGCCATTTCGGACCACAGCATACTTTGCAATTTCGAGTTTGCGTTATATTTTCTTGCCACTGATGGATCCCATGGGCTGAAGTGTTGATTTTTTGAGAAGTATTTCAAGAGTTGTATACAGAAGTATGTTCAGTTCACCCAAAAAGTTTCGTAAGCTAGCAAAAACAAAAACTTCAGAAAGCATACGACCCACCGGTGAGTCCGTATTGTCTGAAATGACAGGGTACGTGCGACCCACCGGTGGGTCGTGTCGTAAATGTGTTAAGGGAGTTTCTCTGCCGTTCTTTTCGAGCGTACATTCAGACTCACTGTTTGCAAATGATTTTCTAAACCTTGTCATCCAGCTTGAAGCTAATTATAATTTTTTTTTGTGTGTGTGTGTGTGTGTTGTGTGTGTGTGTGTGTGTGTGTGTGTGTGTGTGTGTGTGTGTGTGTGTGTGTGTGTGTGTGTGTGTGTGTGTGTGTGTGTGTGTGTGTGTGTGTGTGTGTGTGTGTGTGTGTGTGTGTGTGTGTGTGTGTGTGTGTGTGTGTGTGTGTGTGTGTGTGTGTGTGTGTGTGTGTGTGTGTGTGTGTGTGTGTGTGTGTGTGTGTGTGTGTGTGTGTGTGTGTGTGTGTGTGTGTGTGTGTGTGTGTGTGTGTGTGTGTGTGTGTGTGTGTGTGTGTGTGTGTGTGTGTGTGTGTGTGTGTGTGTGTGTGTGTGTGTGTGTGTGTGTGTGTGTGTGTGTGTGTGTGTGTGTGTGTGTGTGTGTGTGTGTGTGTGTGTGTGTGTGTGTGTGTGTGTGTGTGTGTGTGTGTGTGTGTGTGTGTGTGTGTGTGTGTGTGTGTGTGTGTGTGTGTGTGTGTGTGTGTGTGTGTGTGTGTGTGTGTGTGTGTGTGTGTGTGTGTGTATCAACTTCTACTCTAACTTTATTGGGGAAACTATGATTTTATTAGGAAATGAAACGGTCTGACAAAACCAAAGTCTACTGTCGAACAAGGCGCATAACGAAGGGGGCGGGGGGAGCGGCGATCTGTGAGGACAGTTTATTGTAGGACGCTGCTGGGTAAGTTTCGCAACGACATAGCCGCCGCGTGTTACAATATCATCACAATTTCCAGCTACAGGATACAGTGCTACTATCTACTAAGGTTGTGGGGAAAATGTTTATCGTTGAGATGATTAGCACTGTTCATAGGTAACTCATCAACTGCATGGACTAACGACCGCGGAACACGCGATGTGTGTAGAACGCTTGTTTCAGTACAAATCGCCGTTGTGGCAACGCTATTTAACGCGCGTCGCGACCGCAGCAAACACGCCAATCTGTGTGGTCGATGAATCACCTATAGTCGAGTAGATTCCGCTTAATATTGCTTGCACTGTAGGCGAAAAGCGGTAAAATTTGCGCGTAAACACTTAGCCACGCCAATAATACCGGCATTCTGCGCGCTCACTTGGTCGGCATCACAGGCGCAGCTATTTTTTTCATCACAGGCGCAGCTATTTTTTTCACGCGCAAATTTTTACCGCAAATCACCTACAGTGCACGCACCTATTAAAGGCACCGTCCACCCAAATTCTCGACTTCCATGTTTTTGTCGCTTTCGGGCCTTCTGAAGGCCCTGATTTTGAGCATGAAGTCGAGAATTCCAGAAACCCCAAAAAGCCTATTATGGAGAACAAGCGGGAGGGTGGAAGTGGTCGCAGGGCTGCGGTGCTGTTATACGTCCGGCGCATATCAGCGCCGCAGCCCGCCAAATCTGCAAAATGGGCGGAGTGACCAGCTGGACGGAGTGACCAACTCTGCATTACGTACCTTTAGGAGCGGATTTCTCCCTCCGGAAGCAATCTTTTGCGGGGAAACTTCGAGATTGGCCTAGTGTGGGCCCACATTAGTATGCCATCGAATCTCATGAACCCTCACTTTGGGTGGACGGTGCCTTTAAGCGGTGAAGCTACTCGACTGTATATATGTATCGCTTGTTCGCACGACTGTAGCGGGCATAGGCGCTGCACCTCTAAAGCGGCGCGGTTTTGGTAGCGAGTGATCACTTCTATCAATGTGTGTGGATAGAGAAAAATCAGCTGTTGATCGACTTTAACCTATTCGCGTCCTAAACCGCGAACGGTGCCCGCTACGATAGGTTGGAACGATATGCAATACCAGCAATGTAGAATTGCTGCTTGCTCGCTATTTCAAGCCCGTAAAAATTATCAGGCTTTTTTGGTCCAAAATAGACATAACCATACACATGCTCGTTGCCCATGATAGGATTCAAGTATTCGTCGATCGCTGTTTTTCCGCAGCAAGCGTTATCCTCACAGGCGCACTTTCCAGTGAAGGCATAGCCACCCAGGAAGTAGTAGCCAGTGGTGTTGTAGATTTGTCCAAAATACAGTCTGCTGCGACCTGAACTGACACTTTCACTCTATAGCTTTGACCAGTCAGTCTCCTGGGATAGGAACATGTAGATTACGATAGCGCAAAAGTGATCCTAGAATCCTTCGAAAGTGATCCTTCAGTTTTCGCAAAGACCTTGGCAAGCACTTACTGGCTCCAGTGAAAACAGGGACGGAGACACACTGTGACTGTGGCTCACTCGCAATGTACAACCTGAACCTTCTGTAAAGTATATTACTCTAGCTCAGCATTGTTGCCAATAGTTGATACTGTTTCCGAGCTGTACCTTTGTGCCTCAGAAAACTTCTCCATCAGGGCGGAATTGCTGTAGAGCGGAATCCCTGATCCGGTGAAAAATACGTGAATAGTTGTCACTTGAAATGGTAGCTCGCTACAGGTCACTTCCTCGTCTGGCTGCATCTCGACGGGCTTAAATTCTACAGTAGGACGAAGCGCAACTTCCCATGGGCATGATGGAAGGGTCAGCGTTCGGTCTAGTTCGTATGTAATCACACTTGGCATATAAATGATGGTTCCCGATTGATAAACGGTGCAGTTGTCCTGCAGTGCTTTCCTTTGGGGTCGTAAGCACTTTGTGATTTAAAGCACACATACCTCAGAATAATGTACGAATTTGCACAGTTCGTGGTCGTAGCAGATATTCAGACACAACTCCACGCTATCTATAGATCTTCGGTAAAGCATTTTGGCCTCAAATTTGCCAGAGACTAGTTTGAAAGTGACTTCACGAAAGGCATGGACCTGGCAATCAGACTTTCCTAATTTAGTAAGCTTCCTCATATTACAAGCGTAATTTTACAATCTTCTCCAAAAACACTATATGATGCTGGAGAAATCCTGACATACCTGCTCACAGAGCAGACACAGCGCGAGAATCAGTTTCATAGACATTGTCTCTCTAAAAGTATAGGACATTTAAGGAATCATGACGATGGCGCGAGACACGCGCGCACTTCCAGCAAACGTATTCTGTTGGTTTTCATCACTCCTCGAATGATTTTTCTGCTTATCTACGTTATTATTTAGTCATTGGAAGCGACTGAGCTGAGCATTGAGATGATGCCTTTTTTCATGAGTCTTCAATGCTCCTGTGAGTGCAAAGGGGAACGGAACTTACCTACCCGAGATATTCTCGCACCTCATGGGTGTGTGTCTGCGGGGTATAATTAGGCACAGCGAGTTCGCTGCTTCCAGATTCTCCTTAGGATACAGCGCTAACTAAGCCCGGCCCACACATTCCACCTTTTTGGCATAGAACCAAGACATGCCAGAAAACCTGGCAATACCCCTAGACATCGAGACTAGCTCAGCGCCAGAAGTGCTGAAAGAGGGCTGCGAGCATAGTTGCGATAGGGGGAGTGATGGATCTTACCCCCTTCACTTTGAGGCAAACTCCCGATGACCCCCTTCACCTGGGCTGAGATTGGTATTGTACTCTGAGAATATGATAAAAATCGTTATTAAAAGGTTTTGCAGGCTAAGTAACTCAAGCAACAAGTACACTCATAAATTTACAAAAGAAACGGTATTTGTGTTTGTTTATATTATTTATTTGTCCTCGAAGCGTTCATTTGGAGAGCAGAAAGTGAAGACACAAAATCAGTTAATTTTTGAAGCACATAAAATCCCTCATATCTCGCGGCACAGAAGAACTAGAAAAAACTCGACGGTCTACGTCGATTCTCCATGATCTCAGCTTTCGAATGGTATACAGCATGTTAGGGCTTCTTTGCTTTCCGGCGCTAAAAATCATTTGCTCCGGTAACCGATAAAAGCCAATACATTGGTGGAGCTGGATTGGAGCAAGCTAATAGTAAATATCTCCACCCCATTTTTGAAAAGTGGTTAGTTTTTTCGCCCAGCAACCTATATATCATTCGAAAGCTCAGGAAAAGGGGATTCGACCTAGACCGTCGACTTCTTTCTAGCCCTCCTCTACCGAGAGATACACCACATTTTATCTGAAAACATGGTCATTTTCAACAGCAGATTTCTGCCAAATGAAGACCTAATCACTGCTGATTATCTATCTATGTTAAAGAGCAAGTCTTCATTAACAAACGTAGACCGTCGACTTTCTCGTAGCATTCATTTGGAGAGCAGAAAGTGGGTACACAAAATCAGTTAATTTTTGAAGCACATAAAATCCCTCATATCTCGCGGCACAGAAGACCTAGAAAAAAGTCGATGGTCTAGGTCGATTCTCCATGATCTCAACTTTCGAATGGTATACAGCATGTTAGGGCTTCTTTGCTTCCCGGCTTTAAAAATCATTTGCTCCGGTGACCCATAAAAGCCAACACATTGTATAGGTCGTCCCGAAAGTTCTTGCGCACGATTTTCAAAAATGCATAACTTTTGATTTTTCCAACCGATTGACTGCTTTTATTTTCATATGAAATAGTAAGTCATGTTTTTTATAATGACATCTTATTTGCTTACTAATGGTCATCTGTTGCATAGAGAGCGATAGAAGAATATTGGTCAAAATTTGAATTTTTCGGGTAGGGTCATAAAAAATTGGAAACTTGCAACAAAATCGGAGCAGTCGGGATTGTAGGTTCTTTTACCAGCTCTTTCCAACAGTGCAAAGTTTGCGCTGATTGAGGGTCTCTATGAAAAGGTATGATTTTCGAGCAAGCAATACAAAAGGGCGAATTTGGTTCATTTTGGCATTTTTCAGGGAAATCATAACTTTCCATAGAAACGCTCAATCGGCGCAAACTTTGCATTGTTAGAGAGAGCTGGTGAAAGAACCTACAATACTGACTGCTCCGATTTTTGTTGCACTTCTCCGATTTTTTATGACTACATAGAAAATTCAAATCTTGACCATTTTTCTTCTATCGCTCCTATCTATGCAACAGATAACCATTACTAAGCAGCTGAGATGTCGTTATAAAGAGCATGACTTACCCTTTCACATAAAAGTGAAAGCAGTCAAATCGGTTGGAAAAATCAGTAGTTATGAATTTTTGAAAATCGTATGCAAAAACTTTCGGGACGACCTAATAAGAGCGAGGTGGAGCAAGTTAATAGTAAAAAATGTGCTGTGGATTGACATCTTTGTCAGCACTAACGGGAACGTGAGCGATCGCGTCTATTCAAGCGCGCTTATCGTTGTTATATGTTTATGTTTTTTTAGTAAAAAATGCGCTTTTGATTGACAGTTATGCCATCATTATTAGCACACACTCAAAAAACTATGGGAGATTGGTGAATTTCCACACCTTCACACAAAAATCCGCCCATTTCTGGAGTCTATACTCTGTAAACCTAGTGCTGAAAAGGTCACTTTCATGAAAACGCTCTAGACTCACTTTACCTAATTTGTAGAGAATGGTTGGTTTCAATGAATCAAAACTTTAAGACATTCAGAAGAAAAACATGTTATTAAAATATCCCTTAATGTTTTAGAAAGGTTGGCAGTTTGAAGACGAAACGGCAGGTAGAATACTTTACAAAATCGCAGATAACTCGCATGTGTTCCAGTTCAACAGCGAGGCAGAAGGAGACGCCGATGAAAATGTTGTCGACATTGATACAGAGTTGACAATCGAGCGAAACTCTCCGATTTCCTACATAAGGAATCCACGCAGATTGCCTAGTTTCAATGAGGAAATGGGAAGTCCATTGCTAATCTTCAGGTTGCTGAAGATTTCAAAGCTGCTAAATTCACAAACATGGATATGAACATAAGGAAGGTGTTAGTACGAAGCATAGCTACTGCTCTTAGATCCCGACTGGAGTGCGAATCCAACTCTGTGCTTTATGGTTTTGGAAGTTATTCGCCTTGTGAGATTATGACCTACGATATTGAAAAAAAAAACCAACGCGCAGCATAGTATCTACTTTTTTCGGCTATTCCGCAGATGCTGTTAAAGAAGAAGTTGAGCAGCTTTCTCATCAGTTAACAGGACGTATGCCAGAGGAGGTGAAGCCAGAGTTCGACAGGGTCCAAAAAAGTATGCAATATTTCCTTCCCGTTGTTGCGAAAGCATGTGCGATCTCGCTCTTTCCTCATTACTTACCGCAAAAATCTGATGGACTTACTAGCAAAGCTAGTTTCCATTCCGACTAGCACGGCAGAGGTGGAGAAAAAAGTTTTCTATCTACTTTGTTATCAGAAAACAACGCAGAAGTCGTACAACGATGGAGCATCTAAGCAATTAGTTAAGGTTTGTCAACCTTCTGCTGAACATATTGTTATCTAAAAAATTCATTTGAGGGATTGGTATAAGTGGTCCAGACAGGCTGTTACCGTATGACTTTTTGAAATATCCTAAAAGATCGTATGAAGAAACTGGTCACCTACCTGCTGACTTTCCTGGTGCTACCAGAGGGCCAGGAAAAAATCACAAAAGCGCTTAGAAAAAGAAAAAATCCATTTTCGACTCAGAACGCTTTTGCACGCAATTCTACTTCTACTTCGATGACCTTTTGGAGAAAGAAGAAGATTTTTTCAGGCAGCGAACTTGTTGTCTCTGACGTTAGCGATAGTAATGTTGTTGATGATGATGTGCAGGAATTGAAGTTGTTCCTAACTTCTACATCTTTTGGGATAAACCTCATTGCTTTCGTTTTTTGTTGATGCAATGAAACAGAAGCACAGATCTTCATAAAGTCAATTTTTTCAAAAATTTTGATTTCTTTCAAAATTTTTAAAATTTTTTTCAATTTGTGCCTAAATAAAGTGCAGATTAGAGCTCTTCATACCATGCTTTTTTACCTTTTCTCTCTTCCTCCCCCCCCCCCTAGACTCACATACCCCCTTCACCCTGGAAGGTTGGGAACAGCCGAGACCCCTTCACCTGGGGAGAGCCCGGCTCCCCCTATCGCACCTATGGCTGCGAGGCTCAAAATGGAGCTAATGGAAAGAAAAAAAAAGGTTGTAATCAGGAGGATAAGGCAAATCTGAATATGAAAGCCTGAAATAGAAATTCTCAATTTTATGCAAAAAATCCATAAACTTAAAAGTCAAATCATTATCATTAAGGTGCTACATCTTCAAGACATGCTGTTCTCACTAGAAAAATGGGTCATTTTTCCAACGTTCCGAGAGAAACAGTGAAAAAGCAGTTTTACAGCGTCCTAAGGCGTGCTTTATTTTTTGTCGAGATTTCTTAAGTTAAAAGTCAATTCACCAAAACAAAATTTCGGCTCCTATAAGTAAAGACAGCGCAAAACCAATAGCATATTTTGAATGAGCGCCTCAGAAAACCCCTAAATTCGTATATTAATCGAAATCGAGCAGATAGTTGCTGAACATTTATTTTGTGATTCTATTGAGTTCCCGGTTCCATGATGATTGATGGATGTCTCTAAAGAGTCGATGGATGGGGGGCGGGGCTTAGAATACATACAGATAGGCTCTGTACACTATGCTAATTGCGTACCTGACTGCTAATAATACCTAAGGTACGCTGCGGCAAATCTTTCGAGTAGGTAAGTTCCCGCACCCGTGCAAAGCCAGGAGCCCTAATTGTAATACAAACGGCTTAGGTTCTGAACTCTATTCTATCACTTCCTACATTAGGTTAAAACGAAATCTCAACAAGGATGTATTGGAAACATGGGGTTTGAAATATCAAAGCATTGCACTACGCACTCCACAGGAAGAAAAATGTCATTCTTCATTGGATGCCGTAAAGAATCCTCACCATCCATACTCTGTGGAACTTGAAAAGGATATGATGACGAAATAGAATGTTAATTTTACTATTTATCAGATGCTATAATATTAATACATACATACTTATGCAGATGGTTCCCGCTGATTCAAACTTTAGAACGCACCTCTCGGCAAGCAGGATGATGGCTTCTGAGCTCGCGCAAGGCTCTTGGCTGTTTTATCTATCCCACTGAAGTTTTCGAAGTTTCTATAGAAACTGCAATTTTCCTTGTTCAATGAGCTCTAGGTTCATGATAGATATCCGCATATAAGGTCTGGATCAGCTTTCAAGCAAGACATAATTTTTCTCAAAAGAGTTTATCCATGACAACTACAGTGTTGTTCAAAGCTATAAATCCACTCCATATACCACATCATCGTGCCTAACACACAACAAAATAAGCTGACTCTACAAATTACCGTAAAAATGCAAGAGTTTCAACTTTATTTGAACCAGCGGCTAGGCTGTTTACGAAAAAAAATGGAGATTATCATAACACAAGCGTAGGCGACTAATATGAAGAACTACTTCATCCCTCTTTGCATTTTAGTTTATTTATGCTATGATCTATCCCCTCACAAATCTTAATCATAATTTCACATTCTCAAAATGAAAAAGTCCACGAGTAAAATCTGCAGTAGTATTCAGCTTATCAATACAAAGCCTTCCTATACCGCAACACACTAGTTTATTCGGAAAAGTGCAGTAAGTAAGAGGCTGTATGCCCTTTTCTAGCCCTTTTATTTTTTTGGAAGTGATACTAAGTCAAAGCAAATGGAGCGTATCTCCCCCCCCCCCCCCCAACCCTATCTTCTCTACAGTGCACTCACCACGACTCGTAAGACTACGGTAGTGCAGCGCAAAAAAAATTCGTTTCTAAAAGGATCTTGAATTTTTTTATCCAGACGGATCCATTCGAAAAAATTGGGTATGCGGCGCTTTTTCTCTGCAAGAGTTATTAAATCCAAGTGATGAAACTTTTATGTACTTTCGCCTTTCCATAACTGTCCACTGCGATCCAACGATTTTGAATGATAGTTAAAGCACCATTTGAGTCTCAGAAACTTCTTTTGCTCTCAATCAAATTAAGATCAGCGAATGTGCAAGATAATGAAGACGAAGTGCTACGCAATTTATTCAAAAGCCACTTGGCGAGAATTTGGGTCCTGCAGTGATGGTGGATGTAGATGATTTCCATGGTTTGATGAAATATGAAATGCTCATGGTTAACCAATTCCTCTGCGGCAGTTTCGAAACCTATAATGAGTTTCCGGTAAAGTTCGTGACAAAAGCCTAGGACTTGAAGATGATTGTAATTATATAGTCAAAACTATTTTGACTAAATCGAACTACACGAGTAGCCACGAAAGAGGCGAATCGCGGATGGTCAAAAAGATGTTTAAGACGTAGAAGATATTTCTTTTTGATTTAGAATCTCTGTACTATGCACCGTTCGATTTTAAGCACATGTAAATCTTCAATGTTCTGTTCTAATTCTATTGAAGTGTAGTCAGATAAACAATGCCGAACACAAGGCTTATTAGCGGGGTAGACTCTTCGAGGGGTTTTGCCTCGGTATGCAATGTATTACGGTGAAATAGACAACGAGAATGGTGGTTCAGTGGTTTATTAGGATTACTGTAACCGAGAGCGTGAGATTGTGACCTTGGGTGGTCAACGTGTGATCAAGAGTGAGGTGAGACCTCCCAGGTGGACGCAAGGCAGACATGGCCCGCCCACTTGACTATGACGTCATATGGCACGGGTATCAGGAATCATCGATCGGTCGATGATAAGGCTACTGTTGGTGAAGGCGTTCACAACGTACTTCTACTAACATAGCTTACACCTCCCACATCCCAGGAACTATCACTGAATTGTACAAAAGCAGCAAGTTGCTGTAATGACTAGCACTCAATATATCCACATTTCGTCGGCAGTGTAGGATGTCTGCTTGGTGGTCTTTCTTGTCAGAAAGGGACGTCTGGGAAGCTGCCATCACAAAATTTTTAGAAAATTCAAATGAATGTTTATGAGGCCTTTAAACAGGCTCTTCGAATGGATAGACCTTGTAAATTTTGTAGCGCGGAAATACTGAGAAACAACCGATACTGTATACCTGGGTTATCATATAGGCAAAAGTCATTGCAAATTACATTCCTCATATTCAGAATCAGCTTCTCATTTGACTTGTGGTAGGATTTTAGCATTTCCACGTTTTATTTGAGGCTGATCGATTCTCAGTGATTCCTTGAAAGTCCTCAGCGTGATCCTACAGTAACGAAGATGACAAGGGGATACATACATGTAGAGAATAAGATGATTGTATACATGACTAGCACAACTGCATCTACATGTAGAGATGAGAAATCGGCTTGTTGTGGTTGGTTGTGGCGTTGAGTGAGTTGTGCGGCTAGTCGTTGAGGGTGAACCATTGGATTGATGACGAAAAGAGGCTGGTAGTAGTAGAAGTAGACGGTGACGGTTGTGGCAGTTGTTGAGGTGCGGCTTGTTGAAGACGACGGCGATTGTAGACGAATTGTTTGACGATTTGGCGATTTGAAAGGATTCAGGCGAGAAGAAGTGCCACAGGAACCTATCAGCTGATTATGACCGAAATCATAAGGCTGATAGGCACTGTAGCGCTCCGGGAGAGGAGTTTTCTGGGAAAAAACAGCACAGTAGCAAAATATAGTGCGAAACCTCTCCTTTTTGTTTAACAGTTGCTTACAATAGCTGAAGTTGTAGGAATCCGCTCATGTTTATTGGATTTTGCTAGTTTTGCCAAGCAATACGCAATTGGAGCTGATACCAAGCGTAGCGTCCATATGACTATGCGGATCATTAGTTTGATTACGCGGAATACTACTTTGACAACGTATACTAGCACAATGGGACCACCTAGGTAGGTCGCGATCGCGAGAATTGCTGCAGACGTGAGTGCTGCTATAGCGAGATGCCAATGGTTTCTTATGATCTCTACCAGCGGTGTGATGTCTGGCACGGTGATGTCACTAAACCATTGGTGGTGCAAAGGCACCGCGTGGGAATCTTCCTCGAAGGGCAATGGATCAGCTGATATGTGGTAATTGAGAGTACCTTGAAGAGCAAAAGATATAGGTCCATGGTGGCACTGCGCAGTACATTTCTCGTTGATTACTGCTCGTTCAAGTGCTAGATTAACAGAGGTGGACTCATTATTTGACGAACATTGTATATTGAAATATTGAGTCTCACACGAAATCGTCACCGTTCTCTCAAAAGAAGAAAGGCAATGTGCGATGAGAGTAGCGCATGCAAGCAGCTATAGCATCCAGTCAACTTGCTAAGACGAACTTCGCATTCCGCTAAGAATATTTCTTCAGCTGATTCAGCTAATATTGAAGATGCAATTGACATCGTAAATTCGCTTTCATCTGAAAGGGCTATCACGTCGTTACCTGATCGCGTTATAATGGAAACTGGAGTTTCCAGCGGTAGCATTGTAGATGAGCGATTTCTAAGGGCATTGATCGAATCATCCGGACATAGACATCGATGAACGGAGTTATCGCAATGGCATCGCATACTTGTTGTGCATGATGAGAAGTTACGTTTAGCTTGCAATTCACTGCTACATTCCACTGGAATTTGGAATTTGTCTGGTAAGACAAATGACTCTTTTCCAGAGAGGGCGAAACGTTTGTTTAGCAGTGGCAAGGATAACTTCTGAATAGAAACGACCGTTACGTCAAAATTGTTGATTTTTTCCGTAACATATGGCTGGATCAAGCGAGTGCTCATTGAATTTTTGCCCGTTTTTGTGTATTCTATGCGAATGTGCACTTAGGTTTCCACTCTATACAGGATACTACTTCAAATACCTGATCGGAGATTGGTCTATGTGCGACTCGGTAGAATTGGCATGCTGGTAGTGGGAGAAGGCATCCGCAGGGGATTCCGCCGCAAATGTCAATGCAGCCGGAGTATCCTGGATATTTTCTGGACTTTCGCAATTTATCAACTGTCTCGTTTGCATGCATAGTATGACACTTGTCCTGAATGCATGATCCTGCTTGCGCACATCTTTCGACGTGGAAGATGCGAATCTTCGTATCTCTCGTGAAAGTCTGGAGGACTTTGGAACAAGTGAATTGCGTCGGTCTCTTGGTAAGCTTCACCGTACCTATGGTCATATTTCCATGCATAATTTCGATGCATATCTCTGATATGATCTTATTGAACAACAGCTCATTACTGTACTCGTAATGGCAGCTGTCTGTGTCAGTACAGACAAGGTTTGCAGTATGCCTTGTGTAACCTTTCTGACAAGCATGCGCGCTTAGTACCAATGAGCTTGCCAAAATGCATATGGTAACTACATTTAGTCCAGGAAGAGGAGCTGGTGCGAAAGTTGGCAGCTGTACTTTAGAAGTGGGGTTTTCCACTGAAGTTCTGACTTTGGGTTTATTTCGCATTTTTTTGTTCAACTTCCATATTGAGCAGATAACTACTATAGCTAACATGGTAATGATGTATGAAATAATGGCTACAGTAGCAATAGCACCTAATGGCCAACAATGGGGATTTCCCAGAAGTGTTTTTGATAGAATTTTTTGATGAGCACAGAATTCTGGTCTCTCACAGGTCATTATTGATTTCTGTGCGCCTTCGCCGCTGACTTTACGTACCAATGCCGTATCATTGATTGGTGATATGGGAATCGCATACCTTACGCCGCTAGTGAGATTATCGATTTTCTTGCAATCGTTATCGATGCATAGCGTGAAAGGCGCGCCTTGCGGTGCGATGTGAACCTTGCCCGCATAACAGCTGATGCCGGAAGAAGAGTTCAGAGCCATAATTGGCGATGCTAGCGACATTATGGCTAGCAAAAGAAGAGAGTATGGGATTTTGGGAATATGAATAGATTGATTAGTACTCCTTTCAAGCTCTTTAATAGCATTACGAGCTTTGGTTTTTGAAGCTCTTTCGGGCAGTTTTCTTACAACTTTCTCTACATTTTGCGGAGGTTGTTGATTTTGTGGTACATCGGTTTGAAGTGTTACCTCAGTTGCGCTCCGAATTTCCAGTGGGAAGATTTTATTGACTGGACGCTGAATGATTTTCTTGTTGGGTAAGAGAATCGTTGCAGATCTTATCAATCCGTCAGCGCTTTTCACGGTGTCAACTACTTTACCATATGACCAGCATCCTCTCGGATCTCACCTACTTGCGGATTAGAACGTAGGATTGATCGAGGTTGCTTGAGGTGTAATCTTTGCATTTCTCTCAGGGATGTGAGATATTCAGTGTTCCATTTTTCCCAAAACTTGTTAGCAATGGCTTCGGACGACTGAAGCGCTTCATTTGCTTGTTTTTCTGTCTGAATTAGCAATGGATCATAGTCACGATCGTTAAAGTCATCCACAATTTCGGCTGTGGGAATGGAAAAAGAAAGGTTGCCTCTTAGGAAATCTACTGGCCTTAGCGGTATCGCCGCAATATCACTAGAACTTAGCTTTGTAAGCGGTCTAGTATTGACTATTGTTTCGATGCGTGCAACAGCGGTACACATATCGGCAAAAGTAAGGCGTTTGCGCCCAATTGATTTATTGAAGGCTTTCTTAACTATGCCGACTAATCGTTCCCATGCGCCACCCATCCAGGGAGAAGCTGGAGGATTGAATAACCACTGTATTCTTTCAGATGCGCAATAGGACATTACTGAGGAGCTTTGATCATGTCGTTCAAACATTTTCTGAATGATCACCTCTCCTAGCTTGAAATTAGTCCCGCAATCGCTGCGAACTATTGCGGGGCTCCTCTTCGAGATACGAATCTCAAGAAGCTGTTCAAAAATGCACCCGCAGTGAGGTTTTCAACGACCTC
Source organism: Cylicocyclus nassatus (assembly GCA_958299035.1). NCBI lineage: Eukaryota > Metazoa > Nematoda > Chromadorea > Rhabditida > Strongylidae > Cylicocyclus > Cylicocyclus nassatus. The sequence continues at coordinate 10,397,419 of CATQJL010000112.1, read as the reverse complement.
AAGATGTACTGCACGGGTAGTGAGACAAGTATATAGGCAAATATACATCTTTTCATTGGATTTCGATGTAAATGGGCCCATGAAGTCACAACCAACATTTTGAAAGGGTTTTGTTGTTACCACCCTGTCTTTTGGTAATGATGGCATCATGGGAGCGCCAAAAGGAGGTCCCTGGTATTTTTTGCATATCACGCAGTGTTTGACCAATTTTTGGAAGGCCCGCGATGGGCGAGGTATCCAGAACCTTTGCCTAGCTATGCATAGGGTGTGATCTTTACCGCAATGGCCGTTGTCAACATGGATTTTTTCGAGCAGTAATCTCGTCAGTTCCGAGTCTTCTGGAACATAAATTGGCGACTTCGTATCAGATGGGATCATCGCATTTTGAAGGCGAGAATGATGACGAATTATGCCATCTTTGTCCAAAACTACTTGTTTTTCATGGAAGCGTTTTTTCAAGTCAGCGACTATCACGGTTTTGTGCTCTTGTGCAATAATCAACTTTTCAGCCAGATCAACGTCATTTGCCGTAATTTCTGGTGCTGAATCAAATAGTTTGACTGATGCAATGAGTTCGATATTGCGATTTCTGTTTTCATTAGTTGCATCTACCCATTTTTGAGCAATTTTACCGACGGTGGCCATGACCCTACCTAAGTGCTTTATTTAGCTTGGAAAAGCGACTTAGTTGAATAAGCTTATCATGGTTTTCAACTGTGGTGATTGTTTCTACGTTGCTGACAACAATCGGCTTGTCCTGCTCCACAATTTCTTCACAATAGAGGTCATCCATTGGTTTTAATGGCCACTGGCTGGCGTCGTTTTTCAGTCACTGTGGACCTAAGACCCAATCATGATTGGCGATTTCGCTGGCAGTAAGACCTCTGGATCCTGCGTCAGCAGGATTGAAGTTGGTATCAACATGATAAAATTTTACTAATATGTTCATGGCTTCAAGTTGTTCTTTGATTTTGAGGATACGATCTCGCTGATTAGCGACGAATATTGGCACCTTTTTGTGCGATTTTATCCAACACAAGGCGATTTCGCTGTCGCTAATTAGGCACACCTCGTCTATGCCATTTTTAGAAGCTTCGTTGATGGTTTTGCTCAGTCTGGCTGCCATCAAAATTCCAAGTAGTTCAAGTCTGGGAATTGTTTGAAAACACTTTTTCGGAGTTAAACGTGTTTTACCGCTGATTAACGGTGAGATATAGCCAGATGACTTATGCTGCAAGTATGCGCACGCCGCCATTGCGGCCTTGCTGGCGTCCGCAAAGACCCACAGGCATTTTGCGCCTCCTGTGTGGTAATTCTCTGGCATGTATCTATTAATTGACACTACTGCCTGGTTGACCTCACTGCACAGGTCACTCCATCGATTGCATATTGCATGAGGGAGCGGAGTTTTCCAATCAACTCCTGTGTCAAATACTTCTCTCATCATCGTTTTCAATCTCACGAGGAGAGGTCCTGCAAGACCTATGGGGTCAAAAACAGAGTTGATTTGACTGACTATGTCTCTTTTAGTCAATTGTGTAAAACTTGAAAAGTTCGTTTCAACTTTGAACCTGTCATCTATGGTGTTATAATTGACACCCAGCAGCTTTAGCGGACCAGGAGTCAGCAGGTCTTGTTTTGCTATTTTGCTGTTCACTTCATTCGAATTTGAAACGTATTCTCGCAAATTCATCCCAATTTGAGCGAAAAGAGATTTTGTTTCATGATACTTGCTGACGGCTTCATTTTCAGTATCTGATAATAGTAGAATGTTGTCTACATACAAGTTCTGAACTATTTCTTTTGCTAGAGCAGAATTTTGTGAATTCAAATAGGCTAAAATTGCCATATTCAGAATGTTGGGAGAGGCTGTCACTCCAAATGGCAGCCGGTTAAATCTATACTCCACTATGTTATCTTTAGTGGGTGGATGGTCTACATTTTTAACCACAAAAATCTGCACAAGTCTTTATGTGCTTTAGGCAGACGAATTTGCGTAAACGCTGCTTCGATATCGCATGTCAAAATAAACTTCTTGAAACGCGAATATGTGAGAATGTCGTGAATTTTATTGACAAACGACTCTCCTTTTTGAATCACATCATTCAGGCATAGTTTTCCTTTTCTTTTGGAAGATGCGTCAAAAACTATGCGGAGAGGAACTTTTTTATGAGCTTTCCAAACTCCTGAATGTGGCATGTAGTAGATGCCAGCCGCCTGAGAATTAGGTGTCTTGAAGGTTTCAATGATCCCCTCATTTTTGTACATATCAATCAGGTGGCAATACCATTTGCTCTGCTCTGGATTGCTCATCAATGTACACTGTAAAGATTGGAGCCTCCTGATGGCTACAGTGTAATTATCCTCAAGATCGATAACATTTTCCTTGAGGGGGAAAGGAGCTGTCACTATTCCGTTTTCAAACGAAATTTTGCGTGAGTAGTCCTCGAAGTATTTTTGTGTTACTTCATCTTTTTGGCACTCTTGTGAAGTTATACCGAGTCCTTCAAGCTCAAAAATGTTTTGAAGGAGCTCCTGTTCACTTTTTTTGCACACGGCTGTCATACTGTAATTGACAGATTCCGTAGTGGATAGGTTTGTGGTCAGCCCACGACCATAAATCGTAGGTCCAAAGACCGTATTGGCGATGTAAAATCCTGAGGGAGTTTTTTCACCATGTTTTGGATCGATAACTAGGTCATGGTAATAATCGAGACCCACTAAAATGTGTGGAATTTGGTGTTCTCCACGTATGCATGGATTTGCCAAGCATATGTTATTTGCTTTCAGAAAAGCTATATCCGTTGTATCGAGTTTGACTGACGGAAATCCATTGGTAATTACTGGTTTTGTTTGTACCGCAATCTCAAGTTCCTCGCCGAAAACGGTTCCGACTTTTAACGGTATGACATGACTTTTAAACGTCTCGGTGTGACCGCCGATACCCGACATAGTACAGATTTCCGTGGTTAGCTTCGGTAGTCCAAAGTGATCTACTAATTTTTCCTCAATCACTGTTTTTTGTGCACCAGAATCGAAGAAGAATAGCACTTTCTCGAACTGCTGTCTTCGAACGTTCCAAATGTTACCTTCGGCTGTCATTAGTACGAGTTGTTTGTTGATGCCAGCCTTTAAATCTGAAGGTTGTGAAGTTTTTGCACCCATATGGATGTTATTGTAAGCCATTCTGTTGGCGTCGGCATTATCTGCCACAAATCGTTGACCGCGATTATTTTGGAAAGCCGGTCTCGAATTGTTTTGGACCGGATTCCGGCGGTTATGATATCAATTTGCTTGATTTTGAGGCTTTTGTTGATTTGTTTCCCTCTTAAAACACAAACTGGAGTGATGTTTTTGACCACAGAGTGGACAATCTGACTTGCTACAGTCATAACTAGTATGTCCTGGAGAGTAGCATTTCCAGCACCTATTCTCGTCTCTTAGTATTTTGCGGCGAGTGTTTTGATCTGTTATTGTTCGACACGACATTGATGCATGGTTATTTCTATGGCAGAATATGCACTTATCTGCAGCATGAGGTCGTTGATTGACATGCTTATCTTTAGAAGTGCTGACCTTATTGTTTATGGTATGGCCTAGTCTGCTTTCGACGAAGCACTTGGCGGCAATTTCTTTCTTCAATTGCGCCAGAAGATCACCAATTGTTCGTTTGTCTAGCGTTTGGCCAGAGATCAGAACAGACTTTACGATGCCTTGTGGGAACTTGGCGATAATGGTCTCATACTCAGACATTCGCGGTTGTCACCCGCAGGTTAAAACGATGTGATCTCATTGACCAACGGCGCGTCACACGAAATCGGTGTCGGGGCAAAATCAGGTCACCTGTGTTTGCAGCGCGGCGACCTGCGGGACACACCATAATGCCCCGACAGGGCATTCTCCGGTCATTATCAGAGTGACCTGCGGGAGACACCATAATGCCCCGATCCTTAAAGCAGCGGTTCACCCTGATGGGTACATATATCCAAAAAATTATGTGTAAGGCAAAAATTCGTTTAGCAGTGATCCCTTGCATTGACGAAATAGTGCCTAAGAAAATCAAAAACATGATGAAAATGCAGAAAATGATCATGTTTATGTGCGCAAGCCGATCTCTTCCGTTTTAAGATTTCAGTCAAATTCAGCTCCTAAAAATACGATGCCTTTCGTTAATTCATTTCATATTCAAAAACCTCAATCGGGCTGGCTTTTAAAAAGCAGACTGTCTTTTTTCGGTTGTACAGACAAGAGCAATTGTGGGACTATGATTGAGCGAGTCAGAAAGCTGAATATCATTTTTTCCGTGTTTGAAAGATGGGTTTTGACAACTGCGATTTCTTCTTTTCGGTGTGGATTGTTGCCTCATCATGCCAAAATTCAAACAGCTTCTGATACTCGTTAATTTCGAAAAATTGCGATTTTCGGGTTACAGCGGCTGGTTAATTAAAATTTGAGCTAGTCACTTTTAAGTAAGGAACGAAGTCAGAAAGGACCACAATGGAACAAAAGAATGTGTAGAAGACGACTACCATCGAAACATGTATGAAGTAGAGCAAAGAATGGATTTTTGGCAGCCCATCAAACTTCATGTGAGCCATATCTGAACAAGCAGGATTTCGCCTTCTAACTCGCCCATTCTTGATCCCACGAATTCTCTTTTTGGTCTAACTGCGAGAAAAAAGACCCCTCTTTCAAATACGGACCATAGACTTGCCAAAAAGTGACCCAACGAGAGCCGTGGACGAAAGTCCGCAAAAAAACATTGCATGCATTGTGGAAATTTCTCTGAAGAGAATAAATTCTCTTATCAAGGCCGGAAGCCAGAGCCATAGCTGGTCACTTGACTAGCTATGGCTTTGCAGACGGGAATTCAAATCTGATGGGGTACGGGTACCAAACGTGCATTTTACACCCAGATTTAGCTCTTTGTTTCCTGCATGAAAATAAATTTGAGTAAATTTTTTTACACAGCAGCAGTCCATATACGGCTGCAGCCGGTCTTACTTCCGTGAAACTGCGAAAACAAGCTATGGAAAAGCCCATTCTGCAGGAGAAATTTTCTTATAAAAACACATTTTTCGAACTGTGACAATACTTCGGGCGCTAAACTGTTTTTTTTTTGCTGGAAAAGTATTGTGTCATAAGGATTTTCTCGTAAAATGACGTTTTCGCAAATTTTTGTTCTGCACGTGTCAGCTTGAAGCTACCCACAATAAGTAATGGATAGTATAAGTTACATGTTTTGACAGATTTTAGCTAGCTAGCGACGCCTCAACGGTTTGTTGAACGCGACACAATATTACGATATTTCAAGTTTGTTTAAGCTTGTAGCTGGCTTGAAACTTAGTCAAATCAGGCTTGTGGTTAACAATTTGAGTCTAAGCTCACAAAATTGCACTCCGCAAATTTGCTGAGTTGGAAGGAGTCCTGAAGTAACCTACTGAATTGAGAAGAAAATGCTTACCTTCGATCTACAACGCCAGCGCAGAGATTGCAAGTGAAGTTACCATTTGGACGCGCGACCTCATCTGAACTGAAAAACCGTCAAATCTCCTACGGAAACGGTGACCTCACTTTTATTGATGTGCTGGTAAAATTGAGGAAAAATAATAAGCGAAACTGAATCAAAAGGCACCATTAAGTATGATTAAGATAGAGTAGGTCTGGTATAATGACAAGTTTATGTTATGAAAGAACACAAATGATCCAAAGGAGCGATTATAAGCGACTAGCTGGCTTACCCGGCTCCGCCTGGCCCTGTCAAAAACGATAAAGGTTCCATTTCTATCCCTGTACACCTTTATTTGTGCCCACTTCTACATTCCCTATTCCCGCTGCGTGAGTAATCAGTATGCTCACCTACCTTCCTCACCAACCCCCAGCCCCGTAGCTCAAACTTTGCACAAAAAAAAAAACAATAAAATCGATAAAAGTAAGGATAATTCTAAAATCTGGTGGCGTTATTCGGCTATCCGGGCCCCAAAATGTTTTTGTAACGGATCTTGCTCAAACTTGGTATATGGGGGTTATTTGAGCCGCTGATGACAATGTCATAGTCATCGCGTGGCAGCGGGTAAAAATCATAAACCTTGGCAGGGAATTACCTAAAGTGCTGTTCAAAGAATATCGTGCTCAATCCCCGCGATAAAGGCAATTCGTGTGGTATAAAAGTTTCCCACGACCGTAATGCTTTCCTTATAGGACCACTGCCGCGCGCGAAACATCCTTCGGCGGCTTTTGCCTAAGCAGAAATAGGGGGAGGGAGATTTGCCGCGTGCAATACAATCTTCGGCGGCTTTTGCCCAAGCAGGAATAGGGGCAGGGAGATTTGTCGCGTGCGATACACCCTTCGGCGGCTTTTGCCCAAGCAAATCAGGGGGAGGGAGATTCGCCGCGTGCGTTACACGTTGGTACAGGTTATCAGGATGGCGCTGGAGACCGCCATGCAAAACTACGGTTTCCCCATTTCATGAATATCTGGGATCTAAATTGGCCCTGTCCATTCAAATCCTGCAACTCACCATAACTTCGCTAATGCGTTACGACAGCGAGCAAGTTTCATATTGATAAGCAGTATACTTGTGAACCGTTACAGGTAAGGTTTTGAATAAATGTGGAACTTCGACCATCTACACCCACCGTAACCCAAGAAAGTGCATTGTCCTGCGAAATCAGCATGATATTCATGTTCAGCGCGCTAAATGACCACCCTAGACGAAGTTTAAAGCAAACCTATGTTTTCGACCCCATGCCATATAACCACCACAACTCTGTGAAAAGGTTTTAATATGCAAAGAGATGATATTCGTAATTAGCATGTCGAATAAGCCATATGGACCGAACTCCAGCCGAATTCATGATTGTGACTTCCTACCGTACACCTATCGTAACCACATGGGAAAATTTCTGCGACGAAAGTGTGATATCTGTAATCAGCATGTAAGATAACCCTTATACACGAATCTGAGCAAGCTTTACGACAAAAAAATTTTGGGGCCCGGTTAGCCGAATAGCGCCAAACTAATATCGAACTCGTAATCAGCATGCTTGATTACCCCCCTGTGCAAACTCCCAGCCCCGTAGCTTAAACTTTGCAAAAAAATCGATAAAATCGATAAAAGTAATCGATAATCCCGAAAACTAATATTGTATTCGGAATCCCCATGCTCGATTACCCCCCTGTGCAAACTCCCAGCCTCGTAGCTCAAACTTTGCAAAAGAAAATCGATAAAATCGATAAAAGTAATCGATGATCCTGAAAACTAATATTGTATTCGGGATCCCCATGCTCGATACCCCCTCTGTGCCAACTCCCAGCCCAGTAGGTGAACTCTGCAAAAAAATCGATAAAATCGATATCGATCGATGACGAAAAGTAGCCTATGACACCCGCCGGGGCCCGAAGTGTTTGTGTGCCAAGTTTGGTCCGGATCGGTTCAGAAATGGAATTTTCTATTCGGAACATACGTACACACATACAGACAGACAGACATACAGACAAACAGACATTCACCTTTATATATAAGATGTATAAGAAAGAATGAAAGCAAAAACATTGAAGAAAAAGGCATCAATCAACAAAAAGCAATCACCAAGAGAAGACGACTATTTCGACTATTTTATTTCAACATCATTATCATACACGCATGCGGAGTGCATTGGGGCAAAATCGCAGTAAAATCCGGTCAAAACTAAATTCATGTCTCCCGCCGGTGCACCGGGTTTTGGTGCGATCAGCCATTTTCTGGGCGGTCCACCTGCGGGTGACAACCGCGAATGTCTGAGATACCACATTGGGTCGTCAGTAATCGATACATCATACCCAGTAGACGTCATTTGATTGACCAAAACTTGAATTTCGTCGAAAACTGCGGAGCAGCTGTCCGCAGCATTGTTTGCAGGACTCAAATTAAGCAATTTTTGCACTATTTGTGATCTATTAGTTGGTTGATCGCAGTATTTTTCTTGCAAAGTTTTAATGATCCAGTTGTAGTTCTCTGGAATAAGTTTTATGCCCTTTATGGCAAGTTGCGCTCGACCGCGAAGACTTTGCTTGAGCAGCATTATCTTTTCCGGAATGCCCACTTCTTTAGATTTGTGAACCAGCGTTTCAAAGACAGACCAGTATTCCGCAAATTCTTCTGGGTCACCGTTGAACTCCGGCAAGGTTGCTTGCGGCGGCTTAATTGATCGCCAGTGGCTTTGTTCTGTGTAGTTTTGTTCAGAACTGTATGAGTTAGGATGTGCCGTACGTGGAGTACTCGTTCCAGCATCGTTTTGTATCCCATTTTGCTCAGACTCTTGATTTTCTATGCTCAGGGTTTCTATCTCATCTGTGACGGTGGTCACGACTTGTAATTTTTGGTTGATTTGCCCAATTTTAGCCTGTATTATGCTTCTGTCGCATATATTTTCGTCTAGTCGGCCACGTAATATGAAGATCAGATCGTTTGCTTTTGCCATAGTCACGTGTAGTTGTGTTTCTCCAACTATCTGTTCGATTTCGGTTTGCAACTCTTTTTTATCGGATCTACTTTTGCAATTTTTGTACTCTTCCATGATTGCATCGTACAATTTTTGCAAGTCTTCTTTTCCCTGTTGCAGTAGTTTGATGCTACTTTGTAAAAGGGCAATTCTTTTCTCACACTCTGTAGGTTTCTTCATTTATGGTAGAATAAGTTTTTTGAGGCGTATACTCATTGTACGCAACTACCAAATTTTTGAGCGAGTTTGTGCTCATCAAAATTGGCTCTTTGTAGCAAAAAAGAGACATTTCGATTGCTTAGCTTGTAGCGTTTGAATCGGTGATCTGCGTCAAAAATGCGCAAAGATCTGATCAGCTGTTGTTTGATCTACAGTGATCTGCTCCGAGTACGTAGGTACAGGAGTTTCCCAGGTGCGGGGCACGGGAGTAAGTTTGCAGTAATGTGCAAAGGTCTCCAGGTACGGTTAGTACAGGAGTAACTCCAGGTGCTGGGCACGGGAGTGTGAAGTTGCTCGAGGAGCTAGTCTCTTTTCCAGGCAGACAGAGTTGTGACACTCTGTTGCGGGAAGAATTGGCTACTTTGGCCGATGCACCAAGCTATTAGCGGGTGTAGACTGTTCGAGGGGTTTTGCCTCGGTATGCAATGTATTACGGTGAAATAGACAACGAGAATGGTGGTTCAGTGGTTTATTAGGATTACTGTAACCGAGAGCGTGAGATTGTGACCTTGGGTGGTCAACGTGTGATCAAGAGTGAGGTGAGACCTCCCAGGTGGACGCAAGGCAGACATGGCCCGCCCACTTGACTATGACGTCATATGGCACGGGTATCAGGAATCATCGATCGGTCGATGATAAGGCTACTGTTGGTGAAGGCGTTCACAACGTACTTCTACTAACATAGCTTACACCTCCCACATCCCAGGAACTATCACTGAATTGTACAAAAGCAGCAAGTTGCTGTAATGACTAGCACTCAATATATCCACATTTCGTCGGCAGTGTAGGATGTCTGCTTGGTGGTCTTTCTTGTCAGAAAGGGACGTCTGGGAAGCTGCCATCACAAAATTTTTAGAAAATTCAAATGAATGTTTATGAGGCCTTTAAACAGGCTCTTCAAATGGATAGACCTTGTACAGTTTTGTAGCGCGGAAATACTGAGAAACAACCGATACTGTATACCTGGGTTATCATATAAGCAAAAGTCATTGCAAATTACATTCCTCATATTCAGAATCAGCTTCTCATTTGACTTGTGGTAGGATTTTAGCATTTCCACGTTTTTGAGGCTGATCGATTCCCTACAGTAACGAAGAATAATCGGTGATTTTTCGTGACTGCATCTTACTCGGAAATAGTCTTGCATTTAAACACAAGTGAAAAAAATAGTTGTTTTTTGTTCATCAACTATCTGACAGCGAGATTTCCACATGTTTAGTTATCTTAAAGCATCTGCATGCTTCTCTGCATTGTTTCACCATAGTTCTACTCTAACTTTATTGGGCTAAAATCAATTAGAACAAGCTGACAAAGCCGATTTGATAACTATGCAGTAAGCACATTACTATCAGTTTACAGCTAAAAGGCAATGCTTGAACAACTAATAATCTGTAGCTCTGGCCTAGACTTTTATTTGGAAAAGTACCGTCAGCTGATGGTGAGTAGCACTCACTGAAGCCATTCAACGTCAACAATGTAGAATTGCTGCTTGCTCGTTAGTGTACCCCCGACTTCAGATTCCTTGTGGGGACCAATGTAGGTATAACCATACACAAACATGGGCACGTAAGGATACAAGTATTCGTCGATCGCCATATTTCCGCAGCAAGCGCCAGTCTCACATGCGCACTTTCCAGTGAAGGCATACGCATCCAGGAATAACCGGTGGTGTTGTAGACATCTCCGAAGTATAGTCTGCTATGGCCTAAATTACCTCTGGTGTACAGCTTCAGTCAATTTCTAATGTCATGGGAACTCATGAACGATAGCGCAATAGTGATTCAGAAATTTACTTTTCGCATATAAGCATATAAGCACTCACTGGCTCCAGTAAAGACGGGAACAGAGACACACTGTGATTGTGGCTCACTTGCAAAGTATAACCTAAACAAAGTTCATCTATTTACTTTACCTCAGCAGCGTAGCTAATAATTCGACTGTTTCCAAACTGTACCTTTGCACTTCAGTGAAGTTCCCCATCAAGTCGGAAATGCTGTAGAGCGGGACCTTCATTTTGTTCGGCAAGTACGTGTGAATGGTTGTCAACTTAGATGGGAATCCGCTACACGTTACGCCCTCTTTTAGCGGCACCTCGATGGGTTTGAATTCTACAGTAGGTCGAAGCAAGACTTCCCTCGAGCATGATGGAAGAGTTAGCGTTCGATCAAGTTCGTATGTATTCGCAACAGGGAGGTAAAGGATGGTTCCCGATTCGTAAACGGTGCAGTTGTCCTGCAATGATGATTTCCAAACTTGCCTCCGCGAGCAAGGTTGCCCCTTGCAATCTAAGCACACATATAGTCTATTTGTCGTACGCAGAGAGGCCGCTACTGCGGACGCTATCGGCGCCTCTCAAATCAAACACGCTTTTGTTTCTCTGGCGTCTGCTATCTCTCCCAAACATGAACTATCTTGATCGGACTAAAGGCGTCCAGTTTCTGCGTGCGACGAATGACATACGCTTATCAGTTGCAGTGTCGGGTGAGCCAGCATATCCATTTACGCGTGGAACTCTGCACCTTTCCGCGAACAAGCTCTCTGATCACTTTCCCACCGCGGAGCATATTCGCGCAAGAAAAAAAGAGTCTCGCGCGGGATTGGCGCACCCGACACTGCAAGTGATAAGCCCTGTATGCATACCTCAGAATAATGTACGAATTTGCACATGTGATGGTCGTAACAGATATTCAGACACAGCTCCTCGTTATTTATGGATCTTTGATAGAGAATTCTTGCTGCAAAGCTGTCAGTGACTAGCGTGTACGTGACATCACGAACAGCATGGGCCTGAGTCCGTACATTTAGCAATCGTTCAGATATACGATATTACGTCCTTCATAGCTGGTATATAATTCCCTTTCTTAAACTTACCTGTTTATGGAAAAGACACAGTGCGAAGGTCAGTTTCAAGAACATTTTAGTGACTCTGAAAAGTAATTCTTTGATTTGCAAGTTCCGAAGAACGCCTATGTCTGTTTTTGTGAAAAAGCCAGCACTTCGTATAAAGTAGCTATAAACGTAGCATTTCAACAATGTTAAAATCCAGTGATAGTGCATAGTCCTTTGTAATTTACAAGAGATAGCATTATTTCCCCATAAAAATTCCAAAACTATCTTTGTTCTCGTATTATACGCTACTCCTTTGGACGATACACGCAAGAGTTGTACAGAAAATTACAGAGAATTACCGCCAATGTCAAAAGCTTGATAGAGTTTCCTTTTACTGCTGGTCACCACTAATGGTAACTAATTTGACTAGCTTTTAAAATTATCCCGCCGTCCAAATGATTTCAAATAATTCAGTATCAAATGCACATTTCTTCGAAAAGTTGGAGATCGTGTGAAAAATAATACTCAGAGGATGTTCAGAACACACAGAAGCTTCCAAGCGCTACTTGAATCACTAGTTTCGAAGTATTCTCTCGCATATGTTTTCGTCATGGCTTCAAGGACAGAGGGGGAAATATGTATGTATGTTGTCTATTAGCTTCGCGGACAGCTGGCACGAGCTTAAAATGTGCAGAGGGGCAGTGTTTGTTGCAAATGCCTCAGCGACCCCCTTTCGGCTTCATAACGTCTCTACCCACTTCAGCATCGCGCAGTCTTTCCATAATTTTGCTGCTTGCTTCCATCAAACTCGAACACTGTAACCTGAGCTTATCAAAAGTCAATTTTTTCAGCTTTTTTAGCAAACATTAGTCACTTCAAGACCAGGCTTGGTATCAGGAGTCAAGAAAGTAGCTGAGAGATGGGTCGGTTCTGAGCTTTGCTGCATCTCTTCACATGTGATAGTGGACGCCATCTGGCACTTTCACACAAGTGCGAAGCAATAAAGTTGGACCAGAAGCGAGAAATTATCTTCGGAAGTTGGAACGTCCTAAGGAGAAAGATTCACCCACCTACGGATTTCAAAATGCAAGTCAGAGTATGCACACGACTCTGTATGCAAGCATTGTCAAGAAGTAGTCCAAATTCAAATCAAAACTTTGGAAAACACCTGCTTTTGTCGTACGCTTGTTAAAACGGATTTTGGGAATCAACAGCGGTAAGCCGAGGTAAGCGAAAGAACAGAAATTGAGTTTTTGATCGGGGGCAGTATGCATCAATCTCCGGTTTTGAAAGCGGGCGATCATTTTCAATAGAAAATGATTGCCCGGCCGGGTTGACCGCCCGACTCGTAATGTATAAACTACTAGCTGGCTTACCCGGCTCCGCCGTATGTTCCGAATAGAAAATTCCATTTCTTAACCGATCCGGACCAAACTTGGCACACGTACACTTCGGGCCCCGGCGGGTGCCACAGTCCACTTTTCGTTATCGATCGATGTCGATTTTATCGTTTTTTTGCAAAATTTGAGCTAGGGGGCTGGAATTTAGCAGGGGGGTGTAATCGAGCATGCTGATCACCCCCACGGGGGTGATCAGCATGCTCGATTACCCCCCTGTGCCAACTCCCAGCCCGCAGATCAAACTTTGCAAAAAGTTGATAAAATCCATATAGATCGATAACGGAAAGTAGCTTACGACACCCACTCCGCCCCAATGTGTATGTGAGCCAAGCTTGGTCCCGATCGGTTCAAAAATGGAATTTTCTATTCGGAACATACGTACAGACAGACAACATACAGACAGACATACAGACAGACAAACAGACATTCAGCTTTATATATAAGATTGAAAATGATCGCCCGCTTTCAAAACGGGAGATTGATGCATACCGCCCCGGACATAAGCATTTTCAAATTAAGACATACGAGATTCTTGAAGTTGTGTTATGACAAGGTAAATCTTCTCGATTGGAAATATATTGAGTGCTTCCCAAAATTTTTGCAGGCCCATAACTATGGCCTTCAAAAGATAAAATACTAATTTGGATTTCTAAAATTAATTCAGAATTATTTTAATGATTTACAAGCATAAACAAGTCTCTTACACGTACTTATAACACATATGGACAATTTTCAAAAATTTGCGACCTCTCTCAGGGGCAGGCACGCGACCTCCCTCTCGCCGCCACTGGTTCATACTTATCACTAGAGCACAATGGATGCCGTTGCCTTAAGTGAACTGCGAAAATATTCCAAATATCCCACTTTGCAAAGCGCGACCGAGCAAGGTAATAAGTAGCTCTAGAATCCTAGCGTATAATTTTTCCAACTAGGTAGCATATTCGACTCCCTTGTCAATACACTATGACGGAAATCACCATTTTCTCTTCCCGTACAGCATGTCTCTGTCCCGGTCGCAAATCTGTATAGTCCAGTACCCAGCCTTCATTATGTTTTAGTAATCAGAATTCTCACTTACCTTCCCCTTTGCGTCAAAATTCGCTAAATCAAACTTTGTTCCAAAGGCACCGTCCACCCAAAATGGGGTCGATGAGATTTTGATGCCTAACAGTAGTGGAACCCCAAACTGTATACTTATCCAACTCGCGCTGGCAAAAGCTGCTTCCGGAAAAAATTGCTTCGAAAATCGCTTGGATGACAGATTCGCTACGTTGACTCCTCCCCTTTGAGTGGGCGTGACGTTTGTCCCGCCCATCCGCGCGCCCAACCAATCACCGTTCCGAAGGAATCGCGCTGCAGGTCCTGAAAATGGGGTTTTTCATGGAGTTCGCGATTTTTAACTTGATATTCTGAATCAGGGGTATGAGAAGGCCCTGGAACGGCAAAAACATGGAGGTCGAAATGGGTGGGCGGTGCCTTTAAAAATCAAATAAAAAAGATATCGAACACACACACACCATACACACACACCACACACAACACACACAGCTGTATGCGCTTACTTTCTTCATTGCATGTTCCATATCCGTGACTTCCGTAACCTTTCCAGCTTCTTCTCGCCTTTCTTCCGTGTCCGCTAAGGTCCGCTCACACACACACCACACACACAACACACACAGCTGTATGCGCTTACTTTCTTCATTGAATGTTCCATATCCGTGACTTCCGTGATACCTTCCAGCTCCTTCTCGCCTTTCTTCCGTGTCCGCTAAGGTCCGCTCACACACACACCACACACACAACACACACAGCTGTATGCGCTTACTTTCTTCATTGAATGTTCCATATCCGTGACTTCCGTGACACTTTCCAGCTCTTTCTCGCCTTTCTTCCGTGTCCGCTAAAGTCCGCTCCCAGCGGGAATGTCTCATCCACTGGGATTGAGTGGAGTTCCTGCCAGAACGCGTCCTTTTCGTCCCTTACATTTGATTTGTGGTGTGCAGTGTGATGATGAATCGTAGGATCCCTAATATCCATCTTTACGGTCATTAGGCGATCGCTTATATGTTCAACGTCGACTTATAGAGCTGTATCCATCTCTGAGGCCTCGCGACTTTGCCCGCTGTTTCCTATACGCATCCTACATCGACTCGCCGTCCCTTCAGAAGATCTGCCAACTCTCGAGAACGAGAGGTGGAGTACCCACATTGATGGTAACTCTAGAAGGAGAGGCTGCGATGCTTTGGATCGTCGCTTCTGGTGAAATGACCGCTTTCGCCGTCCCCGGTCACCTTTCTAAGACGGTGATCCTCGCTCACTACTCGAATGCGCGTCGACGGGGGACGCGCCTAAACTTTACTCAAACAACTACCCCGGCGAGCGTCTCGAGCGAGACATGCCTGCACTGACTGATGCGACAGGTGTTTTTAGCCTACTTGTCGCTACCCTTCTTTGGAAGGGCAGCTTGACGCTGGAATTGTGAGCAGAATTTTGCCGCAGAAAGCAGGCTCAGTTTGAAATCGAACTTGCGACCTTCAGCGAATAACGTGGGGCATTGACCATTGGACTAACCCCGCCGATAGATAGTTACATGACTGATCAATATAATGGCTAGAACGGTTACTTCTTACCTTTTGATTCAACTGGCTTGGCGGCTGGATGGCGTGGCTCCGTGACCCAATTGGAGCAGATAATGATCAGAGAGCACGCATGCGGGAGAAACGCAGACTGCGTCACGGGCGTGAGCGGCCTTGAGTAGGACAAAGCCCCGTCTTCCAGCCTTCAAGCCAGTTAAATTAAAGGTTAGTTACTCAAGATAACGATTGCCACCACAAGGCGCCACCTTCGATAGAATGGCGTTATACTACAAGGCTTTCGCTTTTGCCGCCGATGTCATGTGTTGTGTCGCACTTATACAAATTTCAGAAAATGCTCATTGTCACATAGAAACGCTTGTTCAGTTTCTGCGTATGCGGTATGTGTTTTCATGTTTTCTCCTTCATTAGTCATGTAATTGTTACTTCAAATTGTATCTGCATTGTTTGCTACTCATAGATTTGAAAATTATCGTTAGTGTTTTTTTGTCTTTCCACATCTAAAGAGCTGTGTAGATTTCCCACTAAACTACTCATGAAAATATATTATTTTCGCATTTTCGTGTTGCGTCGCGTCCCTTTACTACTGATCTGAAAAATATTAGGTTGTAACATAAGTCTTAAGGACGCTGATAAGTAGTGCACTTCACATTTTCACTAGGGATCCAGGGCACATTATAAAGCAAATCAAGCTCTACTAGATGATGTGCAAAAGTTCACACCAACTTCTAACCACCGTAAGTTTGTAGCTGAGTCGCTCAAAAAATGGCGAAAATCATATCTCCGTTCAAAAAAAAATTCTACAAAACTCCAATTTGTCCACAGAAATTGCACACTACATCAGACACTCATATGTACCATTCCTATATTTTTTTTTCATCTAGAAAATGGAAAAAACGAAAATTTTCATGTTCATAAAAAACGAAACTATGCTGTTTCCACTCATGTAACTGTACAAAACAATCTCTTGAAAGTATAAAAGTAAATTTTCAGCTTTCCACAAGCCCTAGTTTTCGGGAATACTGTCGCATAGAACACCGAGTGTAAAGAGCTAAAATCGGTAATTCTCAAAAATTTGCTTACTTACTTAAAGACGTGCGAGCACCAACACGTTTCCATTTCTCCTTGTCCCCTGCTTCAGACATTCACGATCTTCTTGGCTTCTCGGTGGCTGTGTCCACGAGTTCCAATTGCAAAAATCGCAATTTAGCTGGTTTCTCACCTGGTCCATCCGTTCCACGAACACGTCTGCTCATCTCGTTGGAGGTCTTCCTTGAAGACGTTTTGCTTCTCGAGGAATCCACTCCAATGTTCTTAGTGTCTATCTGTCGTCTGTTCTTCTCAAAATGTGACCGGTGTTTCGCTTTCGCAACGTATTTCGCTGGGTCACGAAGACGGGGCATTCTTTTCATATCCGTACTGCGAAGTCCGACTAGATGTTGCTTGTGTCGGGTCTCTTCAGAAGACTACGCTCTTGCGCTTTGTGGGTGGTCCTTAACACGTTGACGACCGTGTGTATCCGCGCGTATGCACGCCCTGACCACCTTGTAGCACTTTCGTGCATCAATTTATCATGTGTAAACGAAAATTTTTAAGGTAACTTCTATGCAGTAATAACACTGGTGACCTGGTTGTCATAGAGAACACACGGCATTGCGGTAGCTGTTAAACAGTCCAAACCGCAGCCGTAGATCATCAGTCCATTTTGAGGTGGTCAAAAATGGCTCGGTCGTCAACGTGTTAAAGGCAGTGGCTCGGCAAAACCAAACATCTCGAAGTTCTGATATGGAAGGTTGCTTGCATCCTAAATATCAGAACAGAGCAGGTCCGAGCGCACTGCTTGCTGCCCTTGCTTAGAAAACTGCCCCTAAACCCGTGCACTAAGAACACTAAGAACACTAAGAACATCGGAGTGGATTCCTCGCAAGCCATTCTTACACGAGCTTGGACGAGGTTGCGGTCCCCCTCCCACCGTGAGAGGCGGCATGCCGCAATGTTATAAACATGAGAGTCCCGTGACGACTCTAGTCTCTAACCATGACGGGGAGTGATCCACTCGTCCAATTTCCAAATGAGAACCCTTGGAAAATGTTGGTCTCCGACATTTTGTGCTCTGCAAGGTGTATTTTCGAAATCAGCGCGTCGAAATACCCCAGGTAAGCAGAAAAAACTTCAGGTCCAGGATTTGCCGAGCCACTACCTTTAAAGCTTTCGACGTAACTACGGTGTCAGCCCAAGTCTCAGCTGCGTAACAGAGCGCCGGGAGGACGGTTGAGTCGAAGTGGTGGGCACGAAGCTCCGGGTCCGTCAGTTGGTCGTTGGATCCCTTCAGAGGCCCGAAAGCGGCCCAGGCTGCTCTTCTTCTCCTGTTGAGTTCTTCCCTCAAGTCGTTCTCCATGTTCATTGAACGTCCAAGATACACGTAAGAAGACGTCTCCATGATAGGGGTGCCTTCCAGTTCTATTTCTGCATTTTCGCAAAGGGCGTTCTTCATGAACTGAGTCTTCTTCCGATTTATTTGCAATCCGATCTTCTTCCCTACTTCGTTCAGTTCCTTCAGCATCGTCTCTGCTTCAGTGATACTGCTCGAGAAGAGGACGATGTCATCCGCAAGGTTGGATAGGCATCAACTCGTATACCTCTCTCTTCCCAGTCCAGTGACATCATAACTCACTGGAAGGCCGCGGTGAACAGCTTCGGCGAAATAGTGTCGCCTTGTCGAACCCCCTTCCCAATTGGAATGGTCAGGGGGCGATGGAATAGCTGCATCGTTGTTGTACAGTCCTTGTAGCAGTCGGCTAGTGTCCTCATGTAAGCTGGGTCCACTCCCTGATCGACTAGCGTCGACAGGATGGCGTTGGTTCCAACGCGGCTTTCTTGTAGTCGACGAAGGTTAGGACGAGAGGCAGTCGGTACTCCCGGCAGACTTTTATGACCTTCGAAACCGTCTGAATGTGGCCCATGCAGCTGAATCCTTTGCGAAATCCAGTGTTCTTGGGGTTGGGCTTCATCCAGTGTCCTAGATATGCGAGCGAGGATAATCTTCGTGAAAAGCTTGTACAGCACTCAGCAGGCATATTGGACGGTAGTTCCGAAGATTTTCCCGTTCACCCTTCTTAAAAAGAAAGACGGTTCTTGACGTTCTCCACTGGTCGGGAATCCTTTCCTTATGAAGGTATGATGTTAGGTGCGATGCTAGAATCTCGTGTAAAAGTTGTCCTCCGGCTCGCAGAAATTCGACGGAAAGATGGTCTGGTCCTGGAGCCGTGGACGTCTTCATGATCTGAATCGCCATTCAGCAAGTAAAAATTGTGGTGGCACTTCTCCAGTGGAAACAACGGGCATAGGCACGGGTGTTGATGAGCGGAAGAGGTTGGTGTAGAAATTCTTCGCGATAGATTCCATCTGGTATCGGGAAGAAGTCGGAATCCCGTCTTCGTTGAATAGTGTAGCCAGCGGTACGTGATATTCACAGAGGTCCCTTCGGCACTTCTTGAGACTGTGTCTTCCTTCGGCTGCTCCCAGTGTCTTGGCTCGTCTGTACTTCCTAAGATCCTCCTGCAAAGCTGTTCTGCAACTGACGTTGGGTATCAGTCGCTCGAGATGGGTTGCATTCGGATCCTGCCTCAGAAATCTTCTTTTTTCGAGCATTTCCTTGGTGGTCTTCGAAATGCGTCCCAAGTTCTCAGAATGCACTGAGGCGCACTCTCCGCAGGCTCGCAATCCTTTCAAAAGCCGGTCGTAGTCGTACGTTGGGTTCTCCTCGATGGGCCCATCACTACTTGATATGAACTCCTTCAGCGTTGCCGTCATAAACGACATTCTTCCTTCTTGCGGCATTGTGGCAGACCTTCTTTTCCAGCTTTCGACTAAATCATACTTCCGCTCGAAGGAGGCGGTAATCGGAGCCACTGCAAAAGGATGGAACTACTGAGACACCGAGCTCCACCTTCGGTTGGTCAGAATGTGGTCGATCTCCGTGTGAGTCGTTCCGTTGGGCGATTTCCATGTCCACCAGAGATGTCTTTCTTCATGAGGATGGAATTTCCATGGAAAAGCGTACGGCGGAGAGAAACCCGACAAGAGGTTGCCGTGCTCGTTCCAGAGCCCATATCCAAACTTCCCGATCCTATATTCCTTTTCCAGTGGCATTTTCTCGCATTGAAGTCGCCCACAACAAACTTGTAGAAAGACTTCTTGTTGCGGACGACCTCCTCCACATCTTTGCAAAAAGCATCTAGTTCTGATTCGTCAGCTGCTGATGTTGGATAATAGCAGTTGATGATGCTGATGGTCTTCTGAGCGGAGGGCGTAGTCGTAGGACGGCTAGTCGGGCTGATAGGATCTCCTGCGAATCGACATGATGGACTACAGATGGGTGGACGACAAAGCCAACGCCTCCCACGTTTCGTGATGGAACCTTCTCACCACGAATGATGAGCGTCCCATCATTTATCTGTCGCACGTCCTTCTTCCTGGACTTCGTTTCCTGCACAGCGATGATGTGGTACTTGATGTGCTTTGCAGCGTAGAAGAGCGTGGAGGTTGGCGGTTGTGGAGACTGTCCTGGCGTTGTAGGTGCAGAGCATGATGCAGTCTCCACAGCATGTCGTCCGGGCAGTTTTGCACGGACGACACGCTGTCGTTTTTGTCCAATCCAAAAGGCGTCCTGAGTACCCTGACATCGTTCTTGCTACCACCCGGCATATCCCGTAGGCGGGTTCCGATCAGGGTTTTTTCTAAATCTTCTTGCAGACAGAGTAACAAGATTTGTTCCCGAATAAGAGCAGACTATCTAGGCCTACTCTTGTAGACTATCTAGGCCTACTCACGGTGCGATCGCTGACCCGGATGTGGAGCGAGGAGAATAACCTAAAGACTAGAAAAGACGGCGGTGGTGGGTACAGACGGCGGTAGATCTGGCCTGGCCGGCTCTTAGCTAGGCATCCGGCCGAAACCGGAAACGTCAAACTCCTTCACAGCTTGGGAGGCCCTGCCGGAGTATACACTTGGTTGTGCATCGCAGTTCGACACCTAGTGCCACCCTCATGCCACGTTGAGGCGGCCGACCATTGGGGGAATTTTCAAAAATAGGGGCTGTGAAAAACTGAAAATTACGGTTATACTCTCAAGGGCGTGTAGCATGCAGTTACACAAATGGAAACAGCATAGCTTCGTTTTTGTATAAACATGAAATTTTTTGTTTTTCTTTTCATTTTCTAGATGACGAAGATATGGATTTTTCGCGTTTTTGAACCTTCAGTACTAATCAGATGCAAACTTAGAGTGGACCAAAGCTGGTGAAACTTTTGCACACCTCCTATCATCCTATCCTGCACCATCCTTGTAGAGATTGCCTTGCTCTTTCGAACGGTGTCCTGGGCCCCTATTGAAATTATGAGCTGTGCGAGTTAACGCCGTAAGAAGTTAGAGTGTCTCAATGCTTATATTGCAACCTAATAAGTTGAGTAGATGTGATTGAGGTCATTCGAGCAATCTTTGTGAAGTCTAAGCTATCAAATACCTGACAATGAGTAGACTTATATAAGTTGCTCGCATTAATTCGATTTCATCTACTTTTCTATGTGGTCAATAATGAATACGGAAAATTTGAAAGCTGAACGGTGGGTCCAAACCACTAAATATTAGGTTGTGCCGAAAGTTCGTTCGCACCATTTTCAAAAATTCGTAACTCCTTAAATTCTTAACAATTTGTATGATCAAAATTTTGCTTGAGAGAGGATATCATGCTCTTTGCATCTGTGCGTGAATTGTTCGTTAATGTGTACAAATGAAGGAGATAGAAGCTCAAAACCAAAATCACTCAGAATTTGAATTTTTATGATATGATCTTATGATTTTATGTTATGATTTTCGAGCAAGCAAGAGAAAAGGGCGAATTTATTTTGGCATTTTTCAGGAAAATCATAACTTTTCATAGTGACGTTCAATCAGCGCAAACTTTGCACTGTTAGAAAGAGCTGGTGAAAGAACCTACAATACCGACTGCTCCGATTTTTGTTGCAAGTCTCCGATTTTTTATGACCCTACACGAAAAATTCAAATTTTGAGTCATTTTGGTTTTGAGCTTCTATCTCCTTCATTTGCGAACATTAACCAACAATTCAGGTACAAATGCAAAGAGCATGAGTTCCTCTCTTAAGCAAAACTTTGATCGTGCAAATTCGTTGAGAATTTAGAGTTATGAATTTTTGAAAATGGTGCGAACGAACTTTCGGCACAACCTAATAATTCGAATCATTCGTGTAGTCGAATATTCGGCTACGCTACGTACAAATACTCGAATAATCGAATAGTCGAACATTCGACTATGGGCAAATATTCGATTATTCAAATAGTCGCATGCTCGACCATGTCCAATTACTCCATTATTTGATTATTCGAATTTCAAATATCATCGGATCCCAGATTCGGGTGAAGGCGGATTGCGGAATTCCGTTATTTTCGGGATGAACTTGTTAAACCTCCACGTTATAACATTGTATTTCGTACTCTCTCGTTAAGCTTATCCTTTTTTCAGGAAAGTCCGCAATCCGCCTACACACGAATCTGGGAGCCGATCATACCATAATTCGAATATTCGAACTCGATAATTGGAAAATCGCAAATCGAATAGTATCCGTTCGTTTAAATATTTTGCAAAAGTCGATATTCGATATTCGTTTGTTCAATGGATTTTTCCGGTCGTTACTCTTATGATGAGTATTGTGTTCGTGAAATCATTATAATCTTCATTTCGGTTGTTATGTGTGTCTCGTAGCTGTGAATACCAAAACATTTCTGGAAACCTATTTTGGCTGGAGATACGTTACTTCGAATGTCTGGGCTAAGTCGTGTCGTATGTGTTTACATAGCTCTTTCAGCTCTTGCATTATAGAAGTTTTGATGGCCCTTGCTGTACTTATACGTAGGCATCCCCTTCAGCCTAGCCTCTTCTAAAGTATTAACCCACAGATTGATATCTGAGGGATTTACTCAGAGAAGTCTAGAGAGCGTTATAGGTAATTTGAGATTAGCTGCTTCCCTCTCTCTCCAAAAGGCCAAAATCTAGTACCTACAGTTTCAGCGAACTGTAAAACAGTGAGAAGCGCTAAATCTTTAATTTTGAGATTCCAGAAGAATATGGGAAGAGCTTTATATTGTCAGTTACATGTGTATTGCGTTTGCTAGGTCACAGTATATCTAAATCCTTCGGTTCTGGGGTTGCTACTTCATTTTCTAACTCTAGCAAATGGAAAACATACCTGTCGGCAACCGCGACGATGGCACTTTGAGATCAGGGTGGGTTGGACCTTTCATCGAGTTTGCGAAGTTTCTATAGAAACTGCGTCCTTTTCGCTATTGCCTCTAATACGCTTTGACGAAAATACTTGAGTTAAGTATATCTGCCTAGTCCATTTGCGCCTAGTCTTCACAAAAGCCATTGAATTTTCCCCAATGAGTTTATCCACGGAAACGATTACTTGGTCTTAATCTTCATTGCTTTCTTACATCAAAAAAAGTAGAAAACCCACAGAACGATCAGCAATGTGAAAAGAAATCTAGGATAAAACTTGCTTGAAAAAATCAAAAATTTGAGACGCGCAACTTCAAAAATGAGTATTACTTCTGTGACCAGCACGCTCTATACTTACAAGGGAAGGTTGGTCGAAGTGGCCTTTCAAATTGAGATGTATACTGTCTTGTAGAGCTTGAAACGCTGTTCCCAGATCTATCTTCGCTATCTGCTGCGGGATTCTGGGCGAGGAGTTATGAAGGTTTTTGTGAGTAAAAACTTAAATGCAAGATTAGTGTAAAATTTGCATTTTCTAGGGCTTTACTGGTAATCGGGCCACTCGGTACAACAAACATTCTTGATTCAAATAAACCAACTCGCTCTGCCTCATTTGAACGTTAGGAAAAGGCACGACTGATTTTATACTGATCTTGTATTTAAATCTTTACTCACGAAACCTTCATAATTCCTCACCCAGAAGCCTGCAACAGATAGCAAAGGTAGATCTGGGTACATCTCATTTCAAAAAGCCACTTCGGCCAACTTACTTTCCTTATTAGTACCTTTCCAGCATTCCAGCACAAATTCACAGAAATCAATGAAATCGATAATCATACAGGATACTCCGGGTGTCACTTTCTTGAGTAGCATTGCTTTTGTTTGTTTTTGCAGATGTAAGGCTGAGGTTACCGCAGCAAAATTTGATTTTAATTTAAGTTTGAACCGTTATCATTCTGTACAATTATGATTGTGCACCTAGTTTGCGAAAACTATCCTCTTATTTAGAGCTTAATGTTTTTATTTTTTCATTAAATTATTTCATGACATCATTCCACAGGAAGAGCTTACGGATTCTCTGCAAGTAACGTTTCGTCTGATCCAATCTCGTCAGTGATATGCCACCAGTTCTGCCGGACGGAATTACCTTAGAGCCTAATTTGACTAGCCTTTCTATGTACTTGTTATTGATTGGTTTGCCTACTACGGTACGATTTTCTACTGAAAATGTGCTCGACTGACAGTGCAGTTACAGTGTATAGTGACCGAAGGAGATAGTCAATTTTTGAAGTGATGTTTTACGTTTTATGTTATAGAATGTGCATATATGAGGCATTCGAAAGCATTTTTTGTGTCAAATTTTTTGTGCAATTCTGCATGCTCGGAGTTACTGCAGTCCATGAAAAAAGGTCGTAACATTACTTATCTCGATTTCAACCCACATAAGGAAAGGATACTTAGTCGAAGTGGCGTTTCATTATAAAATGTATACTGTCTTATAGAGCTTAGGACGCTGATTTTGAATCTGCCCTCCAAATCTGCAAAGTGCTTCTGGTAGGGAAGTTATGGGCTTCTTAGAGCAAAAATTCGAACGCGTGGCTACCAGAAATTCATGCAAAGTGCGGTCTATGAGCTCGAACGGGGCTATGATCACTACCAAAGCGTTTTATGCAATACTAGCTTCAATCTGATAAGCTCTTGTCAGTCATTACTCCTTTCAAGCACCGTAAAGATCTCAACACCTGTTTTTACCTCAGCCAAACCATTGAACCAATAAAAATTCCCATAACTTCCCTCCCAGAAGCGCTTTGCAGATAAGGAAAGCAGATTTGGAATCAGTGTTCCATGCTCTATAAGAAGCCATGCATTTCATATGAACACCCCACTTTGACCAAGTATCCTTCCCTTGTCAGTAACCTGTCCTTGCTCTCAACGAATTTCAGCCTTCCTCATGCTTCTTCGTCAGGCTTCAAGTGGAATTTCAGCCGGAGTGTCGCTCGTATAAAATGTGCACTTCTATTGTATAACCTCTGGCCAGGCCACCTTTCATTGCACATGGGTTTGCAGTATTGGCTTTTAAAAGATATTTATAATAACTGGCGATAACTTTGCGAAATCCATAGCGATAATTTTGACAAGTACTGTTTTGCAGTACTTACGAATCGCACACGTTTAACAAATGTCTCACATCACCTCTGAAAGCAAACTTCATTGTGATTATTCCTTGAACCCAATTCTTGTCCAGTTGAATATCGTACGAAAATCAATTTCATTACTCGAGATAAAGAGCGACAAAGATCAAATCAAATTTTCTAAGGTTTTGCGAGAACATAAAAAAGCAATCGTAAATGATTTCAATGCTGTGCATGCAGATTCCAAGCAACTCTCGCGGCATTTTGTAGTTTGTAAATTGATGAGATAGTTAGTGAAAACGGGAATGATGACAGTACTTTGTCTCATGTACTAACCAAGTTTAAGTGTTATCAAGACATGATTTTGGAGTGTATAAAGTACACCTGAAGTACTGTTTGAAAATTCCAGCTATCCAAACACATGTCCCTTCCATTAGCTTTATAAAGATTTTTAAATTTTATCAAAGATAAAATGTGATTTTGTTATAAAGAAAAGTAACAGGTTGCACATAAGCTTTGCAAATTATTTCGTAAATTTCCCTTTTCGACTGTGACACATTTATTTTTGGGCTTGATATAAATTAGATATTAGGCTACAAACCTGTTCGTTTGATTTAGTAACGAAGTGGAGAAAATTTACTCATTTTTTGAAAGCTGGCTACATCCGAAGTAAAGGTCGGAAACCAATAAAGCCGTTCTCTGTCTCAATCAAGCAATCAAGTCAAAGCGATGTAGATGGTTAAAGTTTCCTCTATCAACAATCTGGGTACAGTTTCGGCTTGATTTAATTCAGACTGAGAACGGCATTATTTCTTGTTTTCCGACCCTTGAAATTTCGAATTTGACCAGCTCCCGAAAAATGAGTAGATTTTCTCCAGTTCGATACCGAAAATCAAAACGTTTGCGCAGATTTGAGCCTACCATCTAATCTACATCATGCCCAAAAGTGAAGGCGTTCAAAAAAAGTTGCAAAGCTTATGTGCCAACCTAATATTAGGTTGGCCCGAAACTTCTTTCGCACCAAATTCAAAAATTCATAACTTCCGACTTTTTCAGCCGATTTGACAGCTTTTGTTTTCGCATGAAAGAATAAGTCATGCTCTTTATATCTTAGATTCTTACCAATGATCATCTCTTGCAGAGATAGGAGCGATAGAAGAAAATTAGTCAAAATTCGAATTTTTCTGTGTAGGTTCATAAAAATCTAAATCTTACCGTAAAAATCTGAGCAGTTGGTATTATAGGTCCTATTATTTGTTATTTTTAAGTGTGCAAAGTTTGCGCTAATTGAGCGTCTCTATAAAAAGTTACGATTTTTGAATAAGCAAACAAAATGGCGAATTTCATTTATTTTGGCATTTTCAGGGAAATCATAACTTTTCATAGAGACGCTCAATCAGCGCAAACTTTGCACAGCTAGAAAAAGCTGGTGAAAAAACCTATAATACTGACTGCTCCTATTTTTACTGCAAGTTTCCGATTTTTCATGACCCTACACAGAAAATTCGAATTTTGACTAATTTTCTTCTATTGCTCCTTTCTATGCAACAGATGATCATTGGTTAGCAGCTAAGATGTCTTTATAAAGAGCATGACTTATTCTTTCATGCGAATACAAAAGCAGTCAAATCGGTTGGCAAAATCAGAAGTTATGAATTTTTGAATTTGGTGCGAAAGAACTTTCGGGCCAACCTAATAGATTTTCTTATTTGCCAACAAGAAATCAGCATTTCTTTATTTTCTGCCTGACGCCATCTCTCTCTCTTTTAGACCAGGTTTCACAGCACTACCACTATCGGATGATGCGCTTATTTACGAGGACAATCGCCCACTGCAGTGAATGTCATCACTAGCGAACGTACCATAAAGGACACGAAAGACATCGTAACTTCACCAGATGTTGCACGTATTTCGCACATAAGGTGGCACATGTGCTGCAACAGCTTCAACTATTGAGAAGGACAACGACGGATCATTTGCGAGATGGTGTCTATGCAGATGTTTATTTTCTTAGTCTTACCTTTGAACGTTCTTATAATAAAGCGAATTTATCGTCTGAACTAATATCGAAAAATAGTACACGATTAAAAGATCTGGGGGGGGGGAGATGGGAGATTCATTGAAATACTATACTATGCATTAATCTGGTGCCAGTAATGTGTATGAAATAGTAAGTTATTATAAGTACAGCATGATCGGACAAGTCCTCGGAAATTTTGCTCAATTCAGAACAAGAAAAAAATTAAAGAAAAAAAGACAAATCAAGTAAAAAGGGTAACTTCCGATGGTGTTTTCAACAATAACAATAAGATAACCTGTACCTTCCCAGATTACTCTCAGGTCCTTACTTTTGTGACATTTGCAGATTTGTATCAAATGTGACAAGGGGTTGCAAAAGTGACGTAAAGGTTTTTAAAAAAGCTGTCAAAAATTTTCTGAGCGTCGTTTGAGCACAATTATTTCAAGGCAAGCCTTCTGGAAGGAAATTTACAGTTCCTTGGCTAATTCCTCTCGGGAATCTTGAATAATATTGCTCATATACTGTTAATTGCCGACAATCCGAGTTGATCAAATTCATGTCGAAAAGTCAAAACTATAGCAACATACAAACTAAGCAAATGCCCAACCCTTTGGTGGGTTTTTCTAAGGCATGAATAGTTATAGTCATTATAGTCACTATGATAACACATGATTAGTGATTTGTGATTTCTCTCACCCGATACCATTGTCTAACTATGTAAGTGGCTCCTTTGCGCACCATCCATGGCCGCACCTCACTCAGAGAGTTTTTTCGTGCTCGGCGCGACTGTCTGCGTCGACGTGCGCTGTCTTGCACTAGCAAACTCTCTTTGTCTTCAGGGTTACGATGAAAAAAAAACTGCGCTAATCTACGAAACGATCGTGAGCTTTCAATCAGACTTGATTGATAGGTTGATTTTATCACTAATGTCTTTAGCGCGTTCAAATTGACTTGAACAGTCTCCAAATTTTCTTCTCGCAAGGCGCAGTAGCTCTCAGTTCTCATTTCAAAAAAAAAAACCACCTGGACGTTTTGGTTAGATTGTCCTTTTCGAGCACCTTCTAAATTGCTCAGATGACTTCCTGACAAAAAGGCTGTAGAGTACATCTTTCTCATTGAGGTCAAGAAGTGTTTAGTCCAAAACTTTGCGAATACGATGTTGAACATGAACACAATCATGCAAGATATTGAAGAGTCTTATGCAATCATTCAAACTCCTGACCTTTTGGTGCATATTCTCACGCTTCGCAAAGGTTACAACATAGCCACTACGCCGTCGCTAGTTTGCGGACAAAATTTATGACCAGGAAAAGCGGCTGTGCTTTCGACATATCATCATGGCAATGTCGAGCGTAGAATAAATGATTCTGCAATGTCACGTAAGTTGCTGTGCATTTTTTCGTTGATACAACAACTCTTTCATGATTCAAAAATCAACTTACAAAGACAGAGTGATACTCAATATTTCAAAGTTACTGAGTATAAATGAAAAGTCTAAAAGTAACTGCCTCATTCTTTTCAAGAAAGCCTTAGCTACTTTTCTTACAACAAAAATCCCTTGACAGCACCCATGTGCGTCATTCAGTAAAAATTATCAAAATTTTTTTTCGCTAACATAGAAACACTCCCAATCTTTAAAAAATCGAAAATATCTGCAAATCGTGAAGTGAAAAACAGAAAAAAACATGAAGTGAGAGTCACTCGGTGCAGTTGTTACTAAAACCTTTTCCACCCATCTTCAGTCTCGTCTGTTCCTCCTCTACAGCTTTTTTAAGAATTGCTAAATGCAATAATGAGCAATCTAAAAGGAAACGATACTCGGTGTCCGTGGCTTTTTGAGATGAGTTGTATACCATTACAGACGTCTTGGAACGCTGATTCCGAATCTGATTTCCGTTTCTGCTAATTGCAGAAAAATAATGCAATATAAAGGAATGTGCGGGCTTTGGCTGCCCCCTGAAATACGTTCGAAGCGGCAACGGTGACTGTGCGGTGTGGTCTAGTGGCTAGCGCGATAGACTCATGAGTTGATGAAGGTGTAGGTTCGAATCCTTTTGTGTTTTTCAGTTTTGCATTGCCTCAATAAACCTTCTTTCGCATTTTCGAGCTAACTGAACGCCCTTACTCTCCAAAAAATGTGAAAATTTGAAAAAAAATTTACTATTTGCGTTAAAATGTATCCAATGACCATAAATCGAGTGAATCTCGAACAAGTTCAGTTGAGGTAGTGCAAAATAAAAACACAAAAGGATTTGAATATTTACCTGTATCATGTTATGAGGCTATCACACTAACCATTAGACAATAATGTGGCGCCGGTAGAAGCCGTTCCGGTGACCTACCCTTGGGCGGATAAAGTTGCTCGAAATTTCTCCATAACTTCCTTCAGAGGAACGATTAGCAGAAACGGAAGTCAGATTCGGAATCAGCGTTCGAAGGCGAGTGTAATGGTATACATCTCGTCTCAAAAAGCCACGGACATTGAGTATCGTTCCCTTGTAATAGTGTCACAGTGCTGAGTAATTGCTTGACAAATGTTTATGGCAGGTGTCTTTTTACATTTTATAATGCTCAATTGCTAGAATCAATTCAAAAGTGGTCTTGCTTTCCAACTTACAGACCAGACACATTTAAAACTATCTCGCTACTGTAACAAATTTTACAAAGATATTTTTTCACGTAAATCAAAAGGTGTTCTTATGCCTATTCTCTTGAATTTTTACGTTTCTAAGGTGAAACCCTGGGATGAAGGATTATCACATTCATCCTCGCTTCCAAATCGTTGCTGGAAATTGTGTACGAAGCCAGCATATATTATACTTAGGCTCGGAATGATATTGTATAAGAAAGTAGAAGTACATAATATATGACCCTTTTTCTTCAAAGAGGTTTGAAAATTTTAAAATGTTTTCCTGTGTATAGCTGAAGATTTGAAAACGTTTTTCTGTGTAAAGTACTCAGAGATAATTCTTTATAACTGCGAGAGCTTCTTACACCTTGTCAGTAGGGTAGTGAATAGGACTTAAAATATTGTGAAAGGGATCTCGATATTCTTTCTTCTATTCTCATCCCGTGGTAAAATTTGCCACAACTTTTTGGCCTTGTTTTTCTTTTCTATGACTAACACTCTGCATGGCTGTTGTCACGTTATAGCTATGTCTTGCCATTCGTTTATATTGTTTCTCCTTCCCTATTCTTCTCTTATATCCCTAAATTTCTTTTTATAGAAACGTACAGACCAGATCGCAGCTTATGGAAAAGCAAAAGCTGTTTTTGAACTTACTCTCTTTCTCAGAATTATGGAAATCATCACTTTTGGGAGTAGATCACCAAGGCCACTAGCTCCAGAACTGTTCTTAAAGTTTTCTGATATAGTGGTTTATTTTGAGATCGTAAATTACCAGACTTTTTCAAACCCCTTCCTTCTGAATGTTTGTTTCAGAATGTTTTCACCCCTAAGCAAAGCATCACCTTACTTATTCGTCAATAAGATAACAGTAGCATCATTCCGTCCATGCCAAAAATAGCCTTGTTTTCAGAGCGAGGATAGATTATTACGGCGGGTGGGAACTTGGCAGATCATTAAAAGGAAGAGAGATGTACACATTATCCTTGAATTTCATGTCAGTTTCAAGGTTATATGCACAGTAGGGTGGCGACATCATGTCGGCTTCCACTTTGGGAAGCTAATCTAATTATTTCATATTCAAGAATCATCTGAAAGGTTATAAACAGTGCAAATTTACGTCGCAAAGTTGTGTGCCTTCCAAAACTGAATTTGAGAAGTTGAAAAATCCTATTCAACCCCTCAGAAAGTTTCGCTATCCCACCTTTCATCCCGCTGCCCTATACTCCTTTCCCTTTCTTTGTCAACCCGCCATTACTCACCGATTAGAACTTTCGCTGTTGTCAAGCAGAGGGGGGAGGGGTACCCGAAGCCCGCCAAAAATCTTCTCTTGGGCCTTCTTTGAATTTTTGCCAGATACCGGTTTTGCAGCCGTCAGTGATACGGACGTTGCGCTGCTAGGCATGGAGGTCGCGTGCCAGACCGATTCGACTTCTGGTCCGAACTTGTTTCCTTTCACTTTTTTTGTAGCACATTTAACTAGTTTTCAATATTTTTAAAATTTCAAATAAGAAAAGATAGAAAACGATGCTTCTACGGCACACAACAACATAATCATTCCCTGGATTTAGATCATTACGGTCTCTATTCATACACTTTTACCTATCCTTATAGCGGTCAATTTTGCTGACCTCATTTCCTGCCCCCTTTCCTGCTGGATTTTCAAAATATTCATGCTTTACGCCCATTTTAAAACACAAAACCTTAAAAAGGATACCCAAATCTTCAGAGGATTCCATACTGTGACCATTTCGCAAAAGTCTGAGTGTATAAAGTAGAAAGGGATTACGTTTTCAGTTGTCAGAAATGATTACAGTAATGAAAACTGACAAACGCGAACGGCGAACGTTACTGCTTCTTCTCATGTGACATAGTTGTTGTATATCTTCCATCTATAACATTATTGTAGGAACTTTTTAACAGACTTTTTTCAATTATCAATCGAACGAGGCTATATTTCTGTTCTAAAGCAAGAGAGCAATTGTCTGAGTCTCAATCGAAAAAAGCATTGTCTCAAAAAAATCGCTAAAACTTAGCTCTTTTCATCGCAAAATGAATTTCATCATTTTCTATATTGTCTAACCTGTGTTATGTCATACAAAAGGTTATTAAACAGTTGGTACTGTGTAGTGCATTTGCTAATGTGTGTAATTGCTAACTTTCAAGATAGGGTTGGCCATAGGGTTTAGTAATTGTTCTTTGTGTTTCGGCTCGATTTTTGGGCAAAATTCTATTTGCTGAAGCGTAATTTTCGTATTACTAGACGAGCATTAGTCTTAACGATAATATTAAATAATTTGTAATTACAGACTTACCAAATCTACTCAACTGCACGCTTTCAAATGTTTTTTGGACTTTTGAGAAATCTAGAATAATTCTCGAATGTTCCAAGTTTCTCTACTTATTATCTCCAGTAATAGAGTTCTCCCCGTTCCCCTCACCCGCAAAAAAGCATTGGCGTTGAAAATTCATTAGTCAGCCTTATACATCGCAAAGCATCTGTCATATTTCATGACCTAAGTATTGTTTCGGAAATGTGTGCAGTTGCACATTTTCCACGATAGGGTTGACCGTGGAGTCCATTTTGGGTTTTTGTTCGCTTTTGTTGGCTAGTTGGACACATAATTTTGGAAAAAATCTTTCACGTTTCATGCACTTCTTATTTGGGGTATCTGCATCTATCGCCAATACCTTATTGTTAGAAGTTGTGCGATCATACACATTAGCAAAAAAAGTTTAAAAAATTAGTTCAAAAAGTTAGTTTATAAAAGGTTAGTAGTTTAAAAAGTTTAAAAATAGTTGTTAGTTTAAAGTTTAGTTTAGAGTAGATTAATAATTATTCGTAGTCGTATTAAAAATTATTCATAGTTTAAAAATAAATAAAAATAGCAAAAAAATTAACTCAACTTTTTTTTAGTTTTTTTCGAAAATCCCAATATAATTCTCGAACGTTCCAACTTCCTCCATTTTTTCACCTCCACTGATGACTTTCTACTCGTTTCCCATTCGTACATCTGTCACATCATCATCAGCCCATAGCCGCGTTGTCATAATCGTACGAATGCCATAGACGACCGGTGTTTTTTATGCGTCGTCCTTTGCGCTCGTTGCGTATTTGACAGTCGAAAGATCGTTTACGTATACGGTGTACGGCTGCTCATACTCATACACATTCACATCGTGAATAACATCGTATATGCTAATGAATGCCCGTTGACCAATGTTTAGCTTCTTTCCCTTTTCAAATGTAGAGCGGGAAAAGCCATAATAACCACTTTTATACATTTGACCTTTGGCTAAAAACGCCGCTTTGTGGAGAACATGGGAGGATAGACTCTGCGGGGGAAAATTTGGTGCCATGTAGAGTAATATTAGGTAGTTATATAATTTTTATTACTCGACTAGAAAAATCTCATGTTTGCCGAATGATTACCCATTAGCTCCAAATTATTTGGAACTAGATGGCAAACCCGGCTCCGCCCGGGACCAAACTTTGCACACATACACTTCGGGGCAGGGAGCGTGTCATAGGCTACTTTTCGTTATTGATCGATGTCGATTTTACCGATTTTTTGCAAAATTTGAGCTAGGGGGCTAGGATTTTGCACAGGGGGGTAATCGAGCATGCTGATCACCCCGGAGGGGTGATTACCCCCTGTGCGATTACGAGCGATTACCCCCTGTGCAAAATCCCAGCCCCCTAGCTCAAATTTTGCAAAAAATCGATAAAATCGATATCGATCGATAACGAAAAGTAGCCTATGACACGCTCCCTGCCCCGAAGTATATGTGTGCCAAGTTTGGTCCAAATCGGTCCAGAAATAAAAATTTCTATTCCGCACATACGTACAGACAGACATACAGACATACATACAGACAGACATTCAACTTTATATATAAGATTGCAGATTTTTGGTATACACATGTTACACATAAAAAATCAATTCGATTTTTTTGAAATTTTTCAGAATTATTTTTGGCAAAATTCCAATGTTTATTAAAGAGCTCGAACTCCCAAACTGCCTTAGTATTACTACAAATGCTCTCAGAAGTCCATAAAAAATCTAAAAAGGTGTTAAGGAAAAATAAGAGAATTTTTGAAAATTTAGAAAACGGAGGTTGGAATGCCCTTATAGACATGCCTTTATATTTGCTGTAAATCATGTCATGAGGGTACGAATGGTGCCAGCAGATAGTCCTTTGTTCCTTCTCCATATATGCCAAGGAGACCTTGCGTTCTAGAGTTTTCCAGAAAAAGACGAAGAAAGTGTAACAAAACTTATGTAACAACCTGATAAATCACAAATTCGGCAAACAAATCAAATCTTCTTGGGAAAAAAGAGTAGCCATGTTTCAGTAAGACCGTTTACCATCTTATTTGCTCTTAGTCACACAACGTTTGTTCTTGACGCAACCATCCAGAAGCATCGGTTAGGATGGCATTCATCTCAAAGTCTGCAAATTTAACACTGCTTTTGGAAATGTTCCTGTCAATTTTTCCTATATTTTCTCGTAAAAATCAAAACGATGGATCAAACAAGGAAATAGTCATTTAGCCGGACTTTATAAGATTTTGAAAGATTCTTTACACACTATGTAGCAGGCAAAAATGAGGCTTTTGCTCAAATTTCTTTACGTTTTTGCTTTCTCTCCTTAAATTAGCATTCGATAAAGTTTCCTACCTCGACTACCTTTCACAAATTTTTGTCGTAGGGATACCGGATATGAAATTTAACAGGAATGCCGTTTTGCGAATCAGGGTGCTTGGTGTTCTCATAGGTGAACCTTCGGCAAGATTTCTTGAAAGTTCTCAACAGTTTTGACATTTCTGAGAATTGTGTGTATCAAAGGAACACGCATAGTCCTGACTGTGAAGGGCCGGACATACTACACTCGATTTCAGTCGCGACGCGATTTGGCAATTCGCCAGAAGTCTTCGGATCCAACACTAGCAAACTGCACATGCATAGTCTGTACAATTACGTGGATTAAAATGCCGTATTTTCTGTACATTTACAATGTGCTTACAGTGATCTATGGACAGTTGGAATATTGCCAAATCGCGTGAAGTATGCCCGGCCCTTAACAAAAAAGCACTACTCGATGTGTATATACGCTATAGCCATCATTTCAACTACATGCTATGCATAAAGCAGTAAAATTGCAAGAAGTTAGATTTAGGAACGTCCTCAAACAAGTTTGCTATACGATACCATATGGAAAAACAATGGAAGTCAATGAAGTAGTCATCAACGATTTCGCTTCAAAATCCGTTTGGTCAAAAAATTCGCGTGAACCTGTTTCGAGATTGTCTAGTGGAGTTTGCTATAACAAAGCTATACGCTCAACAAACTTTATAGCTTAGGCAAAAAAACATTATGCTAGAGGAAACAGGTTTCATATCTGCAAATTTTGCGAGGAGCAGCATATATAGCATGCTGCATTTCAGAAACTTTTTACAAGATTGAGTTTTTTGGAATTAAATAGCCAGCAAGTGGTTATAATGTAATCTATTATTCTCAGATCGTCTTAATCATACAACCTACATCCTTCGTTTACTGTTTACATTTCTATCTCCTTTTTCTACCACAGTAGTTATTTGCCGAGCAAAATGCAGAAATCGTAACGAAGAGGTTTTTTCCCAAATGAAGGTCATTTACCACTTTGAAAACCGATATCTTCTTCACTTTGATAAATAATGGTTTGACGAAGAAAAAGTCATTGGAAGATTGCGTTTCGCACTTTTTCTCTGGTCGCAATCTTGCACAACTAAAATAGAAGGATATAAATGCCAGGAAGGCCTACTCAATCTCACTTCTTAGAAATGAAACTGGTGTTGTCCTTTTTTTCACTGTAGATATGGTATTTTTAGATTTTGCCCAAAAATTACACGATCACTGGAATTATGTAGTTGGATAGTAGTCCCGAAAATCTTTTCAGGTTGGGGAAGGGAACGGAATTTTTTCTGAATAAAGGCGTGACCTAGCCAAGCCCATCGCAATTTTTCGGGAATTTTTGGCTCCAGCAAAATTGATTTTTCGTACAAAGAAATTAATCAATATTTTTACCAATTATAAACAAGTTGCAAAGCATATTTCATAACTGATGACTATTTTCATAATTTCGCTATTTTCTGGGCGAGAGATGCCGCTAGCTGTCCCTCCCTCTCCTCGCCTGATTCTCCACCGTTGATCAGATTATACAAATTTATATAAGCTCAGATCTCTTTATAATATTCTCTCGCGCAAAGTGGCGACCATTATAGCTCTCATTGTTTACAAACTTATAAAAAGGAAATGGTACGAGCCTACGAGCTCTGACTCATTCCATACCAAACGGTGCCAGCTCCATTTTTTTTCGAACTGCGAATGTGGATTGCGAAATCGTCGTCTTAGCGCAATGCATCGTCTAAAAAAGGACTTTCGTCGTCGCGACACCTGGCGATTATCCTCGCGAATGGCCGTGGAAAAACCTGGAAATTTCCAGGTTTTATGCGCTCGTTCCTAGCGTTTTGTTACAGGGGGCGCAATTTCAAACTGTTTACTTGTACTCTGCTGACGCAGAGTGTTCTCATCAACCACTTGTTGCTGCTGAGTCGGTCTAAATCTGCTCCATTGTCAGTAAGCGGTTTTATGCTCGTAATCTCAGATTTTCGATGGACTCTGCAAAAAACGTGGTTACGAGTTACTGTTGTGAAATTTGCTTTGTCCATAAGTTTTTATATTTTGCAATAAAATGGGGATTTTTATGGATTTGCAACATCTCTTTTCTCTTAGAAATAACTCAGCCGAACCAAATTTGCAGAATCACCGCAAAATACTTGCGAAAGAGAATGGATTGATAAGAACTGCATCAACTTGACCAAAAATTTTTGATTTCAAAAAGTCAACACGTCATCAGCAGAATTATCTAGTAAGTTGAAAATAGTGTAATTCAAAGAAATTTAGAGATACTGTAACATTGTGAATTTTTTCTTTAATATTCTTATGTGTATATTTGGCCATAATTTGCAATCCATTATAGCCATTGGTTTCCTCCAATTTATAGCCCTTGTGATTTGACCCCGCTAACTTTCCGTCACAAAGTAATCGCAGTGGAGGAATCAATAAAATCAATATATTGATCCTTTACTATGCAAAAAGTATCAAATGTCTGTTTCCGAAGAGTTTCCATTCACATTTCATTTATCCGATAATTCAAAAGTTTTTACGGAAATTACAACCGCTAAAAAAAATGTCACAAAGTCTGCAGTCTTAAGCGAATTCGAAATGCGCATTACGCGTTTTTCTTCGAAAGCTTTGTGATTTTTTGCGAACCTTTTGTCCCAGTGTACACGTAGTTGAGGAAGAGAAGTTATAGAATCAATCTGTTGATTGTGAATGTGTTGAAAAACGTCAAAAATAAATTCCACCAAGGCCTCGGGCATACTTCAGGCGATTTCAACCGCCACGCGATCTGGCAACTTGCCAGATTTCTTCGAATCCAACTTACAGATCACAAATGCACAGCCAGTATAATCCTCGTAAAAATATAACGCCCTACTTTCTTACATCTAGAATGCGTCTACGATGAGTTATAAACATTTGGGATATTGCCAAATCGCGTCGCGACTGAAATCGCGTGAAGTATGCCCTAGGCCTAAGGGTTCGATCCGCACTTCATCAATTCTCAACAAACCACTGAGTTCTCACGAAAAACGAAACAATCCCGCAAAAAATTCGCGAGGTACCCTTTTACCCTCCCGAGCGGCTCTTTTGCAAAATTTGCCGATTAACAGATTTGCGAGTAATCTCTTGTAATCAGTTGTGCGTGCAATTTTTTTGCGTAGTGCAATTTTGCAAAGTAATTGCACACTATGTACTTACATGAGGTGTCTAATTGAGGCATTTAGTGAAGTATGGGTTTTTACGCGTTTTTGCACAAAAAAATTGGCGCGGACAGTTCTAGCCTGGAAATAGGGCCATAAAATATCCCTTATGCTCAAGTCTTTTTTCTTCCTTTCCCATAAACATTCCTATTTGTTCTACACGTTTATACGACTATAAATTGCAGCTATTTAGTTTCTGAGCCAAAAAAGACATTTCCTCTTTTTAGCATCTCTCTTCTTTTCTCTCATAATTTATTCTTACTCAATTCTAGTTTTCAAATTCTCATTTCTTCCATTCCTAACAAATACTAGGCCTAGTCTAATAATGTATACAGCACAGGCTCATTTGTAACGCTGCAAAGAAGTGTCGTGTAGTCGTCTTCGTGACTCACGATGGGCGTCCCCATTCGGTTGTGGCCCATCTACGTTTTCGTAAAATGTTATGTTATGGTCACAGCCTGGCTACTGTTTCTTTACGAGATCTTACGATATTTCTCTTCGAGCATAGCAGCAGCAGCTTCTTCGGCGACTGTACTCACGAAATTAATGTCTATTCTCTTTGCAATGCATCCGTGTGTGGGTGAAGATTAATCACCTTTGTAGGACTACTACAGTCTTTTGGACAAAATTTGCGCATTAGCGGATCAATTTCGGTGATTAAGAGATCTATGAAAAAATGCTCATACTGTCTCCTATAGAACTGGGTACCACAAAATTTAAACCTTTTCTTAAAATCTTATATAAGGGCGAAATGGTCAAGTCATTCGGTGGCGATACTAGGAATACGGTAGGCAGGCCTAGAATCCGAATTTGCAAAAAAAACTGTGCCCGGAGGAGTTGCTCTTTCTTCCCCTTTATTCAAAAAATTTTTGCCCCCCCCCCCCCCCAGTGGCGGACTGAAGGGGAGGGCGCCCACTTTTTTTTCCTCCCCTGGAGAACGGGTCACGAGATTTTTGTAATTTACTTACATGGGTCATAGAAAGGTGCAAGTGACTTGTTCATTCTTGTAAATAATTAAAATAGCTTATAATATTTTGCTATGTTCAGACTAGCCTTGCAAAAAAAATTTTTTTCGGGAAAATTTTTCTGAACTTTTGGGGTTATGGTCCCACAAAAAATTTTGAGAAACACCCCAAAAAATTCTCGGAGTGCCAAGGCTACCGCCACGCACTTCATCTTGAGAAAAAATTTTGCGGCCCCCCCCCCCTCCCCGGAGGGAACCTGGAACCGACACTGCCTCTTCCCCCCCCCCCCTCGAACGAAAATCGTACACCACTACCGTTTACCTGCCGTTCAAATTTATTGCGAAGCTTAGCAAGACTTTCGAATGAATTATGAGACAGTTTTTCGGACAATTTTCAATTATAATTTTTCATTTATTAATTTTCCATTAATAGACAGCACGGTGTGCTCTTTATGCAGAACAGCTTAAAAAGAGTTGCAGTGAAAAAATTGTCAAGCTTCATATTTCATTGGCAACAGGTCATTTCTAGCAACAATTGAAATCTACTCCAGGGTTTTGTTGGGTCCATTTGAGTCTCTCCTAACAGGAACTTTATGGGTGAAAGGGAAGGGGCAAGGGCAAAAGATTCGTCCCCTCCCACTTCACCGGAAAAAAATTCTCGAGCTGCTGCGGAGTAATAAGTATGATGATCGACTGTCTCTCTACCCACCCAAAAATCTTCTCTTTAGCCAGATTGAACAAATCAGGGCAAGTCTCGGACGTTGTCAGTTCAAACGAGCCTTGCAATAATCTAAGCTTTTCTCCAAACTATAACTTTTATTCTACATACTGCGGATAAGCTCGTATCAATGCAATTGTTCACTTGCACAGTGCACGATTTCTGGTCTGGACCCCATTCAGCACTGTATTGCCTGGCATTCAATTGACTCATAGTGTTATGCTGTTCGGCTCGACCTCGCTTCATATTTTCGCTTCAACGAACCGGCTCCTCATTCCTATAGTCTGCTCCTATAGCACTGCAATGTGATTTATCCAAATTTGAGCTCAAAGGTCTCCCGCCTTCCACCCCCCATTTTCTCACATTCTTCGTTCCCATTGACTCACTTCTTATTCCCATGGAAGGATGTTGTTTGCTTTGAGCATTATTTACTTCTTTGTATCATTTACAGTATCCTTGACATTTTTTCTTGGACTAGAGTCATTCAACTGTGACTGAAACATTTTGGCGTAACCGAACGTTGGTTTCTTAGAAAAATTTAAGATTTCTATGTCTCATTCATAATTTACGATGTTCTCTGGCTATCATTTATGTGCATTTCCGTTTTCCTGCGTCTCATTTCTTTCGTTTTGCATTTCCTGGCAAGCTATCCTCACGCGAAGCAGGTTGCGACAGGGAAGGAAAGAATGTCGCTTTTTCTCTTCTTTTCCAGCTAAAATTGGTATCTCTCAGAAATTAGAGCATATTGTAGGTCCAAATTTTC
This sequence comes from Cylicocyclus nassatus, assembly GCA_958299035.1. Lineage (NCBI taxonomy): Eukaryota > Metazoa > Nematoda > Chromadorea > Rhabditida > Strongylidae > Cylicocyclus > Cylicocyclus nassatus. The sequence goes on along the minus strand of CATQJL010000112.1, from coordinate 10,357,509 downwards.
ATGAAATCTCGAGGGTTTGTAGTACACAACTGCATATGTGGGCGAACAGACGACTTCTAGGGGCGGAGTTTGCCATTTCGCTTTTCCATTCTTTCCTGATTTCTAACACCGAAGAAAAGATGGCAAGTGACAACAGTATAAGTGCATGTGTCTGCTGCATGCTGGAGCAAGTGAGAGGTTCGCGGGTTTTTTGAGGCAAAATCGGATTTTTAGCACTATGAGTTGCTCTTATGTTTCCCTTCTCTTTCTCCGATTCATCCTGTTGCTCTGCTTTAAGAATTCATTCTTTTCTTTCCAACCTAATATATTTTAACAGAGTAAAAGGGGGGAGGGGAGGAGAGAAAATGGAAGTATTCAGTATTTATTAGCCGACTATTATAGAAAATTTTCTACGACAATATCGTGATGACTCCGCGAGCAATGTCTTTTTATGGAGCCACGGTAAGTAACGGTAATCACGAAGTCATGGGTGAAATGCAATTATTCAGCTGCAAATTGCGAACATGATAATGCGCGGTTAAAAGTCACGGAATCTCAAAAAAAAACGGGAAGCTTATAATCTTGCCATGAGCATACTGCTAAGCAACCTTGCGGAATTGTCAGGAAAATCTGTGATTTTGGTCTTACCATATAACCACCATAATTTCATTAGAAGAGCATTATCGCTTGAGTCAAGGCATTCAGAGTGCCAAATTTCTTCACTTTTAAGCTCTGTCAGTCAGTCTCTTACGATCACCTAGCTTATTTATCCTCACACGTCCGATCGTATAATCTTGCTACAGAAGACATGAGCTATTCGTTATCACAATCGAAACGAAAGAAGTAAATCACACATTTTGCGAAGTGGCGGACACAAATCATACTGTTTACCAATCGCTTTTTGTTCGCGCCGTGTTCCAAAATTTGTCATACTCCTTCTTCACATAAAGCTCAAAAAGTCTATGCCTTCTCTTGCATGGTTGTTCGCAACATGTGATTGATATCCCATGTGCCGTCAACAGTTGCACATACTGTCTGTTCCACTCGGGATGCGCCCAAAAGTGGCATGGCGCGCAACCGTTTCGCACTTTGTGCATCACATCTGGCAGTGCTGTTCTCTGCTCGTTCTCCTTAGCCTGGCCTGGCAAAATGCCAGTTCTTACAGATGCACAAGCAGCAAAAACGATGCGCTTCGGCCATCTTTTGCCCTGATCCCGACATCTTCTTGAATGTTTCCCTTGAGCTCCCTTGAACCCTTCATGAAACCTTTTCAACCTTTTCCAAAGGTTAATAATGCTTCAGTAACCTATGTGTTGGTTCAGACGCAGATATCCCGCGAGCACTAAGCCAGAGTACACAATCAGAGCTTAGTAGCGGGAAAAAATCGGGTAGAGGAACGGACACTGCCGCTGAACATTCTCCCCGAGTTGCGCCTTTTATGCTACTTCATTTCATGCTAGGATTAGTAGGAATGGGGCGCTTAGTAACCGTACTGTCCCCCCAGCCGAGATCGTGACACTGCGTTACGCAATACCCCTTGATTCGACGGGGCTGGCAGCTGAAATGCGACTGTCGCGCCCGCGACGCAGTCTGCGTCTCCTTCGCGAGCGTGCTCTCTGATCAATCTCTAGCCTTGATAAGGTCTCAAGCTCCGCCTTCCAGCCACCAGTCCGACTTAATCAAAGGGTATGTTTGGACACCCTGTCCGTCTCAATGTGCGTTTATAATAAGGCATAGCTACTTTGGGACCGGCCATACTATTCCTGTGACTCCTGCAATTCCTGCGATTCCTGTGATTCCTGCGGGCCCCGTAACAATATGTATTGCGGAAAAAACAATGTATACTGAAAACGCGCTCCGTAATGCAGCAAATCGGAAGTCGAGGAATCACAGGAATTGCAGGATTCACAGGAGTTGAAGGAATCACCTCCTGGAATAGTATGGCCGGTCCCTTGGATGAGGTTAGGGTAAGCATCCGGTAAGGGGTTGAATCTCAGAAGCAGGATTTGATTACGCGTGTTAGAGTGATTGGCATATTGAATGCGATCATACTTCTCCGTCACCACGACTCAAGAGGTTAAGGTGGTCCAGTGGCCGTATTCATCAACGAACCCTGAGGGTTAAACTAACCCTGGAGGGTAAGTTTAACCCTCAGGGTTCACTGACCGTATTCATCAACATAGGGTAGGGTTTACCACGGAACGCAATCCATCCGTATCGATCAACGAACCTGTGGCCGTATTCCGAACTCTGAGGGTTAAATTAACCCTGGAGGGTTAAGGCGTCAGCTACGCGTGCGCTGTGCAAACTCACATCACAGAATGTCTAAGTACGTGCTAAATTCACTTGTACTTCTATTCTTTCACTGTTATAGTAGTATAATCAACAAACAAGCTTCTAACACTAGTTTTTATAATACATCTCTGGCATATTTGTGCAGCATCCAATCTTACAGCGTAAGTTTATTTTCACATATGCAATTGTGCCGTGTAAGTTCTACTTTTGCGCAGTTCGTTTTATACCGGGCTTGTGCTACTCTTTTAAGGGTCAATGCGTGTTATCATAAAGAAATTCTTCTGTTTTGGCACTTGCCAGAGTGGAATGCGCAAGCATTTTTCCTCGTCGCTTTCATTTGTCACCAAAGCTAGAAATCTTTTTCTCGCGAAGTCATGTTTCATGTACTTCGAATTTGAACATAAAACGAAGTCGAAATTAAATACTATAACAACATTTAACACTAAATACTACAACACTCGTTGATCGTTTTCCTAAAACTATTAGATGCGAGTAAATGTTTGTATGATGTGTTAGGGTAGAGTTAACCTTGCTCTGAGCTAGGGTTAAATTAACCCTGATGAATCACGTAAGTTTAACCCTCCAGGGTTAGTTTAACCCTCACGGTTCGTTGATGAATACTGGTTAGTCGCTTTCAGGGTAAAATTAACCCTCAAGATTAGATTTAACCCTCAGGGTTAAGCCTACCTGTGTTTCATGAATACGGGTTAAACGCTTTCCAGGGTTAAACTAACCCTCCAGGGTTAGTTTAACCCTCGGGGTTCGTTGATGAATACGGCCACAGAACTGCACATATACCGTAACCTCACAAATATTCTCTAACAAGCGGATATTGTATTTGTGGGCGGGATCCTTGCATGTAATAGCCATCCGCAAATTCTAGGGACCTCAAAATTGTGGTTACCTATGCCATACTTTTGGTATTTACCGTTCTCAAGTCTGCAAGGGTAAAGTACGACAGTGGCTTTAGGCGCTTGCGGCTGCGGCGCGTTTTGGCGGGATATCCGTGCCAGGCTATAGCGCTTAATTGTTGCTTCTCTTTTATGTTAGTTGAGGTTACCCTTTGATATTGGTTAGAAGTTGCTACGTTACTAAACAACCCAACCGAATTGGTTCACAAAACTGTTACGCATGAGCAGTTGTTTATCCCATCTGGTGTAGCAAGTCTATTTCACAGCCTATCTCGAACCTCATTTCAGCCTTTTGAACAACCAGGTCACGCATATATGGATACTGGTGTCAATGTCCTCTACTGTCCTTTTTATAATGCGTTCATACACATGTCTATTTTTAGCATACACACACATTTCTGTCAAGTCCTTTTTGTCAACCGTTTTCTTAGTAGTTTTGTTGCTAATGACGTTGAACAAAGGCAGATAAGCGCATTCGAACATTACTTCTTATCAGCTTTGTTCTAACCCGCCTGCAAGGTAATCGCGGCGAAGCAATATATTTCAGAACTTCCCGTTTCGCTGCTGACAACCTATAGTAAAATGTTAGACTTGCCTTATCAGTCAAGGTTAAATTAAGGCCACAATTAATTACATTGCAGAAAATGCCTAATGCTGACTTTATTTTAATTGCTGTAAAGCAAAAAATACTTTATCTGTTAGCAAATCAAACTTCCACCGCATTCTTACTGCATTTTTTCAGTTTATCTTCTGTAGATGTGACCAACCCATCATATAGAGGCTTCCTCTAACCTCGAGTTGGTCATTTTCTCGAATTTCATGTTCATAATTTCATCATGTCTTTGTTGAGGTAAACGGAATTGTAGGGGGTTATTAACAAGCACCAAAGATAATATAAACAGCTCCAAATTTATTTGTCTCAAATTGCTCTCTGACTCCGCCCTAGCCACGCCCCGTATTGAACCTTCTCACTTTCGTGCCTTCTGAAATCTGCATCTATTTGTAAAGCAAGTATTCACTTTTCAAGGCCACTAAAGCCTGCGAACGCTCGCAAACTACATATAATGAATGAGTGAAGCAGTAATTATATCAATTAAGCATTAATTTGTCAAACCTGCCATCTTTGCCGGTGTAGGTAATGAATACTGGTTGTTTTTTTTTATCAAAAAGATCTTTTCTTGAGCAGAAAAAAGAAAGCAGAGTTTGTATCACATACTGTAAAAGATGTCCCAATCCAGACAACCCGTTTGATTCGAATACCTAATCATATTTCTGAAAGAAATGCAATAAAGTGTTGAGCCAACGATCCCGCTTGTTCAGCACTTTATTGCATCAGAGCTGCGAAAATTTTGTGACGTCTTCTCACGAGGCATGGCTATCTTGCATGTTTGAAGTGCATATCGTGATATCAGCTTGCAGTCTGCAAAAATGTTATATTGGCCGCAACTTATTGTATAATCATCATTTATTCAGTCATAGTGTTTACAAAACTACAAATTGTGGTTCCATTAACCGACTTCACTTTGTTGTATAGAAAACCCCACATCTTTTCTAACTTTGTTGATCACTTCAGTTCATCATAGTTCCAAATTTTTTACACATATACGTACCATAATAGACATGAAGATTGGTTTCTCCCATCGTGTTTTTTTTTCAGTGAACGCCATACTCATTTGCAGTGGCGGCCGAGAACTTCTTGGGGGAACTGGGGAAGGGGGGGGGAGTGGAAGAAAAGTAGCAAAAAGTTCTTTGAATGAAGGGAAGGCGTTAGCCGCCTCAACGAATAAAATTCTATTAGGACTTTATTACTTTATTACTTTTAATTATTTTTACTTTAATATTACTTTTATTACTATTACTTATTATTATTACTATTCCTTATTATACAATTATTACTTTTTGGATTTCTTGCGGTCTCATACCTGTAGAGTTTTGGAAAAAGGGAGCGTGGCAAATAGCCATTGCGGATTGTAAACGAAATGTAGATGAAATTTAAAACGGAAAAAAAATTACATAGGTTTCGATGGAGTAGGGGAAGACGAGTGCTGAGTGCAGAATTTGTGTGAAACTCAATGGCTCTCAACTCCGATCATCTTATTACTGACCACCAATATCGATTGAGCAAACTTTTCTACCCCAAGATTTTGAAAAGTCAGACTTTTTGTAGAATCTGCGGTTCGTAGAAGCTTAAAGAAATATCTGACTATACCTGAGTTCTTTATCTTGATATCCATAATATAGGCATGTTTGGAATCTTTTTTAGTAAACTTGAGGATCTGATTGTTGTCGATTATTTACTGTCTCATTTTCCATAATGTGATTCATACCTACATTATCAAATAAGCTTTTTCTGTATGTCATTCGCCATTTTGCCCCCTTTTGGTCATGTTTCGAGAACATGTTCACTTTTCCTTCTCGTTGCTGTACATTCGATCTCTACCCCAATCAATCGCATCTCAAAGTCCAAAGTTTGCAAAGGATTTTTTCTTGGCAAATCATCAAATTGCTCGAATTCCGTCCTCATCTTGTACCTAACATAAACGCAATCTAAAGCTATAGTGCTCAATTTCATGCATAGCGATAGTAGCTCATGTCGAATGCTTGTATGTCAGATATATTGGAAACAAACGCAGCATGCTGCTGTTCCAGCTCTTTCAACTGCAATACTTTGATTTCAAACACATTCTTTGCTCTTTTTTTGCTTTATCCCCAGTTACTGCCGTTATCAGTGCTATCAGACAATGAGATTTTGTTCGCCGAACGCCAGGTGAGTTCAGCGGGTTATTGATGTTTATCTCGTATCTGAAAAGTGCTTTGTCTCATTAAGCCAAATTGTTTCGTTCCATTATTATTCCTTTTTTAGTCACCCGAATTAGTACGATTTCAAAATATTTGGCTTATTCCACATCCGAGCCTCTTGTTCAACTTCGATTTGCCTTTTTTTGAGAAAAAAATTTTCCCTTCTTCCCGACTCAACTTTTTCATGGAACTTCGGCTTATGATAAAACTCTTTTTGATTTTCTTGCTCGAAAAGGTATTCTTCACCCCCTCTTCTTAAATCCTCCCCCCCCCCATTCCTCCTCCCATATCCGATCTTGTTTCTTCCATATGGTTTTGCACAATTTACTTAGGAACAAAACCCTCTCACAAAGGACTGCAATACCTCTGCAGCAAAAAGTGCACGGTTTAGTCAATTGTCCTTTCCGTCCTCCTCTCGCCCACTCAGTATCCTGCTTACTAAATAAGTGGTTCTCAGGCGCCGTAATCTGGGAACAGACCATATCTCTTCGGGGAATTGCTACAATTGAAATAATTTTTGTTCCAGCAAAGACAGTGTTCGTGAGGTTGACAAAACATTTATGATGGAGTTTAACTCTAGTGAGCGATGACAAATGTAGTCGCGGGAATTATTAGTAGCTTACATGAGTTGCAACATTGCGCAAGCGACTTGTTTTTGATATCATAAAAAAATTATCAGGGTATGGCTGCCGTACTGCTTTTTTTTAAATTTCGGGATTATAGGCCGAGTGAGAAGTTGAGAGGCATCCTGAAAATTTGAAAGGGCGCGACTGACACGTTTCTTAGAAAATGCTGCGGCTCCTCCCCCCCCCCCCCTCCCCCAGTAAGGAACAAAAATCAATTTAGAACAATTTTACCGTTACAACACAAGCTAACGTGATCCAGAACGAATTTTATGAGGGGGCTGTGAACGCGACGGTCGAGCATTGCAGCAGAAGCCGAAAACCGCTCTCGGGTCGCTTTCGCAAGCGCTCAACTCATTTGGCCACCCGCCTTAGTCCGAGACTATAGCCTCTACAAACATGATCGGATTGTGTGACTGCACACATACCAGACACTGTTCGGAAAAATTTTTTTCTCGTTCTCTTTTCTCAAGTGGCTTGCACTGCTTTTTACGCTTAGGTGCTTCCACGATTTTTTTTCGAAAGTCAGTCATTGCACGTTGTGTATCTACACCGAATCCACATTCCGCCGTTTAAATGGAATAATGCACTTTTTCAAGTGCTTTAACCCGCTTTTTGAACAAACTTAGGTTGGCAGATGCTCTAGCGCGACCAGTGTCTTTCTGCCATGTTTCACTCGATTGTTTACTTTTTCGTTGATGTTTGCTCGTTGGCTTGCATTGCATACATATGCCCAGGTAGAGTGCGATGTTGTTGAATTAGAGATAACGGCTGCTTTCAATGCTCTCTTCAATCGATCTGATTCCATTCATCCCGTCAGGGGAAACGCAAACGCACATGAATTGCCTGAATCGCTTGACAAATCGCCGGTTAGACGTCGTGTTTATGCGCTGCATACGTTGTTATGGCACTTCAGGAAGCTGCTACCTCCTCAAGGGGGCATAGAAGAGTATGAGGGGGGGGGGGGGCGGAGGTGGCTAGGGGGGGGGGGGAATAGAGGGTTATCGATGCAAAGGAGATCTTTTTTAGAGATGTTTTGCCGAAGGGGTAGAGCGCGCGTTGTTTTCACTCTTCGTCCTGAAAATGGCAGCACCTCGCGCCACCTCCTCTTCCCCCCCCCCTCCCCTCCGTTCCTCGCCTTACTAGGTTCACGAGACATTTCTGCACATAATACCAGTCTCTAGGTGAAAAACACCCATTTGATTACTGAGAGTTGTGTACTCACCCTCCGAAGTGACATTTTCACCAACTGATCTCTAATTTTTGCTTTTTCGTGTTTTTTTTGGTTTTTTGCCTGCACTTTCGTTCGAGATGCAAAAAACCTATCGCGACTTTGATTTCTTTTTCATCCATTTTTTATCAAGGGTTCTTTGAACGCGTTCGGCGAAAAGTGCTGCGGCTTGCGGTTTCTGCGCTATTTCTTATATTCCATTGTCATAAATCTTCTGTTTGAGAAGAACGTGAATGACCGATAACAGTTAATTCAAACTGTTTCAAATCTATTTTCCTATTTATATTTATCTGTGGCTTCAAGATACAAGCCTTTTGTTCTTGAAGTGAATTGTAGGCTCTGTGTAGACTTTGGATCCACTGCTCATTCTTGATTCTTTTTTATTATGGGGCTATCAGTGCCTTTTTTTCTTTTGTTGAGCATTTCTCTCTTTGGAAAACAACAATTTCGGTTGTAGCATGAAGCCACATCTATTAGAGACAATCTGGATTTCCTGAGTATTTGTCCGGGTTTGATTTATCCGAAGAGTTTCAGCCCTCGATTGTAGGAGCTCTCTTTGATTTTGCCAGATGTGCGGATTCTTGGCAAATCTTGAAATATGCATAAATGAAAAGCTTAAAGCCTTGAAATTTCCTTGAAGCTAGGTACGCCAGTGCTCCAAAACATGAAATTCTTTTTGTAAAGATAAAAAAGAGGTACGAGAGGACTAAAAAAAAATAAGACTCACTGCCGTTGCAATGCTCTATGATATTTCCATCAAAATTAGTTCAATGTCAATAGACTGCTGAAGTTCAGAAAGAGGGAGAAGAATGAAAAATTATGCTAGAAAAATTATGCCAGAAAACTCTTATTCTCGTTCATTGCAAAAATTTCCTTTCTAGCAAATTTGTCGCCCCAATCTCATATTTTCTCTTACAATTAGTTTGTTTCATGGTATCATGTGTTTCGAGCTTTTTACAGCTTTTTCTGTTAAAGAACACATTTTTGTCAGCAGTCAGAATATACTGATTATTCCCACTCGTATCTTTCATGTACTTAACAGTTACTCTCCATCTCACGCATCGTTTCTCCTTCAACTACTGGGGTGAAATTATCTCGGAAAGTCTTATTTTTGCCTATCGTTTCTTTCGATCCATGCGTAACTCGCCTCTCATAACCTTTGATTGAGTATTCAGATAAACACTTCACTCTTTTTTGGCAGTGTAAATGTACCACTTTTAGTCTGAAACTAAGTGGAAAATCAACTCAAAAATCACGGCCAACAGCCAGCAATAACTTGTATAAGTGAACGTTTTCTCATAACTTTTTCGCTTTTATCATCCAAAGTACCAAGCTGTAAAAGTTCGTTTTTATTACAAGTGTTTTACTTTGTTTCCTTTTCAATCTTTCGCTGAGGTATTTTCAATTGTTGCATTAATGCTTATATCAAAGCATCACATTTTTGCTTTTGATCGGTTCTTTCCATTTTCTCAAATATACTGTCGTTTTTCTTTTTTTTTTGTTCTTGTCCTATCAGTTGTCATTTAACCTGATCTGATCATTTCACCGTTCTCTAAATGTTTTTCTCCATTTGTTAGTTTGAACTCTATTGCTAAGTTTCAGTCAATCAAATAATATCGTTTTTCCTCAAACTGAGATTCTATTTTGCCATCTTCCTGCGCGCCGCCAGAACAATTAGTAAATTGTCTCTTAGCGGTACTTCTGATGCCATCATCAGCGAAACGTCTAGGCGTTTCTGTCAGTCACTGAACTTGGGAACTTCTTTCAATACACCGCACACAGTAAAAGTAACTCATTAACATCATCGTTAAATCTTTTTTGCTTGCGCTCAAATAGTGCAGTTCCACGCTAACTTTCATTGAAAGTCTTTTGTCTATAATTGTGCGCCTAATGTTGATTGCATTGGCTCAGTCTAGACTGTTATGAATCTTTCATTACTTCATTATGGTTTTCTATATGATTCACTTTGTTCGTGTTCTACACATCGATTACAATTTTCTGTGCTTTTCAAGAACTGATAAGGTTTATGACGCAAATGACACATTTATTCCAAAAATAGCAGCTGACGTCTAAACTAGTAGGTTACTAAGAATTGGGTGTAGTGAAAGTCAATTGCTAACCATTATCAAGCAATCAACTTCAAGAATTCAAGTCAGAATTTCGTCATGAAAAAGCGGAGGCAGTTTAAAGCACTTAATTTAAGCAGTTCTCACTATTCGAGAATGGGAAATTTTTTCAAGCAGTCAGCCAATTTTATGAGATGATAGACTGCCTAGTATGTGTCTAGCTTTCTCCTTGAGAATGGGTCGCGAAATTGGAAATTACTTACATGAGTTATAAAAATGTGCAAGTGAGTTAAATACACTTGTGAATAATTAAAATAATTTTCACAATTATTCAAAAATTCAAATTAGTCTTGTAAAAAGATTTCAGGTGCCTGCCGCCACGTTCCCTTTTTCCAATTTTGGGGCCGTGGACTTGCAAGAATTTTGCGAAGCATTCCAAATTATCTTTTGGAGCGCATGGCTAACGTCACCACCTTTATTCGAAGAAATGTTTGCCCCTTTCCCTGACTCGAAAGGCCTGGGACGCCACTGCAATACGAATTCTAATTTCTAATTTTTTCATTTTGAGGATTTTTGAACGCAGTCAATGACTAAATGTGTTTTTTGGGTTTGCAGAATGCTAGTGAAGAAAACTGTTCTATGAAGCCTCAGAAAGACAAGCAAAAGATTTATTGTGATCAAAGTAGCTGATCTGCATAGAATCTATTTGCTGTCATCTTCATCACTATTTAACTATACAAGAATCTCCTACGAGATTGTACAAGAATTTCTGGCCAGAACTTTCCAAGAGAGGAAAAAAATGTTTTTTTAACAAACCAGAACTTTCCAAGAGAGTGAAAAAATGTTTTTCTAACAAAAGTGCAACTTTGATCCTTATCTCGACTGCCTTGAATTATCGAAGAAACGCTGACAGGGACTTTCTACTGCCATGAATCATCTGTTTCATCACTGAACCTTGCAACAAAGTCGCTGCACATGTGTCGCTTTTTTCGTTTAGAAAAGTTTTCGAAACGCTTGAATTCCGTATCGAACTTGTTTAGAACCTTCGCAAGAGTTTTATGTTATACTTACTTCCTTCTGCTTTATATGAACTGTGCCCTCTAAGGTGTGTTTTGAAATCAGACATTTTTCAAAAACGATTGTTTATGTAATCTATTGTTGATATGAGCAGGATAAACTCAGATTCATTTCTTTGGTTTTTTTTCCTTCCTCTCCTCAGCCGTGATTTCTCATGGAAAAGCTCGGGTGATTAATGATCTGTTTGTGATTTTTTTCAAAACTTGAAAAAAAAAGTGAATAGTGGTTTTTGATGAATTAGAAAGCCGCCAGTAGATCTATTATACTGTATTCACATGGCAGGATAGGCTTGGTTAAACCTAGAAACCCCAACAAAATCTCAATTCACTACTTGCTTCGAAAGGCAAAAATTATTTTCATCCTAAAACTTCGTGAACTTTTTTCAACGCGGCTTCATTGTGCGCTTGGTGATTTTTTATATCTTTCATCATTAACTGTCATGTTTCTTATCAAAATGCCATCTCAAAACGAATTTCCTCGAAAGAAAGTGATTCCGTCGAATCTATCATTCGACTCCCATTACGTTCAAAATGGTTCTTTTTCAACAAACGCTGTCATTTAATGATACGCCATGTGTACCGTACGCAAAACGATCATGAAATACGCCATCATAGCAGATTTTTCGAGCTTTTTGTCGGCATTACGATTACGAAGGGAAAAACGTCGTCAAACGGTGCGGCGCGCGGTTACTTCGGTAGATTTCGTTACCAGATAACGAGCGACTTCTCTCGCTCTGCGGTCAGCATTTCGAATGAAAATGACAAAAAGGAAACATGACGGTCTTATCGGACTGTCACACGGCTTACATTACTTCCTGTCATCTGAAACAGAAGCATGCTATTTCATGTGCAGGAAATTTTTGCCTTGCCATTTTTCATTTCCGCATTGCTGAGAGCTTTTTGAGCAATTCCTGTAGGCCAGGAATTTTTTCGAATAAAAGTCGTACTATTCTTAGTCATCGCTCGTCTTCTCAAGCGGGAATGTAAAAGTAGCGCTTAAGGACAGGCTGAATGGTTTGCAGCAAATATTACGAGCAAACTACTTCGCGCGTAATCCGGTGTAGTGCAAATAAATTATCTTTTCAAGCACTCTTCTGCTAAACGAGGTTGAAGAAGTAGTACGCTAATTTTATGAACCATTATTCGTATAGACAGCCGCTTTAACAAATATGTTTTTCAATTTTTAGACTTTTCTGATTACAGTTAGTTTCTGTAATGCAAATTAACATTAAGCTAAGCCCACGTTTTTGGCCATGAAAAGTGATTTGGGAACTTGCGAGCAAATTTCCACCATCCTCAAAAACTTTATTCACTAATATAATACTTTCATATTTATGTTGGAATGTTTTTATCAACTCTCGTTATTCCGGATCTTCTCAAGAGGTTTTCTTCTTCATCCACGTTTCCACACCCATTATTTGCCTCTTTCTTTTTTATCTTGAGCTTGTCGTTCTTATCGTATATCTGCAAATCAAATTCGTTACTTCATTGCCAGTACTTTACTTAAAGGCAGTGGACAGGCAGAATGGACCCCTGTCAGATTTTGGTAGTTTCGGGTAGTAGACCTCCCAAGTACATCATAGCCCCAAGGCCACCTTCCAATTCATGCGCTAAGTCTTGAAAAAAGCGCTTCAAAACTCCACCAGCCCCGCCCACTTCCATTGAGTGGGCGTTATTGGTGGAATTTCGAAGCGCTTTTTCAGGACTTAGCGCATGAATTGGAAGGTGGGCTTGGGGCTGTGATGTACTTGGGGGGTCTACTACCCGAAACTACCAAAATCTGACAGGGGTCCATTCTGCCTGTCCACTGCCTTTAAGTCATCCTTTTCAAAAGCCGATCAGGATGATGTATTACAATTCGACCTATGTGTTGCGCAATCTCAAAATATTCATGTTTCTCTTCACGACCTGAAAGCGCAACATGATCTTCAAAAAACAATGGTTCATTTTTGTGGTGAGATCTCCATTACCGAATGCTAAAGACGGAAGTGCTGATGTTGATGAGCGTTTAATCAGAATACTCATATTTTTCATCATCATCAAGTTGAAACTCTAAACCAATCACGCTCATTCCTCACATGGTCTAGCGGGGCTTCAATGTGATCATCACACTATTGCCTATACATGCATCCAGTTCATCACTAGTATGTTTACCGAAAATTGCTTGGGATGCTTTTCAATTTGTTGTTGGCCTATAAACTTAACTTCGAAAAAAGGGGCGCTGGGCTTTCACGCTAGGAAAAATGCCATGAAGGAGCTAGTTTGATTTTTTTTTCTAGTTTGAATCTCAAAAATTGTTCTGTTTACTTCCATGTAAAAGCAAGTCCCGTGCACGATTTTAAGATTCTCTTAGGCTGCATTCGGAAGTCCCTACCAGAAATTGTGGCGTCTGGTAGGGCAAAAAGCGTTGCCAGAAGATCATATCATTAGAAAGTTAATAAGGATTATGAAAGTTTCTGGATTCCTCTAGCTTCTCGGGTTGGAATCGCATTACAATACGACCCACTGTGATTTGTATGTTCATTGAAGCTCTAATACCACCAGTCTGAGGTGAAGTCTCTCGAGTTTTTGGCACATGACTAGGCTCTTGAAGGAGGTTTTATGCGGTTCTCGGGTACAGTATGACCGAATACGGTAGGTTTACCGTAGGAAAGTAAAGTGAAGAAAGTAACTGTTTTGTGTAGAAGAATGCAGCTTTCCTAATAAGAGATTGCTCACGCATACTTCGAGCATACCGGACTTTGCAAAATACAGTGCTAGTCATCCAGCAATTTGTCTTGTTTTTTGATTTCGCGTTTTTGTTCCATGGAACAAAACCTTCAGCTGCAGATGTTATCTAGCGTGCTGGTGACGGGTGTGACAGTTCCGAAAAAACTCAGTCTTATCAGCTGTTATAAAATCTTGAAGAAGTTGCACCACAAGACTGCCGCAATCCCACTGTAAGACATAGGTCCTACTGTAAGAACATGACAAATAAAAAAGTCACATTTTTGATCAGCACTAGAAACCTTGCAAGGCAACTTTGGCGAGACGTTTGGTACCGCACACACGGGCTAGCCTAACCCTACCAAGTGAGCTAACAATCAAATGAATGGTAGCTTCTTCATCAGCACTTCCTAGGCAAGTCTTCTTATAGAGCTCGCGAGTTATTTATAAACTATCGTTCTGGATGGCATTAGCCGTTTCCCTTCAGCTGGAAGAATTTCCAGTAACACCCCCCCCCCCCACACCACCAGAAGAAATTTTTAGTCCCTATTTCGAACCGTTAGTTGCTGAATTCATTGACCGGATGGTATTGCATTTCTATAATGTATACATAGTTGCGGTACAGAATGCTTGGACAATAGGAAGGGCAGATGTACATTTATAATACCATGCCCTTTCTTTCATTCAAGTTCAAATTTTGGCAAAACATCAAGGGACAATCATTACGCCAATAAAACTATGCGGCAAGAAAGCAATGAACTATACAGGATACAACTTCCATACCAAACCGAAGTCTATCGTCAAGAATTACTGTAACTCTAACAACTTTCAAGGAAAAAAGGACCTAGATTTTGATACCTTTTCTAACCTACCTAACAAGTAAGCATGCTTAAGCAAGATTTTACGGTGTCGAACTTTCCGTTAAAATGAATGTAGAAGTCTGCAGATTTGCGCACTCTTATGACTAAGAAGCCCCGGAAGTTTAGCTGATCTATTTTGCAGCATTCCCGCAAATGGAGCCCTCTTTCCACTAAGTGTCTTTTTTTCCTCAAATGCTAAGGTAATCGTACAGCGTGCCCTTTCCATTTATGTTGCATAGATAGGTAAATATAACGCTATAAAAATATTAGTAATCTAATATTCAGAACGGAAGAATTGGATAATGTGACCCAAAAAATGAATCGTATAAAAAACATTAGTAATTTGATATTCAGAACGGAAAAAATTAATAATGTGACCGAAAAAATGGATTTTTGGGTGATTCGAGCATTAAGCTGCCTTGGAAATGCTCGCTCGAGCATATCCTATGTGTCTAACAAAAGTAGTGTTTTCTTATTTGAATTTTACATTTCTCAGTTAAGGTTTAAGCAGTTTTTTGCTAATACTAAAAAAAGACAAAGTTTTCTGCTTATGACCTTTAACTGCTGAGACAAAGAACAGAAAATTTTCACAACTGTGCACTTTCAAAGGTTTTGCTTATAGTTTTCCTCGTTACACAGAAAAAGGAAATTTCCGCATTTTTGATTTAAATTCATTGAATTTTCGCATTTTTGATTTAAATTCATTGTTCCCATTCCCCCGCACCGATTCGAATCTTCAACATAAAACTCAATATTCTCTCCTCTCCCTCCATTCTCAACGAAAATCCTCGGAAACGTGTAACATTCCAGAAAGCTCACTTGAAAGTGCACCTTGCATCCCAGAACCATGCACCTTGCATCCCAGAACCAATCTCATCACAGCCGTGTTTTCCACTAGCAATGCCGTGCAGCGTTAGCTTCTCGTCGAAACGATTGCTCAATGAATTCGTAGAAAA
This sequence comes from Cylicocyclus nassatus, assembly GCA_958299035.1. Classification (NCBI taxonomy): domain Eukaryota; kingdom Metazoa; phylum Nematoda; class Chromadorea; order Rhabditida; family Strongylidae; genus Cylicocyclus; species Cylicocyclus nassatus. Next base: position 10,342,007 of record CATQJL010000112.1, on the reverse strand, counting down.
ACTCCACTCGAAGTAGATGTGAACATCGGATTTGAAAGGGATTTACACAGCACGCTGTGTAAACCAAGCAACATATGTGAAGGACAAAATAAAATGAGAAAACTGTCATTGATCAGTGCAATAGGCTTATGGGAGAGCATGTTTTAGTCGCAGAGATAGCTCTTATGATTGTGAATGTTTGAGATTGTATAGATTTTATCAGGGAAAGCGAGATTTCATGTGCAAATTGGCCCTTGCTTAACACAACACGAAGTTTTTGAACATGAGCAAACTTTTTTCCGCAAAAACCTATAGAAGTTAGTTAGAAACAACCAAATTTTCTAAAAAAAGATCAATCTCGAAGATTTTCTGAGCAAAAGGAATCAAAACGTTTGTACTGAGTCCATTCTCAATCAATGAAATTTTCTTTTTACCCTAATTTTTGGAGCGGTCATCGTTAACATCGGAACAATTCTCATAGGTTTGATGAACACATCCCCTTTCTGAACTACCTTGATTTCTGAACAAGTGAATAATGACTTTGTTACGCTAGAAAAAATTATATTATTTCTGTGGGAGGAACGCATATGCATAAATGTATGAAAAATTAATGGAAAAAAATTCGGTTCACAGTGTTGAAATCATGGGCTTTGCTTTAATGTAAAAAAATCTTCTTGTCTTCAAGTCGGTGAAATCAATTGAAAACCGAAAGAAATGTCTTTTTTCGATTTTCAATTGATTTTTGGTATTGCATGAATCAGTAATAGTTGTCCCAATTTCTAGGTTTCTTCCAGCTTTTCCTTCCATCAGAGTGTTCATACTCATGATTTTTTCACTCTAACTCAGTGCAAACTCTTGTTTTTTCAAACTATTTTCACGCTTATCACTTTTTTCTGCTTCGGAACTGCAGCCCATTTTTTTCGCAGACATGTCAAGTGAACAAAGGAGTGCGGGAGTACGTTTTCAGTGGATTCAACAAAAAACCGGCTTTTGTTTGAAAAGGATGAGTATGCTATTGTGATCTGGAAGTCAAACAAAGAGTGTTGGAATACCAGTCAAAAAATATGATGAGCTGATTTTTTGTGGAAGCAAAACGACCGAAAACAAACGGAACCAAATTGCTCTTCAGATCACTAAGTGGGAAGATCCTGTAGATGACTACGTTTCTTATGAAGTAAGTAAGTTTCTTATAAAGTAATGTCAAGTACCTATGTTTCGTACCACCCTTCCGGAAAAATTGAAACGCTGAATTCTCTCTCTCCAATGGGAAACGCGCAGAGGATTTTTGTCAGCCTACTAAGTAGCACCTACAGCGTTATATAAATCCCTGAGAACAGTTGGAACGCTGCCAACTTCCTCAACCTCTCTAACACCCTTGCGATTTTTCTAGCAAAACAATCGGCCGACTCTTGCGAATCTTGTTGACTTGCCTGATTCCGAACCCCGTAGTATGCATGTCTATTTACGCAAAATCGCGTACATGTGCACTTTGGCGTTTGCGGCGGCGGCACAGAGACAATGATTAATAGATGCAGGTCGCTATGGCCGTTTCGGGTTCGGGTTTACTGAAGCAGAGGATAAAGAGATCTCAGAAGGTCTGGCTGAAGGCGAATTTTGAGATTGCGAATTTTTGTGGCAGATGTTCAGAGTTTTTCTAATCTGTTTCCCACTGATTGTGGGGATGTTTGAATGTAGGGCTGTATTTACAATATTTGAGCCAAGAATTAGCGCTTCATGGGAACGACGACGATGATTGCCTTCGGATGAATTGGGTCCTGACTAGCCGCATATGAGGCGTCTGAGGAAAAATCGATCCGCTTCTCGCTACATTAAGCCAGCACCAAAACAACATAGTAAACCAGCCTAGAGCCATTGACTCCCACTTCATTTTTTCCAGACATGGAAGGTCGCCTCAATCCCAACAATCTCAAGAAAATAATAGGCGCTTTGTCAAAGAATCATAGGTAATGTACTTCGGAAAAACGTCGCAGAAGGGCGATCATCAGTCCCAAGACCAAAGCCTTCCCAACTCTTGAAGTTTACTACCTAATAACGACGATAATCCCCCAAACTACTCTTTCCCCGGCCGAAATTTCTCCTCGCAATGCACTTTCGGAGGTACTCTAGCATCACGCTTCTCCAATTTCACATTTCAGATGTGCTTCCGGAACTGCAAAAAAATGATGTAATCATATCCCTCTCACCTTTCCATGGTTTACTTTCTTATATACAGAAAAAAACTCTGCAAGGATCCTTGCAATCTGCAATTTCTACAACTCGCGTAGTTTGATTGGTGTTCCTGCACAAATTCTATTCTTTTTTCCCTTGTTTTTTCTTGGATTTTCGCTCTTCTCTCATTCTATCAGGTTTCGAGTGAGAGTAATCGCTGTTTTTGCTAGCTTATTTCGTTTCCGTCAATTCTTCTTTCTTCCTTGTTTTTGTTGTTTCTGCTAGACTCTGTACTAGCACTGTTTTGCAAACGTAAACTCTGCACCTTCATCTGTTTGAACGATTGACCAAGAGAACATGATTTATGAGGAAATGGCAAAGTTCTGGTTTTCGGGAGGATTATAGAGGGAAGATCGCTCAACTAATTTTTAATTTTGCAAATTTCACTTGACAGACTTTTCCTAAGAGTATCGAATATTGTACAGTTGCAGTGCATAAACAAGCGAAATTACGGGCTGACCACATAGAAATACAGCCTATGCCTATTTGCTAAAGCGGAATTGATTCAAAGTCTGGCAAACGTCATTATTTTCAGGATGGTAGCATCCTCTTGAATTTCTCTCTTTTTGTCTTTCCTTTCTCGAATTTCTTGAATTTTTCGCATACCTGATGCATTCATGGGTAGGTAATAGGAAACCCGCTAGCCAATGTATAATTCATATAAAATTGGAAAAGAATCAAGAAATATTTGTCTCTTGGGAGCGATCAAAAAGTGATTTTTTTCCTACCACGCACTTCTTCGCAAAAAGATAAGGCATATCATTTATTGTCGGGTTCTCTTTTAAATAGTGAACAACTTTTTTAACGTTAAAAATGAATTCCAAAATTCGAAGAAGCTAGAATTACCGAAGTCAAGCTATGAAAGTGTAAATTTTTCTATATTGTGTGCACCCATAGATCTACTAGCCCATCCACGTTACTCATTTTATTTCTTTCACTTTTATGTAGTAGTTCGAGTAGCAGGTTTGAGATTAGGGACCGGTCAGAAGTTTCCGTCAAATCGTATGTAATGTATGCGATATCGTGTAAGCGTCGTTTGTCATATGATTTGAATCATCGTTAACATCAATCAAAAATAATATTTTTTACCTGCCGAACGACATTCCTCATTTTTCATGTTTTTCGCCGTCACGCTGTCTCAAGCGTAAATCTGAAATGTTCTGAAAAATCTCTGAATTATTTGCAGACGAACCTGAATAAACTAAAAGTGGTGAGCGAAAACAACGACGGCGAGGCACGAAGAAGAGCAGGTCATGCCTCTATTTGGCCTCCGCTTCAGTGCTCCAGGTGAGCTTGAGAGCCGGTCCCTGAGTCCAAATTGCCGCAGCGCTACAGCCAGCGACTGCATCGCCCCGCAATTTGCCGGCTTTTTTGCCTGTGTTTTTACGCGTTCCGCACAGGCGCCGCTCTGCGGCCGAACGGCGGAATACCGCGACGTCCGTCCGCGCCGAGCTCTTAGTGGTGCTGCGTCTAGCGGCCGTCGTCTGTCGGCGTTTGTGTGCGTGTTGTGTGTGTGGTCCCTCAATTATTCAAGTGTGTGCGACTCTGTATCTCTGGCTTCTCGCCTTATGTGGAGAGGTTAGAGACGTAGAGCGGCAGTCGCTGGCATGTCCCGTTCTCCAACGGCTCGTAGTCCTTGCTGTGTATGCTTCAAACTATCAAGAAGTAAGATTTACAATGTTGAGATCATCAAAACAAGCTTCACAATAATGAAAAATAATTGTAGTATTTTTCTGGAATTTTTTGCAATTTTTTTCGCTGCAAAATAACTTCTATAAGACTCTAAATATCCTGAGCAGTCGCAAAAAATAGAAAACGTACCTTAGAAATTTTTTTAAGATGAGGACGAGCGGGCCCAAAAGAACACATTCACGAGGTGGATCAATCTCCACTTGGAAGAGGTTCGTGATTTTTGCCATCGTTTTTGCCACGTGTACCATACCTATGCAGTTGTCATACAATAATTGAAAATAGTTTTTCATTTTTTATATTTTAGCATAGTTCTTCCGGACGGGTGAATGACTTATTCGAGGATATAAAAGATGGCGTATTATTATGTCATCTCATTGAAGTACTCACCGGCGAGGCTCTGGTAAGTATTTGATCTATTTTCTGCTACTCTATTTTTTCATACATTGATTGTTCTTGCTTTTTTATACTTTTCACGTCCATGTTTATTATTCATTAGTATCCGAATCACACTTGACCTTTTGACCCGTAGAGTAGCGATGCTTATCAGGTTGAGGACATCGTAGAGAAAAGGAATATGAGCACGGCAAATCCTTTGATCGAAAAAAAAATAATGGAAAGAACATTTTTCATTTAAGCTTGAGATGACACTATTGCCAAATTATTTGCCAAATTTTACTCTAGAATTCTTTCACATTCTCTGTTCATAGAAATTCAGCGCCAATCCTTTCTTTTCTGTTTCATAGTCTTTTTCCTTTATTACTATCAAAACATAGAGCATCATCTGTCCGGTTTCTCGGAAAATTTCCGTCGTGAAAGCTTTCTTCTTCATTCCAGTCTATCCAGGAAGGCAATCTATCCTTTCTCAATTTCCTCATCTCAAAACTCGAAATCCTCTTTTCTTAGACTTTTTTGACCCATGACCAATTATCTTCACAATTAGATAAATAAACTTCGTAAAATTTCCTTGCCTTTTTTCAAAGACTCTTTTATACGAATTTCGTCCCATCAACATTTCCCTTGTTTTTCTGGGCAACACTCCTCAAACAGCTGCTGCCAATCGCTCATAGAACATGCAGCGATTTCTAGAAATTTCCGTAGCACAGAAAAATGTCATTACTGAGATGGTCATGGTAGTTCGATTTCCGGCTTTTTTACCTCACCCCGCGTTTCCTCTTTGGCAACACGGCAAGCTTCTTATCTTGCACATTTTATGGACTTGTTGGCTGTAGCTTTCGCTATCGATGGTGTGAACCGAAGTCGATAACGAGCCCACGCTCCCTCCAAACACATTGCAACTTTCACTTTTTCCAAGCGCACCGCATTTCAGGCGGCCAGTTCGAGCCAGTCAGGCTGGCCAGTAGAGAGTGCCAGCCCGTGGTTGTCGAACATCCGAAACCCCCTCACGCTGGCCATGTAGGCAACAGCTTACGCGAAAACTGGTTCTCTTGATTTGCGAATTTTCCTCTTGCACCCTGCGCGGCGTTGTGACGATGCCGAACGTATGCGGCGAAATGCAAACCACAAGAATCTCGCATGACATCGCCATTGATGAAATATTTCTGCACCCGATCGATGTAAAAAACCGATAAGAGCGGCTCTTCCGTGAGTTTTTCGCATGGCGACCGTCTGGAGGTCGTTAGAGTCATGTTACAGATTATAATACACCGTTCTTGCATATGAACGCATAAAGTGTGGCAGAAATCTCAAAAATTGGCTTTGATGCCTTTGAGAAAGAGCCAAATTATTTCCTCAGATAGAGAATCCAGACGGAATGGTTGCTGAGCAGAATGGGGAATCCTCAATGGATAATTTCCTCTCAATTCAGTAAATTCTTCCCCCCTCCCTCCACCTACCTCATCTCCTTTGTCGCAAGAGCTAAACGCAGGTGAGCTAAGGGGAAATCAATCTGGTGATAGCATCAGTGTAGTAAATTAAGCCTGCGGTGGTGTCGGTCGGCAAACAAAGTAATAAAATCTGAGAATTCACGTGCTAAGTCTCATGAGTTGTAAAAATTTTATGTCAGTCGAACGACTGAAAACTTGGGGGTTTATTTTGAAGGAACCTCTTATCAGCAATCTCGGTGCGCTACACTTTCTCCCAAGCAACAAAGAAAGCCAAGAAAAAGTGGGTGACAAACATGTTGAAATTTTATTCATTTGAATTGTTCGTTCATTGCTTCGTGGAGCCACTCTACTGTAAAACTCTTGAAAAAGTTCTCCGCATCTGATTCGAATGAGTGCTGCGAGGATTGTGTTTCCTTGTTGTAAAAATAGAATTTTCAACTAAGTTTTGTACAACCTTTTACATACGCAGAAGCAAAACTTTTTAACATGAAATTTTCAAAAGTCTCCATTTGAAATTGGAGCTATCTCTTTCTATGGAAGCATTGTGAATCGTAAATTGAGCGAAAGCGATTTTATATTGCATATGTATATTCAATGGTTTACATGTTTGAAATAGATACTACAACCATTTCGGCATCGGACGTTTGCAGTGCAAACAGATATCGTATTGCAAGCATGTGTGCTTTGCTAGATGTATTTATAACAAAAAATATGGGCGGATGCTTTCGGAAACTAATTTTTTTTTTGAAATATTAAACTGGGAAAATCAAATGCTCAGTACCTGAGCATTTACTTTGATACTGAGAATTCCATCGCTGCTGAGAATTCCAGAAGGGTGAGCCTCACGTTTCTGGAATTTTCCCAGCACTGTGGTAAGAGAGAAAATTTAGTTAGCTTAGATAGCGTTCTAGTTTTGCAGGAAAATCATTCGATTAGTCATGGGCAAAACTCATCAATCAAAGATTACTTTTTACTGCAGATGTTTTTTTATAGTTTTTTTGTCTCTGAATATACAATTACGTGAAATTTCAGCGCGTATAATGCTCCTTTAGCATTAGCATAAGCTTCTACCAAAGTTTACATCTGGAACTTTTTTATCAGAGTTTTTCGGAAAGTAGAGACTTCCACCTTCTTTTCAACCGTTTCTTCCTTAGGTAAAGAAAAACTCCCAACTTCTTTGCAATGATAGCACGCAAGGGTTATTTGCTTCTGTAGAAAGAAAACTAGTAGACAAATTCCTATTGGATCATAAATGTTGATTTTTTTTTTGCAGTCCAGGAACGCTCCACTGCATTACACTGGCAAAATGTCGTGATAAAAAAAGGAGTTCTCCCTTTCGAAGAGACGTGATCGTGATCACGCGCCGAGAGTGCACGCTCTATAAACTATCGTTTCTTGCCGAGCAGCTCTCCTTTGCGATGTGCGCACGGAATTGTAGTGGGTCGTAAAAAACTTCTACTTTTATATATAGGAGCGTACGGCGAGAGCGGGCAGGTGGTTTGAGACGCGAAGGACACTTTATACAATGGGGGGAGTTCTCGAGTCTGCAGTCAGTTGCATGACTTGACACAAGTATAAGAGAGTGAATTGTGTAAATTCAAAACAGCAGCAAAGCATTGTGAGCAGTAATTAAATATGCAAGTTCACGGTAAACAGGTCCCAATACACTTCTTAATCGTTGATATCTTGATATCTCTCTTCCCACATAGCTTCAAGTACTTTTCAGTAGAGCAGGCTCCGACTTAGATTTACAGTGTGATGCAAATCATCCATGCTCTTCATTTCTGTAGAATTATGGTAAGGAGTTCGAAAGGATTTTGAGCCATTGAGGGTCCATTCCACAAAAAGCGAACCAAACAGTTTCGAAGTTCTTACTAGGCTAATGAGACAAGCCTGGCACCAATCCGGAACTTTGCACTTTACCTAGTGCTCGTTCGTAAGTTATACGAGTAAGCCGCAATACTTTCAATACTTTTACAAGGCGAAAGTTGTGACTACACCTTCTCTAAAGCTTTAGAAACTCGTAAAAAGTTCATTAATAAATTCAACGTCCGTTAAAACCTTACACACAACTTTTCAAATTTTCCAAGTTTCTCTGAAATACGGCCAATCTATAACGACGCTGTAAGAAAGCCCCTACCGTAATTCTACAGTAATGATAAGTGGCGTTTATTCCATACTATAGATCTAAGTTGAAGCCTGCTGTACTGAATGGTACCTAAAGCTAAGCAAAAGACTTTGTGGGAGGAGAATTACTGACGATTAAAAACTTGTAGTTACTTTCAAGCCACCCTCGATAGAAACATTCTGCATAAATATGCGCATCCTAAACACTTATATTATTTTTTCAACAAGCGTACATTTGGTATACTGTAAGAAAACGAAGAAAATACAAGCTTGAAAAACGAGTTTTCTGGCGTAATATTCATTGCAATGCAGACTAGCTGATTTTTTGCCCATGTTTTTCTCAATTACGGTAGTTATCGTAGTTTCGTAGTCATCCTCTACCAAGCATTTGTAATGTTCGCTTTTTTTGACTTTCTTGCCCATGAAATAGGCGAATCTGGACCCGTTTGCAAATGATGGGGAGGGGGGGGGGGGGGAGGAGGTAACTTGACTCCATACAGAGTAACTTATGTTCAGCAGTAAACTGCGAAGCCGAAGCACTAATATTTTGGAAATTCTCTCACATCATTTGTCACGTATGATCATTTTTATTCCCCGAATACCTTCATGGAAAACTATAGCAGATTGATTATGTCTTCATAGACAAAGGAAAGAAATAACAATGTCACAGCATGATAGAGGACTCACTGATTACTGAATTTCCTCCGACTTCAAAACAGCCGGTGAGAAAATCTTGTTTGTTAAAATTCTGTGCAGCGCTGAAGGCAAAATGCAATACCGGAAAAGAAAACGCGACTCACTTAGTCTCAATTTCGGTGGACTGACTTTGCTTTTTTTGTCAAGTCATGTGAGCTAAATATGATCAACGGAGCTATTTTTTCTAAGCAAACAATCTAGACAAGCATCCTCAGCTTTTACTTTTTCAAAGACTTATTCGTCATTCCAGATGCCTATGATGTTTGCTGCTAGATATTCCACACGTCATGTCATTCGTTGCTTTTGAGCAAGGCTATGTTTGTAAAGTGTATGAAGTCTTGAAAATTGAGCTCCCTACTGGGACTAATTCTACTTTTGATAGAATGAGGCATCACAAATTATCCGGCAAAAATTCTCTTCTTTGTGAAAATGGTAGCTGGCTCAAAGACGTAAATTTTGACTTAAAGTGCCAAGCAGGCTAGAACATGGTTTGAGATTATGACTTTGGATAATGCATCTGCGTTCGGTTACAGCCTTTGCTCAGCGCGGTATTTCTTGCTAAATAGGGCTGGGTATCGTGAAACGGGGGATATTTGGTTAATAGAGTTCTGGTATCAGAACTTGCGCCCTTCAGAGACTAAGTATACGTTAGATTCGAAAAATTATGTGGGAAAAGGATAGGAAAATTATAACTGTGTTTGTGGCGGAGCCATCCAAATTATAGACTCACAATTCCCTTGATTGGCGATTTCACATCATTTCTCAAACTGTCTCATTGCTAACTTGAATATCGAATTTAGTGATTCAGTCGACTGTTTATAATCTTGCGCACGAAAACTGAGTCTTAATTATTGCCCGTTGTCGAGATGAGTCAGAGTTGAAATTGTTTGAGCTAATAAAATATGATGCTGTTGCATATAAATCTAGCAAAAACTCCGCTACGGAAACTTTACGAGCTACACTTTACTTGTTCCTTGGATAGACATGCCTAGGAACCAACGCTTTGCTTTGAGTAAGGCCTTACTAGTCTGATCTGAAACATGCTTTCAAGCAATCACCTTCCTGGAATAAATAAAGTCCCTCTTATAAACGGATAGTCTCCGTTATAAAATGAGAAAACTGCTAAATCGATTTCTCGCTTCCACTTTCGCCATCTAATGCTCAAAGTCCAATGGTTAAAAAACGTAATCCGCTTTCTCAAAGCTTTTCTCACATCGTTTACACTTCTCCTCCTAGCAGAAAAAAAACATGCCATTGACGCATCGAGCAGTCAGCGAGCTGCAAGCGCTTAGCAAACGTGACAATTGCACGGAAGTGCGAAGTGAACGGGAAGAAATGGAAAATAATTTATTTGTATCAACTACTCGATAGTTCTCTCATTTCAAACTGACGGTATTTGGAATCTGCCATTATTGAAGAAACGATTAGTGCAAGGTCGGAGCATAGCAGTGAATTTTCTCCAGTATGAATTATGGTCTGCAATTGTGTACGCGATTGATGAATAGCATAGAAGTCAAAGGATGATCGTGCAGGGGTCATTGCGCGCTGAGCTTACGGCGGAACATCTGGAACGTTCGAGAAATGTAAAAGCTGCAACGAGATCTAGCCAGTGGTCGAGAAGGGCTATCTTGGAGAAGGGGAGAGAAGCTTGTGGATAGATTTGCAAGATGTAGGAAATACAGGTTTTAAAAACAAATCATTACAGATTTTAATAGAATTAAATGTTTAACTGAAGACTACATCTTACTCTCTAATAAGCTAAGTTGACAGAAAAATAAAGAGCTGTCGCAAATATGTAGATTGTGGTAGGATTTACCCGTTAGAAATCTGCACTAGTGCATACATCTCATAATGATAATTCGCAGAAGAGATAACTTTCAATTAATGGTTGCAAGTTCAAGCGTAAGCCAGTTTCAATTCATTTATTTGCAAGTTCAGGAGTGGGGCCTACAGTAGCCCTCAAACAGTGACATTCCAGTCGCCATGTGTAATTGCACACCTTTAAAATTGCATTGCTACTTAAAGTAATGGTACGGGATGCTTTTATCTACTTCGCAATCATCTTCGTGTTACCTACATAATTCTACTTTTTCTCCACGTTTCCGATTTAAAGGAATACTCTAATCCTTTAGTGAAAAATTACAAAGCCGTTTGGATTACCGAGATGGAGCAACCATCTGACCATAACGTTAATTCATTATCAACGAGCGCACCCTTTCGAATTCGAAAGTTCTTGAATATTTTTTCAAAGTTCTTTCTTTCCTGTCTCATAGAGTTTCTAAATTCTGTTCGTTGCCTTAAAATCTGCTTTCTATTTTACTCCGATTCTTCATGGCATCTTTCACAATGATTATCGAAAGCATTAATCTTCTTCTAATTACTTTCACTATTGTGATAAGTGCAAAACTAGTATGAGCATCAGATAACGAGAAGGCTTTGAATTTTGCGCGTAAAGTTTATGTTGTAGTGCAATCGATCTTTCCATGAATCTTTTTGCGACTTAGTTCGGTGGAGATACTCTATACAACTTGAGGGTGTAGGTATGATTACCATATACATGTATTGGAACCGCTCTAACTTTCATAAATTCGTTGTCTGTCAAATAGTGCAAAAAAGTGCGGTCTCGGCTGCAAAAAAAGGGTGGCTCCCAACATTTTTTTGTGTTTTACGATCTGTCATGGCGACGCATGCTAATAACTGTCTATTTGCTCTACATTTAGCGTGGCTATAAAACGCCGTTCAGCAAAAGACAGGTATCTGTCAGGTGTCAAAAGATATTGTTTGGGCACTGAGAAGTGTACAATCGTAATGCACTTTGGCAAAGCCTGCCAACACGATTTTGTCTACCATAATTAATTGCTTGAAAGTACTAGTACGATGAGTGTAAACGACCTCTTAGAATTGCAATCTCGTAATCTTTACGAGAATCCTAGGGGCAGGATATGAGATAATCATGCCGTACACTTGACTCAAGAAATTCATATACGTACCAAACAATTTGAGGCTAGTCGGTAAGCCAAAACTGTTATGAGTGCTTAAGCAAAGTGACTGTTTTTTTAAATAAAGAAGTAAGTTATCATTCTGAAATAATATCGCGCATACCATATTATCCCCGCGAAAGACTCGCGAAATTTTTCAAAGTAGCCTACATCATAAAAATGTGTAATTGACTTGTTTTGTTGTCGAAAATTATGAGAAAATTTTGAAATTCCAAGTAAGTTCTAGGAGCATTACAGCGTTGTTATGCTCGCAAACAATTTTGGAAGCATCTTCAGAAATCGTCGAAGTTTTGTCGCGCGATTTACAAGGAAAGGATACGTGGTGACCGTGGCCTTTGGAATAAAACATACACTATTGAATGCAACTTGAAGCGCTGATTCTAAATCTGCTTTCCATCTGGTGCGCTTTTCCGAAAGAAGTTATGAACATTTTTTGATACCAAAATTTGCACTGTTTTTGATGCAGGATCCACCAATATCGTTAGAATGTTCGCTTACGCACTACAAAAGAGCGTATAGATAAAGTAAAGCTTCACGTTAAGTTCAGAAAATTGTCACCATTACATCAGAGTTTAAAAAGCCTGGATACTGACGATTTTGACTGCCTAAATCTCGCGAAAACAATATGGAAAAAGTCCATAACTTGTTCAGGGAGTCGCACAACAGATATGGAACATAGATTTAGAATCAGCGTTCCAAGGCGCACCTACTGGTATACATCTCATTGCAAAAGGCCACGATCACCAAGTATCCTTCCTTCGTTAGAGACTGGGATTCATTCAAATAAGCAGAAGAGACATATTCAGAGATAAGATAATCATCTCATCATCCTGCTAGCCTTTACAGAATTTATGGGTCGCGCTTATGTTATGGAAGAAGTTTTGAAGAACGATTTCTCTCTCACACTCATACCAGTCTACAAACAGTATAGCATGAGGAGATTGTTCTAAAAAAGTCAACCTTATTTCTTTCATTATCAAGTCCGTCACCAATCCTTCCCGTTTTTTTTTACTTTCACAGTATTACCTGTGGGTTGCATTTGATAATTTATGCTTTCCCTGGACCTTCTCTTCAGCTAGAAGTACGCATATGATACAAGATCAAATACATGTCTTTCCCTGTCCACTAACTACTACTGCATCTGGGTATGATAAGATTAGATGCTTCATTTTCGGGATCATTGGGTTATGAAAACCTTTTGGGAGGACCTTTTAACTTTTATGTCATGCAGATCTCCTGTGAGAAAAAGCGCGTTGCTGCGCTATCAGACATTTTTTAAGTTATCTATAGACACTCTAACAGTATCCCTTCACCTGGTAGTCTTTGCATATTCGCCAGTTTGCCTTCCTTTGACGTACTAGTTCTCTGAGTCTTTGTCTAGCTTGATCTCATAAATATTAAAATTTCCACTTCACACCATCGCACCAAAAATTTTTTGCTTTAAATGGGGAGTCCTCCTAAGTTCTTATCTTTCAAAACTCCTCTGTAATCTTCTTTTTCAATTTCATACGTGGTTGATTCTCAACAATTTTCAGCAAGTATGCAAACCTCGCGTCTCGAAACGGGTGCATCATATTGCAAACCTTACAACTGCACTGACCGTACTGCGACGAAGAGGTGATTGTTCAGGACTTCAAGATTGAGATCGAAGTAATAAGATAGTATTTTAGGCCTGGAATTGGTCAATAACAACGCAAGCGACATTGCAGATGGCAATCCCCGTATCGTGCTCGGCCTCATTTGGCAGATAATCCTTCATTTTCAGGTAAAAAGCGGGTTGCCCATCCGATTCTGTTTTCATAACCCATTTTTTTTTTGTGACCAGTCAGTCTCACGAAGAATAACAAATGACAAATTTTGCGCCATCAAAACTCTTTCTGTAAGAAGAAATTTGATCTCTTTTTGTCGAGAAGTTCCCAAGAAAACGTACATGATTTCTTACTACCGTAAAATGCACTCTATCGGTCGTAATCTCCACCGCTACGAGCTGCATATTTGGAAAATGAGTCAGAGCCACTGAATCACGTCTCCGTCATGGTATTGCTGAGTGCTCATACGGGAGATAGCGGAACCCGTTTTGTTCATAGGAACAATCGTGAATGGATGCTGTTACTTCAGACAGTCTTATTCAGTAGAATCTCAGCCACTAACGTTCAGCGTTGAAGTCAAGATGTTTGATGGTTTAGGAACTTTCCCACCGATAAATAACTCTTTTCTCATGTATGTGAAATCAATTAACATCACTCATACTCATCGGATGTGCCAACTTTGAAAGCTGAAGATGGAGGGCTTTGAAAGGCGGTTGGCAGAGAGTCCGAAGATGACACATAGCTGACTTCAAATCTTGAACAGGGCTCGGCACGAGGTGTCTAGTTGAAAATTGCAAAAAAAAGTCCACCTTGACTTTTGCGAATTTTTACGAAGGCCTCTTTGACCCTAGACCATAATCCCCATAAAATCTCCAAAAAACGAAAAATCGACTAAAAAATTTAAATTTTATGTCTTTTTGGCCACAAAAACGAAATCCCCTTTCCTTTTTGTTCCAAAAACGATATCCAGCTTGCATATAAGCCACCTGTGCCGAGCCCTGATCTTGAAGGGTACATCGTTTGATACCATAATTCTTTGAAAATTGCAGAAACGAGAATACGCAAATTTAGACGAATTATGCGGTTAGCTTTAGATGATGAAAGGTGACCTATTTGTTGAAAACTTCGAAAAAAATTATAGGAGTAGAAATAGTGATGTGACTCGTTTGATACCATAACTTGTCCCCATAATTTTTTAGCCCCTTCGTTCCCTTCGTTGCTAACGAGACTGTACGATTTCGACGAGCTCGAGCTCCAAAAGAACTACGTTATAAGAAAGTTGATTATCTTTTTACATCGAAAAAAAACCATATTGCAGGCGTTGCGGGTCCAAAATGGCATAAAACGCAAAAATTTCGGTTTTTTTCTGAAACCCCTCGAAAGCAACGCGGAAGAGTTGCGCCTTCTCAGCCTAGTCTTCGCCACAATGGCAGCAACACCATGAGATGGACGCCAAGTGAAGGGACATGTCGAAGCGCGTAGGGGGAAAATCGGGATTGTCGGCTGTGCGGGCCAAATCGCGCTTCGTGGGCCACTTTGAGGGCAAATTTTTCGGCATAGAAGGGCCGGGTTCGAGAGACTTGAGGCGGTCGCCTATTCAAGGAGTCCTCCAACAAATATGTGGAAATCCGCACTACCCTAATTTTAGTGAGACACTGTCCAAACCTGTTAAGTATCCCGCAAAAGTTGCAATTCTGTGAGCCCTACCATTTTTTTTTGACATCTTTTATAACCACAACTTCTTCTTAGTGCACTAACAAGCACATCTTTTCTTAACATTGTTGAAATTTATGGTGCTGGAATGGCAAAAAACCGAAGTTTTTTTCAAAAATTAGCTGAAGATTATGGAGCTTTTGAATAAGATTCTATAGATAGAACATGCCGTCGGTGAAGATTCAAAATTTGGAAAAAAAACCTACTTTTAAAAGGTTGAGGAAGTTCCGTATAACCGTGAGGTGCATTCCTTTGAATACCTAACCTTTCCGACAAAAGGAGCCGCTATGCCTTCAAGAGGATGATATGCAGTGGAATATTAGGTTGTCCCTTAAGTCTTTTTCATACCTGACTTTCAGCGACAATCAGTTCTTCTTGAACTTCCAATAGAATGCGGGGATTATGCCACAGATCAAAGCAAGCTTAATTCGCAACAAGTTCCAAGCCAAAACAAAATTTTTTTCAAATTTCTGAAAAAAAACGAAAATCATCATATCTCAGTTCAGAACAACTCTGCAAATTTCCCACTTTCTCGTGCACATACTCCCCTCATCGGCTATTTATACATGCGCTTGCTGCAATTTTGTGATGGCCAGAAACCAAGAAAAAAAATAATTCGCTCATTTTCCAAACTTTGCCTGTATCAGTTCTGGTTCCTCGCAAATAGGTGATTATATAGCTTATTCGCTCAGAGTCACTGTCAAAAAATTTACAGCTTACTAGGTGTTCTAGTTCTTGAGAAATATCGAACTGAAGGTCCGATTATGAAGAGACTTAAGCGACAACTTAATAGATGTGAACTTCGAGGAAAACGCTTTCGAAATCAATTTCTTCCAGATTGAGACGAACATGGCCCTGCTTCGTGAATGGGGTTGGGGTTCCACAACTGCTGTGCAATATTCACGAGAATCTACACCGGTGCGATCTCCTTCATCACCAATTAAAAGTCGCCTTGCATCACTGCTATCATCGGGACCATCGACATCTGCTGAAAGCCCTAAGATATCTATAAAGCAGATGAAGAGCTCCGTCGAACAAGTGATGCTTAGATGGATTAACGCTGAAGTCGCATCGTAAGTCTATCTCATTTTCCCCTTCGGTCTTGGCCCCTTCATGGAGATTCAAATTTCAGGAAAGTAAATCTACGCGTAGAGAACATGGACCGTGATTGGAAGGACGGTATCCTATTCTGTGCGCTAGTTCATCGTTGGAAGCCAGACGTAATTGACATGGAGAAAGTGAGAAATTCTGAGCCAAGAGAAAACCTCGAGACTGCTTTCGAAATGGCTCAGAAACACCTGGGAATCAAGAAACTATTGGAAGTGAGTCCCTAGGTCTACCCTTCCCCAAAAATCTCCCTTCCCTTCATTCCGAGTTTGTTTTGTGCTTCCTATAAAGTCATCATATGTAAATAGCGGGCTGTGAGTTTGCACAGCTTCAGGCTCTAATGCGTCAATTTTCATCGTTTTTCGAAAACTAAACATGCATGCAGCTGCGTCAGTATTTCTTGCACTTGCGAGCAGCCAAACGTAGTTGCAAGAGAACTTCCTAATCGTTTCCGAAAGCGCTTAGAACTATTATTTTACCACGTGCATCTATGATTGTTGAGAACTGCAGTGCTTCACTAAATAAAGAAAAATTCCCAAAATAAGAAAGTATTGAGGTTCAACGTATCAGATTTCCAAGGCTTGTAAGATGATTTTAGCAGAAAAAATACCATAATTTTTTGCTTTCAGGTTGACGATGTTCTCTGTCAAAAGCCTGATAAACGTTCCATCATCACCTACGTCTCGCAATTCATACGAGCATTTGGAGAAGCTCCACCTGTTGAAGAACATAGTGTATATACGGAGTTCTTGGAATGGCTCGCTCATGCTTGCAAAGTCGATCTCGTGAACAGCGAACAAGGGGTAGGCTGTCTCTAAGGCCCCAGACAGACTTCACGCGATTTGATCGTCGCGACTCAATCGCCGAAATTTCCATTCATTTTCATTTCACATTCAAAAATTTTGGGCTGGAAAAGTATCACAACCGAAATGCAAGTTGATCGGCATGGAATGATGTTATAACAGTTGCCTCGTCGCGATTCAGTCGCGACGTTCAAATCGCGTGAAGTCTGTCCGGGGCCTAAAACTTTGGAAGTAAATGGGTAATCGAACTCGAGCGCTTTCAGATGTACTTCCGCCTTAGACGGGAGTTCATTGAGTACCGCAGTGTTTACAATACCATCGTGGCTACAAAGCTGCACTTTTCTGTGGAGGAACTGTCAGAAATACAAGAAAAGTGGGTGGTCAATATTGTTTGCTTTGTATTGAAAATGCTGTCAAACGACAGCATTTTGAGAGAGACAGGTTTGGAATCAACGTCCAATGCTTTTTTGAGTGGTTTACGATACATTTGAAAAGGTCACTTTGATTTGAAAGATTTTTTCTAGCAGGGAACGTTTTCAGTCATGCTGTTGTGAAAAGCAAAGTTACGAACTTTGCTTATCCAGTATTTATAGCTTGTGTCAAATTTCATTCATTTTGGAAAGAAAGTACCTAGAGAACAATAATCCTTGCTAGTATCTACTTTATCCCACTGCGTTGAAATTTCGTAACTTGCAGCACTCAACCATGCAACTTTGACTCGTGATGTAAATGAACAAAACCCTAGAATGAATTTTCGAAATGACATCGTCATACACTTCTTTCGACGTTACCCTCAGTTTTGCAGAGCGGTAGTCGTTGTCCTTGACAACACGTCTATCTCAAAATTTAGATGGTTTATTGCAGCAAATGGACTCTCTCCCAAGAAAGTGAAAGTACCGTTACGTGAGAATCTATCGAATACGCAGGCATAGCTGCCTGACATAACAAGAATTGCTAGACAGAAAGCACAAAATGAGACATATAGTAAACACTTTAAATATTCAGTAGTTTTTATGAGAGAAATTTGCGTATTTTTTTGCTCCATTTGCTTGAAAAATATGCAGTATATAGGTCAGCCTACTCGCCTACTAGTGACACTTTTTTGTGAAAGGGCTAGAGTCATCCATCAAGCGTGGGACTTCGCAGTTCTAAAAAAACTCAATTTTTTTCCTGTTTTAAGCCCACAGAAGTTTGGATACACGGTGTATGACGAGCAGTCCATGACTGTCGAGTCAAATTTTTCCCATAAGAAATCTGGCTATACGATATGAAATGATGTGCTTAAATTTGTCCTGCGCACTTTTTGTTCAAAATTTGGAAGAAGTTCAAACCCCGTAATTCTGCGAATGCCACAATGGAGAAATATAATTGGGGACTGTTTCAGATGGGAAACCATTCGATTCAATTTGGAAGCAGCAGCGGCCAGTGCCGAAAAACGTCTTCCAAAACCGTATTCGACACTATCCGGCTGGACCGTTACTGGCCAGTCCATCATCAATACACCGCTTGATCTGCCCTCGGAAGAACCGCATAAATGTCTTGCTATGCTACAGAAAATGATCTCTGAACATAATGTAAGCTTTCTGTGGATTTTTTGGTACTACTTACCAAAGTTGATTTTTAGCGCCATTTTATCGATTTGGCAGCTAAACAAGCTGAATTGCAAGAAGCTACCGAGGTTTGCGCATTTTTTCTCGCATTGGCGAGAATTTTTATCGCCTTTAATTTTTTCAGACTGGAGGATTAGGTGGCCGTCCAGTGGCAGCAGAATATGTCGAGCCACTGCGACTTCGTATGTCGGCGCTGGCGGAGGAAGCGCCATTGAAATTGGCTACTTTGAAAGTGTTGCACGCACATTATACTATTCTAGCGTATCTTTACGACATAGAAGTGAAAATGAAACTGTGGAGGTTGGTCTCAATAATTGAAACTATGTTTTTTGCGAAACAGTCCAAATGTGCGAATTACAACAAGGACAACCTTTGCTGTGATTTAGGCCTCGTATTTATCCGCGCTTTTTCAGCCGACTATTTTTTGTACGCAATCAATTTCGTATGCATATTCATCGTCTAACTCTGCTTGCATAGTACAAACCAGTTCTTGTATAGAGGCCGCTCCCTGCAAAAAAAGCCTTGAAAAAATATTGCAAAAAAACCTTATCGCATCGGAAGGGTGTTCAATGTCACTAATGGAATGCAAGGCTGAGCTTCGAGCACTTTGGGAATTTTTATTGGGTCGGGAAACAAGGGATTAGGAAGAGAACAGAAATTGGATTCATAGTGCAAGTACCACATGATTTCGTTATATGAAGTACTGTAGTTACTCAAAAATCGAGAGCCAACGCTCAGTAAAGTCACAAAATTTTTGGAAAAGAGATACAAGCGCTTGAATCAGTCTCATATTTATCGCGGTAGCATTTTCTTGAGTCTATAAGACTCTATCTATCGAATTTATACGTTACTGAACTGAAGCTCTCCATTATTCAGGTCTGCAGAGAGTCTTCAACTGTTAAATCGCTGGATAACTGAGTATAATCAGTTGGAGAGCGAAAACCCTCGTGCTAAATGTAATCACTATTTGGAGGCCATGAAACAAACTCTAGCCAGTGGACCACGTAAGTTTGAACAAGGGCTCACCTCCTAACGAGGTTGCAACGATCTTGGAAATCTCAGCTTTTTGCAACTGTCATGTTCTAGCTGTTTTTAGAGCAGAAAAAATGTCATTTTGTGATTTTATCAGTTTTTCGACATACTATCTATGATTTTAGCTATCAAGTTGGATGGAGAAAGCATGATAAAAGCCTGCAGTCGGCGTTCGGATGATACTCTCAGAATCTTTGAAGAAATAAAAATGAAGCTGCTGTCATTGCGCGATATATGGACTGAATGGGAGACGGAGGTGTTGAGACTTGAAGAAATCGCAAACGACGGCATTGCAAAGCGTTCGAACACCGTGAAAGGTACAACAGATTAAGAATTGCAATAATTTTCTCTGAAAATTTGCATTTTAGACGAATTGGAAGCAATCCGAACTGTCGAATCGAAATTCGACGAGCTTGTGCCATTATTAAGCGCATCGGCTCGTCTGGCGAGCAATCAGCGACTGGAGCAACTTCGAATGAAAGTGCGACAGCTGAACCGGGTTAGTCTGAGTTTTATGAAATTGAAGAAAGTCCCTTTACCCGGTTCAAGTGCTTAGTGACTCCAATCACATCCACCGTCCCATCAAAACAGTTTGCTTTGCTGTCAATCCCTCTCAATCATCTTTTTCAATCTTTCCCGGTTTAAGTGCTTAGTGACTCCAATCTCATCCTCGGTCTTCAAAACAGTTTGCTTTGCTGTCAATCCCTCTCAATCATCTTTTTCAACCCTTCACCCTTCGCAGCGACTGTAGCAATGCGTCTTATCCGGTTCAACTCTTCAACTCATTCTCCATCTTCCCCTTTCCGCTCCCCCTCACTCGGGTTGCTAATGCATCAAGTTCCACCCAAAGAACGCTTAAGGTACAACAACCCCCGCCATGCTTAACGTTTTCCAAGCGATGGCCTTGCTTTTGCCTCATAAAAATACGAGCAAGAAGTGACTAACGACGTCGTGTCTGCGAGATAGCGCTCTATTTCACATCCATAAAAACAAAGGGTAAGAATTTCAAGGAAATCTAACTAGTCATCTTTTACGACCAATTCTTCTTGGTTGAGAGATGACTTTTCCATTTCTTCAAAAAAAGAAGCTCACATCTCAAAAGAAATGTCCTGAATCAGAACTGGTGCAGCGTCAGGAATCCGACAAATGACGCAAAGAGCAACGATTTTTTTTGCAAAATGCAGTGATGAAGTCAGGTGACTTAGTCGCTGAAATTGATGAATGACTATTCAACTGACAAATGATTAGTGATGAAATATGGGTGATGGATGCGCGCGAATCCCAAGGTGGTTTCTAGGTGAATGTATATTCGCACTGACCAATGATTTATTTGCTTTGGCATAAGCCAGATAAACATGGTTCTAGAAATTAGAAAAAGGTGTGGTGGTCGTTCTAGGATAATAGAACAATCATGCGGAACATGAGAGCTTCAGAAATAGTTTCCGCAAATCTCTTTACACGCATGAGCGCGTGCTTTCCACAAAAAAAGAAGTAATGGATTTCCACAACGTTCCAATCAAACATTTGTCATGGCTCCAAAATGCATTCACATTAGTAATCGGGCCTATTTGCGTCCACCCACCATCACTCAGTCATCATTTCTCTTTCACTGTCTCTCATAAAAAAATGAAATAAAAAAAACTGACAGACAGTGGATTCCAGAGATACGTGGGTAGAAATTAAAAAAAAAGGTTCTATTCTCAAGTAAGTACAACTTCATAATCATAACAAAAGTTATGATTATAAAGTTGTAATCATAACTTTATAAAGTTGCGAAGTTCATATTTTGGCCTTCAGTACGCGAACTTGCGCAGAATTGAGTAACGAGCTATTGGTTCGGTATTTGATAAATCCATAACTTGTAACCATAATGCACGCGAATTTGATAGCAAAGATTAGCAAACATGTGGTGGGTTATCATCATAAAACATTTGGAATGGTAGAGGGACTAAGTAATTGTGGTACATTTTTAAAGCCTCTCAAATAATTGCTCTAACAGTGTCTGTGCATTCCAACAAATTTGTTTTCGTCCCTCGATCAAGTATATCGCTATCGATCCGCGTGCTAACAGCCAGGCGTTCACCCCCCCCCCCCCCTCAAATGAAAAAGTCTCAAACAGCCATGCATTCCATGTAAACTGATATCCGATGCTGAACGCTCGAGAGCCGATACCCATCGTTATTGCGACGATTTCTTTCGCTAAGGACGCACTTGACGCGCGCCAGTGCAGACTCGAGACGTTTTTTCATGTTACTTTGCTGCTGTTCGTGGCAGGACGTGAGAGATGTCATGAACGTGTCAATAGTAGCGAACAACTGCTGCGCGTACGTGTGTCGCTGCACAAGCATCGCTAGCATGCTTATAATGGCTGCGAATGCCTTGCAGCGCATTGCACATAAGAACCCCGTCATGGACGGGTTAATGGGTCGCGAAATATATCATGTGGATGGCCCTGCCAATTTTTTTTCTAGGAAATCACATGTGTTTGTTTTAGGCAATCACTTTCTTGTTTCGATCTGATTTCCCCTTCTACAGCTTTTTTATAGGAAGGTCCCTACTTGTGCTTACAGTCGTAGTCTTTGTAGTTCCACATTGGTAGTCAGTCATACCGGATGCATGAGCGTTCTTCAAAAGTTTGCCAAGTGGTACCATATAAAAAGTCGACATTTGGCCAAAATCCACTCATCTTCTTTTTTGGTGCCAAATAATCTTCAACTAGTTTCTAATTTGGCACAGTCCCCCATAAGAGGAATGCATACCAGTACTTCACGTACGAACATTGCCATTTACATAAAACCGGTCACGCTCAATTGCCTGAGTGACAATATACGATTTGTTCCGGAGAAACCAGTCATTTGCAGAGCTATTAATCATAGTGTATACAAGTTAGGAATCATCATAACTATACATGCGAAGTTTGAGTAAGGTTTTTAGAATTCCGGAACGCTCATCCCGTCCTATCTCAAGCGTATAAGATGCACGCATGTTTCGTCCAAACGCGAGGCGACTTGAGCGCGCCGCTGCGCATGTCCATGCAAAGCGGTTGCTTTTCAGAATTTTCTGGCATGAACTGAAATGTCTCACGAACGCGGAATGCTTTCTGCATATTCGCTCTTGGAAGAGAAAAGGGTGTGAAGGAGCAGGAAGGGGTGGACCATACTACCCGAACTTAGGCTGGATAAAATCGCCACAAATTTGACATTTCTAGAGAAATTATTATGGAGTTCATAATCTACTCGTTCTATCTTTTCCCATCCAATTACTGTCCATTAAGGACTAGTTTCACAAAATTTCTGGTCTGGCACAGGATGAGCACTTGACTTGTCATTATCTGTCATGTCATTCATCTGTGCGGTTGGATCAAGATCCCCGTAATATCGGAACATTTGGCTGCAGTGATCTTTTATGCCCCCTCTTCAACGAAGCAGAGACCATATGGTGGGGTGCATATGTTTGCAGCCTGCACTAGGGGACTGCTCTGCTATTGCAGGCGCAGCACATCACAGCTCAGCTTACCCATTTTATCACAAGGACAAAAATTACAAACATTTCCAATGTTTGCAAAAATGTCGTAATCCACCATGATAAGAAGTGTCTATGTACTACATGACATCTAGTCTGCACTTCTCGTGGAAATTTATGTCAGAGAGCAAAAAAGAGTTTGAAGTAAAAAAAAACAATATAAGAGGAATTACAAATTTTATCTTTTTGTGAGTAGAATGAGAACGTGATTGATTTGAGGTGATGTGTTTACCTTGGACAGGTTTCTAATTAATGCAACATCTAATGTCATAAGTCTGAGGGCTGGAATTTGTCCGTTGCACTTGTGGTAAATACACATCAGTAAGCAAAAAAGGACAGTCGTCTGTAAAATTTATCTGATTTCGCATTTTTGCGGTGTAAGATGTTGCTGAGATAAAGGTCACCTTCGTAGTCACGCTTATCAGAGACTGACGCAACGCAGTACGATGGCAGACCTATAGTAAAATCATATAGATTCTTCACAGCGAAGTTTTTCTTGCAATTGCTTTGCATTGGTCTAGAACAAATTTTTTCCAAAGATCGGAGTTTTTGTGAGAACGCTTAAATCAAGTCCAAACTTGTCGCTAGCATTTGCGTCAGGGCAGCTACCATTGGTCATTGTGTTCGTCATGCGACTAATTGAGAACAATACAGTCAACTAACAATCATGACCACTTCCTTTTTTACGGTAGATTTTGCAGTAAATCTCAGTCTGATCATTGATATATGTGAAAAAGTCAAGGGTTCCTACCTAGATTTCACAACGGATAACGTCTCAGAAATTCAGACTTTAGTCAAGGCCGATGTCATGATCGGCAGTCGAATCCCTTGAAAATTGCTAATTGGAATCGTTCAATGATCCATTCATTGGTCCAAGTATGCGTCCTAATCACGAAAACGAAAGTGACAGTTGGAAGCCCCCCCCCCTTCTTTTTCCGTTCCCTCTATCTTCGTGCTAAATGTAAGTTGACGTACAAAACGAAGCCGTCGTAAAATTGTCACTTTTGCGTTACTCACTATGTAATCACTCCCACTCAAACCGTTCCCACTTTGACGACGTTGAATTTTGGCCATTCGTTGCCGTTGATTCGGCTTTGGTCACAAGAGAAGGGAAGAGAAAGAAAAAGTCCACGTCAGCTGCCGTGCAACGTTACAGAAAAAACATCTTTTGCACAACAAAAGTGCATTTTCGATTACAACGTCGGCAAATGACAAAAACAAATAGCCGCTCGACGGATTAAACTGTGACGACGTCGGGTGAAAAAATGGCGATTAAAAAGCAAAAGAATGGCTTCCGTAAAGATCAGCCAAAGTTGTAGTGTAATCGTATTAAGAGGCACTAGTACGGACAGATTCGAGTAGTCACAGGACAGGGCCTTAAAAACCAAAAACAGAAATAAAGTGCATTGAAATGTTGAAGTTTCCATAAAGAACCGGTAATCATCAACTGCATCAGGCCGCCTAGGTAATGGCCATACATAAATTTCCACCAAATTGTGGGCAAATGGTAATGTCGTTTTGATAGAACATCAAATAAAAAAAAGCAACTAGATGACTTCTCTGAAATACTCAACGCTTTTGCTTCAACGATTACACATGATAATAACGACATTTCCCTTTGTATCTACGGTATTCAGACGTCCTTCTTAAGACATCAAATTGTTTTTGTTAACTGTGAACTCCAAAGCAAATGGGCTGTTTCCAAAGCCGGTTCCTCAGAAACTGTCACATTTACTCAGATTCATAGGTCATAATTGGCTTCAGGTCTGCGAATCAACATAACTTTGCGACTTTCCATCTTCCTTGGCGCAATGTTTGTAGTATCGAGGTCTGGATTCTGGGCAAAAGCGCAATAGATATTTAGATTGGTATGAAGTCCTCAAACTGTTACCCAAGAAACAAAAACGAATCCTTTTTGTGTTTTTTATGATGATTTTGACTTCTTGTGAAGAGTTCATTGATGTGTAAACTCCTAATCAACTCCAGCAAAAATTCGTCAAACTGGTGAGCGCCAAATTTATTCATCAAAATAGTCCCTTCTTCATATAAGAGTTCATGTTGCGAATTCTCGTAGGCAAAAGACACGAAAGCTTGGAAATGGATTACCGTCCATCGTGGGTTTAAAAAACTATTTTCTTGCGCAAGTGACCATTTCTCTTCATCATTTTGAGAAACAATCGCTTGTAATTTGTCAAATCGATTCGATCATGTGTAGGGGTAGTTACCAAGGTGATTGATGATGGATACTATAGTTGAAACGACCGAAAAATTTCGTCGAACGAATGAATTTCGAATAATCGGCTTTTGAAAAATATTCGAACGAACGAATATTATTCGATCTGTGATTTTCAGATTATTCGAATTCGAATATTCGAATGATGCTACCTTTCAAAATTCGAATGAACAAATATTCGAATAAATGGGGTTGGTCGAATATTCGACTATTCGAATAATCGAATAATTACATATGGTCGAATATTCGACTATTCGAATAATCGAATAATCATACATGTCCGAATATTTGACTATTCGAATAATTCGAATAATTTAGCTGCTCAAACAATGCTGGTTTTTTCTTTGTTGCGGTTTGCGAAAAAATCGATATATTTGATCTAGATTTGTAGCTGTTAATTATATGTGTAGCAAGTGGTAGGATGACTGGGTTATTGTCGTTGGTCAGGGTTCCACCTGGAAAACAGAAGAATTTCACTCAAACATGTAGTTCAAGGTGTTCGTGGCCTTTTAAGATGGCTACTAAGCCTTATTTAGTAATCGTTTCAACCATTTATTCTTCCTTACAGAAGTTTCTTCCGAAGTTACACAGAACTTCTTCCCAAAGCTATAGATTTAACATGGAAAACCTTTTAGATTGGGTAGCTGTTTGTAATTTATTCGTAATGGTCAGCATTGCGTGTGTTCTAAGACTAGCACTGGGAGAGCACGAGGAAGGCCTACAGTAATAGTCAGTGAACCTCTGCTGTTGTCCCGAAAGTTTTGTCCGTTTTTCAAACCATTATAGAACCACGCACAATAAAGACCTGAATGAGTCTCAACATGCATTCGATGCAGCTTTTCCCTCTCTTTTAAGAATACATTTTCAAACCACAATCTTGTATGCTTTCTTTGATAATTGCCAAAATTCACCATCCGTCAATTTTATCTGCTCAAAGTTAAGCTACTTTTTTAAATTTCATTCCAAAGTTCTAAATTTCATTCCAAAGTTTCGGAAAGAACTAAGTGTGGATCAAATAGAGCAATTCTCGGACTACAAGGTAATACTTTTAGATTCTCTCAATTTGCTGTTTTTAGCTTCAAAAACATTATTTCTTCGGAAGTTTCGATTTTTTTAAAGTCATGAAACACGCAACTGCAGCGAATACACGAAAGCTTTCAACGCTTTTGCGAATTGAAATATGATTCTTATCAAACATTATTTATGCTACATAACCAGGTTTGATTTGCTTTGAAAAAGCAGCTTTTTGGAATTTTCGGTCTTTTGAGTGGTAAACGTATCAAAAAGCCGCAGTTTTCACCAAACAAATAATTATAACGAGCTTGGTAAACATGGATGTAATCTAAACTGGATACAATGTAGCCAAAGGCTTGCTCTACATAATAATTTCCAGCGCTCTTTGAAAACATCAGGATAAAAAATTTTCAAAACTCAGTAAAGGTTTGGCGTTACTTCTGAGCTGCTCAGAAAGCCGTGGCGATAACATTGCAGAGGCAGAATAGATCAGAGAGCAAATACAGCTGTAAGAAAGAAGATAAAAATATGTGTCAAATCGTATCTGAGTTGTCCATGCTTTGGTGTTCTGTGACTTCTAGTGAGCGATGGAAAAAACGGACAAAACTTAAGGGACAACCCTAATACTTCTGTGCTCATCTAAATGCAAAAAAGAAGAAAACTCATGGAAATATTTGTATATCAGCTGATAACGTAATATTGTCGGGGATTCTCAATCACTGAGTTTCAGAGTTTCTGCTGTACGACTGAATTCTCGCAAGGTTGCTTTAGTTGTATTTTTGAGGTTTGTACTTTTGTCGTAAGGGATCTTCCATATCTCTTACTCAGGTTCAAAATAATCAATGTTCAAACTACACGCCTACGCCTACTATTACTCTACGAACTTTGCAACATTCTAATACTAGTTTTTAAGACTATAAGGGTACCCAATTTGAGCATAGTGACTGATATAAGGCTGCCGCCAACTCAAGCGGCTCAGGTCCTCACGACCGCCTTGCTCTGGCCTTGCGCTGGAACGTAACTTTCAGGTATATTGACATGCGAGCGGTGATTGGGCTGGCAACGCAAGTGAAGATCTCGAGATGAAAGAATGAATGTTGCCTATACCTGCTGCCTTAGGAAAGTGTTAATCCTTTGCATGCTTATGCAAGCTGATTGAGGACCAGTGGTCTGCTAAAGGGCGCCTAATGACGGCTTTTCTTCCCCCAATTTAAAGCTTGGGGGTCCTTCCGCATGATATCGCATCTCAACTTCTCAGGCGCGATTTCCAGAAGATAGTGCACTCCAAATGAATTGTGAATAATACTTTTCATCGCTATGCTCTGGCATGACTCGCGACTCATGCCCTAAAAAGGGAAGCTTGCTAGCCATTCTGTCATATGATAATTCATTTGTGTGATTGACCGATCGGGGACATACTTGTACTCAGTGTAGAACATCTAAAGTTTTCTTTTGACATCGAATGTTCAAATGAATGCTCTTAAATATTCGAATATTCGAATGACTGTCTTTCAAGTTGCTCGAATATTCGAATATTCGAATACTTGTCTTTCAAAATTCCTCGAATATTCGAATATTCGAATTACTGTCCTTTAAAATTCCTCGAATAAACGAATATTCGAATAATTTATTTTTCCAAATCATCGAATGAACGAATTATTCGAATACAGGCCTTTCTCATTTATTCGACTATTCGAATAATCGAATAATTGGACTTCCTCGAATATTCGACTATTCGAATATTCGAATAGTCGAATATTTCGAATAAATTATTCGAACACGAATATTCGGTTCTAACTATAATGGATACTGAGGAAGCAGTTTCAATTTGTCACTGGGTCGAGAAGTTTTTTTTTTCACAAAACAAGTGTTAGTATTTAATGTTAGGGTAGAATTGATGTCTGTTTTTTTTCACGACTATTCTCCACTCGAATAGTAATTCTCGAGAATACTGTGAGTGCGTTGCGATGGAAAACTATGCTTAATCAAAGCTGCGTTGATAGCCAATCCGAAGTTCTCCATTTTGCGTCAGTATTGGCAGTTCCGAGGCTGCGTTGCGACTATGTCGGGACCTTTGCGTTAGCTTGCTCGAGACAGCTAGGACGTAGGAGAGAGTGATGGGATTTTTGAAATACGGTAGAGAGCGTGAATAAATAGAAACAGTAGCATCAGACGTTAAGAAATGCGTGCGTCAACCAAAGTCATCTCTCACCATTGTTTGTCTTAGAAGCCTCGTGATAGAGAAGTGATTCAAGAAAAAACGAAATGCAAGAGAAATTCGCTAATGCGTGGGGAAACTCAGGTGGAGAAAATTCCTTTCAAAATATCACAAACATTGACTTTATAAAAATCATGTTGTGCAGAGACTAACGTGGCTTGAGCCAGGAGTTTATTGCTAAATGCTGAATCCACTGAAGGATCAGACTGTCGTAGGTCACAATGAGCTCTACCTTTGTTTGAACATTCTTCACAATATTTTCCGCGAGAATAGATATTTTAGTGAAAATGATTGAAAAAAAGACAAAAAGAGCTTTTGCCAATTAGCAAACAAGCGGCTTTCGCAATCTGGTGGGCACTGGCTACCCAATGATTCTGAGCCGTGGGTATTTTCAGGACAAAAAACTCTTATTATACCGTCTATTCTCCTCGCGGCCTATGAATTCTTTCATGAGTACTCATCAAAAAACGATGCCGCTTTGGTTGATGTTTGCAGAACTCGCTATTATTCACACATTTCTGGATGATTGTCTTATGTCTTTCATTTTGTTGGGCTTCCAGATAATAGATATCGTTGCACCCACGCATGACGACTAAAAAGCTGGGGTAGGAGGGAACGCCCGCGCGATTCTAGCGCTAGCTCAAAACTTTTCGCTTCCCATCAGCGCACATCGTTTGAAAATGTGCATCCACAGTTGGCAAGAAGACATCATATCACAAGCACCATAAAAGCGTGTCTGCTACACGTTTCGCCTATTCATTTCCCATTCAGTAATTTACGCAGACGTCCTTTTCTGCTGTATGGAAAAATGTGAAAGTTCGGCATGGCTCGTTAAAGAAACGTTATGGGTATTGGGAAGTCTCAAGTGACGGTGATGTTAATAAGTCATACATTTGCGGGACACTTCAAAGACTTTTGTGAAAATTTCCAAGAAAAAGGTCGTAGCATGGGAATATCGATAAACTTATCTTGATAGTTTTCTTTTTTTTTCGAGCTGACGACACACTTCCCTGTCCAGATATGTTATGTTAAATGCAAACTAGTCGGACGGTATGAGTGTAAAGTCTAAATAGCCATGATTTCCTTCTGCTATACCTTTTCCCTTCCTCCTTCTTTTGATGCATAGCGACTACACGTTGGAATCATTCGACCTCAAACTGCAATGTTCGTATGGTACGACTAGATGCCATAATTTCCATGCATCGGAAATAGTAACGCCGATTGTTTGAGCAAATGGAAAACGCAAAGGACAAAACATCTGTTTCGTCATGTAATGTTGGCGATTCGCCGGGAAAAACAATTGGCAAACCCCATCGGAGATAGTCTAGAATAATAGTAGTTCAAAACGCTGCGGTAAGATGACGACGAAAATCGAAGGCAGTGAGAAATGGGAGAATGGACTGAGTAATGTTGTCGTTTTTCCTGTTGAAGATTGAGTTCGTTGTATGAGATTGCTAATGCTATTTCTGTTCACTACTTAAATGGACGAGTTTATGTCGGTCGCAAAAAGTGCTTTGCACCGCAGATGGATATTGCTGTAGTTTGAAAAAAGATGAGTTGTACGAGGCCATCGCAAATGTAATGGTATTGTAGGATAACCTATTTCCGCGAGGATGTCTCGTTCGTAACATTCGTACAGGCATCCGTATAATTTCTAATTGTTAACAAATATTTGGAATTAATTGAGACGAAGGAGTGGAAGGACGTTCCACTCCTTCGTCTC
This sequence comes from Cylicocyclus nassatus, assembly GCA_958299035.1. Lineage (NCBI taxonomy): Eukaryota > Metazoa > Nematoda > Chromadorea > Rhabditida > Strongylidae > Cylicocyclus > Cylicocyclus nassatus. The sequence continues at coordinate 10,311,877 of CATQJL010000112.1, read as the reverse complement.
AATTAGTAGAATGACCAACGGGAAAAACTTAAAGGCTTCCAAATTTACAATGGAATATTTTCATATAACTCAGCAGAGTCGAAGTACAAATTAGATATGAGCAAGCCTGAGTTGTGAAGACGGTGGTTTGATTCGATGCATAAGCACAATTTACGCTTCTATTTTCGGAAGCTAGTTTTAAAGTGCTTTTCCAATTTTTTCAATTTTGTCCATTTATAGTTCGCCGCCAGTCGCCTGGTAGTCGATCTCGTCCCAACAACTTCTCAAAAACTACTTAAATTTACGAATGCTACCGAAACTTCTAATGCAATTCAAGAGATCGAGGTATGTTCACAGCATCTAAGACCTTGCTGGTTTTAATGTCACCGTCTCCGGAATCGTGCAGCAGCGCGGGCAATAAAAACTGAATGCGCAACATAGGATTGGATACGCTTTTTGTTAACACATAATGGGCTTATTTGATTTGAGACAAGTGGTTCACAAACACACTACGAAAAGCTTCTCGGTACTGCACAGACATTCATTTTGGGGAAAAGCAACGGTTTTTCTTTTGAAGGATGAGAGTGAAAATTATAGCCTGCGAGTCACTAAAAAATGTTAGTAGCGCGCAGTGCGGCCGTTTACAATGATTCTGTTGTCAATTAACTGTGAGTGTCGCTGCGCTATTAAGAGTTTGAAGATAGAAAAAAAAGCTCGTCGGAGCATTACGAGCAATTGATCGACACAACAGACAAATTCCAGAAGAGTCTTCGCGAGCGGCCATCTGCTGATGGCGAAAGCGAGCTCCAGAAAGAGTTCGAAAAAATGGAGAAGAAACGACGTTTGGCTGTGCTGCGCCAAGTGTTGCCGAAAATGAGAGCGGTGGAACTTTATCTGGAGCAATTACAACAATGGTTACGCTCTACTGATGCATATGTGAGCAAAATATAACTAAATATATCTGGGTAAATAGCTTCCTGTCTATAACGCACAGCTCATCGTCTGCACGGACTTTCACTCGAACTTTTCATAGCTAAATGATTGAAGGAAACTTTTTTCTGCACCCTTTTGGAACACCTACAATGGTTCACCCCCATGTAAATTTTGGTTTTTAGGACCGTGCTAAGGCTCTTGACATACTCGATCAACTTGAAAAAGAAATTGGTGCTATAGAAAACGAGGCTGCATCTTATGTTGATTGCCGTGCTTATCGTGAAAGCCTGCAATTGTGCACGGCTAGGGTAAGTGGAATACTAGGATTTAAGGTAGACCCATAATTATAACCATCTCATTTCCAGCTACATGGTGAAGGTACAAGTTCCACGATAAATTATCCTGAACCACCTGTTGACAAGGTTTGTGTATATTTTTGGGCAATTATCAAGTTGCATTGTGAAAGTGGATTGCTACCGTATTCAAGTGTCTGACAGAGAAACTAGGAAGGGTTACTGTAACTTGCAGTTCATCTTGACGGGAAGTCACTATAACTTTCTGGAGCAGTTCAGTAAATCAGTTTTCTCGAAGATATATTACCTCTTCAGACCTTTCAATGTAAAATTACAGCATCGATTATCTCAAAAAGTGTAATATAAAAGCTTTAAACTCTTCCGTTACAGGATTATGTGAAAGAAGTGATAGCTCGTGCTGAGCTGATTCTGGACAGACGTGAAACAAATGAAGAAGAAATGCGAGCGTCCATGAACGATATGGAAGACTGCTATGCTGTACTAAAAGATTGGAGCAGCAAGCGCTTGAGCGACGTCCGTGAGCGTTGGGACACGAAATTACGCGAATTTGAGCTGTGGGAGCACAGCATGGATCATATCCGACAAATCAACGAATCACTCCAACACACTAAGGTCGTTGAGGCCTCGACTTTGGCCGAATTGCGCCGTATCGAAGAAAATTGTAATCACATGCATCTAACTGGCTTGGAGCATTCGCTCCGTCTTGCTCTGCGTCGTCTTCGTGTCGTCGTCGAAAGTGTTCTACAAGAGCGCCTAGAGTCACTAAAAATGTCTGGAGAAGAAGACTGTGCGGTCGCTCAGACTATCGTTCAGGTCTGTTTCTGTAACGTTCTATTTCATGTCCTCCCCCTGTCTCTCTCACGTCGCATCGTCATTTTCTTTACACTGGCGCCGAGTTTCGTGCGTGCGCGCGCCTCCTCCCCCTAGCCCCCATCCAACCGGCTTTCTCTCTTTGATAATCAACGTACTCTTGCCATCACCCGCTCGCTAGTTTGTCTTATCGCTCCCCAACTTGGCATATCATTATTCTTGATTCTGCTGTGATTGATGTTCACTACCATCACGGTCAAAATGCCTGTTAAGCGCCGCATGTAGCTGATCACAGTCACCGTGAAACCTTGCCAAAAGTTGCACTGGAAAGAGAACGAGCGCAGTTATGACTCATTTCTGCAGAATGTGAATACATTGTTCACTTTTGCATTCCCTCCATTTGTTCCGCAGCGCTTCCGAATGGGTCTTAACGAATTCCATGACATAGTTCTAGAACCAAAGGAAATGACTAGCTATACATTACTTCAACGATGTATGCTGTCGGTATACCAGTTACGTCATCCTGCCACGTCCGATACCATTGTTTCTACGGACCTCCCATCACATTTCTCAATCGCATTGCCTCTCGTTAGTGGCTCCTTGTCAGCCCCCTTTCAATGCTTGCAAGATTCTCTTCAAGATCTTAGTTCTCCTATCTACTCATTTTCAACAGCGATACAGTAGTGATATATGAAGGAAAGATGGATTTGGATACGGCTATTGCATCATGGCCTTTGTATCCTATGAAGACTATTATAGTAGTTTCATGTATTCATCACTCTCTTCTGAGCTTTCTAGTAAAATTTAGTTCATTACGAAACCTCGACTTCTAGCGCAAACCGAGACTTACTAGTAGGCATGGTCGGTCATTGTTCTTTGACAAAAAGTACAACGTCTTTCTGTGCGCAGATTTTGCAGGTCATAAACAATGTCTTGCGACGATCGTTCGAAATAATCAAATTTTCATTCGTGAGCGATTCAAATGAGAGTTTGAACAGCTTTTCTTAGAATAGAGGCTAAATCGGGGGACCAGATTCGTACGAAACTTGGTAATCATAGCTCAAACCTTTTTCTTTCAATTTTGCCGCTTCTAATGTTCTGAGAATTGCTAGGCAACTCAGTGAGAAGAAGAAATAGTAAGATGACAAAGTTATTACCACAAAAACATAGTGAAATCTACCTTAAAATATCTGAATAACGTTTTTCCTGTGAGAATGAACATACGTTAAATAAAGTTCGCGATGAAATTGGCTAAAATCGTAGTATTATTGATGTCAAATCAGAGCTTTCACTGCTCATTGTCAGCTGTTTTCGACTGGTCGTTTACACTAGTTACCATTAGTGTTATTAAAAATGCTTCACTGCTATGTCCACAATTCGATCGCAACATCAGACGTGATCGATTCAATTTTGTGAACAATTAATAGTCACCATTCATTAGCGAAATGCAGAAATTCCAAAGTGTTTTTTTTCGCACGGCAACGTCGAGACGTTTCGTGCTGCGCCGTTTTTCTTGCTCTCGCAGTGTTTCTATGTTGAACAACTGATGTGTATGTTGTGTAGAAAAATTGGGAATTGCACAACGCGCTAACGCCCTCCTCCACTGCTCTCCACTGTCGCCTCCCAACACCGCGCTTTCGCTTTTCTTAAGCAAGTAAATGTGTACATATATTTCTAATGGGTTTTACAGCATGGAAGGGCTTAGGCGCCTCTCGTTTGCTGAAAAACGATGGCGGGTCGAGCATTTAGCTCCAAATACCCTTTGCTATGTCTGTGTAAAAATTCTGGGCTTCGAGGAGCTTTGCTGGCCCAACATTGCTGAATGCGCGCCGGCGACCGTGACGGCGTTCCAACTGCCCTTTCACCGCAGCAACGAGTAGGCGCCGCCAGAAATAGTATCGAGCGCAGCAATCGTGGCTGGCTGCAGGCCCGGTCCTGCCCCTGGATCCAGAAGCTCCGCACAGCGGTATTGTCGGTCTTTTTGTGCTCGTACTGAGCATAATAAACCATTGCTGCGTTCATTCCGGCGCATCGATTGTCGTGTGCCGGTTTCACACACAACTAGAGTAGCCATAGCAAAGTGAGCTTCTTCCTCACATACCCTTGACCCATACCTCTACCCTCCCACCCACCCCCATCCTTCGTGCGTTCTGCAACAGCGCGTTCCACTCCTTATCACCCAACGGTGGTCCGCCCTCGACGTCCGCACGTTGTGTGTATGTATGTGGCGTTGTGTTCTGTCGGTCCTGTAGCCGTACTTGTGCCTATTGATTTGGCATTTTTCAGGAGGTTGGCGAGGAGTTGGTGACTTTCTGTCCGCAGTTAGACGAGCGACATACGGAGGCAAGACGGATTCTTCACGACAAAATGGAACTGTTCCGTCGCCTTCAGAATTATTACGATGCTATGAAATATCTACGAAATCAAAACATCTCATGGAATACGATCACTGTGGCTGAGGTAAAGCACTATAGATTTTTTGCTAGTCCGGGTCGTTCAAGCATTCATGGTTCTTTCCTGGGCTTGAAATTATCACACAACTCAAGGCTAAATAGATTGACCGTTTTTTCTGTGTGAATACTTTTGCTAGGTTTCTTTTGTCGGCGCTATAGTGCAATATTTTGCAAGTTAAATTACGAATCAAATTGCTGGTACTCAGCAGCTGTTGCTTATATCCATAAACTGGTCTTCATCATACGTTGTAAACTGAATGCCTATCCTATAAAGGAATGCATAGCTAGGCATAAGGTTGGCCCAAAACCCTGTTCATGATTTCAGAGTGAAGAAATGCAAAAACTATTCGTCTAACACTGATACCGTAATCGCGTTACCGTAACTATGAAAACAATGGGATGTTCAAAGATGCTGAAGTGTGTGCTTGTGTTTTCCAAGCTATTTTGGGTAGCAGACCTTCCAGTCTCTCACTTACGCGCTCCTTTATACCATTCATATTATTAGCTTCGAAGGTAGACGTTTTTGCGCTTGGCATGCAAGGTCATCGCCGACAAGTGCGACGAGCGTTGCGATTTGTTACGTACGGGACGACAAATCGATGTTGATTTTCAATCGCCTTAAAACGTACCTTCACAACTTTCTGCGATACCGTCGTGGACCGAAAGTGTTAGAGACAAAAAGCGGTATTTGCGAGGAGTCCGCAGCACTAATTCGTCAAACACGTGATGGCCACTGAAAAAGCAGCCGTCGTTTTGTAGCTGACTAGCAGAGGTTCATAAAATATAGACTTTCCGAAATGGCCGAAAAACATGCGCGTCTTTATATTGACATAACTATTTTCTTTCAAATTCAATTCATTCCAGTTCAGTTTAGTAATGTTTGCCTTTCAACGTTCACCTTCTCTTTGTAAATAGTTCTTCTCAAAAATTCGAATACACCGGGCGCCATTTGCCCCACTGCTCTGAAGGTTTGCACAACGAGGAGAGATTATGCTTAGGGTACACGAAAAGGGTTTGATCATGTGGAAAAGGAAAAAGGTGCGGAACACGTTTTCGGACATCTTGCATTGAATTTTCTGCTCATCGGTGTTTACCGCCGTGATAAGCTTTGAGCTGCTACTTTTTCTTATTAGCGTCGATACATTCTCTATAGAATTGACATCTGATATAAAAGTTTGATACAACGTATTGAATGATTATGAATGCAATTCAAAGGTCGGATCGAGGAAGCGGTTATAAGAAAAAAAAGCGGTGGCATTGGTGTCTATACTTTTATTTCTTGCGAAGTTGTCAGAGGACTGCCCCCCCCCCTTCCTTTTGCGCAAAATGGGAGTCTTTTAAAAGGGGTATCCCAAAGATGGAAGAAGTTACCTTACCTGATGGATCGTGCTGAAAGAATTGACCTATATGTGTTATGGGTAGAAAAAAGAGTAAGTGCAATAAAAGGAACAGTCACCTTTTTTCATGCATCTCCTTTCCTCCATCCTCAACTTTTACTTTAAATAAGTTTACTTGCCAGCGTCAAACTCGGTCTTGATTGCGGTTTTTTCATCAAATTATTTTCACAAAAGCTCATTTTATGCCGTGAATTCCATGCATTGTTTCTTATCCTGAACGTTACTATTTTTTTATTCTTATCACCACACATGCTTTGGTAACGTCTGCCAACCCAGAGTAGTAAATGCTAATCTTGTAAAATGTCACGTGCCTATATACTACTGTAAAGTAGTGCTTTGATGTCAGATTTTATCGAAAATTTCTTTCAATCCATAACATTGTATTTATTGCTTGTTGACGTTAAGAGGTAGAGACTTTGATTGCGCAAGATTTTGAGAAAGTTTCAGAACGCAAATATAATATATCAAATTGCAAAAAATTGACTTTGGAGATATGCCTCTTTGTTTTCTACACAGGCTGGAGTTTCCTAATCATGATGGAGTCCCAGTAACTGACTACAAAACCAAACTTAATGGATCCACTGGACGGCACATGTTCTTGTTGATCGAATTGATCACCGGATTGATAACATCTGCGAATAGTGTAAAGAACTGAAGAGTACCTTCAAAACATCAGAGAATGATTATATTCCATCTCACTCACAGTCCAAGTTAATCCGATTAAGCATTGCTACTGCAGTGCATAGCATGTCCTTGTGAAGAAAGCCACACTCAAATGTGAACCAGTTTTTGCCTGACATCTTTTTTTCCGAGGACAAGTTTGTATTACAATGAGCTTTACAGAGTTGGAAAAAATACGATCATGGAAAAATCGAGTGCAAAGTCCTTTGTTATCTCAAAATCATCCCTATGGAAGTTTTGACTGGAATTCCGGGGGGGGGGGGGGGGTAAGATTAAGATCATAAAATCGCAAACAAGCTTTCCGCGGCATCGTAAAATCTCTTGCAATTTCAAACATGAAAAAGTTAGGGATGAGAGGGCGAAATGCGTATAATCTCACTGTCAACGGTGATCTCGGACAGACAGACAAAAAATTTTGTAGGCCCTCTCCCGCTAAAATTAGCAGCACAGCCCATTCGCCCACCAATTCGACAACAAAGTTTATACAATTAGATGAACATCCAAAAATTTTGCAGATACCGACAGTCTCTGCTGAACTCGAGACTCTGGTTGAACGATGTGAATCCGAATGGGAAAACGACGCTTTACGACTTAGAGCGGATTTGCTGGCAATAAGCGGCAGCTTTTTCCAGCTTGAATTTGACCGCATTAACGAAAAGTGGGTCTCTTATTCTCAGAAATTGCACGTCATAAGTTTTCTCTTTCTAGGTTGAATTTATTAACTTTCGAAAAGGAAAAACTGCGAAATTTGATGCGTATCCGACTTGAGTATCTGGATGCTGCACGTGATTTTATCACTTCCACCGACTCCTCTATCGATGTCACTCAGATGGCCACTCCTAGTGATCGTCGCCCTGATGTGGAGAGTATGGTGTGTTTTTTCTGCTTTTTTTTCACAATCTTTTTTATTACAAAATTTCTTATTGGCAATTTTTTATTGTTTATTCCCTTTGAAGTAGTTTTTTTTGCTTATTCTTGTTCTCCCTTTAGTATTTTACATCGCTCCCTATTAGACATGGGGAAATATCCCTTATTAAGTGGAAAGTCTCATGTTCTTTATTCATAGCTTTGGAGTATCGCTTTGCTGCTGTTCGTGGCCCTTAAGCCTCATACTTCGAATGTTTCCACTACTGTTAGCGTTGGCGTCATGTACTGTCGGTTGGATTTATGTTATACATCTGTTAGTTTTGCCATCGCGCACGGATCAGTGAATACGCAACAAAACAAATAGCGCGGCGAACATCGTAACGAGATTATTTGATCAGACTGCGGATTCAGAGTTTTTCTCCGAGCACTAATTTGAGCAGATGTGACTTTGAGTAAACTCCTGTAAAATCATTCTCTGCGGGGTCTTTGAACGGATTCTCGCTGTTCCAGTAGCGTTAAGGGTCTACATATACCAGTGGTGGACCAAGGGGGGGGGGGGAGAGGGAGGGCAAGTGACTTGTTTATTCTAGTAAACAATCAAAATAATTTTCAAAAAATTCAAAAAATTCAAAGTAGCCATGTAAAAAAATTTTTTTGGGGCACGTGCCACTTCCCCTTCTTCCAGATTTTAGGGGTTGGGGACCCGCAAATATTTTGAGAAGCACTCCAAAGAATTTTTTTATTGGAAAAATTTTTTTGCCACGCCCCCCCCCCCCACTCCTGGACGGAAATCCTGGGATCACCACTGACATATACATAACCGAGCTAAGGAGCCTGCATTGACAGTGAAATTTCAATTAGTGTCAAAGACGGTTAAAATGGCATTAGAAACAGCAATAACATTATCCTTAGTGCCTAGACCGTACATAGCATAATTGTCTATACCAAAGGGCCTTTTCACACATTTGAGCATACCCTTGTATAAATGATGGACGGCGGGAATAGCACATTCATTCGGAAAAGGAGGGGGTAGGGAGACTTTTCTAGATTGTATGGACACATAACATTGACCTTCAAGTCTGACACTGATATTACACTTTCGTAATCTCCCAAAAGATTTTCGAATTGCTCAAAAATTGGAAGTAATTTTTGAAAGTTCGTTCAAAGTGGCGCCTGAGAATGAACATTCGAAACTGTTCTCTCTGAGTATTCGTAAAAACACAACATTTCCCCCCCCCCCCCCCCCTCCCCTCTCCCAGTGCTAATTGCAATCCTCATAGGTTTGCAAAAAAAACGGTACTAAATGATATATGCTTGCAGTGAGGTAGAGACAAAGCATTCCACTTTGGAGCATAGGTAGCTCAAATTACACTTGCTCTTTCACAACCGATGCGCCTTTAACATGGAATTGGATAGCTTTGCATTTGATTATCAAAAAAAGCATAAGCTGAATGTAATTGCCATCCCTCGAGACAAAATTGAAGAGAGCTAGCTGAAATTTATGGTAGCATAGTACGGATATCCACATGGATGGCGGAAGTTTCCTACTGCGAGAAAATCTCCACTATTAACCTTCCCACTATTCTTAACCTTTCCGCTATCCGTTTCAACTTGATTCTTTTCTTATAGTAACCATTAGCATAATGTTCTATCAACGTTTTTTCCATCAAGTCCTAGCGCGCCTGAACATAAAATCAAGTCCTTTTGAGAGTAAGCCGAAATGAGCCCAAAGTCGATTGAATCCTTGCAATGTAAATTTGTATTCGTAGCTCGTGACATAGTATGGAATTTCGTTAGCCAGTCCGTTTCATCACCAGGAAGTACTAACAAAATATACTTTGCCTCAATAAAAAACTTCATTTCATCAAGATTACTTTTAGACGAAAATTATCCAGGTATCTTCGATGCCGGTGCAATTTTTGATTACCTAGTCTTCACCTATAGGACTGAAGTTTTCAACTCAAGCGAGTTGTTAGCGTAACATACTTTTTGCAACATTCTGCCTCATTCTGCTTGTTTTGCAACGTATCTTTATTGACTGTAATGAGAATTTATTCAATTTCATTATAATACTACTGAAACCTGATTCCCTAGTACTTCCTGCCATGATTTTTTTATGCTCGAACGTTTTACTTTTGTTTTAATATTTTTGAGAAACAAACAAATTTGCTTTATATATGTCAGCATTGCAAGCTGTAGTTGTCATAAACTGCAGTGAATCTTGGGCAAGAATCTGTCGGCTTAAGTTCCTCAAATTTTTAATTTACATTTTCAGACCAAGGACCTCTGTAAAAATTTGGAAGAAAAAGCTGAGCGTCTGAGGCAACTGCAAGACCAGGCCGAGATGGTGATTTCGGATTTGGCAACATCACAACGTTTACGACAGTTCCGCCGTCAGCTTGGCGGTGTTGTAAGTTTTCTCATATCTTTTCCTAACAAGACTGATGATCGAATGTTTAGGCCGATGAAAACACCTTTGACAGTGCTGCTCAAAGATTCGAGAGCCTGGTTACGAACGAACTTCCCACTGCAGATGATCCGCTCCAATTCCTCGCTATTATTTTACAACTGAAGAAATCGGAAGAAACCGAGACCAAAGCCTTCGAGGACGTGAACGAGTTGGCCTTCACAGATGGAGAAAAAACCGAACGTGATCGGTTAGCTGCCCTATACGACACACGGCAAGAAGAACGCAAACGATTGACTTTGACATACATGTACTCCTATCACGACTACTTAAATGCCTTATTCCGTCAACTTGAAGATAAAGCAATACAGCTCATTAATAACAGATCGCTTGAAGAGCTGCAAGCGTTCAGTGACGGGGAATGGAAACGATGGAAGGAAGCCGTCGGAGAGCTAGAAAGCGTCCTTGATGCCTCGATGAGAGTGCGGTTCCGCCCCGAATTTGCTGATTTGCAGAGGAAAGCGTTCTCACTTGATAGTAAAATCGCTAGAACGATCGCCAACTCGGCTAAATATCGTCGACACGAAGAGAAATTGGCCATCAAATTAACACAGTTTGAAGCTTGGCTGAAGGCTATGGAAGACGACCTGAATATGGTCGAATCTATGCCTGAGAGTGACGAGCAGACGGCGCGACTGGCTCAGCTGCTCTCCAACTGTATGAGTCATCAAAGGCTGGTCAGCAAGTTGGAGCGGCTAAGTGTTCCGAATCGGGATCACATAGCTCACCTGTGCCAAAAATACTACGAAATAGTGTCTAGATTAAAACGCTACAATATAGAAGAGGGTTCATTACCCTTACATATTAGAACTCTTATCCAAGCTGCCCCATCACAATCTCAGGTACTACCTTATTCTTGTTCACATTGTGCCTCTCTTAAATTTCTGTTTCAGTTATCAATTAGCTCAATAGCTTCTTCGGAAGTTATGGAACGTCCAGAATCAGTTCAATCCGCTACCTCAAGCGTTGATATTGCCCTTGCCGGTGCTGAAAGCGAAACGCCACTAGAGAAGTCCATTGGAAAGATTCGAAGACGTCTTCACCTACTTATCCAGTCGTATAACGATGGACCTAAGCCTCTCCCGGTTGCCACTAATGATGACAACCTTCTTTTGGTCAGTTTTCGAAGTTTTACCTAACGTATTTCCCTCTCCCAGTAAGCTTTTAGAGCAGTGCTTATTGTTTAGAATTATTTGGACGAGATCAGTTTGTTATTTGGAGAGCTACCCCGAGCGAATGAAGCGAAGAAAGGAGCGCTCGAAAATTCGCTCTTACATCTGCAAGAGCATCTGAACGTGAGTTATAAGCATTGAGAATGCCAAAAAATAGAAAAATCTCTTATAGGATATCCACTCACAGCTAGAACAGGAGATCGAGGAAGAGGTTTCATTATCCGAGAAGGAAAGAGAAATACTCCTTGAGCTTTCAAAACTGGAAGAACGCGTGAAGAGTCGTGGGGTGTCAGATCATGATATGATCTATGACCTCGATCAGCTTCAAACCCAAATGGACTTGTTGAGAATGATCAGACGTCAACCACGCCGTTATGTTGAAAGTGAATTGACAGAACGAGAAGGATCACCTTCTGCAAGGACCCGGCACAAACGAAAAGTGCTTGTAATGGTCACAAACACCGTGACAACTATTATTCAAGTAGTGGAAGAACGCCTACTAACAATCGAAGCTCAGCATAGAGACCCAGTTTTAGAAGAAAAGTTAGCGCTAGTAAAGGTAAATTTGGTTTTTTGTGGATCTTGTCCGTGCATTTTAGTGCATTTTCTACAGTGTTTTCCTGTCTAATTACTAAAAGGCGAATTTGCAGACGAATCTCAAAAAATTGGAGGAAGAAGCAAACGAACCTTTGCCCGAAACATCGGTAACTTTCTTCATCGTTTCTCATCAATTCTTGCTTGTTAAATGGTTTTTCAGCTTGGCCCAACAGCAGCAGAGTCTCATATACCTTATTTGGAGACGGGTACTCCTGCGGAGATGTTGCTCAGAGAAGTTCCGAAGAACGAGGCATTCGCAGCAGCTGTTGCTGGTGTGGAGCAAGCTTTGGATCAAGCTGAAAATGTTGATTTGGAAAGTTGTAACGACGAACATGTACTATCTGAATTACTAAGATTATTGGAGAGTCAGCAAAATTCTATGGATGCTCTCACTAAAATCGCTGAAGACTTGTCGAAATCAGGATATGCGGAATATATTGACACAATTTCTGCGTTACAAGAACGTTTGAGTTCTGTGAAAATGTCCCTCAGTGATCGAATATCCGAACTTCACACTGAGGTAATTCCTTTGATAGCTTAGCAAATTCTTTGGTCTTTCTAGCATTATCTATTTATATTGTTTTTATTTTCAGAGACCTATCGAACTTGAGACCGCACGAGAAACAGAACCATCAGGGACAAAACCTGGCCCTTCGGATGAAACTAACTTCAACACCCTAGCTGGAAGGGTCCGAGCAGCAATTGATTCTGCTGAAGCAATCGCATTCGCGAAAGACAGCAACGCTCAGCAGCTGCAAGAAGCAAAACGATTGTTGGCTACGCAAGAGCCAACTCTGTCTACGCTTTCCGACATGGCCGAGGAGAAAGCAAAAACGGGAGATGCCGAGTTTATCGACAGCGTGTCCTCATTGACGGAACAGTTCAACGCTGTTAAATATGGGATCGAAGACCAACTGGATCAGTTGCGACCGGAAGTAAGAATCATCTTTCATCATACATCCAGAATTACTAGGTCTAAGGTAGCCAAAAAAATTGTTTTGCTCTTATTTGCCTATGAAATTATGTTACCTAACAAAGTGATGAAGTTATGACCAACAATAGCTATCACTTTCAGGGTCGCGCTAGCCCTGGTGTTTCTGACGAAACTGTGCGAATAGAGACTCCGGAAGAGAAAAGATTTGAACCGCTAGCTGAGAAAGTTCGAACGGCAATTGATTCTGCAGAATCAATCGCCTTTGCAGAACCTACTAATTTACAACAGCTGCAAGAAGCGAAACATATACTGCTGTCACAAGAGCCAGCAATATCTACTCTCTCTGAAATTGCCGAGGAAAAGGCGAAAACAGGAGATGTTGACTATGTCGATAGCATATCGTCTTTGATGGAACAGTACAATTCTGTTAAGTATGGAATAGAAGACCAGTTGGATCAATTGCGACCAGAGGTTCGTTTCTGCAATTACGTTGATGCTTCTAAAATATTTGAAATTATTATCGTGCGCATTTGCAGGGACCCAAAGAACCTCAGTTATACGAAGAAGAGCAAGTCACCGCCGAGATTCCTATGGAAGAAGACAAATTCAGAGCGCTTGTCGAGGAGGTTCGACATGCCATTGAAAACGCCGAATCCATCGCCTTTGCCGAAAACATCGATCCTCAGCAGTTACGGGATGCAAAACGGGTACTCAGCTCTCAAGAACCAAGTCTTTCAACACTCACTACCATTGCTGAGGAAAAAGCGAAATTAGGAGACGCCGAATACATGGATATCGTAACTCCTTTGATGGAACAGTTCACCTCTGTCAGTTATGGTATAGATGATCAATTGGACGAGTCTGGACTACAGGTTCTGTAGCAACATTTTTATAAGCCCTTATCCAGTTTATCGTTTTACAATTTGCTAAATAGTTCACAGTAGTATGATGATTATTAGACTGAATCACTCAATTTCAGGAAACGTCAGCGCCCAGTATATTGCAACCAGAAAAGGATATCGAGCTGGAAACAGAGAATGCGGATGTATATCCGAAGCTATCGGAAGTCCTCGTGTCACAGTTGCTAGACGAAGGAGAAACTGGAGAACAAGAGAAGGAAAAACCTATAGAAATAGAAGGTGATGAAAAAAGAAAAAAACGGGATGAAGATTATACAAAACTAGTGCAGCTGCTGGATCATATTGAACAAGACGTTGCGGACATCGAACAAAGCTTGCCCGTTCCATCGACATCCTCTAATGATGTTATAGCGTTCCAGCAGAATAGAATACCAAAACTGACAGCAAGAGTAGACGCGATCGCTGACATTCCTGCTGACTTACTGCCAAAGAAGGAAGAACTTTCGCATAGAATCGATGACGTCAATAAGAAATTGGACGATCAAGTTAATGACCTGAAACGATTCGAAGACAAGACCATCGAACTACAGAATGTTGTCGACGAGTGTCGTGGCAAGATGAAGAAGCTAGAGTTACCAGAACCGATCGATACTGCTCAGAAAGATGCTGAAGACCTGTCGGCAATTCTAGCCACAATCGAGGCAATTCCTCAGGAAGAACTGTCGCCGCGAAATCAACTGGCTCGTGATGCAAGCACCATCAAGCAACAGGCTAAGGTAACCGTTTTTACTAGTTTTTCTTCATTATTTAGGTTTTGATAGAGGGGAAAGCATTTCTGGAATGATTTTAGGAGCAACTTTCTACACTGCGAAAAGCTCTTGACGATGAAGAAAAGGCTCGTGAAAGACAGGACGAGGTGAAGAACAGATTGTCAGCCATTGCCGACAGCCTAAACAAGGTTGATCCGCAAAATGTTGAATCTGCGCAGCAGCTGGTTTCAAGCCTTGAGCCTGAACTGCAGAAGCTGACTGGCATCGCTGACACATGTAATGAATTCGCTAACACTTCATCTCCTGTTGTGAGCCACGATGATCTCGACAAAACGCTTCCTGATCAAGTACGGGAATTGCAGAAGAAGTGTGAAGATGTGAAGACAAAGGCCGAACAACAAGCAAAGTTGAACGCCGTCGCACCTGAAATCTTGATGATCTCGGAAAGTTTGCAGCAGCAACCGGAAGAGATCCCATCAAATCTCAACGAACAACAATCTGTACTTGAAGATCTCGAATCAAAGAAGCAACGCCTCGAAAACCTCTTGCAGACCATACCAGCCGGCGATGCAACGGAGGAGTTGAGGCAAAAGAGCGCATGGGATTTGTCAAGACTGAAAGACCTTCTGAAGAGACTTGGCGACTCAGTCGGCGACAAGCTGGCTGCGTTAGCCGCTTTCAATGCCGCACGCAAGGATGCTGAAGATCAGCTTCTTGCCATCACTGGTCCTGTGTCTGAAGAGAAGACACCTGACGAACTGAAGAAGGACGAAGAATCGTTAGCTAGATTACAGCAAAATATCTCACAACTCAACCGTGATGGTCTGGACGACGAACAGAGAGACGAACATGCTCAACTGCTCGACCGTATCAACAAGACACTTGATGTTCTCAAGGTTTGTCGTATTTTCATCGTTTATCTATGTATCTGTATTGATTTTCACGATTTTCATTCCTATAGCAACTTACTTGCTTGCTTTGATATCCGTAAGGCTTAGCACTGAACAGTAGAGATCCTCTGAAAATCTAATCACTAGCGTTGGACTGAATTCGACTATGTTCATCTAGACGAGAGAAAAATGTTGCAAGAGTGAGAGTGTGCAGTGAGTGAGTCAGAAATTAGCTATCAATTCCCACTTTTATGGACTTTTCGGTTCATTTTCATTTCTTGCATAACCGTCAGGGCGCTCGCACTTGCAGGATTCTACTAGTTACCGTGTGTTTTTAGCAGCGTCGAAGTGCACTGGAGGACGAACTTTCTAAACGAGCAGCCGAACAACAACTGGCAGATACCATCACACCGATATCCACACGATTAGTCCAACTTGTCAACGATGCTAATCGGCTGTTGGGAGATGCAGAAGGAGTACCAGCACAATATAGACCAACTGCAGAAGATTTGGTTGATGAATGCAAGAAGGCCGAAACTCTTCTGCAGGATGCACCAAAATCGCATCCTTCTGTGCAAGCCCTCGAAGCAGTCCTATCTCCCGCTCAAAGCATGATCCCTGTCTTGCAAGAACGCGCCAACAACTGGGATGCATTTGTGCGCATAAGAGAAGAAGCGGACATTGAACTGGACAAATTGCGAAAGCCACTCGACGAAGTCTTGGCAAAACCAAGAAGATCTACCAATGACGCTAAGAAAGACTTCGATGTTATTTCTGAGGAGAGGAAAAAGACGAATATTCTCAACGACAAAGTTCGTCAACTTCAACAGCTTTCTGAACTTCTCGATCCTCTTGAGAGCGCCTATGCCGACGTTCGATTCATCGACGTTGACGCAGAACAGATGGAGAAGCAGTATGATGACGTACTGAATGAGATGTCATCTGAAATCGAGGACGAGAATCTGCTCTGTGACTCTGTAGATCACTTCAACACCGAGATGAATTCTATCTCTGATCTGCTATCCAAAGAGCCCACCAAAGAGAATATTGCAAATGTCGAACAATTCCAACTTCCGGCACTTCGAGCACAACTAGCGATGCTGAAGGAGAAACAAGACGAGGCAAATCATGCTCGTAAGCATGTGGATCCAGACTCCTCTCGCTTCGCTGCCCTAGAAGATCGTATGAAGAGCCTTGACTCGATGCTAGAAGATGCCAAGAAAGCCACTGAGAAGGACGAACAGGAGCGTATCATCGTCATGATTACTGTACGACTCTCGCAACTTGAAACGCTTCCTCTCCATGAGCTTACCGAAGATTCACTGAATGAGGTGGAGAACCAACTTCAGAATCTTCCTAAGGACAAGGCTGAACAGCTACAGAAGCAAATCGAGGACTTGCGAAATGCCAAGAAGCAACAGGATGACACTATTCGTGACACTGCTCAACGCTTGGCACAAATCGAAGATGCAATTGCTGCACTTCCAACAGCTCAAGACATTCCGACACTCGAAGACAAACTTGCACGAATGCGTGAAATTCGCGAAAGTCTACTGAATTTGCCGATTACTGCTGAGAAGGATGTTGACGATAGGGCAGAGAATGATAGGAAGAAAGTCGACGAAATGACGAAACATGATGAAGAACAACTTCAGAATATGTTGACTGAACGC
Organism: Cylicocyclus nassatus; assembly: GCA_958299035.1. Classification (NCBI taxonomy): domain Eukaryota; kingdom Metazoa; phylum Nematoda; class Chromadorea; order Rhabditida; family Strongylidae; genus Cylicocyclus; species Cylicocyclus nassatus. The sequence goes on along the minus strand of CATQJL010000112.1, from coordinate 10,295,080 downwards.
GATCTTCGCAACACTGCGGTTCAATCGCTTGATCAACTCGAACAAGACGTTGCGGACATCGAACAAAGCTTGCCCGTTCCATCGACATCCTCTAATGATGTTATAGCGTTCCAGCAGAATAGAATACCAAAACTGACAGCAAGAGTAGACGCGATCGCTGACATTCCTGCTGACTTACTGCCAAAGAAGGAAGAACTTTCGCATAGAATCGATGACGTCAATAAGAAATTGGACGATCAAGTTAATGACCTGAAACGATTCGAAGACAAGACCATCGAACTACAGAATGTTGTCGACGAGTGTCGTGGCAAGATGAAGAAGCTAGAGTTACCAGAACCCATCGATACTGCTCAGAAAGATGCTGAAGACCTGTCGGCAATTCTAGCCACAATCGAGGCAATTCCTCAGGAAGAACTGTCGCCGCGAAATCAACTGGCTCGTGATGCAAGCACCATCAAGCAACAGGCTAAGGTAACCGTTTTTACTAGTTTTTCTTCATTATTTAGGTTTTGATAGAGGGGAAAGCATTTCTGGAATGATTTTAGGAGCAACTTTCTACACTGCGAAAAGCTCTTGACGATGAAGAAAAGGCTCGTGAAAGACAGGACGAGGTGAAGAACAGATTGTCAGCCATTGCCGACAGCCTAAACAAGGTTGATCCGCAAAATGTTGAATCTGCGCAGCAGCTGGTTTCAAGCCTTGAGCCTGAACTGCAGAAGCTGACTGGCATCGCTGACACATGTAATGAATTCGCTAACACTTCATCTCCTGTTGTGAGCCACGATGATCTCGACAAAACGCTTCCTGATCAAGTACGGGAATTGCAGAAGAAGTGTGAAGATGTGAAGACAAAGGCCGAACAACAAGCAAAGTTGAACGCCGTCGCACCTGAAATCTTGATGATCTCGGAAAGTTTGCAGCAGCAACCGGAAGAGATCCCATCAAATCTCAACGAACAACAATCTGTACTTGAAGATCTCGAATCAAAGAAGCAACGCCTCGAAAACCTCTTGCAGACCATACCAGCCGGCGATGCAACGGAGGAGTTGAGGCAAAAGAGCGCATGGGATTTGTCAAGACTGAAAGACCTTCTGAAGAGACTTGGCGACTCAGTCGGCGACAAGCTGGCTGCGTTAGCCGCTTTCAATGCCGCACGCAAGGATGCTGAAGATCAGCTTCTTGCCATCACTGGTCCTGTGTCTGAAGAGAAGACACCTGACGAACTGAAGAAGGACGAAGAATCGTTAGCTAGATTACAGCAAAATATCTCACAACTCAACCGTGATGGTCTGGACGACGAACAGAGAGACGAACATGCTCAACTGCTCGACCGTATCAACAAGACACTTGATGTTCTCAAGGTTTGTCGTATTTTCATCGTTTATCTATGTATCTGTATTGATTTTCACGATTTTCATTCCTATAGCAACTTACTTGCTTGCTTTGATATCCGTAAGGCTTAGCACTGAACAGTAGAGATCCTCTGAAAATCTAATCACTAGCGTTGGACTGAATTCGACTATGTTCATCTAGACGAGAGAAAAATGTTGCAAGAGTGAGAGTGTGCAGTGAGTGAGTCAGAAATTAGCTATCAATTCCCACTTTTATGGACTTTTCGGTTCATTTTCATTTCTTGCATAACCGTCAGGGCGCTCGCACTTGCAGGATTCTACTAGTTACCGTGTGTTTTTAGCAGCGTCGAAGTGCACTGGAGGACGAACTTTCTAAACGAGCAGCCGAACAACAACTGGCAGATACCATCACACCGATATCCACACGATTAGTCCAACTTGTCAACGATGCTAATCGGCTGTTGGGAGATGCAGAAGGAGTACCAGCACAATATAGACCAACTGCAGAAGATTTGGCTGATGAATGCAAGAAGGCCGAAACTCTTCTGCAGGATGCACCAAAATCGCATCCTTCTGTGCAAGCCCTCGAAGCAGTCCTATCTCCCGCTCAAAGCATGATCCCTGTCTTGCAAGAACGCGCCAACAACTGGGATGCATTTGTGCGCATAAGAGAAGAAGCGGACATTGAACTGGACAAATTGCGAAAGCCACTCGACGAAGTCTTGGCAAAACCAAGAAGATCTACCAATGACGCTAAGAAAGACTTCGATGTTATTTCTGAGGAGAGGAAAAAGACGAATATTCTCAACGACAAAGTTCGTCAACTTCAACAGCTTTCTGAACTTCTCGATCCTCTTGAGAGCGCCTATGCCGACGTTCGATTCATCGACGTTGACGCAGAACAGATGGAGAAGCAGTATGATGACGTACTGAATGAGATGTCATCTGAAATCGAGGACGAGAATCTGCTCTGTGACTCTGTAGATCACTTCAACACCGAGATGAATTCTATCTCTGATCTGCTATCCAAAGAGCCCACCAAAGAGAATATTGCAAATGTCGAACAATTCCAACTTCCGGCACTTCGAGCACAACTAGCGATGCTGAAGGAGAAACAAGACGAGGCAAATCATGCTCGTAAGCATGTGGATCCAGACTCCTCTCGCTTCGCTGCCCTAGAAGATCGTATGAAGAGCCTTGACTCGATGCTAGAAGATGCCAAGAAAGCCACTGAGAAGGACGAACAGGAGCGTATCATCGTCATGATTACTGTACGACTCTCGCAACTTGAAACGCTTCCTCTCCATGAGCTTACCGAAGATTCACTGAATGAGGTGGAGAACCAACTTCAGAATCTTCCTAAGGACAAGGCTGAACAGCTACAGAAGCAAATCGAGGACTTGCGAAATGCCAAGAAGCAACAGGATGACACTATTCGTGACACTGCTCAACGCTTGGCACAAATCGAAGATGCAATTGCTGCACTTCCAACAGCTCAAGACATTCCGACACTCGAAGACAAACTTGCACGAATGCGTGAAATTCGCGAAAGTCTACTGAATTTGCCGATTACTGCTGAGAAGGATGTTGACGATAGGGCAGAGAATGATAGGAAGAAAGTCGACGAAATGACGAAACATGATGAAGAACAACTTCAGAATATGTTGACTGAACGCGATCTTCGCAACACTGCGGTTCAATCGCTTGATCAACTCGAACAAGACGTTGCGGACATCGAACAAAGCTTGCCTGTTCCATCGACATCCTCTAATGATGTTATGGCGTTCCAGCAGAATAGAATACCAAAACTGACAGCAAGAGTAGACGCGATCGCTGACATTCCTGCTGACTTACTGCCAAAGAAGGAAGAACTTTCGCATAGAATCGATGACGTCAATAAGAAATTGGACGATCAAGTTAATGACCTGAAACGATTCGAAGACAAGACCATCGAACTACAGAATGTTGTCGACGAGTGTCGTGGCAAGATGAAGAAGCTAGAGTTACCAGAACCGATCGATACTGCTCAGAAAGATGCTGAAGACCTGTCGGCAATTCTAGCCACAATCGAGGCAATTCCTCAGGAAGAACTGTCGCCGCGAAATCAACTGGCTCGTGATGCAAGCACCATCAAGCAACAGGCTAAGGTAACCGTTTTTACTAGTTTTTCTTCATTATTTAGGTTTTGATAGAGGGGAAAGCATTTCTGGAATGATTTTAGGAGCAACTTTCTACACTGCGAAAAGCTCTTGACGATGAAGAAAAGGCTCGTGAAAGACAGGACGAGGTGAAGAACAGATTGTCAGCCATTGCCGACAGCCTAAACAAGGTTGATCCGCAAAATGTTGAATCTGCGCAGCAGCTGGTTTCAAGCCTTGAGCCTGAACTGCAGAAGCTGACTGGCATCGCTGACACATGTAATGAATTCGCTAACACTTCATCTCCTGTTGTGAGCCACGATGATCTCGACAAAACGCTTCCTGATCAAGTACGGGAATTGCAGAAGAAGTGTGAAGATGTGAAGACAAAGGCCGAACAACAAGCAAAGTTGAACGCCGTCGCACCTGAAATCTTGATGATCTCGGAAAGTTTGCAGCAGCAACCGGAAGAGATCCCATCAAATCTCAACGAACAACAATCTGTACTTGAAGATCTCGAATCAAAGAAGCAACGCCTCGAAAACCTCTTGCAGACCATACCAGCCGGCGATGCAACGGAGGAGTTGAGGCAAAAGAGCGCATGGGATTTGTCAAGACTGAAAGACCTTCTGAAGAGACTTGGCGACTCAGTCGGCGACAAGCTGGCTGCGTTAGCCGCTTTCAATGCCGCACGCAAGGATGCTGAAGATCAGCTTCTTGCCATCACTGGTCCTGTGTCTGAAGAGAAGACACCTGACGAACTGAAGAAGGACGAAGAATCGTTAGCTAGATTACAGCAAAATATCTCACAACTCAACCGTGATGGTCTGGACGACGAACAGAGAGACGAACATGCTCAACTGCTCGACCGTATCAACAAGACACTTGATGTTCTCAAGGTTTGTCGTATTTTCATCGTTTATCTATGTATCTGTATTGATTTTCACGATTTTCATTCCTATAGCAACTTACTTGCTTGCTTTGATATCCGTAAGGCTTAGCACTGAACAGTAGAGATCCTCTGAAAATCTAATCACTAGCGTTGGACTGAATTCGACTATGTTCATCTAGACGAGAGAAAAATGTTGCAAGAGTGAGAGTGTGCAGTGAGTGAGTCAGAAATTAGCTATCAATTCCCACTTTTATGGACTTTTCGGTTCATTTTCATTTCTTGCATAACCGTCAGGGCGCTCGCACTTGCAGGATTCTACTAGTTACCGTGTGTTTTTAGCAGCGTCGAAGTGCACTGGAGGACGAACTTTCTAAACGAGCAGCCGAACAACAACTGGCAGATACCATCACACCGATATCCACACGATTAGTCCAACTTGTCAACGATGCTAATCGGCTGTTGGGAGATGCAGAAGGAGTACCAGCACAATATAGACCAACTGCAGAAGATTTGGCTGATGAATGCAAGAAGGCCGAAACTCTTCTGCAGGATGCACCAAAATCGCATCCTTCTGTGCAAGCCCTCGAAGCAGTCCTATCTCCCGCTCAAAGCATGATCCCTGTCTTGCAAGAACGCGCCAACAACTGGGATGCATTTGTGCGCATAAGAGAAGAAGCGGACATTGAACTGGACAAATTGCGAAAGCCACTCGACGAAGTCTTGGCAAAACCAAGAAGATCTACCAATGACGCTAAGAAAGACTTCGATGTTATTTCTGAGGAGAGGAAAAAGACGAATATTCTCAACGACAAAGTTCGTCAACTTCAACAGCTTTCTGAACTTCTCGATCCTCTTGAGAGCGCCTATGCCGACGTTCGATTCATCGACGTTGACGCAGAACAGATGGAGAAGCAGTATGATGACGTACTGAATGAGATGTCATCTGAAATCGAGGACGAGAATCTGCTCTGTGACTCTGTAGATCACTTCAACACCGAGATGAATTCTATCTCTGATCTGCTATCCAAAGAGCCCACCAAAGAGAATATTGCAAATGTCGAACAATTCCAACTTCCGGCACTTCGAGCACAACTAGCGATGCTGAAGGAGAAACAAGACGAGGCAAATCATGCTCGTAAGCATGTGGATCCAGACTCCTCTCGCTTCGCTGCCCTAGAAGATCGTATGAAGAGCCTTGACTCGATGCTAGAAGATGCCAAGAAAGCCACTGAGAAGGACGAACAGGAGCGTATCATCGTCATGATTACTGTACGACTCTCGCAACTTGAAACGCTTCCTCTCCATGAGCTTACCGAAGATTCACTGAATGAGGTGGAGAACCAACTTCAGAATCTTCCTAAGGACAAGGCTGAACAGCTACAGAAGCAAATCGAGGACTTGCGAAATGCCAAGAAGCAACAGGATGACACTATTCGTGACACTGCTCAACGCTTGGCACAAATCGAAGATGCAATTGCTGCACTTCCAACAGCTCAAGACATTCCGACACTCGAAGACAAACTTGCACGAATGCGTGAAATTCGCGAAAGTCTACTGAATTTGCCGATTACTGCTGAGAAGGATGTTGACGATAGGGCAGAGAATGATAGGAAGAAAGTCGACGAAATGACGAAACATGATGAAGAACAACTTCAGAATATGTTGACTGAACGCGATCTTCGCAACACTGCGGTTCAATCGCTTGATCAACTCGAACAAGACGTTGCGGACATCGAACAAAGCTTGCCTGTTCCATCGACATCCTCTAATGATGTTATAGCGTTCCAGCAGAATAGAATACCAAAACTGACAGCAAGAGTAGACGCGATCGCTGACATTCCTGCTGACTTACTGCCAAAGAAGGAAGAACTTTCGCATAGAATCGATGACGTCAATAAGAAATTGGACGATCAAGTTAATGACCTGAAACGATTCGAAGACAAGACCATCGAACTACAGAATGTTGTCGACGAGTGTCGTGGCAAGATGAAGAAGCTAGAGTTACCAGAACCGATCGATACTGCTCAGAAAGATGCTGAAGACCTGTCGGCAATTCTAGCCACAATCGAGGCAATTCCTCAGGAAGAACTGTCGCCGCGAAATCAACTGGCTCGTGATGCAAGCACCATCAAGCAACAGGCTAAGGTAACCGTTTTTACTAGTTTTTCTTCATTATTTAGGTTTTGATAGAGGGGAAAGCATTTCTGGAATGATTTTAGGAGCAACTTTCTACACTGCGAAAAGCTCTTGACGATGAAGAAAAGGCTCGTGAAAGACAGGACGAGGTGAAGAACAGATTGTCAGCCATTGCCGACAGCCTAAACAAGGTTGATCCGCAAAATGTTGAATCTGCGCAGCAGCTGGTTTCAAGCCTTGAGCCTGAACTGCAGAAGCTGACTGGCATCGCTGACACATGTAATGAATTCGCTAACACTTCATCTCCTGTTGTGAGCCACGATGATCTCGACAAAACGCTTCCTGATCAAGTACGGGAATTGCAGAAGAAGTGTGAAGATGTGAAGACAAAGGCCGAACAACAAGCAAAGTTGAACGCCGTCGCACCTGAAATCTTGATGATCTCGGAAAGTTTGCAGCAGCAACCGGAAGAGATCCCATCAAATCTCAACGAACAACAATCTGTACTTGAAGATCTCGAATCAAAGAAGCAACGCCTCGAAAACCTCTTGCAGACCATACCAGCCGGCGATGCAACGGAGGAGTTGAGGCAAAAGAGCGCATGGGATTTGTCAAGACTGAAAGACCTTCTGAAGAGACTTGGCGACTCAGTCGGCGACAAGCTGGCTGCGTTAGCCGCTTTCAATGCCGCACGCAAGGATGCTGAAGATCAGCTTCTTGCCATCACTGGTCCTGTGTCTGAAGAGAAGACACCTGACGAACTGAAGAAGGACGAAGAATCGTTAGCTAGATTACAGCAAAATATCTCACAACTCAACCGTGATGGTCTGGACGACGAACAGAGAGACGAACATGCTCAACTGCTCGACCGTATCAACAAGACACTTGATGTTCTCAAGGTTTGTCGTATTTTCATCGTTTATCTATGTATCTGTATTGATTTTCACGATTTTCATTCCTATAGCAACTTACTTGCTTGCTTTGATATCCGTAAGGCTTAGCACTGAACAGTAGAGATCCTCTGAAAATCTAATCACTAGCGTTGGACTGAATTCGACTATGTTCATCTAGACGAGAGAAAAATGTTGCAAGAGTGAGAGTGTGCAGTGAGTGAGTCAGAAATTAGCTATCAATTCCCACTTTTATGGACTTTTCGGTTCATTTTCATTTCTTGCATAACCGTCAGGGCGCTCGCACTTGCAGGATTCTACTAGTTACCGTGTGTTTTTAGCAGCGTCGAAGTGCACTGGAGGACGAACTTTCTAAACGAGCAGCCGAACAACAACTGGCAGATACCATCACACCGATATCCACACGATTAGTCCAACTTGTCAACGATGCTAATCGGCTGTTGGGAGATGCAGAAGGAGTACCAGCACAATATAGACCAACTGCAGAAGATTTGGCTGATGAATGCAAGAAGGCCGAAACTCTTCTGCAGGATGCACCAAAATCGCATCCTTCTGTGCAAGCCCTCGAAGCAGTCCTATCTCCCGCTCAAAGCATGATCCCTGTCTTGCAAGAACGCGCCAACAACTGGGATGCATTTGTGCGCATAAGAGAAGAAGCGGACATTGAACTGGACAAATTGCGAAAGCCACTCGACGAAGTCTTGGCAAAACCAAGAAGATCTACCAATGACGCTAAGAAAGACTTCGATGTTATTTCTGAGGAGAGGAAAAAGACGAATATTCTCAACGACAAAGTTCGTCAACTTCAACAGCTTTCTGAACTTCTCGATCCTCTTGAGAGCGCCTATGCCGACGTTCGATTCATCGACGTTGACGCAGAACAGATGGAGAAGCAGTATGATGACGTACTGAATGAGATGTCATCTGAAATCGAGGACGAGAATCTGCTCTGTGACTCTGTAGATCACTTCAACACCGAGATGAATTCTATCTCTGATCTGCTATCCAAAGAGCCCACCAAAGAGAATATTGCAAATGTCGAACAATTCCAACTTCCGGCACTTCGAGCACAACTAGCGATGCTGAAGGAGAAACAAGACGAGGCAAATCATGCTCGTAAGCATGTGGATCCAGACTCCTCTCGCTTCGCTGCCCTAGAAGATCGTATGAAGAGCCTTGACTCGATGCTAGAAGATGCCAAGAAAGCCACTGAGAAGGACGAACAGGAGCGTATCATCGTCATGATTACTGTACGACTCTCGCAACTTGAAACGCTTCCTCTCCATGAGCTTACCGAAGATTCACTGAATGAGGTGGAGAACCAACTTCAGAATCTTCCTAAGGACAAGGCTGAACAGCTACAGAAGCAAATCGAGGACTTGCGAAATGCCAAGAAGCAACAGGATGACACTATTCGTGACACTGCTCAACGCTTGGCACAAATCGAAGATGCAATTGCTGCACTTCCAACAGCTCAAGACATTCCGACACTCGAAGACAAACTTGCACGAATGCGTGAAATTCGCGAAAGTCTACTGAATTTGCCGATTACTGCTGAGAAGGATGTTGACGATAGGGCAGAGAATGATAGGAAGAAAGTCGACGAAATGACGAAACATGATGAAGAACAACTTCAGAATATGTTGACTGAACGCGATCTTCGCAACACTGCGGTTCAATCGCTTGATCAACTCGAACAAGACGTTGCGGACATCGAACAAAGCTTGCCTGTTCCATCGACATCCTCTAATGATGTTATAGCGTTCCAGCAGAATAGAATACCAAAACTGACAGCAAGAGTAGACGCGATCGCTGACATTCCTGCTGACTTACTGCCAAAGAAGGAAGAACTTTCGCATAGAATCGATGACGTCAATAAGAAATTGGACGATCAAGTTAATGACCTGAAACGATTCGAAGACAAGACCATCGAACTACAGAATGTTGTCGACGAGTGTCGTGGCAAGATGAAGAAGCTAGAGTTACCAGAACCGATCGATACTGCTCAGAAAGATGCTGAAGACCTGTCGGCAATTCTAGCCACAATCGAGGCAATTCCTCAGGAAGAACTGTCGCCGCGAAATCAACTGGCTCGTGATGCAAGCACCATCAAGCAACAGGCTAAGGTAACCGTTTTTACTAGTTTTTCTTCATTATTTAGGTTTTGATAGAGGGGAAAGCATTTCTGGAATGATTTTAGGAGCAACTTTCTACACTGCGAAAAGCTCTTGACGATGAAGAAAAGGCTCGTGAAAGACAGGACGAGGTGAAGAACAGATTGTCAGCCATTGCCGACAGCCTAAACAAGGTTGATCCGCAAAATGTTGAATCTGCGCAGCAGCTGGTTTCAAGCCTTGAGCCTGAACTGCAGAAGCTGACTGGCATCGCTGACACATGTAATGAATTCGCTAACACTTCATCTCCTGTTGTGAGCCACGATGATCTCGACAAAACGCTTCCTGATCAAGTACGGGAATTGCAGAAGAAGTGTGAAGATGTGAAGACAAAGGCCGAACAACAAGCAAAGTTGAACGCCGTCGCACCTGAAATCTTGATGATCTCGGAAAGTTTGCAGCAGCAACCGGAAGAGATCCCATCAAATCTCAACGAACAACAATCTGTACTTGAAGATCTCGAATCAAAGAAGCAACGCCTCGAAAACCTCTTGCAGACCATACCAGCCGGCGATGCAACGGAGGAGTTGAGGCAAAAGAGCGCATGGGATTTGTCAAGACTGAAAGACCTTCTGAAGAGACTTGGCGACTCAGTCGGCGACAAGCTGGCTGCGTTAGCCGCTTTCAATGCCGCACGCAAGGATGCTGAAGATCAGCTTCTTGCCATCACTGGTCCTGTGTCTGAAGAGAAGACACCTGACGAACTGAAGAAGGACGAAGAATCGTTAGCTAGATTACAGCAAAATATCTCACAACTCAACCGTGATGGTCTGGACGACGAACAGAGAGACGAACATGCTCAACTGCTCGACCGTATCAACAAGACACTTGATGTTCTCAAGGTTTGTCGTATTTTCATCGTTTATCTATGTATCTGTATTGATTTTCACGATTTTCATTCCTATAGCAACTTACTTGCTTGCTTTGATATCCGTAAGGCTTAGCACTGAACAGTAGAGATCCTCTGAAAATCTAATCACTAGCGTTGGACTGAATTCGACTATGTTCATCTAGACGAGAGAAAAATGTTGCAAGAGTGAGAGTGTGCAGTGAGTGAGTCAGAAATTAGCTATCAATTCCCACTTTTATGGACTTTTCGGTTCATTTTCATTTCTTGCATAACCGTCAGGGCGCTCGCACTTGCAGGATTCTACTAGTTACCGTGTGTTTTTAGCAGCGTCGAAGTGCACTGGAGGACGAACTTTCTAAACGAGCAGCCGAACAACAACTGGCAGATACCATCACACCGATATCCACACGATTAGTCCAACTTGTCAACGATGCTAATCGGCTGTTGGGAGATGCAGAAGGAGTACCAGCACAATATAGACCAACTGCAGAAGATTTGGCTGATGAATGCAAGAAGGCCGAAACTCTTCTGCAGGATGCACCAAAATCGCATCCTTCTGTGCAAGCCCTCGAAGCAGTCCTATCTCCCGCTCAAAGCATGATCCCTGTCTTGCAAGAACGCGCCAACAACTGGGATGCATTTGTGCGCATAAGAGAAGAAGCGGACATTGAACTGGACAAATTGCGAAAGCCACTCGACGAAGTCTTGGCAAAACCAAGAAGATCTACCAATGACGCTAAGAAAGACTTCGATGTTATTTCTGAGGAGAGGAAAAAGACGAATATTCTCAACGACAAAGTTCGTCAACTTCAACAGCTTTCTGAACTTCTCGATCCTCTTGAGAGCGCCTATGCCGACGTTCGATTCATCGACGTTGACGCAGAACAGATGGAGAAGCAGTATGATGACGTACTGAATGAGATGTCATCTGAAATCGAGGACGAGAATCTGCTCTGTGACTCTGTAGATCACTTCAACACCGAGATGAATTCTATCTCTGATCTGCTATCCAAAGAGCCCACCAAAGAGAATATTGCAAATGTCGAACAATTCCAACTTCCGGCACTTCGAGCACAACTAGCGATGCTGAAGGAGAAACAAGACGAGGCAAATCATGCTCGTAAGCATGTGGATCCAGACTCCTCTCGCTTCGCTGCCCTAGAAGATCGTATGAAGAGCCTTGACTCGATGCTAGAAGATGCCAAGAAAGCCACTGAGAAGGACGAACAGGAGCGTATCATCGTCATGATTACTGTACGACTCTCGCAACTTGAAACGTTTCCTCTCCATGAGCTTACCGAAGATTCACTGAATGAGGTGGAGAACCAACTTCAGAATCTTCCTAAGGACAAGGCTGAACAGCTACAGAAGCAAATCGAGGACTTGCGAAATGCCAAGAAGCAACAGGATGACACTATTCGTGACACTGCTCAACGCTTGGCACAAATCGAAGATGCAATTGCTGCACTTCCAACAGCTCAAGACATTCCGACACTCGAAGACAAACTTGCACGAATGCGTGAAATTCGCGAAAGTCTACTGAATTTGCCGATTACTGCTGAGAAGGATGTTGACGATAGGGCAGAGAATGATAGGAAGAAAGTCGACGAAATGACGAAACATGATGAAGAACAACTTCAGAATATGTTGACTGAACGCGATCTTCGCAACACTGCGGTTCAATCGCTTGATCAACTCGAACAAGACGTTGCGGACATCGAACAAAGCTTGCCTGTTCCATCGACATCCTCTAATGATGTTATAGCGTTCCAGCAGAATAGAATACCAAAACTGACAGCAAGAGTAGACGCGATCGCTGACATTCCTGCTGACTTACTGCCAAAGAAGGAAGAACTTTCGCATAGAATCGATGACGTCAATAAGAAATTGGACGATCAAGTTAATGACCTGAAACGATTCGAAGACAAGACCATCGAACTACAGAATGTTGTCGACGAGTGTCGTGGCAAGATGAAGAAGCTAGAGTTACCAGAACCGATCGATACTGCTCAGAAAGATGCTGAAGACCTGTCGGCAATTCTAGCCACAATCGAGGCAATTCCTCAGGAAGAACTGTCGCCGCGAAATCAACTGGCTCGTGATGCAAGCACCATCAAGCAACAGGCTAAGGTAACCGTTTTTACTAGTTTTTCTTCATTATTTAGGTTTTGATAGAGGGGAAAGCATTTCTGGAATGATTTTAGGAGCAACTTTCTACACTGCGAAAAGCTCTTGACGATGAAGAAAAGGCTCGTGAAAGACAGGACGAGGTGAAGAACAGATTGTCAGCCATTGCCGACAGCCTAAACAAGGTTGATCCGCAAAATGTTGAATCTGCGCAGCAGCTGGTTTCAAGCCTTGAGCCTGAACTGCAGAAGCTGACTGGCATCGCTGACACATGTAATGAATTCGCTAACACTTCATCTCCTGTTGTGAGCCACGATGATCTCGACAAAACGCTTCCTGATCAAGTACGGGAATTGCAGAAGAAGTGTGAAGATGTGAAGACAAAGGCCGAACAACAAGCAAAGTTGAACGCCGTCGCACCTGAAATCTTGATGATCTCGGAAAGTTTGCAGCAGCAACCGGAAGAGATCCCATCAAATCTCAACGAACAACAATCTGTACTTGAAGATCTCGAATCAAAGAAGCAACGCCTCGAAAACCTCTTGCAGACCATACCAGCCGGCGATGCAACGGAGGAGTTGAGGCAAAAGAGCGCATGGGATTTGTCAAGACTGAAAGACCTTCTGAAGAGACTTGGCGACTCAGTCGGCGACAAGCTGGCTGCGTTAGCCGCTTTCAATGCCGCACGCAAGGATGCTGAAGATCAGCTTCTTGCCATCACTGGTCCTGTGTCTGAAGAGAAGACACCTGACGAACTGAAGAAGGACGAAGAATCGTTAGCTAGATTACAGCAAAATATCTCACAACTCAACCGTGATGGTCTGGACGACGAACAGAGAGACGAACATGCTCAACTGCTCGACCGTATCAACAAGACACTTGATGTTCTCAAGGTTTGTCGTATTTTCATCGTTTATCTATGTATCTGTATTGATTTTCACGATTTTCATTCCTATAGCAACTTACTTGCTTGCTTTGATATCCGTAAGGCTTAGCACTGAACAGTAGAGATCCTCTGAAAATCTAATCACTAGCGTTGGACTGAATTCGACTATGTTCATCTAGACGAGAGAAAAATGTTGCAAGAGTGAGAGTGTGCAGTGAGTGAGTCAGAAATTAGCTATCAATTCCCACTTTTATGGACTTTTCGGTTCATTTTCATTTCTTGCATAACCGTCAGGGCGCTCGCACTTGCAGGATTCTACTAGTTACCGTGTGTTTTTAGCAGCGTCGAAGTGCACTGGAGGACGAACTTTCTAAACGAGCAGCCGAACAACAACTGGCAGATACCATCACACCGATATCCACACGATTAGTCCAACTTGTCAACGATGCTAATCGGCTGTTGGGAGATGCAGAAGGAGTACCAGCACAATATAGACCAACTGCAGAAGATTTGGCTGATGAATGCAAGAAGGCCGAAACTCTTCTGCAGGATGCACCAAAATCGCATCCTTCTGTGCAAGCCCTCGAAGCAGTCCTATCTCCCGCTCAAAGCATGATCCCTGTCTTGCAAGAACGCGCCAACAACTGGGATGCATTTGTGCGCATAAGAGAAGATGCGGACATTGAACTGGACAAATTGCGAAAGCCACTCGACGAAGTCTTGGCAAAACCAAGAAGATCTACCAATGACGCTAAGAAAGACTTCGATGTTATTTCTGAGGAGAGGAAAAAGACGAATATTCTCAACGACAAAGTTCGTCAACTTCAACAGCTTTCTGAACTTCTCGATCCTCTTGAGAGCGCCTATGCCGACGTTCGATTCATCGACGTTGACGCAGAACAGATGGAGAAGCAGTATGATGACGTACTGAATGAGATGTCATCTGAAATCGAGGACGAGAATCTGCTCTGTGACTCTGTAGATCACTTCAACACCGAGATGAATTCTATCTCTGATCTGCTATCCAAAGAGCCCACCAAAGAGAATATTGCAAATGTCGAACAATTCCAACTTCCGGCACTTCGAGCACAACTAGCGATGCTGAAGGAGAAACAAGACGAGGCAAATCATGCTCGTAAGCATGTGGATCCAGACTCCTCTCGCTTCGCTGCCCTAGAAGATCGTATGAAGAGCCTTGACTCGATGCTAGAAGATGCCAAGAAAGCCACTGAGAAGGACGAACAGGAGCGTATCATCGTCATGATTACTGTACGACTCTCGCAACTTGAAACGCTTCCTCTCCATGAGCTTACCGAAGATTCACTGAATGAGGTGGAGAACCAACTTCAGAATCTTCCTAAGGACAAGGCTGAACAGCTACAGAAGCAAATCGAGGACTTGCGAAATGCCAAGAAGCAACAGGATGACACTATTCGTGACACTGCTCAACGCTTGGCACAAATCGAAGATGCAATTGCTGCACTTCCAACAGCTCAAGACATTCCGACACTCGAAGACAAACTTGCACGAATGCGTGAAATTCGCGAAAGTCTACTGAATTTGCCGATTACTGCTGAGAAGGATGTTGACGATAGGGCAGAGAATGATAGGAAGAAAGTCGACGAAATGACGAAACATGATGAAGAACAACTTCAGAATATGTTGACTGAACGCGATCTTCGCAACACTGCGGTTCAATCGCTTGATCAACTCGAACAAGACGTTGCGGACATCGAACAAAGCTTGCCTGTTCCATCGACATCCTCTAATGATGTTATAGCGTTCCAGCAGAATAGAATACCAAAACTGACAGCAAGAGTAGACGCGATCGCTGACATTCCTGCTGACTTACTGCCAAAGAAGGAAGAACTTTCGCATAGAATCGATGACGTCAATAAGAAATTGGACGATCAAGTTAATGACCTGAAACGATTCGAAGACAAGACCATCGAACTACAGAATGTTGTCGACGAGTGTCGTGGCAAGATGAAGAAGCTAGAGTTACCAGAACCGATCGATACTGCTCAGAAAGATGCTGAAGACCTGTCGGCAATTCTAGCCACAATCGAGGCAATTCCTCAGGAAGAACTGTCGCCGCGAAATCAACTGGCTCGTGATGCAAGCACCATCAAGCAACAGGCTAAGGTAACCGTTTTTACTAGTTTTTCTTCATTATTTAGGTTTTGATAGAGGGGAAAGCATTTCTGGAATGATTTTAGGAGCAACTTTCTACACTGCGAAAAGCTCTTGACGATGAAGAAAAGGCTCGTGAAAGACAGGACGAGGTGAAGAACAGATTGTCAGCCATTGCCGACAGCCTAAACAAGGTTGATCCGCAAAATGTTGAATCTGCGCAGCAGCTGGTTTCAAGCCTTGAGCCTGAACTGCAGAAGCTGACTGGCATCGCTGACACATGTAATGAATTCGCTAACACTTCATCTCCTGTTGTGAGCCACGATGATCTCGACAAAACGCTTCCTGATCAAGTACGGGAATTGCAGAAGAAGTGTGAAGATGTGAAGACAAAGGCCGAACAACAAGCAAAGTTGAACGCCGTCGCACCTGAAATCTTGATGATCTCGGAAAGTTTGCAGCAGCAACCGGAAGAGATCCCATCAAATCTCAACGAACAACAATCTGTACTTGAAGATCTCGAATCAAAGAAGCAACGCCTCGAAAACCTCTTGCAGACCATACCAGCCGGCGATGCAACGGAGGAGTTGAGGCAAAAGAGCGCATGGGATTTGTCAAGACTGAAAGACCTTCTGAAGAGACTTGGCGACTCAGTCGGCGACAAGCTGGCTGCGTTAGCCGCTTTCAATGCCGCACGCAAGGATGCTGAAGATCAGCTTCTTGCCATCACTGGTCCTGTGTCTGAAGAGAAGACACCTGACGAACTGAAGAAGGACGAAGAATCGTTAGCTAGATTACAGCAAAATATCTCACAACTCAACCGTGATGGTCTGGACGACGAACAGAGAGACGAACATGCTCAACTGCTCGACCGTATCAACAAGACACTTGATGTTCTCAAGGTTTGTCGTATTTTCATCGTTTATCTATGTATCTGTATTGATTTTCACGATTTTCATTCCTATAGCAACTTACTTGCTTGCTTTGATATCCGTAAGGCTTAGCACTGAACAGTAGAGATCCTCTGAAAATCTAATCACTAGCGTTGGACTGAATTCGACTATGTTCATCTAGACGAGAGAAAAATGTTGCAAGAGTGAGAGTGTGCAGTGAGTGAGTCAGAAATTAGCTATCAATTCCCACTTTTATGGACTTTTCGGTTCATTTTCATTTCTTGCATAACCGTCAGGGCGCTCGCACTTGCAGGATTCTACTAGTTACCGTGTGTTTTTAGCAGCGTCGAAGTGCACTGGAGGACGAACTTTCTAAACGAGCAGCCGAACAACAACTGGCAGATACCATCACACCGATATCCACACGATTAGTCCAACTTGTCAACGATGCTAATCGGCTGTTGGGAGATGCAGAAGGAGTACCAGCACAATATAGACCAACTGCAGAAGATTTGGCTGATGAATGCAAGAAGGCCGAAACTCTTCTGCAGGATGCACCAAAATCGCATCCTTCTGTGCAAGCCCTCGAAGCAGTCCTATCTCCCGCTCAAAGCATGATCCCTGTCTTGCAAGAACGCGCCAACAACTGGGATGCATTTGTGCGCATAAGAGAAGATGCGGACATTGAACTGGACAAATTGCGAAAGCCACTCGACGAAGTCTTGGCAAAACCAAGAAGATCTACCAATGACGCTAAGAAAGACTTCGATGTTATTTCTGAGGAGAGGAAAAAGACGAATATTCTCAACGACAAAGTTCGTCAACTTCAACAGCTTTCTGAACTTCTCGATCCTCTTGAGAGCGCCTATGCCGACGTTCGATTCATCGACGTTGACGCAGAACAGATGGAGAAGCAGTATGATGACGTACTGAATGAGATGTCATCTGAAATCGAGGACGAGAATCTGCTCTGTGACTCTGTAGATCACTTCAACACCGAGATGAATTCTATCTCTGATCTGCTATCCAAAGAGCCCACCAAAGAGAATATTGCAAATGTCGAACAATTCCAACTTCCGGCACTTCGAGCACAACTAGCGATGCTGAAGGAGAAACAAGACGAGGCAAATCATGCTCGTAAGCATGTGGATCCAGACTCCTCTCGCTTCGCTGCCCTAGAAGATCGTATGAAGAGCCTTGACTCGATGCTAGAAGATGCCAAGAAAGCCACTGAGAAGGACGAACAGGAGCGTATCATCGTCATGATTACTGTACGACTCTCGCAACTTGAAACGCTTCCTCTCCATGAGCTTACCGAAGATTCACTGAATGAGGTGGAGAACCAACTTCAGAATCTTCCTAAGGACAAGGCTGAACAGCTACAGAAGCAAATCGAGGACTTGCGAAATGCCAAGAAGCAACAGGATGACACTATTCGTGACACTGCTCAACGCTTGGCACAAATCGAAGATGCAATTGCTGCACTTCCAACAGCTCAAGACATTCCGACACTCGAAGACAAACTTGCACGAATGCGTGAAATTCGCGAAAGTCTACTGAATTTGCCGATTACTGCTGAGAAGGATGTTGACGATAGGGCAGAGAATGATAGGAAGAAAGTCGACGAAATGACGAAACATGATGAAGAACAACTTCAGAATATGTTGACTGAACGCGATCTTCGCAACACTGCGGTTCAATCGCTTGATCAACTCGAACAAGACGTTGCGGACATCGAACAAAGCTTGCCTGTTCCATCGACATCCTCTAATGATGTTATAGCGTTCCAGCAGAATAGAATACCAAAACTGACAGCAAGAGTAGACGCGATCGCTGACATTCCTGCTGACTTACTGCCAAAGAAGGAAGAACTTTCGCATAGAATCGATGACGTCAATAAGAAATTGGACGATCAAGTTAATGACCTGAAACGATTCGAAGACAAGACCATCGAACTACAGAATGTTGTCGACGAGTGTCGTGGCAAGATGAAGAAGCTAGAGTTACCAGAACCGATCGATACTGCTCAGAAAGATGCTGAAGACCTGTCGGCAATTCTAGCCACAATCGAGGCAATTCCTCAGGAAGAACTGTCGCCGCGAAATCAACTGGCTCGTGATGCAAGCACCATCAAGCAACAGGCTAAGGTAACCGTTTTTACTAGTTTTTCTTCATTATTTAGGTTTTGATAGAGGGGAAAGCATTTCTGGAATGATTTTAGGAGCAACTTTCTACACTGCGAAAAGCTCTTGACGATGAAGAAAAGGCTCGTGAAAGACAGGACGAGGTGAAGAACAGATTGTCAGCCATTGCCGACAGCCTAAACAAGGTTGATCCGCAAAATGTTGAATCTGCGCAGCAGCTGGTTTCAAGCCTTGAGCCTGAACTGCAGAAGCTGACTGGCATCGCTGACACATGTAATGAATTCGCTAACACTTCATCTCCTGTTGTGAGCCACGATGATCTCGACAAAACGCTTCCTGATCAAGTACGGGAATTGCAGAAGAAGTGTGAAGATGTGAAGACAAAGGCCGAACAACAAGCAAAGTTAAACGCCGTCGCACCTGAAATCTTGATGATCTCGGAAAGTTTGCAGCAGCAACCGGAAGAGATCCCATCAAATCTCAACGAACAACAATCTGTACTTGAAGATCTCGAATCAAAGAAGCAACGCCTCGAAAACCTCTTGCAGACCATACCAGCCGGCGATGCAACGGAGGAGTTGAGGCAAAAGAGCGCATGGGATTTGTCAAGACTGAAAGACCTTCTGAAGAGACTTGGCGACTCAGTCGGCGACAAGCTGGCTGCGTTAGCCGCTTTCAATGCCGCACGCAAGGATGCTGAAGATCAGCTTCTTGCCATCACTGGTCCTGTGTCTGAAGAGAAGACACCTGACGAACTGAAGAAGGACGAAGAATCGTTAGCTAGATTACAGCAAAATATCTCACAACTCAACCGTGATGGTCTGGACGACGAACAGAGAGACGAACATGCTCAACTGCTCGACCGTATCAACAAGACACTTGATGTTCTCAAGGTTTGTCGTATTTTCATCGTTTATCTATGTATCTGTATTGATTTTCACGATTTTCATTCCTATAGCAACTTACTTGCTTGCTTTGATATCCGTAAGGCTTAGCACTGAACAGTAGAGATCCTCTGAAAATCTAATCACTAGCGTTGGACTGAATTCGACTATGTTCATCTAGACGAGAGAAAAATGTTGCAAGAGTGAGAGTGTGCAGTGAGTGAGTCAGAAATTAGCTATCAATTCCCACTTTTATGGACTTTTCGGTTCATTTTCATTTCTTGCATAACCGTCAGGGCGCTCGCACTTGCAGGATTCTACTAGTTACCGTGTGTTTTTAGCAGCGTCGAAGTGCACTGGAGGACGAACTTTCTAAACGAGCAGCCGAACAACAACTGGCAGATACCATCACACCGATATCCACACGATTAGTCCAACTTGTCAACGATGCTAATCGGCTGTTGGGAGATGCAGAAGGAGTACCAGCACAATATAGACCAACTGCAGAAGATTTGGCTGATGAATGCAAGAAGGCCGAAACTCTTCTGCAGGATGCACCAAAATCGCATCCTTCTGTGCAAGCCCTCGAAGCAGTCCTATCTCCCGCTCAAAGCATGATCCCTGTCTTGCAAGAACGCGCCAACAACTGGGATGCATTTGTGCGCATAAGAGAAGAAGCGGACATTGAACTGGACAAATTGCGAAAGCCACTCGACGAAGTCTTGGCAAAACCAAGAAGATCTACCAATGACGCTAAGAAAGACTTCGATGTTATTTCTGAGGAGAGGAAAAAGACGAATATTCTCAACGACAAAGTTCGTCAACTTCAACAGCTTTCTGAACTTCTCGATCCTCTTGAGAGCGCCTATGCCGACGTTCGATTCATCGACGTTGACGCAGAACAGATGGAGAAGCAGTATGATGACGTACTGAATGAGATGTCATCTGAAATCGAGGACGAGAATCTGCTCTGTGACTCTGTAGATCACTTCAACACCGAGATGAATTCTATCTCTGATCTGCTATCCAAAGAGCCCACCAAAGAGAATATTGCAAATGTCGAACAATTCCAACTTCCGGCACTTCGAGCACAACTAGCGATGCTGAAGGAGAAACAAGACGAGGCAAATCATGCTCGTAAGCATGTGGATCCAGACTCCTCTCGCTTCGCTGCCCTAGAAGATCGTATGAAGAGCCTTGACTCGATGCTAGAAGATGCCAAGAAAGCCACTGAGAAGGACGAACAGGAGCGTATCATCGTCATGATTACTGTACGACTCTCGCAACTTGAAACGCTTCCTCTCCATGAGCTTACCGAAGATTCACTGAATGAGGTGGAGAACCAACTTCAGAATCTTCCTAAGGACAAGGCTGAACAGCTACAGAAGCAAATCGAGGACTTGCGAAATGCCAAGAAGCAACAGGATGACACTATTCGTGACACTGCTCAACGCTTGGCACAAATCGAAGATGCAATTGCTGCACTTCCAACAGCTCAAGACATTCCGACACTCGAAGACAAACTTGCACGAATGCGTGAAATTCGCGAAAGTCTACTGAATTTGCCGATTACTGCTGAGAAGGATGTTGACGATAGGGCAGAGAATGATAGGAAGAAAGTCGACGAAATGACGAAACATGATGAAGAACAACTTCAGAATATGTTGACTGAACGCGATCTTCGCAACACTGCGGTTCAATCGCTTGATCAACTCGAACAAGACGTTGCGGACATCGAACAAAGCTTGCCTGTTCCATCGACATCCTCTAATGATGTTATAGCGTTCCAGCAGAATAGAATACCAAAACTGACAGCAAGAGTAGACGCGATCGCTGACATTCCTGCTGACTTACTGCCAAAGAAGGAAGAACTTTCGCATAGAATCGATGACGTCAATAAGAAATTGGACGATCAAGTTAATGACCTGAAACGATTCGAAGACAAGACCATCGAACTACAGAATGTTGTCGACGAGTGTCGTGGCAAGATGAAGAAGCTAGAGTTACCAGAACCGATCGATACTGCTCAGAAAGATGCTGAAGACCTGTCGGCAATTCTAGCCACAATCGAGGCAATTCCTCAGGAAGAACTGTCGCCGCGAAATCAACTGGCTCGTGATGCAAGCACCATCAAGCAACAGGCTAAGGTAACCGTTTTTACTAGTTTTTCTTCATTATTTAGGTTTTGATAGAGGGGAAAGCATTTCTGGAATGATTTTAGGAGCAACTTTCTACACTGCGAAAAGCTCTTGACGATGAAGAAAAGGCTCGTGAAAGACAGGACGAGGTGAAGAACAGATTGTCAGCCATTGCCGACAGCCTAAACAAGGTTGATCCGCAAAATGTTGAATCTGCGCAGCAGCTGGTTTCAAGCCTTGAGCCTGAACTGCAGAAGCTGACTGGCATCGCTGACACATGTAATGAATTCGCTAACACTTCATCTCCTGTTGTGAGCCACGATGATCTCGACAAAACGCTTCCTGATCAAGTACGGGAATTGCAGAAGAAGTGTGAAGATGTGAAGACAAAGGCCGAACAACAAGCAAAGTTGAACGCCGTCGCACCTGAAATCTTGATGATCTCGGAAAGTTTGCAGCAGCAACCGGAAGAGATCCCATCAAATCTCAACGAACAACAATCTGTACTTGAAGATCTCGAATCAAAGAAGCAACGCCTCGAAAACCTCTTGCAGACCATACCAGCCGGCGATGCAACGGAGGAGTTGAGGCAAAAGAGCGCATGGGATTTGTCAAGACTGAAAGACCTTCTGAAGAGACTTGGCGACTCAGTCGGCGACAAGCTGGCTGCGTTAGCCGCTTTCAATGCCGCACGCAAGGATGCTGAAGATCAGCTTCTTGCCATCACTGGTCCTGTGTCTGAAGAGAAGACACCTGACGAACTGAAGAAGGACGAAGAATCGTTAGCTAGATTACAGCAAAATATCTCACAACTCAACCGTGATGGTCTGGACGACGAACAGAGAGACGAACATGCTCAACTGCTCGACCGTATCAACAAGACACTTGATGTTCTCAAGGTTTGTCGTATTTTCATCGTTTATCTATGTATCTGTATTGATTTTCACGATTTTCATTCCTATAGCAACTTACTTGCTTGCTTTGATATCCGTAAGGCTTAGCACTGAACAGTAGAGATCCTCTGAAAATCTAATCACTAGCGTTGGACTGAATTCGACTATGTTCATCTAGACGAGAGAAAAATGTTGCAAGAGTGAGAGTGTGCAGTGAGTGAGTCAGAAATTAGCTATCAATTCCCACTTTTATGGACTTTTCGGTTCATTTTCATTTCTTGCATAACCGTCAGGGCGCTCGCACTTGCAGGATTCTACTAGTTACCGTGTGTTTTTAGCAGCGTCGAAGTGCACTGGAGGACGAACTTTCTAAACGAGCAGCCGAACAACAACTGGCAGATACCATCACACCGATATCCACACGATTAGTCCAACTTGTCAACGATGCTAATCGGCTGTTGGGAGATGCAGAAGGAGTACCAGCACAATATAGACCAACTGCAGAAGATTTGGCTGATGAATGCAAGAAGGCCGAAACTCTTCTGCAGGATGCACCAAAATCGCATCCTTCTGTGCAAGCCCTCGAAGCAGTCCTATCTCCCGCTCAAAGCATGATCCCTGTCTTGCAAGAACGCGCCAACAACTGGGATGCATTTGTGCGCATAAGAGAAGAAGCGGACATTGAACTGGACAAATTGCGAAAGCCACTCGACGAAGTCTTGGCAAAACCAAGAAGATCTACCAATGACGCTAAGAAAGACTTCGATGTTATTTCTGAGGAGAGGAAAAAGACGAATATTCTCAACGACAAAGTTCGTCAACTTCAACAGCTTTCTGAACTTCTCGATCCTCTTGAGAGCGCCTATGCCGACGTTCGATTCATCGACGTTGACGCAGAACAGATGGAGAAGCAGTATGATGACGTACTGAATGAGATGTCATCTGAAATCGAGGACGAGAATCTGCTCTGTGACTCTGTAGATCACTTCAACACCGAGATGAATTCTATCTCTGATCTGCTATCCAAAGAGCCCACCAAAGAGAATATTGCAAATGTCGAACAATTCCAACTTCCGGCACTTCGAGCACAACTAGCGATGCTGAAGGAGAAACAAGACGAGGCAAATCATGCTCGTAAGCATGTGGATCCAGACTCCTCTCGCTTCGCTGCCCTAGAAGATCGTATGAAGAGCCTTGACTCGATGCTAGAAGATGCCAAGAAAGCCACTGAGAAGGACGAACAGGAGCGTATCATCGTCATGATTACTGTACGACTCTCGCAACTTGAAACGCTTCCTCTCCATGAGCTTACCGAAGATTCACTGAATGAGGTGGAGAACCAACTTCAGAATCTTCCTAAGGACAAGGCTGAACAGCTACAGAAGCAAATCGAGGACTTGCGAAATGCCAAGAAGCAACAGGATGACACTATTCGTGACACTGCTCAACGCTTGGCACAAATCGAAGATGCAATTGCTGCACTTCCAACAGCTCAAGACATTCCGACACTCGAAGACAAACTTGCACGAATGCGTGAAATTCGCGAAAGTCTACTGAATTTGCCGATTACTGCTGAGAAGGATGTTGACGATAGGGCAGAGAATGATAGGAAGAAAGTCGACGAAATGACGAAACATGATGAAGAACAACTTCAGAATATGTTGACTGAACGCGATCTTCGCAACACTGCGGTTCAATCGCTTGATCAACTCGAACAAGACGTTGCGGACATCGAACAAAGCTTGCCTGTTCCATCGACATCCTCTAATGATGTTATAGCGTTCCAGCAGAATAGAATACCAAAACTGACAGCAAGAGTAGACGCGATCGCTGACATTCCTGCTGACTTACTGCCAAAGAAGGAAGAACTTTCGCATAGAATCGATGACGTCAATAAGAAATTGGACGATCAAGTTAATGACCTGAAACGATTCGAAGACAAGACCATCGAACTACAGAATGTTGTCGACGAGTGTCGTGGCAAGATGAAGAAGCTAGAGTTACCAGAACCGATCGATACTGCTCAGAAAGATGCTGAAGACCTGTCGGCAATTCTAGCCACAATCGAGGCAATTCCTCAGGAAGAACTGTCGCCGCGAAATCAACTGGCTCGTGATGCAAGCACCATCAAGCAACAGGCTAAGGTAACCGTTTTTACTAGTTTTTCTTCATTATTTAGGTTTTGATAGAGGGGAAAGCATTTCTGGAATGATTTTAGGAGCAACTTTCTACACTGCGAAAAGCTCTTGACGATGAAGAAAAGGCTCGTGAAAGACAGGACGAGGTGAAGAACAGATTGTCAGCCATTGCCGACAGCCTAAACAAGGTTGATCCGCAAAATGTTGAATCTGCGCAGCAGCTGGTTTCAAGCCTTGAGCCTGAACTGCAGAAGCTGACTGGCATCGCTGACACATGTAATGAATTCGCTAACACTTCATCTCCTGTTGTGAGCCACGATGATCTCGACAAAACGCTTCCTGATCAAGTACGGGAATTGCAGAAGAAGTGTGAAGATGTGAAGACAAAGGCCGAACAACAAGCAAAGTTGAACGCCGTCGCACCTGAAATCTTGATGATCTCGGAAAGTTTGCAGCAGCAACCGGAAGAGATCCCATCAAATCTCAACGAACAACAATCTGTACTTGAAGATCTCGAATCAAAGAAGCAACGCCTCGAAAACCTCTTGCAGACCATACCAGCCGGCGATGCAACGGAGGAGTTGAGGCAAAAGAGCGCATGGGATTTGTCAAGACTGAAAGACCTTCTGAAGAGACTTGGCGACTCAGTCGGCGACAAGCTGGCTGCGTTAGCCGCTTTCAATGCCGCACGCAAGGATGCTGAAGATCAGCTTCTTGCCATCACTGGTCCTGTGTCTGAAGAGAAGACACCTGACGAACTGAAGAAGGACGAAGAATCGTTAGCTAGATTACAGCAAAATATCTCACAACTCAACCGTGATGGTCTGGACGACGAACAGAGAGACGAACATGCTCAACTGCTCGACCGTATCAACAAGACACTTGATGTTCTCAAGGTTTGTCGTATTTTCATCGTTTATCTATGTATCTGTATTGATTTTCACGATTTTCATTCCTATAGCAACTTACTTGCTTGCTTTGATATCCGTAAGGCTTAGCACTGAACAGTAGAGATCCTCTGAAAATCTAATCACTAGCGTTGGACCGAATTCGACTATGTTCATCTAGACGAGAGAAAAATGTTGCAAGAGTGAGAGTGTGCAGTGAGTGAGTCAGAAATTAGCTATCAATTCCCACTTTTATGGACTTTTCGGTTCATTTTCATTTCTTGCATAACCGTCAGGGCGCTCGCACTTGCAGGATTCTACTAGTTACCGTGTGTTTTTAGCAGCGTCGAAGTGCACTGGAGGACGAACTTTCTAAACGAGCAGCCGAACAACAACTGGCAGATACCATCACACCGATATCCACACGATTAGTCCAACTTGTCAACGATGCTAATCGGCTGTTGGGAGATGCAGAAGGAGTACCAGCACAATATAGACCAACTGCAGAAGATTTGGCTGATGAATGCAAGAAGGCCGAAACTCTTCTGCAGGATGCACCAAAATCGCATCCTTCTGTGCAAGCCCTCGAAGCAGTCCTATCTCCCGCTCAAAGCATGATCCCTGTCTTGCAAGAACGCGCCAACAACTGGGATGCATTTGTGCGCATAAGAGAAGAAGCGGACATTGAACTGGACAAATTGCGAAAGCCACTCGACGAAGTCTTGGCAAAACCAAGAAGATCTACCAATGACGCTAAGAAAGACTTCGATGTTATTTCTGAGGAGAGGAAAAAGACGAATATTCTCAACGACAAAGTTCGTCAACTTCAACAGCTTTCTGAACTTCTCGATCCTCTTGAGAGCGCCTATGCCGACGTTCGATTCATCGACGTTGACGCAGAACAGATGGAGAAGCAGTATGATGACGTACTGAATGAGATGTCATCTGAAATCGAGGACGAGAATCTGCTCTGTGACTCTGTAGATCACTTCAACACCGAGATGAATTCTATCTCTGATCTGCTATCCAAAGAGCCCACCAAAGAGAATATTGCAAATGTCGAACAATTCCAACTTCCGGCACTTCGAGCACAACTAGCGATGCTGAAGGAGAAACAAGACGAGGCAAATCATGCTCGTAAGCATGTGGATCCAGACTCCTCTCGCTTCGCTGCCCTAGAAGATCGTATGAAGAGCCTTGACTCGATGCTAGAAGATGCCAAGAAAGCCACTGAGAAGGACGAACAGGAGCGTATCATCGTCATGATTACTGTACGACTCTCGCAACTTGAAACGCTTCCTCTCCATGAGCTTACCGAAGATTCACTGAATGAGGTGGAGAACCAACTTCAGAATCTTCCTAAGGACAAGGCTGAACAGCTACAGAAGCAAATCGAGGACTTGCGAAATGCCAAGAAGCAACAGGATGACACTATTCGTGACACTGCTCAACGCTTGGCACAAATCGAAGATGCAATTGCTGCACTTCCAACAGCTCAAGACATTCCGACACTCGAAGACAAACTTGCACGAATGCGTGAAATTCGCGAAAGTCTACTGAATTTGCCGATTACTGCTGAGAAGGATGTTGACGATAGGGCAGAGAATGATAGGAAGAAAGTCGACGAAATGACGAAACATGATGAAGAACAACTTCAGAATATGTTGACTGAACGCGATCTTCGCAACACTGCGGTTCAATCGCTTGATCAACTCGAACAAGACGTTGCGGACATCGAACAAAGCTTGCCTGTTCCATCGACATCCTCTAATGATGTTATAGCGTTCCAGCAGAATAGAATACCAAAACTGACAGCAAGAGTAGACGCGATCGCTGACATTCCTGCTGACTTACTGCCAAAGAAGGAAGAACTTTCGCATAGAATCGATGACGTCAATAAGAAATTGGACGATCAAGTTAATGACCTGAAACGATTCGAAGACAAGACCATCGAACTACAGAATGTTGTCGACGAGTGTCGTGGCAAGATGAAGAAGCTAGAGTTACCAGAACCGATCGATACTGCTCAGAAAGATGCTGAAGACCTGTCGGCAATTCTAGCCACAATCGAGGCAATTCCTCAGGAAGAACTGTCGCCGCGAAATCAACTGGCTCGTGATGCAAGCACCATCAAGCAACAGGCTAAGGTAACCGTTTTTACTAGTTTTTCTTCATTATTTAGGTTTTGATAGAGGGGAAAGCATTTCTGGAATGATTTTAGGAGCAACTTTCTACACTGCGAAAAGCTCTTGACGATGAAGAAAAGGCTCGTGAAAGACAGGACGAGGTGAAGAACAGATTGTCAGCCATTGCCGACAGCCTAAACAAGGTTGATCCGCAAAATGTTGAATCTGCGCAGCAGCTGGTTTCAAGCCTTGAGCCTGAACTGCAGAAGCTGACTGGCATCGCTGACACATGTAATGAATTCGCTAACACTTCATCTCCTGTTGTGAGCCACGATGATCTCGACAAAACGCTTCCTGATCAAGTACGGGAATTGCAGAAGAAGTGTGAAGATGTGAAGACAAAGGCCGAACAACAAGCAAAGTTGAACGCCGTCGCACCTGAAATCTTGATGATCTCGGAAAGTTTGCAGCAGCAACCGGAAGAGATCCCATCAAATCTCAACGAACAACAATCTGTACTTGAAGATCTCGAATCAAAGAAGCAACGCCTCGAAAACCTCTTGCAGACCATACCAGCCGGCGATGCAACGGAGGAGTTGAGGCAAAAGAGCGCATGGGATTTGTCAAGACTGAAAGACCTTCTGAAGAGACTTGGCGACTCAGTCGGCGACAAGCTGGCTGCGTTAGCCGCTTTCAATGCCGCACGCAAGGATGCTGAAGATCAGCTTCTTGCCATCACTGGTCCTGTGTCTGAAGAGAAGACACCTGACGAACTGAAGAAGGACGAAGAATCGTTAGCTAGATTACAGCAAAATATCTCACAACTCAACCGTGATGGTCTGGACGACGAACAGAGAGACGAACATGCTCAACTGCTCGACCGTATCAACAAGACACTTGATGTTCTCAAGGTTTGTCGTATTTTCATCGTTTATCTATGTATCTGTATTGATTTTCACGATTTTCATTCCTATAGCAACTTACTTGCTTGCTTTGATATCCGTAAGGCTTAGCACTGAACAGTAGAGATCCTCTGAAAATCTAATCACTAGCGTTGGACTGAATTCGACTATGTTCATCTAGACGAGAGAAAAATGTTGCAAGAGTGAGAGTGTGCAGTGAGTGAGTCAGAAATTAGCTATCAATTCCCACTTTTATGGACTTTTCGGTTCATTTTCATTTCTTGCATAACCGTCAGGGCGCTCGCACTTGCAGGATTCTACTAGTTACCGTGTGTTTTTAGCAGCGTCGAAGTGCACTGGAGGACGAACTTTCTAAACGAGCAGCCGAACAACAACTGGCAGATACCATCACACCGATATCCACACGATTAGTCCAACTTGTCAACGATGCTAATCGGCTGTTGGGAGATGCAGAAGGAGTACCAGCACAATATAGACCAACTGCAGAAGATTTGGCTGATGAATGCAAGAAGGCCGAAACTCTTCTGCAGGATGCACCAAAATCGCATCCTTCTGTGCAAGCCCTCGAAGCAGTCCTATCTCCCGCTCAAAGCATGATCCCTGTCTTGCAAGAACGCGCCAACAACTGGGATGCATTTGTGCGCATAAGAGAAGAAGCGGACATTGAACTGGACAAATTGCGAAAGCCACTCGACGAAGTCTTGGCAAAACCAAGAAGATCTACCAATGACGCTAAGAAAGACTTCGATGTTATTTCTGAGGAGAGGAAAAAGACGAATATTCTCAACGACAAAGTTCGTCAACTTCAACAGCTTTCTGAACTTCTCGATCCTCTTGAGAGCGCCTATGCCGACGTTCGATTCATCGACGTTGACGCAGAACAGATGGAGAAGCAGTATGATGACGTACTGAATGAGATGTCATCTGAAATCGAGGACGAGAATCTGCTCTGTGACTCTGTAGATCACTTCAACACCGAGATGAATTCTATCTCTGATCTGCTATCCAAAGAGCCCACCAAAGAGAATATTGCAAATGTCGAACAATTCCAACTTCCGGCACTTCGAGCACAACTAGCGATGCTGAAGGAGAAACAAGACGAGGCAAATCATGCTCGTAAGCATGTGGATCCAGACTCCTCTCGCTTCGCTGCCCTAGAAGATCGTATGAAGAGCCTTGACTCGATGCTAGAAGATGCCAAGAAAGCCACTGAGAAGGACGAACAGGAGCGTATCATCGTCATGATTACTGTACGACTCTCGCAACTTGAAACGCTTCCTCTCCATGAGCTTACCGAAGATTCACTGAATGAGGTGGAGAACCAACTTCAGAATCTTCCTAAGGACAAGGCTGAACAGCTACAGAAGCAAATCGAGGACTTGCGAAATGCCAAGAAGCAACAGGATGACACTATTCGTGACACTGCTCAACGCTTGGCACAAATCGAAGATGCAATTGCTGCACTTCCAACAGCTCAAGACATTCCGACACTCGAAGACAAACTTGCACGAATGCGTGAAATTCGCGAAAGTCTACTGAATTTGCCGATTACTGCTGAGAAGGATGTTGACGATAGGGCAGAGAATGATAGGAAGAAAGTCGACGAAATGACGAAACATGATGAAGAACAACTTCAGAATATGTTGACTGAACGCGATCTTCGCAACACTGCGGTTCAATCGCTTGATCAACTCGAACAAGACGTTGCGGACATCGAACAAAGCTTGCCTGTTCCATCGACATCCTCTAATGATGTTATAGCGTTCCAGCAGAATAGAATACCAAAACTGACAGCAAGAGTAGACGCGATCGCTGACATTCCTGCTGACTTACTGCCAAAGAAGGAAGAACTTTCGCATAGAATCGATGACGTCAATAAGAAATTGGACGATCAAGTTAATGACCTGAAACGATTCGAAGACAAGACCATCGAACTACAGAATGTTGTCGACGAGTGTCGTGGCAAGATGAAGAAGCTAGAGTTACCAGAACCGATCGATACTGCTCAGAAAGATGCTGAAGACCTGTCGGCAATTCTAGCCACAATCGAGGCAATTCCTCAGGAAGAACTGTCGCCGCGAAATCAACTGGCTCGTGATGCAAGCACCATCAAGCAACAGGCTAAGGTAACCGTTTTTACTAGTTTTTCTTCATTATTTAGGTTTTGATAGAGGGGAAAGCATTTCTGGAATGATTTTAGGAGCAACTTTCTACACTGCGAAAAGCTCTTGACGATGAAGAAAAGGCTCGTGAAAGACAGGACGAGGTGAAGAACAGATTGTCAGCCATTGCCGACAGCCTAAACAAGGTTGATCCGCAAAATGTTGAATCTGCGCAGCAGCTGGTTTCAAGCCTTGAGCCTGAACTGCAGAAGCTGACTGGCATCGCTGACACATGTAATGAATTCGCTAACACTTCATCTCCTGTTGTGAGCCACGATGATCTCGACAAAACGCTTCCTGATCAAGTACGGGAATTGCAGAAGAAGTGTGAAGATGTGAAGACAAAGGCCGAACAACAAGCAAAGTTGAACGCCGTCGCACCTGAAATCTTGATGATCTCGGAAAGTTTGCAGCAGCAACCGGAAGAGATCCCATCAAATCTCAACGAACAACAATCTGTACTTGAAGATCTCGAATCAAAGAAGCAACGCCTCGAAAACCTCTTGCAGACCATACCAGCCGGCGATGCAACGGAGGAGTTGAGGCAAAAGAGCGCATGGGATTTGTCAAGACTGAAAGACCTTCTGAAGAGACTTGGCGACTCAGTCGGCGACAAGCTGGCTGCGCTAGCCGCTTTCAATGCCGCACGCAAGGATGCTGAAGATCAGCTTCTTGCCATCACTGGTCCTGTGTCTGAAGAGAAGACACCTGACGAACTGAAGAAGGACGAAGAATCGTTAGCTAGATTACAGCAAAATATCTCACAACTCAACCGTGATGGTCTGGACGACGAACAGAGAGACGAACATGCTCAACTGCTCGACCGTATCAACAAGACACTTGATGTTCTCAAGGTTTGTCGTATTTTCATCGTTTATCTATGTATCTGTATTGATTTTCACGATTTTCATTCCTATAGCAACTTACTTGCTTGCTTTGATATCCGTAAGGCTTAGCACTGAACAGTAGAGATCCTCTGAAAATCTAATCACTAGCGTTGGACCGAATTCGACTATGTTCATCTAGACGAGAGAAAAATGTTGCAAGAGTGAGAGTGTGCAGTGAGTGAGTCAGAAATTAGCTATCAATTCCCACTTTTATGGACTTTTCGGTTCATTTTCATTTCTTGCATAACCGTCAGGGCGCTCGCACTTGCAGGATTCTACTAGTTACCGTGTGTTTTTAGCAGCGTCGAAGTGCACTGGAGGACGAACTTTCTAAACGAGCAGCCGAACAACAACTGGCAGATACCATCACACCGATATCCACACGATTAGTCCAACTTGTCAACGATGCTAATCGGCTGTTGGGAGATGCAGAAGGAGTACCAGCACAATATAGACCAACTGCAGAAGATTTGGCTGATGAATGCAAGAAGGCCGAAACTCTTCTGCAGGATGCACCAAAATCGCATCCTTCTGTGCAAGCCCTCGAAGCAGTCCTATCTCCCGCTCAAAGCATGATCCCTGTCTTGCAAGAACGCGCCAACAACTGGGATGCATTTGTGCGCATAAGAGAAGAAGCGGACATTGAACTGGACAAATTGCGAAAGCCACTCGACGAAGTCTTGGCAAAACCAAGAAGATCTACCAATGACGCTAAGAAAGACTTCGATGTTATTTCTGAGGAGAGGAAAAAGACGAATATTCTCAACGACAAAGTTCGTCAACTTCAACAGCTTTCTGAACTTCTCGATCCTCTTGAGAGCGCCTATGCCGACGTTCGATTCATCGACGTTGACGCAGAACAGATGGAGAAGCAGTATGATGACGTACTGAATGAGATGTCATCTGAAATCGAGGACGAGAATCTGCTCTGTGACTCTGTAGATCACTTCAACACCGAGATGAATTCTATCTCTGATCTGCTATCCAAAGAGCCCACCAAAGAGAATATTGCAAATGTCGAACAATTCCAACTTCCGGCACTTCGAGCACAACTAGCGATGCTGAAGGAGAAACAAGACGAGGCAAATCATGCTCGTAAGCATGTGGATCCAGACTCCTCTCGCTTCGCTGCCCTAGAAGATCGTATGAAGAGCCTTGACTCGATGCTAGAAGATGCCAAGAAAGCCACTGAGAAGGACGAACAGGAGCGTATCATCGTCATGATTACTGTACGACTCTCGCAACTTGAAACGCTTCCTCTCCATGAGCTTACCGAAGATTCACTGAATGAGGTGGAGAACCAACTTCAGAATCTTCCTAAGGACAAGGCTGAACAGCTACAGAAGCAAATCGAGGACTTGCGAAATGCCAAGAAGCAACAGGATGACACTATTCGTGACACTGCTCAACGCTTGGCACAAATCGAAGATGCAATTGCTGCACTTCCAACAGCTCAAGACATTCCGACACTCGAAGACAAACTTGCACGAATGCGTGAAATTCGCGAAAGTCTACTGAATTTGCCGATTACTGCTGAGAAGGATGTTGACGATAGGGCAGAGAATGATAGGAAGAAAGTCGACGAAATGACGAAACATGATGAAGAACAACTTCAGAATATGTTGACTGAACGCGATCTTCGCAACACTGCGGTTCAATCGCTTGATCAACTCGAACAAGACGTTGCGGACATCGAACAAAGCTTGCCTGTTCCATCGACATCCTCTAATGATGTTATAGCGTTCCAGCAGAATAGAATACCAAAACTGACAGCAAGAGTAGACGCGATCGCTGACATTCCTGCTGACTTACTGCCAAAGAAGGAAGAACTTTCGCATAGAATCGATGACGTCAATAAGAAATTGGACGATCAAGTTAATGACCTGAAACGATTCGAAGACAAGACCATCGAACTACAGAATGTTGTCGACGAGTGTCGTGGCAAGATGAAGAAGCTAGAGTTACCAGAACCGATCGATACTGCTCAGAAAGATGCTGAAGACCTGTCGGCAATTCTAGCCACAATCGAGGCAATTCCTCAGGAAGAACTGTCGCCGCGAAATCAACTGGCTCGTGATGCAAGCACCATCAAGCAACAGGCTAAGGTAACCGTTTTTACTAGTTTTTCTTCATTATTTAGGTTTTGATAGAGGGGAAAGCATTTCTGGAATGATTTTAGGAGCAACTTTCTACACTGCGAAAAGCTCTTGACGATGAAGAAAAGGCTCGTGAAAGACAGGACGAGGTGAAGAACAGATTGTCAGCCATTGCCGACAGCCTAAACAAGGTTGATCCGCAAAATGTTGAATCTGCGCAGCAGCTGGTTTCAAGCCTTGAGCCTGAACTGCAGAAGCTGACTGGCATCGCTGACACATGTAATGAATTCGCTAACACTTCATCTCCTGTTGTGAGCCACGATGATCTCGACAAAACGCTTCCTGATCAAGTACGGGAATTGCAGAAGAAGTGTGAAGATGTGAAGACAAAGGCCGAACAACAAGCAAAGTTGAACGCCGTCGCACCTGAAATCTTGATGATCTCGGAAAGTTTGCAGCAGCAACCGGAAGAGATCCCATCAAATCTCAACGAACAACAATCTGTACTTGAAGATCTCGAATCAAAGAAGCAACGCCTCGAAAACCTCTTGCAGACCATACCAGCCGGCGATGCAACGGAGGAGTTGAGGCAAAAGAGCGCATGGGATTTGTCAAGACTGAAAGACCTTCTGAAGAGACTTGGCGACTCAGTCGGCGACAAGCTGGCTGCGTTAGCCGCTTTCAATGCCGCACGCAAGGATGCTGAAGATCAGCTTCTTGCCATCACTGGTCCTATGTCTGAAGAGAAGACACCTGACGAACTGAAGAAGGACGAAGAATCGTTAGCTAGATTACAGCAAAATATCTCACAACTCAACCGTGATGGTCTGGACGACGAACAGAGAGACGAACATGCTCAACTGCTCGACCGTATCAACAAGACACTTGATGTTCTCAAGGTTTGTCGTATTTTCATCGTTTATCTATGTATCTGTATTGATTTTCACGATTTTCATTCCTATAGCAACTTACTTGCTTGCTTTGATATCCGTAAGGCTTAGCACTGAACAGTAGAGATCCTCTGAAAATCTAATCACTAGCGTTGGACCGAATTCGACTATGTTCATCTAGACGAGAGAAAAATGTTGCAAGAGTGAGAGTGTGCAGTGAGTGAGTCAGAAATTAGCTATCAATTCCCACTTTTATGGACTTTTCGGTTCATTTTCATTTCTTGCATAACCGTCAGGGCGCTCGCACTTGCAGGATTCTACTAGTTACCGTGTGTTTTTAGCAGCGTCGAAGTGCACTGGAGGACGAACTTTCTAAACGAGCAGCCGAACAACAACTGGCAGATACCATCACACCGATATCCACACGATTAGTCCAACTTGTCAACGATGCTAATCGGCTGTTGGGAGATGCAGAAGGAGTACCAGCACAATATAGACCAACTGCAGAAGATTTGGCTGATGAATGCAAGAAGGCCGAAACTCTTCTGCAGGATGCACCAAAATCGCATCCTTCTGTGCAAGCCCTCGAAGCAGTCCTATCTCCCGCTCAAAGCATGATCCCTGTCTTGCAAGAACGCGCCAACAACTGGGATGCATTTGTGCGCATAAGAGAAGAAGCGGACATTGAACTGGACAAATTGCGAAAGCCACTCGACGAAGTCTTGGCAAAACCAAGAAGATCTACCAATGACGCTAAGAAAGACTTCGATGTTATTTCTGAGGAGAGGAAAAAGACGAATATTCTCAACGACAAAGTTCGTCAACTTCAACAGCTTTCTGAACTTCTCGATCCTCTTGAGAGCGCCTATGCCGACGTTCGATTCATCGACGTTGACGCAGAACAGATGGAGAAGCAGTATGATGACGTACTGAATGAGATGTCATCTGAAATCGAGGACGAGAATCTGCTCTGTGACTCTGTAGATCACTTCAACACCGAGATGAATTCTATCTCTGATCTGCTATCCAAAGAGCCCACCAAAGAGAATATTGCAAATGTCGAACAATTCCAACTTCCGGCACTTCGAGCACAACTAGCGATGCTGAAGGAGAAACAAGACGAGGCAAATCATGCTCGTAAGCATGTGGATCCAGACTCCTCTCGCTTCGCTGCCCTAGAAGATCGTATGAAGAGCCTTGACTCGATGCTAGAAGATGCCAAGAAAGCCACTGAGAAGGACGAACAGGAGCGTATCATCGTCATGATTACTGTACGACTCTCGCAACTTGAAACGCTTCCTCTCCATGAGCTTACCGAAGATTCACTGAATGAGGTGGAGAACCAACTTCAGAATCTTCCTAAGGACAAGGCTGAACAGCTACAGAAGCAAATCGAGGACTTGCGAAATGCCAAGAAGCAACAGGATGACACTATTCGTGACACTGCTCAACGCTTGGCACAAATCGAAGATGCAATTGCTGCACTTCCAACAGCTCAAGACATTCCGACACTCGAAGACAAACTTGCACGAATGCGTGAAATTCGCGAAAGTCTACTGAATTTGCCGATTACTGCTGAGAAGGATGTTGACGATAGGGCAGAGAATGATAGGAAGAAAGTCGACGAAATGACGAAACATGATGAAGAACAACTTCAGAATATGTTGACTGAACGCGATCTTCGCAACACTGCGGTTCAATCGCTTGATCAACTCGAACAAGACGTTGCGGACATCGAACAAAGCTTGCCTGTTCCATCGACATCCTCTAATGATGTTATAGCGTTCCAGCAGAATAGAATACCAAAACTGACAGCAAGAGTAGACGCGATCGCTGACATTCCTGCTGACTTACTGCCAAAGAAGGAAGAACTTTCGCATAGAATCGATGACGTCAATAAGAAATTGGACGATCAAGTTAATGACCTGAAACGATTCGAAGACAAGACCATCGAACTACAGAATGTTGTCGACGAGTGTCGTGGCAAGATGAAGAAGCTAGAGTTACCAGAACCGATCGATACTGCTCAGAAAGATGCTGAAGACCTGTCGGCAATTCTAGCCACAATCGAGGCAATTCCTCAGGAAGAACTGTCGCCGCGAAATCAACTGGCTCGTGATGCAAGCACCATCAAGCAACAGGCTAAGGTAACCGTTTTTACTAGTTTTTCTTCATTATTTAGGTTTTGATAGAGGGGAAAGCATTTCTGGAATGATTTTAGGAGCAACTTTCTACACTGCGAAAAGCTCTTGACGATGAAGAAAAGGCTCGTGAAAGACAGGACGAGGTGAAGAACAGATTGTCAGCCATTGCCGACAGCCTAAACAAGGTTGATCCGCAAAATGTTGAATCTGCGCAGCAGCTGGTTTCAAGCCTTGAGCCTGAACTGCAGAAGCTGACTGGCATCGCTGACACATGTAATGAATTCGCTAACACTTCATCTCCTGTTGTGAGCCACGATGATCTCGACAAAACGCTTCCTGATCAAGTACGGGAATTGCAGAAGAAGTGTGAAGATGTGAAGACAAAGGCCGAACAACAAGCAAAGTTGAACGCCGTCGCACCTGAAATCTTGATGATCTCGGAAAGTTTGCAGCAGCAACCGGAAGAGATCCCATCAAATCTCAACGAACAACAATCTGTACTTGAAGATCTCGAATCAAAGAAGCAACGCCTCGAAAACCTCTTGCAGACCATACCAGCCGGCGATGCAACGGAGGAGTTGAGGCAAAAGAGCGCATGGGATTTGTCAAGACTGAAAGACCTTCTGAAGAGACTTGGCGACTCAGTCGGCGACAAGCTGGCTGCGTTAGCCGCTTTCAATGCCGCACGCAAGGATGCTGAAGATCAGCTTCTTGCCATCACTGGTCCTGTGTCTGAAGAGAAGACACCTGACGAACTGAAGAAGGACGAAGAATCGTTAGCTAGATTACAGCAAAATATCTCACAACTCAACCGTGATGGTCTGGACGACGAACAGAGAGACGAACATGCTCAACTGCTCGACCGTATCAACAAGACACTTGATGTTCTCAAGGTTTGTCGTATTTTCATCGTTTATCTATGTATCTGTATTGATTTTCACGATTTTCATTCCTATAGCAACTTACTTGCTTGCTTTGATATCCGTAAGGCTTAGCACTGAACAGTAGAGATCCTCTGAAAATCTAATCACTAGCGTTGGACTGAATTCGACTATGTTCATCTAGACGAGAGAAAAATGTTGCAAGAGTGAGAGTGTGCAGTGAGTGAGTCAGAAATTAGCTATCAATTCCCACTTTTATGGACTTTTCGGTTCATTTTCATTTCTTGCATAACCGTCAGGGCGCTCGCACTTGCAGGATTCTACTAGTTACCGTGTGTTTTTAGCAGCGTCGAAGTGCACTGGAGGACGAACTTTCTAAACGAGCAGCCGAACAACAACTGGCAGATACCATCACACCGATATCCACACGATTAGTCCAACTTGTCAACGATGCTAATCGGCTGTTGGGAGATGCAGAAGGAGTACCAGCACAATATAGACCAACTGCAGAAGATTTGGCTGATGAATGCAAGAAGGCCGAAACTCTTCTGCAGGATGCACCAAAATCGCATCCTTCTGTGCAAGCCCTCGAAGCAGTCCTACCTCTCGCTCAAAGCATGATCCCTGTCTTGCAAGAACGCGCCAACAACTGGGATGCATTTGTGCGCATAAGAGAAGAAGCGGACATTGAACTGGACAAATTGCGAAAGCCACTCGACGAAGTCTTGGCAAAACCAAGAAGATCTACCAATGACGCTAAGAAAGACTTCGATGTTATTTCTGAGGAGAGGAAAAAGACGAATATTCTCAACGACAAAGTTCGTCAACTTCAACAGCTTTCTGAACTTCTCGATCCTCTTGAGAGCGCCTATGCCGACGTTCGATTCATCGACGTTGACGCAGAACAGATGGAGAAGCAGTATGATGACGTACTGAATGAGATGTCATCTGAAATCGAGGACGAGAATCTGCTCTGTGACTCTGTAGATCACTTCAACACCGAGATGAATTCTATCTCTGATCTGCTATCCAAAGAGCCCACCAAAGAGAATATTGCAAATGTCGAACAATTCCAACTTCCGGCACTTCGAGCACAACTAGCGATGCTGAAGGAGAAACAAGACGAGGCAAATCATGCTCGTAAGCATGTGGATCCAGACTCCTCTCGCTTCGCTGCCCTAGAAGATCGTATGAAGAGCCTTGACTCGATGCTAGAAGATGCCAAGAAAGCCACTGAGAAGGACGAACAGGAGCGTATCATCGTCATGATTACTGTACGACTCTCGCAACTTGAAACGCTTCCTCTCCATGAGCTTACCGAAGATTCACTGAATGAGGTGGAGAACCAACTTCAGAATCTTCCTAAGGACAAGGCTGAACAGCTACAGAAGCAAATCGAGGACTTGCGAAATGCCAAGAAGCAACAGGATGACACTATTCGTGACACTGCTCAACGCTTGGCACAAATCGAAGATGCAATTGCTGCACTTCCAACAGCTCAAGACATTCCGACACTCGAAGACAAACTTGCACGAATGCGTGAAATTCGCGAAAGTCTACTGAATTTGCCGATTACTGCTGAGAAGGATGTTGACGATAGGGCAGAGAATGATAGGAAGAAAGTCGACGAAATGACGAAACATGATGAAGAACAACTTCAGAATATGTTGACTGAACGCGATCTTCGCAACACTGCGGTTCAATCGCTTGATCAACTCGAACAAGACGTTGCGGACATCGAACAAAGCTTGCCTGTTCCATCGACATCCTCTAATGATGTTATAGCGTTCCAGCAGAATAGAATACCAAAACTGACAGCAAGAGTAGACGCGATCGCTGACATTCCTGCTGACTTACTGCCAAAGAAGGAAGAACTTTCGCATAGAATCGATGACGTCAATAAGAAATTGGACGATCAAGTTAATGACCTGAAACGATTCGAAGACAAGACCATCGAACTACAGAATGTTGTCGACGAGTGTCGTGGCAAGATGAAGAAGCTAGAGTTACCAGAACCGATCGATACTGCTCAGAAAGATGCTGAAGACCTGTCGGCAATTCTAGCCACAATCGAGGCAATTCCTCAGGAAGAACTGTCGCCGCGAAATCAACTGGCTCGTGATGCAAGCACCATCAAGCAACAGGCTAAGGTAACCGTTTTTACTAGTTTTTCTTCATTATTTAGGTTTTGATAGAGGGGAAAGCATTTCTGGAATGATTTTAGGAGCAACTTTCTACACTGCGAAAAGCTCTTGACGATGAAGAAAAGGCTCGTGAAAGACAGGACGAGGTGAAGAACAGATTGTCAGCCATTGCCGACAGCCTAAACAAGGTTGATCCGCAAAATGTTGAATCTGCGCAG
Source organism: Cylicocyclus nassatus (assembly GCA_958299035.1). Taxonomy (NCBI): domain Eukaryota; kingdom Metazoa; phylum Nematoda; class Chromadorea; order Rhabditida; family Strongylidae; genus Cylicocyclus; species Cylicocyclus nassatus. The sequence goes on along the minus strand of CATQJL010000112.1, from coordinate 10,255,033 downwards.
CAGCTGGTTTCAAGCCTTGAGCCTGAACTGCAGAAGCTGACTGGCATCGCTGACACATGTAATGAATTCGCTAACACTTCATCTCCTGTTGTGAGCCACGATGATCTCGACAAAACGCTTCCTGATCAAGTACGGGAATTGCAGAAGAAGTGTGAAGATGTGAAGACAAAGGCCGAACAACAAGCAAAGTTGAACGCCGTCGCACCTGAAATCTTGATGATCTCGGAAAGTTTGCAGCAGCAACCGGAAGAGATCCCATCAAATCTCAACGAACAACAATCTGTACTTGAAGATCTCGAATCAAAGAAGCAACGCCTCGAAAACCTCTTGCAGACCATACCAGCCGGCGATGCAACGGAGGAGTTGAGGCAAAAGAGCGCATGGGATTTGTCAAGACTGAAAGACCTTCTGAAGAGACTTGGCGACTCAGTCGGCGACAAGCTGGCTGCGTTAGCCGCTTTCAATGCCGCACGCAAGGATGCTGAAGATCAGCTTCTTGCCATCACTGGTCCTGTGTCTGAAGAGAAGACACCTGACGAATTGAAGAAGGACGAAGAATCGTTAGCTAGATTACAGCAAAATATCTCACAACTCAACCGTGATGGTCTGGACGACGAACAGAGAGACGAACATGCTCAACTGCTCGACCGTATCAACAAGACACTTGATGTTCTCAAGGTTTGTCGTATTTTCATCGTTTATCTATGTATCTGTATTGATTTTCACGATTTTCATTCCTATAGCAACTTACTTGCTTGCTTTGATATCCGTAAGGCTTAGCACTGAACAGTAGAGATCCTCTGAAAATCTAATCACTAGCGTTGGACCGAATTCGACTATGTTCATCTAGACGAGAGAAAAATGTTGCAAGAGTGAGAGTGTGCAGTGAGTGAGTCAGAAATTAGCTATCAATTCCCACTTTTATGGACTTTTCGGTTCATTTTCATTTCTTGCATAACCGTCAGGGCGCTCGCACTTGCAGGATTCTACTAGTTACGTGTGTTTTTAGCAGCGTCGAAGTGCACTGGAGGACGAACTTTCTAAACGAGCAGCCGAACAACAACTGGCAGATACCATCACACCGATATCCACACGATTAGTCCAACTTGTCAACGATGCTAATCGGCTGTTGGGAGATGCAGAAGGAGTACCAGCACAATATAGACCAACTGCAGAAGATTTGGCTGATGAATGCAAGAAGGCCGAAACTCTTCTGCAGGATGCACCAAAATCGCATCCTTCTGTGCAAGCCCTCGAAGCAGTCCTACCTCCCGCTCAAAGCATGATCCCTGTCTTGCAAGAACGCGCCAACAACTGGGATGCATTTGTGCGCATAAGAGAAGAAGCGGACATTGAACTGGACAAATTGCGAAAGCCACTCGACGAAGTCTTGGCAAAACCAAGAAGATCTACCAATGACGCTAAGAAAGACTTCGATGTTATTTCTGAGGAGAGGAAAAAGACGAATATTCTCAACGACAAAGTTCGTCAACTTCAACAGCTTTCTGAACTTCTCGATCCTCTTGAGAGCGCCTATGCCGACGTTCGATTCATCGACGTTGACGCAGAACAGATGGAGAAGCAGTATGATGACGTACTGAATGAGATGTCATCTGAAATCGAGGACGAGAATCTGCTCTGTGACTCTGTAGATCACTTCAACACCGAGATGAATTCTATCTCTGATCTGCTATCCAAAGAGCCCACCAAAGAGAATATTGCAAATGTCGAACAATTCCAACTTCCGGCACTTCGAGCACAACTAGCGATGCTGAAGGAGAAACAAGACGAGGCAAATCATGCTCGTAAGCATGTGGATCCAGACTCCTCTCGCTTCGCTGCCCTAGAAGATCGTATGAAGAGCCTTGACTCGATGCTAGAAGATGCCAAGAAAGCCACTGAGAAGGACGAACAGGAGCGTATCATCGTCATGATTACTGTACGACTCTCGCAACTTGAAACGCTTCCTCTCCATGAGCTTACCGAAGATTCACTGAATGAGGTGGAGAACCAACTTCAGAATCTTCCTAAGGACAAGGCTGAACAGCTACAGAAGCAAATCGAGGACTTGCGAAATGCCAAGAAGCAACAGGATGACACTATTCGTGACACTGCTCAACGCTTGGCACAAATCGAAGATGCAATTGCTGCACTTCCAACAGCTCAAGACATTCCGACACTCGAAGACAAACTTGCACGAATGCGTGAAATTCGCGAAAGTCTACTGAATTTGCCGATTACTGCTGAGAAGGATGTTGACGATAGGGCAGAGAATGATAGGAAGAAAGTCGACGAAATGACGAAACATGATGAAGAACAACTTCAGAATATGTTGACTGAACGCGATCTTCGCAACACTGCGGTTCAATCGCTTGATCAACTCGAACAAGACGTTGCGGACATCGAACAAAGCTTGCCTGTTCCATCGACATCCTCTAATGATGTTATAGCGTTCCAGCAGAATAGAATACCAAAACTGACAGCAAGAGTAGACGCGATCGCTGACATTCCTGCTGACTTACTGCCAAAGAAGGAAGAACTTTCGCATAGAATCGATGACGTCAATAAGAAATTGGACGATCAAGTTAATGACCTGAAACGATTCGAAGACAAGACCATCGAACTACAGAATGTTGTCGACGAGTGTCGTGGCAAGATGAAGAAGCTAGAGTTACCAGAACCGATCGATACTGCTCAGAAAGATGCTGAAGACCTGTCGGCAATTCTAGCCACAATCGAGGCAATTCCTCAGGAAGAACTGTCGCCGCGAAATCAACTGGCTCGTGATGCAAGCACCATCAAGCAACAGGCTAAGGTAACCGTTTTTACTAGTTTTTCTTCATTATTTAGGTTTTGATAGAGGGGAAAGCATTTCTGGAATGATTTTAGGAGCAACTTTCTACACTGCGAAAAGCTCTTGACGATGAAGAAAAGGCTCGTGAAAGACAGGACGAGGTGAAGAACAGATTGTCAGCCATTGCCGACAGCCTAAACAAGGTTGATCCGCAAAATGTTGAATCTGCGCAGCAGCTGGTTTCAAGCCTTGAGCCTGAACTGCAGAAGCTGACTGGCATCGCTGACACATGTAATGAATTCGCTAACACTTCATCTCCTGTTGTGAGCCACGATGATCTCGACAAAACGCTTCCTGATCAAGTACGGGAATTGCAGAAGAAGTGTGAAGATGTGAAGACAAAGGCCGAACAACAAGCAAAGTTGAACGCCGTCGCACCTGAAATCTTGATGATCTCGGAAAGTTTGCAGCAGCAACCGGAAGAGATCCCATCAAATCTCAACGAACAACAATCTGTACTTGAAGATCTCGAATCAAAGAAGCAACGCCTCGAAAACCTCTTGCAGACCATACCAGCCGGCGATGCAACGGAGGAGTTGAGGCAAAAGAGCGCATGGGATTTGTCAAGACTGAAAGACCTTCTGAAGAGACTTGGCGACTCAGTCGGCGACAAGCTGGCTGCGTTAGCCGCTTTCAATGCCGCACGCAAGGATGCTGAAGATCAGCTTCTTGCCATCACTGGTCCTGTGTCTGAAGAGAAGACACCTGACGAATTGAAGAAGGACGAAGAATCGTTAGCTAGATTACAGCAAAATATCTCACAACTCAACCGTGATGGTCTGGACGACGAACAGAGAGACGAACATGCTCAACTGCTCGACCGTATCAACAAGACACTTGATGTTCTCAAGGTTTGTCGTATTTTCATCGTTTATCTATGTATCTGTATTGATTTTCACGATTTTCATTCCTATAGCAACTTACTTGCTTGCTTTGATATCCGTAAGGCTTAGCACTGAACAGTAGAGATCCTCTGAAAATCTAATCACTAGCGTTGGACTGAATTCGACTATGTTCATCTAGACGAGAGAAAAATGTTGCAAGAGTGAGAGTGTGCAGTGAGTGAGTCAGAAATTAGCTATCAATTCCCACTTTTATGGACTTTTCGGTTCATTTTCATTTCTTGCATAACCGTCAGGGCGCTCGCACTTGCAGGATTCTACTAGTTACCGTGTGTTTTTAGCAGCGTCGAAGTGCACTGGAGGACGAACTTTCTAAACGAGCAGCCGAACAACAACTGGCAGATACCATCACACCGATATCCACACGATTAGTCCAACTTGTCAACGATGCTAATCGGCTGTTGGGAGATGCAGAAGGAGTACCAGCACAATATAGACCAACTGCAGAAGATTTGGCTGATGAATGCAAGAAGGCCGAAACTCTTCTGCAGGATGCACCAAAATCGCATCCTTCTGTGCAAGCCCTCGAAGCAGTCCTATCTCCCGCTCAAAGCATGATCCCTGTCTTGCAAGAACGCGCCAACAACTGGGATGCATTTGTGCGCATAAGAGAAGAAGCGGACATTGAACTGGACAAATTGCGAAAGCCACTCGACGAAGTCTTGGCAAAACCAAGAAGATCTACCAATGACGCTAAGAAAGACTTCGATGTTATTTCTGAGGAGAGGAAAAAGACGAATATTCTCAACGACAAAGTTCGTCAACTTCAACAGCTTTCTGAACTTCTCGATCCTCTTGAGAGCGCCTATGCCGACGTTCGATTCATCGACGTTGACGCAGAACAGATGGAGAAGCAGTATGATGACGTACTGAATGAGATGTCATCTGAAATCGAGGACGAGAATCTGCTCTGTGACTCTGTAGATCACTTCAACACCGAGATGAATTCTATCTCTGATCTGCTATCCAAAGAGCCCACCAAAGAGAATATTGCAAATGTCGAACAATTCCAACTTCCGGCACTTCGAGCACAACTAGCGATGCTGAAGGAGAAACAAGACGAGGCAAATCATGCTCGTAAGCATGTGGATCCAGACTCCTCTCGCTTCGCTGCCCTAGAAGATCGTATGAAGAGCCTTGACTCGATGCTAGAAGATGCCAAGAAAGCCACTGAGAAGGACGAACAGGAGCGTATCATCGTCATGATTACTGTACGACTCTCGCAACTTGAAACGCTTCCTCTCCATGAGCTTACCGAAGATTCACTGAATGAGGTGGAGAACCAACTTCAGAATCTTCCTAAGGACAAGGCTGAACAGCTACAGAAGCAAATCGAGGACTTGCGAAATGCCAAGAAGCAACAGGATGACACTATTCGTGACACTGCTCAACGCTTGGCACAAATCGAAGATGCAATTGCTGCACTTCCAACAGCTCAAGACATTCCGACACTCGAAGACAAACTTGCACGAATGCGTGAAATTCGCGAAAGTCTACTGAATTTGCCGATTACTGCTGAGAAGGATGTTGACGATAGGGCAGAGAATGATAGGAAGAAAGTCGACGAAATGACGAAACATGATGAAGAACAACTTCAGAATATGTTGACTGAACGCGATCTTCGCAACACTGCGGTTCAATCGCTTGATCAACTCGAACAAGACGTTGCGGACATCGAACAAAGCTTGCCTGTTCCATCGACATCCTCTAATGATGTTATAGCGTTCCAGCAGAATAGAATACCAAAACTGACAGCAAGAGTAGACGCGATCGCTGACATTCCTGCTGACTTACTGCCAAAGAAGGAAGAACTTTCGCATAGAATCGATGACGTCAATAAGAAATTGGACGATCAAGTTAATGACCTGAAACGATTCGAAGACAAGACCATCGAACTACAGAATGTTGTCGACGAGTGTCGTGGCAAGATGAAGAAGCTAGAGTTACCAGAACCGATCGATACTGCTCAGAAAGATGCTGAAGACCTGTCGGCAATTCTAGCCACAATCGAGGCAATTCCTCAGGAAGAACTGTCGCCGCGAAATCAACTGGCTCGTGATGCAAGCACCATCAAGCAACAGGCTAAGGTAACCGTTTTTACTAGTTTTTCTTCATTATTTAGGTTTTGATAGAGGGGAAAGCATTTCTGGAATGATTTTAGGAGCAACTTTCTACACTGCGAAAAGCTCTTGACGATGAAGAAAAGGCTCGTGAAAGACAGGACGAGGTGAAGAACAGATTGTCAGCCATTGCCGACAGCCTAAACAAGGTTGATCCGCAAAATGTTGAATCTGCGCAGCAGCTGGTTTCAAGCCTTGAGCCTGAACTGCAGAAGCTGACTGGCATCGCTGACACATGTAATGAATTCGCTAACACTTCATCTCCTGTTGTGAGCCACGATGATCTCGACAAAACGCTTCCTGATCAAGTACGGGAATTGCAGAAGAAGTGTGAAGATGTGAAGACAAAGGCCGAACAACAAGCAAAGTTGAACGCCGTCGCACCTGAAATCTTGATGATCTCGGAAAGTTTGCAGCAGCAACCGGAAGAGATCCCATCAAATCTCAACGAACAACAATCTGTACTTGAAGATCTCGAATCAAAGAAGCAACGCCTCGAAAACCTCTTGCAGACCATACCAGCCGGCGATGCAACGGAGGAGTTGAGGCAAAAGAGCGCATGGGATTTGTCAAGACTGAAAGACCTTCTGAAGAGACTTGGCGACTCAGTCGGCGACAAGCTGGCTGCGTTAGCCGCTTTCAATGCCGCACGCAAGGATGCTGAAGATCAGCTTCTTGCCATCACTGGTCCTGTGTCTGAAGAGAAGACACCTGACGAACTGAAGAAGGACGAAGAATCGTTAGCTAGATTACAGCAAAATATCTCACAACTCAACCGTGATGGTCTGGACGACGAACAGAGAGACGAACATGCTCAACTGCTCGACCGTATCAACAAGACACTTGATGTTCTCAAGGTTTGTCGTACTTCCAACTGTTTATTTGCAATTTTTTGTGTCTCTTTCTTCCCTAGAGAAACATCTATTTTTTTATGTTTACTTTTATCGTGGAAAGAAGCATCCCTCGAGCTTAAGCGAATCACTACTCTTTTGAAGTTCAACGTGGACTATCGCATTAAAGGCAATGTCCGCTCAAAAAGTCATTTTTGAAATATTGCGCTTAGCCGGGCCTATTCGCTCTGCTGAATCTAAAAATCCATGTTGGAGCGCGAAAATGACGAAAAAGAACTCTAACGCAGGAGGAACCTAGCAGGTGAGCGGGGTCCTCCTCACTGTGATTCACGCTCCCGGCTTCTGTAGTGATCTTCTCGGATGCGATTTCGAGTCACGCGTTTGCACTTGGCTGGTGGAGAGTCGGCTCGGCTAACGGAATCGAGAAGATTGCTCCGGAAGCTGGGAGCATGTATCCACAGTGGGGAAGACCCTCCCTCCTGCGTCCGAGGCCTTTTCGCCGTTTTCGCGCTCTCCAGTGTGGTTTCGGATTCAGCATAGCGAATAGCTCGGTTAAGCACAAAATCCCAAAATCGATTTTTTGCCCAGGCACTGCCTTTGAGGCATCTCAAAATGAGGATACCTGGGCCCTAGGTCTTAACCGTTTTTCCAGTTCTCAGCATTCATTGATTTCAGCTGCAAGCGATTAGATGGGGGGACGCCCATTACTTGTGGGTGTCAATTAGAAACTGCCGCGACGCGACGTCACAGTTACTCGGGCGAGAGGCAGCAGGGCCACAGAAAAGACCCCGAGGAATTGGTTGGGGGTCAAGTTATTGCAGTGAACAAAAAGTTCACATTTCCCGATCAGAAACATGACAATTTCTATATTTCCTTTCTCTATCTTACCTTGCAAGTTTTGTGGCCAAATATTCATCAAACAATGAAAACTGATGTAGTATTGTAAAAACCTTTAAAAAAAGGAACAGTTAGCCCAAGATGGTTAGTCCATGCTTTGTAAGCCTGGTGCATGTTTTTTCTTCGGCGGGCGTCTCTGCTTCTCCTTGTTATCTTCCTTCACTAGGCACAAGTTAATGTACAAAGGCACCTTCCACTCTCTTGACTCATAGCTGGGGAGATCTTTTGCTATACCACGTTGGATTCCTCATCGAGTAGTTTCCCAACTCACGCGCTTCAGGTTCCCTCCAAAGCGAGCACCTAGTTCCAAAATAATGAATGACGGAGACTCAAAGGTCACAACTCCTGGCAGAGGTCTGCTCGCTTAGCGCTTTCCATTTGACGCACTTTGACGCGGCGGTCATTGCACATACTGCGTAACGGTTATGTTTGACAAGTGCAAGCTCCTCCAAACTTGCTTGCTCCTGAGAGACTTTCCGGAAATTTTGGTGCTTGAACTTCTTATTCAAAATCAGAGCAAAGGGTGAGATGACAGCAATTTTCATTCGAAATGGGTGGATACTGCCGCCCGCTCACGATCAAGTTCTTTTTCCAGTTTCTATCATTTCTAATGAAAGATATTTTGCAAAGTCAACGACAGTTGCAACGTATCGGTAGATAATATGGTCTGTTATGGTATCCTATCTTCGAGTGTAGAGCCGCACTTTAATCTTTCGAGGCAAACACGGCAAGAAATTTGCGTGCAACTCTTTGCCGTAAGCTTGACTTAAGAATTGCTTCGCGAAGCATACGCGCAGTAATGCGCACAGGTCTGTTCGTGTCTACGCTTGGAAATAGTTTAGTATTTTTGCAGTCATTCTAAGAATGTATATTCAAAACAACTGGCAAAGTTCTAGTCTCTAAGAAATAGGACCCACCGGAGGAAGCATCGCCGTAAACGAGCTGACACAATTATTTGAGAGAAATTCACTCGTAGCTTCAGAGGTGCTGCTTGTGCTTCAATTTTTCCAGTCGCAAAATTCCACATATCCGAATCCAAAGACTGTAAAAAAGGCCATTCCGAGTAATAATTCAAGTGCAGAGTGATTAACTCCGATGATAAGTCGAAAAATTTGAACTTAGTTCTTCACGAATTCAATATTCAAGTCATTTTATTATCTACGCAAAACCTCCAATCACATATGCTCACGAAGTGGATTTCTGATAATCATCAACCTCGCTCAAATGTCTTGTGCTGATCAAAAAAAGTACGAATGTTCAGCTCGGTCCGATTTTTGACCTACGATAAACACTGAACTCATAGTTCTTGTCTGATTTTCGATTGCGGAAAGTCGATTCAGGGATTTTTCTCACTGGAGCATCCAGGCATTCAGTAAGCATTTTACAAGACATAAGACCTCAATGGATCTAGAGAGCGGGGTCAAATTCACACACCTCGTCAATTGGCTCTTGTCTCATCGCCCATTCTCTTGAAGGAGTCTTTCCAAATCACATGCGAACTTTCTATCATCGAAACCCTAGTTGGTAAAACAAGCTTTTTGCGGTGGACATAAATCCAGAATTACTGTTGAATCAGCATCGTTGCGAAGCTAGATTGTGCAACGTGATCAAACATCGTCTCAAAATGTAGGTTTCACATTCAAGATTTCCAATAAGAAAACTTAGGGGGCACTTAGGCAACTAAGACATTGTTAGAGCTAGATCGCGTACGTTTTATTCGAAGGCAAAATGTTTACTTTAGGGTACTGCTTCTAGTTCTCCTTGTCTAGCAGACAACTCCAAAACGCGGCACTCGTGCGACAGTATCACGCGTGCTCAGTTTTTCGCACACCTGCCTATTTCACTTCCTGTCACATCGAAGCGGATCCCTTTCACATTCGCACGGAAGCCGTTGCGAGTGTGAAAGGGATCCTTTACGAAGGGTCTATGGAAAAGTTTAGACATTAATAGCGAGAGAGACTCGAATGATAAGTGATGGATTCAGAGGACGGAAATTAGTTTGAAAAAAACTGAGACTGACTTCTTACTTGAACTCAATATCAATGCGAGATGCACAGTTCCCAGTGAAAATAATGCAATACTGTGATGCAAGCTGTTTATCAATATCTGTTTCAGCAGCGTCGGGGCGCATTAGAGGACGAATATGCGAAACGAGCAGCCGATCAACAATTAACAGATGCCATCGCTCCAGTATCCACACGATTAGTCCAACTTGTCAAAGATGCTAATCAGCTGCTGGGAGATGTAGAAGGAGTACCGGCACAGTATAGACCAACTGCCGAAGATTTGGCTGATGAATGCAAGAAGGCCGAAACTCTTCTGCAGGATGCACCAAAATCGCATCCTTCTGTGCAAGCCCTCGAAGCAGTCCTATCTCCTGCAGAAAGCATGATCAAGATCTTGCAAGAACGTGCCAATAATTGGGATACTTTTGTACAACTGAGGGATGAAGCGGATATTGAACTAAGCAAATTGAGAGAACCGCTTGACGAGGTATTGGCGAAACCACGAAGAACTATCAACGACGCAAACAGAGATTTTGATCGATTGTCTGAAGAAAGAAAGAAGACAGATGGCCTTGATGACAAAGTCCTTATACTCCAACAGCTTTCTGAGCTATTTGATCCTCTCGAAAGCCCCTATGCAGACGTTCGCTTTATCGACGTTGATAGGGAACAACTGGAAAAACAATATGATGATGTCATGTGTGATTTATCAGCGGAAATTGAAGATGAAAAGCTTCTGCGTGACTCTATGGATCACCTCAACACCGAAATTAGCTCTATTTCCGATCTGCTATCCACAGAGCCCGGTAAAGAGAATATTGAAAATGCTGATCAATTCCAACTTCCGGCACTTCGAGCACAACTAGCGATGCTGAAGGAGAAACAAGACGAGGCAAATCATGCTCGTAAGCATGTGGATCCAGACTCCTCTCGCTTCGCTGCCCTAGAAGATCGTATGAAGAGCCTTGACTCGATGCTAGAAGATGCCAAGAAAGCCACTGAGAAGGACGAACAGGAGCGTATCATCGTCATGATTACTGTACGACTCTCGCAACTTGAAACGCTTCCTCTCCATGAGCTTACCGAAGATTCACTGAATGAGGTGGAGAACCAGCTTCAGAATGTTCCTAAGGACAAGGCTGAACAGCTACAGAAGCAAATCGAGGACTTGCGAAATGCCAAGAAGCAACAGGATGACACTATTCGTGACACTGCTCAACGTTTGGCACAAATCGAAGATGCAATTGCTGCACTTCCAACAGCTCAAGACATTCCGACACTCGAAGACAAACTTGCACGAATGCGTGAAATTCGCGAAAGTCTACTGAATTTGCCGATTACTGCTGAGAAGGATGTTGACGATAGGGCAGAGAATGATAGGAAGAAAGTCGACGAAATGACGAAACATGATGAAGAACAACTTCAGAATATGTTGACTGAACGCGATCTTCGCAACACTGCGGTTCAATCGCTTGATCAACTCGAACAAGACGTTGCGGACATCGAACAAAGCTTGCCTGTTCCATCGACATCCTCTAATGATGTTATAGCGTTCCAGCAGAATAGAATACCAAAACTGACAGCAAGAGTAGACGCGATCGCTGACATTCCTGCTGACTTACTGCCAAAGAAGGAAGAACTTTCGCATAGAATCGATGACGTCAATAAGAAATTGGACGATCAAGTTAATGACCTGAAACGATTCGAGGACAAGACCATCGAACTACAGAATGTTGTCGACGAGTGTCGTGGCAAGATGAAGAAGCTAGAGTTACCAGAACCGATCGATACTGCTCAGAAAGATGCTGAAGACCTGTCGGCAATTCTAGCCACAATCGAGGCAATTCCTCAGGAAGAACTGTCCCTTAGAGGACAGCTGGGTGAAGATGCAAGCACAATCAGGCAACAGACAAAGGTAGTTTAATTAGCTATTTCTATGTAAGATATATTTAGAAATAACATTTCAGGAGCAACTTTCTACACTGCGAGAAGCTCTTGACGATGAAGAAAAGGCTCGTGAAAGGCAGGACGAGGTGAAGAACAGATTGTCAGCCATTGCTGACAGCCTGAACAAGGCTGATCCAGAGAATTTCGAGTCTGCTTTGCAGCTAGTTTCAAGCCTTGAGCCTGAACTGCAGAAGCTGACTGGCATCGCTGACACATGTAATGAATTCGCTAACACTTCATCTCCTGTTGTGAGCCACGATGATCTCGACAAAACGCTTCCTGATCAAGTACGGGAATTGCAGAAGAAGTGTGAAGATGTGAAGACAAAGGCCGAACAACAAGCAAAGTTGAACGCCGTCGCACCTGAAATCTTGATGATCTCGGAAAGTTTGCAGCAGCAACCGGAAGAGATCCCATCAAATCTCAACGAACAACAATCTGTACTTGAAGATCTCGAATCAAAGAAGCAACGCCTCGAAAACCTCTTGCAGACCATACCAGCCGGCGATGCAACGGAGGAGTTGAGGCAAAAGAGCGCATGGGATTTGTCAAGACTGAAAGACCTTCTGAAGAGACTTGGCGACTCAGTTGGCGACAAGCTGGCTGCGTTAGCCGCTTTCAATGCCGCACGCAAGGATGCTGAAGATCAGCTTCTTGCCATCACTGGTCCTGTGTCTGAAGAGAAGACACCTGACGAACTGAAGAAGGACGAAGAATCGTTAGATAGATTACAGCAAAATATCTCACAACTCAACCGTGATGGTCTGGACGACGAACAGAGAGACGAACATGCTCAACTGCTCGACCGTATCAACAAGACGCTTGATGAATTAAAGGTATGTTGTTTTTCTCCTTGTTCCTAACGATACAAATATACAACTCATGAAAAGAGCATTTTTCCCATTCCGTCACGTGACCATCTGACCTGAATGTTCAGTTCTCTTTTTCACTGCTTTTTGGCTTTGAAATCAAGATGATTTGAAGGATGCTCTAAAACTTCCGGTTTAATGAAGGATTTGGGCGGTGCCTTGAGTAAGTGGTTAAGGAGCCCATTATCGCAGAACACCAATGTATCAACGTCGAACTTCTTTTGCGATTTCTCTTTTCTATGCTGCACCATTTAGAATCTAGTAAAAAGGCGTCTGTTCATCCAATGGTGTGACAACCAGAAAAATAAGAGGTCTGAGACCTTTCTCTGCCCAAGTTGCACTCGCTTAGTTGGCATGCTTCTGCAGTGATTTACTGAAATAGATTACCCTATTTTCAGGTGTATAAGCCGCAACCTTTTCACTCTAAGGTCGCACACGTCAAAAAACTGCCTGTTACGATGGGGCGCGTTAAGTGAGAGCAATGTGCGAGAAAGCGACTGCTTCGCGAGGCACATGCGCAGCGGCACGACTATGTCTGCTCGCGTTTAGAGCAAAAGGGTGCGGCTTATACTTCTAGATTTGAGAAAGAAGACTATGCGCTTTACTATAATGCAAAAACGGCGGAAGTAGGAGCTGTAGAAAAGAATCACTCAAATCCTGAATTTTTTGTGTGGTGTTTCCAATAATCTGAAACTTGTATAGAAATGGTTTAGGCTTCTGGCTTGCTCTCTTCATCTGAGCAAGAAGCGCGTTGACTGAGCTTTTCTTTGGAAAGTTATGATTTTCGTCCAAGCAGTATGTACAAAACGGCAAATTGGATTTTTGGCATTTTTCTCGAAACAACTTTTGATAGAAACCCTTAATCAGCACAAAAGCTCCTAGGGAAGAAAGAGCAGGTAGTAATACTCGTAATACCAACTGGATTCGATTTTATGACAAGTTCAGATCTTTGGCAACCCTACACAGAAAACTCAAACTCTGATAATTTTGTTCCCCACAGAAAAATCAAAGCTTGAGTAATTTTGTTATGAAGCTTCTTTCTTTGGGTGTTTGCATAAGTCTTCCAGATGAATTTGTGAAGCATGACTTCCTATTTCAAGTGTAACTAGAGTTGTGCAATTTCATGAAACTAACAAGTTCTGAACTCTTGAAAATGGTGCGAATGAATTCTCTGGCCAATCAAATGGAAGCGTAAACCTTGGGAATGAGCTAGGAATGGGGATTTCAACATTCCCAATGTTTGTTGTTTGTTCTCTTAGTCGGAAAAACCGCTTTGAATGCTAGCTGCTAGCTGAATTTCACAGTAACGTGATACTCAGATTTTTTGTGAAAATGTCCGTTATAAGCTAACTTGGTCGTACCAGATCCCCACCTGTGCCTACTTTCGCATTTTAAATTTGAAGGAAAAGCCTAGTCTTCTATTTATAAAGTAGAAGAATTTCACTCCGAGAACTCCTTTTACGACATGTCAAAGGCACTGTACATCCTAAGTTGAGGATGTTGAGCTTTTGGCAGCTTATAAAAGTAGGGCCCCTATCAATCCAATGCCCCCCAAGTCGCGGCGCAAAATGCCGCTTCGGAAGCGAGAAAATCTGTTCGGAATAGCGAAGATGCACGAGGACCCCCATCCATGCCCGCCCATTTGTGCGCGCCCATCCAATCACCATCCCGGAAAGCCGGCCTGTGGGTCCTCTGGAACGGGGATTCTCGGGATTTTCGAGCATTCTCGACTTAGACATTCTCGGAATTAGGGGCATGAGAAGGCCCTGAAACGACAAAAACGTGGAAGTCGAAAATCTGGGTAGACGGTGCCTTTAACTCATATTCATTCCTCATCGGGAATCAAAATCTCCCCTGAATTTTTCAAAAGGTCTTAAATACAGAGTGGGTAGATGCCTTTTCTCATTTTGCGACATTTGATAATTATGAGGATAATTTGTGCATATGCCTCAGATTACCTACGTAAATTGCTCCGTTAATTTATTCGGTTCGAAAACTTCCCTTCATCTGTGGAAAACACGGCATACGAATATTATCAACAAACAGATAAATAATGTTTTCTAGCATCGTCGAATTGCCCTGGAGGACGAACTCTCGAAACGAGCAGCCGAACAGGAACTGGCAGATACCATCACACCGATATCCGCACGATTACTTCAATTAGTCAACGATGCTAACGGGCTATTGGGAGATGTAGAAGGAGTACCAGCACAATATAGACCAACTGCAGAAGATTTGGCTGATGAATGCAAGAAGGCCGAAACTCTTCTGCAGGATGCACCAAAATCGCATCCTTCTGTGCAAGCCCTCGAAGCAGTCATATCATCCGCTCAAAGCATGATCCCAGTCTTGCAAGAACGCGCCAACAACTGGGATACGTTTGTAGGAATGAGGGATGAGGCGGACACAGATCTGAGTGATATGAGAGAGCCACTTGACGAAGTGACAGCAAAACCGCGAAGATCTATCAATGACGCTAAAAAAGACTTCGAACTATTATCTGAAAAGAGGAAGAAAGCAGATGTTCTTAGCGACAAAATTCAGCAACTTCAACAGCTCTCTGAGCTTCTCGATCCTCTCGAAATTCCCTACGCAGACATACGTTTCATAGACGTCGACAGAGAGCAACTTGAGAAGCAGTACGACGACGTACTATGCGATTTATCAGCGGAAATTGAAGATGAGAACCTTGTATGCGACTCTGTAGATCACTTCAACAACGAAATAAATTTCATTGCTGATATGCTATCCAGAAAGCCCACCAAAGAGGACTTGCAAAACGTTGGACAATTCCAGCTTCCAGCACTTCAAGCACAACTAGCAATGCTGAGGGAGAAACATGATGAGGCAAACCATGCTCGCAAGCATGTGGATCCAGATTCCTCTCGCTTCGCTGCCTTAGAAGATCGTATGAAATGGGTTGCAACGCTGTTAGAAGACGCAGAAAAAACTGCCGAGAAGGATGAACTAGAGCGTATCATCATTATGATCACCGTCCGACTGTCGCAACTCGAAGCGCTTCCTCTTCATGAGCTTGCCGAAGATTCACTGAACGAAGTGGAGAACCAACTTCAGAATCTTCCTAAGGACAAGGCTGAACAGCTACAGAAGCAAATCGAAGACTTGCGGAATGCCAAAAAGCAACAGGATGACACCATTCGTGATGCTGTCCAGCGCTTGGCACAAATCGAAGATGCAATTGGTGCACTTCCAACAGCTCAAGACATTCCGACACTCGAAGACAAACTTGCACGAATGCGTGAAATTCGCGAAAGTCTACTGAATTTGCCGATTACTGCTGAGAAGGATGTTGACGATAGGGCAGAGAATGATAGGAAGAAAGTCGACGAAATGACGAAACATGATGAAGAACAACTTCAGCACATGCTGACTGAACGCGATCTTCGCAACACTGCGGTTCAATCGCTTGATCAACTCGAACAGGACGTTGCGGACATCGAACAAAGCTTACCTGTTCCATCGACATCCTCTAATGATGTTATAGCGTTCCAGCAGAATAGAATACCAAAACTGACAGCAAGAGTAGACGCGATCGCTGACATTCCTGCTGACTTACTGCCAAAGAAGGAAGAACTTTCGCACAGAATCGATGACGTCAATAAGAAATTGGACGATCAAGTTAATGACCTGAAACGATTCGAAGATAAGACCATCGAACTACAGAATATTGTCGACGAGTGTCGTGGCAAGATGAAGAAGTTAGAGTTACCAGAACCAATCGAAACTGCTCAGAAAGATGCTGAAGACCTGTCAGCAATTCTGGCCACAATCGAGGCAATTCCTCAGGAAGATCTGTCCCTTAGAGGACAGCTGGGTGAAGATGCAAGCACAATCAGGCAACAGACAAAGGTAGTTTAATTAGCTATTTCTATGTAAGAAATATTTGAAATTAACATTTCAGGAGCAACTTTCTACACTGCGAGAAGCTCTTGACGATGAAGAAAAGGCTCGTGAAAGACAGGACGAGGTGAAGAACA
Organism: Cylicocyclus nassatus; assembly: GCA_958299035.1. Classification (NCBI taxonomy): domain Eukaryota; kingdom Metazoa; phylum Nematoda; class Chromadorea; order Rhabditida; family Strongylidae; genus Cylicocyclus; species Cylicocyclus nassatus. The sequence continues at coordinate 10,238,589 of CATQJL010000112.1, read as the reverse complement.
GATTGTCAGCCATTGCCGACAGCTTGAACAAGGTTGATCCAGAGAACTTCGAGTCCGCTTTGCAGCTGGTTTCTAGCCTTGAGCCTGAACTGCAGAAGCTGACTGGCATCGCTGACACATGTAATGAATTCGCTAACACTTCATCTCCTGTTGTGAGCCACGATGATCTCGACAAAACGCTTCCTGATCAAGTACGGGAATTGCAGAAGAAGTGTGAAGATGTGAAGACAAAGGCCGAACAACAAGCAAAGCTGAACGCCGTCGCACCTGAAATCTTGATGATCTCGGAAAGTTTGCAGCAGCAACCGGAAGAGATCCCATCAAATCTCAACGAACAACAATCTGTACTTGAAGATCTCGAATCAAAGAAGCAACGCCTCGAAAACCTCTTGCAGACCATACCAGCAGGCGATGCAACGGAGGAGTTGAGGCAAAAGAGCGCATGGGATTTGTCAAGACTAAAAGACCTTCTGAAGAGACTTGGCGACTCAGTTGGCGACAAGCTGGCTGCGTTAGCCGCTTTCAATGCCGCACGCAAGGATGCTGAAGATCAGCTACTTGCCATCACTGGTCCTGTGTCTGAAGAGAAGACACCTGACGAACTGAAGAAGGACGAAGAATCGTTAGCTAGATTACAGCAAAGTATCTCACAACTCAACCGTGATGGTCTGGACGACGAACAGAGAGACGAACATGCTCGACTGTTGGATCGTATCAATAATACACTTGATGTTCTCAAGGTTTGTGATTTTCTACCACACCATATATCTGCGCTTCATTTTTCAACAAGGACAATTTCGAACAAGTAACTTTGAGTGACCCTTAGGGCACCGATATGCCTATCGCGGGTTACTTTGAAATTATAAAGCGCGTTGATAGAGAAAGAAGGAATATGGCATTTTTTCTGCTTATTCCAACCAATATACTCCTACTGTTCGATGCTTTTGATTCACGATGTTCAAGCACAACGATGATTCAAATAAAACCAAAAATTGCGAAACTTCTAAGATTATTTCTCTCATGGAATGTGAATTAGTAGCCAAAAGAGTTTTCGAAGCTTCTTTACTCCTGAACTCATCTGCACTTGTGCACTCTTTGAACATAATCGAAAAGCAGTTCAACATTTTTCTTGAGAGCAGTGGCTCGCAAAACCCAGCAGTGCGCTTTCTTTTCCTTAGCAGATGCGTCTAGACCAGAGCTGTGCTTGAAAGGTAAAAAAGGGCTTTTTATGGCGTTTTCCGGCCCCGGAAATTGCTGAGGAGGCTGGAGCGGAGATTCCCGCCAAAAACGGTGACGGCTGCAAGACTATAACACCACTCATTTTGGTGGCAATTGGCTGATTGGCCCAGGCAGCCGATCGCGACTCGGCTGCGGGAACATCTGCTCCAGCCTCTTCAGTAATCTCCAAGGTCGGAGAACGCAATAAAAAGTACTTTTTTGACTTTCAAAACACAGCTCTAACCTAAACGCATCCAGAAGGTCAAGGAGAAGCAGAAAGCGAGCAGTTACAATTTTCCCGAGCCACTGCCTTCTAGCGAGATAGGCGAGCGGCGACTGGCAAATGCTCTTGATTATTGGCAGGGCGCCTCATCTGCAGTATTTTTATATAAACTTTTACTTGCATTCTAGCATATTACTGAGCTTATGAGGAAAGGCACCGAACTTAATTTGACCCTTTAAAATGGCATATGTTCAGAATCAGCTTAAAACACTGATTATGCTGTCCGTACTTCGAAGCGTCACTTTAAGTATGCGTTATTGACAACTGAATAAAGAGAAGGATTGTAGATAGGAAACCGCCTGAAAAAGGTGGTGAGATATCAAAACAACATCTGAGTCATCTGGTGCTGGTAGGGAACATTATGCATTCAGATCGCTAATTAGATGGTCAACAATACATCAGTGTATTGTCGAACACGTAAATTTTGCTCGGAAAGAACTCATAAGACCTCAGACAGAGTTCACGCGCTTTGATCGTCGCGATTCAGTCGCTGCGATTTCCATTCATTTTCATTTTACATTCAAAAATTTCGGGCTGGAAAAGCGTCACAACCGAAGTGGAAGCTGGTCGGCATGCAATGAACTCGTAACAGTTGTCTTGTCGCGATCAAATCGCGACGATCAAATCGCGTGAACACTGTCCGAGGCCTCGAAAAACTACAGACGGCAAAATGTAAAATTAGACGGGCATAGAGCGCTAAGCCTAGTGTTTGCAGCCTAGTGCATAGCCACACTCAAGAACTACCCATTTCGCAGTTTCTGGTATACAGAGCAAGATCTAACATCCAAATATAATAGAACGCACATTTGCCCCACAATACTTTTACTGTGGTGCACAATACTTTTACTGCGAAGTACGCCCTTTTTTAGCCTACTAATTCGAAAGTAGTACTATAATCAATATCAAAAAATATTCTATTGCATTTTACAAGCAAATTTGGTGAAAATGGCTAACAAATAACCTTGTGCATGTTTTAGCAGCGTCGAAGCGTTCTAGAGGATGAACATGCGAAACGAGTCGCCGAACAACAACTAGAAGATACTATCACACCGATATCCACACGACTGATCCAACTCGTCAGTGATGCCAATCAGCTGTTAGGAGATGCAGAAGGAGTACCAGCACAATATAGACCAACTGCAGAAGAGTTGGCTAACGAATGCAAAAAAGCCGAAACTCTTTTACAGGATGCACCGAAATCCCATCCTTCTGTGCAAGCCCTTGAAGCAGTACTATCTCCTGCCCAAAGTATTCTTAATATCATGCAAGAGCGTGCTGACATCTGGGAGAGGTTCGCAAAACTGAGAGAAGAAGCAGACACCGAACTGAGCAGACTCAGAGAATCACTTGACGAAGTGCTTCGGAAACCAAGAAGACCAATAAATGATGCCAAAAAAGATTTTGGTGCGCTGTCCGAACAAAGGGATAAGAGCGATATCAACAACAAAATTCGTCAATTACAACAGCTATGTGAATCACTAAGTCCACTTGAAAGCCCCTATGCAGATGTTCGCTTTATCGACGTTGATTCAGAGCAACTGCAAAAACAGTATGAAGACGTGATGACTGATTTATCTGCGGAAATAGCTGAGGAAGACCTTCTTTGTGACTCAGTAGATCACTTCAATAACGAGTTGAACTCGATCGCTGATCTCTTATCAAAAATGCCGGATAGCGAAGATATTGAGAATATTGAAAAATTCCAACTTCCTGCGCTCCGAGCTCAGCTGCTAATGCTAAAAGAGAAACATGACGAAGCAAATTATGCTCGAAAGCATGTGGATCCAGAGCCCTCTCGCATTAGCGTTTTAGAGGATCAAATGAAGGCAGCTGATTCACTGCTTGAAAACGCAAAGAAAACAGCTGAGAAGGACAAACAGGAACGTATCATCGTCATGATCACCGTACGACTTTCGGAACTTGAAACGCTTCCTCTCCATGAGCTTACCGAAGATTCACTGAATGAGATGGAGAACCAACTCCAGGATCTTCCTAAGGACAAGGCTGAACAGCTACAGAAGCAAATCGAGGACTTGCGAAATGCCAAGAAGCAACAGGATGACACTATTCGTGACACTGTTCAACGCTTGGCACAAATCGAAGATGCAATTGCTGCACTTCCAACAGCTCAAGACATTCCGACACTCGAAGACAAACTTGCACGAATGCGTGAAATTCGCGAAAGTCTACTGAATTTGCCGATTACCGCTGAGAAAGATGTTGACGATAGGGCAGAGAATAACAGGAAGAAAGTCGACGAAATGACGAAACATGATGAAGAACAACTTCAGCACATGCTGACTGAACGCGATCTTCGCAACACTGCGGTTCAATCGCTTGATCAACTCGAACAAGACGTTGCGGACATCGAACAAAGCTTGCCTGTTCCATCGACATCCTCTAATGATGTTATAGCGTTCCAGCAGAATAGAATACCAAAACTGACAGCAAGAGTAGATGCGATCGCTGACATTCCTGCTGATTTACTGCCAAAGAAGGAAGAACTTTCGCACAGAATCGATGACGTCAATAAGAAATTGGACGATCAAGTTAACGATCTGAAACGATTTGAAGATATGACCATCGAACTACAGAATGTTGTCGACGAGTGTCGTGGCAAGATGAAGAAGTTAGAGTTACCAGAACCAATCGAAACTGCTCAGAAAGATGCTGAAGACCTGTCAGCAATTCTGGCCACAATCGAGGCAATTCCTCAGGAAGAACTGTCGGCTCGAAATCAAGTGGCTCGTGATGCAAGTACCATCAAGCAACAAACAAAGGTAATTTTCGTTTGCTGTTTTCTGAGGTTGGTGCAAACTTGGTGCTCTTCTCTTGTGCATCGTTTTTTTTCTATAAAAATTGTTTCAAAGTGAATTTGAAGAAAAAACGAGTATTTTTGCATGTTCCTGTGCACATTCACTTCAAGGATTAAGCTCGGACATATTCTGTCGCCAATTTTGGTTAGGAAAAGAGATGCCAACAGCCAGTTCATGATCATAAAGGGTATCCTTATGACCATAGACTGGCTATGGTCATAAACATTTTGAAGGGGAAGGAGGTTCACCAATCGTGGCATATACCCTGCGAATTGTAGTTGATCTGAGGACTTGTCAACGCTGCATTTATTATTCGACGGATGCATCTCAATAAGTAGACCAAGGATTTATTGAGATGGGAGGATCTCTCCCTCACTATAAGAGAGATCCTCACGTTTTGACATCTTTCATCATAACTCATTTTCTCTCATTACGAGCAGAAACTTAATGCAATTCAGTGCTTGCTAGGATCGCAGTCCATAAAAACAACTTAGAAGGCAAACTCCCTTTTCTTCATTTCTTCTCTGTAGTGATTTCATTAGATGCCAAAATCCTCGTACACGACTCTTGTCAAAAATCAAAAACCGTCGAGATACACTCTTAACCGTTTACCACGCTCGTGTACATTTATGCTGTAGCTCGACGGTCAAGGTAGTGTCCCACGGTGCCGAAACCTGCCGACGACATTGGTACGTGCACAAATTGCCAGATATCGCAAAACTCTGATGCGCTTGAAAGCAGTGTCCTGGCAAGAAGTCGATTTTGAGATTTTTAGCTTACATGGGCCTGGTCGCCATCTGAATCCAAAAATCCACACTGTAGAGCGCGAAAACAGCGAAAGGAGCTCTAAAGTAGAAGGGGGCAGATGGGAGGGGCCTTCTACCCCTGAAGTCACTCTCCTAGTTTCAGGTGCAATCTTATCGGTTCCGATTTTAGGTTATGCGTTCGCGCTTGGCCGCCGGTGGCGATATTGGGGCGGGCGGCGGAAGCGAAGATCGTTCGCGAAGCTGGGAAAGTAACTTCACAGAGTGGAAAGCCCTGTCACCTGTTGATTCCCCTCCTACGTAACAGCTCTTTTTTGCTGTTTTCGCACTCTTCAGTGTGGATGTTCGGATTCAGCATAGCGAATAGCCCCAGTTGAGCAGAAAATCTCAAAATCGACTTCTTGCCCGAACACGGCCTTGAAGGCCCAGGACATAGGCCCTGAGCATACCTCTCGCGACTTTAGTCGCCACGCGATTTGCCCATTTGCCAGATCTCTCCGAATCCAACACTCGCAGACCACAAATGCTTGGTGTATTCAACTTTCAATAACCGACAGAGTGTGCTGTTTTCCATGTGCTCAGATTGAGTTTGCGACGATTTATAAGCAACTGGAGAATCGCCAAATCGCGTCGCGACTGAAATCTGTGAGGTATGCCCGGGGACATACGTGATTTCAGTCTGCGCGATTTGGCACGCAGAACTCTTCATCATTGGGTGTAAAAGCTGGGAAGAACTTTGCTGGGGAAAAATACGTGTTTGTGACAATAAACAAAAACTACGCGCCTGTGCATATGAAAGCTGCGCCCAGTAAATCCGTAAAGATCTGGCAAAATGCCAAGTCACAAAGTTTCAGCAATTTGACGAATCGATGGAGGTACAGTCGAGTAGACTTTCCGCTTAATATAGTGTGCTTGCACAGAAGGTGAAATTGCGGTAGATTTTGCGCGTGATCAGGTAGCTGCACCAGCACTGCCGGCATTTTGCGCGCGCACTTGGCCGGTGTCAAGGTCGAAGCTAATTCCGCACGCGCAAATTTCACCGCATTTCACCTTCTGTGCAAGCACACTATAATAAGCGGAAAATCTGCTCGACTAGTCTTGGGCCTATGACCGGCATTCCAGGGATAGCGATTTGTTCAATCGCAAGTATTGACAAGTGTCGTCACCAAAGGGGCCTAATTTACTGTCAGGGTGCGATATGTATAGGGCATTCGAAAGATCGTGACAATGGTGTGCCCGTGACACGCACGCATCTCCCTGCAACCGCATTTTCTTGGTTTTAATCTACTCGAATAGTTTTCCCGCTTAGTTATGATAGTACTTATACTGGAATTGACTGAGCATTGAGATGATGCCTTTTTGTATGAGGGTGTTATGCTCCTGTCGGCGCAAAGACCGCAGAATCCGTTGTCACGATTTTATAAATGAACCTTGTCAATATCCCATTCGGGCAAGTTTTCCATACAGCGTCCAAAGCATATGATGCGCGAACTCAATTTTGCCTGCGAGTTTGTCTGCACCTGGTCACCCGTCCAATCTCGCTTGACCACAAATTGTATAAAATAGCATGTTTCCATGAAGTGGCCGAAAACGTTAGTAAATCGAACGATCTATTCAATAGTCAAAACAAGGATCGATAATTTTATGGTGCAAGGAATTCGTCTGATTTGAGATTTGATCTAGCATAGTTATGAAAGTTACAAAAGTTTCAGAGCCCGTACTGGAGAGATCCGTTGAAACTTCTGTAATTTTAATAAACACATCAACTCAAATCTCTCGGACAAATCTCTTGCAACATAACAACCATCAAACCCTCGTTCCAGCTGAACGGACGATGCAAACTAACCCGATTTTGCCTGATTGGACTCTCGCGCGTTCAGGGCCCACGTTCGCGCATCATGTGCGCACGCGTCTGACTGGATTATGACGGGAACACTTGCCCAAACAAGAGATTGACACATACACCAAAGATCCATTAGCTTCTGTATGCAAAAAAAACACTGCTGTTGGAAACCTCCGGAGTGCTTGATTTAGAGAGAGACAGTAAATTCGAATCAAGTCTCATGAACATCTAACAACATAATAACTCCGCATAAAATTCTCACCCAAAACTCCATGCACGATATTCTCAGAATTCGAACGCTAGAAGATCATTCCCGGTTGAGATTGAAAAAAAGACAAAGACAAACGGTTATGCCAGCCCCATACTCACTGCACCTCTTTTACTGTGTCAAAAGAAATTTGTCTCCTCACACAGAAATATCTATTCAAAACAAACCTAGTATCAATCTTGAATACTGTTGTCATTCGTTCTTGGAAGTGGAAGATCATAAAATATATTTTAGGAGCAACTTTCTACACTGCGAAAAGCTCTTGGGGATGAAGAAAAGGCCCGTGAAAGGCAGGATGAACTGAAGAACAAATTGTCAGCCATTGCCGACAGTCTGAACAAGGTTGATCCAGAAAATTTCGAGTCTGCTTTGCAGCTAGTTTCAAGCCTTGAGCCTGAACTGCAGACGCTGTCTGGCATCGCTGACACTTGTGATCAATTCGCTAGCACTTCATCTCCTGTTGTGAGCCACGATGACCTCGACAAAACGCTTCCTGATCAAGTACGGGAATTGCAGAAGAAGTGTGAAGACGTGAAAACGAAGGCCGAACAACTAGCAAAGTTGAACGCTGTCGCACCTGAAATCTTGATGATCTCAGAAAGTCTGCAACAGCAGCCAGAGGAGATCCCATCAACTCTTGACGAACAGCAATCTGTACTTGAAGATCTCGAATCAAAGAAGCAACGCCTCGAAAACCTCCTGCAGACCATACCAGCCGGCGATGCAGCGGAGGAGTTGAGGCAAAAGAGCGCATGGGATTTGTCAAGACTGAAAGACCTTCTAAAGAGACTCGGCGACTCAGTCGGCGACAAGCTGGCTGCGTTAGCCGCTTTCAATGCCGCACGCAAGGATGCTGAAGATCAACTTCTTGCCATCACTAGTCCCGTGTCTGAAGAGAAGACACCTGACGAACTGAAAAAGGACGAAGAATCGTTAGCTAGATTACAGCAAAATATCTCACAACTTAACCGTGATGGTCTGGACGATGAGCAAAGAGACGAACATGCTCAACTGCTCGACCGTATCAACAAGACTCTTGATGTTCTCAAGGTTTGTCATATTTTCAACGTTTGCATTGATTTTCACGACTTCTCTCCTAGAGCAACTTTCAGCGAGCTCTGATATTCGTAAGGTTTAGCACTGAATGGAAGAGATCCTGGAAGAAAGATCCTTACCCTGAACTGAATACGATTACATTCTCTAGAGTAAAGAGCAGTGTTAGAGTGAGATTGTGGAGTGGGCCATATGTAGGTAGCAGTGGCGGACTGAGGGGGGGGGGGGAGGTAGCGAGGGGACAAGAGAATGGGTCGCGAAAATTTTGAAATTTACTTACGTGGGTTATAAAAGTGTGCAAGTGACTTGTTTAATTTTGTAAACAAAATAATTTTTAAAATTCTCTAAAAATTCAAATTAGCCTTGTGAAAAACTTTTTTCGAAGGCTTGGGGCCCGCAAAAATCTTGAGAAACACCCCTAAAATTTTTTTAGGAGGTGCGTATTTCCAAAGTACTTTATACATTCTCTATTCGTTGAACCTGGGCATTTCTAAAGGTGTATTCTGTAGTTTTCTGCGCAAGCTAAACTGTATCGTATCAAACCTGGGTGATACATGAAACTACAACATGTATGTCCCTGGCCCGCATGCATTCAGCAGCCTCTTCGATTATGTAGTAGAATGCGTTCGGCGCATGCCTGCAGAGGGCAATGAAGACGCCGAATCCTTTATCCTTTTCATCCTATATCCTCATTCTCCAGGAATTCTTCATTTACACAAACAGCCGTCACGGAGCTCGTTCACGCAATGATTAGCTAATTGCAGTGTTTTCAGCAGCGTCGAATTGCCCTAGAAGACGAACTTGCAAAACGGGCAGCCGAACAACAACTGGCAGATACTATCAAACCAATATACACGCGATTAGTCCAATTAGTCAGCGATGCTAAGCGGCTGTTGGAAGATGCAGAAGGAGTACCAGCACAATACAGACCAACTGCAGAAGATTTGACTGATGAATGCAAGAAGGCCGAAACTCTTCTGCAGGATGCACCAAAATCGCATCCTTCTGTGCAAGCCCTCGAAGCAGTCTTATCTCCTGCTGAAAGCATGTCTAAGGATCTGCAGGAGCATGCCAACAACTGGGACGCATTCTCAAGGTTGAGAGAGGAAGCGGACGTCGAACTCGGCAAGCTGAGGAAATCACTTGACGAAGTGTTGAGAAAGCCACGAAGAACGACAAACGACGCTCAGCAAGATTTTGATATGCTATCGGAAGAAAGAAAGAAAATTTATAATCTCAGTGACAAAATCCGTACACTTCAACAGCTTTCTGATCTACTCGAACCCCTGGAGAGCCCTCGTGCAGATGTTCGATTTATCGACGTCGATATCGAACAAATGGAGAAGCAGTACGATGACGTATTATGTGATTTATCAGCAGAAGTCGAAGACGAGAACCTTTTGAGTGATTCTGTGGATCACTTCATCAACGAGATTAACTCCATCTGCGATCAGCTATCTAAAGAGCTTACCAGAGAGAACCTCGAAAATATCGAGAAATTCCAGACTCCTGCTCTTCGAGCGCAATTAGCTATGTTGAAGGAAAAACAAGATGAAGCAAATCATTCCCGTAAACATGTGGATCCAGACTCTTCTCGTCTCGCTGTTTTAGAAGACCGTATGAAGTCACTTGATGCACTGCTAGAAGACGCGAAGAAAGCCGCTGAGAAGGACGAACAGGAGCGTATCATCGTCATGATTACTGTACGACTCTCGCAACTTGAAACGCTTCCTCTCCATGAGCTTACCGAAGATTCATTGAATGAGGTGGAGAACCAACTTCAGAATCTTCCTAAGGACAAGACTGAACAGCTACAGAAGCAAATCGAGGACTTGCGAAATGCCAAAAAGCAACAGGATGACACCATTCGTGATGCTGTCCAGCGCTTGGCACAAATCGAAGATGCAATTGCTGCACTTCCAACAGCTCAAGACATTCCGACACTCGAGGACAAACTTGCACGAATGCGTGAAATTCGCGAAAGTCTACTGAATTTGCCGATTACCGCTGAGAAGGATGTTGACGATAGGGCAGAGAATGATAGGAAGAAAGTCGACGAAATGACGAAACATGATGAAGAACAACTTCAGCACATGTTGGCTGAACGCGATCTTCACAAGGCTGCTGTCCAATCTCTGGATCAACTTGAACAAGACGTTGCTGACATTGAACAAAGCCTGCCCGTTCCATCGACATCTTCTAATGATGTGCTGGCGTTCCAGCAGAGTAGAATACCAAAACTGACAGCAAGAGTAGATGCGATCGCTGACATTCCTGCTGATTTACTGCCAAAGAAGGAAGAACTTTCGCATAGAATCGATGACGTCAATAAGAAATTGGACGATCAAGTTAATGACCTGAAACGATTCGAAGATAAGACCATCGGACTACAGAATGTTGTCGACGAGTGTCGTGGCAAGATGAAGAAGCTAGAGTTACCAGAACCGATCGATACTGCTCAGAAAGATGCTGAAGACCTGTCGGCAATTCTAGCCACAATCGAGGCAATTCCTCAGGAAGAACTGTCGCAGCGAAATCAACTGGCTCGTGATGCAAGTAACATCAAGCAACAGATAGAGGTATTTGCTTTTCATTCAATCATTCATGAACGTACAGAAAACAATTTTGATTTATATTTCAGGAGCAGCTAACAACATTGCAGAATGCTCTTGGTGATGAAGAAAAGGCTCGTGAAAGACAGAATGAGGTGAAAAACAGATTGTCAGCCATTGCTGACAGCCTGAACAAAGTTGATCCACAGAATGTCGAATACGCTCAGCAGCTGGTTTCAAGCCTTGAGCCTGAACTGCAGAAACTGACTGGCATCGCTGACACATGTAATGAGTTTGCTAACACTTCATCTCCTGTTGTGAGCCACGATGACCTCGACAAAACGCTTCCTGATCAAGTACGGGAATTGCAGAAGAAGTGTGAAGATGTGAAGACGAAGGCCGAACAACTAGCCAAGTTGAACGCTGTCGCACCTGAAATCTTAATGATCTCAGAAAGTCTGCAACAGCAACCAGAAGAGATCCCATCAACTCTTGAGGAACAGCAATCTGCAATTGAAGATCTCGAATCAAAGAAGCAACGCCTCGAAAACCTCTTGCAGACCATACCAGCCGGCGATGCAACGGAGGAGTTGAGGCAAAAGAGCGCATGGGATTTGTCAAAACTGAAAGACCTTCTGAAGAGACTTGGCGACTCAGTCGGCGACAAGCTGGCTGCGTTAGCCGCTTTCAATGCCACACGCAAGGATGCTGAAGATCATCTTCGTGTCGTAACTGATCACATCTCAGAAGCGAAAACTCCTGATGAACTTAAAAAAGACGAAGAATTGCTAACCAAGTTGCAAGAAAGTATTTGTCGGTTGAACCTGGAAAATCTAGACGACGAGAAGAGGAGCGAATACGCGCAATTACTCGACCGCATCAACGAGATTCTGCTTGCACTCAAGGTTTGTTCATACATTTCTTTCACAGATACTTTGAAATTGAAAACAACTGAGAGATTGAGCTTGAATATAATATTTCTAAAACATGGCGTGGCATTCACCACGCCTTCCATTGAAAGATTTGAACAGGTTTTTTGAAATTTTGGTTGAAATTTTGTGTCAGAAATAATACTACGTCTTCACATGAATAACTATTTCTCCTGTGAGTAACTCGACTTGATACCATGTATTTTCAGCGGCGTATAAGCGCGCTGGAGGATGAACTTGCAAAACAAGCAGCAGAGAAAGAAATCACGGATGCCATCAGTCCTATATCTACACGACTGATACAACTTATCAATGATGCTAACCAGCTCCTAGGAGATACAGAAGGAAATCCGTCATATTATCGACCAATTACAGAGGAGATGAAAACTGAATGCGAAAAGGCCGTTAATATCTTGAAAGATGCTCCAGAATCTCATCCTTCTGTTAATCCTCTCAAAGTCGTGCTCTCTTCCGCCACACACATGGTTCCAGCCTTGGAGGAACGCGCTAACAACTGGGACTTATTCGTGCACCTAAGGGATGAAGCCAGCAAACTTCTAGAAGCGGTATTGAACAAACTTAGGAGCGTGCAAGAGCGAACAGAATTAGTCCCTATTACAACAGGCGAACTACAACTGCAAAATCTAAAAGTGAGCATAGCTATGACTTCTTATAGTACGTATCTAAGTATTTTTTTGCAGTATCTATATGTGGACATCGAGCGGCTTCGCTCTGCAGAGAAGGAGCTCAATGAGATCGCGTTGTCACTGCAACCTTCACTGCATGTTTCACAAGAAGTCCGCTTCTTTATAGTTGATCAAGAACGTACAGAAAAGCTATATGAGGTATTTCTAGCCTTTCCTAAAAAAAAGTTTAGTCAAATTTTGTACTTTTGCAGGAAATCACAGAACGATTAGCTGCAGAGATCACCGCTGAAGCGCAGTTGAATAGAACTTTGGATATACTAACAACCGAGCTCAACAACTGCAGCGAAGAGCTCAGCGCTGAAGACGACCAACAAAAAGATATTCTGGTGAGTAGCGATTAAACATCATATTACAATGTATTAGGCTTTGACGAATAAGCAGCTGAGTTTGTGAGTAGGAAATGACATGTTCCAAAAAATCTCTCTTCCAATCTGGCCGCAATCTTCTCACAAATCGAGACCAGACTGAAAGAGATGCAGTCCGTAGTGTCATCAGGCGCCGAAGCAGTAAGCTGAGCGGCGCGAAACGCGCGCATAGCCGTTGATTCAACTGGCTTGGCTTCGGGAGGGCGGGGTTTTATGACCTGGTTGAGGCCGCTCGCGCACGCGACGCACCTGCGTCTCTCTCGCGCGAGTGCTCTGATCATCTACCTAGCCTTAATTAGGTCACGAGGCCCCTCCCTCCCGAAGCCAATCCAGTTGAATCAAATGGTATCTTCATGTTGTAAACCTTGCGCCTAGTGAGTGGACTCTCGTGAGACTTAAAGGCACACCCAAAATTTCGAATTCAATGTTTTTGTCGCCTTCAAGCCTTCTGAAAGCCCTGATTCCGAATATGGAGTCGAAAATCCGCGAAACCCCCAAAAATCCTTGTTTCGAGAACCCTCTGCAAGAAGCGCAGGCGAAGCATGCAAGTGGGCAGGGCGAACTAGGTCGCCCCACCTACTTTGCTACTTCCGGAGCGGATTTCTCGCTCCAGAAGCAGTCTTTTGCGGCGAAGCTTGAGGGTTTGCCTAGTGTGGGGCCCACACTAGTATGCCATCATAATCTCGCCAACCTCCATTTTGGGTGGACGGTGCCTTTAACCACCAATGCCTGAGAACACTTGTCGGCAACATCTGCGCTGAACGAATTGCAGCGCTTGTAAAGCCGCTAATTTGCGCATGCAAGATGGCCACAAAGCGCACTAGACTTCTGCGCCCGTTGGGAATTTGCTCACGCACAGTGTTGTCGGCAAATGTTGACACCATAAAAACACTATATCAAGCATCAGGTCTATAAGCATGCAATCAACTTCCCTAACCAGCTCGTGAAATACGAGAAGATAGTGTGAAAAGTATGATCGTCTCCGCGATTCGTGTAAAGGCGGGTTGGGGACTTTCCCTGGTTTTAAGGACTAACTTGTGAAACCTCCACGTCATAGCACTGTTTTTCGTACTCTCTCGCTATCAAAAACCGTCACGCATTGAGTTGGCAAAACCCCGCCTCTACATGAATCGTGGAGTCGGTGATAGAAATTATGGCTTGATTTCGCGACGAATCGACATGAGTCCAAAAAGCTGATTTCAGAGTCATGAGTCACTTCTACTGGACATTATCGCTCATTTGGAAAACCAAAAGGTGATCGTGGAACGTAGTGCGCAAAGTCGTCGGTTTATCGAGAGCAGCACCTCGGCTAGCCTTGATCGACTTATGCAACGTGCTCAAGACCTTCTGGAAGCGCTTCGACAAGCGCCTCAAGCAAGCATGGAAGTAGCAGCACCAGAAGAATATGACGTCGATGCTGCTGCTGAAGTACTTGCCGCATTATATCCCGAGACACATCCATATAGTGTACTCGCTGAACATGGATTCGAGGGGCTTCCGTCAGACACAGACTCGATGAGCGAGTTTGAATCCATCGACGGTTCGTCTTCGGGAATGCTTTCCCCGATTCCGGACACCGCCACTGGCATTGTGGCGGCTTCACAATTCCGTCGGCAACGGTCGCGATGGAGACGGGTTCTACGTACAGCATTGCCTCTTCAGGTTGGTAACATCTCTTTTTAATCAAGTCACAGAGTAGTCTTGTTGTAAAAAAATCGATGCATCTTCTCAAATTTCACTCACTACGCTGTCCATGAGTCAATGCTCCTCTTTCATTGACACCTTTATACGCCAAAAATAAAGATACCTTCGATTTCAGGCAATGCTGGTTTTGCTATTGGGAGCAGCTTGTCTGGTCCCACACTGCGATGACGAGTATTGTTGTCAACTTCTTAATAACTTCGCAAGAAGCTTTGATCCATCTCTTGAATTTATCAATGGACCTCCGCCTTTCTAAACAGCACGAAGGTGTACAATTTGATGCAGGCTTCATATGATTTTTTTGTTAATAAAAAGATTATATAATTTGTTTATGTTATATTTTTCGGAACATACAAATCGGTTCAAAAAATTTCCCACTGCATTAATTCGCACTCGAAAAGCACAGCTGAGTTAGTCCGATGGGCTCCGCGCTTATATCTGCGACTGCGCAGCATAAGTTTCTACGAAGTAGAACATGTAAAAGTTCCGTTTAGACTGCTCAATAAAAGGGCTAGTGCTGACATATCCTTCAGAAGGAAGTCATTTCGTGCGCCACCGAAGTTGCGCAAGGATACTCCCTTGTACGACAAAACATGTACGACTCACCTGTTATGATTCCAAGCAATGAGTTAGCGGAAACATTCGAGTACCGACGTTATTCTCAGCAGTCCATAAAAATCCAAATGTACGTCGCACCAATCCGCAGGAGCAGCGTCCCTCCAACCACCAAGCGTCCATGTCGCAATGGGAGCTTGCCAGCTCATTTTTGACTTGTTGCCACCTGTCAAGCGAAAACCTCGGCCTGACCATGTCAGTACCTGTAAAATCACCTTCAAATCTGTTCAGCACATGAAACTGGACAGCACGTGTCGAGGGTGAAAACAACAGAAATGCTTCTGCAACACCGTGCGCAATGTTGCGCGATGCATGCGTTGCGTCGGCGTCTATACTTGCAGGGAATCGCCATGGGACGCCATGAATCGCACGTTATCAGAAGCCACCAGCTGGAACGTATCCAGTCCTCTCATTTTTTACCCTCCGCTGACGTTCTCCCCTCTCCACCCCCCCCCCCCTTCCCCCCCCCCCCTTCCTTACATCAATTGCCTAGCGTTATAGAAAGAATCGAGCGAGTAATGCTTTGCGCGTACTGTGTGGTTGATTTTCGTGCCCGCTTCAAACTTCGTATCCGCTATATGTACACCTTACCTACAACTCCTATTCGTATGTGAAATCCACTGCCGTTTCATCGCGCTCCATTGTTGTTTTCTTCATCGCATGTTCTTGATTTCAGGAAATAATCGCTGAACTGTCACAGTACGGCTGTTTACTTTAAGTAATTCCCAATGTTGCCAGCTATCTGTAGAGAACTACGCATTTTTATTGCTCAACTAGCTGGCTTACCCAACTCCGCCCGGCTTTGTCAAAAACGATTAACACGTTTCGGACCGGTGCTGCACATGGTGCAGCACGCTGCTTTGAAGGATCTTTTTGGCGTTTGCAGGAGGTTTCCTTTTAGTCTAAAGTTGTTATGTCAAAGGTCTAAGCTCCTACTTTTCAAGTGACTCTGTAGAGTTGTGCCATCGATATTTGTTTAGGAGATATAAGGACAAATCGAACATCAGTTGCAACGAAGTGCGGCGACGCGAACGACGCGTGCGACGTCGCAACTTTCCTTTGCTTCGATATCAAAGTGAAAAACCGTAGTTTTAATAATGATGTGTACCGTGTACAACATAGATACTTTTGGATACTATTAGAAACTGAGTTCTTGTTCATATCTTTCAAGAAAGCACAAAAGTCCCTCTCAAGCGACAAAATTCAAACACTTCAAATTCACTCAGAACTTCGGATATGGAGCTTATCTGACATGCTGATTACAAATGTGGCCCACAGGCTGCGAAATAAGGTCCCTTTGTAGGCTAACGGCTGAAAGTGCACTCTTTTTCGCCGCGCGCGATTTCGCGGTCCGAAACGTGTAAAGGTCTCTTTCTTATTTCTGTACAACCTTTCCCTGTGCACACTTCTACATGCAATTCCCTATTTCCGCTGTGTTAGTAATCAGCATGCTCACCTACTTTCCTCACTCCCAGCTCCGTGGCTCAAACTTTGCAAAAAATCAATATCGATAGAAGTGAGGGTAATTCTAAAAAACCTGATGGCGCTATTTGGCTATCCGGGCCCCAAAATTTAATGACGGATCTTGCTCAAAGTCGGTATATGGGGGTTATTTGAGCCGCTGATGACAAATATCGTAGTCATTTCGCGTGGCAACGCGTAAAAATCGTGAACCGCCTGCAGCCTTGGCAGGGAATTATCTAAAGTGCTGTTTCAAGAATATCGTGCTTAATCCCTACAATAAAGGCAATTCCTGTGGTATAAAAGTTTCCCACGACCGTAATGCTTTCCTTATAAGACCACTGCCGCGCGCGATACACCTTTTGGCGGCTTTTGCCTAAAGAGCCGGGCATACTTCACGCGATTTCAGTCGCGACGCGATTTGAATTCGCCAGAACTCCTCAGATCGGACACTACAGTCGAGTAGATTTCCTGCTTAATATAGTGTCCCTGCAGACGCGACAACACTTGGAGGGACTGTAGATCCGCCCTTAGCTGGGGATCCCTCGATTGGAGCACGGATCTTGTTTGGAGCGCCATCTCTTACCGCTCGTTTTTAACAGCATCTTGACAAGCAGGATTTGTTTTCAGCTCTTTGTAACTTTCATTTGCGGTCCCTCACTACTGTGAGTGATGTTTTGTATCCTAAGCACTTCACTGGGTACGCTCCAGATTGCTGTAGGCTATGAACAGTGGAGACACAGTCTACCTAGTTCAAACAAAAATTCAATATCACGAATTTTGCTGAAAGTTCTCTTTCGGGGCTTATTTGACCTGCAGATTAGGAAACGATATTCATTTCGCATGGTATGGCCTTTGCCGTGTAGGTCAGGGTCTCAGATCTCGCTGGAACTTTGCACGGGGGTTATTCGGCCTACTATCACGAATGCCATGTGCATTCTTTGAGATAGGTCGCTGTTTGCCCAAAGAGTTACGCAGATCACGGATAAAAAATTCGTTTGTCATGGTAGCGCCTTAAGTTATAGTGGGGATGCGACTTGGGGACGTAGTCGCAGATTTGTGTGGAAATTCGCCTAGAGCGACTAGTCGCGACCTTGGGATTTGAAGAAAGAGTTGCCTTTTTGCTCTTGAAGACCTTTTAGCAAAGTTACAGTAGATATGCGGCAACCGGTCGAATCGTATGCAACTTTGTGAAGGGGGGGGGGGGTGTCTGACCTTCTGATCACGTATATTGCGCTCATCTCGCATACACGGCTTTGTGGATTTTCGAGATTTAAATTGGTCTAACAAGGGAAGGATACTTGGTCGAAATGGCGTCTTTATAAAATGTACACTATCTTATAAAGCATGCAATGCTGATTCCAAATCTGCTTTCCTTGTCTGCAAAGCGCCTCTGGGAGGAGAGTTATGAAAATTTTCCATACAAAAATCCGATAGCGAGGCTACAAGCATTCAGAACCTTGATCCGTGAGCTTAAATTGGGCCATGATTACTACCAGGGGCTTTTATGCAATAAATACCTCCAGTCTAACAAATCCATGTCAGTCATCACTCTTTCTAAGTGCCGATATTTACTCAACGCCTGTTTTTACCTTAGACAAATCATTAAATTTTTACCTCAAAAAATTTCCAAAACTTCCCTCATAAAAGCGCTTTGCAGGTAAGGAAAGCAGATTCGTAATCAGCGTTTTATGCTCTATAAGATAGTGTCCCTTACCTTGTAAGAACCAAAAAGGGGTCTACTTATGTATACGCTCTATTATAACAAAATTGCAGCAAAGTACGTAACTGCCCCTCACTGCACCTCCACACCGTAACTTCACCAGGCTTGCTGTGCGAAAAGTGCACGATTTTTGCGATCAGTGTGTCGAATGCCGTCTGGACGAACTTCCAGCAATATCTAGGATTTCGAACTTATGCGTATACACGCTGTAATAAGGTGTTAGCGTGACGGATGAATATGTTATTTGTGAGAAGCATGCTAGATAACCTCCCCCCCCCCTACACAAGGTTTCAGTGAATTCGGAGATTTTCATTAGGGGTCGGCTGGGATAGTAAATAGTAAAAAATCTATCATGCGAAATGAACGCGATTTATGTGATTAGCGCGTCAGATGCCCCCTCATGCCCAGAGTTCCAGGCAGATCTTCGCTTTCCGCCCGTACACCCAATGTAACTCCGCGAGAGGGTATCAAAACTTAGAAAAGTAGGGTATCCATAATCACGTATTGGAGAAATTCCTTGACAAAGTTTTGAGCAAATTTGTAATGTTTTTCGTATTGGATTGCTAGAAGTGGACTGATCAAATCGCATGTGTACTAGGGAAAGCTCGTATCACAAAATGTCGGATATTCCTTCCAGCAGACATTCGCAGTGTTGTACCGCTGATTTTCCCATCGCTAGCTCGGACACAAGCGTATTCAAGGCATACTAATGCTAGGTAACGAACATGCTGAATTAAATTTCAACGATCTTCACGGCTTTCAGCCGAACAAGGCCGTTCGATGAAAAGTAGTTAGCTCAGCGTTCAGAATGGCTTCGCTTCCAAGGTGGATCAATCGAAGGGTAAAGTCGCCGCATTTGTCAATACTCGTTTAGTCAAAAAAGATGTTTTTAGAGTTTGTATCCAGAAGCGCTCTTTGTTACCACATCCTGAGTATGTGCTAGGAAGTGCAAATGAAGTTTTAGAGAGCTGAAAACAAATCCTGCTTGTCAAGATGCTGTTAAAAACGAGCGGTAAGAGAAGGCGCTCCAAACAGGATCCGTGCTCCAATCGAGGGATCCCCAGCTAAGGGCGGATCTACAGTCCCTCCAACACTTGGGCGTCAATAAATGCCTTGCGAGTTCCCGAGCTACTGTTTTCCAGTGTTTTCTTTGCTTATTTCATGCTTTTTAGTTGATTCGTTGCCGATAAAGAGGAAAAGGGTAAGTTAAAGAGTGTTTCTATTTTCTGAGAAGTTCTATCATCGCATATTCACAGATATCCACGTGGAAGTATTTCGCGTCAGTTTCTTGTCTATTTTTTGTCATTTCCTATTCTTCTGTCACTTCTTCTTTCGGAGGGCGTGCAGGAGTTCCTAGCACCTTTCCTCGCACCAACTTCGCACCGGCCTTCGCACCCAGAAGGGTTCTAGCACCTTCGCGCCTCAGAGGTCAGTCTCCGCCCATTGCTCCACCCATTCACTGGCCTCATTGTGAGGTGAGCCAGCAGCGAGAACATGATTCGCTTATTAGGTAATATGAGAAAACATAGAGATGAACGAAAAACATAGTTATCATCCCTCAGGTGAGGAAGCCTGGGAAACTTCTGCTGCGCCAACCTTTCAAAAATGAATACATGAACATTATCCTCAGAAGAGAAAAATTGCACAGAATTTTTTTTGAGTAGAATACCCGCCCATTCGAAATATCAGAGGATCTAGTTTTTCAGTTGTATCTTACTGGTCATCTGATTGAACTGATTTAGCACCAAGAATTTTTGATAAATGGGTGACCGGAAGTGGCCAAGAACCCGATTACCTTCTCAAAGTTAGAAGAACCTATTTTGAAAGGAGCATATCAAAGTTTCCGGATAATCAACACAACGTTTTCTGTAATAGCTAGGATATTTGAAAACATACATTTTCCTGCTTCCGTCTGCCATCATATATTCCAACTCAACTACACACTAACGATCAATAAAATCCAAACTATCAGAGATTTTCAAGTGTAGTATTCCCCATAAACGATGTACTAGAATAACAAACTTCGTCGCGTGATGAAAAGTTGGCTAAGAGTTCCAAATACGACACTGAATTTGAAAAATATGGTATTCGTATATTCTTAAATGGATTTTAGAGCGTCTGTGAATTTGCTTTCGCTTCTATATCTTTAGCTGGAAGACTCATTACTTCTGCTTGATTTATAATACTGATTTATATTTTTACTTTGTTTTAATATGATATGCTTCACAAGCTCACTCAACGCGAGTACTTACAAGTTTTTAAGGAAGCGTCATTTCATCCGAAAACATGACTAAAACATGACTCGAAATGCTGAAAGTTAGCTGCAGTTATTTACGGATCCTCATAGAAACATAGAATTTTTTGTTTGTTTCTTGATTTCAGTTCGATTATTATCATATACAATGAAGCACGTTTTAGCGTGCGTGTACACAATTTAGAATGAGGGCGCCTAGAGGGAGGAGTGATGGGCGCGCCCTCTGACCCGAGAAGGTGTGATGTCCTCCAAGGGATTTCTGGAGGTGCCAAGTACCCCTGCGAGAAAAAGCGGCTTGGCTTTGGGAACTCCTGCCACGCCGCCTCTTCTTTCAAACCTCCTCCTTCTTGTGAGGCGTTTCTTTGAACGCTAGCTGGCTTGTCTTGGAGCAGCTTCGGCTTGCATCCATAAGAAATAGCATTTTAATCAAGTACTTCATGTGATAAAGACAATAAGTCAATCATAAAAACCCACTAGCGTTCAAAGAAGTACCACAAGAAGAAAGAGGAAGTGACAAAAAAATAGACAAGAAGCTACGCGAACTGCTTCCACGTGGATATCTGTGAATATGCGATGATAGAACTTCTCAGAAAACAGAAACTATTCTCTAACTTACCCTTTTCTTCTTTATCAGCAACAAATCACCTAAAAAGCATAGAATAAGCAGAGAAAACACTGGAAAACACTAGCTCGGAAACTCGTCAGGCAATTATCGACTCCTCAGCGTTGTCGCGTCTGCATCTGCACGGACACTACATTAAGCAGGAAATCTACTCGACTGTAGCAAACAGCACATGCATAGTGTGTATGACTTACATGCACTGATAAAACGCCTTATCTTCTGTACATTTAAAATGTGTTTACAGTGAGAGCAATGGACAGTTGGAATATTGCCAAATCGCGCCGCGACTGAAATCGCGAGAAGTATGCCCGGCCCTTAAAGGCAGTGGGTCGGCAGGATGAGACCCGTGGCAAAACAAGGTCACAGGGTAGGAGCCCCATAATGGAACCTATGGGCCAAAGTTCGATCTTTCTCTGCCACTTCTAACCCCCGAAATTTCAAAGCGAAAGCAGCGCTCATCTTCTGTCCTCTCCGAACCCGCCCACCCCATAGACGAGTGATTTCCGCGGTCAGAGCGCCAGCCGCAATGCTATAAGCATGAGGTCCCGCAACGACTCTGCGTCTTCGCCATGACGGGCTTCGCGTTCACTCGTCCATGGGGTGGGCGGGTTCGGAGAGGACAGGAGATGAGCGCTGCTTTCGCTTTGAAATTTCGGGGGTTAGAAGTGGCAGAGAAAGATCGAACTTTGGCCCATAGGTTCCATTATGGGGGCTCCTACCTTGTGACCTTTGCCACGGGTCTCATTCTGCCGACTTACTGCCTTTAAAGGCAGCGTCCAGGCAGATCTGGACCTATGCCCAAGCGGCAGCCCAGGTAGTGCTCTAATGGCTGAGATATTCCCCTCGAAATGCCCCCGCGAACGTATTCGCATGGATTCATGGCAGTTTCGCGCCAGGATCCACGCTTTGTGCCATAAATCCATGCGAAACACGGTCGCGGGGTCCAATTTCGAGGGGAATATCTTAGGCGTTAGGGCACTCCCTGAGCTGCCGGTTGGGCAGTGGCTTAGTTAGGGCCCCAAAAGTACTTTCCACGTAAAATCCCCATAGGTCCAGACTTGTCTGGACGCTGCCTTTAAGCAAAAACAGGAGGGAGATTTGCCGCGTGCGTTACGCGTTGGGACAGGTTATCAGGATGGCGCTGGAGACCGCCATGCAAAACGACCGTTTCCCCATTTCGTGAATATCTGGGATATAAATTGGCCCGCAAACAAAAAATGTCCATTCAAACCCTGCAACTCACCATAACTTCACAATAATGCGTTATGACAGCGAGCAAGCATCATATTCATAAGCAGTATGCTTGTGAACCGTTACACGTAATGTTTGAGCAAATCTGGAACTTCGACCCATCTACTGTACACCCACAGTAACCCGAGAAAATGCACTATCCTGCGAAATCGGCATGATATTCATGTTCAGCGCGCTAAATGACCACCCTAGACGAAGTTTAAAGCAGATCTATGTTTTCGATGTATAACCACCGTATAACCACCATAACTCTATGAAAAAGTCCCAATATGCAGAGAGAGTATGAAATTTGTAATCAGCATGTCGAATAAGTTCTCTGGACCGAACTCCAGTCGAATTTATGATTTTGACTTCCTACCGTACACCTATCGTAACCACACGGGGAAACGTTCTGCGGAGAAAGTGTGATATCTATAATCAGCATACCCCCTTATACACGAAGTCGGAGCAAGCTCTACGACAAAAAAATGGAGCCCGAATAGCAAAATAGCGCCAAACTGATATTGTACTCGTAATCATCATGCTCGATTACCCCCCTGAGCCAACTCCCAGCCCCGTAGCTCAATCTTTGCAAAAAAATCGATAAAACGATATCGATCGTTAACGAAAGGTAGCCTACGACACCCGCCCCTCCTCGAAGTGTACTTGCGCAAAGTTTGGTCCGGATCGGTTCAGAAATGAAAATTTCTATTCGGAACATACGCAAGGTCAAGCAAGAGGTGTGGCACACGATCGCTGGTTACGACCCCCCCCCCCCCTCTTATTGCTGTCTCCACAAGACCCCTGAACTATATATCTAAGATAGCATTACTTGAAGGCCCTGTCAAATATTACGGGCATATCCATAATTAGCATGCCAATTAACCCCTGTAGACAATATTTGAGCGAATTCTGAAGTTTCAAGATAGTGGGTCACCTAAGTGCAATCGCCATTTTCCAGCATTATTAAACTTTATTTCAAAGGTGAAGCATCTAGCTGTTTTTGCACTCAAGACAAAGCACTGCTCCTTCTTTGGCAAGTTCAGAAATCTGGCTTCAAAAGACCTCCTAACTTCGGAATTAGAAGCCAACTAAAATCTTGTTTTTCCCAGGTCTTTTGTCCTTTCTTGTTGAAACCTCGGCATGCTTGAAATTGTGTCAGTATTGCCTTGCCAGCACGAGGTTTGGGTGAAGCTTTATTAACATCAGTGGCCTAACGCTTCGACTACTCGTCGTCTTCAGAGGCCTAAAGCCATGCGTGATTATAGATCTTATGTCTGCCCCACCAAGTGCTTTATCAACCCTTGGCTAGCTTCTCGATCCCTTCTAGACTTTTTCGAGATACAGTATTTGTCATAGAGCCTGTTTCGTACAAGCCGTTTGTTCAGATTATCGCTCGGAGAACGTTCACTAAAATGACATCGCTGCTCAATTGTGCTCGTTTAATGCTCTGTCGTATTGCAACACTAAGTTCATCTGAAACGAAAGGAAGACAGAGCGCTACTTTGTCGTTCTGCTGAGCAGCATTACGTAGAGAACATGGTCTACCATGAGTATGATGCATCAGATAGCCATTTTCTTTCGCAATGCTCAGCGCGACATTTCGGGACTCTTTCTGTCCTTCTGCTCCCGTACACACTTGTGTTGCTGTTCTTATCATATTTCGAATGACGGCATTCTTGACGGCTGATGAATGTGCCGAACGAGCATGTAACAAGATGTTTTTAGAGCTACTCTTACGATACCATTTAACATTTGCGCCACAGCCAGACAGTTTGATCTGAACGTTCAAGTACGGAAGCCAACCGTCAACCGGCTGTTCACGCGTGAACCTTATGTACTGCGATTGCTGATTGAGCAAACGGAAACACTCGTCCATTTCGGACTGAGTAGATGTTACTATGCAGCAATCGTCCACGTAACGACAGTACATAAGTGGAAGTCTTGACAGCACAGGTTCCTTGACCTTACTCATAAAACATATCGCAAGTACTGGAGCAAGCCTTTGTCCCATTGCAAGTCCCCTTAGTTGAGCGAAGTAGGTACCTGACCATCGAAAGATATTACAATCTAGACATTCTTTGATCAGGACCATGATGTGACGCTTGCTCAATCCAAAGGTCTGAACACTTGCACTAAATTCATCCAACATTTCGGATACCGCTTGTAAGGCGTCGTCATTTTGTACGTTAGTATACAAGGATATCACGTCAAATAATTCAGCCACGCAACCACTTTCAAACTTGGTGGATTTCAAGCGGTCGAGGAATTGTTTAGTGGTTGC
Organism: Cylicocyclus nassatus; assembly: GCA_958299035.1. Lineage (NCBI taxonomy): Eukaryota > Metazoa > Nematoda > Chromadorea > Rhabditida > Strongylidae > Cylicocyclus > Cylicocyclus nassatus. The sequence continues at coordinate 10,213,901 of CATQJL010000112.1, read as the reverse complement.
TAAATGGGAAGGTATCTTGTCCAGTAACTGCCCCACAATTCTGTTCAGAAACCAAGATATTCTGTCGGTTGGACCTCCGACACAACTTATTATAGTTGAGTTGAGCAGCTCCCTTATGTTCCTTTTCCGAATACCTATTACAGGGAACCTCAACCAATACCTGAGGTAGATGTTAAGTTCAGAGTTCTATCTGCAACTCAAGTTAGACACGCCAAGTTGCCCGGTCTTCTACAGCCTTATAAAGACCCACAAGCTCACTGCAAACGATGATGTTCGCTCGATGACAGCCAGACATTTTCAGATAAGACCTATAATAAGTTGTGTCGGAGGTCCAACCGACAGAATATCTTGGTTTCTGAACAAAATTGTGGGGCAGTTACTGGACAAGATACCTTCCCATTTAGCAACCACTAAACAATTCCTCGACCGCTTGAAATCCACCAAATTTGAAAGTGGTTGCGTGGCTGAATCATTTGACGTGATATCCTTGTATACTAACGTACAATGACGACGCCTTACAAGCGGTATCCGAAATGTTGGATGAATTTAGTGCAAGTGTTCAGACCTTTGGATTGAGCAAGCGTCACATCATGGTCCTGATCAAAGAATGTCTAGATTGTAATATCTTTCGATGGTCAGGTACCTACTTCGCTCAACTAAGGGGACTTGCAATGGGACAAAGGCTTGCTCCAGTACTTGCGATATGTTTTATGAGTAAGGTCAAGGAACCTGTGCTGTCAAGACTTCCACTTATGTACTGTCGTTACGTGGACGATTGCTGCATAGTAACATCTACTCAGTCCGAAATGGACGAGTGTTTCCGTTTGCTCAATCAGCAATCGCAGTACATAAGGTTCACGCGTGAACAGCCGGTTGACGTTTGGCTTCCGTACTTGAACGTTCAGATCAAACTGTCTGGCTTGGCGCAAATGTTAAATGGTATCGTAAGAGTAGCTCTAAAAACATCTTGTTACATGCTCGTTCGGCACATTCATCAGCCGTTAAGAATGCCGTCATTCGAAATATGATAAGAACAGCAACACAAGTGTGTACGGGAGCAGAAGGAGAAAGAGTCCCGAAATGTCGCGCTGAGCATTGCGAAAGAAAATGGCTATCTGGTGCATCATACTCATATGGTAGACCATGTTCTCTACGTAATGCTGCTCAGCAGAACGACAAAGTAGCGCTCTGTCTTCCTTTCGTTTCAAATGAACTTAGTGTTGCGATACGACAGAGCATTAAACGAGCACAATTGAGCAGCGATGTCATTTTAGTGAACGTTCGAGCGATAATCTGAATAAACAGCTTGTACGAAACAGGCTTTATGACAAATATATATCTCGAAAGGCATCGGAGATTGCGCAAAAACAGGAGTGATATATCAGTTAGAATGTTTAGTTTGTGGTGCTAGTTATATAGGAGAAACCGGAAGAGCACTTGGCGTGAGGGTTAAGGAACATCTTGCCAATAAACGTAAGGGTAGTCTAGTTTCTCCTCTTGAAACAAAAGCATGATTATCACTGCGATCAAGACTACGAAGTCAAATGTACAATTTTGGCATACGAGAAGGATACCGCTGCTCGGAAAGCTCTCGAAGCAATTTGGATCACGCGCACAACACCGCTCATGAACAACAAAAACAAGTGCATAGCCGTTACCAATGACTTCATGCCGTTTTTATCATTATGTGAGCTATGATAGTAGTGCGATGTTTTTATCTACAAGCCACTAAACGTGACTTATTGGCACTACTGTCATCGAGGATACGGTCGCACCATAACATCAAGTGCACCGGCGGTAAAGCAAAAGTGTGTTCGTCTTTCTCATCCTGCGATTTTGCTTGTAAAACTCTAGAGGGGATCGAGAAGCTAGCCAAGGGTTGATAAAGCACTTGGTGGGGCAGACATAAGATCTATAATTCCGCACCGCTTTAGGCCTCTGAAGACGACGAGTAGTCGAAACGTTAGGCCACTGATGTTAATAAAGCTTCACCTAAACCTCGTGCTGGCAAAGCAATGACACAATTTCTTGTTTTTCCTTTGTCGCTTTTAATGGCTGTGCTTTCGCCAAATATTATTCAGAGCTAAGAAGACGAATCAGATTCAAATTATTCCTATGAAATCTATGAGGTCTAGGCTATTGATTCATATAAATAATGTTTGCTAAAAAGTCTTTTTGATATGATTAATGGGATGTGACACCACCACTAAAAAGCTGTGGCTGCCACAGCTTTTTAGGGTTGGTAACATAGTTAGTAACATGTTTGAAAACGCCACCTCACTCTCACTTAGGTGGTCCTGTATTTGGAAACCTCAGAATTCGCTGGAACTTGGACCGCAGGGGTTATTTTACTTGCTAATTACAAAACGATGCTCCTATGCTTTATAGATCTTTAACTATGCTTACTGTACGTACACGATAATGGGTCAAACATCAATGTGCTAATATTTTGCATAACGGGCCTATTTGACATTGTTAGCGAATGTCATGTTATGCGAACAGCGGAAGCCTTGATGACGACCCCCACCCCCCTCCCCGATCGCGAAATTTTTGAAAGTTACTTATATGGGTTAAAAAAATGTGTAAGTGACTTGTTTGTTTTTGCAAATAATTAAAACAATTTTTAAAAATTTTTAAAAATCAAGTTAGCTTGTAAAAAAATTTTTTTCGGGGGGCGTGGCTGACGCCACGCACCTTCTTTGGAAAAATTTTTTGTCGCGCCCCCCTCCCCCCCGCGCCGAAATCCTGGGTGCGCCACTGGTACATACAGACATACAGTCGCTTCATTTCATATGATCATGTGTGCCATTGCACACACAGTCCACTTTGGCGTCCTCATCCTGGATTTGCAATCGCAAAAACGCAAGAGACTTACCGATGTTATCGATTACATCAATTTGAGGTGACTAGTAACTAAAAAAGAAAGAAAATGCTAAGAACACCTTGGAAATACTTACCTGAAGGCTTGTTTCTCCCACGAATCCAGGATGGGGACGCCAAAGGTGAACTGTGTGTGCAATGACACACATGATCATATGAAATGAAGCGACTGTACAGACATACAAACAGATATTCAGCTTTATACAGGGTGTCCGTAAAGTATGTATACACTGTTTGATCGTTAATATCTTTCTTCCCAACAAGTCTTTTGCCTTGCATAAGGTACCATTTTGTAGAGCTGGCTTCAACTTAGATTTCCAGTATAGAACGATTCACCTATCTCTCTTCATTACTGTAGGATTACGGTAGAAACTTCAAAGAGGGTTTTGGACCATGAAAGGCCATATTTTCCCTTAGAAAAAAAAGAAAACAGCCTGAAAACTTTTACACTAGGCTAATTAGAGTTGCTGATTCTAACTGTAAAGTTCCCAACTTATTTTGATATTTCATTGAAGAGTTATGCCGGGTAGCGGCCATTTTTTCAATGTTCCTAAAAAGTGCGGTTACACCGCTCAAAAAGCTTCGCAATTTTGTGAGTACTTGAGTATTGAACTCAGCGTTCATGAAAACCCTATTACACAGGTTTTCATGTAAGGAAGAAGGAGCGTTTTGATCAAATAGATTATCGGATAACTTGACCTACGCGCGCCAAGAGCGCTTGTCGATTGTTTTGTTCAGTAGTTCTTGGTTGGTGTCGACAGGGAGCGGCGGTGGCCGCAACGATAGTTTTTTATTTCTGTTCTCTTTTTTGTCTGTCTTTCCTTGTCTGCCAACAAGGCAGACTTTGTTCTTCACGTGTTCTTTTTTTCGTTAGTAAAGTTTTCGTTATTCTCTAGCAATTCCTTCTAGCCCACGTGGCCCGCCACCCAATCTATTTTTACATGGGGGCCGAACAAATTTGAACACGGGAAACAATTTTTTTTGCAAAACTTCTTGTCGGGGGAAATTTTGCATTTCGTTGTGGCGTGGACTAATGGGCCAATTATTGTGCTGGTCGATCCACGGTCATCTGTGGAAGACCACTGAGCACATACGGGTACAAGAGCCTCTGTCGAGGTGGTACCTGGAAATCACCGTGAAGTGAGGTGCCGGTTGGATCCGCAGTTGACTGTGGAACACCGTTAGGCACACTCAGGTACGAGAACCTCTGGACGAGGGGGTACCTATACACCACCGTGGGTGGGAAGGATTTGCTAGAAGCAAGAACCTTCATTGAGTGAAGCAGGAAGCTGCCGTGAAGCCCTGCTCGATCGACTGATAACGGAAAAGGCTGATTCTTTTCTGTTTCAGAGTATGGCGGAATCCATGGATGAAGAAATGGAAGCCATGATCCTCATGGACGAGGAGGGCAAGCGCATTGAAGATCTTCAAGCGCAAATTGCCGGATTGACGCAGCAAGTGCGTCAGCTAGTAGAAAAGCAGTCTCAGATATGCGCTGTACCTGTCAAAATGGGTGAAGCAGAAATTCGCAGCCTTGTGAATAAGGGTAAGCGAAAAGGCGAAGCTAGGAAAAGCCCTAGAAGCACTAGCGCCGATTGCCTGCAAATAGATAACGCCTGTGAGGGACTGCAAGTAGAAATTAGAAAAACTGAGCAGCTGATTGAAGAATTAAATAAGCTCAAAAATGTGGCCGTGGATCAACTAGAAAAATTGAAATCCTGAGGCTGATTAGTTGAAATCCTAGAGCAAGCGCAGTTTGATGACGGTGCGATGAGAAAACTGTCACAACTTCTTGCGGTAGACTCAACCCAAGCGGTAGCGAGCGTACAGCGCATCCTCGGGTTAGGGTCGATAACTCGCAAATAGAGGAGCCGCGCATAGATGGAGAAGAATCAAGAGCTACTGTAGATGTTCCTCAGAATCGTGGCGAGGGACAGTCGAGTGACAGCGCACCACCCAATTTTCAAGACGCGCTGAAGCAGTTACGTACCAATGAAGTCCCTAAAGACTTGTACTGGCCGAATTTGACCCAATCGCGGCCGCAAGAGGTGATTATCCGCGCAATAGAATCGCGCCAATAACACAAAATAGGCGTTATATATTGCCACAGAGACAAATGATTCCCCATTTGCAGAGAGAGCAGCCCGCGAGAGAGCCGCCAAAGCTGCCGGAATCCCTCTCCAAGAAGTCGAGGAGGAATCGCCAAGGTAGAAATGATACACTTACTTCTGAAATGGGGTTGACAAGTGTAGTATGTTCTGCGTTCACCGCTATGGCTCTGCCAGAGGTCCCAGTATTTGATAACGGGCAAGGAAAAGAATTTGACTAATTTCTGCGCTCTTTTATAATCAAATATGGGGGATTAAACTTGGGGGATGAAATGCTCATCCACTTGTTGTGCTCGAAGTTATCGGGACAACTTCGGGTGGTGGTGGAGACTCTTCCCCTAGACGTTCGGGAGGGGACGTTCCAAGAATTTGTGGCTGGGTTAACAGCCAAATTCAAGGAAAACGAGTCTGCCAACAGAATGGAGGCATACATTAGCCTCAAGAACATTCTGTACTCCGGAAGTATCTCGGAGTATTGTGTTCGGCTGGAGCAGCTGACCAGGGCAGCGTACCCCGAATCGTCGGAGAGGGAGCTTTCCATTTTGCGGACCGGAGAGTTGATTGCACAACTCACGAACTGGCCGGAGTATGTTCAACTCTTCACAGAGGTAGAACAAACTCCCGCGGAAGAAGCCTATGAGAAGCTCAAAGCCCTTGCACAGCGGATAGAAAGGAGTAGGGAAGTGGCACTGCACTTGAAGCAGGAGGCCACAAGCAAGCCTAAACGGCTTCCGCGAGGACAACAAGCGACACAGGGGCGCGGGCACGTGGGTAAAACGATAGTGGAAAAGGAGCACCAAGGAAGCGAAGGTCACAACCCCAATCAGAACATGCAGCAGAACGGATCGAAAGACCGAGAATTGCTCTGTTACAACTGCAAAAAGCCTGGACATTTTAAAAGGGACTGCAAGGAAACTCCAACCATCCAGTACACTCCCAGGGGTTTAAGGGAGGTGTCACAAGGAGGCAGAGGCGACGCCACGAATGAACGTGATGCAGGACCTTTTTCCACCTTACTGCGGCACTGGGCATGCAGTACTGTCGCAAGGAAGAAAGTTAGTGATCTAGTGGGCAGCCAGACACTAGAAACGGTGAAGTTTCTTGGCCTAAAAAGGGAAGCACTGGTAGATTTTGGATCACAAATCAGTATTATGCCTCTCGATCTGCTGTTGACAGCACAGCAAAAAGGATCTGACATAGGTGGAAATGTGGAACAGATTCCGCGTTAGGAATATCCACCAGTTTACGATGCTTCCGGCAATTTGATGAGATTTAAAGGTGCCATTCGTCTGACCTTAAAAATACACAACGGACCTCGATGCCGAGCTGCGTTCTTTGTTAGAAAAGGAGGAGATAACAGGGTAGTGCTGGGGACAAATATCCTGCACGCACTCGGCTATTCGATCCGCAGAGGAGGTCAACCCTGCAAGGGCGAACGGAAACCACCAGACTATCAAGCGTGCCAGAGAACCCAAAAAGGCTATGGAATCGCAGCAGGCCAAAGTAGCCGCATGTGTCTACAGTAGACCTGGTGGAAGCAAAGGAGTGGAGCTGACTAAGCAGACCGAACGGACACAGGTGTTGCGGTCTTGCACTGCGTTAGTTCCCGGTTCACATTGCAACACTGCAAACGGTGCAGTGAGAAGCTCCGTCACCAATATATTGGCACCAAGAATATACCCTTTCGGTAAAGTTGTAGAGCGGATTACATCAAATCCACAGAGAAGAGTGCCTCTTCCTCTTCAGCGACCAAGGGAAAATAGAAATGAATCGGTGCGGAAGCAGGATTTCTCTTTCAGAGACAGCAAAGTCAACGAGAGACCGTTGACTTCAGGCGACCGGGTGATTATGAAGGTGCCTACGGAGAAAGCTCCATCAAAACAACCTAAACTGGTCAACGTTTGGACAGGGCCTTCTGAAGTGAACAGATTGAGGGGAAGTAGTAGCTCCTCAATCAAGCAGATAAAGGCGAATGATAAGCCTGTGCGGGTTCCGTATCAGCTAAGTAAACTCCAGAATGTTGACAATAAGCCTGTAAGGACTACAAAGTGCAAAACAGAATGGGTAGACTTAGAAAAACTACGGACTCGAACTCTAAATTTTGTTGTTTCAGAGTCGAGGTCGGAAATTCGCGAACGGACGTGCTACATCGTTTTCGTCCCTGCAAATGCAGTACGGATGATGAGCGTGCCAGCATAGCGCTATCAGGATGTGGCATCAAGGAGACTGGTCATTGTGGACCAAAAGGAGATGCGATCCAGAAACTGCATCCCGCGACGTGCCTTGGATCTCGACAAGCTGCTTTCCATTCGAATACAATACCACTGCCGACATTCAAACTACGAGAGACGAAGAAGAACGATGCGAGCAACCTACAAGGAACTTATGGAAAAGAACCCGAAGCGAAGAGAAGGAAAACAACCAGGAACCCGGAAATCATGTATCACCGAAACCCCGCAGCGAAACGAATGGAGCAGGCACCAAACATGAAGCAGAGAGGATGGTACCACGGACAAGTCCCCGGAGGTGACTTTTTCAAGGAGGGGCGTGTAAGGAAGAAGGAGCGTTTTGATCAAATAGATTATCGGATAACTTGACCTACGCGCGCCAAGAGCGCTTGTCGATTGTTTTGTTCAGTAGTTCTTGGTTGGTGTCGACAGGGAGCGGCGGTGGCCGCAAAGATAGTTTTTATTTCTGTTCTCTTTTTTGTCTGTCTTTCCTTGTCTGCCAACAAGGCAGACTTTGTTCTTCAGTGTTCTTTTTTTTCGTTAGTAAAGTTTTCGTTATTCTCTAGCAATTCCTTCTAGCTCACGTGGCCCGCCACCCAATCCTATTTTTACATTCAGATTTTTTTGAAAAATTTTGAGACGGCAGCTTTTCCACATTGACACCATGTTTCAAGTTTCTACCGTAATCCTACAGTAACGAAGAGCGGTCGGTGATTCGCTCCATACTGTAAATCTAAGTTGAAACCAGCTCTACAAAACGGTGCCTAAAGCAAGGCAAAAGACTTGTTGGGAAGAAAGATATTAACGATCAAACGGTGTATACATACTTTACGGACACCCTGTACATGAGACTAGCTGGCTTACCCGGCTCCGTCGCCCATGTCAAAATACTATGATAAAGCTCCCATCCCCTGTACAACCTTCTGCTCACTTCTACACCAACTCCAACTCCCCATTCCCGCTGTGTTAGTTATCAGCATACTCACTTATCCCTGTGTGAATTCCCAGCCCCGTAGCTCAAACTTTGCAAAAAATCGATAAAATCGACAAAAGTAATGGATAATTCTAAAAACTAATATTGTATTCGTAATCAGCATGCTCGATTACCCCCCCCCCCCTGTGCCAACTCCCAGCCCGGTAGGTGAACTCTGCAAAAATTCGATAAAAATCGATAAAAGCGATATCGATCGATGACGAAAAGTATGACGTATGGGAAACTTCTATATCACTACGTAATATAATTTGGAATCGTTGTTTACCTATTAATACCCCTGGTCCGTGGAACATGGCAAGCGAGGAGGCAGCAGACAGAGAAATTATAATGAAATACACTGATCTTTGTTGGATTGCTGCCAAGTGGCATGCGTTTTGGAACGCTGCCAAATTTCAAAACGAGTGACCAAGCATATTTTCGTAAAAGGGTCACACGTATTTCGAAAGGCAATCATGAGGTCGCAATGATTTTGAGACTGGGTCGCCAGTGTCCGGGTGTCCGGGTGGTTATTTGTAGCTGCTTTTTTCTCGAGCTTGTTATTCCAGAATGTGTCTTTCAAATATGTTGTACTCCTATTAGTTGCTTTTGAAATGATGCCAAATCGCGTAACAGCGTGATTTGAGCTAAATTCATCTAACAAGGGAAGGATGATCGGCCAAAGTGGCCATTTGGAATGAGCTGTATATTAGGAAACCGTCCTCGGTAAGGTAGACTCAAAACTACTTTCGCTAGGTGCCGAGCGGTTTTGTGGGGGAAGTTACAAGGCCATTCTCCTCCGGCGCAGCCGGCGCACCCAGTGATGAGGAGGCGCTAGAAAACCCAGCAGTGTAGCAGTGGCAAGACACCGGGCTACGAAGCAGATGGTGGAGGGTTCGAATCCTGTTGCTGCTATTTTGTTTTGCAGTACTGTAAAAAGTCTATTGAGTGACAGTAAACGAAAAATACTCATTTCTAGGCAGTTGAAACAAGCTATTTACTGCAAAAAAGTCACTATTTCTACAGTAAGCTATAATCTTCTACAATATGTAACTCTGTGGAGGTTAGATGTCACAACAATGGTTTCAAATGATATTTTGGCATGTATGGAATACGACCACAAAGTGCTCAAAGAAGAAGAACTTCTCGCAGCGCGCGCACTTGCAAAATTGCAATCGATTGCAATCAGCAGCTTCATTACCTATCAAGGCAGGACCACGCAGGTAAAGGCAAGTGCCAAGTATGCGCATATAGAAAGCTCTGCTGCCAATCATTACGATGTTCTCGCCAGCTGGATACATTGATAACCACCCCGGCGAATTCGATCCTATTCAGTACTGTTTTTCACCGACTTTGATAGGCAATTGTGAAACTGCTGATTGTCATCGTTTATACAGGGTGTCCCAAAAAAATGTATCGAACGTTTGATCGTTAATATCTCTCTTCTAAAGAAGTCTTTTTCCTTGCTTTAGGTACCAATCTGTAGAGCTGGCTTCAACTTAGATTTGCACTATAGAACGAATCACTCATTACTTTTCATTACTGTAGGATTACGGTAGAAATTTCAAAGAGGGTTTTAAGCAATGAAAAGCCATATTTTGCCTTAAAAGGGAAACAAAACAGCCTGGAAGCTTTTACACTGGGCTAATTAGAGTTGCTGATTACAACTGTAAAGTTTCCAACTAATTATGATGCTTCACTGAAGAGTTATGTCAGGTAAGAGGTAGCGGCCATTTTTTCATTGTTCCTAAAGAGTGCGATTACACCGTTTAGAAAGCTTCGTAATCTTGTGAATAGTTGAGTATTGAACTCAGCGTCCATAAAAACCCTGTTACACAAGTTTTCAAAATTTTTTGAAAAATTTTGAAACGGCAGCTTTTTCCACATTGACACCATATGTTTCAAGTTTCTACCGTAACCCTACAGTAATGAAGAGAGATGAGTGATTCGTTCTATAATGCAAATCTAAGTTGAAGCCAGCTCTACAAAACGGTACCTGAAGCAAGGCAAAAGACTTCTTGTGAAGAGAGATATTAACGATCAAACGTTCGATACATTTTTTTGGGACGCCCTGTATTTTATCCGATGTGCGCGCTGCGAGAAGCTCTTCTGCTTTGCGCATTTTGTGGTCGTATTCCATACATGTTAATTTATCATTTGAATCCATTGTTGTGACATCATAACCTCCACAGATTTACATATTGTAGAAGATTATAGCTTACCAGTGCGTCACCTCTGCTTCGCAGAGGCTCGCACTGGCCCTATGCTCCGTATGTCTTACTCATTCCCGCATAATAATGACATTGAAACTCACCGCGCTATGTAGGCTATCACGAATAATTCGTAAACAACTACTCATTCGTAGAGGTCTTCCATGTGAGATCGGTATTTTCGCGTGGATAAAATCTTTCCCAGAAGAACAGATGCAAATTCGAATGGGTTTTTGGAATTTTTATGGCTTGGTAGTCGCCGTAAGGACAATAGACATAGTGGGCTACACCTCTGCGCAAAATTCTTCTCAAATAATCAGGTAAAATCTTGAAAATTTGACCGATCACACAGCGAATGCTTTTTGGCGCTGTTTTCGTAAAGTAGTAGACTTTTCATTACTTTTTAGGCTAATGTCCATGGCTTGCACATTAGCTTGTCAAATATATAATTAATTCTGCAAAAAGTAGTACTACGGACCCAAATTTGCTGGCCAGAAGCCAAGTGGATCCGTTTGACGCGCAATTTTCAATGGATCCACTCAACGGATCCGCTCATGCTTTTGTATAGTGAGGTTTCATGCTGGTAGCGTGCGCTGTGCAAAATTTGGGCTCAGGACGTTGGCTGGAACACGCTCTACGAATTTCGTGACAGACAGAGATTCACACACACACACACACACACACACACACACACACACACACACACACACACACACACACACACACACACACACACACACACACACACACACACACACACACACACACACACACACACACACACACACACACACACACACACACACACACACACACACACACACACACACACACACACACACACACACACACACACACACACACACACACACACACACACACACACACACACACACACACACACACACACACACACACACACACACACACACACACACACACACACACACACACACACACACACACACACACACACACACACACACACACACACACACACACACACACACACACACACACACACACACACACACACACACACACACACACACACACACACACACACACACACACACACACACACACACACACACACACACACACACACACACACACACACACACACACACACACACACACACACACACACACACACACACACACACACACACACACACACACACACACACACACACACACACACACACACACACACACACACACACACACACACAAACGTAAACAACCCTTAGCCCGTTATTATAAGTTATGATTGTAGATTCAACTGCCTAGAAATGAGTATTTTTCGTTTACTGTCACTTTATAGGGGGAGTTCATCTTCTACACGTCCCTCGACTGGTCGGTCATTTTGACCGCTCTTCCCCACCCTACCGGACGTCGAACCCCTTGATCCAGGAAGTCCCGGAACAGCAGGATCAAGTATGTTCCACCCCAATAACGACTCACACATCGGACATTCACGTGAGACGCCTGCCAAACGAAGACCAACTACATGACTGCAAGAAGCCCTGAAGAGAAGACAACTCGATATACTGGCCTTAACGAGATGGAGAGAAAGAAGAAACTTGGCTTTTGCAATTGGCGAAGAGTAAGATCACTCACGTTAAAAGAATGGATCAGCTTGTTTGGGTGCCTCATATTGTAATAATATGAAAGGCAAATAAATCGTAAATCGTAAATCGTCACTTTATAGACTTTTTACAGTACTGCAAAACAAAATAGCAGCAACAGGATTCGAACCCTCCACCATCTGCTTCGTAGTCCAACTGCCACACTGCTGGGTTTTCTAGCGCCTCGCTCACCACTGCTCAGGCAATCGCTGGGGGCAGGCGGGCACCGGAAAAATAGATTGCTGATTTCTCGCACCCCGCTCGCGGATTTTTTGCAAAGCAATCACGGCTTTTCGGAAGACCGATTGCTGAGTCAGCGGATTTTTGAGAGACCGCCTGTTGAATTTTTTTTCGCTCTTATTTTTTGCAGATATATTGCTGAATCTCTGAGGAATCGAGAACTCAGCAAGCGGTCTTCCGAAAAGTCCTGATTGCTTTCCAAAAAATCCGCGAGCGGGGTGCGAGAGATCAGCAACCTATTTTTCCGGTGCCCGCCTGCCCCCAGCGATTGTCTGAGTGGGTGCGCCGGCTGCGCCGGAGGAGAATGGCCTTGTAACTCCCCCCACAAAACCGCTCGGCACCTAGCGAAAGTAGTTTTGAGTTTGCTTTACCGAGGACGGTTTCCTAACATACAGCTCATTCCAAATGGCCACTTCGACCGATCATCCTTCCCTTGTAAGTTCCCAACTCTTGTAAAAATCATCCAAGTACGACCGTCGCTCAATCTCGGCATTGTGGAAATTGCTTTGAGAACTGCTTGAGCTTGACACCGAGATTAGTAATTGCTTTATTCGACTGACGTTTCGGCAAAATCGCCTTCTTCAGAGTCTGAAATCGTCGAATGCATGAGTAATCTATCCCATCAAAAACCGCATCAAGACTCAGAAAAGACGTCCAATGCGTCAGTAAACCGAGAGCAAAGAAAGTAAGTACAGAATTAGACCAGTGCTCTCCTAAAACAGCTGATGACCTCACCTAAAACAGCTGATGACTGCTTGGCAGCAGACCGTATACCAGTTACTGAGCTCTAACTTCTATATATACCCAGTGGCTTGGCCTCAAATTGACCTCAGAACCCGCAAAGGCTATAAGCGGCCATCTCATTAGTGATGGCTATGCACTCATCCTTCCTATTCAAATTTGGAATTTTGGCGGCAATCCAAAACGCTTCTAACGTCTTGCGCGCCAGGATTTCGGACTCGCGTGCTAAGATCGTGACCTCTACACCTATGTCCGCGTCATTATGGAGTTGCCTGCGGTGCATGCCCAGTGGGGTTGCCGGGTTCGATTTTTTAAGACCGTCTAGATGTTCCTTGATGCGCGTACATAGAGGGCGCCCCGTCTCGCCGATATACGTGCCTCTGCACGCCTGACAAATGATCAGATACACTACTCCCGACACCATGCAATCGCCCTCTTTGCCGAATGGACATATTACACACCCTGGGGTCATGCACAACCTATCGTAAGCACGATTGCGAATGAGCTGACATTTAAGATTTGGGGGTGGTATGTCCATTCGGCAAAGAGGGCGATTGCATGGTGTCGGGAGTAGTGTATCTGATCACTTGTCAGGCGTGTAGAGGCACGTATATCGGCGAGACGGGGCGCCCCCTATGTACGCGCATCAAGGAACATCTAGACGGTCTTAAAAAATCGAACCCGGCAACCCCACTGGGCATGCACCGCAGGCAATTCCATAATGACGCGGACATAGGTGTAGAGGTCACGATCTTAGCACGCGAGTCCGAAATCCTGGCGCGCAAGACGTTAGAAGCGTTTTGGATTGCCGCCAAAATTCCAAATTTGAATAGGAAGGATGAGTGCATAGCCATCACTAATGAGATGGCCGCTTATCAAAGCCTTTGCGGGTTCTGAGGTCAATTTGAGGCCAAGCCACTGGGTATATATAGAAGTTAGAGCTCAGTAACTGGTATACAATCTGCTGCCAAGCAGTCATCAGCTGTTTTAGGTGAGCACTGGTCTAATTCTGTATTTACTTTCTTTGCTCTCGGTTTACTGACGCATTGGACGTCTTTTCTGAGTCTTGATGCGGTTTTTGACGGGATAGATTACTCATGCATTCGACGATTTCAGACTCTGAAGAAGGCGATTTTGCCGAAACGTCAGTCGAATAAAGCAATTACTAATCTCGGTGTCAAGCTCAAGCAGTTCTCAAAGCAATTTCCACAATGCCGAGATTGAGCGACGGTCGTACTTGGATGATACTGAAGAATGTACCAGCTGAATCCTTCCGACTCGCAAAGGAAGCTCTTTCTTTGAGACAGAAGATCGTCTCAGAAAGGCAGACCCTCCTCTTCCTTCGCCGCTGTTTACGCCCACAAGTCGTCCCCAACTTCATCGCCAAGAAACGACTCCACGCATACGTGTGCAAAGGGGGAACATGGCCTCTCCAGGGTGAAGGGGGTCATGGGGGCCGCTGGAGGGGGGGGGGGGAGCGGCCGCGGCTGTGGAGGTGCGTCGACCGGGGGGGGGGGGCAATGTTCGTCATCATTGCTTCTCATGTTCTTTTCATTCACATGCATCAAGTGAAATTGTAGCCAAACCGGGATAAAGTCGAATATTGGGTTTTACCCGCTGAAATTCGAAGAAGAAAAACTGGAATAAGTGAGACTAAGAAATCAACATATTAAGCAAAATTATAAAACTATCGGCATTATTAAAATCAAATTTAGTGACATGTTGATTCCGAATATTATTATGATTGTCAAAACTTACTTGCAGGCTCACTGAGGAGTACATCGGAAATTTGCCGCCTATTGTTCACTTCTAGAGGAAAATGAAAAAGCTTGGAGAAAAATTTACGTGTGAAGCTTTTGTGTATATACGTCAATGAAGTTATTACTCACGTATTTGCTGAAATAATAAGTGAAATAATAAATGAACTTTGATGATCAGTGCGCAGTTGAATTGCATTCTTTTTAAAAGGTATAAATTTTCTAAGCAGATGGCGGAATCCGTGTAAAATCATTGAATGATTCCTTAAAGAGTCATTGTTCCAACTTTCAATATTATTTATAAACTCCGAAAGAGATCGTAACATTTGCGTAGAGAAGCAGGTGCAACAGAGGCACCTATTACGTCGAAGAGTTGGTGTAATCAGGGTTAGACTTACTGTCAAATGTTATAGCTGCGAGGATCGTTGAGTTTTACGACCCGCCTACATGGACGATGATAGGGATGAGAAAAGCAGCCAGAGATGCATTTTTCCACCTTGGAGCACTATACAAGAGGAGAAGTACAATCGCATGTGATCACTGGATTATTCTGAAAAAAATTTTGTTTTCCAAGGAAGAAGACTGAGAAATATAAAAGATCTTAGAAGGAGAACTCAGTCATAATTAGCCTACTCTAGTTTAGAAGTCTACTTTTCATCCGCTTTCAGAAAACATATAACTTGCCAGGAAAAAGAGGGGTTTTTCCTGCTAAATAGAAATAGTTTTAGTCATTTTTTCAAAATTGTAGAATTTTTCTATAAAAAATTATAGATTTTTGATATGAGAAGATAAGAGAGTCTCTAGTCATACATTGAATTACTCTTGTTGAAAGCTTCCAGAAAATATATAGCTTACCAAGAAAGAAAGGATTTTCCTGTATTGTGAAGGTGGTCGCAATTGTTTTTCTAAAGTTAAGGAAATTTTTTTCATAAAAATTCATAACTTTACTATACGAAAAGCTAGAAAAGTGCTTTGCACTTTATTGGAATCCCCTCGTCGTCCGCTTTCAGGAAATATATAGATTGCCAGGAAAAAAGAGGATTTTCCTATCGGGTGAAAGGGGTCGCAGCCTATTTTCCAGAATTAAGCCAATTTTTAACTTAGAAAAATCATAGCAATTTTATATGAGAAGCTGGGAGAGTGATTAGGTGTTTATTGAATTCCTCTCGTCGTCCGCTTTTAGAAAATATATAGGATGTAGGGAGAGGGATGCTAAAAGTACGTGGTGAAAGGGGGAGGAACATGGTATAATGGAAATCTTCCTTTCTGTACTCAAAAAGCGTCGTTTAAAGGAGCTAAAGGAACATGCCCATTATACCATGTTCCTCCCCCTTTCACCACGTACTTTTAGCATCCCTCTCCCTACATCCTATATATTTTCTAAAAGCGGACGACGAGAGGAATTCAATAAACACCTAATCACTCTCCCAGCTTCTCATATAAAATTGTTATGATTTTTTTAAGTTAAAAATTGGCTTAATTCTGGAAAATAGGCTGCGACCCCTTTCACCCGATAGGAAAATCCTCTTTTTTCCTGGCAATCTATATATTTCCTGAAAGCGGACGACGAGGGGATTCCAATAAAGTGCAAAGCACTTTTCTAGCTTTTCGTATAGTAAAGTTATGAATTTTTATAAAAAAAATTTCCTTGATTTTAGGAAAACAATTGCGACCACCTTCACAATACAGGAAAATCCTTTCTTTCTTGGTAAGCTATATATTTTCTGGAAGCTTTCAACAAGAGTAATTCAATGTATGACTAGAGACTCTCTTATCTTCTCATATCAAAAATCTATAATTTTTTATAGAAAAATTCTACAATTTTGAAAAAATGACTAAAACTATTTCTATTTAGCAGGAAAAACCCCTCTTTTTCCTGGCAAGTTATATGTTTTCTGAAAGCGGATGAAAAGTAGACTTCTAAACTAGAGTAGGCTAATTATGACTGAGTTCTCCTTCTAAGATCTTTTATATTTCTCAGTCTTCTTCGATGGAAAACAAAATTTTTTTCAGAATAATCCAGTGATCACATGCGATTGTAATTCTTCTCTTGTATAGTGCTCCAAGGTGGAAAAATGCATCTCTGGCTGCTTTTCTCATCCCTATCATCGTCCAAGTAGGCGGATCGTAAAACTCAACGATCCTCGCAGCTATAACATTTGACAGTAAGTCTAACCCTGATTACACCAACTCTTCGACGTAATAGGTGCCTCTGTTGCACCTGCTTCTCTACGCAAGTGTTAAGATCTCTTTCGGAGTTTAGAAATAATATTGAAAGTTGGAACAATGACTCTTTAAGGAATCATTCAATGATTTTACACGGATTCCGCCATCTGCTTAGAAAATTTATACCTCTTAAAAAGAATGCAATTCAACAGCGCACCGATCATCAAAGTTCATTTATTATTTCACTTATTATTTTAGCAAATACATGAGTAATAACTTTATTGACGTATATACACAAAGGCTTCACACGTAAATTTTTCTCCAGGCTTTTTCATTGTCCTCTAGAAGTGAACAATAGGCGGCAAATTTCCGATGTACTTCTCAGTGAGCCTGAAGATAGGTTTTTGATGATCATATTAATGATATTAGGAATTAAAATATTACTAAATTTAATTTTAATAATGTGGATAGTTTTATAATTTTGCTTAAAATGTTGATTTCTTAGTCTCACTTATTCCAGTTCCTCATCGGCCGTGGGTGAAGGGAGGTCAGCTGGGTTCCGGCCCTGGGGTGAAGGGGGTAGGAACACATTATCGCCTTTTCACATGTATGACTCCACGTCTTATGCGGTCTACCAAATGGATGCTCACAAGTGAAGAAAATCGAACAACATCTCCGTACTGCGCTACGGACAAAACAGGATCATCTGTATATGTTATTATCTAAATGTCTGTATAAAGAACAGTGTTGTATGCGATATATTAATGAGCGCCTTTGGAAGAGGATTGTGGATGAGTCGAAGCGCATCTGTGATGGTATTCGGTCTAAGGCCAAGTCTAGACTGCAGGAAAAGTTCAAAAGGTTGGTGAATCGAGAGCAAGATCGTATTTTGCAGGAGCCGACTAGTGCTAATAGCAACGTTAACACAAACCAGAACTGTCCTACTAACATATCTGACTATGTACCCAGTCATCCTCGTGTTTCGGTACTAGGCGATGCACTTATCTCCAAAGAGGCGCTTTCCTTATTGGATCTAGGTCCAAGTTTTTCTCCTAGTCAATCGATAGGACCTAGGATCTCGCGTAAGATCGTGGGAAACCTCCAATTTGTTCGCGAGAGGCTGCGTCACAGAGCCAATGATAAGGAACGCGCAACGAACGATCAAGGTGCTAGTGGGCTAAATCTTCCTTCTATTCCATTTCCAACGTTAATCTACAAACCTCAGGAACCTAATCAGGTAGTAGATACTAGATTTAGTGTTTTTGCCACGTCTCTGTTCTCCATTCTCGCCAAATTTAGCAAATTGCACGCAAATGGTAATTTAACGGTTTGCCAGCGCCGCGGCCTGCGTGAACTCCTTGATCTTTGTGCTGCAGGAGAGATCAAGATATCCGTCAGCGACAAAGGGGGTGAATTTGTGGTCTTATCACGTGAACTGGACATGGCCATCACTAGGAATCACCTGGCAGACAATACAGTATACGAGTCGCCATCAGACAAAGAGTTCAGGAGGCAGTACCGCCACTTAAACAAGGTTTGGGTAGAAGTAGCTCGATCTGAAGGCTTGCATAGAAGCTTAGTAACGCGTCTCAAGAGTGATTTGCCCATTTGTCCGGTATTGTACACCTTAGTCAAGACTCACAAATTAACGGCTGCCGGTCTCGCATCAAAGGATCCCAAGGACTTCAAAGTCAGACCTATAGTTAGCAATGTCGGTGGGCCAACGGATAAGATCTCTTGGTTTCTTAACACCATCTTGTCGCACTCAGATAACCGCCGGGGGCAGGCGGCCATGCGAATTTTGAGCAAGCGCGCACCGGAAAAATAGTTTGATTTTTTGCGGCCCGCTTGCAGAAATTTGGAAGAAAGTTGGCGAAATTAAAGACGAATGCTTGAAGAACAGTCGCGGTTTCTTTATGGAATAGCTGCGGCGCAGTGGCCGCATTCTCGCGGACTTTCCGCGAGAATATGCAAAAATTTCGAGGGCCGCACGGTCCTTTGTGGAGGACCGCGCAACCCCCAGGTACTTTCCGCTGAGAGAAAGTACCTCAAACTTGAGTAATTAAACCAACGGTGACACCTCTGCCACACAGAGTCTTACCTGCGCTCGACGTACGCCCGAAAATACCTAAAAAAAAGTCCGAGCGCTTGCTGAAAGTTCGGCCAGCGCTCGCTGGAAGATATTATTTGACGAGCGCTCGCAGAAAATTCTGCATTGCTGCCCGCTGGCAGAACGCGGAGGTACCGCCCGCTGAAGGTTTGGCCACGCCCCAAAATTCTGCTGACCGCCTGCAGAAAAGCGCGAGTTTGCGGACCGCCTGCCCCCGGCGATTATCTGAGCAGCTGCTAAAGTACGTCCCCTCGCATCTTTCTAATACCAAAATGTTTCTAGAGCGTCTGCGTAACACTCACGTAGAACCAGGATGCGTGGTGGAGTCTTTCGACGTAACATCACTCTACAGCAATGTTTCGAACGACGATGCCCTGCAAGCAACATTCGAGCTCCTTCTTGAACATCAAGCTTCTCTGAACTTTCACGGCTTAAGTATTAGAGGAATCATGTTGCTTCTAAAAGAATGTCTACAGTGTTCAGTCTTTCGATAGTGTGGACAGTATTACAAGCAGATTAGAGGCCTCGCCATGGGACAACGTTTAGCGCCTACATTAGCCATAGTCTTTATGTCTAAGGTAGAGGCTCCCGTTCTCGCGCGCAAACCATTGCTGTACTGCCGTTATGTAGACGACTGCTGCGTCATATGCCCGACCCAAGCTGAGCTGGACGCCTGTTTCAGGATTCTCAATCAGCAGTCTCCTCACATCAAGATGACACGCGAGAAGCCTACCGACGATTGGCTACCGTTCTTGAACGTGCAGTTGCAACTATCAGGCGGCACCTTCAAAACGAGATGGTACCGGAAACCCAGTAGCAAGAATGTTTTAGTGCACTACACTTCAGCTCATCCTGCGCAAGTCAAAAAGTCCATCGTGGCCAATATGTACAGGACAGCTATGAGTGTTTCGTCGGACAGGCAGCAAAGGGATTACTCGCTGAATCTGGCTGACCACATTGCTGAGTCTAATGGTTACAAGCGTAGGAAACATTTCTCGGTTGCACGTCGCCTGATTAACTTCGAGCCTCCAGAAACCGATAACAAAATCCCGTTTTGCTTGCCATACATCTCGGAGGAACTCAGCAAGGCAGTAAGAAGATTGATACATCAAGTGGACCTACAAGATTGGATAAGAGTAATAGACATACCACCCCCAAATCTTAAATGTCAGCTTATTCGCAATCGTGCTTACGATAGGTTGTGCATGACCCCAGGGTGTGTAATATGTCCATTCGGCAAAGAGGGCGATTGCATGGTGTCGGGAGTAGTGTATCTGATCACTTGTCAGGCGTGTAGAGGCACGTATATCGGCGAGACGGGGCGCCCTCTATGTACGCGCATCAAGGAACATCTAGACGGTCTTAAAAAATCGAACCCGGCAACCCCACTGGGCATGCACCGCAGGCAATTCCATAATGACGCGGACATAGGTGTAGAGGTCACGATCTTAGCACGCGAGTCCGAAATCCTGGCGCGCAAGACGTTAGAAGCGTTTTGGATTGCCGCCAAAATTCCAAATTTGAATAGGAAGGATGAGTGCATAGCCATCACTAATGAGATGGCCGCTTATCAGAGCCTTTGCGGGTTCTGAGGTCAATTTGAGGCCAAGCCACTGGGTATATATAGAAGTTAGAGCTCAGTAACTGGTATACGGTCTGCTGCCAAGCAGTCATCAGCTGTTTTAGGTGAGCACTGGTCTAATTCTGTATTTACTTTCTTTGCTCTCGGTTTACTGACGCATTGGACGTCTTTTCTGAGTCTTGATGCGGTTTTTGATGGGATAGATTATTCATGCATTCGACGATTTCAGACTCTAAGAAGGCGATTTTGCCGAAACGTCAGTCGAATAAAGCAATTACTAATCTTGTAAAAATGCTCTAACTAAGAACAGTCACTTTAGGATCGTCTTGCTTCCACGTGTAGACAAGTGAGTGCGTGAGTAACTTGGTCTCGCTGGTACTTTTGGAAACATACTTTTATCTAATAACAACCTTGCTTTTGCTTGTTAATGGTCCCGCTGGTGCTTTCAACTAGGAATCGGTGTGTAAGCGGCACGTAGGGCAACTTGATCGGGCAGGGGAACAGATTTTTGTACGCTTGGGGCAGTTTTCAGAATTGAAATTCCAAAAGTGGCATGTACGGCAATTTGAGAATACGCTGTAAATACTTGATTTCATTGTTTTCTTTCCGTAGAGTCGTAAGGCTGGTTTTTCTTATGTATAGGGTCTTGCGGCACATAGGCATAAACTTTCTTTTGAATAGTTATTATCGGTCGCTAAGCGGCACGTAGGGCAACTTGATCGGGCAGGGGAACAGATTTTTGTACGTTTGGGGCAGTTCTTATAATTTTTGGACGGTCTTCAAGCGGCACGTAGGGCAACTTGATCGGGCAGGGGAACAGATTTTTGTACGTTTGGGGCAGTTCTTACAATTTTTGAACGGTCTTCAAGCGGCACGTAGGGCAACTTGATCGGGCAGGGGAACAGATTTTTGTACGTTTGGGGCAGTTCTTATAATTTTTAAACGGTCTTCAAGCGGCACGTAGGGCAACTTGATCGGGCAGGGGAACAGATTTTTGTACGTTCGGAACAGTTCTTATAATTTTTGAACGGTCTTCAAGCGGCAAGTAGGGCAATTGCATAGGGCAGGGGAACAGATTTTTGTACGTTTGAGGCAGTTCTTATAATTTTTAAACGGTCTTCAAGCGGCACGCAGGGCAACTTGGTCGGGCAGGGGAACCAGATTTTTGTACGTTCGGGACGTTCTTATAATTTTTAAACGGTCTTCAAGGGCAAGTAGGGCAACTTGATCGGGCACGGGGACAGATTTTTGTGCGTTTGGGACAGTTCTTATAATTTTTGAACGGTCTTCAAGCGGCACGTAGGGCAATTTAATTGGACAGGGAAACAAATTTTTTGTACGTTTATGCAGTTCTTATGATTGACGGTCTTTAGGTGGCTCAGTAGTCGTGCTTTTCGAGGAGGGATCTCCTTTTGTAGTAAAGCTTCATATTCCTTTGGCGAAAAAATTGAAGGACACTCTGACAAAGTCCTCAGACGATTGATTTCGTTGCTGTCGGAGTTGATTCTGAGAGAAAAGCGTTTTTTGTAGTACACAATAGTTGTGGGTGCATTTCTACTTCCAAGACGATAGGTGTTCTTCTACTTCCTTGACGATCTTCTAAGGAAATTGTTGAGAAGAACTGGAAGAGCAAATTCTCTTTGAGAGGGAAGAAAGGATGGGGAGGGGGGAGGTATCTGAATGTCTCTGTGAGGAGGGGAAATTTGCAGAAAGAGCGTGGTAAACGAGAGAAAAATTACCCCATGCATGGTTGCAGCAGGAATTTCGAGAAATGCTGAATGATTTATGGAGATTATTGCTTCTTCAAACAGTTCTCGTAGAATGCTTCGCAAGGATGTTCACAGCAAAGGCATAGGAAACTTATTTGAAAATATTTATAATCACAACTAAGCCCTTATATATCTGCCCCTACCCACTTGCTAGCGACCCGTAGGGTCGCTAGTATATATATCTTATATACAAAGTTGCATGTGTGTCTGTCTGTATGTCTGTCTATATATACCTATGTGCGGAATAGAAATTTTTTTAGGGTGGGGAGCGTGTCATGGGCTACTTTTCGTCATCGATCGACATCGATTTTTATCGATTTTTTGTATACTTTGAGCTACAGGGCTGGGAGTTAGCACAGGGGGCAAGTAAGCATGGCGATTCCGAATACAATGTTAGTTTTTGGGATTATCGATTAACTTTATCGATTTTATTGATTTTTTGCAAAGTTTGAGCTACAGGGCTGGGACTTGGCACAGGAGGGGGGGCGGGCATGCTGATTACGAATACAGTATTAGTTTTTGGTATCACCTATTACTTCTACCAATTTTATCGATTTTTTTTCAAAATTTGAGCTGAAGGGTTGGGCATGGCACAGGATGGTAAGTGGGCATGGTGATTTCGAAAACAACACAGGGAACGGGAAAAAAGTGTAGAAGTGGGCACAGGGAAAGGCTGTACAGGAATAGGGATGGGACCTTTAGTACAATGTTTTGACAGGGCCGAGCGCAGCCGCGTAAGCAACACACCTATGACACCCGCCCCGCGCCGAAGTATGTGTGCCAAGATTGATCTGGATCGGTTCAAATGGAACTTTCTATTGGAATATACGTACAGACAGACACACATACAGACAGACATACATACAAAGACATTCAGCTTCATATAAGATGGACTGCAAAAACAAGTAAACTGCAAATGCACTCTGAGATATTAGTATCTTTATCGAACTCTTTTGTACAAATAACATAGACACCTCAATCATTGTTCATTCTCGTCAGTTTCATCTTTCTTTCCGTTCATTTGATAGTACATAGAGACTATTCGCTTCCAGTCTATTACATTTTCGATATTCCAGTCAGTGATCTGTCCCAACTCTGCGCCATCACCTCGCATACCTGTAATCATGTATGTTTCAATCAAAGAGCAAGCTGTTGAGTAAGTTTTTCAATCCCCACCTTCTTCGTCTTCACGCATAGTTGGACTAACTCTCCCTTGACGACCATTACCCATCGAGAAAGCATCAATATTTTCCTCGAATCGCAAATCTTGTTGAGCTTTCTGAGTGCAGACTCGCACTGCAATGCAGCACACGTTTAAACTGTGGAAAATTCAATTTAAACTCACGTCGATTCCGGTAGGCAACTTTCAAAACAACAAATAATTTGGTGAGCATATTGATAGGAGATGGGGTGGCGCTACGTTTATTCATTTGTCGGATCAGAATAGCACGACCAAATTTCCACTCCTTTAAAAATAATCTTAGCTGTTACCACAACAAAATTGTTCCTGTCTCACCGTATCCGACTGAGCTTGAATTCTCTGATATGTATCTGACATCATAGCAATCAGTAAGTTTATAAGTACCTAAAATGAACATAAAAAAAGATTTTTGAAGGTGAGGAAAAGCAATGAAGCTTACTATAAGTGTAACCATCATATAGATACCAAATAGCAACTTCAAAATAATTTTAGCAAAATCAGGCACTAGATGAAGTGGAGGCATAGTGTCCGGCTCGACAAGTCTATAAGAATGCACATTTTAAGCTAGCAAATCCATCACGGCTAGTGCTGGAGTGTAAGCAAGTAGTAGCAGAGTCCCATAGGCAAAACCTCGGCAAGTGGCGGAAGTTCTCCAATACTACCGACCGTGAATTCATCGTAATCGCCAAACTCACCCGAACAACGAAAAGAATAACATTTCCAAAGTTTGTTCTGGAGAGGCCAGACGCATCAATTCAGCGCTGTCGTCATCGACTGGCTGATAGGCTGGCTGTAAAGGAAATTAGTTAATCAGGTAAAATAAAATCAGGTGTAAAATTGCTTGATCCATAAAACATGAAAGATTTCTCAGTAAAAAGACATTGGTACAAACAGTCGCCCTGATAATCTATGACTGCTGGAGCTAGCAAGCAGAAACGATGCATTAATGTTCAAGAAATTGACGCTTTTACCCACCTGAAAGATAGACGTTACATGTAATGTAAATCCCGCAACGAATAACAACAAGATAACTAGAAAGCGAGCTAAGTCATACATGAGATCCCTAAAACAAATTCATCTAAATGACCATGCGATGAGAAATTCCAGGTACCTGATGATGATAGCCCATGGTCCAAACAAATGATGCACTGTGAGAAAATCGAGGAACTCGACGAAAGCAAAAAGTAAAGCAAATGCAAATAGCTGATTCTAAAATATTTGGATGAAGGTAAGACATACTGAGATTGTTGCGTATAGCTTTGCGTTGAATGTTAAAGATGGGTGCACGTTTACGTTAATATGATTGTCCTTATGCAAGGTAGACAAAATTCGTAAACCGCTTGTAAGATTTCTGTGCTGCATATAGTTCTCAAACTTACTACAAGAGACGGAATCTTTTCGCTGATTGACTGAAGTGATGTAAAATTCAAGACATTACAAAATCTACCTTTAAATAAACAAAACGATGGAAAAGGCAAGATATTACAAACATCACCTTTAGATATAGCATGGTTCTAGCAAAATGCAGTTTCTCGTCGTTGTCTAGGTGAGTCATAACAACCGCAGGTAAAAGAAAGGCAAGTACATGAACTGCTATGGCAGCAGCGGCTAGGACCAAGATCAGCACCTAATGGAATGGAGAGTGAGCGCCAACATTGTCCAGTAACTGACTTACCTTGACTATACCTAAACCAGAGCCACCTCCTACACTGGACAGCTCAGACACCAAGTTACCGCTCAACCACAGAAGTAGAAGCCATTCAACTGGATTAGGTATGACAGATGTTGTCTCATACCTACGATAAAGAATGTATCACTTCGTCAACGGCAATCATAAACTTACATTTTATGTGTGATATTGAGCACTACAATAGTGAGGAGGATGGTAAAATACACGTGTGAGACGATATGGCAAACAAATTTGATGATAGGAGCTCGACCTAAACCATAAATTAGCTCAGCCAGGCACATAGAAGGAGAACTTGCTGACGTCAAATAAATGCCCACCCATGCGACTGTCAAGAGGAAGTGAAAAGTAGAACCATGCTGGAGGACATAAAAGCACGAATAATGTGAAAGCTACAGTCTTTCCTGTAATATAGAAGCACTTCGTAAAAAGTGATCAGAAAGGGAATGGGACAAGATTACGAACAGTTTCGTGCATTTATTGACACAATTTTCGCTGCCAAGTTCGAAAGAAGGACATCAAAAATGATGATGGTTTAAATAGAAAACAAAGAGGACGGAGGAAGGTAGGAACGCACCGAAAGACCAGTCGATACTCGCTGTCCAGATTTCCGTTAGATATCGTTGCACCGAAGCGTATGAAACTACTTCTTTCTAGAAAGGCGAAATTACAATCTATTAGGTTGTGTAATAAGTTCGTTCGCATTTTTGGTTTAATTTTTTCTCAACATTTTGCAAACATTTAGCAAAATGTTACTATGCACTCGGAAGCTCTAAGTCTGCTCTACCAAACTTCTGTTAGTATATTTTCGATTCTTGAAAAGCTGAACAAAAAATATGAACACACATCGGAAAATCCAAGAAGACGAAAATTTTGTTTTCGACATGTTTTTCTTTCTTAGTTTTCCCGTTATTCATTGTCAAAATTTACTCAAAAAGCCTGACAACAAGAAAAACAACTACTTGATTATTTATGCACTTCCTGAAACTGTTTACGTTTGCCCACTTCCTTTCGCCGACCGTTTAATGCCATTTTTGCAAAAGTCGGCGTAGCAAGCCCTGCCCAGCGGCGTTCGTTGTATCGCGTACTTGGGTTCTGTGTCCCCCAAATTTTGAGTTTTGACTGCAAAACCCAATTATTGGATGCTTGAGCGATCAAGACCATATCGTCTGCCAATTCCTGAATCGTTGTTCTACCACCCTTCCTCGAAGGTGTTTACAGATGCTTAACGCTGACGCCGAAAAGACATTAAAAACATACCTGTTTTTGAGTTTACAATATGTATTTTTGAAAAATTTTAGCACTTGTAAGTAATCTGCGGGAGCTACAGTATTCTATCTATATCTTAGTAAAATTTTCGAGCCGTTTCTCAAGCGTTCAAACCCATTCAAGACACAGCGTAACATAGCTGTCGAAAATGGAATTTTAGCTCTTTCAGGTTTTTCGGTTCGTAGTCCGATTTTTTATGTAATATTTTGAATACTGGAAATATGATGACAGCAGCTTGGTAGAACAGACTTAGAACTTTCGAACGCATACAAACACTATGCCAGAAGCTATGTGAAATACCGAGAAAAACTGAAACAAAAAATGCGAACGAACTTATTGCACAACCTAATATGACAATGACCTTCGAGCGGGATATGACATAACTCTCTTTTTTGGAAAGTTAACTTGTTCTAGAGAAAACCAGTGAACCAAAAAAAGATACGATTTAAAACTGGACCTGTTCATTTTCTATCAACACATCCAGGAGTGGACGTCCACGAGTGTCCCTGGCTTTAAGAAGGATTGCGGCATTGTACTCGCTAGCGGAGATACCCAGTAACTCTACAGCCATATTCTCGGAAAAGACAGCTACATTAAGCAGATCTTTGGCTCTTTCTTTTTCTTTTTCCGACATGTCTCTTAAATCAACAACTTTGTAGAAGCTACAAAAAATTCTTTCACTTACCGATAGAGTGATGACAGCTTGACAGCCGTATCAATGGGCGCGGGACTTTGTAGGATAAATTCTTGCAATGGCTCGTTGTCAGTACCTTTACCGCATACCTGAAATAAAGGTTGAAAGTATGTAGAAGATGCTTTTTTGACATGCGACAAACCATCAGATCAAATACAAATCGGCGATCCTCCATTAACTGATGTGTATCGTGCTTTTGCTTCAGAAGAAATCGTAAACATTCGATATGATTGTGAGAAGCAGCAAAACATAGCGGCACCTAGGGAAGGTTTACTGGGGTTACACAAGGAAAAAGGATGGGCAAAAAATCTGCATGACTTGCGTACTTTCCCCTCTTTTGTTTCCGCCAACTCATCTGCTGAGCTTTTCACAAACAATTTGACCACGTTCAGGTGACCTGCCTTAGTAGCGTAATGCAATCCAGTCCAACCATTCTTAAATTACCAGATAACTTTATATCTATGCGTATGACCAGATTGTCAGGCGACGGAACTTGCCATGTATTTTGAATTTTTTTTTATCGTCGATTCGTTGACCGCACCAACTGCTCAACAAACGTTGCGAACCACGCGCGGGCGGCTGAATTGTTGCGAGAGCATGACTTGCACAATGGCGAATTCGTAGTGGGGCAAGCATTCCACCTCGCGGTGCGTGCCCCGCAGTGATGTCCAGTCCGTGTGGTCAACGAATCGACGATACAAAAAATTACGCAAAAAACTACAAAAATTTTGACAGAAGGTGGTTCACACATGAGTTATCAAGAAAATGCGAAGTAAAATAAAGAAAAAGGATGAAAAAAGAACGAAAAAGAAAAGTTGCCTACCTGATCCATTACGTTGATGTTAGATCCTTGAGCAATTAGTAATGAAACCATTTCGTAGTGCCCATTCACAGCAGCCAAGTGGAGCGGTGTTCGGCCGCGCCAATCCTAAAACCAAAATTTGTGGGCGTATTTATGCCATATCCTCTGTACATACTTTGGCATGCTGTTGCTGTGTTGAACGAGAAAGCAGCATTCCGACAACAGCGATATGACCTTGCTGCGCAGCTAGATGTAAAGGAATCACACCCTAAAAACTGAGATAATCAAAAACAGAAAGAGATAAGGTCCGCTTAACAATTTACCATTGTAGTGCTCGTAGCATCTACTTGCACTCCCTGGTTGAGCAACATTCGCACAAGTCCATCGTGGCCGGATTGCGCAGCAAGATGCAATGGCGTAAAACCATACTAAAAATTTTACCACCCACATTTATTTTGGACAAAAAAGCACTAACCTCGGTGGCAAATTCTTTAACAACGTGGTGATTGTAAATTGGAGGTTCGGAGCGGACTGTTGCGGGCACGCTTTTCAACATCTCCATAACAAAGTCCGTATTGCCATAGTATGCAGCGATATGCATCGCATTTAGACCAGTCTGCACCTCCATTATTAGGAGAGTTAATACAAACCCCTATTATTTCATGCCTTCTTCGAACATTTTTTCCACAGCGATTTGTCGAAAGCTTGTAGAATCGGAACGAACCCATTCTTTGCACCCAAATGAAGGGCTGTCATACCATGCTGAAATAGATTTGATCTTGACACACTCACTTCCAACTTGAGAAAAAGGACATACAGCATTCTCATCCTCCGCACTTGCTCCATTTTCAAGAAGAATTTGCACGATATTTGCATGACCCCCAGCTGCAGCCATATGCAGCGTGGTTGCCTAGAGATAATTTGATAGATGAAATGGACGAAAAGAAGAACGCCGAGAAGAACATCGATTGTAAACATGTTATACTTCAGAGATAGAATACATACCTCCATTGTTTTTGTCTTGGCTTGAATGACCATAGCCTTATCGATCATCATTAGTTCCTTCACTACAGCGAGCGAACCCTCAAAACATAGTTTATTGCGCATATGAAATCTTTGCGCTGACGCAGACACTTCAACTTGCAGCGGATCAATCCAGCTACGGCAATCCAGACTTCTGCTACGCAACTGAAGTGCGCCGAAACGCAATGCCGCATCTGACGTAGCACGTGCTTTGTCTGCGTCATTCGAACCATACCTTCATTGCAGCAATATGTGCACAAGTGAAACCATTGTGGTCGATGGCGGTTAACACAGCACGATTGTTCTGTTTCATTTTCAAGAATAACTTCACGACGTCTGGGTAATCATTCTGAAAGTTGCAAATCAAATGATGAATATTTCTTTTCTAACAAGACCATGCAAAAAATCTGTAGATCATCAGGGGGACTACCTGTGATAAAAGCTCATTAGCAAATGAAACCTACTCAAATAGTCCACTTACCTCAGCAGCGAGATGTAAAGGTGTTTGACCTTTGTCATCTCGAGCATTAGGGTTGGCACCAAGGGCAAGAAGTGTTTGACTAACAAGCAACTGCCCGTTTCTGGCAGCAAAGTGCAAAGCTGTCTGTAAGATATTGTTGGGCATCATCAATCAGAAGAAGCCATGTCCACGTAGGAAGAAATGAGCGCCACCTGATTTTCCAAGGTGATTGCTTCCAAGGCAGCTCCGTGATCCTGTACCAACACAGTCACAACTCTGTTATGGCCATTTTGAGCAGCGAGATGAAGTGGAGCCTCACCAGTTTTGGATTTGCTAAAGATGGCCGTTGTTAATGAAAAAGTCCCTTTTGTATATTTTCCAGAATATTCTGTACACGGCATTCTGCATTGCCTTTTTTCCAAGAGCTAGTTGTAATTCAAGGAACAAAAGTTAAACGAGTTGTTATGGCCCAGTCACAGCACGTAGAGACTAACATTGTTAAGCTTAAATTCAAGAGTGAGGCATGTGCCATACTTGATCTTCTTGATCCACTTGATCCGCTCAATCCACTTCGCATTGGTCTAATCAGCAAACTGACCAATAGCAAAGTGGATGAGGCGGATCAAGTGGATCAAGAGGATCAAGTATGGCGCTAGCCTGAGAGGCAACGACCGTAAGAAAGATGATGTAATGTTTATCAAGGAGATGGCCACGGCAGAACCCCTTTTGAACTGCTCGCCATGGCTGCGCGCTTCTGATTGGTCAGAGTACTGATGCGATTGGCCGAAATTGAGCAGAATGGAAGGAATGAGTTGTACGCGCAAGCATGTTCTTTCGTCTGTACATCTATCTTGTTCAACAGGATAGCGTTGGCCGGAAACAACGCTTTGAACCATGTTGCTTTCCGCTGGCTTTTTGACTCATCTGCTTTTTAGCGACGCCAACAGAATGAACAAATCACATCAGAAGTTACCAAAAAGTCATGTCAAAAGGGTCCGAGAGAGTGGACGGTTCAAAAAAGCCTACACCTCGTCCCAGCGACGCGTTTATTTATGTTTGAAACAACCATACCTGTTCACGAACGCCTTGTGCTGCAGAAGCAGATGCACTAGACCTAGATGACCATTCATCGCAGCCAGATGGAGCGCTGTTCGACCCTGATCGTCGAAAACGTCGATTCGTGCATGATGTTGCAAAAGGGTTTGCGCAATACTGGTGTGTCCTCGTGCACATGCTTCCAGTAACGGTGACCACCCATTCTAAAATTTGCAGTAGTTTAGATAGAAACCAATCGAATGTGCAGGTGAGTCATCGAACGCAGAAATGGGACGCTAGTGCGGACGCTTTCGGCATCTCTGAGATCAGTCGAACCTTACCTCTCTTACCGTCTGGTGCCTCTTCTAAACGCGCACTGCTTCAAGCAGACGCGAGTGCAACCAGTCTCCGCGTGCGTCGACCCGTTCATATCCTTAAAGGCAGCGTCCAGGCAAGTCCGGACCTATGGGGATTTTTACGTGGAAAGTATTTTTGGGGCCCTAACTAAGCCACTGCCCAACCGGCAGCTCAGGTAGTGCCCTAACGGCTGAGATATTCCCCTCGAAACTGGACCCCGCGATCGTATTCGCATGGATTCATGGCAGTTTCACGCCAGGACACACGCTTTGCGCCATGAATCCATGCGAAATACGATAATAGGGTCCAGTTTCGAGGGGAATATCTCAGCCATCACAGCACTTCCTGAGCTGCCGCTTGGGCAGTGCCTTAGTTAGGGCCCCAAAAGTACTTTTCACGTAAAAGCCCCATAGGTCCAGATCTGCCTGGACGCTGCCTTTAACAACTGCTTACCTTGCTCTGCCGATTCTGCACAATCTGCACCGTTCCAGCTCCAATCTTGTTTACCATGGCTAGTAGGACAGCTTGATTACCAGATCGCGCTGCCATATGCATTGCTGTTTCATCGGTAGTAATGGATTGCAAATCCACCTAAACATTTCGTGAATAGATACCCGACAAGATAGATAGCTAGATTCAAGGTTCACGACGCACTTGTCCTCCAGAGTCGACAAGCAGATTCATGAGTTTTGCATCTTCTCCGGAGTAATGGACTTTATCCGAGGTTATCTGAGCAGCATAATGAACAGCCGTAAAACCATCCTGAAGGAATAACGTAAACATTTTCTGAATTGAAAAAAGCGTTCCAATTTGTAGTCATTTGATCACTTGAGGCAAAAAGAATGTTTTCGACGTCTTGGTTGCTAAACCTAGGTATACAAGAGTTGTGCGACAGGTTGACGAGAGTGAATCCTCTCCTCTGTTGGTTTGCTATCATAATTCTATCAAAATTGTTGGGTGATGCTGCTTACATTCGTTCTTTGGTTCACATATTCTCGAATCTCGTCTGGTGAACAGCTTTGTGCCATATGGGAGATAATCAACTGTGCAGCTTCGTAATTACAGGACTTGGCAGCCACGTGCAGCGGAGTCTCACCAGCTTTCGAAACCAGTTTCAAATTGGCGTCATCATTCAGAAGCAATCTGCAAACAACTGCTTTGAAAACTATAAATGGACTTCTGATCCAAAACTGCGGAACTTGATAATGTCCTTGTTGCCATTTCGGGCAGCAATGTGAAGGCAAGTCTCTCCATCTTCTTGTGCAACATCCGGTTGACCTCCAGATTTTAGCAACATCATGGCACATTCTCGAGATTCTGGCCCATCTAATGAAGCCGCTAAAGTAAATCAATCTCAGGGTTTGAGGGCTTATCTAATCAGTGATTCAGGTCCTTGTTGACGGACTCCCTTAGCACTCCACAGCTGCCTGCGTGCCAGCGCCGTGCTAGCGCGGTCCCAGAGCCGCCAATCGTTCAGTGCGGGGGCATCCACGTGGACGTTGGCCCGGCGCTGGCACAGCCAACTCTGGACGCCCTTCTAGAGTGACTTCTTTCAAACCCCAACCTTGGCCTCTCCACTAACCACGCTTCGCTCCAGTTTGCAATCTGGGTGAGATAATGCGAGCAGAGAATAAATGATTGTGAATTGTGTGTTTTACTGTCGCTTTGCAAAAATCATCTTGGAAAGAACTGCGCATTGTCAAAACCAGGGCGTGGCCATGGGCGGAGTCACAGTTCCAGGTAGGCTGGGTCCCGCAGATCCTGCGACATATTTGCCTTACCTATATGTAACGCAGTTTGCCCGAGTTCTCCTCCTTTCACATGTATATCGGCTCCAGCACCCAACAATGTTTCCACCACAGAGGCTTTCCCTGACTGCACTGCTACATGGAGTGCTGTGTAATTGTCCTAAAAACTATGCTTATTCCGACTTTGTCCGGACAACAACGACTATTAGGAGTACTTTTGTCCGTATATCGACGTTTGTTCCACGTGCAATAAGCATCTTCACAACGTCGTTGTAGCCAGCTGCTGCAGCTGAGTGCAGTCCCAAGGCGCCTTTTTTGTTTGGCATGTAAAGAGGAACACCTGAAATTTGTCAGTAGAAGGAATGTGCTGGAAGGGAAATCTTACCTTTACCTTACCTCTTTTCAGAAATGCTAGCGCCGTGCCCGTATGTCCAGTAGTGGCTGCTAGATGTAGAAGTGTTGATCCATCTCGGGTTCGCGCAGCGATCGAAGCATTAAATTTGTCTATCAACTGCTCGACGACGTCCGTAAATCCGCGTTCTGTAGCCACATGGAGTGGGGTTTTATCATCCTGCAAAACAGTTCGATATGACGGAAAATTGAGGGGGCGGTAGAGTATATACAGTAGTCGCACAGCAGTTTCTTTGTGTAACTGCACTACTTCACGGATTTGCAGCGGATAAATGAATCTATAGAGTGCAGTGCCTTTCTCGTACTTCATGCAATTATTTCCGAGTTACTTTTTCGTCTTTCTATGTTTTGAGCGCTATTCTTCCCAAAACTTGGTCTAAGAGCTTTACCCCACACACTAATTACGAAAACCGTATTGCGTTTTTCTTGGAGTTCGGTAAGTGTACTAATGAGTCTAAATCACAGATGTGATTAGCATGTCGAAAATTCCTATGGATCAAGCTTGAGCAGTTTTATAGCCATTGGTCAACTACACTGCAGATTTCAAAATGGTGTAATTACACAAAGTGACTGCTGCGATATGAACGATACTGTTCAGCGCTTTTCAAAGACAATGTTGACTAGAAACTGATTACCTTGTCATGAATATTGGCATTAGCATGTAGTTTGAACATGATCTTCATGAGATGTTGATCGCCTAAGTATGCGACTTCGTGCAAAGCTGTTCGTCCAATCGCATTCTGCATATTCGGATCATTGCATCCAGCTGCGATCGCCGTTTGTACAGCAGCTAAAGGCCCACTTGTTTCGTTTGCAAGATAAATGATGAAGGTGTAGGCCATTGAATCGGGGGTAAATATAGTGTCGCTGCAGGGCGACATGTGCCGACATATCTATTTGCGCGTGAGCAAGTGTGACGCCCGTATTGCCGACGATTTGCGCGCAAAATGGCTGTAGAGTGCAAATGGCAACTTTTTCACGCGCAAATGCTGTCCGCGAATGTCGGCACCTTAGGGGCACTATACTCAGTGTCAGATCTGCCAGCTTATAACTCACCCATGTTGCCACTACGACAAGCAAGATGAAGCAACGAATCTCCGGCTCTATCTATCGCAGTGGCTTGTTCATGTGTGGAGGTGGATAAGAGAAATTCAACGAGTGAGACGTTTCCCGTCTAAAATATATGGCCCTTTTCGTGAAGTTCGGGTTCTTCAAGCTAGGAATTCTATAAGGAGATAATACCAAGAACTCCGAATTTTTAGAATGCGGCAGAGCTGTCACAATTTTATGGAAAAACAAGGACAAATCTGATCTTCTGTCAGTGAAATCAGTGAGTCAAACTAGAAAGTGATACAGTTACAGTCGAGTAGATTTTCCGCTTAACGCAACGACAATACGACCCACCGGTGGGTCGTACATGTACTGCCATTCCGGACAATACGACCCACCGGTGGGTCGTATGCTTTCTGGGGTTTTTGATTTTGCTAGTTCACGGTGAATTTTTTACGCAAACCAGGTAAACTTCTGTGTACATCTCTTGGAGTACTTTCCAAAAGATCAACACTTCAGACCACAGGACCCATCAGTGACCTGAAAATATCACGCAAAAATTTTGCGAAATATGCTCTGGTCCGAAATGGCAGTCATCTAAAAATCGGCCCTGTCGTGAATGTGTTGATATAGTGTGCTTGCGCTGAAGGTGAAATGCGGTGAAATTCGCGCGTGAACAAATAGCTGCGCCCGTGACGCTGGCTAATTGCGCGCGCAAAAGACTGGCATTACTGGCGTGGCTACTTGTTCACGCGCAAATTTTGCCGCATTTCACCTACAGTGCAAGTACACTATATTAAGCGGAAAATCTACGCGACTGTAGGTTTTTGTAAAAGTGTGCAGTTGCACATCTTTTAGAATGGATTCATCACGGGATTCATATAATGTTTTCTTATGTCGCACACGAAGGCGACACAGAACATTGGCAAAGCCGTTCATTTCGATAGAAGGCACGCGCCATACGAACAGATTTTCCGATTAGTGTAGTGTGCTTGCACTGCAGGTAAAATGCAGTAAAATTTGCGCGTGAACAAATAGCTACTCCTTTGATGCCGTTTTAGTGCGCGCGCAAACTGTCGGCATTACTGACGAGGCTATTCGTTCACGCGCAAATTGTACCGCATTTTACTAGCAGTGCAAGCACACTATATTGAGCGGAAAATCTGCTCGACTGTACTTTATTCACTTTATCCACTTGCTACTGGTCAAGCTAGCTGTTGGAGACGTGAGTGAATTGGATCAAGCGGATCAAATGGATCAAGTATGGCGTGTGCCGAAGAGGCAATAAGAAAGTGATTAGCCTCATCGGATACGGTAGTCAAATGGGAGCCAACTTGCTCAATTTTCACCAATTTTTAGGTAACTCTAGCAGACTTTCAAACGATCGAACAACGTCCAGCGTCATATCGTATACCTACCGTATCTCATCGAAAATTCAATTAATTTGTTTAAATTACTTTGCTTTGAAAAAAAGAAGAGCGATGCAAATTACAATGAAAAATTGGGGTTTACATCTTCGCAAAACTTAGTTCT
This sequence comes from Cylicocyclus nassatus, assembly GCA_958299035.1. Taxonomy (NCBI): domain Eukaryota; kingdom Metazoa; phylum Nematoda; class Chromadorea; order Rhabditida; family Strongylidae; genus Cylicocyclus; species Cylicocyclus nassatus. The sequence continues at coordinate 10,178,239 of CATQJL010000112.1, read as the reverse complement.
CACACTCTTATGGTGAAACAAAATTCTATTTTTGAGGAAAAAGTGGTTTCAAATTTTGTAAATCACCTTCATGGCGAGATGTACCGGCATTGCGTCATTACCATCACGAGCAAGTCGTTGTTTGGGGAAAACCTCCAAAATCCGTTTCACAATAGCAGGACCCTCCGAACCAGTTCGTAGACAGGCCAAGTGTATCGGAAGTTGTTCATGAGGCTGGAAAACAAAATTATTCAGGCTTTCAGACTTGTACTCGATAAATTGCGCTTCTATGGTTGTCAAGACATAATATGTCAACAGAAGCGATTATTCCCCCTCCCCCCCCCCCTTTCGCCACCCTCTCCATCCTTATGGCGAAAGTATTTACGGTTTTCGCTAAAAAAAGTGGAATTTCGAAAGTTTCACTCAAACAGCCTTTTTACAAATGTAACAGCACCATATAGGTATCAAATTGTCAAACAAATATGGTGCTAAGCATAATCGAGTGGAAAGCTCTTCCAGAAGTTGTTCTAGTGGGCGAGGACGAAACTTCTTTGATCTATGGTTTTTTACAATTTTATCATTGGTTCATAAAATCTGATAAAAAATCAGCAAATATGAGATCAGCGTTGACTTATATTGGAAGAAGGCTTGAAATCATAAGTCAATAAATTAATACAAAAGTCATTATATCAAAAACTCTCACATTTTCCTCGAAAAAAAAAAGATGCTTTGATGGAAAGAGATTGGGTCTAATCAAAATGCGAAACCGCATTCAGCGAAAGATTAAAAGCTCAAAGAAAATCATTACAAATTAGAACGTTCATATCGATCGCTAAGGATATCCCTCGACACTTAAAATTGCTTAAAAATATTCTCCACGAAGCTGAAGATATCAAAATCAATCAATATTTTTTTGTACTACAGAATGGTTTTTGTTTTTTGATATATTGCAAAATTTCTGAGTGTATTCTTTCTTATAGTTTCTCTTTTGTTGGAACTGCGCAAGAATTTTTACCCAATATATGCAAAAATATCAATATTTATAACATTTCTTACAAATGTGCAGAGATTTCCAGAAATTTGCCCTGAAATAAAATTCACTTTCGTATTTGTGTATAGAAAATCATCGTGCCTATTCAAAAAAGATGAAATCGCGGAAAACCGCGCGGCTCCCGCAGCGAACGCGCCTGCAAATCTAGCACTTTTATTGGTTCACTATTACTAATTTGAAAAATGCATGTTAGGTGCTTGAGTTTTGCAATCAAGAATTTGTTGCATTTTCGAATTCTGATTCTAGAATTGAGTACGTGTCTATATTAAGGCTAACTATTCATTTTGCCCCAATTCAAAGCCCCTTTAAATTTTGCCAATTTCATTCCTACTCCTTTCTCTAGCTGCTTTACGTCAGATTTTTGGAAAAAAGTTGTTTTGCTCAAAATTGCATAGAAATGCATGGGGCCACTTAAGCATTGTAAACGCAGGCTCTTCGATTGTCGCCAGTATAATAGCTGTTCTTTGCCTCAAACATACCCCTCCTGGCTTTCGTAATAAATCGCTGCTTTTAGCGATGATCGCATTCAACATTCTTTCATCGGAATACATGGCGCAGACATGTGCAGCATTATATCCTTCCTGGAAAAATCAAATATGAGTACGGGTATATAAACGGAGGAAATTTTCCTTTGATGAACCCACATTCGTGACCGCATTGATATCAGCTCCTTTTTGTAGCAATTTTTCAAAGAACATTCGTTTTCCATCTTTGACCGCAAGCAAGAGAGCCGTGTACCCTTTCTGAAAAAATTTCGAAAAAAATAGCAGAAAAGTGGAAAGCAAAAATACAAATTTCAAAGCATATATGAAATTTGTTTCTGCTAGTCGAAAAAAGGTTCTACATTTTCTAGAAAACCAATTATAGGGGGGGGGGGTGGTAAACACAAGTACATACGAAATCGTTCTGAGGTTTTTGTGGATGAGCATAAAAATAATCATAACTTATCATAACTTATAATAACGGGCTAAGGATGTTTACGTGACTTTGTGTGTCTGTGTGTCTGTGTGTCTGTGTGAGAGTGTGTCTGTTACGAAATTCGTAGAGCGTGCTCCAGCCAACCTCCTGGGCCCAAATTTTGCACAGCACATGGTACCAGCACAAAACTCCACCATGCAAAAGCGTGAGCGGATTCGTTGAGTGGAACTCACAGAAATTGCGCGTCAAACGGGTGCACTTCGCTTCTGACCTACAAAATTGGGTCCCTGTCAGCACTTTTTGCGAAGTCGTTGAGGTGTTTGACAAGTAAATGTGCAAGCCTTGGACTCCAGCCCAAATAATGGGCAAAAATCTACTACTTTGCGAAAATGACGCCAAAATGGATTGGTTGCGTAAATGGTCAATTTGCAAGCGTTCTACTGGCGCATTTGAGAAGATTTTTGCGCAGAAGTGTTGCTCGCGGTGGCTATTGGCCTTATGGCAACTACCAAACCATAAAAAATCCAGGAACCCACTCAAATTTGCGTTTGTCTTCCTGCGAAAAGTTTCATCCACGCGAAATCACCGATCTCACGTGAAAAGACTTTCTAAATGAGTGGTTGTTTACATCCTATTCGTGGTATTCGGCCACTGCGCGGTGAGTTTCACTGCCATCATTATAGGAAAGTAATGAGGCATATTGGTAGTAGAGCCAGTGCGAACCTCTGCGAAGCAGAGGTGACGCACTGGTAACTTATAATAATGGGCTAAGGATGTTTACGTGACTTTGTGTGTCTGTGTGTCTGTGTGTCTGTGTGAGACTGTGTCTGTTACGAAATTCGTAGAGAGTGTTCCAGCCAACCTCCTGTGCTCAAATTTTGCACAGCGCATGCTACCCGCATGAAAGTCCAACATGCAGAAGCACGAGCAGATTCGTTGAGTGGATCCCTCAGAAACTGCGCGTCAAACGGATCCACTTTGCATTTGGGCCGCATAATTCCACTTTCGCAAAGTAGTGGATGTTTATGCCAAGTAAAAGTGCAAACCATGAACTTAGACCCAAAAAGTGATCAAAAGTGTATTATTTCAGAGAAACGGCGCCAAAAAGTATTGGTTGCATAAATGGTCAATTTGCCAACGTTTTACCAGAGCATTTAACGAGATTTTTGCGCAAAGACCTAGCGCACGGTGACTGCCGTTCTTATTGCAACTGTCAAGTCCATGGGAAAATCAAAAACCTGTAAAAATTTGCGTTTGTTCTCCTGCAAAAAGTCTCATCCATGCGAAATCACCGATTTCACTTAAAATGCTTTCGGAATGAGTAGTTGTTTACATTTTGTTCGTGATAGTCGGCATTGCTCGGTAAGTTCCAGTGCCATCATTACGCGAGAATGAGTAGGGCCTAGATAGTGGAGCCAGTGCGGGCCTCTGCGAAGCAGAGGTGACGCACTGGTCCATATATAAGGAGAGTTGTTGTGCCTATTCGAATAGCACTTTTAAGATTAGTGGTTCACTAATCGAATGACATAAAATGCTGGAGACAAAGTAATCGGAAAATAAGACTTTCTTCACTGGATGTAACCTATTTCGTTTAAAATAAGCAAGAGGGGCATTTGACGACCTCATCGCATGAAAAACATGCGAATGTATTACATGATTACTTTATTCTCAAATGTTTATGTTGAATGCAAGAAATGACTTTATTCACATGCAGAACTGACGAGAAAACTTTTAATCTAAAGAAATTGTGAGCACCTCAGCTGAAGAACTCAGGAATTTTCGTCAAGCAATTATGACGTAGAATGTAAGCAACACTAAAAATTGCAATAATTCTTGGCCCACGGTGTAAACCCCTTTGAGCAATTTCCGATGAGAATTCCAGCAAAAAATATTGAAAAACAACGATTTCCAAAACAAAGGAATGAACACGACTGTTGTAACGAACGGAAATTTGCATCGAATGAACGATCCAATATCTGATTTTGAAAAAATTCCAAATGGAACGCGAAGTTCGGCGAACTCCGGCGGAGTGCGGTGACTTTTTACAAGGTACGAGCGGTATTGTATTCAAATAAAGGTTTTTTACATACTTGTTCGATTATTCGGTTCCAACTATAATAAACACTTGATTATGTAAAATTCTAAAGACCCCCCCCTCCCCTTGGTTGCAATCGAATGTCCCAAACCCTCGTCTCACTCGACGTTCGTCAAAAGCGCATGCACCTCACTTCCGCTCACGGCGGCTGAGGCTGTCATGCTATCGGTTTCTGGACTTTTCGCTAAGGTTTTGTTACTTCAATGAAATGTTCGCATCTGAAATTTGGTAGAAAGTTTTGCTCTATAGATGCAAATGCAGGAAACCAGGCAACGGCATGGTGCTATAAAAAAGAAAAGTTTCTGGAAGAAAATGAACTGCAGAATAGTATTAGGTCGTAACATAAGTTTTGTTACACTCAAGCTCATAACTCTCAATTTTTTTTCTCAACTTTAAGTTGGGTGGTTGTGATTTTTTACTATACACATGTCACATGTGAAAGTTAAAATTTTTGAATTTTTGAAAATTTTCTGAATGCTTTTTGCAAATCTCCAACTTGTGTTATCGACAGTCCTAGAACTTCCAAACTGCCTTCTTATTGGTACTGATCCCAAAAATCCATGAAATACAAGAGTCTAGAAAATAAGGATGACGAAATTTTGAAGAAAAATAAAAAAAATGAAGATTCAAGTGCCGTCATAAGTTGCCCTTATTTTTACTGTAACCCATATGTGTAAAATTGGCAATGACACCAACAGATAATCCTTGTCCATTGCTCATATATGTCAAATATTAGACTTTGCTAAAGTTTCTAGAGTTTTCTAGAGGAAAATGAAAAAAGCGTGACAAAACTTATGCTACGACATAATAGATACGCTGAGCCTTGTCCGAAGAAACGTTCTAGGTAGAAAACTTGCAAAACCTCAAAAATGACAGAAAAAATATGTAAAAAGTCGATTTTAGTAAAAGGAACTTCTCATTTATCCATGACGCTCAAAACATGAGTGACAACAAAACACAAAACACGAATAGTAAACTTGTGGACCATATTTTAGGTCAAATTATGTAAAATTCGAAACTACTTTTATTTCGCAAATTTCGGATGGACTAAATAGATACGTAGGAAACTTGCCTTCTGATATTCTTCACAAAACAAATATTTTCTAGGCCTTATAGTGCCTCTTTTAATATAAGTAGAGTTCAGAAACCTCAGCTCCATTGACTAGCTTGTCTACTGGATTAGAATTCCCAACTCTACTGGATTTGAGTTCCCAAAATTTCTCGTTGTGCTTTTACTCTATTTTTCAATAATAAGGTCCAATCTATCAAAGCAAATTGCGCAAGCACAACCTATAGAGAAAAGCCTTTGTCTACTTTTGAAAGCAATTTTCAAACAGGAACTTATGACGGCAAACACTTCGACTATTTTACTTTGTAGTCTACGTCCTGTAGTTGAGTGGATTTGAAGCTTGAATAGTGTCTATACGGGGCCGCCAACGCTTGCGCGCGGAAAAATGACCATGGGGCGCGCATTTTCTTCTGCGCCCCAATTTCGATGCATGAGTCTAGGAAGTACTGCGTCATCTTATATATAAAGCTGAATGTCTGTTTGTATGTCTGTATGTCTGTCTGTATGTCTGTCTGTATGTCTGTATGTACGTATGTTCCGAATAGAAAATTCCATTTCTGAACCGATCGGGACCAAACTTGGCACACATACACTTTGGGCCCCGGCGAGTGTCATAGGCTACTTTTCGTCATCGATCGATATCGATTTTATCGATTTTTATCGATTTTTTTGCTGAGTTCACCTACGGGGCTGGGAGTTGGCACAGGGGGGTAATCGAGCATGGGGATTCCGAATACAATATTGGTTTTCAGGATTATCGATTACTTTTATCGATTTTATCGATTTTTTTGCAAAGTTTGAGCTACGGGGGTGGGAGTTGGCACAGGGGGGTAATCGAGCATGGGGATTCCGAATACAATATTGGTTTTCAGGATTATCGATTACTTTTATCGATTTTATCGATTTTTTTGCAAAGTTTGAGCTAGGGGGCTGGGAGTTGGCACAGGGGGGTAATCGAGCATGGGGATTCCGAATACAATATTGGTTTTCAGGATTATCGATTACTTTTATCGATTTTATCGATTTTTTGCAAAGTTTGAGCTAGGGGGCTGGGAGTTGGCACAGGGGGGTAATCGAGCATGGGGATTCCGAATACAATATTGGTTTTCGGGATTATCGATTACTTTTATCGATTTTATCGATTTTTTTGCAAAGTTTGAGCTAGGGGGCTGGGAGTTGGCACAGGGGGGTAATCGAGCATGCTGATCATTCCCAAGGGGGGTGATCAGCATGCTCGATTACGCCCCTGTGCCAAATTCCAGCCCCCTAGCTCAAATTTTCAAAAAATCGATAAAATCGATAAAAGTAATGGACGATCCTGAAAACTAATATTGTGTTCGTAATCAGCATGCTCGATTACCCCCTGTGCAAAATCCCAGCCCCGTAGCTCAAACTTTACAAAAAAAATCGGTAAAATCGATAAAAGTAATGGACGATCCTGAAAACTAATATTGTGTTCGTAATCAGCATGCTCGATTACCCCCCTGTGCAAAATCCCAGCCCCGTAGCTCAAACTTTACAAAAAAAATCGGTAAAATCGATAAAAGTAATCGACGATCCTGAAAACTAATATTGTGTTCGTAATCAGCATGCTCGATTACCCCCCTGTGCAAAATCCCAGCCTCGCATGTCGAACTTTGCAAAAAAATCGATAAAATCAATAAAAGTAATCGATGATTCTGAAAACTAATATTGTATTCGGAATCCCCATGCTCACTTCCCCCCCTGTGCCAACTCCTAGCCCTGTAGGTGAACTCTGCAAAAAAATCGATAAAAATCGGTAAAATCGACATCGATCGATAACGAAAAGTGGACTGTGACACCCGCCGGGGCCCGAAGTGTATGTGTGCCAAGTTTGGTCCGGATACGGCGGAGCCGGGTAAGCCAGCTAGTGCCCTATATAGGACAAGCGGTAAACATCTATGGAAGGTAATCACAACGGGCTGGACTAGTAAGCATCAGAAAACGATGATCGAGAACAATGTTGGTCAAATTTGAGAAAATTTACGCGGTTCTTTCAAAGTGGAAATGAATTGAATAACAAATTAAATTCAAAAAAGTCCGAAATATATCAATCAGTTATTTACTAGTTGTTTGTCAACTGCATTCATCAACGCGTCTAACAAGCATTGTTATTACAAGGAGAACTAAAACTGGAATAATAACAGTGAAAAAATATCAAACTCAATTTAATTTCCCAGAATAGACAAAGGAAATAACTGCAAAACTCTGCTGCTTGGAGTATATTTAACTAAAGTTAACAAAACTCAGGTTCAATAAGAAATGTTCCCACTTATGATTGTCAGGTAAAGTCCAATCCCGGGCGAAGGCGAATTGCTCGAAGCGCGTGCGCGCGCAGCGGTCAGTGCTCACAGCCTTCAACGCTGCGTGCTTTGCTTCATGGGCAATCGCCTTCTTCTGGGACTAGCATTTGGATAAAATTTAGGAAAGACTGATTTGACAAAATTGCTAAATTAGCTAATTTATGAATATGTGTAAATAAGAAAAAAAAGAAAAAAAAATGATCATGTGCTTACCTTGTCGCATAGTGACAACTCGGTTTTGTTCGGAACTATGTCAAGCTCTTTTTCAACCAAATCCCATTGATCCTTCTTTGCCAAGTAAAGCACCTAAAAATTACAGCTTGAATTCACTTTTTACATAAAGGCTTTTCTACTCACCCTTGTTTGCGTATCGGCCAGTGTCAAATCGACTTGCGCTTTCTTTATATCCAGCACACGTTTCCCGTCATCATCTTCTTCTTTTTTCTCTTTTTTGCGTTCTTTATGAGGAAGTTTGCTTTTGAATCCTTTCTTGTCTTTATCTTTATCTTTTTCCTTATCCTTATCTTTATCCTTGACCTTGTCTTTCTCCTTCTCCTTATCTTTCTCCTTCTCCTTATCTTTCTCCTTCTCCTTATTCTCCTCCTTCTCCACTTTCCCTTTCTGATCGTCCTCTTTGGACTCTTTAGCCGTGGTCTGAATTGCTCCAAATTCAAAAAAAAACTTACTACCGGATTCGCCCCCAACCTTTGTATCCGATGAGGATGAGGATTTTTCTGGGGTTGCTGAGCCCTCCAAAGGCTTCTCCTTTCCTTCTCCACTGCTTGTCGAGTCCCTCGATTTTCGCTTCGGTACAAAAGCTATTCTGGGCCTTTTGCTGTCATCCTCGCCGAAGGACCCTTTCCTTTTGTCGCCATCGATTAGTTCCTTAGAAAAATAATTTTTTCACGAAAAAAGCTCAGAACTATAACACTTACCCTCAAGCCAAGACTTTCATATTCTACTTCATCTTTTGTTTCTAAAAGTCGCTCAAGCATTCCTTTATAACCCATATCACTTGCCGATTTTGGTCGTATAATTGCATCAACTACCTAAAATACTCGATAAGTGGACATAATATCCAAAAAATCAATCAATAATAACCCACAGGGCTTTTATATGGAACACCTTTCAACTCCTCAAGTGCTGTGCCCAAAATACCAATTCGGGTACTTTCTTCTGCTCTGGAATTATTTTACTAGCAAAAAATTTATTCTTCCAAAAAACGATGATCTTTACCTGTCTTGTTCTAATTGTGCTAGAGTTTCTCGCAATTCTTTAAGGCCAGAGGCCAATATTCCTTTTCGCCCATTTAGAGAATGTGCTCTTTTTCGCATAATGGGAATTTGTGCCTAAAATAGAAGAAAACTCATAGAGTATAGTATATTACGATCATTTATTTATTTTGTCCAGTTATTATTTTCACCAAATAAATGAAGTAAGACATTGATCTGGGGAAAAAACCATTTTGTACAAAAACAGAGACAGAATTTAGAACGCAACAATAAAAAACTAGGTAGTACAGGTCCATGATGTTAAAAATAAAACAAGGTTCTGCCCAAGCAGTTGCCGTAGAAAAATAAATTTTAACATTGTTACGTAATTTTACATAACCAACTTACTTTAGCATCTTTTTGGAGGTCCCAAAGAGCACTGGCAAGAATTCCTGGCGGTCTGTCAACTTCAGTCATCGTTAGCTGAAGTCTGAAAACAAAAATAGTATCTTAAAGGGTAAGCGCTGAATAATATTGATTTCAGCTTTCAAAAAAATAATATTGATTTCAACTTTCAAAAAAGGCAACACTGCATGCTTGATTTCTCTCCCCCCCCCCCCCTCCTAAACCACGGGAAATTGATTGAGATAGAAATAAAATCGTGCTTTATAAGTGAAAAGCTATACCGGCAGGGGTGCCAAGCAATTCCCTCCCCTTCCCCTCCCTTCCCCCCCCCCCCTCCCTCCGTCCTCTCTTACTTCTATCCGCTTTGCCATGTTACAAAGTCAATACATTGAAGTCTAAACAAGTTTTTACAGAAAGTGAAGTAAAATTATCCAAAACTGCAAAACTAAAAACTTATTTTCACCCTCCTTCTCCCTCCCCCCCCCCCCTTTTCGCCCCATTATGTAAAGAGAAACAAAGAATACCCAGTTGAAACTTTACGGGAAAAAAGTAAACTTACATAAACTCCACCTATCTACACCAATGAAGAAAAACGAAAAATCTAGAAAACTCATTTTACAGGATAAAGGGATGTATTTACTTGTCCTGGTCATTTGTAACAAAATATGTGAGCCTGCACCTTGTGCGCGGCACCCGACGGCACGTTTATACTAGTATCCCTCATCAAAACTTTTCCTAGAGTAACAAACTGTAAAAATGTGTACTATTGACTAATACACATACAGTCAAATCAGAGGAGACAAGAAAACAAGGAGAAATCACTGGAAATGAGCAGGTTCTATTCTTCCAAGTCGTCAAGTAGTGCGCATGGTGTGCAACATGCATATTAAGTTGCAAATGACTCGACGATATAATTGCCGAAAGCTAAAAGCTGCAATCCTCGTTTTTTTCTCCCTCTCCCCCCCTCCAATGGCTGAAAAATGCAAAAAACGAGGTCACCTTGACTTTCTCTAGATTTTACGAAGTCTCCTTTGTCCCGAAACCAAAATCCTAAAAAATCCCCAAAAAACGAAATGTCGATCAAAAAAAAAACATCGCAAATTTCATGTCTTTTCGGCACAAAAGCGAAACCCTCTTTGCTTTTTGTCCTGAAAACGATATCCAGCTTGCTTTACAAACTACCTATGCCGAGCCCCCCCCCCCCTCCTGCTTCCTGCTACCAATTACAGAGGTTGGAGGAAATTTGAGAGCGAAAATTCTTTAACAGGACAAAACGTCAAATTTACACATAGGAACCAAACGCTAAAAGCTTGTATTCCTTTTCCTCCTCATCCCCCTACCCCCCTTCATCCCCACTTCTTGGCCGCATCCTTTAAAAAACAGGAAAATCTAGAAACAAAGGCTGACTATACATGAGTGCTGAGCGCTTAAAGAATAATCTCCTTCCTTACCCTAGACCCTCTAAGAAAAACAACGAAAGCACCTACACTATAACTATGAGGAGTGATTTATATGACAGAGGTGGCAGTATGTTGGCTGCTTTTGGCAAGGTGTGCTGGAGCTGCCGGGCTCGAGATTGGCTATAGTCGTCGGGGCCCCAGGTGAGGCCGAGAGCCGAGCTCACCACGCCCCACGCCTTCCGGTCATTGAAGCGAACAACGAGAAACTCCACTTTCCGCTTGACAACTGTGTTATTTCGAAAGCCCTTCCCCCCCCCCCCCCCCGAGTGTAAGTCTGATCCGAGTAAAAAACCGCAAACCTATTTCACGCTTTATGAGTATTATATATCTCAAGTGAAAATCTGACGTGGTAGTGTAGATTTGGTTTTTAGCTTGCGATTTTGCGAACAATGCTTAGTTCCCTTTTTTCGTAGCGAGATTACCTCAGAAACAGAAAAAAACAAAAAAAAAGAGTCAAGGTTTGACCAGACATGTAGGCAGTATATGTTGAAATACGAAAAGCATGATATTGAATAAAGTGGAGAATTTTTAGTGAAAATTTTTCACGGATTTTTTGGACGATTTTCATTACCACGCCGACATAATTCAAAACTACCTCATTTATTATTGATTATTTTATAGAATCTTCTTATAATCTTTGCACTATTTCATCTTTTAGAAACAGATTTGCAGGTTTTTTTTCGATTGCTTCTTACTCAGCTTCAATTTAAAAAAATTTTCTCTCAAAGTATCGCTTCGTTCGTGATATTAAAATGTTGAATACTCGCGGTAGTATATCGGTAAAAGGAGGATGACGCAGAAATTATATCAGTTGTTCTGTTGTAGGTAATTTTAGAACAACTTTTATGTTTATTATGTACAAAACATTTCAGAAATTTTTTGTATCTTTTTATTTTTATGCTTTTATGTTTTATCTTTTATATTTTTTATGTTTCTTGTTTTTTAGGTTTTTATATTTGCTATGTTTTATTTTTATGTTAATTCCAGAACTTTTATCCACTGTTTTTGAAGTATTGAGACATTCTGCATAAAAACGATCTGATTGATGAATTGTACATCTGCACCCGCTTTTGCGATAGATTTGACTTCTTGGAAAAAACAATGATGGTACCACTCAAAATAAACTGAAGATGCGTATGAACGGCCTGTTTAGTTTCTCTTTTAGTTTTCGAGAGTGGCGTTATTGGACTTGGAATTGCTCAGTATCACGGTCCCTTAATCTACAAATCTTATTAGTAGTTTAAGGACCACTCAGTTTCTGCAATAGCGGGAGTAATCCACGTCTCAACTTTTTCACTTTCATCCAATTTTCCACACATATACTGGAAAATATTTATTGTGCAAAATTACACAATGCGCATACTCACGTAAACGACAAAAAAACATAGCTACTCTTTCAAATACACAAATAAATATAAAAAACTCAGATCAGACGCCGATGATTCAAGCAGCCTGGTTCTTCATAAACTCGCGCATCCAGTCGGCAAGTTGTTCCGTTTCTTGCAGGGTTACGGCATTGTAAAGCGATGCTCTGATGCCTCCAACGGACCTGCAAAAAAAATGTGAATCAAAAATTTTTGCCTTCTAATATGGCTTATCCCTTTACCTATGCCCCTTCAGAGAAATCATTCCTCTAGCCTGGGCGCCTTTCAAAAATTCGGCTTCGAGTTGTTCGTCACCACCTTTGATTCGGTAACAAACATTCATATAGCTTCGGCATTGCTTGTCTACAGCACAAGTGTAGAATCCATTCGAGTTATCGATCAGGTTATAGATGGTTTCGGCCTTTTTCTATAATAATTAGGCCATTTTTCTCGATTTTTTCTCAAACGACTAATTCTATCATAGGCAAATTATCGCACGCAGAGAAAGGGCGCCATTGCGGGCGCCGCTGCGTCTCTCTGTTCAAGTGCACTCTCATTTCTGTTACCGTCTGCTGCCTCTTCCAAGCGCGTACTCTCTTCCTCGAACGCAACAGCGTCCAGTCTCTGCGTGCGATGACTCGCATATACTTACCTTGTTGATAGCGTAGATAGCATCCACACCTCCTTGGTCACGGATCCATTTCAGGACCAAGTTGGTCAAATAGATTCTAAACAAGATATTTTCAAAAAAGGACGTCTGGTAAAATATTCTTACCCATAGACGGCTGGGGTATTGTAAAGACTGTTATGTTCTACCATATCCTGATAACTGAGTATTGCTGGAGTCGTTGGTTGGGCCTGAAAGTAAGCCCTTTTTCAACTCCATCGAATCCCTCATAACTACCCTACTTTTCCAATCAAGTCCTTCCTAACCATTACAACGGTCAAACCAGCTGCACCAAGGTTCTTTTGTGTGCCACCAAACACCAATCCATGCTGAAACAAGTCTTTCATTAGATGCAGATTTATAACTTCAAACTAGATGCATACGTGAGCGAAGTCAAATGGTCTTGAGAGGAAGTTCGATGAGATGTCAGCTACTAGAGGAACTCCATGTACCGAAAATGGAGGAGTATGGAATTCGATTCCATGTACGGTTTCGTTGGCACAGTAGTAGAGATAAGCAGCTTCCTAAAAACCAATTTCGATAGTGGAATTCAGAAAAAATTCCAAAATTATAGTTATTCACCTTGTCATGATCCCATTTGCTCTGATCAGGAATGGTGACGAAGGGCTTGGTGGGGTTGAATACCTAAAATTATGGTGTATATAATGCTTTAAAGATCAAGAAAGTTACCGTACTATTATTGTACGAAATTATGAAACAAAAGTTCATTGAAAACGTATTAAATAAATAATAAATAAATCAATAATTTAATAAATAAATTTTGTTCTCTGAAACCCTTGTGTTATTTGACCCCTAACCCTAGATTCTCTTAAGGTGAATGGATTTTCGAGGTATTTTACGCTGGCGTAATCTTAAAATTTCTATTACTGTTAATCCATTATGCTAGTTGATTTTTTTACATTTAACTAATAGATTCAGTTGGAATTTACGGCCACCATGTTCAGCAAACCATGTCCTCAAATTCTGCAAATTTTCTTCACAAAACTTACCTTCTTTACTCTGATAAATTTGCTGGCCTCAGCAGCCGCCTTGTTCGACCAGGCACCGGTCACAATATAATCAGCAAACTCCTTATCTCCCTAAAAAGCATCCAGTCAGCTTGAACTCATTTCTCCCAAATAAGGACATGCCTTTAGATTCAGGGGGATAGCAGCAAATTGTCCAGTGCCTCCTCCCTGCATAAATAGGATTTCGAAGTTATCCGGGACTTTCCTAAAATCCTTTATGTTCTCACAATCAGGTATAAATTTCATCAAGACATGTTCTACAAGCTGCAAAAACAAAATCATTTACGACGATATGATAGAGTGAAAAGTTCCTAATAATCCATCACCAACATGAGTTCCCTCAGTAATGACTTTGTTTCTTCCAACACTTCGGCAAAGTCTTTCGAGCGATGCGACATCTCCAAAATGCTGATGCCTGTACTGTTAAAATTCAGCAGTTCATCACGTGCTTTGACCAGAACCTGGAAAAATATTAGATCGTTAGCAGCATAGAGTACACATACAATGTAGTAACCTCTTCTGGCAATTTAGCGGGTCCAGCTCCAAAATTGATCTTTCTTGGCGAGTTGTCCATGTCTGCAAAAGCTGGGTTTCATAAAGACTATGGCAATATTCTATCATTTGAGATGCGAATTTGCTAATCTCGCAAATGAACATCTACACTTTCGCAAAAAAAAAGAATTAAAAGCAACTCAATTTTAATTACAAGAAGGGCATAAAAGTTAAAATTGAATCGAAGGAAACAGGTGGACAAGATTTGGGCTGCGACGGAAAGCTAATAATGATTAAAAAAATTTGCAATTGGTTTTTGGTCAGGTCTCTTTTCAAACTGCAAGGATATCCTCATCCAATCTGAAGAATAAAGCATTTGCTTATGTCTCATAATAGATCAAAACAAATCAATAGACTTGAATATATATAGCACAGTACTTCGCAACTTTTTCGCTAAATTTCGGACATGAATGATTCAAAAAATTACAAAAGTGAAAAGCATACTGGTCATCTGTATAATCAAAAATCAAACAAAAACGAGTGGAAGCCCTTTGTTCTGGTTATGCAAGCGGCTCTGATAAGTGTTCAAATAATTTGCACGACTAGGGTTTGTGATAAGAAATCCAGCCATTGGTCAAGAACAAAGAATGATCAAGCTTGAAGGAACATGAGAAAACTTATTCGAATCATAAAAGGGAAAATAGGAGATTTGACTATAGCTATGGAAATTTGAACTATTTAAAAATAGTTTAGAAGATGAGAGAAGATTTCTAAATAGTAAAAATGCCCAAATGCATCATTATCTATACCTAGTTCCAAGTTCCAGTAAGCAGTTTCAACGGATCTATCCAATCCCAGCTCAGATTCGTATTAGAAACAAATCTTAGAACAAACAAGGCCGGAACAAGGCCATAGGGACACACTGACGATGACCAAACAAGATATTGGGCTGTTCCAACAACCAAACTGCAAGAAAAAGTGAAACAACGGGATAAAACGACGTAACGACGCCTGAACTGGAATGTCTAGCCAAGTTTTTGCCGAGACGATCCGGGTCAGTGCCAGCAATGATGCAAAACTTGGAGGGTGGACTGGTCATAAGACCGTTCTAAAATGACTTTTGGCTAATCATGCTCTAACACTAGGTCAACAACCCCGTATTTGATGTGCGAAGTGTAACAAAGGCATTATTTTCAGCACTGGTTGACCCTAGGTCACCCCAAATATGAGAAAAGATGTGATAAATTACCGTAGGATTGTAAGACCCTTATAATAAAAAAAAATCTGGAGTTTACATTTGAAAAAAATTACAAAAAAGAAGTCAGCTAAGAGTGATCTCAGAAAGGGAGAGTTTCAAGAAAAACGACTAGAACAATGATCACAAATGGAGAAGGTAAAAATTTGTTGAATATAGTTAAAACTTTGTGCAATTTTCAACATCTCTAAAATACTTCTGAACGGTTTCATTGAGTAAGAACCTCAAATATTCAGTAAAGTGGAGCTTTGAGTATGAACTTCAGAGTATCGAGTCTCAAAGGAATTGAAAAATAGAATCAAAAATGCTATAGAATTAGAAGAATCTACGAAAATTATGATTAGAATAACAATTTCCAAAAGTGCGGTGATAGCGGATAGAACATCTTGTGAAAATACACAGCACTGTTAAACTCGAGATTCCTTACCTTTTTCTTTTCTATCTAAGAAATTTGAAAAAATGTTATTTTCGTGTATTATTGCTAGTCCTACTCCGCAAACACAAATAAAAGAAAAACCTTCGTTCTTTTGCTATCAAGTCTGGGCAAGTGTTCTTTAAAGTCCGAAACGTAGATTCGAAAAAGTAGATGCGTTGGATCGATGTCATTATAATGTCGTTGAAGGAACAACCAACAAGTTCAATTCCAGTCCATAACTGGTGCACCTTGGAAGTTGAAAGTGCCACTTCGGTACATTTGGAAAGATCTGTTTTCATTTATTCCGAATCTATTGAATATGAAAGGGATTTATGAATCAAGAAAATGATGCAAACTCTGTGCAAGTTCAGCATACCGTTATCCAATTCTCAAAGTCTTTTTGTATCAGAAAATCTTCAATTTGTGTTTGTTTCCCAGGGTTATTGAATAATTACATAATAGATCTGGGAATAACTTTGATGTTCCCATAAATGGTCATCAACGATTTGCGATTCATTCGCATGCAATTTTTTGCTCTGTTATTTGCCTGAATCAAATTCGTTCCCAAGAATTTCCTAAGCATGATCAACCTAACCGAATTTATTTTTGAGAATCTCCTAAGCATGATCCCTGTGTGAAAATTCTAGAGAACATTGTTCAAAGATTAGATTTTTTATTCTTAAAAGCAGGTGACTGAGTGACGTTGTCCGAAATCCTCACGAAGCTCATTCTTTGACAATTACTGCTTGAAAACGTCCGTAGAAGTTTAGATTTCTCTTGAAGTCTGAAAATCTGTCGCAAAATCTTGTCTAACAAATGTGAGAATTGAAGGATTATTCTCGGAAATTTCCCATATGATCAGTTTTCACTCTTGGTTTTATCTTGCAAACCTTTGTCTTTTTTTTATCTTACTCTTGTATTAAATTTGAAAACGTTCAGTAGCCTCCGGTGATAACAAATTCACGGAAAACTTCAGACAGACCCATAAGTGTTTCGCTCTTGGTAAACCTCTTCTGTACCTTTTTTGTAATCTGTTCTTCACAAGAAGTTTTCAAGCTGCCTTAGAAATAAACTTTTCATTATCAGCAAAACTAATGCGTTTATCAAAGTTAAAAGTAATATGCTTTTCCAAAAATGGTGCGACAAACTCGTAAATCCCCATTACGATCCTTTACTGTTCTGTATCTGTTTTCCCACTGTTTGTATCTCGAGTCAATGACACTATTGGGGGAAAAAGTTTATACGACAGAGTCAACACATGTGGCCCGCTCTTCGCGTTTTTGTAAACCAAACCACCGTCCTTCGGCTTTCGAAGCAAAATCAGGAACATTTCGAACCTTGGCGCCGGTACGACACATTTGCGACCACTCGCACTGTTCTTACAACCGACATCGATCAACGTCGACGACGTCGTTTTGCTTTTGCGTTTCTGTCAATGATTGCTGGCGTCATCGAATGCCATTACTTCTCATTACAGTTGACACAGAATCAGAATGAGTGTGCCGACATCAGTGCCATGTATTCTTCTTTCAGATGCACGCTCAGTTAATATTATTTCTGTCACTGCTACTGCCGGCATGTTGGGCCATTGAATGTTACACGGTAATTCTTATGAGTATTTGCGTTAAAAAAATTATCGAAGTCTAACAAATCATTGCGATGACCTCAGCGTTTTAATATAATTCTGACTAGTTCGGTATATTTCTTTATTATAACTATGGAATGCCTAGAACAGCAAAATAACTCGAGAGTTTTGCAGCCTAGTCGTTATCAATCGATATCGATCGATATTTTATCATTTTTGCAAAGTTGAGCTACGGGGCTAAGAGTTGACACAAGGAATAAGTGAGCATTACGAATATACAGGGTGTCCCAAAAGTAAGTACATACTTCATGATCGTTAATAACTCTCTTCACACCAAACCTTTTGATTAGCTTCAAGCATTCGGTATAGGCTTCAGCTTAGATTTGCCGTATGGACCGAATCACTCATTGCTCTTCATTACTGTATGATCACAGTAAGTCACAGTAAGAATTCTCAGCATACAGCGCCATCAAAAAATAGGCCGTTTCGATAAAAAGTTTTAAAAAATCCTGAAAACGGTGCCGAGGCATTTAAGACGTGCTGATTTCATTGAACTACTTTTTACAAGTTTTTAAGCGTTTTTTATGGCTTTATCACATTTTTGAAAAACACTGGAAAAACATTACTGCGGTTTACCCGGGATAACTTATGAAAAAGTTTTACGGTAAGTGCAAATTTCATATTCATAGTCAGCGACTCAGTTTAGCCTCATGTTAGAGTTTTAAGCTCTTTGAATGGCTCAAAAACCTCTTCAAAGTTCCTACTGTAATCCTACAGTAGTGAAGAGAGTTGAGTGAATCAGTCTATACTTTGGATCTATGTTGAAGCTTGCTCCAGTGAATGGTGCGTGAAGCTAAGCAAAAGACCTTGTGGGAAGAGAGTTATTAGCGATTGAAAAGTGTGTACCTACTTTTAGGACCCTTTTTATTGACGAGGCCGGACGAGTCGGATTTGCCAGCTAGTGAGTTATAAAAATGTGCAAGTGACTTGTTTATATCTGTAGAAAAATTGAAAAAAATTTTAATTCTAACCTTGCGAGATTTTTTCGGGGGCGTGCCTGCCGCCAATGAAGTCATAGGCGCGCAGAAAATTGGGGAAGCATTCAAAAAAAAAAAAATTGGAGTGTGTGGTTAACGACACGCATTTTCAAAAAAATATTCTCTCCTCCCCCCCCCCCCTCCCTGCTCCTGAGCACTAATCTAAGACTGCCACTGCAATATGGCCATGCTCCTAATTCTTGCTGTAACCGTCGAGGCTCTTATTGTTGGTCTTGACGTGATTTAAGCTTTATTCAAAGCACAATATTCATTCTCTTGTTATGAGCCTATAATTTATACAAAGACTTTCTATAAAGTCTTTTAGTTGCTACATAGTGCACCTTACACTTCTCAGACAAACAGGTTGAAATCAAAAGTTCCCGACTCCTCTGTTTCTTGGTCATAGTAGCAATAAATTGCTCTTGAATCCCAATCATTTGTCTATGAAAAACAATTTGCCCTAAATGTTGAACAAAGTGTTAGGTGTCAGGTAGACAGTGATGTCCTTAATTGTAAATATTGTCAGCGTGTGTAGATATAAAAGCTAAATGCTCAAACGGAACTGGACTTTCCTAAAAATGGTGCGTTTCGATGACAATTATGTGGGTATTTGAATGTTCAAGAGGTTAAGTTGCATCAATCGATTCCGTCTCCTTTCGCGAATGATTATGATTTTTTTGTACTTTAAAAAAATTTTCAGATTAGTTAGCCGAAAAACAAAACATGAAAAGCTTACAAAGAAACTGTGATATTCCAATCAACTGAAGAAACTATCTAGACCGTCCACATTGGAGCTTTTATTTGGGAACTGCACACTCTTTTTTTTTGTTTGATAGGCAATGAAAAATTGCGTTTAAAAACCTTGTTTTAGAACACTGCACGATATGTGGTCATATGAGGTCAACCTTGAACATTTGATTATCAATAGTGCCTGGGCTTAAATTTGTGCACGTGTCTTTTTTCTACTTATAAACAATTTCGACAATTTGGAAAAATTCATAAAATCTGGACTAGCTATGCAAATGGATTTTCAGGGGTTTTGTGCACATAAAGAGCTTACAAAGCATCCCAGATGTTTTTCCAGCGCATAGAGAGGATGTGGCTAACGCTGCCTTTTCGGACAAGTTTCTGCACCCCCACCCCCTCCCTGCCCGCAAAAATTCGTCGGACGCCATTCCCATTTAGTTAATTTCTTGGTTACCCACTTTATGATTCTCAACAAAGTTTCTGTACATCTACTAAATAATCTTACCGCTTCAGTTTATGGTTAAGATACCATGTTTTCTTTGTAAACTCATTCTTGTATATGATGCACACAAGGCAAGCCAAAACAAAGACAAAAAAGCGTAAAGTCATAGCGTATAGAACCTAATGCGACATAAATTAGAAAAAAATGCAGTCATCAAGTCAGCTCAGTCCTTTTCTCGCCCGGACAGCGTTTACGAAGAAGCGACCATGGATTGTTGAAAGAGAACGTTCTAAGCAAAGCTTGCAGTGAAGAACTTCAATGTTGTTAATTATTAAAAAAAGCAAAATCTTTATTTTCAGGGTTTGAAATTGATTGCTGGACAAACGTTTGCTGATCAAACCGTACAATGCCCGAACAGTGGCGCACAATGTTACAACATGTCGGCCAGCGCTGCAGGAGTTCTAGACGTCGTTAAAGCAGGCTGTTCATTATGGAGATGTATGGTGAGTTCGCTCATGTATTATTGGACTTTGAAATTAGCTCCAATGGCTTGAAAAAAAGTGCCCATTTGTTTCAGTTGGCAAGGGATAGGTGCATTTCCACAACGTTCCAAAACATCCCAATCAGCTTATGCTGCTGTTCCACACATAGATGTAACGTCGGGAACACAGCCATTGGCGGCTTTCAGTAGGTATTTGATATGTTGTGACTGCATGACATATTAAGTTGAAACTTCACTTTTCACTGTGATTCAGAAAACAGGCAGTGAGTGGCTGGAATGCGGCGCCAGATCGTGAGGTGAAGCAAATGACCCATGCGCAGGTGAGTCTTGATAACTGACACTTAGGCGCTTCAGAGTGTCCGTGCCAGCGCCGTGCTCGCGTCGCAGCGCGTGCAACATGCTGGCACGACGCTCAGTCGGCGCCGACGCGGCAAACTTTGAACACATATTTGTTAGAAAGAAAGTAAAAATGATTTTCCTTTCAGATGAGGAGCCAATTCGAGTCAGCCGACCTGGACGACGAGGTATTGAGCACCACGCGAGGAAACAGGCACTCTGCGCAAACCAGTCGTCTCAGTCCAGCAACCCCAGAATCTGATCATTCCACTTTTGTCGACATTCCTCCGTCAACACAACGAGAAGCAAGGCATTCTGTCCAGAGTAAAGTGAATGCTACAAGTAGACCGATCACTACCGCTCAAAATCTCACCAGAATCACACCTCGAGGGAACAACAGCTTGTCCCATCCAGCAGACGAAATTGAAATTTTGCTTGAATAAAAATTACATGAATATTCTGTTTCATCTAATACATATCAGTTTCAGTGATTCTGAGAAATGTGGGGAACTTCCCGAAAAATTTTATGAAGAGGCTAATGCCACGCCCATCTGTTTGACAGTGTGTTGACGACTAGCGAGAAAAGAAACAGCTGATTTCAAAGCAACTGCTGTCCGACCAGATGAAAATGCAAAAATAGAAGCGAGTAGGAGAAGAAATAGATGATTTATGTAATTGAATATGCAACTAACAATACTGTAACTTCAACAACATATTAACAATAACAAGCGCACGCAATGTCACTGCGGGGTCAACTCAACCGCTAGAAACAAAGTGAAAAACAACATGGATATAACAATCTAACAATTTCTTCTACTCTTCTTCTCCCTCTCCTTCTTCTTTAATCTTCTTTTCCTTCTTCTTCTTTTTCTTCTTCTCAGACTTCGGAACTTCTGGGGTTTCTTGGGTCTCCTCCACTTCTACCTAAAGTGATTTGGGATTATCAAGTTAAAAGAAAGAAGAAGGCTTGATAATTCGATTTACTTTTGTCCTCTTAGTTGCGGGCTCTTCTTCATCATCATTGAACTTTCGCTTCTGAGGCTTTTTCGGAACATCAGCAGCCTCGTTATACTCGAAAGTTTCACTAAAATTTATTTCAGCAACGCAACTCATGTTGGCAAGAGTCTGATGTGCTTCATCTGCTCACCTCTTAAAGTGGTATTTTTCATGTTTGTGAGATCCACCACTGATTGTCTTTGGCCCTCGTTCTTGTTCCGAACGTAGGACTGCCTCCAAGCCAGCTCTGCACTCCATTCCGACTTCTGCGCCTCTAGAATCCTCAGCCAGAGCGTCTATACGTGTTGCCAAGGCACATTTAGCTGCGAGTTTACGCGCCATCTACAATGATGACGAGCTGGTAATAAGAAAGCAAAAGCAAGGATAGAAAAGGGAATAGATGTACCTTTCCCTTGAGTTTTGCAGGAGCCTGAGTAATAAGTTGTGCGTGATAGATAAGTCCATACTTAGGTGTATCTTTCTTGGTCTTCAAAGCACGAAACAATGCCTAGATCGGAAACGTTTATGAGAAAAAACTTTATGAATCAAGTATTCATACCTTCTCGGCTCCAAGAATCTGTACTGTAGAAGCAGGTGCCTTAGCCAATGAAACGAGAGATCCAGCATGTGAGATCAGTCGAGCACCGACAAGCTCACCAAGTAAGCAAGTTAAATTAGGGGCTAGGGCGGTCATTCTATTCTTCAAATAATCGAACAATTGCGACCTGAAGAAAAAGACCTGAATGGAAAAAAGAAAAAAGTATTTTGTGAAACCCAACTCAGACACTTCAAAAGTAATCTATGTACGAAAGATACGATAAGATTGTCGATATGACTACAACTTTACAGAAATTCGAAACCATAAGAAAAAAGGCAAGAACTTACAAAAGTCATCTTTCCAACTATTGAAGTGCAAAAGTATAGCTCACCTGTACTGCGTCAGCTCAATTATTTGGTCGCATAGACCACTAATATGGATGAGATCCAAGTCAGAAATATCAGTTCCCATGGAGATTTCTGCTTCTTCCTTTACTTTTGCTTCGAGTTCCTCCGGTAAAATTTCGGAAAGATCTACATTGGCTGCATTTTGCTTCATGCCAATAGCTTTGACAACCTAGAAATCCAATGATGAACGATGAAAAACGAAGCAAGGAGAAGAGGTACCTTTGCAAAGGCTTGATGATCTTGGATAAGTTTGCCAAGTTCCGGAAAATGCCAACCATACCACTCACGACATCTCATTACATAGTTATTGAGCTCTTTATCTAAGTCATCCAAGAGGGAAACAGCCTGGAACGGAAAGACATTTGTAGGTAGTGAAGCGTAACACCTGACAGCAAACAAACCTGCACAATCATTGTATCAATTTTTTCCGGGTTGAATTTTACTTTGTAACGACCAAGCGAGTGTGCCACGGCTAGATTCATAGCACTTAATTCAGCTTTGTGCTCGCCTAGCAATGAATCGATGTGCGCACGAATGCTTCGCATAAGCTCTGCAATAGCTGGCGAGTAGACGCATGGAACCTCCAATTTCTCCTAAAAAGAAGCGGAAGTTCAGACAATATCCTTCACAAGCTGAGAAATAAGTTTAGGAGACTAGTTCATCGATCTAGCCAAAATGAGAGACATGTTTTTGTTTTGGCTCCAGGATCAAAAAAGAAGCTTTCTTCACATGTAAATATTTAGATTCAAATTCATAAACTGAGGAAGATCAATCTGCGGGCCAAAACCTGGGATAAGAATCATTTTTGAGCAGATTTAGAAAAACCGAAGTTGGAAACTTGTAGATATAACCCCTATACTAGCGCAAAACAAAGGCAGATCCTATTGACCACTTTTAAGAATGGTATTATTAAACTGGTGTTATATTAAATAGAATTCGAGAAGATTACGTGCCTTGATGAGATTCCCTAGTTTTGAATCGCCAACGGCCAACTGCTCATTTTCTTCGACTTTCCCTTTTAACAGCTTCTTCAACGTTTTATTCATTTTTCCTTCATGAAGCGAACTTGTGCATTCAACAGCATCTGCTGTGCTCTTGAACTTCTTGAATGCAATCAACTGCAGACTGAAACAAAGACATAAAGCGGGGTTCTAGGACAGATAATGGAGAACAATAAACTCACTTTTCTTGTGCTTTCTCCGGTGTGTCAAACTCATCATATATATTATCTACATGCTTGAGCTTTTTCTCATTTTGCAACTTAAACATAGCATATCCAGCAGCTGTTTCAAATAATACTAGCATTTTGACTCTAGAAAACAAGCAACTACTTCTGCACTTCTAAATGATAATAAGGCAACCAAATATGACCGTATAAATGTTTAAACAAAGTGAACTTTGATTTATATGCAAAATAAAAGTGCCAAAAGCACGCGCGCACTACGTGGATCCCCGCATTTCTCGATCATACGCGATGGAGCGTGCTTTAGCGCTAGGGCACATCGGCAGGCAGGTGGAGAGATGAGCCGGTTCTCCGCCAGATTTTTTTTAACTCATGCGGAATTGCAATTCTCTCTGTAATTAGCAGTTGTCTCCTGCATCAAATAATCAGTAGGTTCTTACTGAGCACTACGTGGATCGTGGATTCTTACTGATTTTCTGACCTCCTCCAGACTTCAAGAGCGGCTGAGTTGTTACAGGGGTATAAGTGACCATAATAATTGCAAAATACCTTTTTAAGATACTCAACTGTTGTAATCGATCTTTCCCTAAAAAGGGAATCAGAGTTGCAGAAAAGAACGTAATTTCGAATAATATTTTTAATTGCCAATATTAGGTTGGCTAATAGGTAATTTCGGTCGGTTTTCGGCTCCTACAGAGCAGACAATTTTTTGTCCATTATTCCGCCGGAAAGAGCATCTTAATGAGTGAGAATTGGGACACAGATTTTGAATAATTTATTTGCAACGAAAGAAATCCGCAAAGAAGTAGGAAACCCCAATATTCTCATTGTGCGCAAATATGAGAAAATTTGGCTTTTTCGGCCAAAGATTTTTGAAATGGCAGATCACAATTTTTATTGATAGTCGCTAAGTAGGAAAAACATGTCTGTATCCCACTACCAAATTGCTTTTCAATAAATCCATTAGAGCATGAAAACGAAGCTTCGAAAGTCGTGGAAATGAGCTTTTGGAATTTTGGACATGTTGGGCACAACTGTCCCTTACTAATTACTCAGACGATAACTCGGACGAGCGGTGGGCCTTTACCTGGCGGGCGATCATGCCTCCCGCCGCTCGTCCTCTAAAGGCACGCCTGCTAGAGATAAAAAGCGGGCGGGCGGGGTACCTTTAGCGGGTGACCATCATACTTCCCTCCACTCTCCCGCTAATAGTATTCCGCTCGTCCGCTCGTACATCAAACCGGACGAGCGGAGTGTCCTTAGCGGGCTACTAATCATGCTTCTCGCCTCCGGCCCTCTCTTTACAGCTCTACAAGGGTCCGACAGCCTGCTGCCTACCGCTTATAGTCTGCAACCAAGGCTACAGATACACAATCTGATTCCTACAACGCATTTTGAAACATCGTGATACACTTGCTTTCCACACGAGCAAACGTAAACCTACTTCTAACTTCGTCCACCTCATACTTATCTTCACTTTTGGTTATCTTTACAGCTTTGCAGAAGAACCAAACCACTTGTTATCGAAAATTCTCCTAAGAAGTCGGAAGTTGCAGTTAAGTTAAGTTGCATATGCCAGGAATTAGTCGCTGTCGTAGTCAAAACTCACCTCTTTTTATCCGCTTCTTTCCCCATATTCCATTTCTGGGGTGTAATGAAGTTAGTTTCTGTGGAGAGAAGTTCATATGGTTCATCGGCAACGGTTAACCTCAAATCGGGATGGGCCGCCGCTGGTCAAATCAAGGTTCGCCGCTCGCAAGCTCGGTAGCGAGGGGCCGCTCGTCCGCAAGAAAACCACGCCCGCAAATCAAAGCTCGCTGCTCGCCCGCAAAGCCATTAAGATCCGCCGCTCGTCCGAGTTATTGTGTCAGTATTTACAGTTCTGCGTAGTTGATTTTTGATAGAAGAATCTTTAAACTACTCAATTATCCACAAATTATCATGAATAAAGAACAATTAAGAACGTTTTTATAAATTAATTTTAGCCAACCTAATATTTTACTTGATACATCCCAAAAATTCAGAATCACGGATTTTGCCAAAGTCCGCTCATGGAGTTGATCGACCTGTAATATCATTTATCGAATATCATTTCGATGCTTTAGGAGAGCGTTTTGGTGGTTCTCATACTAACAATAAGATAAGTTCATCAACGAAATGCAGAGTAACTTTGCATTACGAAACTGATGTTAAAGGTAGGGTCCGGGCAAGATTTCGGATGGAATTTTTTTGCTTACCTGGGCTTTTCCCGCTGATTCCGAAAATGTAGCGCGGAGAGCACGAAAACGTCGAAAACGGCCTTTTCCAGAAGCTCTTAATTTGAATTTTGTCGTCTGCCGCCAAGGTTAAGACGCAGAGTCTTTGCGAGACCCTACGTCTTGACTGTGTGCGGTATGCACACTCTGGTTTATCGAACTAACTCGTCCCCGGTCCTCGGGGAGTTCTATCAACACTTCTTAAGCGGTTTTCTCCTTCAGAAGCAAATTGGTGCATTGCCAGTTGGGCATGAGCCTTACTAGGATGGGCGCCCCTGTACCCTACATTTTCGTTTTTGCCCGGATGCTGCCTTTAATTTCGCAAGGTAGGATTTCCTGCAGAACCGCCTTGTCATGAAGCTTGGTAGATTGCAGTTATAAATAAGCAACTTCTGCTTTTCACATCAATTTAGATCCCAAAAATCCAAAATCTAGGACTTAATATGCCAAAATAACGCGGTAGTCGTGACCAGCACGTCAGATAAACCCTTCAGTCTAGAGTTACAGGCAGACCTTCAACTTTGATCCTCTTAACGAATGCCTACTGTAACCTCGCAAAAGGTGCCAGAGCTAGAAAAGAGCAAAGTAATCGTATTGATTCCAAATGATTCCCCAAAGAGCAAAGTTATAGCAAATTCGGGTTTGGCCGCATACCATAAACCTACCGTAACCCCACCCCACTGTGAGATGCTTCGTAAAGAATGGATATGATATCTGCGATCAGCAGCTCAGTAACCCCCATGGACTAACTCTGGTAAAATGCGTGACTTTGAATTTTTGGGTTGGGCTTGGTGGAATGATACCTATTTTTTCAAAGCCTTTTTGTCCGGCACAGGACAAAAAGTGAGAGTGAGTCCAATCTTGGCCAGCAGGAGGCTGGCCCTAATGGACACAAAATTTGCCACAAGAAGTTCGCCATATGGCGGACTCTTTGTGGCAATTTTACAATGTAAACATAAGGATCACAAAGAGTTGAAATAAAGAGTTAAAATTTGGGCATGGGTCGTGTTTTTATCACGACACTCCCCCCCCCCCCCCCCCAGACGAAAATTGACGTCACGAGTCAGGAATACATGGGAATGAGATTCTCTTCCGACATAAGAAAAAAAGGGGAGAAGAAAAAAAGGAATATTTTGCAGTGGGCATGAGATCAGCAAAAAACAAAGAAAATGATATGGGAACAACAAATTAATAACAAAATGTTATATGGAGTTACAAAAACATATAATAGAGGGGGAAAGGAAGAGCGGCCAAAGACTGGATGCGTGTTGAGACGATGGAGAAATGGAGAGTAGTAGTTGTGCGTTGATGGAATTGGGCTTGACGTTTGAATTGAAGGCTTGACGAACCGGAGAGATCTAGATTGAATAATTTACTATCTTAACAACAGATTACCCCCCCCCCCCCCTCCCCAGTTGGGGCATGTGGGAATGGTGATACTTGATACCATTCTCGAGCTGATGCGCGAGAGCAGACGCTTATCGTCTATCAGGAATTTGGTTGACTGATATTATTTTTGTAATGATATGCTTGATGCGCGTCTGTTTTTGCGCAAGAAGATGTCACCCTGGCTGTATAAAAGGGTGATTGAGCTGCTTGTTTAAGCCGTTTTTTTTCTTCAACTTTTTGAGATTTTGCCTTTCGTTTGGTTTCTGTTATTGTTGTTATTTGAGATTTGACAAAAGATGCCCGTCAACGCAGTGGAGTTCACCAGAAGCAACCAAGCGAGCATTACAAATATGTTCATCGATTTTTTTATCTTGAGGGTTTTTGTGGCTGTTTTGTAAATTGATTCTTAGTTTTCATAACCACAGGACTTTATCGATATGGAGAGGGACATCGTTTCTCTCCAAAGGCAAGTGGATGAGGCCAAAAGGGAAGCTAGTCAGGCCAGAAAGGGAGAGAATGAGGTCAGAAAGGCAAGAATTTTTGTTCCATATTGTTTTGGACAATTTGAAAGGTTTATTCTAGATGATCGAGGATTTAAAAACGAAGTTGGCCAACGAGACAAGGGCAGCGAACACCTACTGGTCCTGTCTGAAAAGGTTGCGGCGGGACATGGACTTGATAACGGATCGTGTCCAAAAAAACAACTGACATCGATGACGGCATTAAATCAGATCTTTTCTCTTTTTTTGTTTGTAATTTGTTGTTAAGTTGTAATAAACATTTGATGAACCAAATCTATATGATCTGTGAAAATGCTCACCGGAGTTTCGAGTGGCGAGCGAGGTCGAGGTTGGGGGGTTGGATTAGCTCTACAACCACACAATTTGAAATTGGTGATAGCCGTTAATTAGGTTGTGAAGTGTGAACTCACTTCCGACGTTTATATGGACCGTTTTGTCCTCTGCTGGGGCACAACAGAACATTGTGTAGTCTTTCATAAATTGGGCATGTCACGCCACAGTCTTCGTGGTGCCGCGGTTGAAGGCACCACATTTCGATATGACCGCCGAGGCCAGACATTACACATGTTTCTGTCTTCAGTTTAGGTAAGCTTAATTCCTGTGCCAGTTCCTCACAAATTACCGTTTTTTTGCGCCCCGGTGTCGAAAAAGAAGAGCACTTGCTCGAAGTCTTCTTTGCTATGATTCCAAATCATTCCTTCGGCAGTCACGAGAACGATTTCTTCCTTTTTTTGGGCGTCAACACCTGCTTTTCTATGCCGAAATTTGTTTGATTGGCTAGATTGGTTCGCGAAGTAGTTTTGTTCCTTGGACGTAGATTATACGGGAAGTTATTCTTCCAGTTCACCTGTGGGCGCTTATCTGTCTTCTTGAAAGAAGCAGAATTCTGTTTTCGAGCAGGTGGCTGTGAGATTCCATTTCAGCTCTGTTGTCTGCTTGCAAAGCATAAATCAATGTGATGTTGTGTGCCGCAAGAGGCACAGTTCGGTCGCTGACACTCCGAACTAAAGTATTTACTACAGAAACATTTCCAGCATAACTGTTTTTTGATCGCTATGTTACGTCGCGCTTGGATATCTAGAATAGTCTGCAATTTGTTGCATAATGACCGCTTTTCCCGCAAAATGCGCACAACGGATCAGTAATTGTAACCAGTGGGCTTCTTGTTTCGGGCGTTGGTTCGACTCTTTTTTAATGTACTTTTATCCGTAAATTGCACATAGCTTTTTGCTAAGATTTCTTTTTTAATTTTTTCCATTATCTCCTCGATCGATACTTCCTCTTTGACTTTGATCGCGATGAGCACGTTTTTTACTATCATTTCTGTCCACATGGCGTCATTGGTTTTTCGTATATCCTGACCTGTTGAAACCATTTGGTTTACCAGCATTTGAATCCGCTCGAACACGTGAGCACAACTTTCCGCCGTTTTCGCCGCAGGAGTAAGGTAAGTCTGCGATTCTTGCTCTGCTTATCGGCTTGTTGCCTTTCTTTTTCAAACCATCAATCATCCATCCATATTTTTGTTATATTAACTGAATGCCTTTAATCGCATTGTCCGACTTTTTTTAAAACTGTCCTTCAGAAAGAGCATTTTTTACTGTGCTGAGCGTGGTGTTTCTATGGACTAGCGTGTCGTAAATTGCCCATAATTCCGGGAAGTCCTCCTCGACTCCGTAAAACTTGAGCACCTCGAGCGCGGGAGTTTTTACATTATTGCAGGTTTGTATCGTTTCTGCTTGATTTGCATCGATGCTATCATTACTATTTTCTGATATCTCTCCGTTTTCCGCGGTGACTTCCTGTTGTTCATGGTCGTTATTTTGAATTGGAATTTTGTTTGTAATTGCTGTATAGTTTTGTTGTGTAGGTAAATTGAGTCCTAGTTTGCGCCCCAGTCTGTTGCGGGTGCTGATTACTTCGGTTAGCCTAGTCTGAAGCATATAAATCATTTCTGTTGCTGGACCTAGAATCTCATTGAAATTTGCATCGATTTTGAACTTCTCCAAGGCACCGGAGATGTCTTTTTTCTCACCCGGTAGTTGTATCTTGTCGTACTCTGTTTTGATTTGAGCGACAAGAGCTTTCAGCTCAATTTTTGCAACAGTAATTCTGTACCGCCGGATTCATCAGATGAAAGTTACGCGGCTGCTTCGCTTTCATCGTAGGCTTCTTCATCGTCTGAGGAATAAAGTGGCTTTTTCGTATATTCCTTGAATGTGTTTATTAGCGTTCTAGCGTCTTGGCACTAATGGTGAGCGGATTCTTCAGCAATATCAACTTCCATCTTGTTTTGACAAGATGTACAGGATTTGACCTATAGGAAAAATTCGGCGGGTTTTTTATTTGCCGGCTGTTGCACCAAAATTGTGGTGGTTCAGTGGGTTTGAGATCCCCGTTTTGGCCACTATTAACACTTTGGGAGATTATATGAGTTTATTCAGCAAAAATTAGCCGGTATCTCCGGCACACAACAAAAAGTGAAGATGAGTCCAATCTTGGCCAGCGGGAGGCTGGCCCTAATGGACACAAAACTTGCCACAAAGAGTCCATATGGCGGACTCTTTGTGGCAAGCTTACAATGTAAACATTAGAATCACAAAGAGTTGAAATAAAGAGTTGAAATTTGGGCATGGGCCGTGTGTTTATCAGGACATACGGTTCAAACCAATTACGGTTGCAAAAGAGAAAAGAAATCATGGGGAATAAAGTTAATCCATTCATTCAATAATACGCTCGAGGCGTTCCAAATTACAAAAGTCAAGTGTTAGTCACACGAAAATACAACAGAAACGAAAAATCACCACGTCATCCCAAGCTCAGTCCAGGCGACTATATAAAGAAAAGTATAGCTATAGTGAAAGAGCTTGCATAAGATTTTTGGGGATGTACGTAACCTCGCGCTTGCATGAACTCAATGGAGACGTGCCCATGCCCCCGCGTTTGCCAGCAAGGAACGGTCCTTATATA
The DNA here is from genome assembly GCA_958299035.1 of Cylicocyclus nassatus. NCBI lineage: Eukaryota > Metazoa > Nematoda > Chromadorea > Rhabditida > Strongylidae > Cylicocyclus > Cylicocyclus nassatus. The sequence goes on along the minus strand of CATQJL010000112.1, from coordinate 10,147,598 downwards.
TTCGTAAAAGCAAGCCGGAAGTTCGGCTGGCGGGTATACTGTATACTTGGGTCCGAATCGAATAGAAATTCGATCATTCGAATAAACATTCGAATATATTCGTATTCGAAATTCGATATTCGGAGTTCTTCCATTTTCGAATAATATTCGAAACTCAAATAATTGAGAAAACGGGGTTTCGATTAAAATTCGAAACTCGAATAATCAAAAAACGGGGTTTCGAATACTATTCGAAAACTCGAATAATCAAAAAACGGGGTTTCGAATATTATTCGAAAACTCGAATAATCAAAAAACGGGGTTTCGAATAGATTTTATTCGAATGTTTTATTCGAATGTTTATTCGAATTCGTATTCGAATGTACTCCGTATTCAGATTATTCGACTTTGTTGCAGAGCCAACTGCTGAGTATCAAGCTCACTTCGTCGCGTTTTTTTTTCACAAAACTCGGTAATGCATCTTTTGCAACCGTTATACCTCTGAACTGTATGGAGAGTCGCATTCTTCCGACTGCTTGCGGCAGTAAAAAAATCATATGTGGATTTTAATTGATGCTTTTTCGATCAATGAGATTGTTCGCATTGTTATTGGCACCAAATCAGCAAAGAAGATATTAAATTCAAGCTCATGTTCCGAGTTCACATTTTGGAAATGGCTGTTCTTCTTCCTTTGCATTGCTCATGCTTGCGGTACGCAAAGCCCACACTAGTGAGCACTTTTGCTCGCATAGATTATTGCACAACTGCCTATTCGTTACCTTGGAGTTTTTTGCGAATTGGTGTATAGTGAGTAAAGGACATCGCAGTTGTAGTGCAGGATCAGACGGTTTGGATCGCCGTACGCGATTTGTCAGTTACGAGATGTCTTCACATGTAATGGCAGCTTATCAAAAGTGTTTAGCGTGTACAACTTACTAAAAAGATAAATGCCCTTTATTTTGTACTTTTAGAATAGGTTTTGGACAATTTGAGTATTGCCATACCACGTCGCCACTGAAATGCCTGCGGTATGCCCGGGGTTATAGGGGATTTGTGGAAAAAAACCACATGCCTTCGTCCACGACTAGCTTATACCATACAAGATATCGATCAGATTATCGGCACTAGATTATCGATTTTTGGAAAATCTTGAGCTGCGAGGTTTGGAGTTGGTACAAGGGGGTAAGTGAGGATGCTGATTAAAACCGAAATCTATTTTATCGATTTCAGCAATTTTTGGAAAATATTGAGCTAGGGGTTGATGTAGGGGATACGAAGGTGCTGATAATGAATGGATCGGCTTTGGCCAGATATGTCGGCAAGTTTGAGATTTGATTGCTTTAGTTATTCGATAAGCATTCGAATATTTATTCGAAATTCGACTTTCAATGTTCGAATATATTCGAAATTCATTCATTCGATATTTTTGATTTTCCGAATTTGTTCGAAATTCATTCATTCGATATTTTTTAATTTTCGAATTTATTCGATATTCATTTATTCGAGATTTTTTATTTTCGAATTTATTCGATCATTTATTCAAAATTTTTCCTTTTCGAATTTATTCGATATTCATTCATTCGATGAAAAATTTTCGAATTATTCAAGTATAGTATACTGGCGAGCCCCGCCCAACACGGCTTGCTGGGGAGGGTCCTGAGCTCCGAAGATGATTAGGAAGTTTGCAAATTAAGCGAGCGTAGTTAGGATTAGTAAGCTGTATGAACTAGACAAGTTGTCTGCTAGACTGGGCTCGAAACTACATGATGCTCAAGTTAGTAGAATAACAAGTCTAGCAAAGCAGCAAAGATGGAATGAAAAGTAGAATTTGTTGGACACATGCGCTGATTGAGAGTCAGAAGTGCACACGGCTGGCAAGAAGAGCATGATCTAGCATGAAGCGACTGATAAGCGAGTTCTACGCAAAGAAAAAAATCATTCAAGTTCTTCTTCTTGATTTCACGTTTGAATGATGTACTATTTTCGCAGGCTAAAAGTTCTTTGGGTAGAAAAACTCATTTTCGAACAGGTACAAAACCGATTCCGCCCACCACTCGTTGGTAAATAAATAGAAATTCCACCAGTTTTCCATAACTAGGCTTGAAGACCCAGTATTTAGAAGGTCTCAGCTTAGTTTCACCTCTGTAAATCCTGAATGCAAGTACAAGATCGTGAATAACTCCTTCATATGAGAGGTATTTAAAACCCAGTGTTTTAAGCGATCGTCATAATGTGGGAGCAAACGTGGATATGGGTTAGGAAAACAATGGTAAAAGAGAAGTTTGGTAAAAACTCTCTGAACCTTCTCCAGGCTATCTTTGTGCTTCCTAAGAGAGGGGCTCCATACAGGACATGCATATTCTAAAACAGTTCACAAAACTATTCTAAAGTTACTATTTTGGAAATTTTCTGTTTCAGATAAATAAACACGGCTTACGAAACAGTCTAAAAGCACGCCAGTCACGTTAGGTGAAGGAGTACTCATCAATTCTACGCATCGACTCAATGCTGCATACCGACGACAGGGTATTTTGTCCAACGTGTTGTGCAGAAAATAATATGGGAGTCATATGTTGCGAATTCACAAGAACAGAATGGTCGAATACACCGCGTATAGAAAAGTTTGTAAGAAGAGTTCTTTCTAGGAAAGAATTGTTAGAATGGGTGGTCTTGCCTTTCGTGCTATCCGTAACTTTTGCAGCACCGCATATGAGCAGACAACTGTTGTACCCATCATTTTTTCTCTAACAAGGGAAGTACTATCAATGGCCGTGGCCTTTTGGTATGAGATGCATATCATCTGAAGCAGCTTCGAACGCTGATTTTAAATCTGTTTTCCGTTTCTGCGGAACGCTCTTCTGAAGAGAGTTATGGAAGCCTGAACATTCTATTTTGGGGCGCTCATCAAGTTTGAGGGCGCTGCTATGTGCATTGGTGGTGCAGTAATGTAATGGTTAGCTGCTGACATTGAAGGCGAGAGGTTGATGGTTCGAATCCGATGGAGAGCGAACTATTTTGCTTATTGATTGTGAGTTTGAAAGCACTCTAAATTGCCTGCAGACACTTACTGTAATGCCTTTGGCACAAGTGACCTAGAAAAAGAATTTTCTGGCGAAACTGCTTGTAATGAGAGTCTGAAATTCTATTTGACTTCCTCTTTAGTAAAACAGGACCAAACATGGGCTAGCACGTTTGTCACCACATAAAGCTCCAAAAGTGCACACTGTCATTAGTCGAAAAGATGTTCTCTCCTGTTTGTGCTAAGGCATTACAGTAAGTGTCTGCAGACGATTTAGAGTGCTTAAAGTCACATTCAAAATGCAAAATAGCCCGCTCTTCCCCGGATTTGAACCATTAACCTCTCGCATTCAATGTCAGCAAGTAATCATTACACTACTGCACCAGCAACGCACATAGCAGCGCCCTCAAACTTGATGAGCGCTCCAAAATAGGATGTTCAGGCTTCCATAACTTTCTTCAGAAGAGCGTTCTGCAGAAAAGGAAAGCAGATTTGAAAACAGCGTTCGAAGCTGCTTCAGATGGTATGTATCTCATGTCAAACAACCAAGGCCATTGAAAGTACTTCCCTCGTAAGGCCTTAATCGTTGAAACTCTAAGCGATATGACAGTGCAACGATGTGAAAGAAGTTTACTTACGTCACCGATCGTTTTGAAAGCACCGTTCCAGAATTTCGACCTCCATGTTTTTGCCGTTCAAGGGCATTCACCCTTGATTCCGAATATCAGGTCGGAAATCCGCGAAAACCACGAAAAGCCCCATTTTCAGAACCCGCAGAGCGATTTCATCGGAACGGTAATTGGTTGGCCGCGCACGGATGGGCGGACGAACGTCCCGCCCGCTCAAAGGGGAGGAGCCAACGTGGCAATCTGTGATCCGGTCGATTTTCGCAGCAACTTTCTCGCTTCGGAAGCAACTTTTGCAAGCGCGAGCTGGAGTATGCAATTGAGGGCCCCACTACTGTTAGGCATCAAAATCTCATCGGCCTCATTCTGGGTGGACGTGCCTTCAAGCTGAAGGCAAACGTTCCCAATGTCGCTTATCTAATCTCCGTGTTGAATAATTATTGGCAGTTCTTGAGTCGGTAACCGGCATTTAATCTCACATTGTTGTCCTCTACGGTCGTACTATTCGCAAAACTCACCCACAGGTCGGACTTGCTTAATGATTTTGCTTTCGAAGCAGACGTGGCAAAACGAAGGGCCATGGATCTGGCCTTTTTCACATTTCAGAGCGAGACATGCATCAAATCAATCATTTATGCGTAAATACCCTTACCTGGCTTCGAGATGTGCACAATACTACCATCGGACGACTTGCTCGTCCCTGCACGCCCGTGGGAATCAATGAAGATAAATCTGAAAGACAGGAGTTTTTAGGGCTCCATTCTCCTACTACAGCTTTGCTAGGTGTTAGTCAAATTAACTCATATGTTAAAATGCCCCGGTCCACTATATCAAGCGGCTATTTTGAGGCAATGTCCAGACTGTCCTCGACTTACATTTTGTTTGTCCAAGCCTTTTCATGGCACTGATTTCAAATATGTTACTTAAAAAGCGTGATTCTCTAAGTAATTTCTTTTCGCTATTTTGTGAGAACCATGGATAGTGCCCCTGGAGCTATCCTTGTCGAAAGCAGGCATTAACGGGTGAACAGTACGGTCCGATTGTTTGCCAGTCAAGGATTGAGGAGTTCTTATTCAAGGAGAATGTCGTCGCAAGGAAGTGGGCGGAGTTAGCAAGGCCTAGACATCTGCCGGAAGGCTACATTTAGGGATTACTCAATTGCCATTAAACGATCGTTGGCGGCCCACTTCATTCAGCATAAACGCACATTACTAAAGTCGAAACATAGCCAAAATCATACAAATAATCATGCTTATCCTCGACGCTGCTCCTCCCGCTCGACCTGTCTCACTACTTATCGATTATGGCGAGCCCCCGTCAACTACATATGCAACGCCATGTCCATCCTGAGGGCTCCTCGTTGAGTAACCGATAAGCCGGGACGATACCCGCGGGTGTCCCGGCAAGCAATCGATGAATGCGCGATATGTGTCCAAGGACGGCCTTACACGCATGCGTTAAACACAATAAAAATTTACCAATGGAAAAGTTATCTTCAAACATCTGCTTTAATACCTCTCGCATAAAGGTCACAATCTGATAAAGATTTGATTTTCAATGCCAGTCCGCCTCTGCGAAGTTTACAACAATCATCGAATTCCAAGATCAAACGAGACATGAAATACCAGAAATCCGACTCCACTGCTAAACAGAAACCGAGAGCGATAACCAGGGTTGAGCGTGAGGTCAGGCGCGCCTGACCTGGAGGGTCGTCTTGGGGGTATGACTGAGGGGGGGGGGGGTCGTAATTAAGAACCAAATCCGTTCATTTGGGGAGATACTACGAAGGTGAAAAAGAAATGCGCTAGTCCGGTGGATATCGTAATCACCAGTACAGTAATGACGGTCGTAAACAGCATACTGATTGTTTCCACAATCGAAATTTCAGCCGCTGCGTGAAATGGGTATTATTTCCGTAATCAGCATGTCAGATTGCCTCTATGAGCTCTAAAGTCATTATCTACCGCATTTTCTAGTGTTTCGCAACGTCTAGAAAGCGTGATTTTCAAACATGATTAACTTGGCTTCAAAAGTGAAAATAGCCAGCTTTTTTATACTCATAACAAAGTAACTTTCCCTGCAACCCTATGCTGAAAATCAGGCTTCAAATCGCTTTCAAATAGTGAAGTAAGAAGTGCTGCCAAATTTCAAACCGGCGCGTTCCTTACATTAAGTGCTTTAACTCTACGGATTACTACAAGGCCGAAACAAGTCGAAACAAGCTCAAACACTTGTTGTGGAATCCTCGAGAGTTGTGCTAGCGAATCACATAAAAAATGGATAGAAAAGCTTCCTCGAAAATAAAGTTAATGGGGTCAGGCGCAACCCCTTAAAAGGTCAGGCCGCCTGAGCTTTTGAGGGGTTGCGCCTGACCCCTTTAACTTGCCTTTAATGTTCAAAAATCGCTCCTTTTTTAGTATGAGTATTGAGCGCAAAGCATCTTCTTTCTATATTGAGAATTTGGAGCCAAACACTCCACCCCTCCAAAAACTATAACTCTGAAAAGAGGGCTATCCAAGTTCAAAACTTGCCGTCATGCGTGTGGTTGTGCAATCGCAGAAAGTTGGGCCTACGGCCAAAAAACAAGAACCCTCCAGTAAAGGCTGGTCTTCTTCAAAATATCACAGTCTAAGGTCCTGGAGGTGAAGCGAAGGGGTCATTTTAGGAGGTCACAGGGGGGGAGTCGTTTTTGAAGGACTTGTGCCTGACCTCTCGCTCAACCCTGGCGATAACCAACACGCCCAACGCTGCGGGTAGCCCTAGCATTGCGCCGTAATTCACAGACACGTTTCCGCACGGCGTGCGAGAATTTTGAAGTCCAGCAAGCCCCGAGGCTCGCCTAGAGTTATCGTGTTGCTATGACCAAGAAACGTCAGAGCCTGCTTGACAGAACTGTATGGCGCCCTTTAAAGGCAGTGTCTCACTAAAGTTGAGGTCGCGCGGATTTTCACATATTCCATTATAGGGACTATGCTTGGGTAATTCCAGAATTTTTCATCGAATGAATGAATATCGAATAAATTCGAAAAGGAAAAATTTCGAATAAACGAATTTCGAATAAATTCGGAAAATCAAAAATATCGAATAAATGAATTTGGAATAAATTCGGAAAATCAAAAATATCGAATGAATGAATATCGAATATATTCGAATATTGGAAGTCGAATTTCGAATAAATATTCGAATGATTTATCGAATAACTAAAGCAATCACATCTCAAACTTGCCGACATATCTGGCTAGAGCCGATCCAATCATATTCAGCCCCCTAGTATACTTAGGTCCGAATCGAATAGAAATTCGATCATTCGAATAAAACATTCGAATATATTCGCATTCGAAATTCGATATTCGAAGCTTTTCCATTTTCGAATAAAATTCGAAACTCGAATAATTGAGAAAACGGGGTTTCGAAAAAAATTCGAAACTCGAATACTCAAAAAACGAAGAATCGAATAAAATTCGAAAACTCGAATAATCAAAAAACGGGATTTCGAATAAAATTCGAAAACTCGAATGATGAAAAAAACGGGGTTTCGAATAGATTTTATTCGAATGTTTTATTCGAATGTTTATTCGAATTCGTATTCGAATGAACTCCGCGTACTTAGATTATTCGAGTTTGTTGTAGAGCGAACTGCTGAGCATCAAGCTCGCTTCCAGTGGCGGTCCCCCCCCCCCCCCCCTCCCACGATGGGCCGCGAAGTTTTCAAAAGTTACTTATATGGGTTATAAAAATGTGCAAGTGACTTGTTTATACTTTTACATAACAAAAATAATTTTTAAAATTTTCAAAAATTCAAATTAGAAAAAAATTTCGGGGCGTGGCTACCGCCACGCCCCCTTTTTCTAATATTTTGGGGCCATGGGCTGGGTCCGGAAAAATTTTGGGAAGCATCCCAAAAAATTTTTTGAAATTTTTTGGGATGCTTCTCAAAATTTTCTGGCTAACGCCACGCAGCTTCACTCAGAAAAGTTTTTGTCGCCCCCCGGCCCGAAATTTTGGGATCGCCACTGCTCGCTTCGTCTGCGTTTTTCTCCGCAAAACTCGGTAATGCATCTTTTTGCAATCATGATCACCTTTTGTATGGAAAGTCGCATTCGTCCGACTGCTTGCGACAGCAAATAACATGTGCAATGTACTTGATGCTTTTTCGGTCAGTGAGGTAGTTGACACTGCTATTGGCACCAAATCAGCAAAAAAAACAGCTATCAAATTCAAGCTCAAGTTCCAAGTTCATATACTGGAAATGTGTTGACATGCATGCTTCTCTTTCCTTGCGTTGCTTATGCTTTTAATACGCAAAGGTGCACACTAATGAGCACTCTTGCTTGTAAAACTCATGCTGCACAACTGCTTCTATTTTTACCTTAGAGAATTTTCGCGAATTGGTGTATTTTGAGTTAAGGACATCGCAGCTGTAGTGGAGGATTAGACGGTTGCTGAGTTTTGCAGTCATGTCACCTTACAATGCAATTTCTTCATAAATAGTACATGATAGTTCTGTTATACAGTGCATCCAAGATTTTCACAGAGGCTTGCAGGCACTTCAACACCGGGAGCTATCTGCCTATCAACTATGATAAAGGTTAAGGCCGGACGGAAAAGGTTTACTGAGAAACGCGAGCTTTGATTATGACAGGCCCTGCACATACTTCACGCGACAGTCGTGCGCGATTTGCCAGTTAGAGATGCTAGCTAGAGTGGGAGTTGGTACAGGGGGGTAAGGGAGGGTGCTAATTATGAATAAAATTTTACATTGTCGATTTCAACTATTTTTGGAAAATTTTGAGCTACGAGTCTGAGAGTTGGTACAGAGGTGAATGAGGGTGCTGATAATGAATAAACATTCACTTTGTTGCCACTATCGATTTTTCGAAAATCTTGAGCTGCGAGGTTGGGAGTTAGTACAGGGGGCTAAATGAGGGTGACGATTAAGAATAAAATCAATTTTATTGATTTCACCGATTTTTGGAAAATCTGAAAGTACTGTTTATGAATGGACCGGCATGAATATGAATGTGAGGGTGCTGATTATGAATGGATCGGCTTTAGCCAAATATGTCAGCAAGTTTAAATCTCGTTGCTGTAGTTATTCGAAAAATCATTCGAATATCTATTCGAAATTCGACTCCCAATGTTCGAATATATTCGATATCCATTCATTCGATATTTTTTAATTTTCGAATTTATTCGATATTCGTTTATTCGAAATTTTTTATTTTCGAATTTATTCGATATTCGTTTATTCGAAATTTTTCATTTTCGAATTTATTCGATATTCATTCATTCGATGAAAAATTTCCGAATTACCCAAGTATACCCCCTAGTATCCCCTATACCAACTCCTAGCTCAAAATTTTCCAAAAATTGCTGAAATCGATAGAATAGATTTCGGTTTTAATCAGCACCCTCACTTTCCCTTTCGTAGTAACTCCCAACCTCGTAGCTCAAGATTTTTAAAAATCGGTAATTCGATAAAGTAAATTTTTATCCATAATCAGCACCCTCACTTACCCCCTTGTACCAACTCCCAGCCCCGCAGCTCAAGATTTTCCAAAAATCGATAAAATCGGTCGGCAACTAGTTTATACATCAGCAAAAAGTCATATTTTACCCATTATGGACGATCTAAAAAGCAGTCGATATAAATTTTTATGCTGTGCCCAAAGACTGATGTACACCAGAATTAACTTTATTTCTTATCAGCATCAACAGTGTAAAAGCAAAGGGCTTTCTCTACTTTCTACATCAATTAAAGTCCACATATGATTTTTTTTACTGTCGCAAGCAGTCGGAAGAATGCGACTCTCCATACAGTTCAAAGGTATAACGGTTGCAAAAGATGCATTACCGAGTTTTGCGAAAATCAGCAGTTGGCTTTGCAACAAAGTCGAATAATCTGAATACGGAGTCATTCGAATACGAATTCGAATAAACATTCGAATAAAACATTCAAATAAAATCTATTCGAAACCCCGTTTTTTGATTATTCGAGTTTTCGAATTTTATTCGAAACCTCGTTTTTTTATTATTCGAGTTTCGAATATTATTTGAAAATGGAAGAACTCCGAATATCGAATTTCGAATACGAATATATTCGAATGTTTTATTCGAATGATCGAATTTCTATTCGATTCGGACCCAAGTATAATAGGGACCTCTAAATAGGCCATTGCAACAAGTCCCACTCAATTTGACCCCCTTCACGCTGAGAAAAATTCGCTCAAATCGGTACGCGGAGAGCGGCTGGTACGCGCGGACGACTCCTTCGGTCTCCCCCCTTACGCGTTTGAACATGTCTCCCTCCACTTGGCATCCACCTCCCCTCTGTTGCTGCCACTGTGGCTGAGGCTGAAGTTGGAAGGTACAACTCGTCCACGTTGCTTCCGCGGGGCCTCCAGAAAACGGGGCTTTTGGAACTTCGTGCGATTTTAGGCCCAAACAGTGCTAGACAGGGTCCGACAGGCTTGCAAAATGCAAAAAACTCGGCAACTAGATTTTGGTGAGACACTGCCTTTAAGGTCCACTGCTTCACCAAAATAGGATATGGGCGATGTCTGATGAGGGCCGGGGCTTGCTCAATGCAAAAACTCTGTGTTGAGGCTCGGGCTTGCCGGGATAGTGGATATGCAGTGTGTTCAGTAAGGCCCAGTGCTCGCCCGAGTGTTTTCTTTGGGCCGTGGGTGCTACATAAAACAGGTGGTGTACGCGACTTTTCTCTCGAGATATCCAAGAGAGGTCGTGAAAACTGTAGTCATGCCGCATGCGCTTACACGCCAAGTGGGTTTCAGAGAACCCCAGCATGATAGCAGTGAAATCTGATAGTGAGCCAAAGCTTCTACCCAAATGTCTGCTGATAAGTTCTACAGTCGTAGCCCACTATCATTAGGTCACCTCTGCAAACTCGTACTCCGACAAAGGGCGCCGTTTGGTGCCACGATAGATTTCCAAGATCCTTGCACATGATACAGAGTCGGGGGAAAGTCCTTGAACACGGTATATTAATAGTAATCATGGAGTTAGGCAAGATGATTACATGGAAGCAATATAATGATTATATAGAAGCAATGATAAACAGAAAATTGACCAAAGATTTTCCCTTGGCGCGAACACAACCTCGAAGGCGCTTGGGAAAGCTTTGCATGGTGGCCCGGAGGTACTCTACGTTGATTTCCTCGCACGCATTCTGGAGAGCACGTTGGAGAGACTCCACAGTCCTGTGTGGAGCGCAGGCTTTGGCCGAGAACTAAACAGACTTTGCAGTCGGGGCTCAGATCCGGCGAACACGGAGTAAATCCTCAGGAGTAATGAAATTCTTGACGGCAGCCAGTTAATTCCAAAGAAATACTTCACATGCTGCCATGCTTGAACAACTTCGTTTTGTGCGCAGGTGCGCTATCCTGCTAGAAGTATCTATCTCTTCCGGCAAAATGGGCATTGGTCTAGGCCAACAGTTCCTTCTAGGATGCTATTCAAATACGTAGCAGCGTCTGACATGATGTCCTGAAGCACATAGCCGGCGGTATCTTGCCGTCGAAAGTGATCGCTGCCCAACCATCACAAAAGCCGGATGAAGCCTTCTTTCTGTGAGTTAACCCTTACTATAATATTAGGTTCTTGGAGCGACTACGAGATGAGTGCGTTGTTTTGGAGATTGAAACTTGCTTCGCGGCAAAATTCTCGTCGTCCGAAATGAGTATCGTCCCGTAGCGTGCCTTGAAAAAGTGTGAGCAGCAATGGCATCGGCGCATTCGGCTCAGCTTTGTGTCTTCTCAAGAAGCATTAATCTTTAGCATCCTGTAAAGCTTCAACTGAATGTTCTGTTCCATGTCGGAGATTGTCTGCCACAGATGGATAGCAGCAATGTAGCCAGCTCAATTAAGCTGCGCCTTGCAACGAAAGCGTTGACGAAAAATCTTCCGACGTTTATGAGTGTTCGCTATAGCCAAGTGCCACTCGTAGGGCAGTCTTAGGTGTTGTTCATATCCTGGAACGACACAAGGTGAACCAGACGCTGTTCTATAAAATCACGAGAATGCGCGCAGTTTGCTGGTCAGCCATCCTCTCCTCGTGCATCTCCTCGCCATCAACGCTCGCTCCTCTCGAGAAGGCATACTTCCGATAGAATAAAGTTAACAATCCAGTTTTCGAAGGACTTGTACATAACAACACAAGAAGCAAGTATATATAATTAGCACAGCAATGGCATCAAATATTCAAGGACTTTCCCTCATTCTTCAAAACAGGTGCAGATTAAAGATTGTTTGTCAAGATACAATTGGTTCCCATGTTTTCAAAACAGATGGACCTCCTTCCTGCACCTTGTATAGCAGCTATACAAATTCTGGAAGAATTGTTTCAGAATATATGAGAAAGAAGAGTAAAGGAGAGCAACTTATGGTTAGGATTGGCGAAAAAATAGAGAACCTTTACACGTATATCAACGCAGTGTGCTGGTCTATATGCGCAGCTGCATCTACAATACTAGTAATGACCATAACGTTTGGAAGCGTTGCTTTGATGTCTTACCAAAGGTATATCACTCAATTCATTGAACAATGAGTTTTTATCGGATAAGAAACGCACGTTTTTAGTCAACTAAAAACCAAAGACCTACAACCCATAGTAATCTCCATTTCACCTAAAATATGGGATATAGTAAAAGATGAAGAGTTTGTTAGCGCGGCAACAAAGTCATTCAAGTTTCCAATCATCAAAAATGAGGTTCGTTATTTTATTTTTAACTGGATCAATGATGCATCCTCTTCCCTCAATGAGTCGTTTTCGTAAAAGTTTATACATGAGCGATAGTGAGTGAAACAGGGTGACAAGGCGAAGTTAGTGCATAAATTTTTCTTTCTTATTTTAATTCTTAAACCAGTTTTATAGAAATTCACTTGTAAAAAACATTTGATACCGCTGTTTCCGCGGCTCGCAAAAAATTTTACAGGAGGGTAAACTGGTATACCGCATTTGGGATATAGTGATAGATAAAGTGTCGTTAAATGGGTCCGAATTTTCATTTCCAGACATGAGTGATGGTATACATTTACGAGTAAGTGCAATTAAATACATTAGAAAGTGAAAATTCTTTGCAACTTGGTAATTCAGGCAGAGAATATGCAATTTCACTTGAGCACTGAGGCTGAGTTAGAATTATGGGAAGAGATATTCATATGGATCCAATTAGCTAAAAGGAAAGGTGAAATTGGGTAAGCCGAGCTTGAAAAGTGTGTTGTGGAAGGCAACAACTTATTTCCCGAAAATTAAAAAACAACTACAAAAAAAAGCTTCCGCCCATTTTCCGTGCCAAGACCAAGGTGCTGAGGTATTGACCGATGCAGATCCTCGCACGATGTGGTGACACGATGGCCCTGAAGTGGGCGGAGCTAACAATTGCTTACTTTTGACACACACTGTCGCCTTCCGTATGCTACCTTCCGATCTCTACAGGTCAAGGTAATGAAATTATTCTCAGAGCGAAGTTGGAAAATGTCAGCCTTGACGTCAAGCTTGCATGGAACGACTTTAAATTTGCACCAAATATCACGATGAAGTGCAATGCTAACGTTGAATTTTCTCCAGATATGGAAGGAATGGATGAGTACAAACAGCAGGCTGATAGTATTATCACAGCAAAAATCAATGAAGAAGTACCTCAAATGGTAGAAGCTATCATTGCATTATTCTGTAGTTATACAGTAAAAGCAATTAATTTGCAGCTGACTAACATGATAAATGAGAAGATCAATCCGTACTTGCAAAAGCTCAAAAAATTGATGAGAAAATATGGAATTTACAATATATACAATGTTAGCTTGGAGACTGAACAAGATTCGATCTGTGTGAAAATGAAACGAAAAGAGTAAAGTCATATTTCTTTCGCAGCCATCGAGTAAGCTTCGGTATTCAGTGGAAAAGGAAAAATGCCGATAGTTCAAAATCTGAATAAGATGTTATCTGTATACGGAAACTTGGCAAGTGCAACAGTGCCAGCGTCAAACGTTATCGCAGATTTTGCAACAAAGCATTTGGAAGAAATAATGCAAGTTTTCATTGATAGATATCTTGATAGATTTGGTCAACACTGCTGTCAAAAGACTGTAGCCCAATCGAATTGCGTACAGAGTTGTTGTCAGCCGGCGTCGTGCCAACACCGTTAGCACCTATCGATCGATCTCTGTAGGTACAACTCCGGCACAACACTGGCACAGCGTCGGTTCTGCACTGACACACTGGAACGTGGGCAATTCCGAACGCGGATCACAATTAATGACAACGAAGGCTTTTTTGCATGTTATACTGTGCATATAACTGCCGTTCTTGAAGACATTGCCTTGCTTACAAAACTTGTGCGCCTAATTTGGCCATGATTTTTATGTAACAGACTAATGCCCAACAGTATCACTCTACCTAGTGCCTGCCTTTACTCTGTCTCGAGTTTTATGACATTTGAATAGTGCTTTAATCGCAAGTTGGCCTACGGTGGACCAAATGAGCTTGTTCAAGATATTTTGTTGAGCTTTGCGCCTTACAGGGGAGACGAAGAAATTGCAAATCTTCAGCAGAGTCCAGTTGAAGTTATACAGAATACAACCGAGGTAATATCAGTAACATCACTTCCTTTCCATATTTCTCAGCAAATCTTCAAAGTATTTCATTCAGCAAACCTTCACGTTTCATTGTTTGGATACAAAATTTGAATGCGAACGGTTTTTATGTGAATATTCTACGGACATAAATGTAAATTTATCTTCACAGGGAGCAAAAAGCGATATCAAGAGTTGCATACCAATGTGGCCTACATCATACGCAGTGAGACTCGGAACAATATTGTTAATCTTATTATGTGTAATTCGTGTATTAGTTTAAGGAATAATTTAGATATTAGTAATGAAAACAGATTTCATTTGAAGCAGTGCCTTGTCTATTACTTGTAACGATAACATAAACGTTAATAATTTATCATTAATTTCCAACAAATCAACATTGCCTGCAGGCCTTGATATGATATCGAATTGACCTTGATTATTTTAAAATTATTTCAACACGGTTAACGGTACATATTTTTATATACAAACCTCAGCGCTTATTTTATTGAATGCTAAGAAACTATTTTTTTTCCAAAGTAGCGAACCGTCCATAGGACAAAACCATTCCTTCTTTTGGGTTAGTTTTGAGAAGATTTATAGCTAGACTAAAATATAATAAAATAATTTCTCCGACGGCTAGCAGTCCACGTTTTCGTATTATTCAATATCTTTCTATGACAACTAAATGAGCTTCTAAGTCCCTCAATCTGATGTAGGGATGCCCCTCCGAAAATTCTGACAATGACCAAACAATTCAGCAGGTAAGATGCGGCGCGCAAAAGGAAATGAAGTTCCAGTAAAGCAGTAGCCTAAGCACTGAGACAAATGGCTCCAGCTATATTAATAGTTGGCTACTCTCACCCATCACAAAAAAGTCTCAAATTATCCGAAAATCATCTGCCTCATCAGTGATTTGTTTTAATACATTTCTATCAGAAAAACGACGCTCCTGAAATTTGCAATATTACTCTCTGCTCGATTTTCCCACAACTCTAATAACTTTGAGATCCAATTTCAATTTTGGTACTCTATAGCTGATATTTTTTAGAATCCGAAAAATTGAAGGGGTTGGACAGTGCCTCAACAGGCACTGATGACATGAGATATTAGCGTACCACATTCACAAACGAATATTGTGAAAATATTCCATTGCAACTTTGTTTCAATTCTAATCTACATTGCAGATCATCCTAAAGCCACAAATCAATATCACATTACATATACACATTTACAAGATAATAAACAACAGACATTCCAACAGTTGCAAATCAACTACAAAGACATTGTTAATTCTTACTTTGCAAAATTTCTTTGTTTGCTATAAATCACCCAGCAGTTGCTGAACTCATTTTTCATGGCAAATGCCAGAATAATTTTCAATTTCCACTCAATTTTACCTTGCACTTACCATCACAATTACAATGAGGCATTTCAATAATCTTGATTCATTTTCAAAAAATCAAATTACTAAAACACAGTTTCTCGCTTTTTTACTAGGTGTGACCATATTACCTTGATTCATCCAGTTACGATGCTTTAATTTTAAAATCAAGACAATTAGCTATTCTTATCCGGACTTACCAGTAGAGTTAAAATGAGGTCACTTCAAAAATTGCAATTACACATTTTCTTACGATTTTACTGAGGCAGAATCTAACATAATAAATTTCAACCTGATTACCTATTTTTCTATGATTTTCTTTATATTCCCTTTGCAGAATCGTGGATTTCGTAAATTACAGCCTTTCAAAGTTGCTGGGATTACAAGTTACCATATTTCACATGAGTTGTCGTATTTCAGCACTGAGATCAATTCGCTTGGCTCTGCACTTTTGAGTGTCTGTCCATCTTCTCCATGCGCTTCAGACGATGCGAGATATCGTGAAGTTGATTCTGAATGAATTTAACGCAATAAGCATCGGAGTTCTAACCGTCAATAAGCTGATAATCTAAGTCAGTAGCTATTTAAACATTCCAACACTCCAAAAACAAAAATAAGCTGGCTCAATATCAACTGTTTGCTCTTTCGCACAAGTAAAGAAGTATGTGAATAAATTAGACGTTTCTACTGCTGCAAGATTTTTTATACTAACAAGTAAAAAGAAAGACTCTTAAGTGAAATAATAAGTTGCTCATACCTTTATATAGTCCAATGCCTCGTCAAGTGTACGTAAGCGTTCCAGTGTCTCATCAAACTGTTCTCTGACTTCATTCAGAATCCAAGCATAGTATTCCAGCTGTTGCGGAGTGATCTGCGCAAAATAATCCTCCATTTGGCTTGACTTCCTCCAGATAGCGATGATTATTTTTCGACTCTTGTGTTTTCGTTCTTGTCGAGGGACTCTAAACGATGAATGAAAAACATCTTCGAGATGGCATGTGGACATACATAGCCAGTTAAAAACTATCAGGAAAATGCTGTACGGCATTACGTAAGGAAAGCCTCTTTCAACTAGGAAGCTAGAAATCAAGTACTTGAAACTTGCAAAAACGTGCAGCTGCGAAACGGAAAGAAACAGTGAACTACTGTTTTGATCAAGTACAGAGAAAAGCGCTGCACTATGCTTCCACCCTCTTTGTGTTGTTAGATCTGTGAAAAGATAAGCACTTTACAAATGGCGTGTGAACATTCGTGATTAGTAAAAGATATCGAGAAAATGCCTTAAGGGAGTAAAGCTTCGTTGTCATCTACACAAAGAGTCCAATTACAGTTGCAGCGGTAGATTTTGTCCAAAATTGCGGGATTGCCGGGATTTGTGGGAGTCTCGGGATTCGCGACTTCACGGGATTCGCGGGATTCGCGGGATAAGCGGGATTTAGCTATAACTTCTTTTAAAACCACTTTATTTGCAATCTGCGTGTAGATTTGCCTTCAGCTTAATGAGACGAATCGTTTGATATACAGCATGTCCGTAATTCGTGGTGACGGGGTAGACTTACAATAATACATTGTTGTTTTCTATGTTAAGGCTGTTGTGAACATCTGTCACAGTGTAAATTGCGAATAGCAGGTTCTGGTACGAAGTTTTCATTATTCAAAACTATCGCGAGAGAATAAGCCGTTTTTATCCACTCGTATCACTGATAAAAGCATTTTATTATTTCACTGGTAATATCGTAATTTCGAATCATTTTTGGTGTATGGTAAGGAAAGTACCAAAGAAAACGCTGTTCATTTTTTTATACCGCTATCTCTCAAAACAAGTGAGCTACGGGTTCTTCCGGTTCTACTGCTCGGCAATTGGTAGATCACCAACTCAAATATTTCTGTTAGAATGCAAGAAAATTATGATAGAAAGAATTATGCGAGATTCTATCTCTCCGTATCTCATGCTATGTAAACTATAGCCTTTTCTTTACATCTTTTCTATTACAAATCCGGTGCCGTTCCGTTGGCAGATCTCTCGCTGCAATCACCGGTTGCTTGCTCATCGTTATATGCCACTGCGGCGCATTTCTGCTAAAATCTCACTTTTGCCCATAGCTTGCTTCGGGCTGGAGCTTGGAAGTTGAGATTTGGTACATGTGTGTAAGGTAAATAGTGGAACTCTTCTCAACGATTTGAAAGATTTTTATCCATTCTTACCATTGATGTGGCGATTTTATGACTTTTCGCTTATGAAATCACAAATTTGTATAATTTTTGATCGAGTGCAAGGAAACTATCATAAAAACGTCATGGGAGTTTCTAGCTCCGTGCATTATGATGAGTACAGTCCTTTTCTTACAGACTTTTCTAGTGCAAGTTCGCTGCAGCGCCTTAGCAGATCCCTCGCTGCATGCCACTGCAACGCTTTTTTCCCCTAAAATCTCACTTCCATAACTCGCTTCGGGCTGGAGCTTGGAAGTTGAGATTTGTTACATGTGTGAAAGATGAATAGTGGAACTCTTCTCAAGAATTTGAAAAATTTTCATCCATTCTTACCATTGATGCGGTGATTTTGTGACTTTCGCTTACGAAATCACAAAATTCTATAATGTGGAATGAAATGTGAATGTGTCCTCCCACTGTTTGAATGCCAGCGAGCTTGCGGGTAAAAGCTAGCTGAATTTGCCCCAATAAATTTTTTTCTTTTTGAACAAGCGGCAGGATCAAGTAAAAGAAATGAATCGCCATAAGCAGAGTTTTGTGTATGCAAAAGAAGACTTAAACTCTCGAGTAAAAGATAATATGCAGAGAAAAATATACAGATACGCTAGATGGTAATTTGTTTTGAAATAGTTGTCCGAAGACTTGGTAATAATATCAAATGACAAGTGCACGCTGATCCGAGTCCTGTTAATACTGCGCTGTAATGGGTTGATTGAATTGTTGCTGTATCGTTTTGTAAAAGATGTTTTTAGAAGAATCCTTCAGATTTTAAGGTCTTTCAAACCTCTGTTGAACACAAATGTCAATGTAATTTTGGTCGCCGTTGAAGTTCATTCCATGTTTTGACTACACGTACCGGAAAGGAGTCACGAAATTGTTGTGTTTGGGCCTTTCCTTTGATAATTCTGAAGCCATGTCCTTTAGTAATAGCGTTGAAATTAGATGATAGAAGAAAATCATGCATCATAAGATGGACCTTCTTAGTCATTATCTTGTAGACGAGGTTTAGATCATAAATTATCCTTCTAAGTTTCAATGCGGTAGTGGAAAAGATGGAAAGTCTTGACCTATATAATAAATGGAAAAGCCCAGCTCTAGCAAATGTGCGTGCAGAGAATGATTTTTGATCTCTTTCCAAGGTATCAATCCCGTTTCTGGTTGGAGACCACAAAGGTGTACAGTATCGGGCGGGCTAGTATCGGGCGAATGTAAGTGACAAAAAGCTTGAAGAGAGTTTGGATTCCGTAGTTATAAAGGCACGCCATATGTACATCGAGGATGGGCAGTTCTTGTAATGCCAATTATGTGCTGCGACTGCGATTCTCGTAAACAGAGGGTGTGCAAACTGCTGAAAGTCAAGTTCCTCGAATCATGGTTTTCAATGTATACGACAAGGCCGTGGGAAGTTCCAACGCGAGTACCACTCCCGAAAGTACAAGAAAAATGAACGGATGCGAATTGTCAGAGGTTCTCCATGCATGAGTCATCCGACTAGTAATCAAATGCATCGTATTTGCTTCGCTTCTCACACTAGAGTTGTTTCTGAGCTGCGGTAGGCAGACTTTGGGCGGACGTAAATTTTTCAAAGTTCGCTGGCCATTCTCCTTACCTTTGCGAGAAGTTCCAAAGACTCTTTATTGAAGGGGACTAAGAGGAAATGCTATCGACTTTCATCTTTTTACACGTACTATGCATTGAATTCTTCTTTGCGAACATGCTCGCTGATTACTATTCTCCATGAAAAATCTCACAAAATTGCTTCTTGTTCACGCATTAGGAAATCCTCATGATGCTCCATGTAAGGATTCTTGCGTAGTCCGGAATTTTCGCGCAAGTCCGACAGCCATTTTGGAGTCATTCTTTGCAGTCTATCTTCCAATTTATTCACGGGAAGCAGATATGGTCGATTTCATGGAATCTCACGAAACCTAACACGATCACCTTATTAGAAAATTTGAGCTCCGTATTTCCGGCAATAAACATATCGGAATACCTGGCATGTGTTCAGCATTACAGCGATGGTGGGAAAATTTATAATCCTCATCTGTTCCAGAGCTTGAGTACACCAGCACATCACGTTTCAGCCTTGACTTACCTGTTCTACCGCCCTGTATCTCGAAAAAGTTTTTTTTTTCAGTGATAGGTTTGCTTCACTTGCTCAGAGGAGGAGCTTCATGTTCAACAGACACATTTGGATTAAAATGAAGAGGAGAGGAACTTCAATCCCACTTGGATAAGGAACTTTTAAAGGCGGTGCACGTGTCATATTTCACAACTGGTTGTCCAGAAATCGTCTTGGGGACGTCGATTCAGAGTTTTCATTATTATGCGCAGGTGAAGACGATTCAGAATGTCCAGAATTCTTGTGTAGTCCGGAGTTTTCGCGCAAGTCCGACAGCCATTTTGGAGTCATTCTTTCCAACCTATGTTCCAGTTTATTTATGGAAAGCAGATATAGTCGATTTCAAATGGAATCCCAAGAGACTCAACACCGATCGATTTTTTGCAAAGTTTGAGCTACGGGGCTGGGAGTTGGCACATGGGGGGGGGGGTTAAGTGAGCATGCAGATTACTAACACAGCGGGAATAGGGGATTGGACTTATGGGAACTTATCATATGTTTTGACAGGGCCGAGCGGAGCCGGATAAGCCAGTTGATTAATAATAATCAGACAGCACAACGCGGAACAACGTAAGATAATATGAAGTTTACTTGGACAGACTGAAATTCGTTTACATTTTAGGGAGTAAGAGAGTCAGAATAACTGTATGTATTCATAACGACAGATAACGAGCACCGAAATAACCATATCTACCATGACGATATGGTTGTAAAGAAGAACAATACCTAACAAACGACAGCCTGCTATCGGACGTCGAAAATGAACTGGATTTGTGTCGGTTGCTTAATACTTCAGCGAGGGACCAATTAATCAACGATTTCGCAATTTGAATTTTGAATTTTCGCAAACTTTCCAATCGATTGGTGCAGTGAGGGATCTATCTACTGCACCGAATGCGCAAATGAACCGAAAAAGCCTGTAGATTACATACTATAAGAGATAGAGCGACAAAACTCGCACAGCATTTTCTTAAGCACATTTCTTACTGTATGTCAAAAATGATCCAATTTTATGATATCACCAGAGCGTCACCTGCTTCGCAGAGGTTCGCACTGGCTCTACTATCTATGTGCCTTACTCATTCTCGTAAAATCGTGGCACTGAAACTCACCGCGCTATGCCGACTACCACGAATAAAATGTAAACAACCACTCATTTAGAAAGTCTTTTCACGTGAGATCGGTGATTTCGCGTGGACGATACTCTTCGCAGGAAGACAAACGCAGATTTGAATAGGTTTTTGGATTTGTCATAACTTGGTAGTTGCCATAAAGGTAATGGTAACCGTGAGCTACACCTTTGTGCGAAAATCTTCTCAAACGCTTAGCTAGAACCTTGGCAAATTGACCATTTACACAACCAGTTTTGGCGCCGTTTTCGTTATGTAGTGAACTTTCGACCACTTTTCTGGCTAAACTCCATCGCTTGTACATTTGCTTACCAAACTCATCCACGACTCTGCAAAAAGTGGTGATACGGACCGACTTTTGCGGTACAGAAGCCAGGTGGACCCGTTTGGCGCGCAATTTCTGAGGGATCCGCTAAACGAATCTACTCGTGCTTTTGCATGTTGGACTTTCATGAAGGTAGCTTGCGCCATGCAAAATTTGGGCTCAAGACATTAGCTGAAACACGCTCCACGAATTTCGTAACAGACCAAAGTCGCATAAACACCCTTAGCCCGTTATTATAAGTCATGATCAGTGATGAATGATAAAATGATATCAAGGACAAGGACAGTCAAGAATGGCTTAAATTCATGCGGTCGATTTCCACGTTCATCTTCCATGAAGGTGCAGAATTTCAGCCCAGGCTTCGGCGTGAAGCGAGTTGAAGCAAAAATGCCATTTTAAATAAGAATTGACAGCAATGGCAGGTGCCGATGAGAAATCGATCGATTGCTGCAGCGAGGGACCTACCAATTGCACCGAGCAATAGAACTAAAAAATTCTCTAGATCACTTATGATGAGAGAAAGAGCGATAGAATTCACTCAGCGTTTTCTTCGGTACTTTTCTTACCATAAGCCAAAAATGATTCAAAAATGTGATATTATCAGTGATAAATGATAAAATGCTTATATTAGTGATAAGGGTAAATAAAAATTGCCCAATTTTTCGCGATAGTTTTCGATAATAAGAACTTCGTACCAAAACTGCTATTCGCGATTTACGCTGTGATAAATGTTCACAAGAGCCTCACCATCATAACTTATAATAACGGGCTAAGGGTTGTTTACGTTTGTCTGTCTGTGTGTGTGAATCTCTGTCTGTCACGAAATTCGTAGAGCGTGTTCCAGCCAAATTCCTGAGCCCAAATTTTGCACAGCGCACGCTACCAGCATGAAACCTCAATATACAATAGCATGAGCGGATCCGTTGAGTGGATCCATTGAAAATTGCGCGTCAAACGGATCCACTTGGCTTCTCGCCAGCAAATTTGGGTCCGTAGTACTACTTTTTGCAGAGTTAAGGATATATTCGACAAGCTAATGTGCAAGCCATGGACGTTAGCCTAAAAAAGTCATGAAAAGTCTACTACTTTACGAAAACAGCGCCAAAAAGCATTCGCTGTGTAAACGGTCAAATATTCAAGATTTTACCTGATTATTTGAGAAGAATTTTGCACAGAGGTGTAGCCCACTATGTCTATTGTCCTTACGGCGACTACCAAGCCATAAAAATTCCAAAAGCCCATTCGAATTTGCATCTGTTCTTATGGGAAAGATTTTATCCACGCGAAAATACCGATCTCACATGGAAGACCTCTACGAATGAGTAGTTGTTTACGAATTATTCGTGATAGCCTACATAGCGCGGTGAGTTTCAATGTCATTATTATGCGGGAATGAGTAAGGCATACAGAGCATAGGGCCAGTGCGAGCCTCTGCGAAGCAGGGGTGACGCACTGGTAGAAAATAACAAGATATCAACACATGTCTACCGTCTCACCATAAATTACGGACATACTGTATGTCAAAAGATTCGTCTCATCAAGCTGAAGCCAAATCTACATGCAGATTGCAAATAAAGTGGTTTTAAAAGAAGTTATAGCTAAATCCCGCTATTCCCGCAAATCCCGCGAATCCCGTGAAGTCGCGAATCCCGCGAATCCCGGCAGTCCCGCGAATCCCGACATTCCCGCAATTTTGGACAAATTCTACCGCTGCAACTGTAGTCTCCCAAAACTGAGTTTTTGAAAAAAAAAACTACTATAGACAGGGTGACCCGATATCATTCCATTACCAGTCTGTCATTTCGTCAGCCCAATGCAAATTTCTGAATCCTCTCCAATGCGCTAGTAGACAATCAAGAAAATTAGACGTCCAGTAAGGAATTCGTTCGCCAAGTCTCCAGTACAGTGTTTTTGTATTTCAAAAGCCATTTTTCACTATTTATTATCTCTACGCTGTAGAGAAAATATACCTTATTATCATTAACTTAATTATATAACTCCTGTAACTCATCCCATTTCGTGCGTATAATAACAATAAGGTCTACAGCAGAGCTTGTTGCGAAGACTATGAAAAGGTACAATTTCCCCAACTGCACCAACTTAGAACTTCTGCTTACATTAGTGCTAGACAGGTCTTCAAAAAATAGTAGACAAAGGCTTTGTCTCACTGGCTGTCCAACGTTTTCAACTCCGGAATCGGACTGGAAAGTTACTGAATGCTGGTATCTAGTTGCATTTGTATGAGTTTCCGACTTCCAGCATTTAAGTTCCAAATTTATCTAGTAGTGTCATGCTTGATACAGATTTTGGAGATACACCACAGGTTGGGTTCACACTGATCCGTAAGTTGCGGAACAGTTCCAGCACAGCACTCAAACTGTGCGCTGTGCTGGGACTGTTCCAGAACTGACGGACCAATATGAATCCAGCCAGAAAGTCGCAGAGGTTTACACAACGAATCTCCTCAAAAAATTTTCATACTTCTATTACGCTATAAAACACTAAATACATATTATTTGATGACCACCTGAATAAAAACACAGCAAACGAGATACAGCGCATCAACATAGATTTCTTAATTATTCAGCACTTGGTGGACTACAGAAACTTACTAGGACAAAGACACAAATTTTACAGGCACAAAGTAGCATAAGATATACAAGAACAATTTACTATAAGTTGACGACAAACAAACAAAATACATATGCTCTAAACATTATGACAGCTATGTAGAAAACGGCTTGCGCGTGTGATACGTGCCAGCTTACGGTCACAAAATTCTTCTTCAACAGCACCTGAACACGGCTGACAGCAAAAAATAGATGGCTGGCGGTGTGTACTGCGACTTAGCTAAGTTTCAAATGTAGACGCTTTGCAATAGAAATGACGATGGATGGTTGTGTACCTAAAACAATGAAGTTGACGACTAGCAGAAGGAGATAGACAACGATATTTGGATGTTTGCAAACATGAGGAACCCCTTAGGCCTCAGGCAGAGTTTACGCGTTTTCATCGTCGAAACTGATCGCGTCAAAACAACTGTAACAATATCACTGCATGTCGATCTTCTTGCGTTTCGGCTGTGATAGTTTTCTAACATGACTAATTGTGAATGACTATCACAACTGAGATAAAAGAAGATCGACTCGCATGGACTCGTAACCCTTGTCTTGTAGCGATGAATCGCGACGATGGAATCGCGTGAACTCTGCCCGAGGCCTTAGAAGAAATTAGAAACTTAATGACGCATTCAAAATGCATCACTAGTACAAATATTTATCAAAGTCTTACTTCTCACTTCAGCTCAATTTCTCACTTCTTCTCTATGAAAGAGCGATGAGAATTTATTTGATTGAAGAATGTCCCACCTTACAGCCGATATTCTATGGAAAAATAAGACGTTGTTGCCAGGCCACGACGTTGTCAATTTCTATATTTAGCAATCAAATGCTAGTATATAGGGATGGTACGTGCATATCGTTGCCAAGGTAGAGCTCAATGTGATGCAAAATAGAGCATCAAGTTTTTTTTTTTCAATAGTTGAACATATTAAAGAGCAACAAATTGTAATAAAAATGATAGCCAAAATTTACCTGGATAACATTGCCTCCAAAGTTCCATCAGCTCTCTCATATCTTCCTCTGTCCTGGCAAATATCAATGTCACAGATGAGATCGCAACAAACCAATATTACAATATCAAACGCACTCAAGATCGATGGCACCGGCAAATTCCTCATCTGGATGTTTGCGTTGGTGATGTTGATAAATCTGAAATTAACCCAGCTTGATAGTACAATACTTGTGAAAGTTGCTACATTAGGTCCACGATTATTCGTAAAAAATTGTCAGATAGCAAATAATCAAAATAAATGCGAATAAAATAATTCGATAGACTGTACCCCGCCCCAGTGTGTAGCCGAGTAATCGCAATGCCTGCACTTCTTCAGCTTCTTTCCCCAGTGAATTCTTACATGAGTGACCAAGCGATTCTTACCATATCCTGGACGCCATATGATTTTGGTGGTACACGCCTGATGTGATACACAGTGAATCTTCAACCAGTCTAGTGGTAGGGCTTCGGCCATACTTACCCGTGATACCAATATTACCAGTATACCCGTGTTACCAGTTATTCGTATTACCAGTTTTATTTGTGACGCTAAGGGCACCTTTCTTCAAACGAGATGTCAGCAGTCGCAAAGATTCCGTTCGAAGAAATGAGGCAGTCGTAGTCATCATTTCATCATACAACACCGGTAAAGACGGTAACACTAGTAACACTAGTAGCGCTAGTAACACCGGCTATATTGGTCTCCCGGATAACCCTGGTAACACTGGTAAACTACCAACACTAGTAACACAATAAACTGGTAACACTGATGACACGCGTGAAGATGGCCGCCTGAAGGCATACCGGGTAGTGGCACTCAAAGGTCCTTACAAAAGGCGATAACTGGTGATTCTTCCATCTGCCTTTTCTTGCAGGAGCGTTCACCTAAATATTTCTTTTATTTTCAGCATTTGTTCATGACGAGAGCCTACCTTTGGTGACATTTCGGCTTCGTTTCCAGTGTCATGCACTATAGAACTATCAGCATTTATACTACGAGATTCTGATGGGCTTATAGCTGCTATATTGGATGCAGTGTTGTTTTGTTCGATGGTTTCCGAGCTTTTGATGTTCAGTGGTGCGATAGGGGGACGCAGTTCGGTGATAACATAAGAAGTGTCATCGCTCATCAAATCGTCTGCTCTGTGTCCAGCGGTAGCGCTTACGAGTCCTGACATTTCTTCATCTACACCATTATTCCGGGTAATCGTAGGCCTCTCCAATGTTGGGATGCTGTGGTGGAGGGTAGAATTACTATGACGGTCTTTGGCACAACCCATTGATGTAGTTTCTCCTATTGCAGTATCAATATGCGGTTCCTCTCCTGACAACAGCTTGCAATCCTCGTAAAGTGTTTCATCTTCTGAGATCTCTCCATTTCCTTTCGCTAGAGCATGTCTAAGGGTCTTAAAAGCAATTATATATCGAGCTAGTAAATGCTCTATATCTACTGTGATAGGCTGCAGGTTACGCACAGAGAGCAACTGCGCCATGCAAAGGTGAATGGATGAAAGAGCAAAGAGTGCATCAATAAAGCGAGACATGTTCTGAGAGTACGCAATTCCAAAAATTATAGGTTGTCCCGGCTGCTCGCAATTCTACAAGCAGCCGGGACAAGCTGTAATTGTTTCTCAGCGACATACATAGGTAAACGCTAACGCTAACGCTTAAGACGGACGCGGGTGCTGTTGTACGCTCTAACGATAGAATACAGCCTATCACAACCGCACTGTCGGGTGCGTTAGCAGCTTAGGTCCCGCGCGGCCGCCTCGCCTGCTTTCTGCGCCGCATTCGCCAACGTGTCGTTCTATGATTTACTCACACTTGAGCGTGGAAGGAGACAGAGTCAAGCTTCACGTTGACTGGGCGTGAGAAAATTCATAGGACACTTTAGCGAATGCGGTGCAAGCCCAAAAGAGGGACGGCCGAGCGATACGAGCCGCTCCTAGTTGACGACATTGTCAATGACAAAGAAGCTTCAAATTCACATACATTTGGAGGCTTTGAGGACGATTTAGGTGTGAGAACATCATCGTGTAAGTCAGGAGTATGGACGACCATCTTTCCCTGCAAGTGAGAATACACATCATCTAAATTAAATGATAAGGGTTTAGACTGCCACATCTCAAACAAGGTAAAACTTGTTCTTGCTCTATCAAAAGCCTGACATGACAAGAATCACAACTCGCACATGTACAGAGTGTCCCAAAAAGATGTGCACACTGTTTGATCGTTAATAACTCTCTTGCTTTCATGTCTTTTGCCGAGCTTGAAGTATCATTTTGTAGAGCGAGGATTAACTTAGATTTACAGTATTAAGCGAAACTCCAATCTCTTTTTGCTACTGTAGGATTACGGTATGAACTTTCAGCATGCAGCATCACTGTGGGATAAGCCTTTTGCTGAAATAATTTCAAAAAAATCTAAAAAATTGTGTAGCAAGGTTTTCAGGCGTGCTGATTTCACTACATAACTTTTCATCAGTTTTTTGAGCTTTCTTGATGGCGTATTCACATTTTTGCTGAACACTGGAAAATCAGTTGTTACCCTAAATCTGAATTAACTCATGAAAGAAACATTGTACTGATGTGCAGTTTTCATATCTAGAATCAGCGACTATGATTAACCCAGTTCAAGAGTTTCTGGCTTATTTGGCTTTTTTCTGAAGCAAAATACAGCTTTCCATTGCTGAAAATCCTTCTCGAAACCTACCGTAATTCTACAGTAATGAAAAGCGGCTGGTAAGTCCCTCCATACTGTAAATCTAAGTTTATTTTCGCTCTACAGAATGGTACCTTAAGCTCGGCAAAAGACATGAAAGCAAGAAAGTTATTAACAATCAAACAGTGTGCACATCTTTTTGGGACACCCTGTATAGATAGGTATTACAGCATACATATTTCGAGTATTTCGGCTATAACGCCTCATATTTAACGTCAACGAACCACTTAGGCCCCGGACAGACTTCACGCGATTTGGTCGTCGCGACTCAATCGCCGAAATTTCCATTCATTTCCCACATTCAAAAATTTCGGGCTGGAAAAGTATCACAACCGAAATGCAAGTTGATCGGCATGGAATGATGTTGTAACAGTTGTCTCGTCGCGATTCAGTCGCGACGATCAAATCGCGTGGGGTAGGGGAACGAAAGCCGCCAGTTTGAGCCGCCTTTCGCGGCTAACTGGTCCTTTCGCAACGTTGTTGCATGTCGTTCCAGGACCAGCAGTCCGCGCAGGCGACCGAACCTGGCGGCTTTCGCTCCCCTACCCAATCGCGTGAAGTCTGTCCGGGGCCTTATAACAAGTGAACAATTTGGTAAGTCGCAGTAGAATCAAGAAAAGGTTGAATGGTTACAAGCTCACCCTTTGTAATTTTTTCTCCGCATCATGTCTGCGTCTGGCCACAATCTCGCCTGCAGACTCATTCAAAGAATTAAGAACTGGCACGTCCATTATGATAGAACGGTAGCCTGTGTCCCTCTGAACGGCACGTTTGAAAAAGTAACAAAAGATGTTTCCGATACTCACAAGCCAATCCTCAATGTCGAAGCCATGTTCTTTCAAAGTTAAAATGTCGGTGTTGTAGATGTTTACCTGGACGTAGGTAAGGCAATTCGCGAGCTCACAAACATCCGTTCCGTGGACGCGTCCTTTCATTTTGAACTAAAAAACTGCCTGGGCAAAAGAAATCAGGCTGGGTAACGAAACAGCGCTGAAGCAAGCATAAAATGTCTACAGACTGTCTCAACTGGAACAGACTAAAGTGAGCGGCCATAGGTTGTCGGTGTTGTCGGTGTTATCGGTGTTGTCGGTGTTGTCAATATTGTCGGTGTTGTCGATGTTGTCGGTGTTGCCGGTGTTATCGGGGTTGCCGAGGTTGCTGGTCGTTGTAGGACCTCATGATAGCCTCCACGTTTCGCGCCCCTTCCAAACTGTCTCTGACCCCGACAACGCCGACAACATCGACAACACCGACAACACCGACAACATCGACAACATCGACAACACCGACAACATCGACAACACCGACAACACCAACAACACCGACAACCTATGGCCGTTCCCAAACGTTGGCGTAGTTGTGCGCTCGCAACATCAGAAGTTTGCGCTGCATGCGCGCTGTCGGAGAGAGCGAAGAGATTGAAGAGGGAGCAGACAAGCAAGGCGTAGTAGCCGTGACGCAAGATCGTGGCGATGCGGATGCGCATCACTCCAATTGGCTGATAGTACTGGAACAGACGGTAGATGAGCATGGATCCCACTAACATGTAGCACACAGATGTCGAGCTACTACGCTGCAGTTACGCTAACCACACTCGTGATATCTTGTCAAAAACTATAAAAAAATTGATTAAGAGACGGGCTATTAAGATATTGGGGACTAAGAGTGCGTGCACGGAGTTCGACGCGACAGAACATGCAAAGCTCAAAGTGAAGCTAAGCCTACTCTTGCGCACGCCAAGAATTGCGCAGGGCTTATATTGTTCAGCCTAATCCAATTTATGCGTCACGCAAAGTTTGCCTCACCATACTATGGCCTGTGCCTGGCCCATTTGCAGTTGGATATATGAGTCATCGCAGGCAATTGCCTACGACCAAAGTCTAGCTAAAAGTGACCGTGTCGCCCTAGACTGAACACCCGTGACTGTCGCGCGGCGGCCCAGGATTGGCGGTAATGCTTAGCCAGCGCGCTTAATCGTGGGTGGAGGACATTAGGTCGCCGAATTTGGAAGAGTCCCGCGCGGATTCCCTGCAGGAACGCATGTCCGCGCATGTACAAGGGTGCGTAATTGTCGCAAATGACCGCGGGGACCGCCCTTTTTCGGCGACCTAATGTCCCCCACCCCTTAATCGTCATAGTGCCAATGCTCGGCAGCGGCGGCCGACACGCTTTGAACGTTAAGTCTGGAACGATACAGTCAGTGCCGGTCAACGACTTTATAATACTGACTAAGTACCTCTGGAAATCAAAACTGTTTCGGTGGAACTCTGATGAGACGGAATTCAAAACTCTTCACTTATCGTCGAGTTATTTGCAAATTAATATGTGTATTGCACACCAATTGCACTACTTCACTACTGAGGACCTGTTGAGGACCTGTTGGGACTATGTTGTAAACAAATCATGTGATGTCTTCACTTTTATGAAAGTTGGAGATTTGTATTAGGCCAAAATCTATTTTGGAGTTTTCACTTGTATTTAAGCAGGCAACACTGATACTGCTCGTGCTTACCTCAATATTATAGCGATTAATTTCCAAGTTCCATTATGTTCAAACCTGGCATCGGATATAGTTTTCATTTTTGCCATGCCGTACAGGTCTGTTAGGTGGTACATCTCTTGTTTATGCGTTAAAATCGTATATTTGACCCTAAAGTCATTTCCACCGTGCGACTCATTCCTATGTCTCACTAGGCTCTTTCGTCTCTTACTTCCTAAATGCTCTTTTACGCGTACGCTCAGCGCCCTGCTAGTCTCACCAATATGTTGCGGGCAGCAATCAAGGCATTCAATCTGGTACACAACTCCAACTTTTGTGCAATCTCTCTTCTTGCCATATGGGCGTATTATATGCTCGTTATACATTGTCGGTCGTAAGACGATTTCGCACAAGCTGCTTCTTGAGGTTCTCGTTTGGTATGCTTACTAAAACGACGTCATCAAGTAGCTGCGCGCGGGCAATGCATTGGCGAAAGACAGAGGCGATTTTGTTATATATAAATGGCATAGTTTGAGTTTGTTGGTGTTCTGAATCTGATCACCGTGTGTGGGATATGCCTTCGCGTAGATACTGAATAAACATCACTGCGAGCTATTTGCGAGGCCAAGCGTCGCGCTTCACGGCATCCATCCTCTTCGAAACAAACAAAAAATGAAATGGTATCGTAAGGACAGTTAAACGTACTTAAACGTCAACTCGCACATCTTATGTACAGGGCTCTACAACCTGAGTGTCACAGCCGCCCCGCTCGGCCGCAATGCTTAGGTCCGCGCAGCGTTCGTGGCGCATCGTCCGGGCATTTTGTCAGGTCTCAATCAATGCCGCCGACGAATGCACAAGGCGGCGCATCGACTGAAGCTTGGCAAAATGCCCGCACGATGCGCCGCAAACGCCGCGCGCGACCTAAGCCTTGGCGGCCGCTTTGGAGGAGCCGCGCAAGCGGAGGCTGTGATCTTATGTTGAAAAGCCCTGTACATCAAACGCGCTGTAAACGAAAACATATTTGAAACGGCGGCATTGGTATGCTCCGGAGGGGATGAACGCCGCGAAGCGCAACACTTGGTCTCACAAATAGCTTGCAATAATGATTATTCTGTATCTACGCGAAGGCATCCAACACACGGTGATCGCATTCAGAATACCAACAAACTTCCACTATGTTTGCCATTTATATCTGACAAAATCGCCTCTGCCTTTCGCCAGTGCATCGCTCGGGCGCAGCTATAGCCGTCCTCACCCCACTAGTCGGTCGGTGGTCGAATTTGAATACGAACTGGAGCAGGCCGACCGTGGCAGAGCGCGACAGAAGCGCCCTTCAGCCAACTTGCACGAGCTTTTTTCTTATTTCTTCCGTGTTTCTTTGCTGTCTCTCGTATTGCGGCACATAGGTGATAGTGTGAGAATTTTCTCACCCCCTCTTCACCCCTGAGCCTATACCAAGGTGACCCCCTTCACCAAAAGCCGAGAAAAAAGTCAACAATGAGGTGAAGTTAAGCAAAAGAGATATATGTACGTGAATTGTTTAGTTACAGGAATGGAGGAGTCTGTTGAAAAAAGTGCTTGGTGACGGGTGTGAGTAGTGATTTCTGGACATTTTGGAGTTTTCAACATAAATAAATTCATAACTTTTGTAGATGAATATATTTCACGACGAGATGGTCACCATTGTGTAAATGGTATTTACGGTTATATCTATCAGGTAAGATACTTATACTCACAGTTTATTCTTTTGCTTTCTCCTAATAAGTCCCCTCAATCATGTAATGTTGCCATCATCTACGATTCCCATATACTTTGTTTACAGATTGCTCCGCGCCGTCGCTCGCCAGATGCCACAAGATAAGGAGGGAGGAGCGGTTTGAAGACAGTGAGGAACCGACGACCAACGAGCCACCTCGTCTATGGGCTCAGATCTCTTTATTCTTGTGCTTTGTTGTTGTTTGTTTTATCGGGATATCGATATCATTGTTATTTTGGTGCTATAACGATAAACGCGTATGTTGGAAAGTGTTTTTGGACATATCCGAGGCTAAGTTATGATCTAGTATGGTATCTGCCATTAAGAGAGTGGCGGCACATCCATAAGTATTGGAACCGTATCGTTCTCCGCTTTCAGAAAGCATATAGCATATCTGATATTTGTTCGAGAAAGTGCGGTGAAGGGTGTGCCCAGTGATTTTTGGGAAATTTCGAGTTTTTAACATAAAAAAATTCATAACTTTTGTGGATAAACATCTTGTACGCCATGATAGCCACCGTTGGAACCGTCTCGTCCTCTGCTTTCAGAAAATATATACTTTGCCTAGAGACCGTTAGGAAAAGTGCAGGATGAAGGGTGGGTGAGATATTTATAATGGGGGTGCTCAAGTAGACGTCTTTTTACAATGTTAAAAAGCCTGTACTTGAGCACTCCCATTATAAAAGTCTCACCCACCCTTCACCCGCACTTTTTCTGAAGGACCCCAAACTAGGTATATATTTTCTGAAAGCGGAGGACGAGACGGTTTCAATGGTAAGCATCGCGGCGTACAAGATGTTCATCTGCAGAAGTTAGGATTTTTCTATCCTAAAAACTCGTAAGTATCCACAAATCGCTACCCACACTCTTTAACAGGCACTTTTTCAACAGACTCCAGGCAAACTATATATTCTCTAAAAGCGAAAGACATGATGGTTTTGAAAACATTTCGTTGCTGACGTTGCTGTTCATTTACGAATTTCTTTTTTAAAAAAATTCGTAAATATTTAAAAATTGTCTAACTCTTTCCGAAACAAATCTTCTCGCATGCACATTTCTATGGTGATTCCAAAAACAGGCAGGGTGATGTAAAAAAGGAAAGGAAATGTTAAAAAATACAAGGTGCTGGTCAGAAATATGTATAATTGTGTGCTAATCCAGCAACACATCGGTCCACATTTCAGAGAAAAGATAACTAGTGATGGTAAGGAATAAATTATGAACTTTGACTAGGAAAAATGATGAGAAAACACCATGGCTTCCCCCCTCCCCGTCGTTTTATAATTCCTCTACCAAGTGAAACACCCTTCACCCTGAAGGGGCTGCGATCACTGTGACCCCCTTCACCCTGGAGGAGTCATTCTCACCTTATCGCAGCTGTGTTGCGGCAATGTTCTTAATCAGATTTTCCGGTTTCGTATCGCTAACTCTTTGAAACAAACACTTTCTGAGAGAATTTCAGCCCTATCGCAAAAAAAGTTTAGAGTACACATTCTAACGAAAACCTTGACACAGTTCATCAAATCATTTATGTATATGTCGCTCGAAACAGATTTCTCATCCAAAAATCTTCAGCGGCATCCTTCTTCCCGGTTTACCCGGCAAAATGTAAAACAAACGAGCACAACTGCACAAAACAACAGTTAGCAGTTAGCGGTACGAAGTCTGAAAATCTGATTAAAACATTGCCGCAATACGAGAGACAGCAAAGAAACACTAAGAGAAAAGCTCATGTGCAAGCGGTTGGCTGAGGGGCGGTCTGTCGCGCTCTGCCGCGGCCGGCCTGCTTCAGTGCAATCATACCTTCGATACATAGAGCCATGTACTCTGGTAATCTTCACTTTGAGCGTCATGATAGAACACAACCTTCACCTGGGGAGAAGTACAGAAGTCATCCGGGGCGAAGCCCCGGAAATTATGACATACTAATGACATAACCGTATAGGGATGAATTTAAATGAGGCAAATATAGCAGTGGCATTCAAAAGAAGCTCAAAAACACCGAAGGATTGCGTTTTTATGGCCTTTTTTGTTGAGAAGAAGGTTTTATTAAAAAATTCAATCAAAAACTAGGGCAAAATTTCTCAATTAACCTTTCTCTGAACTGCGGTTGAATGTTGGAAGTTCATTAAAGCCGCTAGAGTTCAATAAAAACGAAAAACTGCGCTCAAATCTTGCGCAAAGAGTCGCCATATGAATGCTGGTCTATCTCGTCATGGAGTGATTTTCAAGACCCGCGACGTTGTCAGTGCTCATGGCCGTCTCATGAGGATCACAACGATATATAATGTTGCAGGGTTTCTTTGAGACTCTGCGAAGATCCAAGACCAGAGCCAAATGCCCCGTCGGCTCTGGTCTGTCTCCGCTGCTCGTCTGCGTCTCCGCGCGCTGCGCGCTACCTCGCTACCTCAAATGCGGGGCGCGGGGCATTTGGCTCTGGTACCCCTTTCTTCGTTGTTCGAAGCCCAATTTCGATAGTCTATATATCATATTAAAGCTCTTGATCTCTACTTTCACGCTGACAACGTCGCGGAACTTCTTTTAAGGATTTAAACGAGAAATCCTCGAAAAACGGCGTTTTCGAAAACCTCTTGTTTTTTCTTCAATTTAACTTTTTTTACTCGGTTTTTTTGTATTCGATAGGTCTTGTTTCTGTCATGATGTAGACAACGTCGCCGAGCTTACTTCTTTGCTTATGCCGGTTTTTTTGTAAAAAATACAAAAAAGTGCGTTTTTCTTTACCTTGTTCTCTTTCTGTGCTTTTGCAGCGAATTTTTTTCAGCTTGGACGATACTTGCTCAGAATGATGAGCGAGAGAATCCAGACAACGTCGCAGCGTACGAAACGACTATGCGGGGGTGAAAATTTAAAGGATGCATCAAAAATCAGATTGGCGTCGATGTGCAACACAACTTTACAGACATGTTTAACATGTTCAATTCAGTTGTTGACAATTTCTTCTTCTTTCGGTCTCCCAACTAACGCCACAGCTAAACAGCGCTTTTTTTGAGTGGAAAAGAACTTTGTTGTTGTTGCCACCCAATTTAACCAGCAATCCTGGAGACGAAACTCTGCGTAGGAAACCACCAAGTTAAGGTTTCAGATTTGGTGATGTGCTAACCTCTGCTTTATATGAATTGTTTTCTAATTTAATTTGTATCTCTATTTCGTCTATTTTTCTGAAACAACCTTCACTTTTTATAGAGGGCAAGAACTCAAACAACTATCACTTTCTAGCCTCTGTCTCTTGACTATCGAAGGTATGAGTTCAATTTCAAATTCGACCACCGACCGACTAGTGGAAAAGAGGACGACTATACTTGATGATGTCGTTTTAGTCAGCATACAAACGAGTACATCAAGAAGCAGCTTGTGCGAAATTGTTTCTACGACCGACAATGTATAACCGAGCAGTGTGTAGTAAGCTCGTACGGCGAAAAGGGAGATTGCGCAAAAATTGGAGTTGTGTACCAGATTGAATGCCTTGATTGCTGCGCGCTATATATTGGTGGAACTAGCAGGGCGCTGAGCGTACGCGTAAAAGAGCATTTAGGAAGTAAGAGACGCAAAAGCCTAGTGACTTCTCTAGGGAGACATAGGAAAGAGTTGCATAGTGGAAATGACTTTTGGCTCAAATGCATGATTTTAACGCATAAACAAGAGACCTCGGCTCAAAAAGCACTGGAAGCTTCCTGATCTCTGAAAAGAGCCCAGAAATGAACAAGAACAAGTGCTTGTCCATCCGTTACTGCCGGCTTCCTGCCGTATGTATCATTGTGCGAGATCTGATAGTAGATGGAATTTTTTGGTCTTCTACTATATTGCTCATTTGCCAGCCAATTTCTGTCACTTCCAGTGCGGACGTCTCGAACAGTGGTGGTATCAAAAGTGCGCTCATCTCTGCGGCCGAGACTAGGTGGGCTGGAGGAGATATCTGGTGGGCTGGTGTTGTAAATAACGCTTTGAGCCTTTTTAGGCCTCTGAGGACGACAAAGCTGTAGAAACGCTATGCCGATTCAAATAAATAAATATACCCAACAAACTTGTATGACACAGCAAAAGTGAAAGCAAAGTTATAGCGATTGTTTTCTTCTATTCAACTCTGTGCAGCATGTCCCACTTAGCACTCATGTCGGAACAAAAACTTTTCCGAGATGCAATCTCCGGGAATCTTCTTACCAGACTATATTGTTTCAAAAAGAAGCTAAACGGTGGTGAGATACTCACTTGCAATGTTTATACAAAACAAGGAAGGTGGATTGCCCTATGATTTATAAACCCAAAAAAGAGTCATTTACACTGTTTTCTATTTACTGTAACGGTACGTAGCAGTCACCAGAGTCTCAACGTGCCTTCTTCATGCTGCTAAAGAGATTAGCAGTGTAGTACCTGAAGTGGCTCGCGTGAGCCAATTCTTTACACAGGAGACACAGACTGTTGCTTGCTGCGAAAGACAATATTTGTCTCGCCCTCCGCTCCTCGACTCCGCAACGATTGGGTGCTCAGTCTTCCACTGTAATTCGACAGAGATGGCTTCATGGGGTGAGTGGCTTCTAGTTTCAAAAGATCAGGTCAGATATTCTTTGATCAGATTATCACTAACCTTACGGTAAGGTATCTCAGAGCGGGTATCTTTAACTGCTTAGCATAGGATATACTCTGGTCCTTCCAAAATAGACTGTTTTAAATTCAAAAGGCTGATCTTTTTGCGTAAAAATAATAGCATCGTAGAGTGCGTGAGATTGCTGTAGACGGCAAATTTAACTAGACATTGCTAGCTACATTAGGGATTCCAGGTATTCAAAGAAATGAAGTAAAGACTGTAAAATACTACAGAAGTCTTATAAACAGTGAAAAGTTTAATCTCTCCACCTAAAGGAACTTGAAAGTAAATTTTTGCAGCTAAGGGAAATTCTGACATATAAAACCGTTTTTATGATCCAGCTAAGTCCGTCCGGAGTTAAATCCAACCTATAACTCCTTTTTTCACTATAGATACCCTAAAACATTGTCAATTGAGTCCGCAGCAGCCTTATCTGTACTGGTTTTACCTTTGAACGAATTTATCTGTCAGAAGGCCCTATAAGCTAGATTTTTGGGTAATTCAAGTTGAAAAATATCAGCATGTCTTGCTGATTAGTACTAATGCTGATGTAATATACATATGTTGAGCTAAAAAAATTATTCTAATAGAATGAGAGGGAGGGGCAAAGATTTATTACTTTTTACCACATTTTGGGCATATAGAATGGCGAAACTTCATATCAGATGGATTAAAACACTGATTTGAGTTGATTTGATTTGAGGACTGTTTTTGAACCGACTGCCAGCTTTTTTCAAAAATCGTCTATCTCTTTTGTAATTCGAAGTTTATTTCTACAGCAAACGAGGTGAACAGAGCTTAGTCATAGCTTGTTGTACACTGAGTAAACAATGTTGAAGGAATTGCACTGTCATCGAACGCCATCTAGTAACTTATTTTCGAAGGTTCTCACCAATAGGCATAGTCTGTAAATCTTCTGCGAAAATAGTAGGACAAGCATTAGGGTCGAAAACAGGACTGTGCACAATCAACAAGCAATAATCTCTTTTTTATTCTAGAAGTTACGTGCACATTTCTTCCCCTTGAACCTGCAGGGAAGAGAAGAAATGCGTTCAAAAAGTTAGACAATCTTTCTTGGAATGTTTTAGGATGAAAACTGGTGGATTCCTCAGTATCGTTCAATAGATTCAATTGTTGATGTAGATCTTACGATGCCTGCAGCATTATTGCGAGGAAATACTACTATGTCTATAGTGCCAACAACATTTGCGCGTAAAATATGGCCCTAGAGCGCACTTTCCAAGCAAAATGCTTTTATAAACGCTCCATGCCCATGCGTTACATTTTGTGAAATAAAAGTTATGTGGAATCGGCAGAGCAAATCACGCGAACATCCGATACTAAGTAACAATGTATTTCCCTAGATTGATGTATGATTCTACGAAAACGCTTTTCTTGAGCATCAAAACTGATCTTGTTTTACAGCTTTTTGTGTGTGTCCAAATAAATTATGTGTGCAAACACTTACTTTTTACTATGTGCACGATTTCCGCATCTCTTTCATTCCAAACCCCCAAGTTCGATTGTCCGTTAAGCGCAGCACTTTAGCCTATGTTTTCTTCGCCACTTCGCTTTCTGTTTGGGGCTATTGACATTGCAGAAGTGCGCGATGCTTGCAAAATGCGATTTGATGGATGGATTGGGTAGGGCTAGCGACTACACAGAGAACTGAGCAAAGTATTATGAGAGAGACAGGGGAACTCTTAGAAAAAAATCAATAAAAGAAGCTTGAGATTTTTTGAATTGTTTGAGTTTCGGTAAAAAACCAACACCAAATGAGAAAAAAAAAACCTTTTCGCAGAACTTTCCTTCTGTTCTCCTAAAGTTCTAAATGTGACAAAATTTAGAACAAGAACTCCGCGAGATGTTCCGCAGCCACGATAAGGATATGTCAGGCTTTATCAGCAAAGATGACGTTATGGTCATGTTGCTTGCTGCAGACAAGGTCCATACATACTGTAGTCATACTGTAGCTTACTCTCTGAGAATTGTACATTCCAGGATGACAAAAAGGACCCCGCATTTAAGACTCATCTCAGATTTCTCATCAATATGATCAAATCAGCAGACAAGGATGGAGACATGAAGATCACTTTCGATGGTGAGCAAAAATGCTTTGAGAAAAATCTACTATTTGCTAACAAGAGGTTCGCCACTGTCACACTGTTTCATCCAACTCCAAAGATTGAATTACAAGTCTGCGCGCAGTACACAAACTTTTGCCAAGCCTAGCAGGGAAAAACAACCAAAATTTTGCGATATTTGGCAAAATCCTTGGATTTGAATCAATTTGTATTGGGACACTTCTTATCTGAGGCGTTTCTACATAGGCGATACAAAAATTGCACTTGAAAGAATGTTCCATGTTTCATGTTGACGTCAGAGCTTCTGTAGCTTTAGAACAATCCGGATCGAGCGGGGGGGGCCTCCCCCGAGAATGGGTCGCGAAATGTTTGAAATTTACTTACAAGGGTTATAAAAATGTGCAAGTGACTTGTTTATTCTTGTAAATAATTAGAATAATTTTTAAAATTTTTCGAAAATTCAAATTAGCCTTGTAAAAAAATTTTCTCGGGGGCGTGGCTGGCGCCCCCCCCCCCCAAAAAAATTGGGTCCCCGCAAAAATGTTGGGGAGCATTCCAAAAATTTTTTCGGAGTGCGTGGCTAACGCCACCAACTTAATTTGAAAAAAAATTTTTGCCTCCCCTCCCCTGGTCCAAAATCCTGGGACGCCACAGGTATGCAGAGGTCGCGAAATTCTTGCAGCCTACATATCTATAAAATTATGGAATTAGTCACTAATGAACAATTTGATTAATCTTGCAAAAAGTCAAAAATTTAAAACAGTCTTGTAAGAAATTGCTTTGAGAACTGCTTGAGCTTGACACCGAGATTAGTAATTGCTTTATTCGACTGACGTTTCGGCAAAATCGCCTTCTTCAGAGTCTGAAATCGTCGAATGCATGAGTAATCTATCCTGTCAAAAACCGCATCAAGACTCAGAAAAGACGTCCAATGCGTCAGCAAACCGAGAGCTAAGAAAGTAAATACAGAATTAGACCAGTGCTCACCTAAAACAGCTGATGACTGCTTGGCAGCAGACCGTATACCAGTTACTGAGCTCTAACTTCTATTTATACCCAGTGGCTTGGCCTCAAATTGACCTCAGAACCCGCAAAGGCTCTGATAAGCGGCCATCTCATTAGTGATGGCTATGCACTCATCCTTCCTATTCAAATTTGGAATTTTGGCGGCAATCCAAAATGCCTCTAACGTCTTGCGCGCCAGGATTTCGGACTCGCGTGCTAAGATCGTGACCTCTACACTTATGTCCGCGTCATTATGAAATTGCCTGCGGTGCATGCCCAGTGGGGTTGCCGGGTTCGATTTTTTAAGACCGTCTAGATGTTCCTTGATGCGCGTACATAGAGGGCGCCCCGTCTCGCCGATATACGTGCCTCTACAGTCTTGTAAGAAATTTTTGGTTTCTCGGTTACCGCCACACCCCTTTTTTTCGGAAATTTACAACAGTAAACGGGCAAAAATCTGAAAAGCACCACAAAAATTCTGGAGTGTGGTTCTGGCGTCCAATAAGAGATTATGCGGAAGTAATGATTTGTGGTTCTTGCCAAGGCAAGCGGAAAGTTTGGTCATGCGTACGCCTTTAATACTCAGCGTCGGTCAGATTATTTTTGGAAGAGCTGCAAAAATATTTGAATGAAAAGGCGTGGTCAAGAAGGGGCACCATGACAATACATATCCGCTTGTCTTCAAAAAAAAAAACTAAACTAAAAATCATTACAATCTGGATAATCTCTTTGTCGAAGCGTTTGACTTGCTTCCTAGTTTTTTGAGTTTTTTTTCTACTTTGTGCCATCTTTAATTTCATTTTCAGGTTTGAACACTTTCTGCTATAAATGCTATTAACTCACTAATTGCGATCCTCTTGATTTCAGAGTTCAAGGAGTATATCAACAAAGCAGCAACTGCGTAAAATAGGCACAACGTTTATGCAGCAATACATTTACTTGTTACATTTATATTGAAGTTGATGATATTAATAAATAATTTCACCGTCATGAGAGCATAATGTCAGAAGTAAGGTAAGAACCTAATTTACAAGTGTTTAACCAGTCTTTGTGAAATGAGCCTAGAAAGACATAGTAAAACGGTTCGCGAACCTGCGAGACCAGAGGGGACATAACAAAGAAAATATGGCAGATAAGAAATGCGGGAAATTAATAGCCAGGTGGTGTCCTGGGTGGAGGGCAATGTTCGCAGCTTCCGCGTTCTCCTGAGTGTCCATCGGGTCCAGGTGGTCCGGGTGCTCCTGGTTTACCGTATGGTCCTGAAGTAAACTTTTTTTGCTTCTGCTATAATGGACTTGGTGTTTTTCTAAGTTTGGTTTCTCCAACCTGGATTTCCTTGATCTCCTGGAGGTCCTTGTGGTCCAGGCTCACCAGGCTTTCCTTTGGCTCCCGGAGGTCCGGGTGGTCCAGCTGGTCCCATCTCTCCAGGTCGTCCGGGAGCTCCTGCTGGCGCCTCTCCCAACAAGCTTTTTCCGTTTTCTCCCTGCAAGAATTACGTTTATACTTTTTAGAGAGACAAAATTCAAACACCTCACCTTCTCTCCTGGTCGTCCTGGATAACCGGGAGGTCCGGGCGGTCCTGCCTTTCCAGCAGGTCCCTTCTCTCCTGGTCTGCCGGGTGTGCCGGGCTCTCCGATTTCTCCTGGATAACCACGGGGTCCCTTCTCTCCAGGAGCACCGGGTGACCCTGGTGGTCCGGGTGGGCATTCGCGAATGCAAGGAGCGGTTGGGGCTTGGTAATTGTCGGATGCATCTAAATTATTCCAACTCAATGAATGCAAGACAGGCTGGTTTGTTCATTACCTTGCCCAGGTGCGCCATCAGTTCCTGGTTGTCCGTCCTTGCCGTCATCTCCGTCCGGTCCAGGATCACCTGGTGGTCCTGGTGGACCGGTTTGACATCCGCAGCACTCTTCAAGTGACTGAAATTAGGTAATGAGAATTAGATACAAAAACGTTCTCGCGACACTTACTCCTCCACCTCCTCCTCCAGAGCCACCAAAGCCGGAAACTCCACCGTGGCCTCCTCCGCCACTTCCTCCTCCACTACTCGCTCCTCCTGCATGACCTCCTCCGCCATATCCTGCTCCACCAGTTCCTCCTCCGCCACCTCCACTTCCACCGAAGGATGAGCCAGCACTTCCACCACTTCCTCCTCCACTTTCGTGACCTCCAGCTCCACTTCCCGCTCCTCCACTGCCACCTCCTCCACTTGAGCCTCCATGGCCACCATTCTCTGATCCTGCACCAAAGCCTCCCGAGACACCGTTACCGCCTCCTCCAGCAGATCCAGCTCCACCTTCAAGGCCTTCTTGATATTTTCCTTGTCGCCGTTGACGATTACTGTATAAAATAGCGAGATAATTAAAATGAGATAACGAGAATTGTTACACTTACGGATTAGCAGGTATGAATTGACCGAAGTGCCATCTTCCAGCTGGTGGTTCCCCAGTTTGTCGTTTTATTCGTTCAGCATTGTCAACCTGACCTTTGCCAAGTGATACGGTAACAACTTCTCCCCAAAGGTCACGATTTCGACTCTAAAAAAGCGAAAAATATGATTTTGGTGAGAGGAAGTGGGAATATTGTGCAAACCTTGCAGAAATGTGCATCATTGAGCAGGTTACTGTGTAGTTTTTGAACATTCTGGTAAGCCAGAGGAATTAAAATAATACATCCAAGAATAGTAACTGTAGAAATAGTGACCGCAGCAAAAGCGGATCTGAATATAATAGCATCGAACTGAGGATAAGTCAAACTAGAAATAAGAACTCTATAAGAAAACAATAAAAACCTGCGAAAACGATGCATCTCCGCTTCGGCATCGTCGACGAGCTGATCTTTCATGACTGCGATGTTTTACAACTTGTTATGAGGACTCTTTTATACGCTCATCATCGGACACGCCTACTTTCAACGCCTATCGAAATTCTGGATCAGTGAGCGATGAGTGAAAATGCTGGAAACAAGTCGCCGCCTAATTGTTTTGTATCTAAGCAGTAATCTATTGCTCTAATCCTGTAGGATCTTCGTGTGGAATGCGGCAGAAATGACGAATAGCTATTGTTTGCATAGACCGCAACGGTTCGCGTACAACTCTGTTTAATCGTTCAAATTTGTTTATTTGTTATTACGCATTTGTTGACATTTATTTATCAATTTATTGCGCGCTCTCAGACATACAACAAGAACAGCATAACATGCACTGAAATGAAATTAGAGGGTAGAAACGAACAAAGAAATGAATGTTTTTGTAGCCCCAGTCACTCATTAAGCTTCAAAGTAATGGGTGACACAAGGCTAAGCTAAAAAGACACACTATCGAGGTAACCTCTTGATAACCAATAAAAATAGAAATGAACAGGCAGCAGGAAAGAGCATAAGTTCGGAAACTTATACGCAGGAAGCCTCTGTTTCGACCTCTTGAAATTGTGGAGCCTATCAGAGCAACTATGTGTATTCCGCACAAACTGAAAGCACATCTATGCGCTACACTTTTTCAAGGCATAACACCGAGAGATTCAGCGCTGGACTTATCCTGGTTTCCTTCGGATTTGAAATCAGAAGCCGCATCTATTGATATGCAAGTTATTTCAGATTCCGCCGCAATTTGGGATTCTTTTCTCTTGAATTCACACCAAAATGAATCAATATCTCTGCATTGTCAAAAGTACTGCGCGGTAGATAGATATCAGCTTCAAAATCTTCTACTTGCTTTGTCGTCTTCCTCATTTCATTTCATTTTATTTCAATTCACTTAATTTATTCGTAGACATAACCCTATGTTAAAAAAACACGAACTATAAAACATCAATAAAAACCAAAACAACAACACATAAATATCGAGGATTGCATGAACACAATAAGAAGATCAGTTAATGGCACAACAACACGTAAACTGCAAGATTATGTGAAAGAACAAGTAAATCAGATTTAGCTATTATTGGACTGCAGATAATTCCTGAGAACAGCCTCAAACTGGGATAACTTTGCAGGAAACAAATGCCGCCTCAAAAGCCTATCTATGTCTTGAACGACACGGCAAGTGAAGAATTCCTTGTGTAGCTTTAACCTAGCTCTAGGGATAATGAGCTTTCTACTACCTCCCCTTGTATTGGATGTTCTGGTTGGGAAAAACTTCTTGAATTCTAATCCACATGTACCGTATGCCATCTTATGAGCCATCACAGTATCAAATTTGCGCCTTCTGTAGGCAAGTGAAGAAAGTTCCAAATTTGTATTCCGGATGTTTCCGTTTGGAATGAGATCATAATGAAAACCTGTGTTGTATGAAGGGTTTCCGAGTGAAGTTGTTCTGAACTTTCTCAATATAGTTCAATGTTTTGCACCAATATAGATTGTAAATCACGGTACCATATTCCAACATGGGTCTTATGAACGACTTATACGCTTGCAAGAAGACAGCTACATCTTTGTTTTCAAATGCTCTAAAGAAATTATAAACCGTTCTTGTGGCTTTGTCGGCAATTCCTCGTTTCGTAGATGTGCTAAACCATGTGCATTTTATTCAATGTGGGCAAAATCCGGTTATTAATGGCGGGATCATGCTGTTCTAGTCAGAAAAATCATTTAAAAGTTGAGAAAGCAAATTTGTGGCTTTCATTCAAATGCATCATGCTCCGCTGCAACCACGCATTGTTAGATGGATGCACTAGCTTGGTGTATAGATGCATTTCTGACCATTATTTCACAAGTCAAAATATTGACTTCTAGATTCAACTTTTTCAAACTCAGTTTTTGTGCACTTTCTGACTATCAAAAAAATTAAGCCTTACAAAGAACGCCATTTGAGAAAAGCAAGAATTCAAAACCTTACAATTTTTAATCTGAATTTCTGACATGATGATGCTCCCCTATAAGAACTGGCGGCATATTCAAGTATCATTAATGGTAAAGAAAATTTTGAAGGCTTTTAATAGCTGAAAAGAGTCCATGAAATCTTCGTTGCGCTGACGTTTATATAAGCAGATAAAAGCCGCCTTTGGACCTCCATTCAGTACACGCATTTACGTCCATTTTCAAACAGGAGATTTTTGTATCTGATGAAAAATGGTGAAAAGTACTAATTAGGTGGGTGCCGGCTCCTTTCTTACCCTAACACCTGCAACGTTGGACTCATCGATTGTCAAAAGCTGTTTCTTGTAGAACATTTACT
The DNA here is from genome assembly GCA_958299035.1 of Cylicocyclus nassatus. Lineage (NCBI taxonomy): Eukaryota > Metazoa > Nematoda > Chromadorea > Rhabditida > Strongylidae > Cylicocyclus > Cylicocyclus nassatus. The sequence continues at coordinate 10,102,772 of CATQJL010000112.1, read as the reverse complement.
TAAATGAATATAACTCGACAACGACCACTAAAAACTAGACGAGTTTTACATCAGTGAGTTTGCGCATATGTTAGCCTACTCCACCCTTATTAGCCTAATCGGTAATCAATATAAGCGCCTGACTTGACGGAAGCACTGTGGAGATTCTCTTACAGAAATACGTTTTTTGGGAAAAACTGTTTTCTGGAATCCTGGGGGTCTTGGGCCTGCAATTTCGTCAAACGGAGACTTCCACATTCAATTAGAAAATGTACATCAAATACGAAAACCTCTTAGCTGCGAGCACCAGGCAAAAAATGGCAGGAGTTGCGCAGCAAGCTAATACAGAACTTACGAGGAAATGGTCAGAACTTAACTCAGCCATTTCAAACAAGCTGTGTATATTCGGACTCGCCTTAGAACGCTGATTCCAAACATATGTTTTTTATCTGACAAGCGACTATCTGGGAGGAGTTACGAGCGTCAAAATCCGAGAAATTTCTCGAGTTTCGACAAATATATTTCCTTGAAGGGCAGCTTGATGGCGTCATGAGTTACAGTGGCTGTGGTTATTTTAATTACAAGGTAAAAGCACACTCATCAAAAACCTAAATTAATGTTTTGAAACCTATTTCGTGGAGCATGCGCCACGAAACACTTGACAAATTGCTCGCATATTAGAACGCTCATAACTCCTCCCAGATAGTCAACTGGCAGATAATTACATATATTTATGATCAGCGTTTCAAGACGTGTCCTATGGCATACAGGATGTTTGGTATGGCTGGGTTAAGTTCTAATAATTCCCTGCTTAGCAATGAAGAAATCCCTCTTTGCCATTTGTCACTGCTTATTTTATTTAGACTTTTGCGCTGTTGACAATAGTAATTTGACAATATAGCTTCTTTCTTGTGTCTGATGTTCAATTCCATCAAAATCAACACGAGCAATTTAAAAGTGCCTGGGCTTGCAAATCTCCATATATCTGCAGCTTTTGAAACAAGTTCTTTTATATTGCACAAATGACCTCGATCAAGTCCGAAGATCTACGAGACTTAGCTTCTCTTACGAAGTGATTCGCTGTGCTTGCCGCACAGGAACTTCGACTCCAATTTCAAATACCTCGTAAAACGAGCAATTATTACTAAACGAGAGAATGGCGCGAAGAAAGTAGTTCAGAACCGGACCAGCGGCTAGGTAGCAGATGACCTCATTATGCAAGAGAAGCTTCGACTCTGCACACGCCACTGCTTCATTTTATTAATCACGGCACAACAAAAACTGATTAGTAGCAAAACATTGTCGAAGTCGTTTGAAGTATCTGTACGAGCACTGCCAAGGCAAATAATACACAAAATGAAAGAAAAGTTGAAGATCCTTGTAAGAATTTAGGATTTGCTGTAAAAAACCACCCTAAGAAGAGCAGCGGCACAGAATGCAAACACATCTTCGCAGTGACAAACAGCTTCAGCGATACTGCGTTGTTTTGGCGAATTCTACTTTTAGCTAGTATGGGAAGCAATGAAATAAAAGTATCGCTGTCGGACAGCCCTTTTAGCAGCCGGCCAACGCTATTATATCGGATGGATCCACTTCTTACAATTCACTAGCGCCGGTAGGAATGTGTTTGTCTTAGCGTTACCAGATGTTTCTTCATAGTCGACGAAAGACAGAACGAAAGGCAGTTGGCGATCCCGTTAGAATTCCACAATCCTCGGAACTGTGGAGTCATCTATTCATAAAAATATTTTATCAAAACTCACAAGGGAATGGCCAGAAATCGAAGTAGCCAATTCAAGCAAGCTGCATATTATTGGATGCAGCATAAAACGCTGACTCTGATGTCTTCCTTACTTGCAGAACGCTTTTGTGGATGAAATTATAAGCCATTAGAGGCCATTATTTTGCTAAGAAATCGTTCATGTTCGTGTAACTTGGCTGTACTGAGCCATTAGGCTCAGTGCTAGACAGAACATGCAACTAGTTCGCTTCATATGAACGTATCTAGAGGTAAGCTAAAAGGGCAATAACATACCCAATTTCGCTTTGTGTGCGATTTTCTCGCACTCGCAGTAAAGCTGCTCGTAATTTCGCCTACAAAGGCGCTCTTTAGATATGGAAGATAGATTTGAGGTCAGCGTTCTATGCGGCATCGCATGCTTTGCAGCTTGTTCGGGTTGGCCACTTTGACTTCTAACCGTTCTCTAGTCAGCTACTGCGTGTGGCTAGCTTTCACACACTGCTTTTGATGCCGGTAAGATGATCAAGTTCCTAGCATTCCACAGCAGGGCTCGGCACGAGCTGGCACCAAACGAAGTTCCCTTTGATCTTGAAAATTTTGCAAGAAGTCCCCCTTGACCAAATTCTGAACAGCAATTATTGTGTCTTTACGGCCACGAAAACGATATTACCTTTGGCTTTTGTACCAAAAGATATCCAGCTTGACCCGGTGCCAGGCTATGCCAAGCCCTGTTCCACAGTTAGGACCATCTTCTCACTTCTGAAATTGGAAAATCAGATCAACTCCCCTGAAGGCTTCGTGCAGTCTCGCAAAAATTCGAGAGATTCACAGCTGAACTTGTAACAGAGCTACTCTCATCTTCGTGTTCTTAATTGCATGCTTCCATAAAAATTCAGAGGTTTTCTACAGTGCGAACAATAGGGTAGGATGACCACTATAAGCCGGAAGTTTATGCAACTTTTCATAATAATTTTAATCTTTTGTGGAAGCTACTAAAGAAGCATAGTCTTGTGTGCTTACCCGGGCCTATTCACTATGCTGAATCCGAAAACCACATTGGAAAGCGCAAAAACGGCAAAAAAGGGCTCTAACGCAGGAGGGAAATTAAAAGTGGGCGGGGTCTTCCTCACTGTGAATTTCGCAGTCCCAGCTTCTGGAGCGATCTTCCCAATTCCTCTAGCGCCCTAAGATCTCCTCTCTACCGGCCAGGTGCGACTGCTTGACTTGAAATCGGAACCGAGAAGATCGCTCTGGAAACTGGGAGCATGAATTCAAAGTGGGGAGGACCCCGCCCACCTGCTGATTTCCCTTCCGTATTAGAGCCGTTTTTAGCCGTTTTCGCGCTTTCCCATGTGCATTTTCGGATTCAGCGTAACGAATAGGCCTGGGTAAGCAAAAATCTCAAGGTCGAGTTTTTGCTCGGACACTGCCTCTAAAGAGATGTTGGGCACTCTAATCACGTTGCAAACTTTTGAAAACCAATCGCACACATCTTCTGAAAAATCGTTGAGCATATGTCGACAGATCTGGAGTCAGCGGTTCAAGGCGCCTTTAGCGACAGCCATTCCTTAGCCGCCAGCCACGATCCTAGTATCCAGTCCTTGTGCATCAAGCATAGTCCATCTCCTGTTGTAAGAATGTCCTCCATCCCCCATAGCTTAGTGTAGATTTTCCGTAGAAACTGAAAAGGAGAACGCGATAGTGAAAGGCGATTCCCCCGCTGCCTTCATTCTTGAGCTGGCACAGGATGACCACCTCACTTTTGTACCTGGTAAAAAGTAATGACTGCTCACCGTCACCTACTACAAACACTCGAAGGCCATCATTCTTGAGAACTCCCTACAACTTTTGAGGACAATTTCTGGATGATTTTCGATGACTGAAGCTCCAACCCAAGGGCCTTTTGGCGCCAACAAATTACGCAACGGCCTCTTCAGGCCCACGAATACGATCGCCGCTATAACATTTTATTTTTTACCCTCGCAGTGTTCCGCTTATGCAGGGCTTGCTTTTCTTGTCGAGTGTCTCCATTTTTTGAAGCAAGATCTTTGTCTGTATCAAGTCTCGCAGGTCGACTTTGAATCTATCCATCCACCTCATCTTGGGCCTACCTCTAGGTCTTTTGCCTTGCCTCCACGGCTGTGCTAACCTTGTGACGTGACTTGCATTACTTCTGCGCACATGCTCATACGATCGAGGCCTTTTTACCTGCATGTTCTTGGTAACTGGAGCTACTTTCCTTTGCACCAGTATGGTCTGCAGATGTGATGCTTCACTGTGACTGCTAAGGTCCATCGTAGCATCCTTGTTTCCATGACATTGAGCTTGCGCTCCTCGACCCACCTACTCTGCTTCCTGCCATACAGTGCTGCTGAGTGGATAACGGTTCGGTACAGTTGGGACGTGAGGTGCCACTCTTTTGTCGCACAGAACTTCTGTGAAGCTCTCCATCTCATACATGCTGCGTTCATCCTGCCTGCGAGCTCCTCGTGTAGGCCTCCATCCGCTGAGATGTGATTGCCCTGGTACTTGCATTTGTTTTCTTTGGCTCTTCACAATCGCTGCTTGTGGCAGTGGGAGTTTGTTTCATGGTAGCGGGAGTTTGTTTCCAAACGTCCATATTCGGTCATCCTGGTGTTGAGCTCCAAGCCACACAAATCTAGCCCGTTTCTCCGATTTCGTACCTCGTCGTGAAACTCTTTTTACGTGCTATCAAGACCACATCACCTGCGTAAAGAGGTGTCAAAGGAGGTTCAACTAAGCGGTTCCGTCCCGGCGTTCATCACAGTGATGAACAGCAAGTGGGAGTGAAGTAAACCTTAATGTATTCCAACCTTAATTTGGAATTCTTTCGACTGCCCCGCAGCTGTTTGCAGATGGCTTGAAGCGTTTGGTTTATTTGTTCATTTTATTTGATAAATTACACAAGTGTAATGTGCTATATAGAAAGAAAGATTTTCACATGATTAGGAAATAAGGCGATGTACACATAACATAAAAGTAGACTCAGCTTCACTTCCATAGCGCTTGAATTCTCACACATAATTTGGTAATATAATATCAGATGGGGATGAACTGGGCAGAATAAAGTTATGTATTGTATTTAGTGCGTATTCATCCTTAAGACTTCACGGACACATTAAGACTTTGATCAAATGCATGCAATCACCAGTGGTATGTACAGTGCTCAAAGCACCGTACATGCCACTGCTGATTGCATGCATTTGATCAAAGTCTCAATGAGGCTAGAGCGGGATGAAGGGCTTGATGTATAAGCCACTTTTAAGTGATATGCTATGTAGCAAACAGTAGTTGATCGTCGATCCATCCATCCATTTTGTACATACATACATATATACATACATACGTTGACGTTTTCCTTCGTTCCCTCCATGTTTGGGCATTTGCTGATGATGCATGAAAAAAAATCTTCAACAATGCATTTTGGAATAGCTTGTTGTGATTTACGCATAGAATAAGAAAGGGTAATCGATATAACGCGAGGTGTCTTGCTGCTAGGGTCTTGTTAAGGTAGGAGGTTTCACAATGGTAAGGAAGCTAAAGCTAAAATTTTGAAGAAACGCATAAGCAGAGATCAATCCTATTTAATCAGGAAAAATTGATGGATATACAAAGGGAAAAAAGGATAGTACACATTGATTGAATTCGAAATGTAGGCTTATTACAAGAAATGGTAGATGTGAAAAGAGAGTTCGTTCGTAAGAAGAAATTGTTGATCGAATATTTTTTCTTGACGATATATCTCAAAAGAGAGATAAATCCAACAAGCCATAATTTACAGATGCCAGACAATCTTGCTATATAAAGCAACGAGCTAAAAAATTGTTCGATTTCTAAGCCTGAGAGGAAGCCATAAACTCAGAAAGTAAACAGAAAGAATACAATAAACGAACAGTGCATCGTCTCCCTGGCAAGTAGAGTAGAAAGGTAATTTACATTTTTTTCTAATCAAAAGAAAAAGTGGCACTGAAAATAAAAAGAGGAAAAACGTTGAAAAAGGTAGGTTTCAAAATTATTTTGATTCAGCAATTCCTAATCTTATATATAAAGCTGAATGTCTGTTTGTCTGTCTGTATGTCTGTATGTGTGTACGTATGTTCCGAATAGAAAATTCCATTTCTGAACCGATCGGGACCAAACTTGGCACACATACACTTCGGTCCCCGGCGGGTGTCATAGGCTACTTTTCGTATCGATCGATATCGATTTTATCGATTTTTTGCAAAATTTGAGCTAGGGGCTGGGAGTTGGCACAGGGGGGGGGGGGTAAGTGAGCATGGGGATTCCGAATACAATATTATTTTTTAAAATCGTGCATTACTTTTATCGATTTTATCGATTTTTTGCAAAATTTGAGCTACGGGGCTGGGAGTTGGCACAGGGGGGTAATCGAGCAAGCTCGATTACACCCCTCTGCCAAATTCCAGCCCCCTAGCTCAATTTTGCAAAAAATCGATAAAATCGACATCGATCGACAACGAAAAGTGGACTGTGACACCCGCCGGGGCCCGAAGTGTATGTGTGCCAAGTTTGGTCCAGATCGGTTGAGAAATGGAATTTTCTATTCGGAACATACGGCGGAGCCGGGTAAACCAGCTAGTTTCGGATAAGCTCCATACCCAAATTTCTGAGTGAATTCGAAGTGTTTGAATTCTGCCACTTGAGAAGGAATTCTGTGCTTTTCTGATAGATAGGAACAAGAACTCAGTTTCTATTAGTATCCAAAAGTATTTATGATGTGGACAGTACACATCAGTATTGAAACTATGGTTTTTCTCTTTGATATCGAAGCAAAGGAAAGTTGCGACGTCGCAAGGGTCGTTCGCGTTGCCGCACTTCGTTGCAACTGCTGTTCGATTTGTGCCCATATCTCCTAAACAAATATCGGCGGCACAACTCTACAGAGTCATCTGAAAAGTAGAAGTTTAGGTCTTTGACTTGATAACCTTGAACTAAAAGAAAACCTCCTGTAAACGTCAAAAAGATCCTTGAAAGCAGCGTGCTGCACCATGTGCAGCACCGGTCCGAAACGTGTAAAGGTTGTCGTTAAGCTATGAGTGGTACCATAGCTGGACTTTTCAGTAACGCTTACTTCCTATTCTTTCTACCGGCATATATAAAACTCAACCAGCTTCCTTAATAAGCATTTATCAAGCATATACAGGGCGTCCGTAAAGTATGTATACACTGTTTGATCGTTAATATCTTTCTTCCCAACAAGTCTTTTGTCTTGCTTCAGGTACCGTTTTGTAGAGCTGGCTTCAACTTAGATTTATCGTATGGAGCGAATCATCTACCGCTTTCCATTACTGTAAGATTACGGTACGAACTTCGACCAAGATTTTAGGCCATTGGAGGCTATATTCTGCCTCGGAACAAGACCAAACAAGCCAAAAACTCTTATACTACGGTAATGGGAGCCGCTGACTTCGAATTTGAAATTCACGTTTTACTGTGATGCTTCTTTCCTAAGTTATCCCTGGTAAATCTAGTAACTAAATTCCCAGCATTTGTCAGAAATGTGATTACACCGTCAAAAAAGTCGAAAACACTTGTAAAAAATTGTTAGGTGGAATCAGCGTGCGCGAAAACCCTAGTACACAATTTTTCAGATTTTTTGAAGAAAATTTCGTTAGGTGGTATATTTCACATTGGTTCCATATGCTGGAAGTTCGTACCGTAATCATACAGTAGTGGAAAGCGATAGATGATTCGTTCTATACTGTAAATCTAAGTTGAAGCCAGCTCTACAAAACGGTACCTGAAGTAAGGCAAAAGACCTGTCGGGAAGAAAGATATTAACGATCAAACAGTGTATACATACTTTACGGACACCCTGTATATTAAGTCAATCCGTAAGTAATTTCGCTTTTTTCAAACGGGCGCCACATTCAATCGAACAAAGGTTTCTAAGAGGTCTTGGAGGCATTCGATGCAGAATTTCATTCTCTTTCTAATGTTCATGAAAATTTTGCAAAACAGTCAATGAGCTTTCAGAAAATAACCAAAATTTGCGTCCCATGCTCTTTGAGATAATCAAGTTTCACAATTTTTTCAAAACTTTCATATCAATCCTCAGAAGGAGTTCAAGTGACAATTCGATAGAGTACACCTTATAGAACACAGTACTACTTTTTCCTCTTTCTCTAAGCTCGCAGTAATTTTTTAAATGATTTTTCAACAAAACCATCGGATTTTGGCAGGCTCACATCGGCCACAATCGCATCAAACACCATAATTATTCGGATTGAGACTACCAAAATGGTATATGAGTTAGCATTAATTTTACAAAGCAAGTGAGGGTTTACGGGTTCGAAATATCAAATTTCGAGTTTTTCGGGTACAGCCTGGGGCTCCCTAAAAAAATGAGTTATGATGATTTTATCCCGAAACTAAACGAATCGGAAACAAAAAACACTGTTAGAAAGAGGAGAAAATGCTGCATTGAATAGTGTGCGAGCTGCTCTTCCTTTGATGTTCTACGAGGATTTGGCTGCCCAAGTATGGAAATCGGCAGCATCAGTTGAAATTCTGTTAAAGGCAGCGTCCAGGCAGATCTGGACCTATGGGCTTTTACGTGTAAAGTACTTTTGGGGCCCTAACTAAGGCACTGCCCAAGCGGCAGCTCAGGTAGTGCTCTAATGGCTGAGATATTCACCTCGAAACTAGCCCCCCCCCCGAACGTATTCGCATGGATTCATGGCAGTTTCGCGCCAGGATCCACGCTTTGCGCCATGAATGCATGGGAAACACGGTCGCGGGGTCCAGTTTCGAGGGGAATATCTCAGCCGTTACAGCATTACATGAGCTGCCGCTTGAGCAATGCCTTAGTTAGGGCCCCAAAAGGACTTTCCACGTAAAAGCCCCATAGGTCCAGATCTGCCTGGACGCTGCCTTTGAAAAGGAATGACAAGATATGGAAAGGAAAAAAACAGTGCTGTATTCTATAAGATTTACCCTATCGAATCGTTACTTGAACTCCTTTTAAGGATTGATATGAAAGTTTTTAAAAAATCGTGAAACTTGACCATCTCAAAGAGCATGGTTCGCAAATTTTGGTTATTTTCTGAAAGCTCATTTATTGTTTTGCAACAATTTCATAACCGTTTGAAAGAGAATGAAATTCTGCATCGAATGCATCCAATACCTCTCAAAAACCTTTGTTCTATCAAATGTGGCGCTCGTTTGAAAAAAGCGAAATTACTTTCGGAACGACCTAATAACAAAGCATAGGATATAAAGGTGTAGCGGCAGACGGCAAAACAGGGCGGAATAAAAGTATGAAAATAATTAGACGAGAAACGAGGTAGCGGATAAATAAGTGGCAGATAAATAAGTTTGACACAGAGGGTAGCCGAGCAGGAGCTAGTGCTCCGGCTCAACCTTACATAAGCGTAGCAATATGATGGACGCGAATAAATTCGAGCAAATATACGGAGAAGAATAATAAGGAATAAACATACGATTAGAGATCAAATAAAAATAGAGGGCGGGCGATTAAAATGAGGGGGGGGGGGGAGATTCGGAGACGATCTTGTTGAAGAGGCAGCTGCGAACCTGCCTCAAGTCCGAACCTCTCGTGGGCGGGGCGTATTGCTTTGTATAGCCCCGAGGCTGGGCGAGGGAAGATAGACCAATGGCGCAGATTTTCGCGCTTTTCTTACACTTTAGCCATGTGGCTCCGGACTGTCCACGTATTTTCCGAGACTCGCTTGATATGCCGTCTAGACCAGTCGCCTTGCCATTCTTTGTTCTTCTTACAGCTAGCCATACTTCCTCCTCCTCTTATTCCTCGCATAAATTTTCAATACAGGTGTATTTTGAATGCCGTGCAGAAGTAAAACTCAATACGGCCATATGGATTTTATAAAGTAGATGTGTTATAACGAACTGTGAAGAAATTAGATCGATTCAGGAGATAACCGCTAAGAACATTTCAAATAATAAAATTGCGAAAAATTGAGATCACAGTTTCTATGAATCTGGTTATGGAGGTGTCAGCAACTGCGACTTCACAGGTTTTGAAGGGAACGCGTTGCTCTACCAGGTAGTGAAATAAGCATCTCGTTATGAAAATTCATCGCCGAGGACCAGACAAAAAATACGCCATATTCGGTTGCTTGATGACAGCTGACATTCCAAACCTGCAGTGGCGTACCCAGGATTTCCGCTCGGGGGGGGGGGGGGGGCGACAAAAAATTTTTCGAATAAAGGTGCGTGGCGTTAGCCACGCTTACTTACTTAGATACTTAGATGGCCCGGCTTCACGTGACGTGCGGGCCCCAGCTCAGAAGTTTCCATTTTTCCCTGTCCCTCGCTTCTGACATCCACGATCTTCTTGGCTGACGTCGGTGGCTGCGTCCACGAGTTCCAGGTGCAGAAATCGTATCCAGCTGATTTCTCAGCTGGTCCATCCGTTCCACGAACACGTCTGCCCATCTCGTTGGAGGTCTTCCTCGGGGACGTTTGGCTTCGCGAGGAATCCACTCCGATGTTCTTAGTGTCCATCTGTCGTCTGTTCTTCTCATTATGTGACCGGCCCATCGGTGTTTGGCTTTCGCGACGTATTCCGCTGGGTCACGAAGACGGGACATTCTTCTCATATCCGTGCTGCGAAGTCCGACTAGATGTTGCTTGCGTCGGGTCATCTTCAGAAGACTGCGCTCGAACGCTCTGTGGGTGGTCCGTAAAGCTTTCGACGTGGCTACAGTGTCGGCCCAAGTCTCAGCTGCGTAACAGAGCGCCGGGAGAACGGTTGAGTCGAACAGGTGGGCACGAAGCTCCGGGTCCGTCAGTTGGTCGGTGGCTTCCTTCAGGGGCCCGAAGGCGGCCCAGGCTGCTCTTCTTCTCCTGTTAAGTTCTTCCCTCAAGTCGTTCTCCATGTTCATCGAACGTCCGGGATACACGTAGGAAGACGTCTCCATAATCGGGGTGCCTTCCAATTCCATTTCTGCATCTTCGCAAAGGGCGTTCTTCATGAACTGAGTCTTCTTCCGATTTATTCGCAGTCCGATCTTCTTCCCTACTTCGTTTAGTTCCTTCAGCATCGTCTCTGCTTCGGTGATACTGCTCGAGAAGAGAACGATGTCGTCCGCAAAACGAAGGTTGGACAGGAATCTCCCATCAACTCGTATGCCTCTCTCGTCCCAGTCCAGTGACTTCATCACCTACTGCAAGGCCGCGGTGAACAGCTTCGGCGAGATTGTGTCGCCTTGTCGGACCCCCTTCCCGATTGGTATGGTCAGGGGGCGATGGAATAGCTGCATCGTCGTTGTACAGTCCTTGTAGCAGTCGGCTAACGTCCTCACGTAAGCTGGGTCCACTCCTTGATCGACTAGCGCAGACAGGATGGCGTTGGTTTCGACGCTGTCGAAGGCTTTCTCGTAGTCGACAAAGGTTAGGACGAGAGGCAGTCGGTACTCCCGGCAGACTTCTATGACCCTCGAAACGGTCTGGATGTGGTCCATGCAGCTGAATCCTTTGCGAAATCCAGCTTGTTCTTGGGGTTGGGCTTCATCCAGTGTCCTTGATATGCGAGCGAGGATAATCTTCGTGAAAAGCTTGTACAGCACACTCAGCAAGCATATTGGACGATAGTTCCGAAGATCCTCCCGTTCACCCTTCTTGAAGAGAAGGACGGTTCTTGACGTTCTCCACTGGTCGGGAATCTTCTCCTTCTGAAGGTAAGATGTCAAATGCGACGCTAGAATCTCGTGTAGACGGTGTCCTCCGGCTCGCAGAAGTTCGACGGAAAGATGATCTGGTCCTGGAGCCGTGGACGTCTTCATGGTCTGTATCGCGATACGCACTTCAGCAGGTAGAATTCGTGGTGGTACTTCTTCAGTGGGAACAACGGGCATCTGCACGGGTGTTGATGAGCGGAAGAGGTTGGTGTAGAAGTTCTTCGCGATAGATTCCATCTTGTATCGGGAAGAAGTCGGAGTCCCGTCTTCGTTTAGTAGTGCAGCCAGCGGTACGTGATATTCGCAGAGGTCCCTTCGGCACTTCTTGAGACTTCGTCTTCTTTCCGCTGCTTTCAGTATCTTGGCTTGCCTGTACTTCCTGAGATCCTCTTGCAAAGCTGTTCTGCAACTGGTGTTGGCAATCAGTCGCTCGAGATGAGTTGCATTCGGATCCTGCCTCAATGATCTTCTTCTTTCGAGCAGTTCCTTGGTGGTCTTCGAGATGCGGTCCAAGTTCTTCTCAGAAGTCACTGAGGCGCATTCTCCGCAGGCTCGCAATCCTTTCAGAAGCCGGTCGTAGTCGTACGTTGGGTCCTCCTCGATGGGCCAGTCACAACTTGATATGAGCTCTTCCAGCCTGTTACCGTCATAAACGACTTCCTTCCTTCTCGCGGCACTATGACAGACTTTCTTTTCCAGCCTTCGGCTGAGTCGTATCTTCGCTCGAAGGAGGCGGTGATCGGAGCCACTACAGAAGGATGGAACTACAGAGACATCGAGTAAGCTCCATCTTCGGTTGGTGAGAATGTGGTCGATCTCCGCGTGGGTCGTTTCGTTGGGCGATTCCCATGTCCACCGGCGATGTTCCTTCTTCATAAAGATGGAATTTCCATGGAAAAGTCGTGCGGCGGAGAGAAGCCCAACAAGACGGTTGCCGTTTTCGTTCCGGAGCCCATATCCAAACTTCCCGATCCTATATTCCCTTTCCAATGGCATCCCGATTTTCGCCTTGAAGTCGCCCACAACAAACTTGTAAAAGGACTTCTCGTTGCGGACGACCTCCTCCACATCTTCGTAGAAAGCATCTAGTTCTGATTCGTCAGCTGCTGATGTTGGAGAATAGCAGTTGATGATGCTGATGGTCTTCTGATGTGGAGGTCGTAGTCGTAGGATGCCTAGTCGAGGTGATAGGATCTCGTGCGAATCGACAAGATGGACGATAGATGGGTGGACGACAAAGCCGACGCCTCCCACGTTTCGTGATGGAACCTTTTCACCACGAATGATGAGGGTCCCATCACTCATCTGTCGCACGTCCTTCTTCCTGGACTTCGTTTCCTGCAGAGCAATGATGTGGTAGTTGATGTGCTCTGCAGCGTCGAGAAGAGCGTGGAGGTCGGCGTTTGTGGAGACTGTCCTGGCGTTGTAAGTGCAGAGCATGAGGCAGTCTCCATGGCGTGTCGTCCGGGCAGACGTGTCGTTTTTGTCCAATCCGAAAGGCGCCCTGAGTACCGTGACATCGTTCTTGCTACCACCCGGCGCCGTAGGCGGGATCCGATGTACAGGGTTTTTTCTAAATCTTCTTGCTGTCTGAGTAATAAAATTTGTTCCCCTACAAGAGGTGGCTTACTAGGCCTACTCTTGATTTCCACGGGGTGATCGCTGACCCCGGGCTTGGAGCGGGGAGGGACCGCCTAGCGACCAGAAGAAGCCAGACGGCGGAGAATCTGGCGCGGCCAGTTCTTAGCTAGGCATCCGGCCGAAACCGGAAACGTCGAACTCCTTCACAGCTTGGGAGGCCCTACCAGAGTATACACTCGGCTGTGCATCGCAGTTCGACACCCAGTGTCACCCCCACGCCACGATGAGGCGACCGACCATTGTGGGGGGTTAGCCACGCACTCCGAAAAAATTTTAGGGGTGCTCCTCAAAATTTTTGCGGGTCCCCAACACCTGAAATCTGGAAAAAGGGGGTGTGGCGTCAGCCACGCTCCCGAAAAAATTTTTTACAAGGCTAAATTGAATTTTTAAAAATTTGTAAAAATTATTTTAATTATTTACAATTATAAACAAGTTACTTGCACATTTTTATAACCCATATAAGTAACTTGCAAAAATTTCGCGACCCATTCTCGGGGGGGGGGGCGCCTCCCCACTTCCGCCCCCCCCCTCGGTACGCCACTGCAAACCTGTAAATACTGAGTATGGGGTGTGTGGTGTAGCAACTTCACAGCTTTTGTGGAGTAAGGTTTGCTCCATCAGACCGCACGTTAGCCGTGTCGTTCTACAAGGACATCTTCGAGAGCCAGGCCCTTGAAAGAAGGCTAAAAATGGTTTTTCATATAACAGCCATACCTTCTCCATAACTTCGTGATCTCGATTGCGACTTCATAGCTTAGAATCTCCTCTTCAAGAGCCTTCAAATGATAGATAACATGTGGAGGGCTTAATGCCACTTACGACTATGTCAGGCTTGAGACTTTTCATCGCTGAGAATCCTCTGGCCTTCTCCAATCAAGAGCCTAGCACGTTCACTTTTCGCCCCGCTGGTAGCTGGGACCACCTTCGTTTGCGGCGGGGGGGGACCCGACTCCCTGCATCACCTCTTGTTAAAACCCTCAAATTCTAATTGAAACGCCTAGCGATGGTGCAAAAAAAAAACCAGATTGATTAAATGTTTCTACAAACATCCATCAAACCTAATCAACGGAATGACCGACCAGTTTTGACTTCTGCATGTTCAGAATCTACAGACGCCCACAATGCCGATCACATATAGAAATGAGTCATACGATCTTTATTACATCATCTCGCGCCACTGTTTCGCAGCATAAGTCAGGGCATAGACCACTTCTCTCTAACCTTTCCAGAATCAAACAAAAAGACAGAAAAGTGAAAGGAAATAAACAGATATGTAAACAACATTATGTATACCCTTATCAGAATCAAATTAATCAAGAGAAACGAGATCAAATAGAAGAGGAATGTGTTAAGACGGTCAAGACGAAGCAGTATATCACCGACATTTGATCTTCAATCGTAATTATGATATGTAAGATTTGATTATCGAAAGCACCGTTCTGAGGAGTTACGCATCGACTTCTCTCCTTTCTTCTGCTTCCATTTCTTCAACACCCGAGAACGGTGTTTCACGCTTTTTGAAAAGTTCCTCTCGCACCCATTTCAGTGTGACCCAATCGATTAACGCAGATTGGACACCTAGAAAATACAATGTTGTGGTAAGAGCATTCATCGATACTCCACATCAAAAAAATGATCCGAATTTGGACAAAAACTAGGCGTGCGCTAGGTACTCACCATCCAATATTGCTTTCGGCGTCGAACCTGTGATGTAATTACAGTAGAGAATACAGATTAGAAGTAGACAAGCTTGAGCTATAAGTACCGCCGGTTGATATCCAGCAGAATTGTACCAGCTCTGAATATGGAACACTGAACAACGTATTTAAGAGCTAGGTAAGCAGTAAAACTATCTTTGTTAGAGTCAAGATCTTGAAAGCTATCGCTGCGAAAAATGACCTATGCATTGAGGAGCAGTCATTGGAAGTCTAACAGAATGAAGCGTAAACAAATATAATCAAAGGACTAGCACAAAAATTTCTGCAAACTTACTAAGGCACTGGCTGCAGCATGCGAAGCGGTTGCTGCAATTCCAGGAATGGCCCAGTATGGCGTCTTGTTCACTTTATGACATGAATCCCATATCTGCAGAGCGTGAGGTAAGAATAATAGCCAATTTGTTGGTGAAAAAAGAGGGAAGGAAAAGAATGATGTACCATAATGGTCCATGCAACATTGAACAGTGTTGTGAAGCATCCAGACAAAGCATAATATAACGGTAAGTTGGTCCCTGCTGAATTTACATCACGATGCCCCTCCTGCAACGTGAGCAGAGTACAACATTAACTTATTTTCAAACAAGATAGAAATGTTTCCTACCCTCATTGCTCGCGGGAGACCAATGGTACCAGGACCTGCAAACTCAGCGAACACATTCATGGTCAGAAGCAGAGCAGCCATGACGCCCATTCCAAGGCCACAAACCTAATAATTCAATCAATAATTGACAAAAAGATATAAATTTGCGCACATTTACTTGAATCAAGTTAGACATAAAATTGAATTAGAATGAACTCAAAGCTCATAATGAAAAATCAAGCAAAAAGAAACGAAAAGCTCGATGTAAGCTTATGGACTCACCAAGGCTAGCATATGTCGAGCATTATGCAAGTCTGAAACTCCAGGTGCGATCGAAACGGAGCCAGGTTTGGTAATTTTGTTAAGACCACTGAAAACAACACTTTGAGCTCAGAGACTTTTTTCAATGAAGAACCAAGCGATTGAGACCACAAAGTGAGAAAAAATAATTTGCAAAAGCATATCGCCCAAGAACGCTAACAAATATGGCGAAGCTCGAAAGCGCGAGAAGCTGAGTCAGAAATGTAAACAATTACTAGTTTCTCAATTAACAGACACGTTATCAGCGTACCGGAACCTTAAAGGCCAAAACGAAGATCTAAGTGAGCGTAAAAATTACTACATCCCACTCACAAAAAAGAACCCCACCTTTGCGCTTTTTTAAGAAGCCAGAAGTAAAAGACCCGTGCTGCATCTTGCAGAATGATGGAGCAGAAAACCGCTAACGGAAGAGCATTCCAAAGCATAGAGATCGCCAACCAGATAAATGAAGACAGCAAAAGCGATGCGAGCCAAAAGAAAGCCCTGAAATCACAACATGAGTACGAAATGGTTAATCTATGATTCAAAAACCACTCACCCTAACACAAATAAAATAATTCTAAGCGGATCTTTGGCAACGAATCGACAGAAAAGGGCTGCCGCGGGTGAAAACGCTATTAAATAGCAAGCCACAGTCAACCAAACGCCCATTACTATCAGTCGTTGTAGTGAAGCAACTCCATTGACTGAAACGAGTACAGGGTGAGAAGCATTCGGTTGAAGGTTAAACTTCACGAACATATTGAAGCGTGAAGATCAGGAAGAACGCAGCCGATCAAAGAGGCAACTTGAGAAACCAACAAAGCTAACGAACATCAACGACTTGCTATTCCTGGCTGAGGACGTGTTCAGTGCCCCAACAAAATGAATCACCAAAATGTAATGAGACTGCAGTTGTTTATTGTATCGAAATGCCTTTGAAACTCATCAAAAACCATCGATGAAAACCAAGCGTGAATACAAAACTAGAATCATGATTCTGCAGAAGCTAAAGAAAATTAGCATATTATCTGTGCGGTTACACACACACTTCAAACTGCACAAATCGGCATATACAGTAATAATATGGATTCAATAGGGACCGGCCATACTATTCCAATAATTCCTGCAATTCCTGCGGTCTCTGTGGTTCCTGCGGGTCACATCAATGTATATTGCGAAAAAACAATGTATACTGAAATTCGCAATGCTCGTAGTGCGGCACATTGGAAGTGGGGGAATCACGGAAATTACAGGCGTAGATGGCAGGGCGGACCAAGGCCCCCCATCCGAGAATGAGTCGCAAAATTTTTGAAATTTTCTTACGTGGGTTATAAAAATGTGCAAGTGACTTGTTTATTCTTCAAACAATTGAATTTTTGAAAGTTCAACTTACCCTTATAAGAAAAAATTTCCGGGGGCGTGGCTGACGCCACGCACCTTCATTTGGAAAATTTGCCGCCCCTCCTCGGACGGAAACCCTGGAACCGCCACTGGTGTTTGGTTATCCTTGCAGGCACTTCATCAATTTTTTACCCAATGAATGTGAATAGTGTTCCAAAAGTCCTTCAAAGGAAGCCAGAAAGTCAAAATTCCTGTTGACACTGTTGGATACACTCGTTTCAAACTGTGTGTTCTACCTTATATGTTTCTCATCGAATTAAAGGTTTTTGAGCTTGAAAGAACTTTTAGAAGTATGCTCGGCTCCCAGATTCGTCGAGACGGATTACCGGGGAGGCCATTCCCTAATTATGAGGACCAGCGACCCTAGGGGTCGCTATAAGTGGATCGAAGCAGATACTCTAAAAGTTTCTGCATCTGAATGACATCTTCCTGCATACTCTTATGTGTTCTTTGTACTGATGCTCTACCTTGACCTTTGAGCCTTTTCCTTTTGCGAGAATAGAGTCAATAACTCGCTTTTCTACAAGCATAAGTGAATTTTCCCCCACAGAAACGCTTACGAAGCAGATTTTTATAAGATTTCGGAAAATCTGTGAGATGGACTTCCCGAAAAGGTTCCTTTCGCTGGATGGCCTCCATCAATGAGACCCACTCACTCACATGCTTTACCAAGAGAAAACAGAATTTCCTCAAATAAGCGCTCTTAAAACAAGTTTTCTCCTGTGATTTTGCGAATATTCGGCGATACCACGTCACTTCCCAGCAATGACCTCTCCGAAAAGCCGGGTCCGCCACCGACAAGACCGTTTACTCTTATGCTTTTCTTTGCACAAATTTTTTTTCCGGTAAATGGTTTCAAATCAGTGGTCTAATCTTGCAAATTATCGGCAAGACGAAGTGGTTATAATTCTTTATGACAGGCGCTTGCTCCACCAGCCAAATCCAATCACTCACGCTTTCCTTTATACAAAAGAAGATCTCCCCATTTGAAGCTCATCTTCACCAGCGTGACCTACTTACTCAAGCTTTGAATTCCCCAAGTAGAAGCTCATCTCCACTGGAGAGAAAGAATTATTTGAATGCTTTCCTCTTTTCAAGGCAGATTTCCTCAAGTAAGCGCTCGTTTCCGACAGCCCTTCCTGCAGGATTAGGAATGTCTTCCCTAGAGAAGCTCATTTTATAACGCCCGCGATCCCGCACACACGTTACAACTCCATTTACACAGGCGGATGCCATAATTCCCAAAAGTTTCCATGAATCTGAAACCTTCGATTATATTTTAAATCGATTTCTTTTCTTCTTCCAACAACACCTAGAATCAAAGTAGCCACACCTTTATCGTTAAGCACTAAAAGGACACGCACAAATACACTAATCGTAAGATCACGACTACATATGAAGCACCAAATATGTATGAGCTGTAGGCATATGAGGTAAGTGACGTACAAGTACGTGAGAGGTAATTGAGATAATTATTACCCGATGACTCATTTCTACACTACTGGCCGCCAGGCCCCTTCGGCGGCGTAGGATGGTGTGCATCCCTCGAGGCGGAGGAGCTACTCGCCCTGCAGCCGGATCTCTCCGCTGCAAGGCTAAGGCTGCACCTTCAGCCTCGGACAAACTTGCACGTTGGTGCATGGAATTTTTTTGGCGAGCACCACCACATTCTATACCCTCGAAAGTTCCGGGTCCCGGAAGTAAAAAAAAATCTACTCGGTATCATCCTCGGGCTCGGGTAGTGGCAGTGGTTGTAAGGGATAGCGACCCACTAGGCAGGCGCCCGTAGGGTGATTTGGACTCCGGTATATACGGCATCGAATCGGTCGCTGACAGCTTCATTATGCAGCCGAGCGCACCTTATTGAGACCGTACACCGGAATGGTGGCCATCGAAGGAAGGGAGGTGTTTGGGCCTGACACTCATGTGTTAGGTGGGTGTTGTTGTGACAGACCGTACAGGTTTGGGTAGGGTCATCGCCAGCTGACTCTTCGGGGAACTCGTAGCGGTCTCCAAATCCTTCTGTTGAGTACCACACTAGTTCCATGCTCCTTCCTCGTTCCTTCGTAGAAATATCCGAGATAATGCCACTCATGTGAAGGCGATCTCTCTCTGCTCCTCTTCTTCACGTTGTTCTTCTTAGAAGTACTGCTGATAGGACAGATCTCTGCTGAAGTCCATCGGCTCGACTGCCGGCCAGTCATCTCGTTTGGAGGGGCTGGTTGTTCGGGTTGTGGTTAGTCTTCGGCCCTCTGAGATATCATTTCAGAGGGCCTTCGGAGCGGGTAACCCTCTGCTTCAAGTGGTGTTAGTTCCTCCCGCCAGTCGTCTATAAGTGAATCCGACCCGGATGAGTCCGAGTCATGCATTGACAAAGTGTCCCACACGGGGGCTTCATGAAGATTTTTGTTACATCCGGGTTTCGGATTCGGAGTCGTCTAAAAAGATTTATGTACAATGCAGGTGGAATAAAAATTACTGATTAGTTTACAAATTACAGCAACTATAACTTTATTACACATAACTATAATCACTTATGACTATTTTGATGCAATTATCTATAACCATATCGATGCAATCAATACCTATGACTATGTTGATGATGTCAGTACATATCACAGAAACATAATCATTTTGCCTTTATTTGTTGATGTGGACGCGCGAGGGTGGGGGAACGTCCGGAAGGCGACAAATGACCTAGGACAGGCGCAGCTAGTGGCCACGCCCTGTCCGAGTTCCCCTTTGTTAGGATGCTCTGGATATTTGGATTGGGGCGCCTTTACACACATTGCGCATGGCTCTCTCAATCTCTGACTTCGTCGTTTCTTCTCACGCAGTTTTTTGAACATGTTTTTTGTGTATGTATATTATTGCTCACTGTGGTAATGTGATGATTTGCATTATTTTGTATTTGCCTATCTGTAAGCATATGCTCTTCAAAACTGCCTTTTGTAGAAAATTTTGTTTCAGGCTGCAGCATAGTGCAATAAAAGATAATTTTAGTAAGGAGGTTAATAGATACCTGCGTTCTTGAGTGATGTGTTAAGTTAACTCTATTTTTACATGTTAATTAGTTCTTGTGCAGATCTCGTCCAAGTTGATGATGGAACGGATAAAATGTGAGTAGAATTCCACTCAACAACGGTACTGTAAGCCAGTTATATCAAGTAAAGGTGAGCTATCATTCTTTTGCATCTTCTTTACAACACGACTTTTCTTCAGGCTGAACACAGAAGAAGATTTGGAGCACTTCGAGCAAGGACGCATTCTGCGGTGGGATCTCGATTTTGAGATTATTCGAGCACTTCATTTTTTTTTGATTTCAGCTGTCGCTTGCAATACACTGTAATGTGTTAATGATAAAACCATTCTTTTTTTCTTATTGTTAGCATCGCTGCCTTTTTTTCATTGAAAATAAAGACTACCGTACAAACTGTAGGACAGAACAGCGCAGAAAAGCACGAGAAAGGTCATAGAATTGATGATAAACAGAATGCGGGTTTCTAAACCGGTCAAGTAATTAGACAATTTTGGATTTGCGGCAAAATGAGTGCATTTCTTCCACCGAAAGGGAGCTGACTTGCAACAGTATGATCGTTTTGATATCTTGTCTGTTTGAACAATACCACACTCTGCCTTTGTCATGTCCTGATTACGGTTCATGACAAGCTCAGTCGCTATAATGCATACTCTATGAATCTGAATGTGACAAATCGACTTCCGTAAATCAAAAGAATGAAGATCGCGGCAGAACTGCACTCCTAGATCAAAAGAAGCGCCTTCGAAGAAATTGATCTGCTTATAATCCGTCTTTTCTGGTGAATTGTAATTGTGTTCTCTCGTTCCAAAGCTATAATAACGTGTTTCGTAGGTCTGCAATGCTTGATCTTTTTAATTTTGAAAAAGTTACATCACCAAACTTATGGACGAGTACCAACAAGGAGATAAGCAGGTTCCAGTGACACATTTACTCCGTATACTGCTTAGCCCATATTTGACCACTAATTTTACTCTAGGCAACAAGTAAGTCAATAGGAACTCCGAAAAATGCTGCTACCATTAGTGCGCCAGCGCGTGTGCCGAAAGAGCGTCAGTCCTGTGATTGACCTCGCGCTCGGTGTCATAGGCGCTCATGAGGGGCGTGGCCTCCATGCGCTCGCTCCAACTGGGTTTTGTCGCCTTCCGGCCTACACCCGCGAGGGTGCATACAGTCGCTTCATTTCATATGATCATGTGTGTCATTGCACACACAGTACACCTTTGGCGTCCCCATCCTGGATTCCTGGGAGAAACAAGCCTTCAGGTAAGTGTTTCCAAGGTGTTCTTAGCATTTTCTTTCCTTTTTAGTTACTAGTCGCCTCAAATTGATGTAGTCGATAACAATCGGTAAGTCTCTTGCGTTTTTGCGATTGCAAATCCAGGATGAGGACGCCAAAGTGGACTGTGTGCAATGGCACACATGATCATATGAATGAAGCGACTGTAATTGGGTGCGCGATGTCGTTGACGGTAAGCGTATGCGACGAGCCGAAAAGTGCAGATAGCGGATTAGCGCGGCTGTTTGAAGAGCTAGGATCAACAGCGCAGCGAATACATCATCCCATTCGATGTTGTTCGGTTTGATTGGCACGTCCATTGACCATTGATGTTGTCCTTTGCCTTGATTTTACCGTATTGGGCGTGATCACATTCTCAACGCTATTGGAGTGATTAAAGACTTGTAGATATCCACTTGCATTGTGGGTGCTTTTGTCCACATTACTCGGTAGTCATTTAGGTGTGTACTGGTACCTCACGTAGTTGTAACAAGGGTGAGTCGTTGGCTGGAATCGGAGGGGGGGGGGGGGAGGAGGAGAAGAGTGATTATTGATATCTTTTGTCCTTGATGTGGTATCGGGGGGGGGGGGGGGAGGAGGAGGGAAGAAAGGTTGGTATTGTTTAGCTGAATCGGAGGGATTCGATTATTGTAAAGAGTTTACTAATGTCCGGTTGATAATAAACTTTTGCACGTTTCATATGCACTTCACGCGTTCGTCTTCCGTCACGAATAGTAATGTTGGGAGATTGATGTTAATAATTTCAAAAGGCCCTTAAGCGAGATGTAAGTTTGTTTCCAGTGTTTCCTGATCATCACCTTTTGTCCCAAAGTGAAATCCTTTGGTGAGGTCCTCTTTCTGAGAGTGTATTGATGTGTTTGATCCTCTTGAGGGTGATCGATGTTGTGATGGACTTCCTCAAATTTTCTTGAGTGTCATCGTCAGTTGATCAGCGTAATCCTTGTCATCAACAAACTTTTTGGTGGAAAGTTGCAAAGCAATTCGGAGAGGGTTTTGGGTTCACATCCATGAATCACGCTGTGAGGGGAGTGCTTTATTGTTGAACTAGCTGGCAAACCCGGCTCCGCCCGGCCCTGTCATTATTATATTCGTAATCAGCATGCTCGATTACCCCCCTGTGCCAACTCCCAGCACCGTAGCTCAAATTTTGCAAAAAATCGATAAAATCGATATCGATCGATAACGAAAAGTAGCCTAAGACACGCTCCCTGCCCCGAAGTATATGTGTGCCAAGTTTGGTCCAAATCGGTCCAGAAATAAAAATTTCTATTCCGCACATACGTTGTTGATGATTTCTGGATCATCAACCATTGATGAACTCTATAATCTGTATAGCCTACGGGATCCCCGTAGGCTAAATGGTGAGCTACTCACTCTCGAGTATCTAATCACTCAAGAGTGAGTGGTACCTGTGCGCCAGGAGTGTAGCCAATCGGCGGCATCTCCTTTTAAGTACCAACTCGTATACTTTGTACCTTGTATTCGGTTTGGCTCCGCCTTTCTTCCTATATTAGGAGCCTCCGAATGTATTAGAGGTTCCTCCCCGGTTAACACCGGGACCCTCGACAGATCGCTCTCAACTAATCTACGCCAGTGTGAATAAACCTATTCCACAACTACTCGTCTACCCTATCACTTGGTACACACCAAATTGGTGCATCGGCCGGGAACTTCCTTGCATTTCCCCTCGGAAATCAAGGCCTACAAGACCCGCGTGGCAGGACACTGAATATTGAACCTCTCGTTGCGCGCTCTTTTCGTAAGAGACCCGAGAGTAGTAAAAAAAACAGTTGTTGAGCAACACCACTGAATATTGACACCCTCGTTGCGCGCTCTTTTCGTAAGAGACCCGAGGGCTAAAGAAAACAGCTGGTTCCACAACTCCACTGCAAATTGAACCCCTTTCGCGAGCTCTTTTCGTAAGAGACCAGAGGGTAGTAAAGGACCAGTCGGCAGACAACTCCACTGCAAATTGAACCCCTTTCGCGAGCTCTTTTCGTAAGAGACCAGAGGGTAGTAAAAGACCAGCTGGCAGGTAACACTACTGAATATTGAACCTCTCGTTGCGCGCTCTTTTCGTAAGAGACCCGAGAGTAATAAAGAAAACAGTCGGTGCAACAACTCCACTGCAAATTGAACCCCTTTCGCGAGCTCTTTTCGTAAGAGACCAGAGGGTAGTAAAGGACCAATTGGTAGTAGCTAAACACTTAATTTCTGAAAACTTCCCTTGCGCGCTCTTTTCGTAAGAGACCAGGGAGTGGAAAGAATTTTGTGCAGCAAACACCACCACAACTTGTGAAACTCTTTTCGCGCGTCCTTTTCGTAAGGAACCAAAGAGTGAATCAGTTTGTGTGTGCACTTCCAATCTCACTAATCTCTTCGCGAGTCCTGCAAAGGAACCAGAGTTAGAAAAAAGAGATTTCAACGGAAGAAAGAACAAGTCAAGAACCAAAAAATCTTACTTGTTAAGCTTCGAAGTTCCACCAAGAACTCAAGCTCTCAATCCTCACGGTACAGGTTCAACACACCTTACCGTCCAGCACAGCGTTCAAGCCAACAAGGCACGCTTGCTGACAGCTAGTAAAAGCTCGGCACCCATTTGCCAGCTCACTAGAAGGCTTCCTTGCACCCAGTAAGGACACCTATCATAAGAGGCCAGCCTTGCTGTCGTCCTCAATCCAAAGTCTACAACGAGGATACACATCTCACGTTGCGACGCTCGCAACCAACGCTCAACGGACGCACCGAACACATTGTGCGATACAAAAATGGCAGCGCTCCAAATTTTCAAATCGAAAATCAACAATATGAGTCGGAAGTGGATAAATATGACACACCATTCACTTTTCCTGTGGACAAGACTGAATGCGAGACATATATCAAAAGGAAAATGGGAGAAATCACGCACTTCCTCAACTCTCTGCAAAATGCTGTCAAACTTCAAGACACTCAAGTGAATGCCGCAATTGAATACATCGGCTCAAGAAACGAGGAAAAAGAAAGAGAAAAGCTGATGACTGAGCTCAGCAAACACCTTGAGTTGAACTCTCTTCATCTGGAGGTCATGGCAGTACAGTGGCAGAACAGAATCCAGTTCCGACAACATGAACTCAAGGAACAAAGTGCGCTTGTGCACTGCAGTACTCCAAGCATACCGAGTCAGCCAAGTAGTGAAGTCGGGCAAGCTGGAACTCCGGAACGCAACGAAAGACAGATCAAGATTCGGAAGCCCATGCTTGAAATTCCCACGTTTTCAGGCAACTTCCGGGAGTTCAACAGTTTCTGGACAGTCTTCGAATCACTCATCCACACCGACGAGGAGTTATCCGACACGGACAAATTCCTGTTTCTGAAACAAGCTCTAAAGGGAAAAGCTGCAGCCACTCTAAGCTGCATCCCCGTTGTTGGAGAAAAATATGAGACAGCGATAGAAATTGTAAAAAAGCATTTCGATCGCTCTGCCAACATGGCAGACATACTCATAAACGAGATCGAAAAACTTCCCAGAGCATCAGACAATCCCAAAAGTTGCCGAGAAACCTTTGAAGCAGTCAATGCGAGGATCATTCACCTGGAGCAAACGGGAGCAAAGATGAACGCAGACAGAATTTGGCGTCGAATAATCTTCTCCAAATTTCCCGAATCCATCTGTACGACCGCCATCCAGAAAGAAGCGGTACAAGATGATCCATTTGATGTTAGCGAAATCCTGAACACTATCGACAGCATCATTTCAATACGAGAGACAATCTTGCTAATGACGGAAACTCTCTTTCCAACCGACTACCACTCGAATAACCAAGAAAATGAAAGGATTACCAGATGCGAAGGAAAAGAACATTTTCGAAATCAAGACGCTTGTGTGTATGTGGACAACCACATTCGCCATACACCTGCCAGAGATACACCACTCCAGAAGCTCGGCGACTTGAAGCAACAAACCAAGGAGCGTGCTGGAGATGTTTCGTAAGAAACCACGACTCAAACGATTGTGCGAATATTGGAGTATGCCCTAAATGCCAGGGATCGCACCACGGATCTCTTTGCTTGTCAGAAGCAGGACAACGCAGCGAATTTTCTACGCATCGAGATTCCGCACTCGAAAATCACCAACAGTCACCCACCTTTTGGCCACAACATGATACGAACCAGGATCGCCGAGAGATGAGTAACATGCACGTCGTACAAGGATTACAGGCTGAACAAAAACACAATCCAGACATATTTCCATTGGTCCACAATCAGTGCGTTTTGCAAATCGCTTCAGTCTTGATTTTCAACGAAGCACAGTGGGATTACCAACCAACGACCATACTCCTTGACTCCGGGGCACAAAGAAGCTTCATCAGAGCAGGACTCTGTGAAGAACTCAAACTTCCGATCGCCCGAACTACTTCTTTCACTACATCAGGAATGGGCGAACATCAAGAGAAATTCAACTCATCTGAAGTGCACATCACCTTGAAGAGTCTTCACAGCTCCGAGAATCTCAAGAAGTTGTCATTGCATACAAAGCAGAAGCTGACTACCGATATGCAGACGGCAAGCCTCACGGAGGCAGACTTGCGTTTCATCGAAGACGGAAAGCTGATGATTGCTCAGGATACGCTCTCTCACAAAAGCCTTCTACCGGACCTGATCATCGGGCAAGACCTCATAAATCTTGTCATCCTTCGAAATGAGAGAGTGCTCACGCTCCCCTCCGGGCTCATTTTGACCCCAACAATCTTTGGTTACGTCATATCAGGAACAAATCGCACCGCCATTACAGCAAGATCCATTGGTACCTTCGGCTGCATATCAACGCGACAGGAAACATCTCCGCCAACAAAACTACAACAATTCCCTTCATTTAAAGGAAGGCAACCCAGAAAGATGGGGCAGACGCTCAGAGCTTTCATCTTCCGTGAAGCTCAAGCAGACAGACAACGTACGCTGAACACAATCCGTTCCCTTTCAGACTCTTCCGATGGCTCTGCGATGATGTCGAATGGAATGACCACCACCTCGTCGTATCTTAGGAAGCAAGCAGAGACAATGATGACGAAGGGCAGACATCATAGAAGTTCACGCTTTATCAAAACGGCGCCTACCGAGAAGATGACCGTCAATAATGCTTCTACTATCAAATCAAAATCAATGACGAAGAAGAAAAGGCGACGACGACGAGCAATGCCAAAACGAAATTCGCCTCCATCAACCACCTCAACTGATCATACCATTGTGCATATATTGTGAATTGAATTAATTTCGTGGAATGTTAACATTATTTGCAGCTCTTATTCAAGATCGCTATTCTGTATACATAATGCTCACTAACTTACTAGTCAACCTCACATGTGTCCACACTCATCCAGATCTTACCAGATCTCACTTTCCTCTCGCTCGCCCGGAGTGTTGATGATTTCTGGATCATCAACCATTGATGAACTCTATAATCTGTATAGCCTACGGGATCCCCGTAGGCTAAATGGTGAGCTACTCACTCTCGAGTATCTAATCACTCAAGAGTGAGTGGTACCTGTGCGCCAGGAGTGTAGCCAATCGGCGGCATCTCCTTTTAAGTACCAACTCGTATACTTTGTACCTTGTATTCGGTTTGGCTCCGCCTTTCTTCCTATATTAGGAGCCTCCGAATGTATTAGAGGTTCCTCCCCGGTTAACACCGGGACCCTCGACAGATCGCTCTCAACTAATCTACGCCAGTGTGAATAAACCTATTCCACAACTACTCGTCTACCCTATCACTTGGTACACACCAAATACGTACATACAGACATACATACACACATTCAACTTTATATATAAGATTATCCATAGTGTTGTAGGCGCATGTTATCACTGAATGACACTATCCCATCTGTCCGGGTGATCCTTGATAGCCATTGAAATAAGCTTCTGGATGGTGCGATTGGCTACTTGCCAGTCGCTCTCATGATGGTAAGGAGTACTGGATTTTTGTTTATTCCCAGCATTTTGAGCATTCTCTCCGAAGTGTCGCTCGTGTAGTTGGATCCTTGATCGGTAACAAGTTGTTCTGGGGTACCGAATCGAGCAATACAGCGATTGACGAAAGTGTCTGCAGTTGTTTCCGCTTTCTGATCTGATATCGGTTCTGCGATGATGTATTTGGAGAAGGATCCACGAAAACGATGATGAACTTGTTTCCTTCTAGGGTGAGAGGTAAGGGTCCGACGACGTCTGAATGGACTCGTTGCAATGGTCTAGTAGGTGTTTCAAATTGATGAAGAGGCTCGTTTATGCGGTAGGCGCTGGAATTTTTTCGGGCTTGATAAGTTGGGTGATTGATGACGTGATTGTGAACATCCTTCCGCATGTTATTTCAAATCGCTAACTTAGATACAGCTGTCGTCGTCTGCCCTATTCCTAGATGAGCGAATCCAAAGTTCGAAGAATGAACATAGGTTATGAGTTTATGTTTCAAAGTCGAGTCTTCAGGTAAAACTAGCCTAGGATCTTTATAAAGACGTACAAGGATACAATAGGGAAGGTCATCGAGGAGGATGTATTCTGAAAACTCGGGATAGTCACAATTATCCCGTAGGGCTTCTTTGTATTCCTTGATCCATAAACAATTTTCTTGCTCTTTTCTAGCTGTGAGAGCTAAGTCTTTAGAGCTAGGGTCTTGAGGGGCTTCGATATTGTTGACGTCTGGCAGATGACGAGATAGGGTGTCGCCAGTGGCGTACCGAGGGGGGGGGGGGCGGGGGGGGGGGGGGCGCGCCCCCCCCCCCCCCCGAGAACGGGTCGCGAAATTTTTGAAAGTTACTTACATGGGTCATAAAAATGTGCAAGTGACTTGTTTTTACTTGTAAATAATTAAAATAATTTTTAAAATTTTTTAAAAATTCATTTTAGCCTTATAAAAAATTTTTTTTCGGGGGCGTGGCGTCAGCCACGCCCCCTTTTTCCAGATTTTAGGGGTCGGGGACCCGGAAAAATTTTGAGAAGCACCCCAAAAATTTTTTCGGAGTGCGTGGCTAACGCCACGCACCATCTTTAGAAAAAAATTTTGTCGCGCCCCCCCCCGAGCCGAAATCCTGGGTACGCCACTGGGTGTCGCATATAGCACTCTTTTTCCCAGGGCGATATACAATTTCAATGTCGTATTCCTGAAGTACTATTAGGTTGGTACAAAAGTAATGGCCGATTTGCGAATTCTCACTTTGACGTGCTATAACTTTTGGAAGAATTCGCATTTCCGAATGCGGTAAAAACTATCAGAAGCAGCAAACCTTCTGCAATGCAGCGCACATTTATTTATACTCATATCACGAACGGGCAGAAAAATATGGATTGAAAAATAAAAAAGGTTCTTCTGATAGAACCTTGTCTTTGACAATTCATATTTTCCTTCAAAGTTTGTTAGTATAAATGTTAAGTAGCCTATCTTGTAGCCGCAAGCCAGTAGTACAAAACGCAATAAAAATAATTCGGACAGAAAAGTTTGCGAAAAAGAAAAAAATTGAAATTTGAAATTTCTCACTTTTCTGAACATTTTTTTCAGTGTGCCTCAAAGTCCCGAATATAGAATTTTTTGATTTTCTAGGTACTGAACAGCTGCATGTTTTTGCAAAAACTGCTAACAGGATGCCCTAGCCCTACGCTTACAGAATTGAGCAAAGCTCCGGCGATTGACTTCAGAAGAAAATTATGGGTCATAAAATGACCGCAACAGCTACCCATGTTTAGGCGCCGATATCTCAGTCTGAATAGCCTCAAAGAACACAGTATGCATAATGTAGACAATTTCTATTACATACAATAGCTAAATTTTCGAAGAAATCCCATTGATACGCGCTTGAATTCTGGCCGGAAAAGTGAAAGCAATGAAATTCTGAATTTGGAAAAGTTGCCCTGAAAAAAGGTTTGCAAAATCGGCCATTACTGTTGCACCAACCTAATATTTGTACTTAGCGAGTCTTTGAGATCTTTCCGGTGTAGAAGAGCTTTCAGAAGGGAGTGATCCGTTATAATCGTACATTTGGTTTCGTCTATGTAAGATTGAAACTTTTGGACTGCGAATATAACTCCTAGTGCTTCTAGCTCGATGGGTGGATAACGAGCTTCATGTTTATTGAGCGCTCGGCTGCGTACGCAATAACTTTTAGACCTTGTTTGTTGTTGACATAGTACAGCGGCGACTCCCTTCGCCAACCTGTCGTTTCAGTGACAAATGGGTGTCCAAGTAGCGGCGCGACAAGGAACGGCGCTGAGGTCAGTGCTTGCTTGAGTTCTTCCATTGCTTGTTGACATTCTATCGTCCATTGAAACTTGACATCCTTTTTCGTTAAGGCGAAAAGTGGGGCGGCTATCGCAGCGAGATTGTAAACGAACTGTCGGAAAAAGGAACACATATGCTTTCACTTCTGATGTTGTAGATGGTGTTGGATAATGATCGATTGCTCTGGTCTTCTCTAGGTTAGGTCGTATACCGTCCTTACTGAGTATAAATCCGAGTATAAGTCCAAAGAATGTTATCTCTTCTCTAGCAAATTCGCATTCCGATGCTTTTAGCTTCATCCCAATTGCTTCAATCTTCCCTAATACTTCGTCGATATCCTGTAGATGATTCTCCGGGGTCTCCGATGTTATGGTGAGGTCATCGATGTAGGTAAACACTTTTGCTCTCAATATCTCTTGAACTCCTCCATTATCGATTTTGTGTTCAAGCGTTGCCCAAGATGGTATGATCTTTATTGATGCTGACGTTTCGGCGTCCTCGCCTTCGTCAGAGCGTCCTGGAAATCAAAAACCACTCATGACGTATCCCCTCAAACGCCGCATCTGACCTCAGAGATCCATTCAAGAGATCAAATGAGACCAAAGCGAATGAAAGTGAACTTGAAGAAGTACTCACCGTAATACAGTGATT
This sequence comes from Cylicocyclus nassatus, assembly GCA_958299035.1. NCBI lineage: Eukaryota > Metazoa > Nematoda > Chromadorea > Rhabditida > Strongylidae > Cylicocyclus > Cylicocyclus nassatus. Next base: position 10,072,472 of record CATQJL010000112.1, on the reverse strand, counting down.
GTTAGAGCCAAGGCCACCCGTATGAGAGACTAATGATAGCCACTGATTGTAACGCGCATATTTATGCTATGAGGACCCGCCAACCAGCCCGCCAACGCAAACCTCATTCCTCCTGTAGATCAAATTTACATAAGGTTTAGTAGGAGGCAAGCTCTTGAGTCACTGTTATACACTCGTCTTTGCGGTTTAATTTTGGTTTTTTTAGCCATTATCCAAAACGCTTCAAGAGTTTTGCGTGCTACAATTTCCGGTTCGTACGACAAGGTCTTTACGTTAACTGCAGCATCGCTATTATGATATTTTTCCATCCATTATCCTCTTAGAATTAGCTAGGGCTCCTTTTAATCCCATTGGCATTTGCAGATATTCAAAGGCTCCAAGGAAGCAAGCAAATGCTGTTTTTTTACAATGAGATTCTTCTAGAGGAATTTGATGAAATCCTCGCTGGAAGTCCAGTGAAGTGTAAAGACTTTGATTGGCACAAAGGTCAAGGACGTCCTGGATGTTTGGTAATACCGATTGCTGTGGTCTAGTGATCGCGTTGAGTCCACGAAAAGCAATCGTGAGGCGCCAGCTGTTGGAATCTCTCTTACGAACTAAAACAATGGGGGCGCAGAATGGCAACATTAATTCACAAATGATTCCATCCTTGAGCATCTACATAATTTGCTTCTCTATCTTAATTCGCTTCTCTAGTGGTACACGATAAATCTTTCGAGCTGGTATTAGACTCCTTTCTATCAAATCAATCCGGTGTCGAATTGGTCCGTTGTAATGTCCGAGCTTCCCGTCAGGCCCGGTGAGGTTCATTGAGAGAAGTTGATTTCCGTGGCGATGTCGAAGATATGGTTGTTGGTCCTTGGGTACTTCGGCATCAAATTCTCCCAGTCAGCTTCCGGCGGAACATATGGTGTCAGTTGAATGCAGCAGACTTGAACTGCAGGGTACATTGAAGTTGCGCTGGCTCCGTTCATTGAAGGATAAAGTTGAATTGGTGCGGCTGCAGGATTCATGATGTTAATAAAACCAATTCCTTCCGGCGTAGGTGTTAATAGTGATCTTCCGACGATATAAATATCCGGGGAAGGGCGCTGGTTGTCCTCAATGTAGAAGTCGATGGGGTGGTCGGATAGTACCCATCAATTGTGGCTTGCACTAAGTTGTTGGTGCGCGCTGGTATAGAGTGACAGGGTCAAGCAGGCGCACAGTATAGGGCAGATTTTCAGGTAGAATTACACTGTTCAACTGGATAATTTATGAGTATATTCGCCTATAGTCAACTGTTGTTTATACAAGTCTAAAGTTACTTTCATACCTACCTCGCTGTGATGACGGAGAAAATCCGACCCAAGAAATGCGGGAGCTGGACATTCCTCATCCTTCAAAACATGCAGGAGGATGAAGAGGTGCGGATGAATGATTCGTAGGTTGTTGGGAGGCAGCACATGTTGAAGATGGTAAAATTTCTTCAAAGACAGATATGGACAAGGAGTAGTGACAATGGGAGTGGGTCTTAGGTTCCTGGGACAGCGAACCATATACTTTCGTCTATTTGCACGGGTGTCGTTTACTTTATGATTCTCAAACACAGTCTGCGGATGCACGATCTTACAACGCGTCTGAAGAGTTCATTGCCTTGCAGGATTGCCACTGTCATCTCGTCCAAGAAGCTGTCTCGCAGCCCACGTGGCCTTAATCGTACTGAGGGCATGAATGCGTAGGGTATTGAGATATTGGCGAGTGCAGATGTCATTATTTTTCTCTAAGCGTAGAATCGGATTCTCGGGTCCTCTTAGGATGTTCGGGAGGAACAGTTGTTGTAGATTCTAAGCACGGTTGAGGCGTAGCTTGTTGAAAGGTCTGGATTGAAAGGTTGCGGTTTGGCTAGGTAAATTCCAAGGCCTCGTGTTAGATTTTGGAGCAGTAGTTACTGGCAGCGTTGGGATGCTTCGGGTCGCATGGTGATTAGGAGCTCGGGTTGGAGCTATTTGAGTGGCTTCTACGGAGTCGTCGTGGATTTCATCAATGGCGTAGTCATCATCACGTGGTAAATTCTGTTCACTGGTTTAAGCGTTGTCACGTCGTAGTTGTAGTGGTTAGCAACGGTTGTAAGTCTTTTGCCGGAGAGGTGATCCTGGCATTAGCGGTATGATACGGAACACGAATATTGGAGCTGTGATTTCTTAAAAGGAAACGATACTTGATATCCGTGGCCTTTCGAGATGAAACGTATACCATCACATTCGTCTTTGAACGCTGATTCTGAATCTGACTTCCATTGCTGCTAATCGTTCCTCTAGAAGAAGTTATGAAGGATTTTCGCGTCAATGGTCACCTAAGAGAAATACGGTCGAAGATGCCCAACTTTCAAAAAGAAGTTCAGTTGAGGCAATGCAAAACTGAAAAACACGAAAGTACTCCAACCTAAACCTGCATTAACTTGCGAGGCTATTGCACTAGCCACTACACTACATCTTAACGGCGGTTTTGTCATTCCAACCACATCTCCTTTGCCGCGAAAATCCTTTATAACTTTTTTCGGAGAAGCGATTAGCAGAAACGGAAGTCAGATTTGGAATCAGCGTCTCAAGGCGAGTCTAATGATATACATCTCATCTCAAAAGGCCACGGACACCGATTATCGTTTCCTTGTTAGAGCAATTGCAAGGGCACCAAATTCCTTCGATAAGTACTTAGATATCACTGAACCCGATCTGTAGGCCATTAGATGGAATGTTCAGCGTATGTAAATGATCTTGTCTTCTTTACCCTTTGAAATTCCAGTAGTTGTTTCTTCTGTACTCGGCGTACCGTATCGTCCGTAAAACGGTTAATCTCGGGTCTTCAGCGACATAGAATTTGCGGCGAAGATCAAAGTCCCTGTTGCTAACATTCCACCTCACAATCTCTTTGAGAACTCTCGGCTCTAGTATAGGAGTCTTGGAAAAGTATGGTACGTTCCCATTCTGAGTTGTCCCGAAAAGTCTATCATAAGATCATTCTGGATAGGAATTTATTCTTAAGGAGATCTATTCCCTTCGGCAACGACATATCGCGTATCTCTTTTCCCGCGTTTATACGAACTCCTTTCGCGAATGTATTGTTGGAATGAGAGATGGGAAAGCAGACTCGGAAATAGGAGCAAATGATGGGACGTGGTTAATGAAACTTTGAAAAACCATGTGTCGCGGAAAGTCTGGTCTCAGGATGGTATCCGAGTGGAACTCGAAAGCTAATTCGACTGAGGAATCAACGCGGATCTTGACATAAGAGTCGAATGATCCTAGAAATTTATAGGGGTATAGAGGAGAGCCAGCGATCGGTTCCCACATCACGATTTCTTCCTTCAATAAACAAAAGCCGTCAGATAAAGTGCAGTTTTGCAAGTTAGCGAGGGAACTTATGACTTGATTACCATCGAAAAAGGCAAGGTTTCCATACTCGAGTGAGTAGATGCTTCAAAGGTAGTGGTGTTCCCCACAGTGGGAGGCTATATTCGTCATCCTCAATCTCATTGGTAGTGTACACTCCATGCAGTAATTGCTCCAGATCATGGTCATGGACTTTCCCAGTTGTCTTCATCAGTTGACAAAGTTCTCTAGGGACTGATAAACAAAACCGCTCAATAACTTCTCTATTCGCTCGTATGAAGAGAAAGTTCGTGATGGCCACTTTGACGGCGTCTCGATAGCATTTCGTCGCATTTACGCGAAGGAGATCATCTGTCTCCATGTAAAGGTGAGTGGACCGCGCATCAGGTAATCCTTCTCCGATATGGCGCAGTCGACTGGGGTTGGCAATGCGATAACATTAGCTGATGGATTCGTGCCGCATATCTGGTATTGCTGTGACGTGGCGAAGACAGGGTATTGCGTCATGACTGGGATAACAACACAAAGGAGATGGGAACGTTAAAAGGTGAAGGAGTAGATCCTGATCTTGTAGGATACGGATATGTGCTGGTACTGGAACCATCCGAATTGTAGAACTGACTGTTGGACTGGTTAGGGAAGGGTCCCTAAACGAAAGGTCTAGGAGGGTTGCTTGGTCCGCCTCTAAAAATGTTCCTTCTGCCGCGGTAATTGGTTCCACGGGATTGGTTATAAGGGTGGACCTTAAAAAAAGGCTTGGAACTTCCTCTGTATCCTCCCCTTTTGCGTTGTTGGGAAGAAAGGAATGGCTTCCGCGCTTGTTGGATCTTCAGAGCGTTTAACTCACGCCTCGAGTCTTTCGATCTTATCGTCTGCTATCATGGCGTCGATGGTTTGTATGGTATCCTTATCTTCTTGCCTTTCCTGTTGGAGAATACGGTACTCTGTTTCAGCCGATGCTACAACGGCATCAAAGTCCTTGGCTTCAGGCAAGCGTCGTATAGCTTTCCGTATCTAAGGATTCAAGCCTTTGATGGAAAAATCAATCGGCGTTTAGAAGACCGTTGACTAGTCCATCCCTCGAAGGCAAATTTAGTCTTGTTGTAGATCTTCTGAGCAAACTCGGCAACGCTATCCTCCTTGAGTGATGTTTGAAGTTTGTCGCGCAGATCACTTAACAGAGCGTCGCTCTTGAACTTCTTGGCCAAGGCAGTTGTCAGATCCTTCCAGGTCATAGTATCTGCCGCCTCTAGGTTATTGTACTTCATACGTGCGGGACCAAGGTATAGCGGAAATATGACTTTAACAAGGTCGTGCGGGGTCGAAGCGATAGATAAAGTCCGTGTATTCTTCCAAGAATTCTTCAAAGGTACGGTCTCCAGTATCTGTTAACTTGGGCACTCTATTACCCAGAAGCTTACAGGCTTGGTACACAGAAAGTACCTCAAGTGACTGCTCAGGACGAGGAGGGTTGTTTTATTGATCCGTACAAAGATTGCTGCCTTTTTTTCCTTTCTTCCAAACCTCTTCGAAATTCTGCTAAGTTGACTGCTGGTTCTGTTCTTCCATTCTTCTTGGTCTTTCTTGTAGACGCCTTTCACGTTCAGTAATTTCTTTCGGTGAGTCCAGCTTATGAGGGGATGGCGTGAAGGCGAGGTTGGGATTCTTAGTGGAGCGTAGCTTTTGCGCAGAGAGAAGCGAGGATAGGATTGATACCGAAGGAGATACAAAAGAGAATTCGGAAAGGTGTTTTGGCCTTTTAATGAAGGAAGGGATGGATGAGAGGATGGATTAATATGAGTGTATAAGATAACACTGCACTGAAATCACAGTGTTATTGGAGTACTCAGTTGGTCACCGTTAGTGTAGGTGTAGGGCCCTCGATATACAACGATGGGTTGCAGTAACAAGTCTAGCACGGGTATGGTTTGAGGCTAAGGAGGCGTGGCTTGCGGTCTCTGAAACACTAATATTAGATTCGACAAATTTATTTCTGTGTACTATTGAGTCACGTCAGCACGCTGCGCCTCGCCCCCAGTACAAAACCATTGGTGGGACAAGCAGGAGCAAGTGTTACAGGTTGCTTTGTCTTCGCTCGGGGGTGTGGTGTAGGCAGATTTTCAGCAAATTTATATCGCTACGCTATCGCCAACTGTTCGTGATTCGAGGATTTCGCACAGTACAAAGGACATTGGGGGGGGGGGGAGATCATCGAAAGCGCTGCAGCAACTGTTTCGTCCTCACTTGGGAGCACGGTGCAATTAACTTTCCAGCGCATTTGTTGCCTGAGAGACAAAAGCGGCTGCTTGCACTTATCACAAAGGCGCCCTAAGTTGGTCGGCAGCTGTTCGTGAGGATGCATGGTCTAATCGCATTTACAAAGATTCATAAACTGCAACTTTACCGTTATCACTCAATGGATGGCAGAGGGATCCACACTTGTTCGATGGCTACGTGCACATCCCTGTCATTTTCGTAGAATTTCAGCATAGGTAGGCGCCAGACTGAGCGACTATTTTGTTCAGCTGCAAAAGACGCGCAGAATTGATGTTTGCTGCTGCTAAGGCCTGCTTCAGCTGCAGGTCACGCGCAGAATTAACGTTAATTCTGAGCGCCTTTTGCAACTGAACAAAATATTTGCTTAGTCTGGCACCTACCATAGGCATATAGAGGTACTTGAATTTAGCTTGAAGGACATTTTTATAATGATACGCATGACTGTGAACAGGAGGCGCGGAAAGTGGCAAGTTTTGGCGAAAACCTTGCCAGAGCTGTGCAATTTCGGCATTCTCTCCAGTTTTTTCCCCGTGGCACCATCGACAAAATCCTACACGAAGGTGAGAGTATCAAGGTATCTCTGGATTTGTTGGGGAGCAACGAGATAAAGCGATTTTTCAAACGCGAGTTCCAAGAGGGAAGAGAAGCGCGCGAATCTCTTTAGTCTGTCGCCTGGATTTCGCGCAAAAGCAACTAGTGCTAGGTCCTTCTGCTGCTCTTTTACTAGCTCTGGTCAATTCAGAGATGTAGTTCTGAGTGTGAACCGCTCGGTTCGGTGGCTGCACGTGTAAGCCATGGCACGAGGAATAGTTTTGGCCATATCTAAAAGCCTGAAAATTTAGGATCGGATAACGCGAACTACATATTGCAGTAAACGAAAAGCGAGACAAAATTTACTCTACACACAGAATGCTACAAATTCAAGACGCTCAAACGAAATGTGTTCCTAGTGATACCCGCGAATTTGAGCGTTTACCTGACCAGGTTTTCTCTCTCGCTCCGATACAATACCCTTTGGAGCTTTGCTCCTAGTCACCATACATATTGCTCGGCAGTCTCCGCGGTAAAAGATGAGCGAGTGTGACTTCTATCTGCCGTTCCCTCCTACAAATTACAATTAGCAAAGCGCACTATCGACTAATAGCAAAGTCGTGTTATCCGATGATCCGAGAAAAATAACGAAGTAGCAGAGCGTCAGTTGCAGTTCGACCATGGTGGCACATTTTTGCTTATCCGGGATTGCAAAAATATCTCGCCGGAACCTCCATATAACGCTCGAGTTCGCATACACATTACAACTTCATTTACATGGGCTGCCGTCGTGATTCCCAAAAGTAAACATGATGATTCTCAAACCTTCGATTAGATTTTGAATCGATTTCTTTTCTTCTTCCAACAACACCTAGAATTAAAGTAGCCACACCTTTATCTTTGAGCAGCACTAAAAGCCACACGCACAAATACACTGCGATCACGATTACATATGAGGCACCAAATATGTATGAAGTATAGGCATATAAGATATGTGAGGTACAAATACGTGAGAGATAATTGAGATAATTATTACCCGATGACTCATTTCTACACTACTAGCCGCCAGGCTCTTTCGGCGGCGTAAGATGGTGTGCTATTCTTGGGGCGGGGGAGCACTCGCCCTGCAGCCGGATCTCTCTGCTGCAAAGCTAACAATAAGACTCCGCCTCCAGCCTCGGACTGCAAACTTGCACGTCGGTGCATGGAATTTTTTAGCGAGCATCACATTTTCCAACATCTCGCCAGCCACACCCACTTACTCAAATTTGATTTCCCCAAGTAAAAGCTCATCTCCAACAGGAGATCCGTTACTCACGCGTGGAATTTCTCAAATAGAAGCTCACTTCCACCAGAGAAACCCAGTCTAGAAGCTTTCCCTTCTACACGGAAAAGCATGATTTTCCTGAGTAAACGCTCGTCTTCACAGCGAGAGTCAGTTATTCAAGCATTTATCTTCCTATGTGAAACCCAACTCCGGCGAGACCCAGTCACTCAAGTTGTCCCCCAATAAACGCTTTTTTCCATCATCGAGAACCAATTACTCAAGCGACGAGTTACCTCCAGTGGAAGCTCATCTTCGCCAACGAGACCAAGTTACTCATGCATAGAATTCTCAAGTAAACGCTCGTCTCCACCAGCGAAACCCAGTACTCAAAGACGATGTCCTGATTTTGCAGATTCTCGCCTTGGATGATACAGCTGTGGTGAGGTTCTTGGTCACCTCGCCAACTCCAGGCCCACTCCTGCTGCTTGATGTTCTTCCTGCACTGAGAAAAGGTCGGAGGACCTTAGGTCGCGAGGGGAGATACCGACATTTGCAATGAACCGCGCGCCTTCACCGTTTGCGTGCTATCTGTCCGTGTGGGTGGAGCCTATTGGCGTCCCAACTCACAAGGAACCGATACTCGGTGTCCGTGGCCTTTTAAGATGAGATGTATATCATTAGACTCGCCTTGAGACGCTGATTCCAAATCTGACTTCCGTTTCTGCTAATCGCTTCTCCGAAAAAAGTTATAAAGGATTTTCGCGGCAAAGGAGATGTGGTTGGAATGACAAAACCGCCGTTAAGATGTGGTGTAGTGGCTAGTGCAATAGCCTCGCAAGTTATGCAGGTTTAGGTTGGAGTACTTTCGTGTTTTTCAGGTTTGCATTGCCTCAATTAAACTTCTTTTTGGAAGTTGGGCATCTTCGACCGTATTTCTCTTAGGTGACCATTGACGCGAAAATCCTTCATAACTTCTTCTAGAGGAACGATTAGCAGAAATGGAAGTCAGATTCAGAATCAGCGTTCAAAGACGAATGTGATGGTATACGTTTCATCTCGAAAGGCCACGGATATCAAGTAGTTTCCTTGTCAGACATTCGCGGTCAACTCGCGCCGGTAATCCACCCGTTTTGAGGGATTCGCAGGAAAGCGCGTAGACGTGCGCGCGGCAATTTTTTGACGGGTTTTCGGGATTGTCGCGAAAGGAATCACAAAATGATGACTGACTCAGCGAGTAGTTTCGCAATAGTAACTCTAAGCAACTTTACTCTAATTAAGCGTCAGCTATACACCTCATGTTCTTCCACGCCATTCTTATTATCATTTATTTCTTTATCACCTCGTATAACACTCTAACATTTGTTGGTTTTGTCGTATTCAGCTTATTGAATTCAAACCTACCTTCACTTTTACTTCAACTTTTGCAGCGTGGGCATTATTGCTGGAGTCCTCGCTACTTTTTCGCATCAGTATCCAACCACAGATAGTGGTGCCTTGAGGATTTGCGATCCAGCTTGTTGTTGCTTCAGCTATTGTCTTACCAGTATCCTGAACATAACAATATGCATCTATACAGACGCCGTTTTTAGAGTATTGCTGCAAGTTGTGTCCATGCTTTGCTTTTGCAGATATTGTTGCAGTATGGTTCATCCTTTTCTTACAGAATTCTGGAAAAAAACTTTGAAGCTCTGGTAACTGACATGTTGAACATGGAGCAAGCTTTGCACGATATTCCTGTATAGCCTTTCTAGTGCTTGTAGATTTAATACGGCAGTTGCTTCTAAGGTATGCGATAGTGCTTCGAGAATTTTTTGTCCTCCATTGCACCGTACTCTTTCCCCACCATTTAATCCGTTTTCGCACCGTTGCCGTTGAGTTAGAATCTCGCGTTTGGCAATCGCTTCTGTATTGTAGCACTCAGAATCTTTAAATATAACTTTGTCCTAGTGATCATCTCAAAATTTCATTGTTTACAGGTAACTACACCTCCGGGGGGAAGGGGGGATGATGCGCTGACACGGCTTCCCCGCTTATATTCTCTGACATCATTACTGATTGATGAATATCTCTTTGCGGCTGATTCAGCATGGGAACAAGATTTGGGCAAACCATATCGTTCAGCAAGGTAAGATTTCCTCGACACTAAGCTTATGTAAATTCCAATAAGAAGCTGCCCTAAGGCGCTGCTTCGGAATGGTCCATGGGATTTCGAGTTTTAGCTTTCAACAGCACACCTGTTTACTTTCACTGGGTGAAAATTTGCTGGTAGGCAGGTTGGTTTCAGTGCATCCACATAATACTGCTTTTTTTATAGCATATTTTAGGAATGAGGTTATTTTCGCTGCTAGAAAGTCTCGGAATTACCCCTAGAATCGTTATATATGGAGCACCGCTAAAATATTTTTGCGTATTACTCCTGTTTTTAAAAGTTTGTGATAAATGTATGTTGCTTAAAACTGTGTGCACTTATTCAATAAGTGATGTAGGCGAAGTAGAGATGCACGTGAGAAATAACGCTATCCAGCTACATCCGGACAATGTAGTGTGACGCGCTAAAACTGCCGCCTGTCTCTTGCAAAAAGCTTGTCACGCTAAAGCGTTGTCTTGGGCAGCATTGTCCCGGCACATAATGTTGTCTCGGGATTTTGTCGCAAAGCCGATTACTTGTGTCGCGCCATCATTCCGCGCTTACAAAAACTTTGGGCTGCGCAGTCAACAGCGAACGTCTGAGAATGTCCTCTACCCCCGAAATAGTCCTCGAACGGGCGCACGCAATCCAAGCAAGGAGCGCTCGCATGGCTTCGCTTACTCATTCATCGCCCTACCCCTAAAACCGCTCCCGTATTGTGAAACCATTTCGCCCCGTGTGATATAGCTGTGGTGAGGTCTTGGTGATCGCCAACTTCCAGCAAGGCTCTCATGCCATGGCCTCCCGGCTTTCCATTGAAACTCGTTGGGTAAACACCCCAAAACGGTCTTTTCACTGGTGCAAAGTTTATAGAGTTCTACGCGTCGAGAAAGCCTAAAACATGAAGAAAGATGGAAATGCAAAATCTGCTGGGACATTCTGACTTTAAGCGCTTTCCTTTCTACGAGACAGGGAGTATTTTTCCAAATAAATACTCATCTCCCCGGCAAAACCCAGTCACTCGAGCACTTTCATTTTGAAGGCGAAAGCAAGATTAATTTATGGCAAAAGCTTGCCTGCACCAGCGATACCCAATCACACAAATGTCAACCATTTCACAAATCAAAGTGGGTTTCAAAATGAACGCCATCAATTAACTTTTTGGCGAGTTATTCAAATGCTCTTTCTTCTGAGACGTCGCCTCTGACAGCAAAACTCAGGCCCGTAGTAAAGCTCGGTTAGAAGAGATGAACTCCCCTGAGGCCCTTATGTGAGGTTTCGTCAGGTGAAATGACGACCGCCCACTTCCCCATGCTACAAGAATGCAACGTCACCTGACATGTGAGCCTTAGGTCAGGTTCGGCAGGGAGATGATCTCCCTGCCAACATCGGAGATGATCCGAGCGATGATCCCAAAATAGCGTGTTAATGAGGAGATTAAGAGAGATTTTCCGTAAGTTACTTTTGAGTAACTTTCTCATACACGTCAATTCAACATGTCGAACATACTGAGTGAGGAGCCACAGTGCAGGCTGACGATTTTCGACAAGATCTAACAATGCGGCCGCATCCCCTCCGTGGGAGACGGTCAAGAGGCGCAATTTCTTTGGCTGTCACCAACTTAAAACTCTAGTTTAGTGCTATGCGAGTCTTCAAAAATTACCAGATAAACTGCATTAGCTTACTATCTGTTTGAAGTCACCACTTCCTGAGTTTCATGGTTTTTGCTCTGAATCGGACTGAAATATTTACGAATTTGTTCTGAAATGCATTTTCATGAGTTTTTGACCTTCAAAATTGCTGTTTTGAATTTCTATTAGAGCATCAAGATTGAACAGCTCATGCAACTACTTAATATATCTTCTTCTAAATTTCATAAACTTTTAGAAAGTTGCAAAACACTTATTATGTGTTATTTGGTGTCCAGCTGGCAATAAAAATCGCGCCTCTTGACATACACCCTAACGTTAGTACCAATCACGAAGATATGAATGTTTGGCGAACGGATTTTGACTTGTATACTTGGAAAGCTGCGTCTCAATCATATCAATGTGGATGATTGGAATCATCAATCAATGGCTCAAGTGGGCGGAGCTGACTCTCGAAGCCTCAACTGAAGCTTTCCTCAGTTGAGATCGAATGAGGCAGCTTTACTACGGGACTCAGTTTCACGCTTTTTGGTCTACGACAAAAGTTAGATTTTCTCGAAAGCTTGCAGAAGTAAGATTTCCATCGGATTCGCAGTGATTCTCAAAACAGTGCTCCGAAAAGCGTCAAATTCTGGTTTGACGTGAGACCCAGTTACTCTGGCAATATAACTTTCGTAGTAGAGGAAAACAAAATAAAAACGTAAACGCATTCAAAGGAAGAGTTTTCGTCTGAGAACACACTGGAAATGTTGAAACATCTGCATCACCTGCAAAAGACTTAAGTGAATATAACGCACGTAAGACGATGCGGCAACATCCTCGCACGAGGCGAATTTTCATGGTAATGGTCCATAGTATATAGACTCGACCAGAAGAAAAATTTGCCTTTCGTAATGGACGTTGCTAGGACGCATATGAAATTATGTGAATGCGAAAACATCGTCCTGAAACTGTTGCTGTGGTACACCTGATGGTATGCTTACAGTCTGATTTGTGGAATTTGTCCTTAGGCAGAATCTATGCAAAAAAAATTCGAGACGGTTCCGTACATGAAAACATGTCTCGTTTTGAAATGCATGAGGGGCATGTCCGCATCTCGTCTGGCATCTCCTCGTCTACCATCTGCTATCGTGTATGGAAAGTTCAGGAATTCATGCTATCATACGTAGTGATAAGCTTACCCTAAAATTCGTGCAATAAGTCCGGACTTATCTGCAGTTTTAACACGAAAAATCTATGAAAAATCGCCCTCTGCGCCGCCAAAAGTCTTGCGGATAAGTCCTCCTAAATCCTCTATCAGATAAGTCCGCAGCAGATAAGTTCGCCTATCCGGAGCATGAGAAAGCGGACTTATCTGCAGGACTCTTGGCGGCGCGAGGGCGACTTTCGTTGTCAAGGAAGCGGACTTATCTGCTAGGTCTGCTGCGGACTTATCTGATAGGTGGACTTATCTGATAGGCGGACTTATTGTACGGATTTTAGGGTAATAAGAGAGTGTGAAAAATAATGCTACAACGTGGAGGTTCAACAAGATTCTCCTTATATTCGGGGAAAATCCGCAACTCGCCTTTGTAGGAACCTGGAAACTGGTAATACACTTTCATTTCTGCGCTGGTGTTAGGAGTAAATATAAATATGAACTATATGTAGACCCGTGTATATCAAGAGTAGGCCTAGCAAACCTACTCCGTAGGGGGAAAATTCCTTTCCGTCAGCCAAAAGAATGGAAAAAACCTTGTACTTCAGATCCCGCCTACGGCGCCGATAATAGCAAGAACAATGTCAGGGTCCTCAGGGCGCTTTTGGATAAGACAAAAATGGCGTCCGCCCGGAGGACTCCAATGGAGACTGCCTCCTGCTTCGCACCTACAACACCAGGACAGTCTCCGCAAACGCCGACTTCCCTCCTCTACGCTACAGAGCACATCAAATACCACGTCATCGCTCTGCAGGAAACGAAATCCAGGAAGAACGACATGCGACAGATGAGTGGTGCAACCGTATGAGAAGGTTCCATCACGAAACTCTGAAGGCGCTGGCTTTGCTGTCCACCCATTTATCGTCCATCTTGTCGATTCGCATGAGATCCTATCACCTCGACTAGCCATCCTAGGACTACGACCTCCACGTCAGAAGACCATCAGCATCACCAACTGCTAATCTCCAATATCAGCACCCGATGAATCAGTACTAAGTGCTTTCCACGAAGATGTGGAGGAGGACGTCCGCAACGAGTCCTTTTATAAGTTTGTTGTGAGTGACTTCAACGCAAAAATTGGGATGCCACTAGAAAAGGAATATAGGATTGGGAAGTTTGGATATGGGCTCGGAACGAGAGCGGCAACCGTCTCGTTGGGCTTCTCTCTGCCGCACGACTTTTCCATGGAAATTCCATCTTCATGAAGAAAGAACATCGCTGGTGGACATGGGAATCGCCCAACGGAACGACTCACGCGGAGATCGACCACATTCTCACCAACCGAAGGTGGAGCTTGCTTGATATCACAGTAGTTCCATCCTTCTGCAGTGGCTCCGCTTACAGCCTCCTTCGAGCAAAGAGTATTAACGATTTAGTCAAAAGCTGGAAAAGAAGGTCTGCCACAGTGCCGCAAGAAGGAGGAAACTCGATGACGATAACAGCTTGGAAGAGCTCAAATCAAGTTGTGAGTGGCCTATCGAGAAGGACCCAATGTACGACAACGACCGCATTCAAAAGGATTGCGAGCCTGCGGGAATATGCGCCTCAGTGATTTTCGAGAAGAACTTGGAAGGCTTTTCGAGAAAATCAAGGAATTACCCTAAAGCAGATCATGGGGGCAAGATCCGAATGCAACCCATCTCGAGAGACTGATAGCCATCGCCAGTTGCAGAACAACTTTGCAGGAGGAAAGTACAGGCAAGCCAAGATACTGAAAGTAGCTGAAGGAAGGCGAAGTCTTAAGAAGTGTCAAAGAGATGCGAATATCATGTGCCGCGCTGCACTATTAAATGGAGACGGGACCTCGACTTCTTCCCGATATAATATGGGATCGCGAAGAACTTCTACACCAACCTCTTCTGCTCATCAACACCCGTGCCGTGCCCGTTGTTCCCACTGGAGAAGCACCACCACGAATTCTACCTGCTGAAGTGCGCACGGTGACTCAGACCATAAAGAAGGGAAGAGCTAGGAAATTGAAGACGTCCACGGCTCCAGGACGGACTAGATCATCCTCCCCTCGAATTTCTGCGAGCCTAGGACAACGTCTACACAAGATTCTCGCGTCGCACCTAACATTCTACCTTCAGAAGGAAAGGATTCCCAATTAGTGAAGAACGTTCTTCTTTTCGAGGAGGGTGAACGGGAGGATCTTCGGATTTAACGTCCAAAATACCTGCTTAGTGTGCTGTATGAACTTTTCACGAAAAATCTCCGCTCGCATATCTAGGACACTGAAGAAGCCCAACCCCAAGAACAAGCTGGATTTTGCAAAGGATTTAGCTGCATGGGCCACATATAGACGTTCCGAGGGTCATAGAAGTCTCCCGGGAGTACTGATTGCCTCTCGTCCTAACCTTCGTCGACTACGAGAAACCTTTGACAGCGTCGAAACCAACGCCATCCTTTCAGCGCTAGTCGATCAAGAAGTGTACTCAGCGTACGTGAAGACGTTAGCCCACTGCTACAAGGACTGTACAACGACGATGCAGCTGTTCCATCGCTCCCCGACCATCCAATTGGAAAGGGGGTCTGACAAGGCGACACATTCTCGCCGAAGCTGTTCACCGCGGCCTTGCAGTGGGTGATGAAGTCACTGGACTGGGATGAGAGAGGCATACGAGTTAATGAAAGACTCTTGTCGAACTTTCGTTTTGCGAACGATTTCGTTCTTTTTTCGACCAGTATCAATGAAGCAGAGACGTTGCTGGAGGAACTACTATAGAGACATGTATCTCGAGGTTAGATGAACATAGAGAACGACTTGAGGGAAGAACTTGACGGAAGAAGAAGAGCAGCCTGAGCCGCCTTCGGGCACCTGAAGGAATCTAACGACCAACTGACAAACCCACGGTTTCGTGAACAACTTGTTCGACCTAACCGTTCTCGCGGTGCTCTGTTACAGAGCGGAGGTTTGGGCCGACACTGTAGCCACGTCGAAAGCTTTATGGACCACCCACGAAGCCCTTGAGCGCAATCTTCTGAAGATGAGCCGACACCAGTACGGATTTGAGAGGAGTGCCCCCTCTTCGTGATTCAGCTGAATACGTTGTCAAAGCATCGATGGGCAGGTCACATTATGAGGAGAACAGACGACAGATGATGGACACTTAAAACATCAGAGTGGATTCCTCGCGAAGCAAAGGGTCCTCGAGGAAGAACTCCAACAAGGTGGACAGTTGTGTTCAAGAAAGGATGGACCAGCTGAGAAAACAGAAGATACGGTTTTTGCCCCTGGATCTCGTGGACGCAGCCACCGGCGACAACCAAGAAGATCGTGGATGTTTGAAGTGAGGGACAGGGATAAACGGAAACTTCTGTGCTAGGGCCCGCACGTCAAGTGAAGCCGGGCCATCTAAGTATCTAATTGTAAGTAATTAATGACGGCTTCTTGGCTGAAGCAGCAGTCTGCAGAGTTTGACTTTCGGTGGAAATCTGAATCTAATATTGGTAAAACTGCTGCAGATCGCATTTCTATGGGTTTTTAACTCTTAAAATTGTTGTTTCAAGCTCATTTTGAGGGGTGTATCCCATTATTTGTGACAGTCAATTACGCAGCGCCGCGCGCGACAGGCTGGCAGTAATCAGTTGCGAGGAGAGCTCGGGCAGCCGACTCGAAAGGCACACTATTCCATCTTTGGTGAATGTTTTCACACTACTATGTCAAGTGTTATTGTTTAATGGAAGTTTGGCATCAAATCTTGCAAAAATGAAATAGATAGTGAATGGAATTATAGAAATTACCATTTATTTGATGTCAGAATATGTACTTTTTGTTCACAATACTAACGTGACCCCTAAGCATTTCCTCTGAGACATCATCTGGCCCTGCTGCCTCTCGCCCCGGTTACTGTAACGCCGCGTCGCGGCAATTTCTAATTGACACCCACAAGTAAAGGGCGCCCTCCATTTTGAGCCAGTGAAGTATAATCCGTACGAGTATATGGTATTAATTCGTACGACTATAATGGTATATCTGCTTGAAAATTATATATTTTCAGAAGGCACGCGCTCAAAGCTTTATCTTGAATCCGATATTGGTCTGTCAAATGCGCTCGCAACTATCACAAGTAGATTTGTCAGCGTTTTTTACCTTCGAGACATTGGGTAATTAACAGTGATATCTCTGAAAATCACATCGACCTTGGTAAATAAGATACTAATCTTCTCAGTTGTTAGGGCTCCAAAGAGTGAGCTTCTTTGATCATCTCGAATTGTTGACTGTCACAATTTACAGAATACATGTCTTATCACAGGGGCTTTCTTCATACACACTACTTTCGAGTAAGTTTGACACTATTGACTTGAACTGTTGAGTGGATATTGCCTCTGTGAAATTGGAAGTGCTCTTGATAACATTACACAGTCATAAATATTTATTTCTTGACGCCACCAGCTACAATGAAATCGAGATAGAAATTTGATCGCAATTATTCGTTCAAAAAATGGAGAGAGAGAGAGCAACGTCAGAAAACCCAGTGTAGTCGCAAAAGAAAAACTGCTTTCTTTAAGACTGATTAAAGGACAACACAAAGAATTAGGGTATGCCAATGTTACTGTCCGTGCTATGAAAGAAAGCAACACTTGTAGGACAAAGAGTGGGAACAAAATAAGCAAAAATTGCAGAAAAGTGAAGGAAGCACTAGTAATACTTACCCGACTGGAATGTTATCAAGACGACATAAAAAGCAGATTGCGATTAGACTTATCGTTGTTGCACTCATTTACATACAATGCGCTCACAAACATAATATGATCATACGAATACATAACATGCAAGAGTGAAAATATATATGAGTTCAGAGCATTCGCTGATAACAAGAGCTTTATCTACACTTCAGCAATACTTCATTATTTCTTTTTCATCTTCAGATGCGAAAACAATATGCTATTATCCCAATTGAGAATTTGAATCCCGAAATGAAAACTGCCACCGAACTCAGAAGCTGACACGTAAATTCAAAAAGGCTATTTTGCTGCTGTTGCCAGCCAGGGTTTCTTTGGCGATCAGTTCACCTTAGCGTAGGAAGGTGGAGAGAACTTTCTTCGCAAAGCTTTCACTACATATAAAGGCAAACATGATACAAGCGTGATGAGCGTTGTCTTGATGACAAACATCCAAGAAAGCACGAACTGACGATCGAAATATTGGTCCAAAACAATGAGTGACACGGCGTAAAGACTCAGTGACAGAGCCTGAATATAGCTTGCATTAGCGATCAATTAGATTTTTAAATGCGATGAAAAGCAAAACAGATGCCTGCATAATCGATCGGGAAACAATGTACATGAAACTATGTCTTCTACGCGCTCACAAATCCAAAACAATCAAATTGCTAAGCGAAAAGGAAGTTAAAAATGCTTTACCTGTGCTAACAACATAGCCCAATGCCATGTATGGATTGTCATTGCTACCATAATTAGTTCAGTGACTATGAGGGCAGAGAACGAGATAGATACGACATGGATAAAGTCCGCATCGAACACTAACAAAGCTCCATACATTATTACAGCGCCTGAACAAAACACTCAAGAGGCGTAATTAAGACAAAACAACCAACAAACCTTGATACAAGCTGATCATGACCCAAATGCAAAACGTTTTGTACGAAAGTGACCGTCCTTTGCCTAATTCTTTGTAGAGTTCTGGATAAGTGAGAGCGTTGCTGGCGGTAACGTCACGATCAACAACCAAAGAGAATACGGGGAGCATAGTGTACGCAGTTGAATAACTGAAACATTTCCAATTCTGTTCTATAGAAGAGAGGCCATTGGAAGGAAAATTTGAGTGAAAAAAGTCGAGAAAACCGCAAAGACTTACGCGACCATAAGAACACCTTGGTAAAGCGATACAGAGGCGAAGTAAAACACGCATGAAAATATAGCTTGCATGGTAGATATGATGAGACCCCTATGTTATAAAAAGGTGATTCAAGTGTAGCTCTGAAATAAACTTCAAAATACCTGTGCATCACAAACTGAGAAAGCGCGCAAGATCGCTTGTAACAGAATCTTCCATGAACAAGAAGAAGTCGGCAGACGTGCGAGAATTGTGTGATTGAAAAATCAGCAGCGAGCGATGCTTGTTTTCCTAGAAAGGAGGGATAGCTGACGAGGGATAACCAAGAACAACGCATACCTTCATTAGCGTCGATACCAATACCAGCATGAGCGGCTTGGATCATGCTCACGTCGTTTCCTCCATCACCAATGGCAGCTACCCGAAGCGGAGCACGATATTTTCGTAAAAGCTGGACAATCTGCGCTTTTTGTTCGGGTGAACAGCGACAACATACGACAGCGGTGCAACCACAAACCAATTCCGCAACCTATGAGAGGAAGTTATAGAAATTGAAGAAAGGCAACAACAAAGGAAAAACCGCACCTCGGCTTCATAGTATTGTAAGCAGACATTGAGGGCAGAGCCTTGCATTACAAGAGCCACATCACTTTTTCTGGAAAAGGAATTCTGAAAAACCCTTCAAAAGATACTAAATGGTCTATCATACCTCCTCAAAGCATTGAGTTCATTATGTGCTTCCGTTCGGTTCTGGACCGACCCAAAGACATGGACATTATCCGTCCTTGAAAAGAGCCCGCTCGATTTGGCAATGCAGATAGCTGTCTCTAATTTATCTCCGGTCAACATCCAGATCTTGATGCCAGCGTTTCGAAGAAGCTCGAGTGATGTTGTCACTTGGTCCTAAAATCACGACATCAACCATGGGCAAATTACTGCAGAACATCAGCACGAAAAAATGTAAAAAAAAATATGGACAAAAAGATCACCATAAACTTCAAAAAAATCGATAAAGAGAGTGAGAATTCTAGTAGGTAATAACCTGAAGCCTATCCTCAACACCAGTTAGGCAAAGAAGTTGTAGATCTTTCTCAAGCATTCGATTTACACAATTCTGCATATTCTGGGATCGGTCAGTGATGGACATTTTTGCCGTGTGATATGCACGATCAAATGCTTCGAGTTCAGCAGCAGACAGTGAGCGTTTTGCCACAACAAGAGTACGAAGGCCTGCAAGTAAGAGGAAGTCAAAACTCAAAAACTAAAAAACTGCTCAAAAAGTGGACTGATTAGAAACCAAGTAAATCAATTAAGTACCTTCGCGAGCCATATTGCTGCATTCCTCCTCAAGCCAGTCGTTGTACTGTACCATTCCAGCCATGACTGTGTCAGCTCCTTTCATCAGCAAATAAACTTCGTCGGTAGTTTCATCCTAAAACAAAAATCGAGATAAAAACGAAAAGTTAAGAAAAACGCGAATATGCATACCTTCACAACAATGCCCATCCTTTTGGTCTCACTGGTGAATGGAAACACATGAAGAATCTGCAAAAGAGCAAAGTAAACAGGTGTAAACAACAATCATAAGATCATAAAATTAGCAACTACCTGGAAGACCTTAGTCTGCCCGATACTAAGCTGAAGTTGTATAGAATGTAAGTCACGTTGAGCCAATCGTACTCCAACACTTTCCGTCCACTTCACTAGTGCAACCTTGACAGCAATAAATTCATAAAAAAGCAACTTCGCGGGATATAACTCTCACCTCATCAGGGCTCGCAGCTTGGTAGGATACAGAGCCATTTTCAACGATAGGAGTAACATTATGACAAAGTGCAATGGCTTCTACGGCAGACTGCAGCTTAGCGGAGAACGAATGCCTAATATTTGCAGAGGATTAAATTCAAAGAAAAACAGATAGGCTAGAGAGCTCTTAGTCAGGTAAAATTATTACCTTCCCAGTCGACTTGTGTAAGCGCTAGCAACATGATGTGCTACTTCTTCAAAAGCATCAGAACTAAACGCAACTGTGCCCAAGTGTATCTAAAACAAACTCAATAACATGACTACTTTGCAATTCAATCTAACCCACCTTCTTGAAGTGCATTTCGTTCTTCGTCAAAGTTCCAGTCTTATCGGATAACAGAAAAGAGATCCTACCAAGTTCTTCCGGTATGGTTGAGGAACGCACTACAGTGTCGGGTATTTGTTTATCACGTCCAATTTGCCATGCATAGAACAACTAAAATTTAAAAAAATGCACTAACCACTGTTCTTTCCCGGATATACCTAACTGAAACTATGTACATATGCAAAAGATGAACAAAAAGACTGTTACACTGGCATAATAAAAAAACGCAGAACGATACAAATGATAAGTATGGGTTACCTTAGCCATATCAAGGTTGACTCGTAGTGAAATTGGAATGATATATGAAAACAGCAACACAAATCGCATCAAGTATCGATACCAGTTCGCATCAAGCCCTTTCATGACTACCATCACGGATGCGAGGACCATCACGAACACAAACAATAATTTCGTCAAGTTGTTGACCTAAAACGACCTTTTCGAAGAAATACTCAACAGTAAACGAACACAATAACAATGAAAACGAATACAGATTACATACCTCAAGGTCAAGCAAGCCAACTTTGCTCTCTGGTAAGGTTGTGTTCATCACTGATCGAGTTTCTCTTCCAGTATAAACGACTATTCCCACCGCTGTGCCACTAGCAAGCACAGTGTTCGCCCATAGAACATTTTCTACATTCAGGGATCCATCCTGCACTTGGTCTTCAGTGGTCACCTAGACATAACTGCTAGATTTAAGCTTTTCCTATTGAGGAAAAATTATAAAAAGGATTTCAATATTTCGATTCACAAAGTGCTTGACGAACTAAACCGGTTTTGCCAGAATGGTGTGAAGAATGTAACATGAGCAAAGAATGAAAACATAACATCAAAGAGGTGTAGCAGAAATGAATCATTCGTCATGAATTTACCCATTTTCGATGGCCGAACTCGCAGCACGAAAGTATTAAGAGAGACCAACCTTGATTGTGCCAACGAATGCATGTATGTCCTTCTGTGGTTTTTCTGCGTATATTTCGCAATTAATCTCCATTATATCCTGTAAGACAATAAGATAATAGCAAAAACCGAATAGAATACTAAAATCAAACACAACAATAAAACAAAACGAATTTTCATTTTTGGAGACAAAAAAACAGTTCAAGAAAAATAAACAAGAAAAGAAAACCACGTACAGCTTCGTTGTTCGTGTGTTGTGTGAACGGAACAGCAATACGTAATTTCCAGTCAGTTTCTCCATCCAGCTGGTCGGTTCGTATAAAGCAACCTCCAGACTTCTCCGTTGTTCGCAATAACACAACATCAGCAGGAACTCGTCGATCCTTTTCTATTATAATCACATCGCCCACTTCGATATCACTAAAAATCGCGAATTTCTTCAAAACAAAGCAAGGAAGAAAATTTCGTTGATAGTGACATAAAAAGTCAGAGAGTCGTTATACAAAAATCTATTCAGAATCATGCAAATCCTTAAGAAACAAAATCTAAATAACAGGTCAAGTGATGAGTACATGAAAGCCTTCAAGTATACTCAAGAAAGTATGTCTTTTTACGACACTTGCAGTAATTACCATTAATACAGTCACGACTTTATTAATGGTAGTTACTGCAAGTATCGTAAATGAAGACGGGAACAAAAAGCTTCCGAAACAAGGACTTTTCAGCAAGCAGATCACCCACCTACTATTGACTTCTACCCTTGTCCCATCGCGAGTTAGTCGTTCATACTTCTCTCCATTCAACTCCTTGTCTCGTAAAAAGCGTACAAAGTCATCAAGAGCTTCGCGAATTAATGTAATTGTAAGTACAAACCCCTGAAAAAAAACAAATAATCAAAACCTCAACTTCCGAACTTATGCAACTCACAAGCGGACCCCAATAGGTGATAGGTGCACCAATTTGAATGGCTGGTATAAACTGACTGCATGCCATAAGCAAGAAATAAAGGTTGAGGAAGAATTTGAATTGTTGGAAAAGCACCTACAAAAAAGACTCCAGACAATCAATAAATTTTCTTTTTTCAAAAACCTACCAATGGAACAAAGCTGAAAATATTATATTTCTGGTTACAGACTTTGTTCGGTGCAAAAGAGGCACCGTCACCTCCCACAGGGCCGTAGCCAATTCTCACGGTGCGTGAATGTAGTACACGACGTCGACCAAACAGCGCGCGGCAGCATCTGAATCAAATAAGATAATCATATAACTTGGACGAAAACCAATGGAAGATACCCCTGCAGTTTCGAAATTCTAAAATCTTTTCACTCTCTCAGACATGTTAGTTCTAAACCGGAAATGTCGCCATTTTTTTTTATCATTTTTAAGCTCACACTTCCAACACCGATAGTTCTATGCCAACTTTTCTAAGCACTATCGATCGCTCTATAACTTCTGTTTATAGCTACCTACGCTTTTCCAAAAAATAATTATTTCTGAAAGCTGATCAAAGGTCTGACCCAAGATGCCCGACATCTACATTCGATATGATCATCTGACAATATTTTCAATCAAAACCACACATCGTATCTTCCCAAACTTCTGGAACTAAAACTCTCGTGTTTCGAAGCGCAAATGAAGGAAGAAATGACTCTACAAAGAACAAGCGACATATAAAATCAGCCTTGGGAAAATGAGACGAACAAAACCACCAGACCTAGCCCATTTCTATATGTCTGTTCTGAATCTGCAGGGTTCCGGGAAGAATAACCAAACCTAACCTGCACTTATTTGCTTCTTATCGATAAAAATTGATTTTTTTCGTAATTTATTCAAATAACATTCTTTGATACAGCTCAAAAAGTGTAAAATGCATTGATAGTAACTAAAAAAGGAAGTGAGCTCGGAACACATCCCAATGCTCAAAGAAAATTACCCTATCTCTACAAAGCATGCAGAAACTACTCTAATAATAAAGTTCTAGAAACACGTATTTATGAAGTTTAGAGAATTGTTTGACTAGAATTGTTACTGCAAAACAAATCAATTCTTTTGTGAAAAACATCTATGAATCTTTTGCCTTTCGATATGCGTCAGCAGTGCGTCATTACAAAATAATAGAAACACAACAAACTTGCTTGGCATTCAAACAAATTCAGTTTACCAATTATTGATCGCGGAGCATGACTTCGCAATGAATAAGTCTTGGAATGTACAATATAACATGCTTTCGAATGTCGAGAAACTGGAATCGAGCTGGCTGACAAATAGAGAAAGACAACGTCGATTCATGGAACTTCACTTCGCATGCGAAGCGGAAAAGCTTTAAAAACGTTCCGCAATCCAACCTCTACGAAACTAGTAACTGTAGCTATGGATTGTTTTTACTTGTAGTTCATGGTAGATGATGTAATCACGACGCAATGCTACGAATGAGAAAAAATCTAAGCAGCGTCATTTTCTACTTATGGGTCATATAACGAAGGTACTTGGCCTTATTTGGTGTCGACATTGAGAACGGCTACCAAACGTGTAAGGGAAGGAACGAAACAACTTAGGTTATAACTTTGATATTAGTTGATTAACAGCTAAAAACATCTATTACAAAAAAAATTTTCTCTAACCATCTCTATTTTCGCTACCATCAATTATTCAACAAACAAAATTATCACCAACTCACTTCCACTTTCTTCGTTTAATCGATTGTACAGTTATAGTAGATTGTAGACTCGAAGTTCTATGTTGTAAGACATCCAAAGAGACATCAGTTCCCATATCATGCTAGTGACACAGCTGGCGCATTGTCACAATATCAAACAGATATACGAGTGATTCACAACGCAATGCTCGTTCCAGAACACTAACACAACGATTCCTTATGTGATTGCCTTAGAAAAAGCAAATCTGCAAATATAAGGAAGGCACGACATTTGTACAAAACGCGACAATTTTCGGTTTGTTGATGTCGTCAGAGAACAGATGATGCTGCGGTTGACGCAAGCGGATTCAAAACATTTCGTACTCTCGGCGAAAAATAATTCGATTTTCTAGCTTTCAAATCGCGCAAACAATATTTTCACGATAACAACCGGATGACAAAAAAGTGAGACATGAATTCCCGAAAAGGCTCGCAAATCTCAAAACCACAGAGCGAGGTAATAAAATGAGTCACTAAACAAGAGAGTGAGGTCATTGCTCGCCAAGAGCGTCGATGCAGTATCATGAAATGAAGAACACATACCCACGACAGCAGCCGCAGAAAGCAAACCAGTGTAACACTCGAACGAGAGAAATGCAATTACTACTTGATTTGAAGATTTTCATCAGAAAATAAAGAGAATCACGAGATTTATGACGACTTTCCCAAGAAAAATTATTAGGATAGCTAATAAATAATTTCGGGTGCTTTGGCGGTTCGCACAAATTTTGCAGACAAAGTTCTGTCCAATTTTTGATGTCTTTGAGAAAAGCACTTCAATAAATCAGAATAAGAAAGACCGAATAATTTTTTCAATGACGGAAAAAATACACCTCGATTTTCTGTGGGCGTAACCACGGTATGATTTCGTACTTCTATTTACAAAGATTCAATTCGGCATAAAACAATTTTTATTATTGTTCGCTAAGGTAGAGAAGACATGTTTGTGTTCAACCACCAGATTACTCAACTTTACATTCACGAAAGAACGAAAAGAAAACTTGGAAAATCAAAGAACCAAGCTTCTTTTTTTTTTGGGAAACTAGGCAATTCGAAACAGATCTTTCTTTATTGTCAATAACGAATTCTGTATAATTCTAGTGACGATGGAAATTTAGTACTGGCTCCCCACAAAAAAATTAGGGAAGTAACTAAACAACAAAAGGACATTTTTAGAGCTTCCCACGTGAAAACGGGATGACTTTGCAGCCAACTAAAAAATTTCGCAATAAAAAACTAACCCGATGTAAAGTAGATATTCAAAGAAAGAAAGGATAATTTCACAAAGTCAAAAGCATAGTATAGATTCTAGGCAGATTGCATGGGATAGCAGTGAGATGGCTTTACCAAAACAAATGTGAAATCGAACCATGATGTTTGTGGGCTGCAGTTGGGTAAGCAAAAGCCGACTTAGACAGATAGATTGTGACAAAGCCGTTGGATATTTTTAGCTAAACTCATACTTCATATAAATTTTTTTATCCAAAAATGCAAAAATTCGCATCAAGAGTAAATATACAACTTTCACCGAAAGAAATAAAGAAACTTCAATGCTCTTAACAACCAAAAAATCTCAGAAATTGGCGAGTCTGTAACAAAATTTGCGTGACACTGAAGCCAAACTTACAAAGCAGATTATCGGAAGGATCGGAAAGAGTTTTACAGCATGGTAGCCACCAACATTTAGTGACGAATTCATGCGGCACTGTTTGGGAAGTGACTGATTATATGAATAATTTTCGCTAAGATATACAGCGACGAGCGGAAAATGTACAATGAAATCATGCGAAAAATAAAAACCGAGACGAACAACTGTTGCTGTTTGTTAGCGAGAAGAAAAAAAATTAGTTTCAGCTCGAGTGAAGATTGATTTCTAAGCGAGATATTCGATACAATGAGCCAGATTACTATAAAACTCACAGAGAACGCCCAAACAATCATATGCAGTGAAATTTTATTGCAATTTTGTATTTTTATGAAAGTTTCGAAACCAAACCAGCTCGAAATCATCCACTCTTTTTCAGTGGATATACTACGCCGAGGTACAAGTTTTATTACTGCAATTAACGATGATTGACATCTGGAGCGTTAATCATAGGTATACTATGGATAGTGTACGGCTGTTCGTACTCAAGCGTAACCAACAGCAATGGCGGTTTAATTGCCGACTCCTCAATCAATAAAAGTCGAAAGAAAAGAGAAAATACGAAAACCTTTGTAAATTGTGCCATAAAAAGGCTAATAAGAGCTACTTGCCAATCAACTCTAGCACAAACTCCAAACTCATTATACAATCACAAGTTCTCTGCACAAACTTCATCGAACCATACGACTCCTCCCCTCTCAGATTTGAACAGATGTGCAATGTGGGGACGAGTAATATTTGCGCACGATTCATGCGGAAATGCCGATCGAATTGTATTTTCATCGCATTGAATCGACACACACAGAGAGAGCGAGATTTGTTCATCGATTCAGAGCAAGACCGGCGAACGAAAATTGACGTGTGGTTGGAACCGGTGATGCTTGGAGACTGGTTTTAATCCTCTATTAGGTAGCTAGTCATACCATAAAAGTCTCCTTTGTTGTTTATACTATGCTGTAAAGATGCAGTGACGATAAAATGGTCGCAGACAAAGCGTGGCTGGTTTTTCTATAAACTCCGACAATACTATCTCTGTGATTCTCGTGATTTCTGCAATTGCGGAAATTTTTGTGGTTCATGATCACCCGTGGAGCGCAATAATTTCCATTGATATAACAACAATGAACAATGCAGAATAATAAGTTAAACCCAAAAGGCACCGTCTACCCAATGTGAGATGGCTTGATTGATGCCATCAAGATAGCAGGCCCCTAACCGAATAGCTGCCCAATTCTCGCTGCAAAAGGTATATTCCGAAGCGAGAAAATTGCTCCAGAAAGTGGACACTGTTGGGGTCGCCACGCCCATAACGAGGGCTTGCAGATAATGAGCCCGGGATTAGACTCATTCACTACCTAGCAATGTCAAAATCTCTTTTTTACAAGAAATCGATTCTTGACATTTTTAGGTACTATGCAGCTTGATTCCGAGCTCACCAACTTACACCAACCGCGTTTGTTGGGTGTGGCGACCCCAGCAGCATCCACCTTTTAGAAGGATTTTTTGACTTCAGAATACAAGTTTTGCGGCGGGATTTGGGCAGTACTCAGTCCAGGGCCGCTACCTCATCGCATCAAAACCTAAACAATCTCAGGTTTGGGTGGACAAAGCCTTCATCATTTTCTCAATCTAAACTGCTTTTGCCTTTCAGCGCCTCGCTTGTCGGGCTACGAAGTCGGGAGGATGTGCAAAATGTTGGCAGTCTTAAAAATCATTAAAATTCTAAAAAAAGGGGCTTCCGCGCTTCTGGACGATAAACCACAGAGAAATGACCAGGATCACTCGAAAAGTAGGGCCAATTCCTATGCCATGGCAAGAATATCACGCGAAAAGCTTGATAAACTCATACAAACATCCAAGACAAAGCCTGCTAACATACCAAATCAAATTTCACCCCTCCCCCCCCCCCCCCCCCCACAACTCCCCCACGAAAAACGCGCAGTTTTTCCAAATTCCAGAACATCTAACAAGCCAGATGGATGGACACGTGTATAAAGCACCAAAACTGATGAAAACGTGAGCGCAACATTCGTTAGATCGCCGATTACACTCTGCACTTTCACTACTGCGAGAATAAGGGAGCTAAGCGAGAAAAATTGAAAATGCAGCGAAAATTCAACGCATGATCACAAAGAAGTACGCTTTTTTTGCAATCATAAGGAACATGCGACATCTGAACTACCACATGCACACTCAAAAAAAGTTTCTGGCAAGTTTCTCGCAGTAAAACTTGAATCGACGCCGCAAACCCGAGTCACACACCGAAACTATCAATGTAAAAGTACAAGGACGGGAAAACCTCTACTCTGCGGAAATAGGATACGTATAGCTGTGTACATAGGAAAAGCAGTTACACATATGAAATACGAGAGCCATTACTTCTATACCTTTTCTTCGAGAGACCTGCATATAAAACGCGAAGAAATGGCTATCTTGCACTGCAGAACGGAAAAAGAAGTGAATGCGGTACACAGCAATTATTTCGCCTGAGAAATGCTGAACTTGACAAATATAGAAGTTCCCAAAACTGGTTTGAGATACTTTCGAAACGGTAACGAAAAAAAATCGCAAATAAGTTCTACAAGTGGATTTATGGACGGATCAAGTTACTTCGCAGTTACTTTATGCTGAACTCGCACGCATAAATTTGAAGTTATGGTAAAACTTCACTTATTTCTGCATAATCTTGTTTTCATAAAACTGGCCTCGCTGTCAAACCTATGAATCATCGTAAAAAAATTTTTATTCATTTTATATTTGCATGCCCTTTAGGTGTACCAGTACAGTCTGAAAATTACAATTCAACGTGCCAAAAACCAAACAGGATTCGAGAATGAAAAGTAAACAAAAAAGTTCAAACCACTACCTCCTTCAATGAGCCGAATAAAAGAGCTCTGAGTTCCAGAAGGAAGATTGGGGACAAAAGAAAAACAGAGGCAATCTGCTCAGGCTGAAACAAAAAAGCCCTGCAGGACTCGCTGCAATTCAGAATCTTATTTGCATTTCTTTGGCTTTTTCTGTAAAGAACTCTACAGAAGAATTTGCTATAGTTGAAAAAGTTTCCCTATATTTTCATGGTCTTCTATGTTTCTTCAAAAGTGTAGATTTTCTTGAAAAACAGATAAAAACGAGCTCTCGTGATACACATCTAAGAGAATAGCGTAGGCAGAGAAGACCCCCCCCCCCCCCCCAGACTAGCTTCACTTGGTTAACACGAGCTATACAGTAGCAAGTTGCCATGATTACTCAGTTTGAAATTGTGGCAATGTTCACACTTGCAGCGGCACTTAGCAACCGTGTGTCTCTTAGCATTCAATATGTTGCTAGCTAAAACTACGGCTTCTAGTGTGTCTGCATATTAGCAAATACTGCAATTTCATTTAGCAAAACTACGCCTCTGTCAATTTCCAGTAGGTCCTGCTACCCTCGAAGAAAAAACAACGCCAGAGGCAAAGAAGATACAATGCACTTTTGGAAAGTGCAAAAGTGTTGCTATGACAGGCCGGTCACGATTTTGTTGGTATAACAAAGAAATTCAATCGATGGGATGGGAAGCATTTTTCTGATTTGAACACATTTCGCAATATCAGCTGTACTAGCACCGAAAATTTGTTCAACCAACGATTGTGGAAATATGGCTGCATAATCATATGACAACCAACACCATCTCAGATAAACCTTCAGAGTTAGAAAGCGAAAAGATCAATGCGCGAATAATCCAATCTTATTTTGCCAAAACTACGTTTTTCTAGAGCTGAACATTACGCACTGCATATTTTTTGTACAAACACAATTACTGCTACAAACTACCTGATTACAGCGCGTTCTGCGAGCACGATGCGCTTAACCAAAAAACAGTGGTTGCTATATGATGGAGGGAAAATGAAATGCTAATTTTGTAGCCGAAAAAGGATTTGTAAAACATCAAGTTCTGGGGATAAACTAGAGCTACGGAATTGTGAAAAAAATGCGATACATTCATAATTTTGTGACACCTTAGAGGATTATGAAGATGAAGCAGCTGCAAGGAGACAGGAAGTGCTAACACAAAAACGAAAAAAAAGAGAGTGACATCGAGATTTCTAGAACTGTACAGATTCAAAAAGCTCAGGCCTTCGCAGCATATACAGTGACCGCCAAAAAGTTGCGGACAAGCCGCTCTCCTTTTTTCATCGCTCATTTCCAGATGGAAAACAAAGATGAAAAAATGATTTGATTGCATGTGGTGATAGAGCTCATCAAGAGCTACAACCCACACATCGCGCTTTCTGGAAAACATGTATTATAAAAATTTTAAAAATGTTTTTCTGAAAAAAGTCCGAAAATGGACGCGTCACAATTTCGCGGACATTAATTCTTCGAACGCGAAAATTTTCTTTTAGGTCTTTTCTTGGGGCAAAAACAAAAGTTTTCCGGGCAGGTAAGCATAGTATATTGCAGAACTCATCAAGGACAATAATGTGGTAGTGATTACTTTCAAAAAAACTCAAGCTTGAATTTTATTTTGCTTCTTTTCAAAAAATAACTTCTAATTCCCTGTTTCAAGCCAAATTTCTTCACATGGAAACCCATTCAAGACATCCAAACGAAGCTATTCGGATAAAATGGATGCCCTTTATTATCTTCTATGCATCGGATGTGTGCTGGAGAGTTTCTTTGTCAAAAATGGCTCTTGACAGTGCGTGCACATGACCCCACCTGCACCTCACCACTGACTTGCACCGCTTTGCAGGCTTGTAACTCAGCCGGCAGTCAATCTACGAGACTGCAAGTAGGCTCATTCGAAAGAGCATGACTTGCTGGACATGATGGTATGCAAAAGAGTTGGGTATGACAAACAGCGGAGAAATGGCGGATGGGGTGTCAAAGCGCAGCTTCAGTGGTAGGCTAAGGATTTTTCAGCTAAAGTTAGAAAGGACTCCTTTCGCTACCAATTTCATCCTAGGAGTTCAAAACTGTCAATTTTCGTGCAATAGATCCATTTCGGAGCTCTACGACTGTTCTTGTGTTGATGGGAGCCTTCACTCCATTCATCTCCAGTGCTGCGATTTAACACCCCATCCGCCATTTCTCCGCTGTTTGTCATACCCAACTCTTTTGCATACCATCATGTCCAGCAAGTCATGCTCTTTCGAATGAGCCTACTTGCAGTCTCGTAGATTGACTGCCGGCTGAGTTACAAGCCTGCAAAGCGGTGCAAGTCAGTGGTGAGGTGCAGGTGGGGTCATGTGCACACACTGTCAAGAGCCATTTTTGACAAAGAAACTCTCCAGCACACATCCGATGCATAGAAGATAATAAAGGGCATCCATTTTATCCGAATAGCTTCGTTTGGATGTCTTGAATGGGTTTCCATGTGAAGAAATTTGGCTTGAAACAGGGAATTAGAAGTTATTTTTTGAAAAGAAGCAAAATAAAATTCAAGCTTGAGTTTTTTTGAAAGTAATCACTACCACATTATTGTCCTTGATGAGTTCTGCAATATACTATGCTTACCTGCCCGGAAAACTTTTGTTTTTGCCCCAAGAAAAGACCTAAAAGAAAATTTTCGCGTTCGAAGAATTAATGTCCGCGAAATTGTGACGCGTCCATTTTCGGACTTTTTTCAGAAAAACATTTTTAAAATTTTTATAATACATGTTTTCCAGAAAGCGCGATGTGTGGGTTGTAGCTCTTGATGAGCTCTATCACCACATGCAATCAAATCATTTTTTCATCTTTGTTTTCCATCTGGAAATGAGCGATGAAAAAAGGAGAGCGGCTTGTCCGCAACTTTTTGGCGGTCACTGTATAACGAAAAATCAAAGAAGAAAGAACTTGCTGGAACAGCAAGATTCAAGCCATGAAAACTATGTGCCCCTGCACAAGCGTACTACTTTTCAAAAAGTGGAGATCTCATAGAACTTTCATAACAAGGAAATCTCGTAAAAGTATAAGCCGATATTGAAATGCGTGATGACATGACACGTACCAAAACGAGCATGAAAGTACATTGACGAAGAGCGGAATGGAATTTAGTGCATGTGGCAAATACCGTGCCCACTGAGAATGAATTGAATCGATTTTCGGTAGCAATGTTTCAAGCGCAAAAAGATTCATAAAGCTAGTCGATGTCGATTAATGTGAAACAGGGGCAAGCTGTCACTTCCACACACTACCGAGGCTTCTAAAAAGAATGTGAGATGCTAGGAAGATAAAGGGAAAAAACTTTAGAGTGTAGATGTATATCCACCTTCCAAGAACTTAACAAAACGTAAAATGCACAAAGGTTCAACTGCGGTGCAAACACCAAAAAATTCAAGCTTTCTTTGATTAACTAGAATGAGCAGACCAGTAACAGAACTTCATTTCTTCTCTTGTGAATAATAGATTGTAGTGTTACGAAAAAGTAATCCGATAATGGATTTGCACTACGTAAAAAGCTATGTCCATCATGAGTGGTGTGAGATTCTGATAAAAAGCAGAAAGATGTTCGAGCTCCATAACAAAATCATTGCCTCCAAAAATTTAAATTATGATGGGAAGTTCTCTGAGTAAAAGTTCTGACCTGTACTTCGCAATCATGAAAAAAGCAGTTCCTCTCACAAAAATTCGAGAAGGCATGACTTTTGTTACTAAGTTCTATTATCCATTACAACATTCTAGTCCTCCTTATTGAGGAGTCCGCAGAGAGCTTAAAAATTAAAAACTCCGTTCAAAGGATGGAATAAACGGAGAATAATGAAAAAGCCTGTCTTCTCTTTATGTAATGGCATCCACTGATTAATCTAACTCCCAACATTTGATGAATATACGGCTATACTTTGCAAATACCTCTTTTTATGGATATGGCTCAACCCACATATAACAAATGCAACGAAGTTAAGTACTTCAAGTCAAATCATGAGACAAAACCTTACCTGGTCATGTCAAATGTACTTGAACTGCGAGATGAGACAGATGGGAGAAGGTAAATGTCGTCCGAGCCGTCCACAACAGCCTATAAACAGATTTGAGTAGCTCATTCACGTTTATTGATTTTGGGCCAACTAGTGCACTTGTAAATCTTCTAGCACGAAAACAGGATGACCTTGCATGTCACTGTAAACATTATGAAGCTCAAGCTTATGGAGCCTACCGCCGAAAATGCTTGCATATGGATTTTTTCTTGTGCAGTTATGCAGTCGATGAACATAATTCCAAGATTCAAATAAAGAAGAAAGTTAGCAGGAAGTGGTCAAAAATTTTGATGCTGTATGAAAACCTACCAAAAACTATGAGCTTTTGTTTCCTTAAAATTTGACCGAATTTTCCCGAAATGAATCGCTCCCTCAAAATTTGAACTAGTCTTTTCCAAAACGATTTGCTACTTATTTATGATTATAAATCCCTATGCATGGAGATTGACTGGTAAACAACGCTAATGAGAATCTGCAGATTTTACTAAACATAAGAGCACATCCTGTTTTCACATCCCGCAGTATCTTTTGCATGCGGTGAATCGAATTCATGAAGTCATAATTCGTCAAGATTTATTATAGGAAATGCTGGCCTTTTTATGAAGAAAAATGCATACTGCGCGCGTTGATGCGTAAAAATCTATTGTGAAGCTCTTTGCGTCTCAACTCTACCGTACATGTTATTTAAAAATTTTCGACAAACAAACGAAATGATGAGAAGACAGAATTATGAGCCACAGCTGTTCATTGATATAACTAAATTAAATGAAAGAAGTAGCAAACAATTGATGTTCCACCAAATATCGATGAGGGAGTATTCAGAAAATGATGCGCATCTCCTGATTAGCAAGATCAAAGCGCTTCAACCCCTTTGATTCTCTGTGTCTACTTAATCTACTATAGCAGCAAATTCACTTCAATTCTCTACAGTAGCCGTATTATCGCATTTTATGCAGCTAAAATCGTGATTCAATCGTCTTTGAGAATTCAAATGTGCTCCGACCTTCCATATTTCCTTTAAAGGATTCCGCATGCTTACAAGGAAAAGGCCAGCAGTTGAAATGGCCACTCCAAGCAGGCTGCCTATGTTCGATGCAGCATTCAACGCTAATTTCGAATCCGTATTTTATATCTGCTTAACGCCTTTGTGGACGAAGTGTCGCACCTTCAGCTCACCTTTAGGCTTTAAGAATATAAAGTAACCTAGCTGCATGTTTTGGCCCACCATAAAGCCGAATATGCCATGCGCATTGCGTGCACAATTTCTCAGCAAAATAACGGTCTCTAACGGCTCTTAACTTCGCCCACATAAGCGCTAAGCAGATGAAATAAAGATTCGAGGTCAGTGTTTTATGCTGCATCGGATGGTATGCAGCTTATTTCGATTGGCAGCTACGATTTCTGACTTCGTTGTTAGTTTAGCGATCACCTTGAGGAACAACTAGATGGTGATATTCATGAAAAGACTCTCACACGCCTGATTAACGATTTGTTAAGCTTCACCACCAAACATGCCTCAGAATGCCAGCCGATAACCTTACGCTCACTTGCACACTTCATGTCCAAAAATGTGGCAAAATGTGGATTTCTGACACCAACTGTAATGAGCTTGACAAGCCTAGAACCACAAATGCCCCATAATCAAGTATCTGCAAAGTCATGCATTCACAGGAAAAGCTTCAAATTCGATAGATTAAACCTCCCAAAACGCGTACAAAACGAAGTTGCACTACATCGTCGTATGCGATCTATCTAATGTGATATATATAAAAAATCGTTAGCACATTTCAAAAATCTGCAAACAGCGGGAAACCCGCTACGGGCACCTTTAGATTACTGGTTCACCAGTCAATAAAAAAACTTACCTCAGAATCAACCATGAGTGGAAGTAGCCGACTGGCTTCGTCAGCCTCTTCTTGGCAAGTTGCCAATCGGCTGTAGCGCATACACCACACAAACCCACCTCACTCCAACACCCGGTTGAAAGCGAGAACTGAAAGACATACATGTTTAGAAAATGATTTTGCACAGGAAATGATAGAGAAAAAAGAGATAATACCAATGTGAGATACGTCACACCTGTAGAGACTATTTGTGCACTAGATAATGATTGTTATATGAAAACTAGACCAATGAAAAGGTCATCCATAGTTAGAGCGCAATAAAACAAGTGTGAGTCAATAAAGAACAGATGAGGCCAGATTTCGCAAATTAGGATCTCCCCACTTTGTGGCACAGAAAAATGAACCCCTGACGAAAGTTAGAGTGATTCATTTCCACTTACTTTTGTTGTTCGATGTGCTCCGCTAGCTACGTCGTTGTTATATATTTGAATTAAAAATCTATCGCAAAAGTCACCAGAATTCTCCCTGAATGAACCTAATCAAGGCCGAACCATCTAACGCATAAATAGTCACAAACAGCTTTTGAACAAGATAATATGCTGGAAAGTGCTATAACTTTTAATATTTCCTAGCAAAAGGAGAAGGCAGTGGATCAAAAGGAAGCAAATGCAGCTCGTGACAAGAGCAATTTCTGGATGTTGAATCATTGGAGGATTAGGCGTGGGGATTGCAGCCGACATGACAGTCGGTCTGCAGTCACGAACAACGCGTTGGGAGAGGCAAGTTGCTGACGCCTATTTCATTCCGTCATTTGGCTCTTGCAGATTTATCCTCTAATCCCGCAGTTTCATCCTAGGAAGTTCCTTGTGCTGAATTAACTTCGCCTTACAATGTCTTTTCTTGTTTTCTGGCAAGGTTTAAGACTTTTTTCTTGCATGAAAGTGGTTGAGCT
Organism: Cylicocyclus nassatus; assembly: GCA_958299035.1. NCBI lineage: Eukaryota > Metazoa > Nematoda > Chromadorea > Rhabditida > Strongylidae > Cylicocyclus > Cylicocyclus nassatus. The sequence continues at coordinate 10,037,143 of CATQJL010000112.1, read as the reverse complement.
ATTGTCGCTTTTGGCGTCATTTGCTTGAGAGGGGCAACTGGAAACTTCGTAGTAGGGAACTGTAAATTTAGGGTTTACATAGATTCTAGGGCTTAACTGACTATGGCTCAATTTGAAATGAAAAGAGGGCTTATTCAGAGCTTAGTAATGTCCAGAAAACTTCGATGCGAACAAGACTTGTGCGGTAAAATGCGGTGAACGGTGATTATAGTCATTGTTTGTTTAGCACAGTCTCTCAATCAATAACAATGTCGTTATCGTGTTCAAAAATACTTGATTGCTTGATTGAGTGGCAAGGTGTTAGTCATCATTCTCAGGAAAACCTTTCTTTGATTTGTACTCACTCACTCACGTGACCGATTGGTTGTCATAGGTAGCTACTACTGTAGCAAAACTGACAGGTTTTTTCAACTTTCATGCACTTTTGCGTAATTTCTTGCTTGTCCTTGGTTTCGGAGCGGAAGAGTATCCCAAGGACTTTTTTAGAGCTAATTAGCTAGTCTCGCACACTCATGCAAAATTATTTCTGTTATTTGCCTAATTTTGTTGCACAAGCAACCTACTTAAATATCTAATTTTACTATTTTTTGGCCATGCAGAATTGCAAAGAGTGCACACATTACAGTTAGCAGTTTCTGAATTGCTTCTTTCAGATTGGGAAATTAATAGTTATATATTCCAACTTTATGGTCTTATGGAACTTAACAATTTTTGACAAACCAAGTTGTCAGATTTAAAGTTATACTATAGAAAAACAGCATAAATTATGGATATTAGATCTATTTTTTGGATGCACGGAAAGAAAACAGTATTTATCCTTTTCGAACTCAATATTATACAGAAAACCCGAAAACGTTTTACTTGAAGATGACGAGCTGTCCTCTGCGTTCCAGAAGGAACAGCTCAACTTACCGGCTCAAGAGATTCGTACCTCTAACCCCAGTGTTTTGTTTAGGGCTTATAAAATGTATATACGCCCTATTTTTCAATTCGGCACTGCCACTTACTTCACCGTATAGGGTCCGTGATATTGCCGCCAGTGAAGGCGTTCAAAATAACTTCACTCGAAAGCTATTTTTGAGAGTCCTGGATCCAAATTATTCTCTTATACCTGCGAGTCAAGAACGTTCTAAATCGCTGTCGCTTCGTAGCTTAGCACTCCGAAGGAGAAATTTCGACCTCTCGATGGGTGTCAAAATTTTGACTGAGAGATGTAAGACTGATTTGTCAAAGTTTTTTGATGTTTATTACTCTAGAACGAGAGATGGAGTGTTGAAACTCAGAGCCCTAAAAGCTAAAACACTTTTGAGAGCAAAGTTTTCTGCTTCAAGAATTTTGCCTGACCTAAATAAGTTATTGACACAAGACACTCTTCAAAACTTCTTGGTTCATCACCTTACAAGTCATCCTACTTCCTGTTCATTGATATTTTGTATAGTTGGTCAGCATTTTATGTTCCTATTTGTTTTGTTGTTTTCCTGTTCTTGTTGTTCTTACTGTTATTCTTCTTTCCTCAATTTTCTACCCCTATCCGTCGGTCTCTTGCCTTGCAGGTTATTCCTGTTCTTTCATTTACTTACGTGTTCTTGCACGTATCAATAAAGATAAAGATAAAGATCAAAGAAGATAGATTGAGCTGCAAGTTTTGGTCTCTCCGGAAATCATTTCATATCAAGATATACCATCTTTCATGAAAATTCCGTGTTATTCCTTTTCTTAGTCAGAGTTTCATTTCTGGGTCTTCTCCGGGACTTTCCGGTAGGGCGAGGGGTTTAAGATTTTTTTCAAACAAAATTATCTAAAGAAAAGTGTAAAACACATCTTTTGTTAAATCTTCTTTCCGTACGGTTCGATGTTTTGTAAGTTAAGAATGAAGTTGTTCATTTTTTAATGTGATTTCATTTATGGAATTCTATATCATTTCTTTGTAAATTCAATGTGGAATGTTCATTTTCTTCACAATTAGTTTACGTTCATAACTTTGAAGCTGAAGTTTCTATATCAAAATCTCCCTCTGATCTCTCCAATCACGTTCGTATTAGCTTTCGATGTGTCGATCTCTCTGTTCATTCGTGCGCATTCCCGAGCGCATTTCGGCACGCTCGTTGTAGAATTAACGAATTATCCAGCCACATTGCGCATTGCACCCGCATGCACCCCCGAAATTAGCGTAGGGTGCTTCGGCTTTACGTTCTCCCTCTTCGACCCTTTTAGAGTCTCTCATCTACCTCTGTGGGAATACGGGGCAACTTTTAGTTGAGACACTTGCCAAACAGCTAGTAGGCACATCGATTTGCGCGCTTGCGTGTCCGAGTGGCTGTCTCTGCTTCGCGGAACGTCGATAAATCCATAGCATCTCCGTCTCCGCCTTTTCGATGTTTTCTTCGAGCTTTTCGTTTTGCGCGAAGGATTAGAGGTACAGAGCTAGCTAAAGCGAAGCGCTGTCCGCATTGCCATCCATCGGGCCCTTTATGCTCTTTTTAAGGCCGCGTTTATGAATCATTATCCTACTTTATTATCTGCGATCCGTGTTTCCGAGTCGCGAAATTGCTGGTTTGTTTCTATTCGTGACAGATAAGGCTAATCACTTCCTATTCCAGATAAAGGCGTTTGATCGATAAACATGCAAACTATCGAGAAAGCTCTTCATCAGCCTATGCCTTTTACCACCGGCGGGCAAACCATCTCAGATAGGTGTGTCATGTTTTATCAGTTGCTTTTCATGATTAATTTTTTCTATACCAATCTTCCCATTGCTTATCTTCATTATTTCCTTTCGCTGTGTCTCAAAATTCTGCCCGTAACCATGTTCTTCCGGTAAGATTTCGCTCATTTATACAATTTATTCGATTTGTATCATAAAGGCATCCAACATTGCCTTTTTTTGAATTTCTTTTTCTTTGATCCATAAGGCGGAGTTCACCTCATTTTAGCATGTTTGCTCACATTAAAAGTGCGGTCGAGCTTTCTTAAGGGAAAGGCAATAATTTATGTAGATGTGTTGCGGAGTCTTAGTTTATTAACTGCCTTGTTTGTCAAGCCATCCATAAAAATAGCCACTTCATCGCTTGTTATATGGTCGCGTTTACACAGATGATAAACACAAGCAGTATCAGGTTATGTTTATGTTTTCAACTTCGATATGATGTACGAAAATTGCGCGCTTGATTAGGCAATTGTGTTTCAGCTTTTTTCTCACTTTTTTTATAATGCTGATAAATGAAGTCACCTCGAAATTGCTATCAACGTGCTTCAGGACTACATAATGCAACCACTCAGGTAGGCATTATGAAACATAGTTATTACATAATGCTTACCTGAGTGGTTATATTATGTGTCCTCCTGCAGTTTTCTTAGCTATATCTTTTCTTTGGATGATTTGGTCTGATCATAAGCCATTTATGACTTCACTTGATATGGGTTATCGAAACTAAAGGGTTATCATATTCTTGACCTTCTGGGTTTTGGAAAATCTGGCTTCTCCTAACTTGCCATAATGCTCTCAAAAGTAGGATAATGAACTTTCTTTGCGGTCATCAACGTCAGCGTTAGCCTATTAGACTTTTCAACGAAGCGAGTGATCATCAATCTTGACTTTCAGTTTTTTCGATGAATGGTGTTGAGCGCGCTTTTCGATAACTCGATTTTCTTTTTCATTTGCCGGTCATATTTGATTTATAATGCACTTAGTGTATGTGTGCACAATGCGCTTGTTTGAGCAATCACTTTTAGAAACGTCAGGTATCTCCCTCTGTGTTTCAAGGCCTGAATGCTGTTGGAAGCTTGATTTTATCCAATGTCTTTTAGGCTAACAGCAGCTAAACACTCATTAGCTGGTAGTCAACTTGGGAAAACAATATGCAAGGCAACTACGGAAGAGTTGATGGCTCCAAAAAAGAAGCATCTCGACTGTAAGTTTTTTCAACCCAATTCCGTTTTTTTCCTTCATGATTCTATTTGCTTATTGCTATGTAGAGAAGAATTTTTTTGTTGAACGGATGTGCATCTTGCCAAATGCTGGAAATCCGATCACAAGCTAGAGCTTCTGTGTTCTAAAGCTGGGTGCAATCTGTGCGGTTCATAAATTTGAATTTGCTTCTGCGCACATTGTTGAGATCGTTTTGCATTTTGATGCGCAGCATCTCATGCATTTACGAGAGAGATTCTAGATTGTTTTCAAATTTTCAAAACTCATTTTAGAAAATGAGACTTCAGGCAGACTTGTTTCTCAGCTCATTGAATTATCTCGCTGTTGTTGCATGCTAATCTACTTCTTGGTACTCCTTTTCCTGTACTTTCTGCATGAAAAACCTTAACCAGCTCTAATGAAATTACCTCCTGACTAATGAATTCTATTCCTCTTGCATTAGTGGATTTCGTTTTTTTGTTTGCTACCTTCAAGCAAGGTTTATTGCTTCTTCAACTAGTATATTTGAACTTCTTGTTTAGTATGTACAAGCACCGCAAATTGCTCATCAAACTTTCCGCTTCAAATTTGCTTTACTAGTGAGAAATCTTTTATTGATGGAAGTTCCATATCACTGTTGCGATGCGTCCCTCGTAACTAATAGCTGTTGTTGTTTTCGAGTCCATTTTGATTGATAGCCTTGTTTGAGATCATCATTCATCGCCACATCGCAGAAATGTGAAAGTCTACTGGGGAAAAGAATTGGGAAAAAGAATGTTGTACTCTAGGTGTGAAGATTGTGATAATTCTGAGCGATAGGCGGTCAAGATGATGTCCTATCCAGCTGCAATATCTATTTTTGTCTCTTCTAAAAATTCCCATAGCTTTGCGTATTCAGCGAGCAATCTTCTGCTGCTCATATCCGCTTATGCGATTCCAGATTTGCTGCATTGCACGAACGAACCGAATGTGTCAATACCTTCTATGGCAAATTTGCTGATAGAACGAACTCAGCATCCAAATTGGACCGTAGTCTACAAAGCACTAATCACAATTCACAACATCATGTGCTATGGAAACGAGGTTAGCACAAATATAATGGACTAAGGTTGACTAGTGATATTCTTTTTAGAGGTTTTCACAATATCTAGCTTCATGTAATACAACATTCAACCTCGGAAACTTTCTTGACAAGAATAGTACTTCAGGTAAGTCTACACTTGCGTAGATTTTCATTGCTATTAAGCTGCTCTGAGAAACTAGTTTTCGGTGTTAGTTATCAGTTGAAAAAAAAAGCTTGTGTGTGACTCTTGGTGCAATTTTCCTTTCAGGATATGATATGTCACAGCATGTAAGAAAATATGGCAAGTACATTGGTGAAAAAATCGCCACCTATCGAGTTTGCGCATTCGACTTCTGTAAAGTGAAGCGAGGAAGAGAAGATGGTCTACTGCGGACCATGCATACCGATAAGGTAGAGGGTCGTCACTTACTCAAAAAAGTGGTTATTGAAATTCACTCAAATATTCCAGCTTCTCAAGACTCTGCCTATTCTCCAGAATCAGATAGATGCACTTCTTGAGTTCCAGGCAAGTGATTTCCAATTTTAGAACCTTATCGTTTTACACTATACGGAGCTTTCCTTTGTCTCAAAAATACTTAAGTTGCTTGTCCCATCATTGACGATTTTTTTTGCTCCAAAGAATTTGTGCACTCCATGATTTTTTTCATTTCGAGAGGGCGAATCGTTGCTGAAACTTTTTCGTTCGTTACAGTCACGTTTCTTGATGGAAGCAGCGTTGTAATTTTATCCTGTGGAATCTTTTTGCACTTGGTACACAGCACTCATGAATACTGCAAACATGTTTTTGTTTTATTCAGGTTTCCGCTAGCGAGTTGAATAATGGTGTTATCAATTGCTCGTTCATTCTACTGTTTCGTGATCTCATTCGACTTTTTGCTTGCTATAATGATGGGATCATAAATCTGCTAGAGAAATACTTTGACATGAACAAGAAGCAGTGTCGTGATGCGCTCGACACATACAAAGGATTTTTGGTAAGTCATGTCTAGATATTAGAACAGATAATGAAGGAAGTAAGTCGTTTTTACAAAGCCTTTTTTGTGCCATATGACGTCATTATCGCGATTTTCTTATCAGAAACTGCTAGTCTATCTCATGGGGAACTCAAATTACAAATCACAAAGTCGATTTGAACAACGCTTAGCGCTATTTTTATCCGAATCAAAGCGATCTGGCCGCTTGTGGCTCAGTTCTCATATCGACATTCTTGACGTAGTAAGCGGGTGTTGTTATTGCAGACTCGCTTGGACAAAGTATCGGAATTCTTGCGCGTAGCTGAATCAGTTGGAATAGATCGAGGGGAGATTCCCGATTTGACGAGAGCACCAGCTAGTTTGCTAGAAGCGCTGGAGGCCCATCTCATCCATTTAGAAGGCGGAAGAGCTCCAGTGCAATCTCAGGTATATCGTGCCTATTCTTGAATAATTTGGAGATTTATCGAATCGTTTTGAGTACCCATCTGCCCAAGCCCAACTGAGCAATTTCTCGATGGCTGGTGGATTTCAAATGCAGCCGCATGTTGGTGATGTGGAGCGGATGAGGTATATTGAGTTGGAGAAGGAGAGGCTGCGGCAATTTGAAGAACAAAAACGTCAACAAGGGTCTGTCGGTGAGTTTTATTGGATTTTTTTCTTATACCCATTCTTTCTCGACTTGTCTATTGTTAGTTTGATGTCTCTAAGACTAACCGTATGCTTTGTGGTGTAAGACGATGCTTCCAAAAAACTTTGCCATGGTGACGTGCATATTAGCTCACTATGAGCGACCACACGTTATTTGACTCGCAAGCAGCGTGACTTGAATTGTTTCCGATATTGCATCCCAGCTGATGATGTCATTGTCCTTCCATGCGTCTAGTGCAGATCTTGAATATAGTCATACACTCCCACGCTTCACCCTTTAATATACATTTTTTGCAGGCAGCTCGTCCTCGGCTGCAACCTCCAGCTTTAATCCGTTTGCGGCTGATGCATCATCCAACTCGGAGGTTCCTAAAAAAACAAATGAGGATTTGCTTGATCTGTTCAACACACCTGCCCAGGCTAGTCTGTCTCCCAAAGTTTTGAAGTAGTTTAGTAATCTATCTATCTATTGAATACGGTCCGAAACAGAGTTGTCTCAGCTATCATGAACATCAAGCAAAGTTCTTTCTATATTTGTTGTTGTGATTTTTACCGTGTTGCACTTTTCCCGGTTTCAGAAACCGTTTGTTAGCTATTTCATTCAATTTTGGCACTTTGCATGCATCTTGTGAAGGGAGGGTCACTATGAGATATTTCATGAGATTGTACTACTGTTGTGTTGTTTCTTTGCCAAATTTTTTTGAGTATCCCTTGCATACACCTTTCAGCTTTGTTTTGTTGAGCCGAAGCCATTTACAAGGAGAAATTGCATTTCCAGCCTTCACAACCCCTCATCGATGCCACAAATCCATTTGCCCAATTCACAGTCCCAACTAGTTCGAATGTGACTGGCCCTAGTGGATATCCTTCAGTAGGCGGAGGTAAGGCGTTTTTTAATTATTTTGAATGTCATTCTTTGTATCGTTGGACAACCTCTGCTAGCAAAGCTGGTTCGAAAATGTTCAAACGAGTGTGTTGTATGTTGCATGCATTTATTTCGTGATTATCGCATGTTGTGGAGGACTAAACCATAGCGCTGTGAAATTCTAGTCATGGCTCAACCGCTAGTATCACAGCGTCCTGAAAGTGTAGGAAATGCAAATGGATTTCAACCGGATTTCACACGGGCTTTCAGCGCTAAGCCAAGTAATGGAGGTACTTCGCTTTGTCAAAATTTTCACGTAGTTGTTTGGCTTTTTTGTGGATGTGAATTTCTCACATTCTCACCGACAATCTCCGGTACAACGACGACGGTTCTAAATACCATGTTAAGCGGTGTAAATTTTGAAATGTCATTTCGTAATTTGTCTTGTGTTCTCTGTGTTCGTATCTTGATGTTCGGAGTTTTCATAATAACCCCATTTTGTTGCTTTAATCTTACGCCTATAACTTGGTTGAGATGGAGGCAATGACACGAACCCATTCCTCATCCCGGATAACTCTCAACAACCTCCCCAACCTTCCGTGGCCGCCATGTGGCAGCAAGGGTTTGGCGCTGCTCCAACAAGCGACTCTGGATTTACCAGCAATGCAGAGTCCCAGGGCGGCTCCATGACGTCTGGAAACGAACAAGCTAGTGCTCAAATCAATCCATTTGGTGTCGTGAAACAGGAGCCAGGCAAGTTACTCATCTGGTCACGAGATGAGAAACTTCGTTAACATTGCTATTTCTAGTCTCACAATTCCAAGGAGTTGGAGCACCTTTCCAGCAGGATCTGCAGCGCTTTACATCTCAAAACTCGTCATGTGAGAAGACTATTTGAATTTTTTGCTCATTTTACATACATTCTTTTACGTAATATTTTACAGAGAATTGTTTTTTCAGCGACTGAATCCCCTATATCATTCCCACAGCAACAACAACAGCAGCAACAGCAACCAACAGCTCAACCTCCTGTAACCACTGCTGCTCCACCACCAATTCCTCCTGCGCCCAAAGGAATTTATGAGAATACACCGTTTTGTAAGTATAATATCCTTTCATTGTATATTCATTGCTATCATAATTTCCGTCATTTAATTTGTCATATCAAGTATTGTTCAGCTCACACCGATGGGAGCTATTCCCAAGGACAAAGTTCGTTCCCACAACAGAGTCAGAGTACCTTCCCACAGGGCCAAAATCCGTTCCCAACTTCTATGCCGCCGGCTGGTGGAAATGAGCAAAGTGCTGAGCCACCTGCACAACAGAGTAGGATCATTTGAAAAAGCAAAAGTTTCATTCTGATCCTAATTTGTTTGGAGAATTTCAGTAAAAACTGAGCTGTTTTGATTTTCGTTTGGGACTTTTTTGTAATTCTAACAGCAAAAGCTCCTACCTCGTTTTTTAAGTAAAGGCTACATTTTTTTCGCCACATTATATTCTAAAGCCTAGTCACGGTATTCAGATGAAGTTAGCTGTACAGAAATAACATTCACTACGGGCTTTCCTTTTGCTTTATAAATTAAGAATTTATATAGATTGAATAATATGCATTTTACAGGTTTCCCTCCCCAACAGCAAGGTGTGCTTAACTTCTGTAATCGTCGTTGTCCTGTCGCTGTATCTTGTTTTTTTTTTTCGTAGACTGTTCATAAGTTCTGTATGCGTGTATGTGCATTGCTTGATGGTGTTTAGGAACGGGTCGTTCGGAACATCAGAAATTTCTTTTCTGCTTTAACGATGAATCTAGAAAAATCATCGCTTTAGGTACCTTTGATCCTTTTGCTACCAATCAACAGGGACAAGGAAAAATTGGCGGAGACATTGATTCAGCTCTATCGAATTTGGCTGACAACCTGACAATAAGTGGAAATAACCAAGGGTGAGTATTTGCACCATTTTTGCGTCGAAATTACTGAATTTTACCAGTTTATGTTGCGTTTTTTTGCTATGCTTTATTTTTCGTAGACGCCCTGTGCAATGGGGTGGCCAACCACAACAGCAAGGACAACAACAAGCACCGGTATCGTCCGCGATGCCTGCACCTTCGATGGCGCCACAAATGCCCACTTATGGTGCACCCCAATACACCAATCCCTATGGTCAATACGCCCCTCAACCCTATGGCGGCCAAATGCCACAGTGGCAAATGCAGCCTCAGAGTATGTTCGAAGATTTTGTGACCAATCATTACTATTACTTATTGTTGCCTCTCATTCATTACCTGTTATTATTTTATCATTGATTTTGTTTCTAGTGTTCCCAACACAACAAGCTCCCGGTTATAATATGTACGGTGGAGGTGCGATGGGTTACGGACAAATGCCCGGCCAAATGGCCAGCCAAATGCCAGCAAGTCAACCGCACCCTCAACAAGGACAGGATCCATTTGGAGGATTTTAAGTTGAGGAAGTCTCCTTAATTATGAGATATTTATAAATTATTACATAAGAGCCAAGCTTATGTCTCGTCCAGGGCCCAAATTTTATGTTCTGAATCGCTCTAGCGTGCAATCCGCTCTTGTATGAAAAGCCCATAGATACATGCATAATTTGTGCAGTAATGCACACCGAACACCGTTAACATTTGTTTATGCATAGTGATGGTTGTGAAGTCGATTTTGTAAGATGCAATAATGCGTCACAGTGTTAGTGCTCTTCGTGTCGGTTCACTATTGATACAGTTTTTCTTCATATTTATTGAACAGTTTCAGTCCTTGTATTTGAGAATCGCGGAATCTTCTGCTTTTTACAGATACCAGTTTCTAGTTCACCAGATACGTTCCTACTTATATATTTATACATATAGATAAATTATCGTTCTTTACAGAGGATGAAGAAGTTGTGAAATTACAACATATTGACATTTGCATTAGTGTTGCTCTCGAGATTCTTATTGTCATAAGCTTACCTTATATACTTTTCTCCCCAAACTTCTACTTGTTCGCTTAATGTAAACTGCGATTGGTACCCGAATAAACATAGAGAAATTTTGTGATCTGTGTCAAAATAGAGTGGCGTTTGTTCGCTCCTGCCTGTTAATAGGTGTGTTCGATTGGATTTTGCCTCAATTCAATTAGAAAAAGTAAAACCGATAAAACTAGGAGTACTGAGTAGTCTAATGTCTACTGCGAAAATATTGCGTTTTCTTATAACGAGAATCTTCTGGGAACAAAAATCTCTTCATTTACCTGGCATTCAAGGAAGTCATTTCTTCGGAGAGGTGGGAAAATCCTACAATCTGCAAAAAAGTAATCTGGATACTCCATTATCATTGCATTAAAGGATTATCCCGGTAGACTTCGAACTTGGATATTTTACGACCCTCAGACCTCATGCGTGTGCTGAATCCAAAAATTGCGCTTTGAAGACTTTGCAGTCATAACAAGTAGTTTTTTGGAATGCGAAAAACGATGCGTGGGCAAATTTGGTGAAAGCAATTAACTACCCACAGATGAGCGCAGGAGCGAAGCCCATGACTGATTTAGCGCCAAGAAAAGCCTAGGAGGGAAAGTGCTGCTTGAATCAGGGCTCAGCACAGCTGGCACCGGGTCAAGCTGGATATCGTTTTTAGCGCGGAAAGCAAGGGGGATATTATCGTTTCTACAGGGGCCGAGGCGGAGAACTGCCGCAAAAATGCCGCCGGCATGCCACCGCCATGCCATTGGCAAGCTGACCATCAACAAACAAAGGCGTGGTTTTCAGCCATAACGCAATAGTATGACACCAAATTTGGTGTGTGCATGCGCGTTGGTGGACCGGAACTACGGGCCAAAAATTTATGAAAACTTATGTGAATGAAAGCTGTGCCGAACTTTTTTGTGAATTAGCTGGCACCGTGCCAGCTGAGCTGGCACCGACACTTTGCTCACATAAGTTTTCATACTTTTTTACATATAATGTATCTACACTGTAAAATATTACATACGGAAAAGAAACAGTTTCATAATGTTCTCTTTTCAGCGTTTTATAGCAATTTGAAAACCACTCGGTCCGCTCCGCCGTCGAAAAATCGGCTTTTTCTGCTTCTCAAGATGTGATTCGACCACTTAAAAAGCTCAGAAAGCTGTGAAAAGTACTTTCATGAAATCAGAAATGCATGAAAACACTACTACATTTTTTTACATAATATAAAAATTATGACGGGTTTTCAAAACAGGTCAAAAGGGACTTCGTACGAAATTTTCAATATCAAAGGGGACTTCGTTTTGAAATTTCCCTGGTGCCAGCTCGTGCCGAGCCCTGGCTTGAATCTGCAGATTTATAAGGAAGCAAGCGAGTTAATTTGTTGGCTGTTCACTAAAACAACAGTGACAGAATTTTAGTTCATGAAGGCTTACATTTGATTGCATTGTTTGTAAAGATTGGATAGCCACGCAAACCTGGATACTTGTCAACTCTTTTGACATGTAGTACCGTACTCGAGGCATCGATTAGCCCGCTTGGGAGGGATACGGTACTGGGCAAGTGTTAAAAGTTGACTTGGACATAAATGAATTATCTATGCTGCTATCTGGGTAATGCCTTAATGAGAGTCTCTCAGTGAGTTTTCACATAAAAAAACTCAGAACACCTAAATCTGCTTAGATCCTGCCTTCAACCCTATAAGGAGATATCAGTTGTAGATAACGGTGAGAGAGCTGTCGCGTTAACACATAATCACCCAGGAGACAAAACTTACAAGAAAAGAGAACAAGATAGAAAGCTGTAGAATTTGTGCCTCGAATCAAGTTATCTGCCATAGAAGTGTGCAATTCGAACAGACAATCCGAAAGTTTGCAGCTTAGGGCAAAAAATAGAAACTTCTCCAAGGAAAATTATAAAATCTGGTTCTAGCATACTGACGTCGTTCCAGTGTCATCGCTCAATCAACGTTTCGGACACTTGCACCTTTTGATTTGTTTGTGGAGAGACGGGTGCACCTGTTCATTTCGTTTGAAATGCGTCAAATATGAAGTTCGTCGCTGTCGAGGATCCTTCTAACTTTTTGACTGGGGAACTTTCTGGCCAGAGAATCCAATAAAAATCCTTTCTCCAGAATAAAACGAGATTTTTGCACCAAAATTTTGTTTTGTACTTGACCAAAGTGCATCAGAGTGCACTTTACATTGTGTCGCTTCGTATTGTTTCAGTCATACTCTTTCCAGTGTGCTGCAGTTTTTATAGTTTCATCGAAAATACCACATTTTTTGATTTTTTTGTTTTGTTTGCAGAGTGCTCCAGACAGACTCCATGTCTCGCTGCATCTTACGGTTGAGACCGGTTTTCTTTGGTGAAATATCACCTAGAGCTGCATCAACTTACGTGAGTTGTGTGCCAGAAGAATTTCATAGAAAAAGAAGTTTTTTCAGACATCAAATGCTGACCTTGCGAATGCTTTGGAAAAATGGAAAGGAGGTGCGGTTGATTTGGCTGTCAGCGGAGCTGTCGCGAGGTTACGGTTAAATCGCCCGGAAAAGAGTAATTGCTTGTCGGGAGAAATGATGGTGCAGTTGAGAAAAAGATCGGAGGTATCGTATTTTACGTTGCTCTAAAAACTTATTTCTAAAAAATCTGCACAAATAATCAAAATTTTTCCAGGAATTAGCTTCACTTTCTGAACCGGGCGTATTAGTCGTGGAAGGAGTAGGGAAGTCTTTCTGTAGCGGCGCCGATCTTGGGTTCGTAAAGGAGGTATTTTTGCTACTTCTGCTATACCTAAGCAACATTTTGAATATCTATTGTTAGGTGAGCGATCCAGTAATTGGAAGCGCCTACTATCAGTTCATGTTTGGTACTCTGCGAAATATTCGAACATCTCCACTTGTAAGTTCCACATATTACTGTGGTCATGTAATGATTCACTAGTTTCCTCTACAATTTTACTTTGTTTTTTTTATTCACATGGAACATTTATCTAAGCGATGTTTTGGAATAGCTGGTATCATATTTGTTTAAGGTTTTTCTGGTGCTTCCTGAGTGTTATAGTTATTGAATAAGATAGAACAAATGAAACTAGAAAAGCGAGCCACTATTGAGTCACTCAATAAGTGTAACATTTTTGTAGGTGAGCGTCGCACGACTTCATGGACACTGTTTGGGTGGTGGCTCAGAAATCGCAACGTCATGCGACCTTCGATTTGCTCACAAAGATGCAAAAGTGAGTTTCTCTTAGGCATATGAACAGGGAACCAAAAAGAACCATTGTATAGGCAGAGAAAAGGCGTTTCGCGGTGCATAAAACGAAAAGAGGGACTTGTTTTCACTTGAAAGAATTTTTGAATTTTTTCTGATAAAATTGGATTCTTTATTCTGATGCAAAATCATCGAAATTTTCAACATTTGAACTTTGGCTTTTGAATTGTGGAATCATCAACTAATAGTGCGTTCCGGACCATAGATTCCATTTATTTTATATTTATTTTTATCTGTTTCATTTTAATTAGTTAAGGTAGCATATTATTCAGCATTAGAGTAATCAGGTGCCCGCAAAAAATAGGTGTTTCCTGTTGAAGAGATGTTTGTCAGGAAAGTGAAAAAACAAACTTTATGATTTTTTACTGCTCTAGATTTCGACTGCATATTAACAAAATCCACAATTTCCTATAACCATACAGTCTTCTATTCTTTGAGTTGAATTTTTTGAGGTTGTGATTTAAGCACCATTCCAATCTGCACTATGTGATTTTCGTGATTTTTTAAGGGAAAAAACATACAAGCACCTGTTCATGAGGCCAGTCATTATTACATGAGGTATCGTCGATTCGTTGACCGTACGGACTGCTCAAACGCTGCAAACCACGCGCGGCGCGGCTGTATTGCTAGGAGTGCACTACTTGTACAATGGTGGATTTGTACTGGGCAAGCGTTTTACCCCGCGGCGCGTGCTCCGCAGTGATGTCCAGTCCGTGCGGCAACGAATCAACTATAACTCAAAACTTGCAGATTGTGTAGAATCCTGTGAGCTTCCAAGTACATTAGATTAGGACAATCAAATTTTTCGCTCTTTACTATTATAGATTCATTCCAACTTTTCATTGTATTATACTTCGCAGCCTTTAGTGCATGAGTACCTACGCAACAGGTAAAAAAATAAATTTTTTTTGTTCTTGCGAAATCATATTGAGTTAATTTCATTTTAATTAGGCAGGGAAACAGATTTTTGTGCTTTTGGGGCAGTTCTTATAATTTATGGTCCTTAGGTGATTGGTAGAGCAATTTGAGAATATGTTGTGAGTATGTTGTAAGTAGATTCTTCAAGGTAAAGGTCTGCAGGTCCTTTACCCGAGGTGTGCAGGGTTACATTACCTACTAAATAATTTATTAAGGGGAAGAGGAAAGGGGAAGAGGGCATCGGCTCCTGCCTGCCGGTGTAGGTCACTGCCAGTGGTTCGCTATCTTAGGTCAACCTCCATCGCGAGCAGCTGTTGGGTAATAGCTTTATTTTAAGCATTTTTGATTGGACTCGTTTGCGAATACCGGAGAAAAGAGGCCTAACCATTTACATATGCACAATAAAATAGCGTTAGCGCTGACCTCATGACTCAGAAACGCTTTTGCTACTACACTCCTGTTATAATAGCGCCATGACATAGTATAGCGCTTCTTGCATCCTCGGTAGCATCCCCTCGCGAAAACTGTTGGCATATACGCACGAAAACTTGCGTTGGCGCCAGCCGTATCTCCCCAGTATCCCACCAACCAGTAAAGCGCGTAGCTGGGCGCGAGGCAAGAGATATGCCGCGCTTCTTACAGCGTGATTAATGATTCTATAGTCGGTTTCCTTCTGACAATTGCCCAACGACATCACAACGAAGGTTACGGTATCGGGAAAATTAGTGGAATACAAACTGCATTCAGACTTTTAGAAATTTCGATTTTTCTAATTCTTTTCTCCTTTTCCCTACCTTTTACATCTGTTCAATTTTCATTTTAAACGCTCACTCTTCTCAGCTTATTATGTTAAACCAAGAAAATTGCGAAATGGAAATTTTATTCAACAATTCCACGATACTGGATATGAAACACTGCAAAATACTAAACCTTCAGTGTCTCCCTGCGATTTCGTTGATCTGTCTCGTCAGTTTTCTTCCTCCTGAGACATTTTTTATGTCAACGGAGCTTGTGGTCCCGCGGCGCAACGTCTCTTCGAAAGACTTCCCAACGGGTGTCTTGCACCCGTACTTGATTACATATAAATCACCGAATTGCAGACAGACGGTCGCACGGTCGGCTTTCCGTTTCTCCCCATCGCCTGACCATGCTTTAAAAAGGTAACCGCTGCAATCGTGGGGGCTGCCTATAATTGAGCACAATTATCGATATATATATATATATATATTAAAAAAAAGAGATCATACTTACACTGCGATGTAGGTCCAAAAATGCTTTTGACCTCCAGAAGTACTGTTTGATCGTTCTGGATCTTGAATACAGTCCTTTTCACCTCCCCGCTGACTAGCATGGAAAGGATTTGCTCCTCGAAGAGCAATGTCTCTTCCAGGTGATTTCCTGGACGCCTACCATTCGTGATGGATATCAGCGTGCGTAAGCACGCTGTATCTTCCCCCATGTCTGCATTTTCCTGGAAATTTATTTTATACATTTCACATAAATTTGAAAAAAAAATTTTCTCTTTCCCTTCTCAACTCCATGTTGATTATCCGCTCAGACCGTAGATTTCTGTCATTCACGTACTGCGCTTTCTCGAATTGGTACTGTAGCCGCCCGAGTTCCTCCTCCTTTTTGCGAAGTCGCTCGCGTACAGTATCCAGCGTCGTGCAAAGGTGCGTGCGAGACGAGACAGTGTCCTCGTTTTCAGTCAGCTGGCGCTGCGTCGCCTCTAACTGGCACTCTAAGCGGACGATTTTGCACTCCAGTTGCTGAATTTTTGCCTTAAAAATTTTTTTCTGTAATTCATACATAAAATTGCAATATTTTCCACTAACATTTTCATCCGCGCAAACAATGTCCGCATTTTCATCCAACTGGCGTTGCGCTTGGCCCAGCTGGCGCTCTAGGCGAGCCACCATGGATTCAAGCTCCGCATTATGGAAATGGACGTGGCTGTGAGTTCCCTTGGATGAACTCAGAAAAGACCTCCTGGACAACTTGGAAGTCCCCTTGTTCCTACCACGCCGTGTTCTTTGAAGACTTGTCTAAAAATAATCAAAGTGACAATTACTCGCGAAGCTTCGACACAAGCTCGAGATCGAACTTTTCGTAGGAATGGAGATGTCGGGAGATCATCTGTTATCCATGACTCCCACGCTCGAGTCTGCGTGAAGCAGGTGATGTGGAAGCTGAGTCTGTTATAAAAAGGAGAGTCGGGTCTCTCCTAGGACGACGACCAGGAGCTGGCTGGCTGTCGTCACGGCTCAGCTCCATCCCTTACCCCTTCCCCCTTTTTCTATCATGTATATATCTTATGTAATAAATCTATCATGTATATATCTTATGTAATAAATCTATTTATAACCATGTCTTATCGTACCTCTTATTCCCGCTACAAGCTCAGGAAAGCGAACTGCAGACCCTTCATCCCGACAGTCTTCGCCATTTTAGATAACACAGAAGCAAACTTCAAATTCTTATATACTCAGCGGCGTAGCGGGCACGACTGTTGTCGTTGACCGTATAAGTTGCATAAGAACAGACGCTAAGGGGTCATATCGTGCAACTGTTGTTACTGGCCATACGTATAATTGTAACAGATTAGGTTACGCAATTATCAATCCTGTTCCAAGGTTTATCGCGACACAAAGCAGACGCAGCATTTGCACTAGTCGGGCTGTAAGGTCATAGCACAAATAGTAGTAATTTGCTGCGAGGTCATATGCTTACAACCTACAGCTGCGTTGCTTTATCGCCAAAGGGGGTCACCGTGCGCGGACAGTAGCACTGGATCTTGCTAAATTGCGTGAGAGTTCGAAGCATTACGATTGGTCGACACTTCCCAGCAGTGCAGTGGGGCCAGCAGATTCATCTTTCTGGGTCTAATACTGCATTTTTTGAATTTTATACTAGCAGTTGCATACACGTCCATTGTCTAATTATAAAAAAGAGAAAAAAAAGAATAAGTCAACAAAAATACACAGAATCACGTTTTCACGGACTTACGGATCATGGAATCACGGCATTTTTTTTTTCAAAAAAAAATTCACGGATGTGCAATCACGGGTTCACGGACTCACAGATCACGGCTGCTAAATGCGCTTTTGAATTTACGGATTCACGGATCATGGGATCACTGATCCCGGGAAATGCGAGCGCTTCGCGAAAGAAAGAATTGACAAAATGGCTGTTTGCAGGATTGTTATTTTTATTTTATTTTATTCTTTCTGAAAAGGATTAAATATTTTCATTGCAAACAAAGTAGTATAAAACTCACACACTCTCTTTCATCCGTTTGGTGAGCGACTCCTTCCATACGATCGGAGAGTTGTCGAAGGGGGGGGGGGGGGAGGGGATCAAAAGTCAAATCCTATACTATATCAAAAGTTCATTAAAATAAAAACTGATCTTAGAATTCCAAAAAATATCTCCCTGGGACTTTCATGTCAGGATAAAGGTCTGCAAGTCCTTTACCTGAGGTGTAGCGGGGTTACGTTACTTACTATAATATTTATTACACAAGATATATACAGAAAGGGGAAGAGGAAAGGGGGAAGAGGACACCGGCTCCTGCCGGCGAGTGGAGGTCACTGCCAGAGTTTCGCTGTTTTAGGCCAACCTCCATCGCGAGCAGCTGTTGGTTAGTAGCTGCATCCCTATAATACTCAGTTTCACTGGCTTTTCTTGGGATCCGAAGGCAGTTTTTCCAATGAATACGTTCTCTAAGCGGCACATAGGTCACTTTGTCCAAATAGACATCGCCCTGTAAGCGGCACGGAGGGTACTTCGATTGTTCGGGGAAAAATAGATTTTGTACGTTTGGGGCAGTGCTTATAATTGACTGTCCTCAGGTGGCACGTAGAGCAATTTAAGGATACGTCGTGAGTAAATGCTTAACTTCGTTTTTTTCTTCAGTAAGAGCAGTAAGATATTTCCTTTGTAGATGTGTTCTTTGGAGGCGGTGTCCCAGAAAAATGTCTTTCTCGTTTATTCATCATCTTTTCGTGCCTTTTCGTCATGCTGAAACCATATCTGGGCTTTTTCAGTGCATGAAAATGATTGAAATGAGCTCTTTTCGAAGCTCCCCAAATCCGCATTCCCTCAAAACTACGTGTAAGTGGGCGGTCGGGAAGAATTATGGAGTGGATCTTAAACCTTCTAGATGTGGTTTTTCGCTCCAAACTTCATTGATGGATTATTAGGAGGGTCTACTATCGCAAGAATGTAAAATCTCAAACCACTTTGAGGGACGATGCCAAGGGCAGGTAGAGCATGAGTTCATTGCCGAAAATTTCGTGCTCAAAAAATATCATTTGATTACATTTGCCTGAACCACACCAAATATTGCGAAAAAACAGCGCAAGTGTATCCAGTAGTCATGGTTTTTGGAGGTAGGGTCTCTGTAGTAAGATTCCATATTTGTTGACGAAATCCTAACTTGGAGGACTTTTTGGCAAGTTTCGAGACAACTGATTTTGTTGGTGTCGAATGATTATGAGAGAAAAGCTATGTTGTTTGTAGTATACCTACATGTTATGGATGTCCTCCTGTTTCCAAAATGAGCGTATTCTATAATTTTCCTAAGGATTTTTCATGAAATGTGTTGAGAGAAACTGGATGAAGCAATGTTTTCGAGAGGGTATTAAGGTGAAGTCTTAGCTCGTGCTGTGATGAGAATTACTGTTATAAGAACTTTGTTCTGTATGTTATTACATCTTCTATAGATTGGATTTCTACAAGCGCGAATGGGAATAGTCCCAACATGGGAAGGGGCTCATTATCTGCCATCTATAGTCGGACGATCATCTGCGCTGAGACTACAAACAACTGCATCAATAATCACAGCACAAGAAGCGAAGGATCTTGGCTATGTTGATGTTATATACGAAAAGGATGAAGAATTTGAAGTGAGCTATTTTCTCACAATTTTTATTGCTGTATATTTTGTGATTTAATCTCAAATGCTCTTTATCTTTATTTTTGTTAAGGAATTAATTTCATCGATGTTGAAAAACGGTGCAGAAGTTTGTAAAGCTCAAAAAGCAATGATTGATGCAACGGGAAAAGGAGAGGAGGCTAAACTTGGTACGTTGACTAAAAATTGGTGTTTTTGGATTTGAATATTTTTCACAGACAAAAATTGGATCTTATTAACCTTTCGCAATTCTGATTATCTTTTCGTCACACTCCAAAAATTACAAGCTGATTCGATAGAGTTTTGACTACTTTATTGCAGCCGTTATACGTTCCGTATGGGGAGGCAAAGCTCAAAAACAAGCTATACAACGGCAACTCGATGCAGTCGTAAATAAGAAGTCGAAGAAGTAGATTTGATAATTTATTGTTTTGTAGAAACATTGTAAAGTGCTCAACTGATGTTACAAGTCTTGCCAAGACTTTTTGGTAGGCATTCTCATGAAATTCTGTGACATTCAACCGTGATGAATTTGATAAATATATCAGCTCTAAGCTTGTGTTTCATGAATTATTTGATGAACAGTCCACCACTTGATTTGTGTTTTGCTAATAGCTAGCATAGCAACATCTTTATTGATATTAAGGCTTTTTCTCTTCTTCGGAACCGCCTGGAGCGCCTGACGGCGGAGCATGTCTACTCCTTTTTGATCTCTTCTTCTTTCTCTTTGATGATTCTGCAGTGGGTTCAAGACATTAGCTTTGTTGGTTTGATTTGCAAGGAAAATTTTAATGTACAAGATAGAATTTTTTCCAACTTACTTTTTTTCTTTTTCTTCGAAGGCCTGAAATTATACGCTTAGTTTCCTTTGGGACTATTTCTTACATTAAATGATTTGCAAAAATGCTTTTTGCCCGGATTCCTCATTTTTCATGTAAAAATTGAATTTGCTGGCTCACTTCTCTCCTGTTGCAGAGCTTCCAGAAGA
Source organism: Cylicocyclus nassatus (assembly GCA_958299035.1). Lineage (NCBI taxonomy): Eukaryota > Metazoa > Nematoda > Chromadorea > Rhabditida > Strongylidae > Cylicocyclus > Cylicocyclus nassatus. The sequence goes on along the minus strand of CATQJL010000112.1, from coordinate 10,016,614 downwards.
CGATGATGGTGCGCCGGCGTCACCCAGACCTGGTCCCGGTGCCTGAGGGGTGCTAGCGGCCAAATCGGCTACTTGCTGCCGAAGCTCTTCTGATGGAGTAGTCTTCTTTTCTTCCTCCTTTACCTATGATTAATAAGGATTTTATAAGAAGAGCCAAGACAAATCTATGAAGTTTAGGAAAGTACACGACTTAGGCTAGTCTGTGCTCTAAAAGCCAAAATTCTCACTTCGGTTTGTGGTCTGGAAAGAGCTGTTCTTGTGGATGGTTCTTTACGTTCACCTGGTTCGAGCGGCACTCTCCTCTGAAAACTTTCAACATCAACAAAAATAGTTTGTATGAATAAACTTTGCACAATTACGCAAAGAAAATCCTATAGTTTATAATAGATTACTATATATTGTCATTGTAAGCTTTATTCTCGGACCAAGGCAAAGTTATCGCCGCAAAGCCTGAGCGAACGTAGTTTAAAGGCAGTAGATCGGCAGAATGAGACCCGTGAAACAAGGTCACAGGGTAGGAGCCCCCATATGGAACCTATCGGCCGAAGTCCGATCTTTCTTTGCCACTTCTAACCGGAGAATACAATAGATGAACGCTGCTTCCGCGTTGAAATTTCGAGGGTTGGAAGCGGCAGAGAAAGATCGGACTTTGGCCGATAGGTTCCATGTGGGGGCTCCTACCCTGTGACCTTGTTTTGTCACGGGTCTCATTCTGCCAATCTACTGCCTTTAACGACTGTCTTACTGGAGCGCGCACATATGGATGCGCTCAAGGAACCTTGAATTCAACGCAAATACCCTCTTAAGCGCGCTTGGATCATAGGAATATTCCGTCGGGACAAGACTTTCTCAAGCACATCGGGGAGTTTCGTAAGGGTTCCAGGGTTTTTTTAAGGGCCCAAGCTTCTTGGACTTAGCTCTGCTACTGTGATGTCAGGAGGCAGAGGAAGTTCCGCGGTACTTGCGGTCGCAACAAATCCATCCTTTACGACAGTTACCTTATGTACCTTTCAAGATGATCAAAACAGCTCTTAAAATCACTCAAGGGATGTTTCTATATAGGAGATCTGAACAGCATACCTTGTAAATGAAGAAGCCGGCAATTGACAATAAAAGCGCTAATAAAAGAAGAATCATTATTAAGTTCGTTGAGAACACTCGAGTGGCAACCACTCAGAGTAATAGCGTGTAAATAAATGAATTAAACCAAGAATGAGAAAGTTCTTGATTCCGACAAGAACTATGATAAGTCAAAACTGGATAAGATAAGGCTATTCCAGCATCCGGGCCCCAAAATTTCGAAGTCGTGGATTTTGTTCAAATTCGGTCTGAAAAGGTTATTCGACCCGCTGATGCCAAATATCATATTAATTCTGCGCGGTAGGGGTTACGGTGGGTAAAGGGGGTAAAAATCACGGATTTCGCCTAAATTTGGCCTAGAGGGGTTGTTTGCAATGCTGATCACTAATATCATACTTTTCTGCATTTCGAGGCCTTGTCGTGAGTACTACGGTACGTTTACGGTAGAGGGCGAAACTCTCAAATTTGGCTGGAATTCGGTCAGAGGGACTATTTTACATGCTCACAAACATCATACTCTCCTTGCTTTTAGGTTTTTGACCTACGGTAGGTAGACGGTAGAGGCCAAAATCATAGACCTGCTTGAAAATGCAGGGGCTATTCGACTCACTAATCACGATTATCGAGCTCATTCTGCATGGTAAAGCTTTTACGTAGATTTCTGTGATCTAAATTGGCCCGAAAGGCGAAGAAATGTCTAATCCATAGCCTGGAAACTACCGTAACTCGACAATAAAGCGAAGCATGATGTCCGTAATCAGCATGCTCAAAAACCCTTCTAGGCAAAGTTTTGGACAAATTCGGACTTCGAGCTATCTACCGTATACCCACCGTAGTTCAAGAAAATGGCGCTTTTTTGAGAAATTAGCGTGATAATCATGTCCAGCGGGCTAAATAACACACTAGGCGAAGTTTGGAGCTAAATTGTAATTTTGACCTCGTATCGTATACCTACCGTAACTCCATGGAGAATTCCGCAGAATGCGGAAAAAGTATGATATTCGTGATCAGCACGTCAGAAGACTCCCCTAGAACCCAAAATCAGCCAAATTCGTGATTTCATCTCCCTACCGTATGCCCACCGTGGCCCCACCGAATGAAATTTTCGTACAAAAAGAGTGTGATAATCGCAATCAGCATGTCGAATACCCCCCCCCCCCCCCAAAGGTTCACGACTTTGAAATTTTGGGGCCCCGGTAGTGGAATAGCGCCGAGACTCCCGGATTTGCAGCTGCAGCAGCCTTTGTGTAGTTCAAACTTTTATGAACATAGACAGAGAAGTGTGACTGGAAAGAATGGGTGGCTTCAAAGACGCACACTACTAGTCAGCGATTACAGCAGTAAACCACAGAAGGAGAGAGGAGGAAATCACTGATCTGCGATGGCCCCGCCTTTCGAGATAATCCCGCCCACTCAACACCAAAAGCGCGTGCAGACGCGCACAGAAAGCTAATGGGTCAGTTTGGGCACTCCTTATTTAGAAAGATCGTTCTGCCTTTCATTACCTTACAATTAGTCAACTCAAATGTCAAAAACCCGTGCAATGGTGCTTTGGCAAATTCTGCAAAAGCGCGTGGTTCGCCTAATGCGCGACGTAACTTCACACAAATTCAGCATCGCTTTCGCGTGACGATGTTCGATCATTTCGTTTTTTTTTGCTTTGCTTTCGGAAAGGTTCTTTCATTTAGATAAAAAAAAAACATTGCTTTTGCAGAAATGGAAGAGGCTTCGGATGAAATGGTAGCGGGAGATGTGAGCCATGTTCAAGTTTCCTTCTTCAGTGAGGATGAGACGTAAATCTTATTGTAAGCTTTTAACATCGTTTACTTTCCATTATAATGTTCTTTAGACTGAAAGTCATCCCCTCCGCAGTTTTTGATGTTCCTGTGTCAGCCACATACGAAAACCTAAATACACTAGTAAACAAAACTATAGCAGCAGCTCAAGGTTTGCAAATTTCGTCTCATATCTTCAATCTTCGTTCCGTAATTCTTCTCATCTGTAGAAAACTGGAGCGAAAAACGTTTTGAGCTTCTTATTGGTGAAACATTTGTACGGTCGTCTTTAGCTGAGTTTATCGAGGAGCACAACGTTGATACGGTGAGTTTTGCCAAGAGTTTTCGTTTTTTAAATTCTGTTTTTGCAGGAAACAGTCTTGAAAATTCAATGTATACTTGGTAAAGAAACTCCGAAGTCATTCCTTGATATCCCTGCTCCTGACTGGGTATCCTCTGTGACTATCTCTTCTTCGCAGTAAGTAATGCTTCACTCTTTCCTTGTTTGCTTTCCAGTTTAAACTTTTCATTATTCTGTGTTGTGCAGTCCTGACGTTTCTTTTAGTATTTTCTCCACTACCTATAGTGGTGAACTGATTATCAACAATAAGGAAGGCAAGCAACTTCTCGAAAATCACCGAGATAAAGGAAGTGCTTATAAATGCAGTGTTTTATTTCCCAGAGAGAAAAGTACGCCATTTTTCTTTTAAAGCCTCCTTTCTTCTTTTTGCGAGTTGATCCCCGTTTTTAGATTCTAATAAACTCGAAGGTGAGCGGATAGTGGTTGCTGGTGAAAATCAAATTCTCACGTTATTTGAAGTTGAAAACAATGCTCTGAATCCAAAGGTTGTTTTTAAGCTTCATGCTAGATTGACAGCTTATTACTGAAATGTTTAGGTTGTTTTTCGAGGTCATGAGAGGAGCGTTGAATGTGTCGATGTCAATCCCGAGTGTACTCGGTTAGTTTCTGGCGCGTTTGACTCAAACATCAAAGTTTGGAATTTGGAGAGTAAGTGAATTAATTAACTAGAGACTTCCTTCTGTATAATTATTGGATTCAAACGCACGTTAACTTATGGGTTTTGTCAATATTTCAACATCATTTTGATTTTTCTGGTTTAAACATCTTGCTTCCATTTTTGCACTGTGTTGGGGTATTATCAAGATTATTAACCACAGTGCTACTGCGTTACTGTTCACGATTTTGTTCTTTTCAATAGTTTTTGTTTGTAATTTCATGGTGATTTGCAGATGATGAGGATACAGTGTTCGACAAAGCCAGTCACAGTGATAAGCATGCTAAGAAACGAAAGGAGAACTTTATAACGAAGGTTTGCTGCTCGACTGTTGAGCTGGTCTTTGCATGTTCACGATTATTTTAGGTTCCAATGGTAACATTAGGAGGGCATAAAGATGTTGTTGTCGGTCTGAAATGGTGCACATGGAACAATAATCAAGTTGTATCCGCTTCGTGGGATCATAGCATTGGTCTTTGGGATTTACAGCTGGGTAAGTTCACTTTCCTGCATTGTCTATGTGCAGTTAATGTTTCGGAAGAGTAAATGCTGTTATCCTATTATTTATATTCAGTTTTTTGGTCTTTTATAGTTAAAATTCGTCTTCTAAATTTTTGGACAACTTGCTGGATTCATCAACGGCTTATTGATTTATTCTTTTCAAATAGTGATTTTAAGCTGGGGAAGTTTCACGAATACGTGGCACCAAAGCTTTCACAAGTATTGATGTCAACAAGAAAACTGGGCTTGTTATTAGCAGCAATACTGATGCCGTACCTAGGCTTTACGATCTCAGAAGTCATGGTAAGCCTAGTTCAACTTCTCCTACTCTGCTTCTACCTTGCATTTAGATGGATCTGTTGTGAAACAGTCCTTCATTGGGCACACAGGTTGGGTGACCTGTGTGAAGTGGAATCCGAATGACGAATCATGCTTTGTCAGCTCATCATTTGATAAGTCTGTAAAGATGTGGGATCTACGGTAAGTTCTACGCACCTATTTTTTTTCTTCAAATTTTGATTCTGAATCAATTTTTTCGTTTGCTTGTCTGTTTTTGAATAGTTGGCACTCTAAGTCCACGTCATGCTTTTGTTTTCTATGGGCACAATTTCACTAATTTTCAGATCGTCAAAAACTTCACTCTTTGATCTCTACGGCCATGAAGACAGAGTTTTATGTTGTACGTGGAAAGATTCCTTGATTGCTAGTGGATCCGCTGATAACACTATAAAAGTGTTCAAATCTTCCTAGTTGTTATTGCCTCATTGTTACTTATAATATCTTAGCTTGCGAACATTGAGCTTGAGCCATATTGTATTGTATTGTATTGTTGTTGTTGGTTGTTGATAGATGTTATTAGATGTTATTGCGCATTTTTGTTGAAATGAAGATTATCTTCTGTAGTTTGCATTGAAGATACGGTCTGTAAGCCATTCTATTTTCCAATACCTTTCTGGTACAGACTGCTCTAAACCATTTTTTCTTCGCAGTAGCCACTCACAGCCAACACAGTCAAGATGGGAAAGGGTTTTCAAAATTTTATGTCCAAGAAGGACTTCCATCCTAGCGCATGGTGGAATTTGAAAAGAGTGAGTTTTATAAAATTTGGCAAAGTTTTGATCTGTTATCGGTTAATTTAATCTGCAATTGTGCCTTTAGGTGTGGGAAGTGCGGCAAAAGAAAGCCATCGATGACAAAAGACAAGAAGATCTTCGTGTTCAGTATGAGAAAGAGCAAGAAATGCTCAATAACAAGTGAGTTCATTTCGGATATATTACATTTTGCTTTACATCAATCCGCTATCTCTTTTGTTCTTTGCTTAGCTAATTATAAGACTTATCACAAATTCTTTGTTATATTATATTTTCTGTTTGATGTCGTTATAGAGCGTTGCTGGGAGATGAAAAGGCAAAAATGGGTCTATCATTCATGTATGATGCACCGGCAGGAATGGCTAGAAGGGAAGAGCCCAAGGTAAGTTTTTCAGAAGCCTTTATTAATTTGGGATCAATTGTATACCTCAGGAGGAACCCAAATTCGAATGGCAGCGGAAGTATCATGCTCCACGTGAAGAGTGGGCTAAGGATAACGATCAGATCCAAGATCAGCCTTTTGGTATCCAAGTAGGCTCTAAACTTCCCCTTTAGACCGCGAAGTAGGTGCGAAACCTTCTGGATCATTCTGTTTAGGTGCGCAATGTGCGGTGCTGTAAATGTCATAAGTGGGGTCACTTGAACACCGACAATGAATGTCCCCTGTACGGAATGAGTGGCAACTTTGAAGATGCTGGATGTAAGCGTTCACTTTATTTTTAGTGTGATTAGGAGATTTGGTGTGTTGAGCATAATCTGTGTTATTCTTAGAGCAATACTTATTCCCTTTCTAGATGCAAACAATCCATCCGATCTGATCAAAGAATTACGTAAAGAACGACAAGATGTTGGGCCATCTCGCGTGAAAGAAGATCGTCGGGAGAAAGGCGAATTTATGGATCGAACACAATTGGCTGAAGAAATGAAGGAAACCCATGGATTGCGTCTGAAAGGAAACGTTCTGAACGGTAAGCTGTTTGTCGTTGCACTCCAATGGGTTCATAAATCGTGTCAAAAACGTGTTTGTATCTTTGTAACTTGTGACAAGTCTCCAATGCAATTTTCATGAAATCTTACCAATTTGGTGTTTTTTAGGCATTCGAGAAGATCAGGATGTGAGCACGCTGAAAGGTGAACCAACAGAAGCCGAGCAAATGAAGATGTTCCTTGAAGGTTTGAGCGACAAAGAGAAGAAGAAGCTCATGAAGTAAGTTGTCGTTAATTCCAACTGTTCTATATGGAACATGCTGTTGTGTAGGAAGCTCATGGGTGTTACTGGAGGAGATAAAGACAAAAAGAAGAAGAAAAAGCGAAAAGAAAAGAAACACAACAAGAAGAAGCATCGAGAAATTAAGAAGGAAATCAAGGAGGAACCTGAGTCGTCAGAGTCAGACAGCTCAGGTAAGATTGTTTATTTGTTTATTCTGTTGATCTCATATTTTTCCTATAGATGATGAAGAAGATGCGAGGAAGAAGAAACATCGCCGTGATTCGAGCAGTAGCAGTAAGTCTGTTCTGTTTTTGTTTTTGACTTCATATTCATACCGGATTTGGGTTCGAGAGAGAATATTCAATTATAGTAGTCAGTTTTGTTGTCGTTGACAAAATACTAACAACCTTTTTTCTTAAAACGTTGTTAGTATATTATCAAAATGTTTATCACAGCATTACACCACATTTCTGCTGTGTAGCTATGCTGATTTTTAGGTGAAACTGAACGGAAGCCCCCAATGCACGAGAAAAGACGAAATGCTCACGGGAACAGCGACAAAGGTACGCATTATATTTCGTTCCTATAGTACTCCCACCCATTGTGATTTCATACTGAATTTCATTTTTGTAGATGAGGACGAGAGAAGATCGAGAGTAGATAGAAAGAGACGACACGACTCTAGTGATAGAGGCGAGATATATTCTCATTAAAGGCAGTGTCCGGGCAAAAACTCGATTTTGAGATTTTGTGCTTACTTGGGGCTATTCGCTACGCTGAATCCAAAAATCCACATTGGAAAGCGCGAGAACGGCGAAAAACGGCTCTAACACAGTAGGGAAATCAGCAGGTGGGCGGGGCTTTCCCCAGTGCGATTTCACGCTCCCAGCTCCCGGAGCGATTTTCCGATTCCGCTAGCCGTCCTAACATCGCTACCGGTCAAGTGCGAATGATTGACTTGAAACCGGAAGCGAAAAGTTCGCTCCGGAAGCCGGGAACGTGAATTCGTAGTGGGGAGGACCCCGCCCACCTGCTCATTTCCCTCCTGGGTTAGAGCCGTTTTTCGCCATTTTCGCGCTCTACAATGTGCATTTTCGGATTCAGCGTAGCGAATAGCCCCAAGTAAGCACAAAATCTCAAAATCGAGTTTTTGCCCGGACACTGCCTTTAAGAACTCTTTACATACCATGCACTTTAGAAGAGGATAGAAAGAAAGAGAAGAATGGTCGAGAAGGGCGCAGACATGATTCGGAAAGTGATAAGGGTGAGTGGTTTTTTCTTTTACAAAACGGTCTGACTGACAATTTTTCTTCTCATATTTTTTTGGATGAGTGTATATCATGTACTTCAGAAGATAGAAAGAAAGAGAAAAATAATCGCGACCGGCGCAGACATGATCCGGAAAGTGATAAGGGTGAGTTGCTTTTTCTTCTCAAAAACATGCATAACTGGTAATTTTCTATTTCTGCCCGCAACATGTTTTTGGATGAGTATATGACATGTACTTTAGCAGAAGACCAAAGGAAAGTAAAGAATGGTCGAGATCGGCACAGACATGACTCGGATAGTGATAAGGGTGAGTTGCTTGCTTCTTCTTGTCAAAAACTTGCATGACCGATTATCTTCCACCCTCAGTGTACTCTTTGATGATTTCCAGAAGAACGTGATCGCAAGCAGAGAAAATTGGAAAGAGAAGAGAAAGAACGCCGTCGACGTCATGACTCCAATAATGACGAAGGTAATGATTATTTCTTCAAAAGTTTATGCCCTTGTTTCCTCCATATGTCTACCGATTTTCTGAAGATTGGCATTATGTAAAAATTATGCTTTATAGGGTGTAATAGCTCTCTCTAAATATTTCTTAACTCAGTTTTCTAGATAGGGAGAGAGGCTCAAAGGGTCAGCGCAAGGATGCGTCGTCAAGTCGACAACGAAAGGATTCAGGTAGCAGCGATGGTAAGTCCATATGAGTGATACGCTTTGAAGCCCTCTTTTGTCCGTTTTCAAAGCTAGATAGCACAAATCATATATATACATTTTTCGCTATTATTTTTAGAAGATGCCAAGGGCCAAAGCAGCAGTTACGATCGTGATGAGTCGAAAGGAAAATCCCGTCATGGGACTAACGGCAGAAGAAGGTTATCTTAAAAATGTGTTTTTGCATTTTTCGAAATGTCTTTTTTTCACTGATTGAGAGATTTGAAACTTATTTAGACGCAGTACATCTTCACCATCACCACATAGACGAAGAAGGAGTTCATCAACAAGATCGAGATCTCCACGCGATAGAAGAAGATGAATTTGAGTTTGAGAGATAACACTTTGTATGGATGTATTTTTTTTTGCACTGGTGTTGTATTGTACCGTGTATATAGTGGATATATAATACCTCAATTTCTTTTCTAGAAAGTGATACCACCAATGAACTTATAGTAGTGAATCTGTTCTTTGTGATTGTCTATATGTATCTCGTAAATAAAAATATTGTAAGTATTTGTTTCATGGAATTTTGTTTTCTAAGCGGAGAACATGAACACGGGAAGTCTGACACAGTTTGTGAGCGAAACCCTGATTATAATGAACTGCAGTTTACCTAGAGGGTATGGTTTCGAAAACCTGTAAGGTTAGCTGTGGTTCAAGTACATTGGGAAGCAGGCTGACAACACTTGTGCGTAAACAGAACTATGGAGTGATCTGATATTTTAAAACGCGTTACCAATTTTCAACGCGCAAGTGTTGTTGGCGATGCAAGTGCACTATATCACCATTCATCTATCATACTATAAACGGGCAGCGAAGCCGCGCTGCTTCAATGGTCGCAGTGCATACATTGTCTGCGGGTTCGCAGCAAGTTGCATACCTGGCTGTGTGACTCAGAATTGCTAAGAAGAATGGTTTCCTTTCTCCTGCCGCGGTAAAAACCGTATGCTTCTGAGGTTACTTTTAATACAAGTGAAGCAGTAATTAAAGGTGCTAGACTGCATTCGCGCGCTTCGGGACCGCACCGCGGTTTCCCGCTATTTGCAGATTTTTGAACTGCGCTTACGTTTCTTTGTATATTAGATTAGATAGATCCTTTACAAAAAATGCTTTTTTCCTTGATAAAATGTTCAGAATTTTCATTTACAGTACTCCATGCAAAGTCAGTGAACTGTTAGCATTGTGTTATACTTATTTTACTCATCATTTTCTCTGTGAGATGCGGCAAACAAGCTTTCACATTGATTTTTGCTTACTGTAAGCGTACAATAGTTACAAATTACTTCATCGGAAATTATGCACATGCACAACCTATCACAGAGCATCGGTGTACGGTAATGCGACACACAAATTAAGTACAAACAATATTATTGAAGGAGGAAAGCTGAATAGTGAAACCTGTTCAGTATTGGCCCGTATGCGAACAAATGTCATAGCAAGAAATGGCGGCAATGATATTTGGAATGGTGAAATATATAAAATCAATACCTATATCTACAACTGCGTCATTGGCACAGGGTAATTGGTCAGTATACGGTAGTTACCGTCTGGCATGACCATTGGTGGAAGATGGGAGGGTGGCGGTCGTAGCGGGGCTTTCTGCTTGGGCAGAAATGCTGATGTGGGACTTTCGTAAGCGGAGTCTTGGGATTCGTCACTTGTACAGTAAGGGCTGGGAACTTGGTCGAAACCGTACTCTTTTCGTGTTAGGGCGTTAATTAGGGCCTGATGATGATAGATCGAAGACCTATGGGGCGTTGGCTTTTTCATGAGCAGAATAGAAATCAAAATGACAATCAGAAATAGTACGATAACGCTGAGAATCAAAGGCAAAACCATTCCATGTAAAATCGAGCACGTATCGAGTTCGTTTAGCGGGATTCCCGCGAGAGTTTCCGGTGAAGCACATAGGGCTGTAGAGGGGAGATGAAGTGCCCGGAGCTCACAGGAACAATCCCAGGGATTGTTGTCCAAATCCACGGAGACTACGGTAGAGAGCTGCATTGTCGATGGAAGCGTTTGGAGACGATTCCCAGCCAGGGAAAGCATCGTGAGAGGTGGGAAAGGTTGGAATGCCGTTGGTGCGATGTGGTTTAGAGCGCAGTTGGAGAGATCCAAAGTTCTTAGGGACGACAGAGAGACGAAGGCGGCCATCTAAAAATGAATTTAATCAACTCTATAGTCCATTTCTCATAGAAGGTCTCTTTTGCTGTGCGAAAACTTTTCCTGGGCTGCGTCTAGAGTTGCCGTGTCAGCGCCGTGCCGCCATATCGATGCCAATGCAGTGTGCGTCTGGGTTCCGGCACAGCGCTGGCACGGCAACTCTGGACGCGGCATGCTTGAAATTTTAGCAAAAATCTTCAGATTAGATAGATTTTACACTCGAAACGTCTTTCTTTCGATGGAATGCGGTATTTTAATAAGAAAAAATTCTGAAATTTCGGCTCACATGAACTGTCTTCAAATTCCGACAATTTGACAAGTTCAAAAATTGCAAGGATGGCAATGTATCGAACGAAGCAGTTTCCAAAGCCACAAAAGGATTTCCAGACAAATCCAGTGACCGAAGCGATGGAAGTGGCCAGGTGTTTCCAGGTAGGCGGACAAGCTTAAAATTATTGATTTTCCAAGGGAATTTTATCTTTCCAGTGATCAACAAACCTGGTTATTTGTCATATTCAGCACGGTTAGATTGTCCATTCCAAAAAATGCGCCGTCGTAGATATCACTAATCAGGTTGTCAGCAATGTTTAGCGTCTCCAAATCGCGCAATGCCGAAAACTGGCCTGCTTCGAGCTGAAAAATTCCAAGAATGTTTGACGCGGTAAAATGGATGTAGACTGAATAAGTTGAATTCATCATAAATTCCTCTTCGATTTCTAAGGAGTTGAATTCTTTGAAAATTCTTTCAGTTCAAAAAGCTCATTCGGATGTTCTGTGATTCGAGAAAGTGGATTCTTGGAGAATTCTTCTTTGATTCAAAAAGATTGAATTCTTTCTTTCATTTATTATTATTTCTGAAGAACAGGCTTGAAAATCTATTGAATTTTACGATAATTTTCTCATAATTTTTTTTGCAAAAAAAACACTTTGGATGATTCGAAATCGTGGTTAAGTCTTATTGCTGGATTATGAAAATGTCATGTAACTTTTGATTTTCAATCTTAACTAAGGAAATTTGCATATATCTGAAAGCTTTTAGAGAGTGAAGCTAGTCCATAAGTTTTTTTCACCGATTCACTTTTCTTATTAACCCCCTTATCATTACTTTATCTACCAGTTCCTTTTTTGACAAAAACACATAGTTTAGGAGACTTGAGTTTCGATTTTTTCGCATCATCCCATTTTCCATTCGCATATATAAATTCCAAAAATTTTTATTAATGTCCTCATCTTTTTTTGTCGGTTTTCTCTGAAACTGGGAAGTGGGATTATCATTACTTTTATGGGATTTTTTTAATCCTTTTGATTATAACTTTAGTATTTTTGGTGAAATATCCCATAACCTTTTTGAAGAGGAATCAATATATTTCCCCGACTTTTTGCAAACAAACTTAGCAAAACTTACATCGGACAATAAATTGTGGCTAGCATCGAGATGTCGCAGTTGTGGAACCGTTGAGAGCAGCGAAGCTGGCAAAGCTAGCAGCTTATTGTTTCCCAAATTCAATGTATGCAATGACTTCAACGTTTTGAAGACCGATGGTGGCAGATAGGTGAGCCTGTTCGAGGTGAGATCCAGCTCTCGTAACGAGGAGAGCCCTTGGAAACAATCGGGCGAAAGTTGTAGTTCGTTGTTCCTCAGAATCAACGTCTGAAAAGACGGCTAGAATAACTGGCTTACTAGATAAGGCAGAGTAAACAGTAATTATATTTTCTCAAGACTATTGTAAGTCAATTAGTGCACATGTCTCAGAGGCAGATGGCACAAATTATTAATTGACCCTCGAACTGTCAGTAACCGTTGACTGACAGCATCCCATGAATAAATTTCAATGACATGACAGTGGCTGTCAAGTGAGTAATTGCGAATTGAACGAACCTCGAGATTTTTAAGCTTGCTGAAGACGTTCTTCGGTGAGGAGAGGAGGTCGTTGTTGGAGAGATCGAGATGTTTTAGGTGGGGAAGGGAAGCGAAGGCTTCTGCTGCGATGTGGGTAAGAGAGTTGTTTGACAGGGAGAGAAATTCCAGATCTGAAAAAAATGCAGTCTTTCTTTGGAATAGATGTGAAAATATAGAAAAGTTTCAGTGTCATTCGCGAAAATTGTTTTTTTTTTGAATCAATCAATAAATCTACTTCTTGGAGTCATTATGGAACTGATTCTGAAAGACCAATCTAAATAAAATGTATGATAGACACTTTTAGAGAATCATTCTTTGAAAAATTGATCAGTGTAGAATTTGTGAGTATTCGACTTTTCTTTATAGTTTTGTGGAAAAACTGAGTTATTTAAGATATCTATAATATTTTTCTCCTTTCAACATTAAATCAAGTAAAAAATTTTCAAGCAAGAGCGACACGTCATAAATAACATAGATATAAATAAAATAAAGTCAATTAATTAAGATGTAAATAGTGCAGCTTATATGAAGGACATCTTTATGATTTACTTAATTTACAAAAAACTGTAAACAATCTTTTATTCTTCTGTTTTCTTCACCTTCAATTTTTGTAATTTTCTTAATTTCACATCAGACAGCTCTTTTATTAACTTTCCACAACTTTTCGACCCTTCAATTTTTGTAACAACAGAGATTTATAAGAAGATACAAAAAGATGTGAAATAATTCACAGAATTAGGTGATTCAAAAAATGATATCAAGAATTTCCTGTTTCAACGGGGTGATATGGAATATCGGATTACTATTTGGAGCTGGTAACACTTCCATCAGTCTGAACAACAATTGAATTCGAAGGGGTTTACACCAGCGGAGGATTTTTTGATGCGCTTTTTTGACTTTTGGGAAAGAACGTAGAAATTTTGCCGAATTTTCATTTCTTGGCTTTTCAACAATTCCACGATACCCTTTTTTATTTCGGCTAAATTAAGCTGGTTGCAACCAACGTTTGAACACAAACTATAAATTTCTCGCCAGATCTAAGGATGCCACCCCCTCAGTTTCTACCCTCCTGAGATTTGCTTTCGCATTGCTTCACAGGGGCCCTTAAATTTCAATTTGTCCCCTCCGGTCAGATGACAAGACGAACGACACCGAACATTCCCATCGGGAGCATTTATCTCCACTCAGCTGACGCGAAAAATTCTCAGCGGTGTTCGTCTTTATGCTTGTGTTATAAAAAAAAGAAAATAGATTGGTTAGAAGATTGATGGGACTTTTTTTGCATATCTGGTGGGCGAAGTCTGAACCCTTTGCTCCCCCCCTAAGAACAAAAAATTCTGTTTTGTACAGTCCGTTGTGATAATGATGGCATAATTGCGGCTTTGTCTTTGAGTGACCATGCATACGCGTAGCGCAACCACCTGTCCACAGGTAGTCATTTGGCGTTACGTAACACTAAATACTAGGACGTAGTGTGTCCCCCTCCCCTCACTGTAAGATGGAATCACTTCATGTTCCAATGGACAGCGACAAAGATACATTGTCTATTTGTGGGTGAATCAGAAAGGAAAGAGAATGCGCGCAAGACCTTTAGATTCACTTAAGAGCATGTCTTTTGTTAGGGATTGTCAATGTTTGCGGGTTTTGATGTACCGACGGAATATTTTGTTACAAAGAAAGAATCCAAAGCACATTTAGGTACGAACTAAAACGCTGTAAGGACTGTCATTTGTTTCGAAACTTTTAGCTTCTGATAACGATGAGATTGTTGAACGTCAGCCTTTTGAAAGTAAAGTTATTATTCGACTGAATTCTAATTTTCATCGCTTGAAATTTCTGCACATTATCTTTTTGAAGTTTTATATCTATCAATCCAAATTTTTTGGAAAAGATCTATGTAATATATACAACACCAGAGATTTATTTTTGTACTTTTGCTTGAAGAGCTATTTTTGTTCATTTGTATTCTAAATAACTATTTTTGAATTATAAAATTGATTTCTGACTTACAAGAAACTGTGCAGAAAAGAAAATTAAAGAATTGCCTATGTGAAACGCTTCAGAAGAGAGAAAATATTCTGCATAAAATATTTTGTATAAATCATAATTTCAAAAAAATTACATCTTTTCTTTCAAATAAATCGTTTTTCAACAGGGCTCGGTAAAGGTGGCTTCCCGGAAATGCAAAAGCAAAGTCCTTCTCGACTTTCCCTAAATTTTACGAGGTCCCTTTTGACCCAAAATTATAATCGTGAAAAACCCTAAGAAAAACGAAACGTCGACAAAAAAATGTAACCCATGTTGTGGTTTTTCGACAAAAACAATATCCCCTTTGCCTTTTGTCCCAAAAACGATCCAGCTTGGTTATAAGCCACTTGTGCCGAGCTCTGTCTCCAAGTATGATTATTGTTCAAAACATACAATTAGTTGAATATAAGTAACATAAATTTGTACAAAAATCTGCATTTGGAGCGAGAAATTATCGCTGCGTTTGAGGAACAACGAATTAAATTTTAAAACTTTTTCAGCTAAATGTGAGAATATTATTTTCTGAAAATGCAAACAACTCGGTGAATACAGTACTCTTCTTCATACCTCTTATTTTCAATTTGTATGCAACAAATACATTTGTCAACTTTTAAAGCTCGCTCGTCCCCTTATCTCCACCTCAATCACACTGTAGATGACCTAATCCTTACCTTAACGATTACCTCGCGAACCCAATGATCGTAAAACTTAACGTCAAGCCTAGATGACCATAATACCGCATTATGGATCATAATGTTGAATATTTAACTGCCGAATATACCAGTGCTATCGCGCAGTAATCTAATTCGCACGTGATGTCAAGGTGAACGAACGCACACATCGCAGGGCGAAGACGATGGTCATTAATGCATGCCACTAATCGACTACTGTGTGACTATGTAAAATATATGCATTGTGTGAAACGGGAAAAATATGAGAAAATTAGAAAAGGGCGAGAAATAGTGAGAAATCGCAAAGAATCTAGAAAATTTCATGGTAAACCTAAGAATTTTACTTCTAATTGCTTTAGAGGGAGAAAACTGGTTCCATTGATTACGGTAATTAAAGCAATCAAAGTATACTATACTGTATGGGAAGGTTTTAAACATGGGAAGTCGCTCTCAACCTTCAAAAGAAAATTTTCACAAATTTTATAGACTTTCCGATTTCTCAAGGACAGGCGATTAGATTTCTCAAGGACAGGCGTGCGGTAACTCGTAATTTTTACGAAAACATTAATAAAATAATAATAATGGTAGCAAATAGAAATAAATAAATTAAGGCCCAAGGTTGTTGCGTTTTTCTTCATTGTTCTGCTCAGATTATTGAAAAACAACAATTTTGACTTGTGGAAATTGCAACAGCTTTTCAAAACTTTTATTTCGCAGCAATTTTACCACAACTGACCTCTCCCCTCCCTTTTATTTCAACCCTGTGTTAATCACTAAAAAATTAATGTATTTATACTGTCAACCAGCTCCAAACAGCATTAGGATTGTGTACGCATTTGAGATGCACAAGTGCCAATCAGATGTCATTAATATGAAATGAGAATTTGTCACCAGAGAGTCAGTAGTGACTCAGTATGGGTGTGTAATGTCTTAATTGATTTGGACTTTCAGTCTGGAAGAAAATTTTGGTTATGAGCAATATAACTGAAATTTTGTTATTTTCAAATGCAAAAGACCTCCATATTGGCGAAGATGGCGCCGAAAGTGCACTGAAAATGTCTTGAGTTAACTGAAACTATTTTATAAATATTGATTAAACTTATATTTGGATCGTTTTTCTTTGTTGAAACACAAAATGTAATCAATTTATTTAAGAGTAGGTAAATTATGTTACTTCCAAAATCATTCTCAGTGTTTTTTCGAGTTTTCTTCCAACCTTTTTTGAACATTCCAAGGTCGTGGTGCTACTTATCTGGACTATGCAGGGCTACTAAATCTTCTTAAGTCTTCTTTACCGGGGCTCATCTTCCAGTTCAAGGGTATTTATGCTCTTGAGTGACCTCAAGTTAGGATAAATTTGCAAGCGAGTTGAATTTGCTTAAACAAAAAAGCCAAAAATTATTCCAAACAAGTTGCTGAATTATTCCTTATATCACCCACCACATAGGGTTTAACTTCTAAATTCTAACTTGAATGGAAGTAAACTTGCTCAGTATAAATTTTTTGTAAAAGCACCATTGCAAAGTGAAAAAAAACTGCAAAAAAATCTCTTTAAAAAGTTTTTCCGTTTGATAGTAAGTAGAGGTAATTTTGCAGAAATTGATAAAGTATTTGTCACTTTTAGAAAGATCAAAGGAAAGAATTAGAGAGAACTTCAGATACTTGTGAAAAAATTGTTGGTTTAGTTAGAAATTTTCGAAATCGACTTTTAACCGGTTTACAGATTTTTTCCGGTTTCAACCGGCATTCCAAAAAGAATAACATGCTGCTTAGTCATTAATCATTAAGACCACGAGAAGGGAATGTTGAGCGTTTCGACAGTAAATTAGTGCTTAATTCTTAATTTATTCAAAATTATCAATTTCGTCCTCATCTTCTTCAGTTGTTGCTTTTGAGAAGAAATTACTGAAAATTTCCTATTTGCCGGTATTTCATGGTTGAAGCGTTATATAAAGAATTTCTAAAATTTTCCCGTTTCTCGATATGGATATCCTTGCATTATATCGCGATCGATCCTCAAGCGATCACCCGCGGTTCGAATGACAGATATGAGCGGCTCATGAATGCGTTTCTAGACAATGCAGGTGTTTCCTGACGAGTCATCCGGGGGCGGCATCGCGAAGGTGACAAAATGGCGCGATGCCTTTGTACTTCGTAATCGTCTCGCTTTTTGTGAATCGATACCCATCAACCCTAGGTCATGTCATTAGTCTTAATGAGCATCACATTTATAGAATTTATTGGAAGTTTCCGCATAGCTCTAGGCTGAGGTAAAGCCCGGTAAACGAGGTTGGTACTCCCTTACCCAACAGGAACATAAATCTTGAGCTAACGATGTTCGAAACGCCAAGATCCCAAAATAGGGTAAACGCCTTTCGTTCTTTCCAGCAAGAGGAAAGTTTGAGCTATTTTAGAAACTTCGGGTAATTGAGATGCCAGTTTGGGTAATTATCCTAACCAGCGGAAAACATCTCCTAAATTAGATTTTTATGGGTAACCCAGGTTCTGATAACAGAGTGAATAGTCGTCTTGGTCGGGAAAGTCTACTATGGTTTTGTAGAATTTGATTCCAAATAGAGTTTTATCGGGTAATTCGGATACCAAACTGAAACCGCTCTACGCAGCGAGAGTTAAAGTATTGAGAAAATTTTTGGCATCCTGAGCTAACCCCTTGGGTTACCTAACCAGATCGGGTAACCTTTTTGACCAACGAGAGATCTTTGAATTGGAGTGAAATGCTTTGTGCTTGACTAGCCAAGCCCATTGGGTAACCCTGACCGCAGAACTGTTTGGCCATTCCTCGCTTGCTGACTGAAAATCTGATTAGGACTATAACCATTGGATAACCTAGTTTTTACTTTAGGTGATCATCCTACCTATGGGTAACCCAAATGTTATCCGGCTGCCTATACTGCTCTTTCCAGAAGATTTGCAAAATATCAATAAATTCTTGTAGAGTTGAGGTGATTCAGAGCCCTTTCGAGTAACTCATTACCGGACCGGTAGTCACTTATACAATTGAAATTTTTAAGCTGTAGTCCTTTGAAAACTCCGAAACAAATGGAATGCCCTCCCTTCACTAAACTTGGTGGGAGAAATTCTATGCTAAAACTTTAAGTAATTCATACTTCCTATTAGGTAATCGTCCTACCCAGAAGAGTCCTGAGTTGAGAACCCTCCACTAACTCAGCGTTGCCCGATTAGTTGATTACCTTATCCACTTGTTTGGGATACTAAAAACTTATGTGGAGTTCTGAGCTCAACTAGAACCCCCTTGGGTAACTCCGTTACCAGATTGGGTAATCACCCTATCCAACAAGAGATCTCCGTAGATTTGTTTTCATGGTGATCGAAGCACTTATGTCAACGTACATAAATTATGCCATTCGGACATTAACACCCGTACGCTCAATTCAGCAGCTGAATTACTGCCTAGGAGATGAGATTTTATCGTCGCTCAGTATGGCACAGCAGCACACTAATCCACCCCACACATGGGTATAGATCTGCTAGATACGCAATTGTCCGAACAACAGGTCGTTTGATAGCTATCGGAGCCGATACCGAAAGATGAGTGGTAAGGGATGTATTTACGACGACCTTAGATCGAGTGAGGTGAACTGGTAAGGAACAAAAATTTATCAGGAACGAATTTTCTCAGGATTCAGAAGTCTGTATGAATTTTTGGGAAAAGTAAGTCTTTTGATGTCGTTCTGAGCACTTCAAGGATAATGAAATTTCTGTATATCCCTCCTTTTTATCTAGTCAGAATGAAACGCGGAATATTTTATTCACTTTGGAAGTCGTACTAAAATCGAATTCTTGGAAAAAACTTTTTAAAATAATTGTTTTTGAAGCTAATTTCGGATTACCAATCAAAATCGCTTGATTATAGATGATTGTTGTTTATAGAACGGAAATTTTTGGAAATTCTTAGAGCTTCGGTATCGAGTTTCAGCTGGATAATTATCAATGTCAAAAAATGATCTCTGATATATTGTACCAAGCACATTTATCTTTTCGGATAAATCCATCGGTCAAGTTGATTACGGTAGTTAAATGCTGAAGATACGATAATGAAAATCTTTGCAGCTCCTGAATCTTAAAAAAAATTTATATTTGTTGTTAACTCTAGGACTCTAATTAATTTTCATGAATTTGTTGCAAATTCTTTCACTACATTCTCCTTTTTCACTAAAATAAAAGACCTCCGTTCTTGAACTTTTTGGCACATCTGGACACATAAATAAATTTTAAAAAAAGAAGAAATAAGTAAATTTTTTCGCTGGATCAAACAGATCTCGCGATCGAACAAACTCCAGCCCAATGCAATTTTCTTCTTATGTCTAGCAAATGATACTTTTTATCCATTAATTGACATGCAGGACATGCTTCTGACTAATTTTCTCCAGCAAGATACCCTTTTCGGGAACTCTTTTTCAAAGCCCCAGAGACTTGACAGAATTAGGTGGGGCCTAAAAATGGAACTCAAAGTGGGTGGGCTGCAGAAAATTCTAAAATTAAAATAAATATTGAACAAGTTTTTAACATAAACTAATGATTTCAAACCCCATTATCTGTAATTCAAAGGAAAAGGTAATTGTCATAGAAACGTCTTTTGCATATAACTGCGCTACCAAAGTCTTAAAAGAAATAAGTCACTGTTCAAAGAATATTTTCAAATAAAAATAAACTTACTTGGATACAGACTCAACTCATCCCCCGTCAGTCGAACAATTTTATTATTTGACAAATCCAACCGTTTCGTGCGTGGATCGAGTAGTATTGGTACACTTCGTAGCGACTGTCCACGACAAATCGCAACACTTGACGAACATTCGCAACCCAACTGACAGCCACTTACACTTGTAGTAGTAAATAGTAATAAAAGCAACATCTGAAACGAATGAATAGAGTTGTGAATTTCGCGCGGGAACGAGCGAAGGATAAGTGGGAACAGCGTGACGGACGGAACGACCGTAAATCCCGAGGAATTTGTTTATGCGCGAATGTGATAATCCTATCCGAATAAACTGTAGGGAGGGGTAGATGAGTAAACATCGACATAGGAGCATCTTAGTAAGTGTGAGTAATTTTATGCGGGAAAAAGGGGCGGAAAGGGAGCAGAAGCGGAACATCTACCTTTTCATGAAAAAATATGAAGAGAAACAAGAAATAATTTTTTAGTACTCTACTATGTAGGAGAATGTTACTCAAATCTTACGAAGTCGTGCATGTTTTATAAAGAGAAATTGAAACGTCTTCCAATCAATCTCAATTCGAATAGGAATAATTTTGGCTGGAGGGGGCGGAAAGGGAGCAGAGGGGCGGAGGGAGACAGTTGTGGTCCCAGTAACATCGCTGTGACAAAGAAAAAAGAAAGGAAAGGAAAGGAAAAGTGGAGTGATTACTTCAATATTATAATATATCAAGAGAAAATCATATTTGTGTTGGGCAAAATCATGAATATTTTACAATAAAATAAACACCTTCAAATTAGTTCAGACGGAACTTGTCTTTTTTGTCTTTTTTGAGTAGAAGTAATTATGGCCGGAAAAGGGGCGGAGGGGGAGCGGTTATGCAGAATCATTGCTGGGAAATGGATTTTTAAATAGTCAAGTGACCTAGATAGTTGTAATAAAAGGAACGCTTGAATCAAATCGAGACTAAATAATTTTGATTAATCTTGGACAAGAAATGATTGGGAGGGGAAAAGGGGCGGGACGGAAGCAAAGGGGCGGGGACAGAGCAATCATGTGGAAAATATGCAATTTTTTACGGTAAATTTGCAGCTGTTCAGGATTATAAACATGATCCACAGCCTATGGAATATGAGCTCAAGAAAAAAAAACCAGGCTACCCCCATGAAAGGCACACCGACACTGGACCGCAATTGAGTGATAATTAGGGAGAGGGCTCGTTTCTCATGCACCCCCAGAGTATCCAGCGGAGTTCGCCGAGCCGACATGCCCCCACCCCCTCACGTTCGTTCCTTCAGAAATGACATGACGTCAATTCTCTAGAAGTGCTCATACCTTCTGCGATTGAGTGGCGAAAACCCCCGGGGTGTTGAAGAGCGGGGTATGGAAAAGTTCGCCATCAATTAGAGTGAGTGATGAAGCTCTTTTTGGCAGTGGTCTCTATTTTCGGAAAGACTGAAACCTTGGAAGCAAGAATTTTTTGCCAATGAAATTTTTTCAAAATTGCTAAACAGCTTTTCGTAAAAGTTTAAATATCCGTTCCACAAAATGAAAAAAACCATTTTTTGTTGTCATTGTCATGATTACTGTCTTAATCTCTCAATTAATATTACCATCGATCATATGATTGTTTCTGCCATTTCATGTTGTTGAACTTTCAGCAATTGTTTTAGAAATAATATTGTTAAAAAAAAGAAGATTGGAGTCTAAGTAGCCCATCTCTAATAAAAACCCCTCAAGTTATGGTACTGTTCTTATGATTTTAAATCACCCTTAAAATTTTATGATGCAGACTTACATTTGATTTGACAGTCTACAGTTACTGACATTGACCCATTCTTCAAAGAAGTTGATTGCAAGAGGCCTTAGTTTTTTTCCAAAATTTGTATTTTAGTAGTTTTCATAAATAATATGTTCAAAATTCTAAGTTTCTCTGTAGCCCGGGTATCTAATCGATATTTTGCCTTACTTTTCCAACTTTAGCGAAACTTATCACAAACTAGCCTCTATAGCATAAAAAGAATTGACAACACAAACGATTGATAAGTTTGTCAATAAAAATATTTAGCGAGCTGTGACCGGGACAAACAACTTACCGGAACCTCAAAATAAAGTTATGAGTGTGAGTGGCTATGACAGCTGTCCGCCAGGCGTGAAATTCTAGATAGCAATATAAATAGCAACAAGTCTGACCTTTGTTTGGTTTTTAGAAAACTTTGACGAAAAAAAACTGAGAAGTTTCAGAGTTTAAATTGACTGTTTCAGGAAATTTTAGGCATGGGAAAAATTTATTACAAACACAGGAGAAAGTATTATAATATTTGAGCTTATTTACTTGGGATCAAGAAAATGATATTTTGTAAACATATTCACTTAGATAAACCGTGTGGAATGAATCAACAGCATTTTGGAACTAGAAACCCTAAAAAAATTATGTGAAAGTTTACTTCGAGGAAATTATATGTAATTACTGGATAAATTGACGTCTCATTCGTTTCTTATCTAAACGGTCCCAGACTCTGTATATCAGCAATTCCAGAAATAAGTGCAATCTAAGACGAACTATTGAAGGCAGAAACGAAGAAAGGACAAATAACAATTTTATTCTTGATAGAAATTCGTTTTTGGAAAATTCTAGAGTAAGTTCATAATTGCAGCAACTGCAAGATAAGAGATTCCAAACCGGCAATAAATATTAAACATAGAAAAGAATGTGAAAATAAGCGAAACTGTGGAATGAGAAATTACCGGTCTCACTTAGCCCAAGTTGGCATGAATGGAATGGCTATAAACGCTAAAGTTCCTGCGCAATAAAAACTTTCCAAAGATGCAATCAGCAAAGTGTTGAAAACACCTATCGACGCAAGTGATTAATTAAGTTCGCGATCCGGGGAAGGACAAGTCGACAAGGGGGAGTCGATCGCCCCCTCCCCCGCCCCCCGTCGACAGGGTTCGACGGGGGCGGGGGAGTGGCCTTGTTACTGTGCGCAGTATGTTACGACAGCTCAAGAGCAGAGAGCGAGTCACTACGATGTACTTAATGGCTACTTGATCGACAACGTGTCGACAAGGATTAGTACATCTGTTTAGTAGAGAAATGATGTATGAGCTGAAGAAAATCCATAAAAGGTGAGAGGTGTAATCCGCAGGTGTTCGGGGTTAGAGGTTATAGTGGGAAAATGCAGGGAATCTTGACCAGGGCCCGGCACGAGGTGGGCAAACGGGGTTTTCCAAAACGAATTCCCCTTTGATCCCAATAAATTTTACGAATACCCCCTTGAGCCCAAAAATGACATTTGTGCTTGTGCGACGAGATTACCGGCCACACTTCGCCTAAAAGCGCTCAAAAGCGCCCAAATTGCTCAAATTCCTCAAATTACTCCTCAGCTGGATCAAGATAGAAAACAGAAAGAAAAAAAAGCAAGAAAATGATTAGGGAATAAGAAAATATCAAAGAAACGCAGTCATAGGAATGAGAGACGCCGCTCCCGCGCGTATCGATTGACTGGAGCGCGCTTTCCATCTTAAAAAGCTAGGCTGCTGATGCGATTTTGGGCTCTAACAAGGTCAAGAGGAGGAGTTTCGGAACCAAAATTTCACCTTGTAGTAATCTTTGGGTGTACAACAGATTTATGTAAAAATTTTGAAAAAATTATGTGAACTGAGAGTTTTGCCGACCTCAGGTGGGAATTAGGTCGGCAAATGCCGACCTAATTTGGAAATTAGTTAAGGAAACTTTTCATTCACATAAGTTTTTCATAATATTTCATACTTAGTTACTTAGTCCTACTGCGCATACACACACCGAATCCCGCGCGATTTCGCTACCTCTGCGTTGCAAACGAGCCATTTTTCCATTTCTTTGGTAGCGCAAAATTTTCAGAAAAAAGTTTGCCACAACCTTCAGTCACATAATTTTTCAATGAAACTCCTCAGTTAAGCCCTGCAAGTCCGTATGCATGTACTTACCAAGTTTCATGCCATATCGTTCATCTGCGCGTTCCAAACGAGCCGTTTGAATTCACATATTCATTTACCAGTTTTGCGAAATTCTCGGAAAAAATGCTAATTACTCGTTCCGTTCACATAATTTTTTCATAAATTTTCATACTATGTTTCCACTAGCCTCTCTCCGTTCGCATACAAAATTTGGTGCCATATCGTTACACATACATTGAGAACTAGTCATGCATGCTGTTACAAATAGCATCGCTTGGGCGACGTCGCGCGTGCGGCAATTAGCGACGGCGCGGTTTGACGCGCGCGAACTCCAGTGTCCGCCTGTTGAGGCACATAACATGTCAAGATAAGTAGCGAGCATGAACTACCAATTTTTTCCGGGGCTCCGCCCCGGACCCCGCAAAAACGATTTCCCCTTTGCTTTTTGGCCCCAAAACGATTTCCAGCTTGTCATTTGCCGACCTCGTGCCGGGCCCTGATCTTGACCTCGTGGCTTTTTGTTACTGTTAAAGTCCAGCGGAGTCTAGTATCTAACGATCGTCTCGTACCAGGTTGGTGAGAAGAATTCAGACGAAAATGTCCATCAAAATTGTTTTTTATAGAAATTGAAAGAAATAGTCCTGATGATAATTTTAGATTCATATTAGATTTTTTGAAAGTTTCTTCTTTTTGAGGTCATCAGTAACACAAAGAAGAAAGGCAAAGTATTGACATAATAAAAGAACTTTTGAGATAATGTCATCAAAAGGAAACATTTATTAGGCTTTGGCTGGAAAATGTAGATCACCACTAACAATTATTTTTACACAAAAAACCCGTAGCCACATGAATAGAAATTTTTATGTCAGAATATTTTCTTTATTTCAGTGTATAGATACTAAATAAATAGTACCAAAAGTACAATTTGAATTTTTTATGCACATTTTTTTTCTAATTGCAGCAAATGTTGAAAACGTCAGTCTTCTTTTTTGCAAAAAATGGTTTTTTCTGTAAAATGATCATTATCGAGAGTTACAGCTATCTTAAATGGCAGGTAATCGTAAATGACCTTTAAAACCGGTTTCCGCTCAGTTTTTGAAATATTAGGGGTTGATTTAAGCTTTTCAGAGCAGAAAATACAAAAATAGACAAAATGCCCATGAAAAAGGAAAGTCTATAAGTGTGCATCCCCCCGCCCGGTTTTGTAGATGTTATATGTCATAAATTTGCTTGGGACTCAAACTATGTTACCCTTCGTATTCAGCTCGCGCTGTCATAAAATTTCCGGTTTCTCTATTTGAAAAGTGATTTATAATGTGTGATTTTCCTTGAGAAGATAAGAAAAGCATTTGGGAGCCAAAGCAGAAGAAAACACCTTCATCATGAGAATAGAATCTTCTGAACTTTGTCTACCATACTTGCTAAAAAGAATAGATTCGAAATTGGGAACATTGCGAGGATACTGTAGCGATACTGTAGCTTTGCTCGTCATATTAGTTATAATGCGCTTGCAACAAAATGACCCTTTTAACTTCGCCATACTCGATAGCAAAGAATATATTTGCTTAAATGTTCGCAAATGAATGTTAGAGGGATACTGTAGTTATACTGTAGCTTTCCGCGTTTTAGTGTATGTAGTACGCATACAACAAAATCCTTTGATCTTCTTCAGCTAATGCGTAGACAAAAAGGCCAAGAATATATAAATTAAAAATGGAAAAATATTATGAAAGTAGATCTCAAATGGCCTTGAAAAGAATTTTTGTTAGGTATACTGTAGCTCATATCATTTTGACTGTAATGTGTGTGCATGTAGCAAAACTAGAAGTGTAACAATCTTTCTTTTATTAAAATCAAAAAAAGCAATCCTAATTTGGCTCATTGCCAAAAGCTAGCTAAGGGGGGGAACTAATAGTGAAGTGAACACGAAACGAATGAATCAAGCATCAGGCTGCTATTGGGTATTTGAGGGGATACTGTAGCCATACTATGACTAGGCTCCTTAGATTACGAGGAATACTGTGGCTATACTGTAGCTATGTTCCTTATATTAATTGCAGTGTGTAGCCTCCAGGCTGATGAAGCGCAACAATTTCTATTCTATTACTATGATAGACAAAAACTAGCTATTCCAAACTGCCTCATTGCCAAAAGCTAGCTGAAAGGAGGGGTACTAATAGTGAAGTGAATACGAAATGATGCGAACAAGCAAACGCTGCTTTTGCGCATTTGCGCGGGTTACTGTAGCTATACTGTAGCTGGGCTTCTTACATTAATTGCAATGTATAGCCACAAAGGATACTGTAGCTACACTGTAGCTAGGCTCTTTGAATAAGCTGTAATGTAGAAAGAGAGGCTGATGAACTGTATTATTTTCTGCTACGTTAAGAAAATTGTATCGACAAACCAGCTGTACTAAACTGGCTCGTTGCCAAAAGCTAGCTGAAGAGGAAGGGGGGGGGGAGGAACTAGTAGTTGAAGTGAACACGAAACGAGCCGGCATCAGTCGGTGCTTATATGCAGATGAAGTGGTTTGATGGCGAGACGGAGAAGCCGGCCCTGGATTCCCTCTGGAGAATTTGCCATCACACAGATTTGTGCAGAAACTTCTAGCCCCCACAAGTTCGAAGCAAAAAAGTTGATGTTCGAAGCGGACAGAGCCCGCTGGAGCTGTCCGTCATTGTGGTAGATTGCTGGGGCCACAGTTCTTTGTGTTCGTCTGTCCGTTTTTGGACGGGCGGGTTTTCGGAATCGGGCTTGGACGAGATAATTGGGTTTTCTGGAAATTGCCAGGGAAAGACTTGGATGTGTTAGTTTGAAATTTTTTAGTATTGGAAAAAAGAACTTGCAGAAAAGTCTATAGAAAGCTTTTTGTTGAAAAAAAGTATACTTTACTTTTTTTGGCATAGAACTTTCAGAACAAACAAATAATTATATTCTCTCTTTGAATATAAACAATAATTAAATATTTTGACGGGGAGAATTTTGAAGAAGCACCTCAAGTCAGCTCACTTGCTCTCTAGAAAAAAACTGTAGGCTCTCGATTTTACTGAAGGGGCGTGGCTATAGCCAGAGATATTTCTGAACAAAGCTTATTCGGTTTTTGAAATTTTTGGAGTTGATTGAGTCGTTCACTATTATTTTTCTTTCTGAGCAAATAGAGAAGACATTTATAGCATTCCACTCGGGTCGGGTAGATAAATATGAATGACGCTCGCAGGAATTTTTTAGGGGAGGGGCGAGGTGAAAGGGATGACGGAAATATAATTTAAAGAAGCAACTCGAATTACTTGCGCCCCCCCCCCCCCAAATCCTTGAGATGCTCTCTAGATTTTTCATCAGCTATTTCGAATTCAAGAAAAAGGCGTGACCGCAGCCAAAAAATTTTTTTCCATCAGGCTAATTATATTCGAAAAAAAAATCTCGAATTGGCTGAGGTTGGCAAATAAAATTTTGCATGCACAATTTTTCAACTTAGTAAGTCATTTTCAAGAGTAACAGAGAAAATGTTTTCCATTCCCAATTGTAAATTAAAAAAGGCTTTGTTTCGTTCCTGCCCTTAGACGGAATGAAAGTGTGTACAGACGTTCCCCGGAACTGCTGCAGAATTTTTTTTTTTGGGAAAGATAGGAATACCGCTGATGATTTCCTACCAATTATTATTTACACATTCAACAGTTATGTGCATAATATACACATAATACAGAGTATCATGGGGCAATATAAGCAAAATATCCTCTTCTTTTCAAAATTCAATTTTATCTCTTTGCTTAAATCGAAAAAAATTTAGAGGAATGGAAAATAATGGGCACAATGAACCTTAAGAAAGGATCAGCAGTATAAAAAAATTCGCCGTCCAGCAGCGAGCAATAAAAAATGCTAAAAACTAAAGGAACTGTAGGATTCCAGCAGAATTTTTTGAGTTGTCCGGGGGGGGGGGGGGAGGGGGGAGAGGGTGGGGGAGTAGGAGGAAGCGGGGAGAGAGACAGGAATACCATTGGTGATTATATATGTCTGAATACTGATTTTGTATGTACAATGATCATTATATTATTCAGTAATACGAACTGTTTCAAGGAAAGATAAATATTAGGTCGTAACATAAGTTTTGTGACAATTTTTCACCTTTCCCTAAACTCTAGAAACTTTAGCAAAATCTAATATTTGGCACATGTGGATAATGGACGAAGGAGCTCTAAAAACACAAGTTAGAAATTTGCCAAAAATAATTCAGAAAATTTTAAAAATTTAAAAATCGAGTTTTCCATGTGCGACATTTTATATTGAGAAGATACAACCATCATCAATTCGGAGTTGAAAAAAAATCTTTTGAGAAAGTTGTAAACGTTTTTTCCTTCAAATGTAACAAAATTTGTGTTACGACTTGATAGAACATTTTCCAAATTTTACGCTCATTTTAAGTCTTTAAAATCGAAAAATCCTAAACGAATGCAAAATAATGAGCAACGAGCCCTAACAAAGGATCAGCAGTCATAAAAAAGTTCGTTCGTCCATCAGCGAGCTATAAAAAGTGCAATGCCACATTATTATTAGCATAATCGGTATTGTTACACACACGGCTGCTCTAGAGCTGGTTCTATTTGCTCAACAGAGAGTGTCATCTGCGGCGTTGCCGTTGCGAGAAATGCACTTCTGCAGTAGCCGAAAGAGCTTTCAGAAAATTTCGGATGTGTCAATTTTTCTATATCGAATAGATCTGGAAGAAGTGCGAAATAAGATACATAATTGAAAGAGGAAATTTGGGTGTGGTAGAATTTTTTATAAAATTTTTGCTGCTTCTCTCGAAAACAGGGCGCCTATGTATTCAATAAAAGATAAGGAAGCTAGTGAACCACTAATCCAAAAGGTGCTAGATTTGCATCCGCTCGCTTCGGGACCACATTGCGGTACCCTATTTGATGTTTTTCAAATTGGCGTTACTTAGGCTAGTGAACCAGCAATCTAAAGGTGCTACTTGGAAGAGCGTTCGCTTCGGGACCCGCCGCGGTTTCCCGCCATTGGAAGATTTTTGAATTGAGCTAACAATTCTTTACATATTAATGTTAACAAATAGCCATTCAATATTTTCCTTCTTTTAGGTTTGACCCGTTTATCATTTTATCATGGCTAATTTTTGAGAAAATTTTATAAAGAGGAAAAACGTTTTTTTTCTGCTGGTAAAAATTTGCCGCTAGGACCTTTATTTTTTCAAAGAAACAATATAGACTTAATTGTCACTTTACTGGTGTCCAAGTTTCTTTGAAAAACAAAAAAAACACGATTTTTTCCGAAAAATTAACTTTTTATAGGCCTGAATCTCGCTGATTATCTCGGAAAATTTCCCCATATGGAAAGTGCACGAAATTGATTAGGCAATTAAGAAAAAGAGAAAAGAAAAAGTTCTTCTTGTCAAGAAATTACTAGAAAGAAACCATGACCATGATGGAACCAAAAACGGCAAGAAGATTGCTTTTGCATAGTTTCTGCCTTTTATACCGTCTCACACCTTTGAACCTGATGCTAGGAAAGAAATGTGGAATGCATGAAGAAAATCGTTTAGGAGTTAGAGGTCAAGATCTAGAAGTTTCTAGTTCAGCTGGAAAGGCTAAATTGGATCAATGTGATATGGACTGGTTCTAAACCAGGTGTAATGTTCAGGAAGATGAAAAACAGAGGGGAAACTACAGAAAACAAATTAAAAGTAGCGAGTGGAGGGGAAGCAAACGTTCAAAGTCAAAGATTTAGTATTTTCTAGGGGTATAGTAAATATAGAAGATTAAATTCTATAAAAATAGCTTTTTATGCTTTTTATTTCATAGATATAGCTTAATACTCAGTCGCATTTGAAAAAAATTCTGCTGCAGCAAAAAACATTAGTGATTCTCAGAGGCTGCTTCAGAAAAAAAAACAAAAACGAAATAAGAGTAAGTAAAGAAGATAAAACTTTATTGAAATAACTTTTCATACTAATACTTAATTGCCTGTGAAATAATTAATCTGCTGTGACAATTTAATGATTCGTGAAGGCTGTTACAAAAAAAGAAATTACTTTACCCTTAACAAAAAATTCAAAAATTGCATACTTAAAGGAAGAAGGACCTTAACTTTGAAATATCAACACGAACCACAACAGATTGTAACCACTGAATATGGGCGGGTCCGAGAAGAGAGGAGAGGGCGGGAAGCAAAAGGAAATGAGCATTGGGAGAAACATATATTGTGAATATAAACAGGTTTCCAGAATAGCAAACGTTTGGGCAATTGTCTTGGTAAGAAAGGAAAATGAGTTTGACTTTTGGAATTCAGACATTCGAGAAAAATTCATCCCCTCAGACGAAAATTCAAAATGGGAAAAATTCATCAGCATTGCTAACTTTTCAAAATTTTTAGTAAATATTGGGAAGTGAAGTATTCAATTTGAAACTACTCCTACAATACAGAGGGAGAAATAGAAGACATCCTCTTTTTTTGAGATTTTACAAAATTGTGATGGTCTACACAAAAATTCAAAGTTAAAGGGATTCGACCGCAAGTCAAAACGAGTTTTTTTTGAAGAAAAAAGAGGGGGGGGGGGTAACATTTTTCGGACTTTGACAATTCGCAAAATCTTTCTTTTATGAAAAAATGGGAAATAAAAGGATTTATTTCAAAAACAAATCTTATCCATCCAAATCAAAAGGATCAAATAACGATTTTTGGATTAGTACAGATTCGTAAAAAATCACTCGTTCCTTGCCAAGTCAGAAATAAAAAAATTATGGACTCTTAAACCTTGGAGTACTGACACACTTTCCACGACTTTTATGTTTGAACCCGCCATCATAATTCTGCCATTTCCACTCATAAAGATAGTAAGTGCACCGGGCACGCACGACCGGCGACGATAACGTCTTTGGACAGAGAATTGGCCTTGTACGTTTGAATTGAAGGGGAATCATATGTCATGTGAAGACAATTCATGAAAATGGACACTGAAACCGTACAGGCCTTGCGCAACAATATGCGCTGCATCAAGCGCGTCACTGAGCTACCGTAGTCGCTTTCGCAACAGGAGTCCTGCACCGCTTCTGCCTGTGGCTAGTGAGAATTTCAGATTAGAGAGAAGGGCCGAAAAAAGATGATGAATGTTATGAATGACATTATCCGGAGGGAGGATGGTATAAGAGACGACGCGACATATTACGCAGTAGCACCTGGCCATAGGGACAGAATAAATACGCGGATGATTGATAGATACCGTAATCGATCGCCACATCGATTATGCGATATTATTCAGATCGCGGGGGGGGGGAGCTAGCTGGGGTAATGTGTGGAATTGTACGGTGATTAACGATATCGCCGAACAAAATGGATCATCTCATGCGATGATAGGTGAAATTTCTGTGACGGGGGCGGCGACCCGAAGTGATAATGAAGTTCCGCACCCAATCGATGTGCCTACTAGCCGAACAGGTTTTGAGACCAGTGTCGCTAGTACATTTCATTATAGTCAAGGACATAGGAGTAGATGAGGTCAAGAAGGAAGACGGAAGACATTTATGGGAAGATTTGTTGCAAAAAAGGGCAAGGGCTCCAGCTCTCCCACGGCCAATGACGAGAATTCATTGGAATTTGCAAAATTTTGTGCGCTGCCTAAAAATGTAATGTTTACCTCCTAAGAAAATCAATTTTCAAGAGTAAGGTAAGGATATCAAGAGAATTAAGAAGGTAAGCAAACAAGGCTCTTTTTATGTTCATTTGCTCTTTTTCAAAGAAAAATATGAGGAGCGGGGGAGGGAGAGAGGACAGGCTAAAAACCTTTTCATATGTTTCCACAGAAATAATTTTGGGAGCTGCAATTTATAGCTTCATCTCATTGACGGTCAACCTGGGGAGCGTGGGTGGGGGATGCGAAAGGGGGAAGGGAGGGGAAGAACAGGCCAAAAACATTTTCAAAGCTTTCCACAGAAATAATCTTGAGCACTTGGAAAGTTATAGTTTTATCTAACCAAATTTATAAATGGAAGATCCATTGTTTTTACGAAATCAAAAAATCAATAAAATAATCAAAAAGTCAGTAAGTCTCTTGTCCTCTCTTCCTTCACCGAAACCTCGTGCTGGCCAAGCAATACTAACTTAATTTCAAATCAAAAAGTCGTTAAAACTTTTTTGCATCTTTATTGAGGATGATTCACAAAGGACTATGCTACAACTGATATGGGCAGCAAAGAATGTGATTTCTTAAATGAGTAATATTTCTTCGATTTCTAAGACTAATCCATATAACAATTATTTTTCCAACTATTTTTACAACACTTTTCAGAATTGTATAACAAAAAGGTGCAAAACGCCAAAAAGGGATACAAATTACTTAAATTTGGGAATGCTAGGTTTTTTTCTTATTAAAGAACGATCCGGGAAGGAAATACACAAATTTGAATTTTTAGAATTTATGAATTCTTATAAAATCCTTTTTTTTGGCAAGCTTTAGGGCTTTGGATCGTCAAACCATTTTTTGGTTTGGAATCATAAGATAAAATTTGTAAAATAATAAAGTGATAAATAAATAATAATAAGTAATAAACCATAACCATAAAATTTGTCAAATCGTTTTTCTTTAACGTTGGTAAATTTACACATAAGCCGATCCTACATAGCGCAAATGAAAAAGGTGAAGACCTCTCAACTAGTCGTACTTAACGATTCTGCAAATGTGCAAATGAGAAGAAAAATGTCAATTTTTATCTGCAAAAACTATGCTTAAGTAGTACTCAGCCACTATAACTAACAACTTGAAGGACAAATAACGAACTTGACCTTTTTAAACTTCCTCTCACTTTGCTGAAGGGTTATAGCAAAAAATGCATTAGTCTCATTAGAGAGCGCTAATTATCCACGGCACTTGCACTTTGCCTAATCTGCAACGGGGATTTTTTTGTCAACCTACGCGACTAGCTACTCGTCCTTTTTACACACTTTGAACAAAGTCGAATGTCGTGAACTTTTGCTAAATATTCGACGGGGGGGGGGGGTGGGGAGAAAATTTAGCTGCAGATAGTAACGTTGAGAAAGAAAATTCACACAATTGTTGTGCGCAAGAAGAGAACTAGCTCATATTACTGGTCCGAATAGTTGAGAGCTGTGTGGCAATGAGCCACGATCGGGGAGATGAGGTCGAGAAGAGGGTTTCACGCCCCTAAGTGGCGAGGGCGAGCGGGGGGGGGGGGGGCGAAACACTCAGTACAAGTGGGTGCAAATCTTCCATATCGAAGTACGCATCTACAACTGACGAACGGACAGGGAGAGAGGGCGATTAGGTGAGGTCATCGGGAAGAGGGGGGGGGGGGAGTTGAGCCTTTGCGGAGGAGATTTACTGAAAGACTGAGAACGGCTGAGCCTGAGATGAAGATTCTATCTCAAGGTTTTTGTCTTTTGGGAGATTTTTGCATGGTTGAGTGGTCTCGGGGTGTCCGAGGTAGGGGCATACCCCAGGTAGGGGTATACTGTCCAGTTTCTTTTTTTTTTCTAATTTTCCGATTTCTGATTTTCGTTTTTCGCCTGCGGAAAAAATCATGTAAATTACAAACAACAACTGGATACCTAAACAGCAAGGGCGAACAAAGAAGGGAAGAGGGGGGGAGGCGCCTCACCAGCTAAAAAATTTTGCAAATCGATCTGTAGAATCAAACAGATTTTGAAGATTCGTACAAAATGGAATTGCCTCTATAAAAAATTCAGAAAGATTAGAGAAGCTCCACGAAAAGTTTTTTTGTCAGAAACTTATTATTAAAATTATTAGAAAGATTTATCATTTTTTTAATTTTTTATATATATTAGGTTGGTTCGAAAGTTCTGTCCCACCATTTTCAAAAAATCATAACTTCCTCCCAACACGATATTTCTATACGGCTAAAATCTTTTTGGAAAGAGCAATTCATGCACTTTCTAAAACTACTTTGACTGCTATCTATTGAGCTCGCAGTGCAGAGATAAAATCGGAAAAAGGAAATCACTTCAATTTCGGAATTTTTAAGCAAACCCGTAAAAAAATCTAAAACTGTGCCATAAAATCCAAGACAGCCAGTAGCTTAGGTTTTCTGATCCCCTCTTTGCTGAGCAAAAATCGCTGTTTAAGCTGTTCTTAGAAAAGTTGTGATTCTCAAGAAAAAAGGCCAAAAAATCAGTTTCTTAAGAAAACTGATTTTCTGACATTTTCTTTAAAAAATCATAACTTTCAAAATAACAGCCCGATCAGCACAAATTTTGCTCAGCTAGAAAGAGGGGCTCAAAAAGTCTAGGATAATGGCTGTCTTGGATTTTATGGCACAGTTTTAGATTTTCTAACGGGCTTGCTCAAAAATTCCGAACTTGAAGTGATTTCCTTTTCCCAATTTTATCTCTGCATTCAGAGCTTAGTAGATAGCAGCCAAGGTAGTTTTAGAAAGTACATGAATTGCTCTTTTCAAAAAGATCTTAGCCGTATAGAAATATCGTGTTGGGAGGAAGTTATGATTTTTTGAAAATGGTGGGACAGAACTTTCGGACCAACCTAATATTATTATTATTTTTTGGAGTATGTGAGGCGTCCCCTCCCCTCCTCCTATTTTGCAAAAAGGTTTTTGAAACGTCATTTATAAACAGCCATAACTCACATAATACATATTTTTTTACAAAATTGATTGAATTAATTGATTTGAGATACTAAAAATGTGGTCCTCTAAGAATTCCGGGTTTTCTCTAGAATTATTTATCTTCCAAATTTTTCTGTTTCAGTGGACTTATAAAACAATCAGTCTAGATGCACAGTCAAAAATCATTTATTTCTCCAGGTTTTCTCTACTTGAAGCCTTAAAGAGTTCAGCAAGGAAATCTAGATTTCAAAATTTTTTGCCTTCTAATTCCCGTTTCAAAAATCCTATGTAAATTAGTCTTAGCGCGTAGATCTTGGTGTTTCCTCTACGTCCTTTTACCCTATTAACAGTTTCAACTATGCGCTTATTAATGCCCCAAACCCTCATCCCGAGCCCGGAATTGGTCGACATGCGGCCACCAACAATAGGATGGGCTACTAAGAACATCTGTGACCATAATTAACAATTATTGCGTCCAAAATCAAGCGAAAACTAGCGACAAGGTCGGAAGGCACATTCGAATGGCTCAGGCCATACGATCTGGCTAGTACATTTCTTTCGCTACTGTCTGCGGATAATGATGGCGATAAGTAGCTCATGGGACGGAGAAGAACTACGAGATGGGGCTGGCTGCTAGCAGAGCCCGAAGAAGTGCGGTGAGAACATCGGTGTTTATCGCTTAATGGGATGCTCAAATGGGAGAGCGGATGTAAGATGAGACGGGAAAAACATGATGAGATTTGTGTTCAGCGCTAAAAAAACGCTCTTGGATCTTTCGCACGATTGCTGATCTTTTTACCAGAAAAACAGAAATTTCTTGCGGGTTATGAAAGTGCGATCAATTTGAACTACTCTAAAGGCTCTTGTTTAACTTGTTGTATTGTGTTTCGAAATTAGTATCGAATACTCAGTGGATCAAGGAACTATAATTTATTTTTGCCAGAAGTGATTCATGTTGATTTTTTGCAGAAATAGCTCTGAATGAATTCAGTAGAGTTATATCTGAGACTTGGTGTTTTATTACTTTTACTCTTGAATTTTACAATCTGACTTTTTTCACCTAGAAAAATACAGCTGAAACCCGCGATATATTTATTATATCAATCTATGTCATCAACTTGCATCTACAGTAAAACTTGTTGAGAATCTTTGATACACTGTTGGCTATACGTGATACTGTAGGTGTACGGTACCCTAGAAACTGCCGCATGGTACATATAGTAGATCTAAACACTCTCAATGTTCATGGATCTCTTTCAGTTTGGAGACATCCGATGTTCAATGAATTCCAAGATAGTACATATGTAAAAGTTCGAAAATACTAGAACCAAAAAGGCTCGTATAACTTTCCTTTTCGTTACATACTTTTCCTGTAAATCCATCATTTTTTCTTCCAGAAAATTTCATTCAGTAAGAAGATACCACTTTCTTTACGGACTATGGAATCTCATGTGCATATCGACTTCCTAAACAGCATTAGCTTGGATGCTATGACTCAATGAATGAATTCTTTTGACACAAAGCATGAATTAGCATATATGATTTCTATCAAAACAGTAAGGATGATTCATCTGATGCAAATAAAAAGCTGTGGTCAGATACAGCAAAATCATTTTTTCACGATTTTAGCCTTAAATGAGATTTTGATTCCCGGCACTCTACAGCTATGAAAAGAATATCTGTTCATAATAGCATGAGCCATAAAGAAAAAACCTCTGCCGTGGGAATGAGACTGAGGGCACAAGTGCATTGAGAAACGCCCCCTTATTTATGTTTTTGAAAGAAGAACCTGGAAATTAATATCTAGGTTCAAGCTAAAATTTAAGCATTGCGTATATTTGCTAAATTCTGCTTTTATTTTCTTTGGTTTTTTATCAGTCATTAAGTGCTTGATTTTGAAAAAATGGTTTGCTTGCTAGTCAATCACCTGAGTAAGCGGAAAGGAAGAAGCATTTGGCAGTAAGAATAGAATAAAAATCGAAATTGAGTCGACAGATTGAAAAAAAAGCTTATTGAAGTAAGGCTAGCAACTCAGGAAGATTACAACTTTGCACAGTGGATGAATAAATAGTTTTACGAGCAAAAAGTTATTTGCAGCGTCCGATAGCAAAAATAATAGAAGATTTATCGAAGAGTAACGGTGTACTGCAATCTTGGCCAATATGCGCCAGATGTGGCATGATTAAATGTGTGAATGCAGAATACTATTACAATGGGGCTTTGCAACGGCGAAGGTGTATAGTATAAGTAGCTGGGTGGCTGCAATACGGGGGAGGGGAGGGGGAGGTGCGAGAGGAAACGAAAAGTCTCAAAACCACGAAAAAATCATTGTATGGAATTCTGAGCCTAATAGTTCATTTTGTTCAATTACTCGGGTTATTGAACCAATTAGTTTGATAAATATTGAATTTTGCAGTTTTAAAAAAGAGAATGGGCAGACGGAAGACCACCCTCGAACTGCTGGTTTGCCAAAATCACAGTGCCCATTTGCGACCCGTCTGTCCCCCCCCCCCCCCGCCTCATTCACATGGCCCCTTCATGCAAATGAGCGCGAGACCGACAATGACGAGATGATCCGTTTACGAGCTCTCGATGAAGAAGTCGCGGCTGTGTGCTGGTCGAGAGCTGTGACGTCGCCTTCAAGAGCACGTCGGCATTTATTAAATGTGCACTTATAAGAAGAATATCCCATTGTTTAGGGGGGGGGAGGAGGAAAAGGGTGCAGGAAAGGGCACCGCACCACCTGCACTGAGAGATCTGCGCGGGTTCTTGGGGTAATCCTGGTAATTTTGGGTATTTTTTTGGGAGGGGGGGGGGAACTCAGTTTTACTTTAAGCGCGCAGAAATTAGAATCATGTGAGGTTTAAAAGCTATAAGCACTCTTGATATTAATCTTGTATACAAGCGTTGCCCAAGATGTCATGATCTTTAGATTTTATAAGCACTCTACTACAAATTTTTGGATATATATTTTTGGAGAATAGCTTTTATTGATGCAATTCTATATTCTTTAATCGTGTTTTTGGTTTTTTCATTTTTTGTGATTGTTACGCTTTTCTACATCAATAATAAAATTCTATAATGTGGGCCAAGAAAAAGAGTTTATTTCCATTAATATTTTATTCTATTTTATTTTTATTATCATTTTCATTTTAATTTCAAAATATCTTCTTCAATATGTTCTTTAATATGTTTTCTGATAATCTTCAGACATTCGTACTTACAATTCTACAAGTTTTGATAATGTCAGAAAAAATTCACTAGACTGCTAAAAATCGATATGAATCTTCCTCAAAATTGCTAATCAAACAAAACAATTTTGAATCCTTTTGGAAAATCTATTGCAAAAATGTAAAAATCACAATGTGATTCCTACAACTACAGTAGTAGAATAGTAAAACGTGCGAGAACAAAATCCGCTCGGCAAAGGAAATGAAATTCTTTCGGCAACGCCTAAACGAAGCCAAGAAAAGTTCTGTATCCGATCAGGCTAGCTTTCGTTAAGCAAAAGCTTCGTGCAGCTGACTAACCGAGAGTTTTTGGCAGACTTATAAAAAAAGGGAAATTTCCGCTCACCACTGGCTCAAATTTTCTTAATCACGGACTGAAAATCCCGTAAGATAGGCGAATGTTTTTTGGTAGTATTCTGCTCGTCTTGCACGTTACTCATTATTTTAGGAAAAGTAGCACTTTGTAGTTTGTCCTAATAGAATGAAACAAACATTACCATGGAAACAATTTTTTTACATCACCAGGAAATGTAAAAAAGATGAACTCTATCTGAGACATTCACCGAAAAATTGAGACTGAATGTATAAATCGTTTATGAGAAACTGATGAGTTACTTTCTAGTCTCGATGTAAGCTGGAAAGTTGCTACCGATGAGTCATATTTGTTTGAATTAATAGCATCATAGACACATTCACTAAGTTCTAAAAAGGTAAATCATTGTCAGTACTGTAAGAACTAGATCGTCCTAGTGCTGCATGACTTCAGTACTCGTTAATAAATTTTTTAACAAATTCCGAGTTTCGAAACTCAATCAGACTCGAGAGTTTCAAGAGCTACGGAAAATATGTTGATGGAGCTACAGTAGCAAAACGATACTTTATTTGGAACTTACAGTTAAGCTCTAAAACAAAATATGTGTTCAGTAATGAGACTGATGTGGCGCAATCTAGGAATGTCCTATATGTCTAGAAATCCCGGTTTCATCACTCACAAAAGCTATCAGACGCGGCGAAGGTTATTCAGTGTCTGATCAATTCCAAATAAAAGCAGTGGCTCTATTAACAAAATAATGAGTGCAATTGCCGTATAACTTTAGATGAGCAATTACCGTAAATTTCTTATTTTCCACCTATAATGGAGAATATGCCGTGAAGAGCATACTTTTTAATGATAAAATACAGAATTTCTTGTGGACCACGTTCTAAACCCACATAAAGCGATTTCAAAATACAAGTAATCATTCCTTTTCTTATAGATTTCTTATGCACGATAAGACATATTTTCACAAACATATTAGTAGTTATAACTGTAGAAGTGGATTACAAATATTTTTCTTGTACATTTTTATAATTCGCTTAGTTCAGACTAAATGGTGCAAAAGTGAGCAAGGAAGAGTAGTCTTTCTTATCCTCAATATTCCTTATTACTAGTAAATTCTAGAAGTGCAATGAACCCAGCATTGGCCTCAATCTGCGCTTTTTTCGTCGGTTGTTATTCGATCCAATTCGACAATCAGCACCGTGTGCGCGGATGTTATGTTATTCCATTGCACTAATGAGGTGGATGCTCATGGATAGATTTGGATTCATTTCGTAAATTCGATTATTCTCGATAGGGGATAGATTCGGCAATTAGCCGCCCTATCGCCTACTCAGGTCTCCAAGGGGGATGCTCGAAGCGATTAACGTCATTGCTAAGTACACGTTTGAGTCTTGGAACTCATATGTAGTTATCTAATGGAAATGGGAAGTGGGGGCTTGGATGGGGGGAGGGAAGGGTGGGGGGAGGGGGGAGGGGGAGAATGGAAACTGAAGGGGAGAGAACGAAGACTGAGCGGTAATAGGATAATTGCGTAACATAAACGGAGCCAGTTTACGGTAATCGAAGTGGTTATACGGTAGCGGTCGTGAGGGTTACCAAACGGGTTATGGTAATGGTCATTAGGGTCACGCTGCAGGTAGTCCCAAAAATGGCCATCAATAACGATAACGCAAGGAATGGTAGTGTTCATCATGGTTACGATACGGGTTCGACAGTTAGGGTTACGGTACTGGTAGTCACGGCAGTGTTCATCAGGCGGTAGCGGGTTATGGCAGTGCAAGTAGTACATTAGTGGGTTATGTTAGTGGTGTCGGGTTACAGTAGTGCAGGCTCTTACGGTAGCGGTCATCATGGACGGTAGGGGGTTTGGGTGTGCAGGGTTACGGTACTGGTAGTCACGGAGTATTCATCAGGGTTACGGTACTGGTAATCACGGTAGTGGTCATCAGAGACGGTAATGGGTTATAGTAATGGTCATCAAGGTTAAGGTAGTAGAGGCACTTACGGTATATCAGAGTTACGATAGTGCAGTTAATGGTGGATACAGCAGAACCACTGTAGTATAGACTGTGGCGGATTATAGTAGAGACATACGGTGTGGAAATAGTGTGACAGTAAGGGTTACATAGCGGTCTGTTAGGGTTACGGTAGTGCAGGTAGTTATAGTAGCGAGTTACGGTAATGGCTTACTGTGATTACGGTAGTGCAACTTTCTTTTAAATAGCAGCTTCACACTTATGGTAAAACTGCTCGAATTCCATGTAAATAATTTTGAAGGACAATAATTGAGACTCATCTGGAGATCGCTGGAAAATTTTTTTCAATTTTTTTTACCCTACAAAAGCGACAGAGGCCCAATTTCCGAATTTCGAATCCATAACTTCGCGCCTTCAAACTTCACCTACACCTCTACAGCTTGCCCAATAGCTGTATCCTAGGTTATAAATCATTCATACGACCCGCAACACTTGACTGATAGTCACAGAGCTCTGAAATGAGGTTCGACTGACAGTTATAGGCCTGTGATCATGCCGCTGTTTCCCTGGGGACGGATTGTCCGACGCTATCGCTATCGCATTCGAACCTGATCAAGCCCTGTCATAGGGGCCACTCAATCTGTTGCTCTTTCATCGAGCCGCCAATTGCATCTCATGATAATTGTTCGAAATTGGGGTGATATATCGATGACGGGGGGGGGGGGGAAGGGTGTTGGTTTGATTGAAATTAAGTGGGCAAAAATTGTTATAAATTGGTAGTACAAAAAATTTCAGCAAGTGGTCCCGCTTATAAACTTTGTCGAGGGGAAGGTATCGCAGCAATACGTATCTTAAAGATATATAATAGTCTTGCCAAAAGTTTTTGTTTTCCAAAATAAGGTAACTACTCTAAAAAACCCTGTCACTTTGAGAAAGGCTTATGCTTACGAGGCGTCCAGAATTGCTTGCGTGCCGGCACTGTGCCACTACCGTTCCGCTATTGCGCCAGCGCCGTGTCACCACCGTGTCGGATTATACTAGTATTTAATGCCTTTATCTATCTTGACGATCCCTCTTCCTACGCCACTCCCATGCTCCTCCTTATTTGCGGTATTTTGATGTGTTGAGGTGTTTGTTTAGAAGGCCGAATTCTTCCAGGTAATAACTTATAGTGGATGCATCGAACCATCGTAATTCCACTGTGTTTTTTGACTTTTCATCTGAAAATTACTTCAAGAACTGCGCTCATATTGCTTCACAGAGTGCTAACCGAGTACTTTGTTTATCATATACTGATTCATCGAAACTTCTACGTCGTTTACACTAAAGACATTGATTAATAACTTTGATTTGTCGATATTTGTACCTGTTCTTGGATATTTGTACCTGTTTTTGGTTAAAACTGAACCTTTACCTGCCAAATGTATTCCAATAAATATTATGGAAAAAATGTGTATGTGGTCATGGGATGAAACTGGAGCAATGGTCATTTCCAATTTTACACCTGAACCAAGTTTGTCTGCAAATTGATACTTGCATTGCCGACAAGATTTATTGCATAACAGTTTTTATAGACAGTGAAAAAAAGAGCAGGTGAACTAAATGGACTAACTTCCTCCAGTAGAAAGGTTGAGATAGTCATGGTGGGATCCAACAACAAAGGCCATGTTGGTTTAAAGTACCTAATTTAAAGAACATCGAAAGTAAATGAGGTAGCCAAACAGGAACTATTTTTGTAGAAAGAGAATCTCTAATGAACCTATTTGATCTTGCAAAGTTTGGGGATATTTGTGGTCTTTTCCTAATTTACAAGTATTGTACATACTTGGCTAATATGCTTCAGAAGTACAACGATTTCTTTTTTTTGAGCATCGTGATGGTTTACATAGAATTAATAGAAGTAACAAATGTCTCGCACCCCGTCCTCTTATGGAAATTTTCTACGCGGGATTTCGCAAAAATCTAAGATTACAGAGCTTTAGAGTCCATATATCGCAAGAGCACCGCGTCAGATGTTGACGTCTTGACATGTGACCACACTGCAAATCCGCCGAAAAGTACAAGATTCTATAAAAAGCACCATCCGCTAAAAAGTAGTATCAATAGTTTTGTTTTCCGCTGAAATCGGCTATGTTAAAGAACCTAGAATAAAACAAACTACCATCCTTTGCCGATTATTCAAATATACTGCCTATTATCCAAAAATTCCTTGAAATTTTATAAATACATAACTGAGCTGGGTTCTTTTATTGCGTTGACAGATATATCTTGGAATTTATGGAATTGATAAAAATAGTGTATTGCTTATTTTTCTGCAACAACATTTGTTTTCACATAAAGTGCTAAAAATATTCTAACCTTCTTCTCCAATTCCACAAAGGTATTCCCCTTACACAGTTGTGTATGTTGGATAACAGCTGACAGCCAAATGCTTGTTATTTTTGCACTTTGCGAATGTTATAAACACTTTTGTTGAACGACAATGATCTTCTCAACAGCTGGTGTTGAGGTCGGCTTAGGCTCATTTGTTTCCTTCAATTTATATTTTCTATGGATAATTTGAACTAGAAAATCAAAGAATGCACAAAGATTGTACAAATTGTGAATTTGGAGGTTTTTAGAATTCAATTTTCACTACTATTTATACCTAACGCTCTCTAACTCGATTCTTGAGATTTCTTTACTTTCAGTCTTTTTAATTCCTGCTGCGATTCGCTAGAAGAATACCCAAAAATCTCAAATCACATTTATTTCCTTTATGCTTGGAAAAGTAGCTTCTCTTTATTATTTCGTCCTGGTGCATCCTAGCGCGTAGATAAATTGATAATCAAAAACAATTGGTAAAAAAAATAATAGGCAGAATTAGGTTAGTGCATTTCATTGGCGGTCCGGGGAGTTTACTCGGAAAAGGTTGAGGGGAAGGAGGTACAACAAAAACAAGTTTTTTGACTGCTTCGAATAATGATTTTTCTCGCATATAGCCCCGAATCAAGAAAAGAGGGGCGTGGCGAGAAAAACTCCTCATCCATTTTTACAAGGTTAACTCGAATTTCTAAGAAATTCAAAAATCATTTTTATTAGGTCGTCCTAAAAGTTCGTTCACACTATTTTCAAAAATTCATAATTTCTGATTTTTCCAACCGGTTTGACTGCTTTCATTTCTGTATGAGAGCAGGTCATGCTCTTTATAATGACGTCTTAGCTATTTACTAATGAACATCTGTTGCATAGATAGGAGCGATAGAAAAAAATTACCCTAAAATCCCATAGATAAGAGCGGTTTAATTTACCGGTGAAAAATGAATTGGAATGAAATTGAAATTGAATGCAGTCACCCTCTAACTTGGTGGATGGATAAATAAAAATCGGAGAAGAAGTTTAGAAGAAGCTCCGCCCCTCAACTCTAAACCCCGCCCACTTAATAAACAATTCATGTAGAAAAATAGCGATTTTAACGGAATTTCGGGATTTCTATATGAATTGTTTATTAAGTGGGCAGGATTTAGAGTTGAGGGGCGGAGCTTCTTCTAAACTTCTTCTTCGATTTTTGTTTATCCATCCATCAAGTTAGAGGGGTGACTGCATTCAATTTCAATTTTGCCAATTCATTTTTCACCGGTAAATTAAACCGCTCTTATCTATGGGATTTTAGGGCAGTCAAAGTTTGAATTTGCTGTATAGGATCATAAAAAATCTGAGACTTGAAATAAAAATCAGGACAGTTGGTATTATAGGTTCTACTACCTGCTCTTTTTACATGTGCAAATTTCGTGCTGATTGAACGCCTCTATCAAAAGTTTGACTCTCGAGCAAGAAATACAAAAATTCAAGTTTGATTTTGGCATTTTTCTCGAAAATCATAACATCTGATAGAGACGTCCAATCAGTACAAACTCTGCACATTTAGAAAGAGCAAGTAACACAACCTGCAACACCGACTGCTCCGATTTTTATTGCAAATTCCGGCTTTTTATGACCCTACACCGAAAATTCAAAATTTGAGTAATTTTCTTCTAACGCTCTTATCTGTGCAACAAACAAATATTGGTAATCGACTAAGACACCATTATAAAGAGCATGATTTGCTCTTTCATAAAGAGTTAAATACTGCTGAATCGGCTGAGAAAATCAGAAGTTATGAATTTTTGAAACTGATGCGAACGAACTTTCAGCACGACCTAATATATCACTAATAAAATGAGTCGTAAAGTTGCGTATTTTTAAGACTCATATAAACCAGTTTGGCCTCTCCTTCCTCAATCTGCAGACAGATTTTAGGGTCAAATGTAAGATTTTTTTGATTTCGAGGCATTTTAGAGCCAGACCTCACACCAAAACTGTTTCAATGTGCTCACTTCCCATTAGTTTTTCGACCAGGAACAAGTGATGTAAATGTTAGACTCAATGCGAATCGGCTCAAAAATAATTCTCAGTTCTATTGGTCACAAATCTTATCTAGAAATTTTTAACCACTCCAAATCATTGTTTTCCATTTATGTAATGCGAATGGCTGGCAAGACATTTGATAAACATTCATGAAAAAAGTTCTAATCACGATTGCTGTGCTTTCACATCAGTCTGA
Organism: Cylicocyclus nassatus; assembly: GCA_958299035.1. NCBI lineage: Eukaryota > Metazoa > Nematoda > Chromadorea > Rhabditida > Strongylidae > Cylicocyclus > Cylicocyclus nassatus. The sequence continues at coordinate 9,971,840 of CATQJL010000112.1, read as the reverse complement.
CTGGCAATTTGCACTGATTGAAGTCTCCTAATTGTATAATTGTATTTTTGGAAATGTCACTCACAATGTTGTAATTTTCACAAAACTTTTTCTTATTTGGGATGAGCACAAATTCCATTTCAGAAGAATCACGCATTTGACATTGAGATCTTCTCTCCGTACAGCATTCTGACTCAGTGTTTGTGATAAAAAAGCATTTTAACAATTTTCTGTGATAAAAGTGATCCGTATTGAAACAATAGTTCATCCACCCTGGGCAAGTGCTGATTTTTGATCTTTGTATTTCTCACTTTTCGTCTCAACACAACTGCTCTTTATTTATGACTATGCTGTATGAGTAATTTGAGTGATTGAAAGTGCAAAACATTCGCTAGCTGTTCTTCTTTCTCATTTTTTTTGAAGAAATGCTATGTAACTTCGTACTTTGTTATAAAACTTTACATCATTGAAGAAAGTTTTGCTATTTATTCATAGAAAATATTTAGTCGACTAGCATTCATTCTTTCGCGCAAGTTTTAGCTTTCTTCAAGCAGGACAATTCTCAAATATTTTGCTGTGAAAAAATTTACCATTTGTCTATTTGTTTTTATTGCTTCGCTATTATGATAAGAAACCGTTGATATCTGATAGGGAAAGACTAGATGAAGCGATTGAAGGGAAATATACATATACTGGGTATATAGTAACATCAGAAGTGGGCGGGGCTTAGAACAGCTGTTAGTGTGTATGTCTGTCACAAATGCCATACTATCTTGGCGATCACCTTGAACGAATTATATTTTCTAAGTTTTTACGGAACTCCTAAGGGGGAGAGGGAAGCAATTTTAAGGTTTTTAGAGAATTGGAAATATTGATGAGATATCTTTACCATAATCCTAGAAACTTTACTAGTTTGAGCCGTTTAAGTCAATTCTAAGAGTCGCTTGCTATTATAAATGTAAGTAAGTATTTTCTAATAAAAATAAACAAACAGAAGCAAACACATATCTTATTTTTATTGCTATTTTCTGAACGATTTTTTTGGTCAAGAATTCTTGATTCATTTTTTAGAAACACTGAGTGAAGGGGCTAAAAAAGTTAATCCACAAAGGTCTAGTCTCTTCAGCCATGTTACTTCACTTTCAGAATTTGTTAAAAGCAAATGTTATTGAAGACGTTTTGAGATTAGTTTATAGTTACAAAGTGCAATTGGGCTGAACTTGCTGATTCAGGCTTATCCAAGGAAATTTGCTTGCCGCACTCTTCCTCAATCATCCTCTATAAACAGGCTTCAAGTTACCATCTGAGGAGAACTCAATGTGCTGCTTGTCGAAAAGTTTTCAATCTTTTCTCAAAATCATTTATTCATGTAACCCCTCAGGATGCATCATTTTGATTGGACAATTCTTTTTGGACTTCCAGTAAAGCTGCCTTCTGCTTTCACAAGAAGCTCAAAAGGTCGCACTTCGGATAAATGTCATTTACATATTACAAATGGCTAGACGAGTTTTAAATCTAACCTTATACTTACCAGAGAAGTCTGAAAATTAGACATAATCTGTTTCCTGACGATTAGATTTGTACTCCGTCCTCATTGATATGAAAGCATTATGACTTCCTTTCGCATGCACTCATGCTGGACCGACTTTTGATTTCCAATTTTAGTTCAAGAATTATAAAGCACAGCATAAACAAAGAAGATAGGTCAGGTATTGTAAAGTATGAAATACCCGAACAATTTATAGAAATGCTTGTTTTATGAATCTTCCTGAAAAAGCATAGCTGAAGAAAATCCTGTCTTCAACATTAAAATTTCCGCTAGGCTTTCTATGTATAAGTTCTTGGAAAGTTTTGCTTTTCCCAAAACGCAATACGAGATCGATGAAGTTACATGATATTTAATTATTTATTTTGCACTCGAGGCATAAAAAACAAATACTCGAACACAAACGAAAACAAACAAACAAAAAACTCAAACAACTCCAACTGACACAATACTTTGCAAAAAATTTGAGAAGAAAAGAAAGAAGGATGATTTAGATGTTGTGAACTGCTGAGATTTTCTAGCCGTTCAGATGGATAGTCATGTCCATATCTGAATCTTTACACGTTTTTTGAACATCTAGACAAAATCGTTTAAAACAAAAAATTCAAAAAAAAATGAAACTATAACCTACGTTTTCGCCCACATTTAGATCCAGATATTTTCTTTCTTCCGCATAAATTCAGATTTTCTTTGACTTTTTCAGACTTTGCACAGATTCTGCAATCTTTGAGTTTTATTAAATCCCATTCACAATAATTTCCTCTAACACATCATTTTCATAGCGTCAATGAGCTGTATAATATAAGTGCCTGCTAACTATGCTTGCAAGGCTCATCACCTCTCCATTGACCGTTAAATGTCCCTTTAATAAGGTGTCTCACGTACTAACTCTCGACTTTTCGATCAGCAACCGCTCAAACTTGATGTTTGCGATGGGCCAAGCTATTCATCAACCATCTCGGCCGAGACCTTGCGATGCCCGTGGTGTAATATCAAGACCGGGAAGGGGGAATCCCGTTCAGAAACGATCTGCGCTTGTTTTTGCAATGTTTGCACTTGTGTGTGTGTGGCACGTGCTGTTCGAACGGGAACGTTTATTTCCCGATTGTTGTATTCATCACACAATAGAATATTTATGATTCCAAAGGTGCAAGATTTTTTTTAAATGTAAAGATAGTGGGTAATCTCAAAGATAAGAGGAAATAGAATTTTCTGATTTTTTTATTTTGACGTTTCCTGCAAGCAAATGTTAAGCATTGACAATGGTGATGGCCATGTTTTTAGACGATATATTTATTCTAAGTCTAGTATCATTGGCCCAAAATGACAGCAAATAAGAACGGGTAAAAAGAGAGGTTCTGAAGATTTTGGTTTCATTCAAGACGCCTAGAATAAATTCTCAAAATTGTTTATTTATATAAAACCATGCAAAACAGGCTTGTATACATTTCTAGCATCTCCAAAACCCAGAAAGGGATTAGGTGAAAGTTTTTTCTAACGTTTAACTTGCAACAATGTTTTTCAAAATCCAACAAAATACTATTTTCGAGGCTCCAAGGTTCTTCTTTTTTCATAAATTAAAAAAAATTGGTTGCTGGAAGTGACCATCTTTGAACACAATCAAAGCACTCAAAAAATTGTAATAAAAATCTAAATAATGTTATGAAAAATTCTGTAGTTGGGAAATTTCAATTTTGTCACGGTGTTATTCATCGGCCACAATTAATAAACATAATAAACAAAAGAAAATTTTTTTTAAGAAATTTAAAGTTCGCAAGGGTCAAGATGGTCCAGTTAGGCAGAAATCTATTTCCATCTTTTCCAACCCTCCCTACCTGGAATTAAAAAGGACTTGGAGAGCCTTATTTTTGATTTCTGATTTTTGGAGCTTAACTCTCTCCATGAGACGTTGTGATAGAGTTTTTCAAGGATTGCTTGGCTCCTAATATCCATCTCTAGAATATCATAATGCCACAACCATTTGCAATGCCAAACTTCATTTTCTCCCTTCCCAGAAGGGTTACGTCCTCCAGAAAAATCTTCGTAAGTTCTAAAATTCAATAACATGTTTCGCCCTTTGGATGTCACCCTTGACATCTGTCCGGTCTATCAGGTTACTTGGGGGTACTAATTACGAACTTAAAAGTGCATTAAACTTGTTACTATCTTAACTTCTGCATGTTCTTCTCACCTCCACTTCCTTCCATACGTTCTAAGCTTCTTATTTTCTTCCTCATCGGATTACACCTGACTCAGATTAGCTCCTCATTCATCTCAGTTTATTTACTATGCCTTCGGCCAATACGTGGATGTTTTTTGCGAAAATCATAAAATTATATCAATACCATTCATTGCTATCACGTGGTCACTAGTTATGGCATTCAGAACGTTTATGCCTCTGATTTTATGGTCTTTAGCTTTCGAAGATAACAAGCTCGTTAATTTTCACAGCTTGCAAAAAAGTCAAGTCATTTGGAAACCCAAGCAAAAACAAATTCATTCGAAGTGCCGAAGAAATGAAAGTCCTACTTTTTTTGTGTTATCTGTTCATTTTTGCTTACCAGCAAAAATAAAAAGATCTATATGGGTATGCATGTGCACAACAAATAAGCATTGAATGTTTATAAAACCCAGGTTTGTGATTCATATATGAGATTCCTGCAACATTTTTTAGCATATTCAATTTATTTTCAAGTTTATCCATCACAGCAATCTTAATTCACTTCACTGAACTGGTTTCAAAATTCCTTTTTTACAGTATTTTTTATTACAGTACAGAACCCAATTTCACTCTGCTAAACATATTACTACGTTTGGACCATCAAAATCATGGAGTAAGATTTTATTTTTTATTGTTTTACACGATTTTTCGGATACAGTGCAGAGCCTGGATCCAAAGCTTAACTTGAATCTTATCGTGTTTAGAAGAAAAAAAGGTTAAAGAATTAAGGTTTCATGTCTGAAATGTTATTCTTTCGAACGATCTCTCTAACAAGTTCCTGCGGTTAGTTAACTTCCGCTGCGTTTCTTTGATTTTTCACATTATGGATCGTAAATCTATTGGAATGCATATGAAGATCATATGCTCAGTGAAGCTCTTTCACTCAACTGGTTTTCTTCTAACTCAGTCACCTCAAGAATGCAATCACTGAGTGATTTTTCACATTTATCTCGTCTTTTCTACTTGATACTGAAGTTTATGGCCAGCAATTTCCACCGACATCAAAAACTCTAGTATTCATGTCTGATATATATATTACACCACTTATTCTTTGGACTGAAATCTTGAATTTTCCAAACGTATCTATAAATCATTCTTCCTGGTGGTTCCCCATGATAAATTGTTAACTGGAAAGGTAATGCAAAGTCCAAAACGGCAAAAAATAGTTATAAATAATCCTCTCTTTTACCGTAATTATTCTGTACAAGTTGCTGCCGCTAGTTGATCTATCTGCGCTTTGAACCTGCTCTAGATATAATTCTTGAATTTTATGTGATTACGCTCAAAGATAGAAAAATTGAGCAAATTCAGCAGATTTGGATCTTTCTAAATAGCATTCCATCAACCAAATTCAAGATTTTTCTTATTATTCATAACAAAAATAGCTAAAGACGGGACTCGACACAGGTGGTTTGTAAGCAAGCTGGTTATCGTTTTTGGGACAAAAAGCAAAAGGGGATATTATTTTTGAGACCGAAAAGATACAAAAATTGTTTTTTTGGTCGACGTTTCGTTTTTTGAGATCTTTTACTACGATTGGTGTTTAAGGTCAAAGGGGATTTCGTCAAAATTCGCGAAACTCAAAGGGGACCCCGTTCTTTTTTTATTTTCCAAAAGTCACCTCGTGCCGAGCTCTGGCTGAAGAAATCGCTATTATTAGGTTGAACCGAAAGTTCTGTCGCACCATTTTCAAAAAATCATAGCTTCTTTCGATCACAACGATTTTGCGCAATTCAAATTTTGTGTGAAAGCGTAAAGCATGTAGTTTCCAAAAGCTCCCTGGGGAGCTTCCGACGTGCTCAGGCGGCAGAGATAAAAATGAAAGAACGAGATCATCCGAAATTCGGAATTTTTAAGCAAGAATTCTAGAAATTCAGAAACAGTGCGATAAAATCCAGAAAAGTCATTATCCTATTTTTTCTTACATTTGATTACTATCTGAGTCAAGTTTGTGCTAATCGAGGTCTTCTTTGAGAAGTTATGAATTTTTGAAAAAAAATGCCAAAAAATCCATTTCTTAAGAATTCTTAGGAAATTGATTTTTCGGCATTATTTTTCAAAAAATCATAACTTTTGAAAGAAGGGCTCAATCAGCGCAAACTTGACTTAGATAGTAATCAAATGTAAGGAAATTTAATATAATGGCTTTTCTGGATTTTATCGCACACTTTCTGAATTATTAGAATTCTTGCTTAAAAATTCTGAATTTCGGATGATCTCGTTCTTTCATTTTCATCTCTGCCACCTGAGCATGTCGGAAACTCCTCAGGGAGCTTTTGGAAACTACATGCTTTACGCTTTCACACAAAATTTGAATTGCGCAAAATCGTCATGACCGAAAGAAGTTATGATTTTTTAAAAATGGTGCGACAGAACTTTCGGTTCAACCTAATATATGCATTCCTCGACGAAATTCTGATAAGATTGTAGATGATTGAAGCAGAAGTTTAAACGTATAACATCTTAGAATAAGCGAAAATCTGAGTGAATAGAAGTCCGTAATTCGTTTTTTATGAAGGGTGCCCATTTTTTCACTACTTTCGAACGAAAAATCTGATTTTTTAAATTTCTCAGGAATTCATCGTTAGAAGCGATTGGCTAAGGGGGAGTAAAGTAAAAAGAGATTATAAGAGAGCTTTTTTTTCGAGTAATCGTATAAAGTACCAAGTTTACCTTTTCTCCTGATAGCATATTCGTTGTAAAAAAGAGCTGTTGATAGTCTAAAGTATATAGACCACTTGATAATGGCCTATACCCGTGGCTTTACCGTCTCGTAAAAAGTGTAACATCGGCTGAGAACGTAAGAATCAGAAATTCTCTCAAGAATATCCCTTTGAACCAAATCTGAATTGAATTTTGCGCCTCCATTCATACCTTATTTACTGAAAAATGACGCTCTTCAGTTGACTTTTTTAGCTATTTTTTAAATTCAAATGAAATTCAATTATCAGTTCTCGAGCAATTTTCTTGACTTCTCAATAGTGTCTTGCATGTGCTTTTCACTTCTTCCTCTTCAAATTAGCAATGACAAGTACAAGTGTTTTTTCTTTACTTTTTTTTCCCGCTCAAGAGCGCTGAAGAAATAAGGCAGTAAAGCGACCAGAGATCATTTCGGGACCGACCAAATCGGCTTCCTGCTTCAGTCGTGAGAGCTCCGAACATTCTAATCACTGCTTCGCTACGAATGTAAACTCGTCCCCAGGCTGGGATGAGGTGTAAGAGTCTCAACAGCACCTGACGTCATGCCTTTCGCTTTCGTTGCGCTTTTTCACCATGGCGCGCAAGATCTTCTCTGTGTGCCGACATTTCCCGTCTCTTTCACGGCTTTGTTCTCTGACTTCTTTCTTATAGGAAATCCTCTAAAATTCATTACGTAACAAGGGGAAATTTTTCTTCAGCTTGAGCGAGCTTTCCGCACTGGAACACAGCCTTAGCCTCTCTGCTTGAGTCGACGATATGTCAATGAAGCGCCTGTTCCCAGCCAGAGCTTTTGCTTTAGCCTTTGGTCAAGAAAAACCCCACATAGCTTACATTTTGCCATCGCTAACGTTTTCCGTTTAGAAAAGGGTATTAAAAGCTGCGCAAAAAGTAAGCGGCTGCTTATTCATCCGAAGACCAATGAGGGCTCCATTCATTCTGCCGCAGGATAAAAAGCTCATTAAAGCTCTGGAGCTATTCATCTTCCGTACACTTTCATCTCTAAGATCTATTGAAATTGTACAAGTTTATAAGTTTCCTTTTGTTCATCTCGTAAAATTGGATTTCTTCTCACCTGTAAAGAAAAGTTTTTTTCTCTTTTCTGTACTGCACACTTATAGCCAAAGCTTTCAAAAAGTAATTCACTTGAAATAAAAGCTCGCAAACTTTCAAAGACCTAAAATGCAGTATTTTGGTACTCTTATTTCATGTAATTAACCCTTGATTCAACCGGATTGGCGGCTGGAAGGCGACCGTTCGCCCCCGCGACGCACTCTGCGTCTCTCTCGCGCCGTGCTCTCTGATCATTCCCTAGCCTTCGAAGCCTCGCCCTCCAGCCGCCAATCCTGTTGAATCAAAGGATAAACATTTGACCACAACTATCGCTGATAAACTCTAAAACCTTTTTTCTTCGTGCGCAAATTCCGTTGCTAAGAATGTTTCAAAGTATTCGTTTGATATATGAACTTCAAAGATCCTTGGGTTACTTTTGCAATTTGCAAAGTTTAATTGTATGGTAGAGCTGTCCGAAAATCTCTATGATAAGGAAAATCCTATCAAATTTGTAAAGATAATCAAAATGCCAAAGTATTATACAACACTAATTTACCATCATCTTTGATGCTTAGTTTGCTACATTTTTTTCTTAGTCTAGGTTCTCATGGCGCTGTTGCTCCATAATTGAGAATCTGAAACAAAAGTAAATCAATTCTCAAGTGGCCTGAAAAATCTGCAAGGGTCCAAATTTTTCATGCATTGCTATGTAGCTATCAGTATTCTGCTTGCTATTCTGCTAGTGAAAAAAAAAACCATAAATTTAAAAAAAAAGAAGGTGCAAATTGACATTACTTGAAAGCATGCAAAAAGAACAGATAGGAATTCGAGAAGATGCTTTTTTCAGTTTTCGCAGGTGTACTTTAACGATGTAAATCATGTACTCTGCGTTTTTATTCAAAGGCTACAAATAGCTCCTTAGTGTTGCTAAAGAATAAACCTCTTTAAGGGAAAAAGTATCTGATGATCTTTCTAATTTTATTTTTCATTTCTTATAAGATGCTCTGTTAAGCAGACGGCCTTTTTTTAAAAGGGAAATCGCTCAATACTATTCACTGTTCGTTTCCTGCTGAACAATTTGCACAAAATATTGTACTCAATTCTCTTCTCTCTTTTCTTATAAATTTGATTTAAATTGACTGAATGCCTGCTGAGTTTAACTTGTCAACAATCAGCTAACCTTAAACATAGTTCAGTTTTGAGCGCATTCAATTATTTTATTACCATTTGATTTCTCATGTTTTCCTTTGGAACAAATTCACCTTGAGAAATGATTAGATTCTTCAAATTTATTGCCATAGTTACTGTCAGAATAACTCTCGATGTCAGTTCGTGTGGCTGTGGCAGATTGTCTTGAATTTATTCCATTACTCGCACTGCAATTTTGTAGTTAATATTTAGCTATTGCATACCTGGGTTTTGTATGGTTAAGACTTATATTTAATGTTAACCTGCTCCTAAAATAATAGTAACGATCAAAGATGTGATGCTAACTTATTAGAGACTCCGTCCTGTTGAATAGACGAAACTAGAGATTATCTGTACTTAATTTTTTTTTCTCTTTTTACCATTCTCTACCAACCTTTGCACTTTCATCACAATTTTCATATCTGATCGAGAACTGAATTTCTTACAAGAACCCTACTTTTTCCTAGAATTTCTCGTCAGAGAAGCAAATATGTTGCTAATACTTTCTGCATTCCTTATTTCAGTGTTCACTGTCTCTCGAGGGAAAATATGACCGATCTTTCATATGCTGGTTGGAAATCTTTTTCTTTTTCAACTATGAAAGGAAATCTGAAGGAAGTTACGGAAGTTTTCCAAGCTAAGTTTCTTAGCCCGAAATAGTCAGACTCATATATAGGGAGCACATCTGATCTACCAGGATTTGCGAAGCCCCGAAAAATTTTTTTTACAGACCGTTAAAAAAATTGAAAATTGTTTTAATAACTTACAAGTTTAAACAAGTTACTTGTACATTTTAAAAAGCCATATAAATAAATTTCTAAAATTCCGCTACCTTTTCTCGGGGGGAGGGGGGAGTGCATTTGTTACTCAAAGAAATGCAAATATTATGGGAAAAATGTTCAAAATTCTTCTCAGACGATTATTAAAGAAAATATAATTGATCAACAAGCTTTCAGGCACACATTCAATTCCTTTCGGTTTTAAGGAAGTCCTCCTTTTCAAAGACTTCTTATCTCACATTTGATGCCCAAATCATCTGCTTAAATTAATAGTCTTCTGTCACATGTGTGTCTCTTTGCCTCTAAAATTTCTTTCTGTTCTCCACATGTGAACTAAAGTTCTACTTCCGAACTTTCGCGCATGCTCATTAATTTCTGCCAGCATCATGCCTGTCTTTTCGCTGAGAAAACTACGTTTCCTATTTTTCCTGTTTGTGAATCCGCGTGTATTGACACCACGTTCGCCACTTATGACCGTTTTTTGTGCCGACGTTGTGATTTTATCAAAGTTTAAAGTTCGCCTTCAATTCTTAAGGACATGGCTACTGCCGGTGTTCCACAACGTAAAATGACGTACTTCCAAGTGGGAGGCCCCGACGCAGGTACGTTTAGAAGTAGAGGAATAGAAGTAATAGTTTCGTTGCGTATAAGAGTTTTCCTTCGTTTTAATTCTTTGTGCCTTTTCCTGCTCACGGTTGTTCATTAAAAGTTTTCTAAGACAACAATAGGATAATTTCTTTTTGTGGAAGCAATTTTTCTGTATTAGCATCTGCTGAGTTCTCTTAAACCATCCTTCCAGCCTTTTTCAACTTTGTCTCTGCTCAACCTTAGATTAAATCGCTCAATGCTTTGTTCTTCATGATTCCCAATTCCGATATCTTTCTATAGAATCCGAAAAGTAAATTCTAGCAATTTCCTCGCTGAAAAAGACAGAAATCAAATGTTTATGGTAGTCATTGTCTTCTTGACACATCTTTGGTACGCACCACGATAAGCTTAATTCACTTAATCCAATTGATCCGCTTCGTCATTGGTCAATTCAGTGAACCGACCAATAGTGAAGTGGATCAAGTGGATTCAAGTGGACAGCTCCTCGTTATTGGTCAGTTCACTGAATCAACCAATGACGAAGCGGATCAAGCGGATCAAGCATGGCGCTTGCCTAAAAGCTACAATAAGCTCACATGGACTGTCTGACTTACAGAGAACCTATGAACCTTATTAGATACCCCATTTTGACTTCTGAACCTCGTTTTGCCCCTTGAAAAAACTACACATCTTATCGTATTGAGAGGCTTTTGACTTGTTACACAAATTATTGCCTTTGAACTTTTTTGAAAGAATCCACAACTCTTCCAGGCCAACGCTCCCTTTTTTCCAAATTCTCCTGTCATTATGTGTCATTTGTGCTGCATATCAGTACATATACTACAAAAAAAGCCGCAGACCTCTTTTTCTCAGAAAAAAAACGAAAAGCAAGTTACAGCAAATAAGCGACGATTTAAAGTACATGTAGACAGTGTTGACAGAACCAAGCTGTAAAGTACATAAGAACTGACCATGTTCAGAGATAAAACAACAAAGTTCTCTTTTCGATAAGAAGTGCGGTGTATTTGCACTATTTAATCCGCTTATGTTATTTTAGTACTTCCGCATTCGCAGTAGATGCAGTAATCACATTTAGCAGCAGAGCATCGAAATTGCTAAAAATTTTCCGTAGAGCAAATTATTCATTTTGACGTCATCGTCGGGCAAATGGTAAAAACCTTTTTGAAACCTCGTTAATGTTTTGGATTTTCTTGGAATCTATTTTTGTGAAAATAATGCCTGAATCTATTTCCATGCCTCGAGCAAGCCACAAGTGTAGTCTTTGTAGAAGCATTGAACAATAAATTTCATCCATAAAAAATATCTTTTTATCTTCGTCTTTTTCCTTCCCCTTTTTCTTCTGAAAATTTTGAGAATATTCTCCGCTGAGGTTCTTACGAATACGTTTAATCCCAGATAAACTTTTCAAAATACAAAGAGCAGGGCCCATTGTTCAAAATTTTTGATATATGTGCTTGTTTACTTCCGCCATGTGATTCTCAACCTTGTCACAAACTCTTTAAATAAGAAATACATAAAATATTGTTGTCGTGGAGGGCAACATATGTACACTGAAAATCTCATGTTGCCAGTTTATGACTCTCACGATTACAGCCATTCATTCTTTTAAGATCGAACCATTTGCTCAATCACATATAAAAAAACCACTTCATAAAGCAATAAATTACTTTTTTGGAGAGTACCGTAACCTGACGTCAAATAAAGAGGACATAGGTGTTTCAAACAAAATGATTACTCTTCCTGCAACCGTAAGATTTTGAGACAACATTGGCCAAAAAGTCTTTGGAGACCGGTTTGTGAGCAGAGCGCTATCTCTTGCCAGATGGATCACTTTGATTCTCTGTCATTATCACAGTTCAACATCTTATCGGAAATATATAGGGGGTCACGGAAGTTTGAGATGATTCTTCATAATTTTTTGTTGAATGAGATAAAAATTTTGCCTGCAGATATCCTATCTCTTGACTTGCAAAACATAGTGAAAATTCTTGGGACTCTTACTTTTTTGATGTTTACGCAGAACTTTTGATGTTGAGCTTTTTCCCATTCGCATGCCATCGGAGAATAATAGCATTCCGATAACTTTTGACTTTCCAATCTCTAAAGGAATCGCACGTTTCCACACCTTCTGCCAATACATTAATGCCACTTTTTGCAAGAGCACGTGGTGTCTTCGGTTTGCAACTAGTTCTTCCCATATTGGCAATGGTTCCTGACGTTGTTTGATAGGTCGAAAAAGTGTCAATACGGAGAATATTCATTTCACAAGAGGCAAAAATTATAAAGTGTCGAATTTCGCACGCTGCATAACAACGAGAAAATTCAAGAGGAAATGTAATGAATTTCCGTGAACGTTAGCATATGATTACGACGAGAGCGAGAAAAAATCATTTTACAGTAAGAGTGTACGCTTGAGAGAGTTAAATTCAGACAATTCACCGGAACTTCCGCAGGACAAGCAGAAATTGTAGCGGATTCACGGCACTTTCTTAACCATAAAAAATGCACGCTCCGAAATGCGGGCTTTTCGCAGGAATTTGGCGTCAAAGCGACCAAAAACCGGAACTTCCGCAGCTCTTTCCACAAAGCGCTGCGGAAATGCTGCAAAATCGTAGCGTTGCCGCAGCACGCGAGCGAAAATGCTGCGGAAGTTCCTGTCGGTTATCTGAGAGGATGAAGATCTTCATCTCTATGAGACTCGACAGCTCACATCGTTTCTTATGTTAGTGTCTTACCATCTACTTAAAGCTCAAATTAAGATGAATCAATAATTGAATCATTATAGCGGTAATGTAAGCATTTTCATGTAGCTGAAGCAAAAGCTATGAAAAAAAACTGGGAGATACTCTGACGGGAAGTCTTTTTGTAAAAGATCTGGCTTTTAAAAATGTATTTTTTGACATGTAAGCGAAAGGTCTTCTGATATCCCGAGATTCAGTCTTTTTTGAAAAGCAAAAGAAAGTGCTTTGTGAAAGAGTTGAGTCTCATTGGAAAGCTCAACATGGGAATGGCCAAAGAGCAAGAGCGAGGAAAAGGAAAGTCGAAATAGATGCTTCAAAAAGTAGCTGAGAATTCAAACTTGAAGTAGTTAGACATTTTAAAAATTACGTAACTACTATTCTTGGGATATACAAGTTGATTGTTTTGCTGAGCTACAATCGTCTCAATAAATCAATAAATTTTTGTCGCACAGTTGTCTTACATGAAAAATGATGTCATCAGCGTCTTCTAGTTAAAAGTGCGAGTGCACTCTGGAGTAAACAACGCTCCGGTCCCTAACTTCCATCCGCAACAATCAGCAACTGCTTTTGAAAAAGAGAGAAATGACACATATTTGTTTTAAATTTGCTATTCTGCAGATGCGAACGTGCAAGTGCGGGTGCCAAATGTGATCGCTCTTGTCGGCCTACCAGCACGGGGTAAAACCTACATTTCACACAAATTGTGCCGATATCTGAATTGGATCGGGATCAAAACTAGAGGTAACGCGCTTTCCCTTAGTAGTTGGACCCATTAGCAACCTGGAATTCTCATACTTCCGTTTTCAGCCTTTAATGTCGGCGAGTATCGACGAAAAGCATGCGATCTTGAAAAGGAAGGCGATTTCGAGTTCTTCAGCCCATATAATATTAAAGGGAACAGAATAAGGGAGTGAGTTCTTCTTATGACGTAAAAATTCAGAATCGAATATTTTGAATCCAGGGAATGTGCTCGATTGGCCATCGAAGACATGGGACAATATCTATCGTCAAAAGAAGGCGAAGTGGCTGTAAGTTAATTTACTCATTTTTTAGAAAAACTGGGTTGGAATATCCGAAAATGGTTCATGTCCTAAATTATACATGAACCTGGCTTTCAACATTTTTTGCGAGGGCGCGACAGAAATTTTGAATTAGGGCATTAGTCACGCGCCCGAATAATTTTTGGTTCCGGAAAAATTTTTTCGCAAAGCTGTTTTGATCTTTGAGAAATTTTGAAAACTTTTCAAACCCTTACAAGTGAAAACAAATAATTTGCAGGATTTTACCGCCTGCATGTAGGCTATCAGAAATTTCGCACCCCCCCCCCCCCTCCTCACCCTCCGTTCTCCTCGATCCACCACTGGAACGAGCATATTTTAAAGTGTCTTTCATTACTTGACCAATTTTTTCAGATACTTGACGCTACGAATACCACCCGAGCACGGCGACGAATGGTTGCTGAATTTTGCGCCAACAGGCGTACCCTAGTTGATCCCCCTTTCCGGGTGTTCTTCGTTGAAAGCATATGTGACGATCCCCATATTATCAACTCCAATATCACTGTAAGTTCAAAAGATATTTAGGTGAAAATGAAAGTAATGGAAGTCATTTAGGAAGTGAAAATCAACTCACCTGACTACAAAGGCATCATGTCTCATGAAGAAGCAAAGCAAGATTTTTTGAAACGAATAGAAAACTACAAACTGCAATACGAACCTCTGGATGAAGAAGAAGACGAGGATCTGTCCTTCATCAAGGTACAATACCATCGGGTACCATTCTATTAGGCACAATATAGGTGCAGTTTAGGTCATCAACGCTGGCAAATCTTTTTACGTCCACAACGTTAACGGACATGTACAAAGTCGTGTGGTTTACTTTTTAATGAATATCCATTTACTACCTCGAAGCATCTACCTCACACGGGTAAGCAAAAATTGTAAATATACACCTTAAAGCTAAAAATAATCGTTTTCTGCAAGATTGACTGATGGGAAAGTAATCAAAAACCTTTGATTCAATTGGTTGGCGGCTGGAAGGCGGAGCCTCTCCCGCTCATCTGCTTTCTGTTCACTACCTAGCCTAAGTTAGGTCACGAAGCTCTGCCTTCCAGCCGCCAAGCCAGTTGAATCAAAGGGTATTTGCTCTCTTCTCCACGTCTGATTTACGGATTAAAGTCTACGGGCGTTTTTGCACCGCTATAGTATGCTATCGTGATCGAGATGTTTGTGAGAGCGTCTCTGTATACTGTTACAATTTCCTCTCTTGTCTCTCCTCGGAAGACTCCTTTTTGTCTCCAGCCCAGAGCACTATTCAAGAGTGTTACGGTAGTATACTGTAGCGGCGCAAAAGGTCCACATCGTGAAAGGATTAAGAATTTGCGAACAAACGGCAGGATTTCATTCCAGCACGGCGAAAGCGAGTATAACCAACTTGGACGACTTGGTGGTGACAGTCCACTGAGTGAAAATGGTTTAAAATATGCGGAAAAATTGAAAGACTACTTTGAAGTGAGTCATGGAAATTTCTATCCTTTTTCTGGATCAAAATCACCAATCTAGAGTGAAGACATCTCTGATCTCCGAGTATGGTCATCGCAGCGAATTCGTGCCGCTCAAACAGCTGCTTCTCTGAAGAAACAAGCAACTGCTACTGAGTACTGGAAAGTGTTGGATGAAATTGACGCGGTATGTTTTCCATAATTTTTTGCAATGGTTAAATACTCTGACGAATGACCGGAACTTGCGCAGAGCGCTTGCGGAAGTTTCGCCGGGTCACCTGCCGAAGTTCCGAAGAATGCCAACCACAACAGCAAAAGAGAACACCGAAGCGAGATTTGAATTTCACTTTATTGACTGTGAGATCCACCTACTATCCTCTACGGCTGACATGTAAAATAATGCACTCTAGTAGTTGGCGAGGCAACATCACGAGACAACACATTCAAAATCCTGCGGAAGTTCTGGAAGGCCAAAGCGCTGCGAAACCTCTGCCATTTTTCGGGATTTCCGCAGGATTTTGAAGAAGGTTCTGCGAAAGTTCCGGTTTTCAACGTTTTCATTTTTGCGACAGTGAACAAAATCCTACGGAACTTCTGCAAATTTGGCTTGTCCTGCGGAAGTTCCGGTGATTTGTCTGAGTAATTGGTGATTGCTATCTCAGGGTATATGCGAAGGCCTTACATATGAAGATTTCCAAGCTCGATACCCTAAACAGTTTGCGGAACGTGATAAGGACAAGTACCATTATCGTTATCCAAGCGGAGAGGTAAATAAATTTGACAATCGGTTATCTTTTGCCCAAAGCTAATTTAGAGTTACGAAGACCTGGTAACCCGTTTGGAGCCAGTCATCATGGAACTTGAACGGCAGTCTAACATACTTGTCATATCCCATCAGGTACTTGAAAAGCCTGCGATTGTCACTTATATCGATTGAATCTGCTTTTCAGGCAGTATTGAGATGTATCCTAGCCTACTTCACCAATAAAAACACAGAAGAATTGCCATATTTGCGAGTTCCACTACATACAGTAATCAAGCTAACCCCGAAAGCCTACTCTTGTGAAGTGGAGATGTTTAAATTCGACGTGAAAGCAGTGAATACGTATCGGGAAAAGAATCAGCCTGTGAGTCAGAATCTTTGCGTCCTTCTAGTCCTAAAATGCTCAACTTCACAAGGAAGAGGTCCCAAGTCGCCCTGGCGATCTGAACGAAATGCATACCATTAGTTTTGTCTTTTTGAGTTGATTCCTTACTTTCATATCTGCTCCATGGGTTTCTGGAAAAAGTTATGGGCGATTAACAGCTTGTTGACGACAAGCCATTTTTTGATGTCTGTCCCTGTGGACGAACTGTTTCCAGACATATTCACACCCGCATGCTTGTATGTATGCATGCACCTATGCGTGATGTACAAAAATTCAAGTGGGCGGGGCAGCCCGCCACCTTTTGGCAAGCTCCGCCCACTTCACAAAAATGCTGGCAATAGCTCAAAATTGAAAAAATTCGTGCAGATTCCAGCAATTTCGAAAAGTGGGCGGAGCTTGCCACGAGGGGGTGGAGTCTGCATAACGGGGTCGGAGTTGAAACTAAGGTTAATCTGAGAGTTCTCAGTCATCTGTGACCTTTTCTATGCGACATGAAAACAAAAGTTTTTTCGTAGAAGGCAACGGAGTGGGCGGAGTTGCCAAATGGGGGGCTGGGCCAGTGAAATACTACTGAGCCTAAATTGATTATGTAAACACAAATTGGAACCACTGCACATTAGGACTGATATTTAGAGTGTCGCGCACCATTGCGCGACAGTCTCGTCAACGAGTCAAATGTATGAAGTCATCAGGGGTGGAGGAACGAACACCTCAATTAGGCACCGCCTCCGCGGAACACTGGTCCCAACACGATGCACAACAGTAGGACGAAAGGACCAGCAGCCTGCGGAGGCGATGCCTCATTGGGCGTTCGTTCCTCTACCCGTAATCAAAGTTGTAATGCGCAATGTGCTAAAAAAACCTTTTTGGCGCTTGATTAGCATTGTGATGAGCGTACCTGACTAAAATACCGTAAATACAGATACAGACCCCGTAAAATCCAATTGCCCACGTGTCCCTTTAAACACCAACGCGCGGAGCGGCTGGAAACGTTTGGTCCTGAAGCGCTACAGGCTTTTTGCGAGCAACAATGAGCGCGCACCGGGTAGGGGAACGAAAGCCGCCAGTTTGATCGTTCCAGGAGCAGCAGTCCGCGCAGGCGACCGAAGCTGGCGGCTTTCGTTCCCCTACCCGCGCGCACCCTTTCCACACATATTTTTTTACACTTTTGAAGGGAGCTTTCGTCAAGTTATACCTTGCATTGACGAGAACAACATGAAAGTCAAAGAAAGATTTTCTGAAATATAGTGAACGCCGAGAGTCGTTCGCGACGACCGCTCGCTTACGCTGGTGTTCAAGGCACGCCGCGGTCAATTAGGTTTTACGGCGCCTATAAGTGTTTTTGAACCAGTACTTCTTGTTGTTGTGGCACCGTAAATTTGCCAAACTTGGATCTTTAAACGCTCGTAACTTTTTCCAGAGAACCGCGCAACAGGTGCGTAAGTGAGATTTGGAATCAGCTTAACAAGGCGCACATGCGCATTCGTTCCTGATCATCACGGCGACTTAGGATTTTTCCTTAGTCAGAAAGATATTGATGAGATTATATCTGAAATGCTCCTACTGCTGTAGCTGCTGGGAAGGCGAATATACCGGTAATCGATCTTTATCAAAGTCTCTGCAGGGTAATATACTTGATATTTGCACGATTAATGACCGTTATCGTTGGATGGTGTTGATTCTAGCCCTGCGATTTTGATCAAATTTCCAACACGCACCCACTTCGACTGAAAGTTTGCTTAGCCTTATGATGTACGCATATCTACTTCCTTTGATTTTCTGTGTCAGAAGCGGTCTTCTGTTTAATTCCGTGCAAATCGCACAACTGACAAGCGGTTCGATGTTCATCAGTTGAGCGACACTGGGATGAGTTAGAAGTCTGGACTGTTGAAACACCTGTTTTGGCGATATGGGGTGCGTCTCTTTAGTACAAGGTCCTAAGAAAAATCAGTTACAATGACCATATCAGTGTTCAAGAGCAAGCGTTGGCAGCGCGCCCAGCGCACCGTGCAGTCTGGCTTAACCCTAAATGCATCAGCTCATGTCTTAGGTAGGGAGGCAGATTATCACTGGTAATTACTTCTCACATAAGTGTGAGTCTAAATGACAATGATGCCGCATTTGCGGATTGATTATGGTCTGGCTACTATTGCTTTTGCTATAGTTGCCTAGAATTTAGATTTTTGAAGATTTTGTGAAGTGCAGAAGGAGTGCGTCTTATAAAGCGACTTTTAGGATCCTTTGCATAAGTTCTCTTTTCTCTTTAGTAGCACGCTGGTTAGATAGATGAATGCTAACTTGTTTGGCTCATTACGAGCTTTAATGACTTTTTTCAGTGTGATCATTCAATTTCGGCGCCCGACGGGATTAGTTCCGAAAATGCGAAAGAGCAGTCCGATGGTAGTGCACCAAAAGCAGTGCAGGTAAGCCGTCGAGCAGTAAGCATAGTGGGTAGTGCCTGTCAGTAGACAGTTCCTATTGGTTAGTTTATATGTTGGTCCCGAGCCGAAGCTTTGAAAACATTTAAGAGGTAAGACAACGCTATTTCAAACAGCTGCAGTCTTCATAAGCATAACCCTTGTAGGATAGACTTAGCTCTTGTTTCTCAAATTTCCAGTGGCAGGATGGCGTCAAACGCTTGTTACGGTAGTATTTTGACGTTCAAAAAGCGCAGATTACAGGCTATTCCTGCTTATGCAGTTTTTGGGTTGTACTTTTGGCGAAGAGAATTTAGAAGGAATATTTCGCGACTTCCTGTTGTTAGCATGCAGGCAGTTGGCTTCTTTTTTTCGTTAGTGCTCGCAAACCGTGCACGCTAGATTTTCAAAGATCTGGGTTTTGCATAGCAAGGCATGTTCTTCGCCACTTTCAGTCTATAAATTTCAGTGGAAAAAAGTGGAGGGCATGGGATTATGTCATTCTCCTTGGTAGGTTCGATTTAGTGCTGTGAACTTCTTTGTTTCTACAGTGCTGGCCAAAAGTTTGCAGCCACCCTGAAAAATAGCTGTAGTTCGCTTCGCATTTTACATAGAGAACCCAAATTATAGTATTAAGTGCAAATTATTCTACTTTGCAATGTATCAGAATATCTTGCGATTTGATGCACACAAAAGGTGATTTTGAGAAATTGGCCGAAATGAGGTTGGTCAAAACTTGCAGCCACTTTTTATTAATCGTCTTTGTGGAACTTTCTAAACTTCCATTAATCGTGCCACGGATGTATCCATAATTGCTGGAATGTGCTCGATAATTAGTTCCACCATACTACAAGAAAGGAGACTCTATGGGCCAAAATGAATTGACCGCAAGTTGACTGTGAAAATCGGAAAAACGTCAAGTTGCAAACAAATAATTGACATGTACATGCTCTTATGAAAAAGTTTCACCAATTAGACGTATGAAGTCAATTAGTTTGTGCGAAGAACAAGCATTACTTGGTTTGAATGCAACCTGATTGTCACTTTTGCTTGGGTTTGGCGCATTTTGCAGCTCGGAATTTTGGCGCAGCGGTCCGCAAGAAACTCAAACTCAATGACACGATCGTTTTTACAAAGATAAACGTTTGGTCGAAGCTATCAGACCTCCACAGAAAAGATGGAGCTGTTTTTGCGACAAGAAAGCGTGCGCGATTTGCACACCTAACAATTTCTATTGTTACATACCAGTTTTCATGAACGCAAAAGTCGCGCCCGCTCTCCTATGACAAAAACAGCTCCATCTTTTCTGTGGAGGTCTGATAGCTTCCACCAAACGTTTATCTTTGTAAAAACGATCGTGTCATTGAGTTTGAGTTTCTTGCGGACCGCTGCGCCAAAATTCCGAGCTGCAAAATGCGCCAAACCCAAGCAAAAGTGACAATCAGGTTGCATTCAAACCAAGTAATGCTTGTTCTTCGCACAAACTAATTGACTTCATACGTCTAATTGGTGAAACTTTTTCATAAGAGCATGTACATGTCAATTATTTGTTTGCAACTTGACGTTTTTCCGATTTTCACAGTCAACTTGCGGTCAATTCATTTTGGCCCATAGAGTCTCCTTTCTTGTAGTATGGTGGAACTAATTATCGAGCACATTCCAGCAATTATGGATACATCCGTGGCACGATTAATGGAAGTTTAGAAAGTTCCACAAAGACGATTAATAAAAAGTGGCTGCAAGTTTTGACCAACCTCATTTCGGCCAATTTCTCAAAATCACCTTTTGTGTGCATCAAATCGCAAGATATTCTGATACATTGCAAAGTAGAATAATTTGCACTTAATGCTATAATTTGGGTTCTCTATGTAAAATGCGAAGTGAATTACAGCTATTTGTCAGAGTGGCTGCAAACTTTTGGCCAGCACTGTATGTTGAAATTAGATAGGTTTAGAGTGAACGCTGCTTACCCCTACTCTTTTCTCTAATCACATCATTTCCACTCATAAAACACTGCTCCTCCCTGACTAGCATGCATTGGCACCATCCCAAGTAGAAGCATAAATGCATAGTGCATTTTGATTTTCAGAATTGACAACATGTTTTTCAGACGTCCTGTCGAGAACAGAATTCGTTGACAGAAAGCAATCACTTGCCATCAGTTGCTGTAGAACATTGACGGTTCAACGTTCATGTTCGAACAAATCAAACCAATTTAGATTAGTTTAGAGTAGCATGTACAAATTTTCTGCCCAAACTTCCCTTTCCTGCCTTTTCTGACGAACTGCATACTAGCACCGCTCACTTCTAGAAAAGCTTTTGTAGATGTAGATCTTAGAGTTACGAAAGTGTCAACTTAGAATTCCAACTAACTCTATTGCCTTGCAACTCCACTTCTTCAGCTCATATTATGTACATAATCAAGTCACATAAAGGTGGAGCTTAGCTGCGAATTGAAACCAGAAATTACCAGACTATCTTTGCTGATGTGATTGCTATAATTTGTAAATAGTTGTTGTGTTATAGGAATGATTACACGTTAATTCTATTTATTTCGTATATAAACATCATATTGTACGGTTTGTACTTTACCTATTCCACCGTCCTGCTAAATACCTTTTGTAGTCGTGGAGGATTAGTGGGCAAAATAATCGTAAGCCGCGGTGTGAAATGTGTTGCTGATCATCGCCGGAGAGAAGCACAGTAGATCACGTACCACACATAAAATTTTTCACCAAGGAACTGTCTCTGTCTGTATATCTCAAATGAGCAAGTATTGCCAGCAGAGAATTAAGCAGGCGCAGTCGAGCAAGGACACCATTCATTCTGGATAGATATTCTAGGCGACGATAATTTGTATAAAGTAGGCTTTACCACAAGTAAAGATTTTGCAGTTATATTCGTGCAACAATGTCGATCATCGCCTGAAAGCAGAACTTATGTAGATGGTATTACATGCGACTCTAGCTACAATGGAAAAGAACCGAAAGAGCACTAGGTTTGAGGCTACAAGAACATTCTAGGCAATAAGAGAAGGGGTTTGCATTTACCACACGCGTAAACGCAAATATAAACAATGTGGAGAATTTCGCTGTAACATTCGTTGCTCTTTCTTGACTAGCGGAACTGATGCATCTGCTAGAAAAGTTCATCTCATCTCAAAATCCTTTGGTAAACAACGAAAGATAATGCCTCATAACGATACAATGTCGTTCATAACATCATGATAGCTAGGATCGGTAGTGTCGGTCGTACGATAGAATCTATTCAGCTGCCTCGGGTAGCTTCCTGGCACTGCATACACATTGAAAAGATTAACTAAATAAAAATTGAAATCCCGCAATCTCGCAAAACTTTAGGCCGCATACGATAGTACGTTGTGCGGGATAAAAAGAAGATTTTTTATATCCAGACTAGAATCTTTCTTGGTTCAAGAAACATCAGAGCACATAACATAATGCCAAGAATCACATTGCAAGCAAAACAGCACACAAAACACGGTGCTATAAAAATAAAGAAAGAAAACAAAGTTCATTATTCTCCTTTCCATCCCTTTCCTTAGACCAATTGTATTGATTTCCAAGCCCTCTCCGGAGCTCTTCAGTAAGAATGGAGGGCTTAGAATGTCTCTGAAGAAAATTGTCCAGAAGATGACATGTCAATCAACTCTTGCATATTGAGCTTACATATTGCATACAAACAATGATTCTATTATAAATAGAGTCATTGCGGTCCACTGACACATGCCGCTACAAGTATTTCTCTTCCCAAGCTTGATAGAAGTTAACACTTTGAAAGTCTTCACCAAAAATAAATAGCTTACCTCCAAATGGCTTGTCATTCTGCATCATGTCTTAAAGAAGTACATCAACAGGCCAAATGAGACTTCGGGGTCACAAAACATTTTATCCCAGACATTAACCTAATACCTCAAAAAGCTTGCGTAGTTTTCTTCGCTTTTTCTCTGGTGTGCGGTGGTTTCAGTCATAGACTAGTTGAGTTCACTTATCCGTCATCGTAGAAATCAATGTGGTAGCGACAATCCCTGGCGGCCATGAAGTCTTTGGCGCTATTTTCCTATGTCGTTGAGGTTTATACATATGCTCTTTCATAGCAATGATGTTCATAGTTTATCACGACAACGGGAATGTCAGGATGCTCGTTTGTAAAAGACGTTACAATCTGCTGTAACCCTCTGCCTAGCAGCAGCATTTTGTCCGTTACGTCGAGGTAAGCCGCTGCTTCAGCCTCTGCTTATGATGACTAATCTTCACCAATTGACGTTGCAGACTTACTCCCCAGCCTTGTGCATTCTACTTTGCACGAAGCAAGCGCGAATAAAAGCTCGCAAGACGCATGATAACTCAAAACGTTTCTTGCATGCTCGACGAATACGTGCCACCAAACGGAGATGAGGGGGTTTTAGATAGAACAGAGATAGTCCATAAAACTACTGCTATGCAGTCACATCACAGCCCCCTTTCTAACAACTGAGTTACTTGATAACCGGATAGACGGTTCTGAACTTCGCAAGCAACCGTTCTTGCATTGGTTTGGGTGAGAAGGGGATGGGACTAATCAGATGTTGATCTCGTCTACATCAACATGGTCTTAATTTTACTCGTGCACTGTCGGGAGCAAATTTTTTGTGGCCGACGTTTCACGAAACCTAAAATCCAAGTAACATTCATACTTCATAGCTAGGAACAGATTAGTTCGCTGCAATACACGAAGGGTAAGAGATTCGTCACAATCGCAAACGCTTGTGGCTCCTTTTCTCAGCAGGTTATCTCGGCACATACTGCACCATTTACCCCTTTTACTGTCTCGGCTTTGCAGTAGTATTCAATCATAAAATGCATGTGACAGTACGGCAGACCTCTTACTTGCGATTCCAAGCGTAAAAGCAATGCGTCCAACTATACTGAAACGTCATTTATTGGAAATTACTTCACACACTTTTTGAGCTTCTTTTTGACACCCTGATGTAAAATCTAAATCGTCGCAAGTATAACTTTTCAAAATTGTTCTGGTGGTTCAGTTTGCGATGACGCTAACATCAAGCGGCTTGAAAAACCGTCCTTTGCAAGTAATCTTTGAAACCCCTATACGCTCATGCTTCTAATCTGGATAAAGAGAGCATATGACGTTATACTTGTATGTGATGGCTGTACGGACTTTGTCCTTGAGCATATCGAGAGCGCCCACAAAAGCAGGCTGACGCTGAGTGGAGATTCTATTATCACTGAGAATATTATTAGGCATGTTGTAATTCCAAAATGGTACTTTCGCAGAAATATATTTTCAATCAAGGCAAAGTCGTTGGAAGGACAATGAGTGTGTATTGCCATTTGAATGCTGTTCTTACTTGGGCTAATCGCAAGTCTACTAAAAGAAGAACGCTTTCCTTGAGCAAACTTGGATCGTTTTAGTCCTTGGATCCCCATATTCATCCCGGCAGTCACATACCTAGCTCGGTTGATCTGGCTTTGGTATTTGTTAAGAGACAACTTTGATGCGTATCTTCCCAAATTATTCATACTTTGAAAAGCAACATGAGCTCGGAATCTACTTAGGCAAATTTTCACTGGTATTGACTGCTCATTTATCAATGATAAAAAAGCAGAAACTATGTTTTTGAATATTCATGTTCCGTATTCAACCGACCGAACGAGTGCGACCCGATTGGTCGAAAAAGGAAGAAGATGAAACTGTCTATTCGACAGTGCGAACCGATAGGTCGAAAAGATCCGGCCAGCTGCAGCCTCGATTATCGCAACCGAATTGCTCGAACAGTCTCATACTTTGTGATTTTGTTCCTTATTTCTTGCTCGCTTGAAAAGAGGGTTCAACTCCGATCTTGACCATGCAAAATAAAACAATCATCTTGAAGAATACGAGCTTCTGGGTAGACTTGTAGTTGAAACTTTATGAATCTTATCGACTAATCTCGTAACGTGCGCGAGATTGAAATCAAGGACTCTGAGTTTCTCGAGATAGGGTATGAAAGTTAAGTCTGATGCAAGTTTCTGTTTCATCCGCTTGTTCTCCACTAGCCTGTTAAAAGAAACGTTTGGATTTGTTTTCATTGTAGATAAACGAATTAGTCGAAACCCTCTGATTCTGTGCATCATATCCTAATCATCAAAAAGGCGCAAATAAAAAACCCAATAGCCTGTTACGGTGTATAAAGTTTCCATATAGTCTATATTAGAGCGAATGACGTAGAATATGGAATAGTAGCAGATAAATAGTAAGAATGGAACCGCTCCGAACAATGTGGCGAAGTCAAATCGCAGCGCAGTAACTCATAATGTGCCACGTTTTCCAGGACTGCATTTGTCATGACGCATTGACCGCATTATAACGCGTTTCTGCTTGTAGCATTACATTTCAACTAGAAGCAGGATATTGTATAGCCGAAGCATGAATAGAGTGTAATTTCGGATTTTGTGATTATTTTCTAGTTTCATATCTGGGCTCGCGAAGAAGGCTCCACAAGTTCGCTGATGTCGAAAGTAATTACACTTTCATCCACGCTACGACGGCTATGAGGAAGGACGCGCATTTTGACAGGGTATCTTTTTTCGATGTACATTTTGCGGTTTACAAGGACAAATACTTGACCGTGGTCCTTTGCAGTAAGATGTATACTAGTAGATGAACATTGAAACGCTGATTCCAAATCTATGTTCATTCTCTACAGCGCTACTGTCTTACGAAGTTATGGACTTTTTTACTTACTTTACTATTACTATTACTTTACTATTCTATTGTTTTTATTTTCGCATTACATTTACAAGATCTAGGTAGTCAGAATCGTCAGTATCCAGGTTTCTTGGACTTGGATGCTGAGCTTGATCGGAGTTGGTACAAGGTGGGAAACGCCAAGCTGGAAATCGCTTTGGATGGAAAGCAAAGGGAATGTCGTAAATAAACATTTACCCTCGATATCATCCCATATGTCTTCCCTCAACATGACGTGGAATACGTGGCTTGATGAGGCGCCGCCTCGCCTCGGCCTCGCGCCACGTTGCGAGCGCATCATTTGGCGCGACGTGGCACTCAACACAACGTGGCGCAGGCTTTTCCACGTTCTTCTTGTTGCCACATCACGCCGAAGATGCGCACGCAACGTGGCGCAAGCCCGAGGCGAGGCGGCGCCTCATCAAGCCACGTAATCCACGTCATGTTGAGGGAAGACATATGGGATGATATCGAGGGTACATGTACATACAGTCTCTCGACAAGTTGTTACACGACTGACATGAAGACAGGTTTTGCTCGCGCGTACACTTCAAAAGTCCAAATTTTTTCATCAAGGTGTAATTAAATGTTTTGGTTCAGCGCATACATAACGATATGAATAAGAGTTCGGACATGGACTAGAAGGAGCTCAATGAAAAGTGTTGTAGAACAGCTTTCTTTCACCAACATAAAAATAGAAACTGGCTCGCTAACGCACAGATGACGATATGGCATGAAATTCGTATGTGTACGCGCAGCTGGACTGAGAAACAAAGTGTGAAAAATTATATGAAAAACTTATGTGAATGAAGAGCGTGCTTAACATTTTTCAACTGCCTACCTCAGACAATCGCCCACCCAGTGCCCACCTGAGGTAGGCAAAACTTGCATTCCATATAATTCTTTCAAGATTTTTACATAAATCTATTTTACGCTTGAAGTTCAGTGTATAGTATCATTTTGGTTCCAAAACTCCTTCCTCCTTGTTAGGATCCGGAATAGCAACGACGCCTGCCCTTTTGAGGAAAAAAGCTCGCTCCGGTCTAAAAACCTACGCAGCTTGCTGGATCAAGTGGGAAATCGTAAAGATCGATAACGGCTCTGAGCTCAACGTAAAGCTTTGTTCTGTTAAGTCGTTTCGATTTCTTACGACGATAAGACGTAAACTTTATATATACTTTATAGGGCTCCAGGGCACCGTTCGATAGAGCAAAGCAAGCTTTACAAGAAGGTGCGCAAAAGTTACCAGCTTGACCCATCGTAAGTTTGCACCCGGAATGTGAGTGGCACTGAAGGCTCAAAAATAGAGAAAATTCATTTCTTTGTTCAAAAAAAATCCTCTGCATCTCCAAGTTGTTCACACCGATTGCACACCACATCAGACACGCACATGTATCGTTGCTGTATTTCTTCCTCATCTAAAAATCGAGAAAACGAAAATTTTCTTGTTTCTATAAAAAAGAAGCTATGTTGTTTCTATTAATGTATTGCATACTACAAGCCCTTAAAAGTACAACCAATACCAAAAAAAACAAAAACAAAAAAAACCAAAAAACCAAACCAAAAAATACAGCAATTGTATATAGTCTGATGTGGTGTGTAATCTGAATGAGCAGGTTGGAATTTCGTAGGATTTTTTCCAGCAAAGATATGAATTTTCCTATTTTTCATGAGCCTTCAGCACGACTTAAATTCCAGATGCAAACTTACAGTGGGTCGAAGCTGGTGCTAACTTTTGCATACTGTGTTGTAGAGCTTTCTTTGCGCTATCGAATGGCGCGCTGAAGCGCCCTGAAGTCCTATTAAATTCACAGAGTGTTCAACTTATCGTCATAAGAAGCTATAATGTAACAAGACTTATATAACGATTTATTATTTGGACGCTCTTTGTAGGGCAAAAGTGACTATTCCAAAGTGAATCTTGTCATCAAAACGGTGCAAATTTGATGACGAGAAGTGTTTATAACTTCCTTCGGAAAAGCACGCAGCAGAACGCGCAAATCTGCAATCAGCAAATTGCATTTGACGCTTAAAATCTCATTCCAAAAGGCTACGGTTACCAAGTATCCCTCCTGTTAGGTATCTACCACTATATATTAGGTCGGTCCAAAAGTTCGCGCTGTTTTTCAGACCCATGCTCAGACCACTTAGAATGAAGATAGGCAAAAGCTGTAAGCAACATCCAATGCAGAATGTCTTCTTCTTTCAAATGGTTGTGCTTCTGTTTAGATTCCCTCTTTGTCCGCTCAATAACTGTGCAGGGATCTCCACCCATGATTTCACCAACCTTCAGTATGGCTATCTTTTAAAATTCCCTTTTTTAACTTTTGGACTAGCTTTTATGAAAATTGGATAGAATAAACAAATTCAATACAATGAACTATTTCGGCTTCATCAACTATCTCTTCAATACTTGTTAGAATAATTTTTCCAAAAGCCCTTACTTTTGCGAGATCGCGAAATACACAATTGCTTCGAACAGTGAGAAATCTTCAGAATTACTTACTTACTTAGGTACTTAGATGGCCCGTCCTCACGTGTCGTGCGGCCCAGTACAGAAGTCTCAATTGTTCCTTGCCCTCGGTTCGGACATCCACAATCTTCTCGGCTGCCGTCGGTGGCTGCGTCCACGAGTTCCAGGGGCGAAATCCGTATCCAGGCGATTCCTCAGCTGGTCCATCCCCACGAACACGTCTGCCCATCTCGTTGGAGGTCTTCCTCGGGGACGTTTCGCTTCGAGAGGAATCCACTCCGATTTCTTAGTCTCCATTTGTCGTCTGTTCTTCTCCTAATGTGACCGGCCCATCAATATTTCGCTTTCGCAAGGTATTCGCTGGGTTACGAAGGCGGGACCTTTTTCTTATAGCCGTACTGCGAAGTCCGACAAGGTGTTGTTTGTGGCGCCTCATTTTCAGAAGAGCCAAGCGCTCTGTGAGTGGTCCGTAGAGCTTTCGACATGGCTACAGTGTCGGGTCAAGTCTCAGCTGCGTAACAGAGCGCCGGGAACGGTTGAGTTGAACAGGTCGAAGCTCCGGGTCCGTCAGTTGGTCAATGGCTTCCTTCAGAAACCTGAAAGGACCCAGGCTGCTCTTCTTCTCCTGTTAAGTTCTTCCCTCAAATCGCTCTCCATGTTAATCGAGCGTCCGAGATACACGTAGGAAGACTCCATGATAGGAGTGCCTTTCAATCCTATTTCTGCATTTTCGCAAAAGACGTTCTTCATGAACTGGGTGTCTTCCGATTTATTCGCAATTCGATCTACTTCTTCACTTCGTTTAGTTTCTTCAGCATCGTCTCGCTTCAGTGATACTGCTCCAGAAGAGAAATGTCGTCCGCAAAACGAAGGTTCGACAGGGATCTCCCATCAACTCGTACGCCTCTCTCCTTTCAATTTAGTGACTTCACCCACTGCAAGGCCTCGGTGAACAGCTTCGGCGAGATTGTGTCGCCTTGTCGGACCTCCTTCCCAATTGGGATGGTCATGAAGCGATGGAAAGCTGCATCGGCGTTGTCCAGTTCCTATAGCAGTTGGCTAAAAGCTGGGTCCACTCCTTGATCGACTAGCTCAGAGAACAGCATTGGTTTCGACGCTGTCAAAGGCTTTCTCGTAGTCAACGAAGGTTAGGACGAGAGGCAGTCGGTACTTCCGGCAGACTTCTACGACCCTCGAAACCGTCTGGATGTGGTCCATAGAGCTGAACTTTTGCGAAATTCAGCTTGCCCTTGGGGTTGCGCTTCATCCACTGTCCTAGATATGCGAGCGAGGATAATCTTCGTGAAAAGCTTGTACAGCACACTCAGCAGGCATATTGGACGGTAATGCTCCAAACTCAGTTGTTTATGAATCTTGGCATAATGTTGATCACTGTTATAATCTTCTTGAGCCTGTCACCAAGATTGTCGGTAACTTTATTACGGCTGACGTTTCGGCGTCGTCGCCTTTCTCAGAGCCTGGAAAGATCACAAAACATTGTGCTATTCTCTCAAACACCTATCCGACGACAAGACATAACCCAGCGTTATGGATAGGAGCTGAAACGACAACAGAGACATGGAGAACTGAGTCAGCGCTTACCGAGAGAGCCGTTACGGCTCTCTCGGTAAGCGCTGAAGTTCACAGAAGTTCCTTCGGCACTTCTCAAGACTTCGTCTTCCTTCGGCTATTTCCAGTATCTTGGCTTGCCTGTACTTCCTGAAATATTCCTGCAAAGCTGTTCTGCAACTGACGTTGGCTATCAGTCGCTCGAGACGTGTTGCACAGATCCTGCCCCAGAAATCTTCTTCTTTCGAGCAATTCCTTGGTGGTCTTCGAGATGTGTTTCAAGTTCTTCTCAGAAGTCACTGAGGTGCACTCTCCACAGGCTCACAATCCTCTCAAAAGCTGGTCGTAGTCATACGTTGGGTCCTCCTCGATGGGCCGGTCACAACTTGATATGAGCTCTTCCAGCCTGTTAGCGTCATAAACGACTTCTTTTCCTTCTCGCGGCACAGTGATAGGCTTTCTTTTCCAGCCTTCGACTGAATCGTATCTTTGCTCGAAGGAGGCGGTGATCGGAGCCACTGCAGAAGGATGTAACTACTGAGACATCAAGCAAGCTCCACCTTCGGTTGGTGAGAATGTAGTCGATCTCCGCGTGAATAGTTCCATTGGGCGATTTCCATCGGCGATGTTCTTTGTTCATGAAGATGGAATTTTTTCCATGGAAAAGTTGTGCGGCGGAGAAAAGCTCAACGAGACGGTTGCCGTTTTCGTTCTGGAGCCTATATCCAAACTTCCCGATCCTATATTCCTTCTCTAGTGGCATCCCAATTTTGGCATTGAAGTCGCTCACAACATACTTGTAGAAGGACTTTTCGTTGCGGACGACTTCCTCCACGTCTTCATAAAAAGCATGTAGTTCTTTCGTTCTGAGTCGCCAGCTGCTGATGTTGGTGAGTAGCAATTGATGATGCTGATGGTCTTCTGACGTGGAGGGCGTAGTCGTAGGATGCCTAGACGAGATGATAGGATCTCGTGCGAATCGACAAGATGGACGATAGATGGGTGGACGACAAAGCCGACGCCTCCCACGTTTCGTGATGGAAGCTTTTCACCACGAATGATGAGGTCCCGTCACTCATCTGCCGCACGTCCTTCTTCCTAGGCTTCGTTTCCTGCAGAGCGATGATGTGGTACTTGATGTACTCTGCAGCGTAGAGAAGAGCGTGGAGGTCGGCGTTTGTGGAGACTGTCCTGGCGTTGTAGGTGCAGAGCATGAGGCAGTCTCCATGGAGTGTCATCCAGGCAGACGTTTCGTTTTTGTTCAATTCAAAAGGCGCCCTGAGGATCCTGTCATCGTTCTTAGTACCAGCCGGCGCCGTAAGTGGGATCCGTTGTACAGGGTTTTTTTTCCAATCTTCCTGGTAGAGTGATGAAATTTTTTCCCTACAATAGCAGACTTACTAGGCTACTCTTGACTTCCCGGGGCGATCGCTGACCCCGAGCTTGGAGCGAGGAGAACCGCCTAGCGACCAGAAAACCAGACGGCGGTGGATGGCCTGGCCGGCTCTTAGCTAGGCATCCGGCCGAAACCGGAAATGGCGAACTCCTTCACAGCTTGAGAGGCCCTACCAGAGTATACACTAGGCTGTGCATCGTAGTTCGACACCCAGTGTCACCCTCACGCCACGATGAGGCGGCCGACCATTGTGGGGGATCTTGGAATTAGAAGCTTCCAAAAACATATCATGACTTAGCACTAGTCTATCAAGCAATTGAGTGTTTAGCGGTTAGAAATATTAAATTCCAAATTTGGGTACAGCCTGGAACGCGTCTGAAAACAAAAGTTATTGAGTTTTTGACCTCAAATATTGTACAAATCAGGAAGGAAAGTAGTCTATCAGAAAGTGGATAAAAAGCTGCATCGAATCACACTTTGGTTGCTAACCGTTTACTTTTCTGTGAGGAGAGATGCCCAAATATGGAATTTGTTATCGTCAAAAATATTTTCAAAAATTTTAGAAGCCAGCTAGAGATGCCAAAAAATGTAATGTAGTGCATTTTGTTCATTCTATGCAACAGTTATCAAACTAGTCTAAAAGTTGAAAATGGAGTTTTAAAAAAATAGTTAATTTGAAGATGGGTGAAAATCACGGGTTGGAGATCTCTGCCGATTATTGAGAGGACATTGAGGGAATCTGAACAAGAACATACCGTTAGAAAGAGGAAGAAATTCTGCATTGGATGGTTCTTACAGCTTTTTGTCTATCTTTATTTTGAGTGTTCTAGGCATGGGTCTAAAGAACAGCGCGAACTTTTGGACCGACCTAATATATAACAAGAAAATGTAAAAACTCTAGCCCCTATTGTTAACCATGTGGTTACGTACGGTTTAGTATGCCAAATTCAACTACTGCTCCTTTTTTTTGATATATCACTTTTTGATACAACCACTAGGATCGCCTTGCGGGTGCAACACTCATGCTGCAAGGATTTGCTCACCAAAGGAGTTTGATGCCCCGCGTTTGATGTTTGATTTAGTTCAAAAAACCATGAAAACATCTTTGATAGGTTCAGTGATGTTCAACTAACTCATACAATGTTTCAAAATTTTCAGTCTCATAACACTCATTTTAGCGAAATAACCGTAAAACTTAATTGTGAAAACGCTCTGATTGCACAAAAACCTCAGCTTTTCAAATAAAAGCAATGCGAAACACTGATTTGGTCAACATAAGCTTCAGATTCGTCACGTGGATGGCAGTCACGTATTTGTTACAAGGTTTTTTCGGCATCACTGCACCAACTTGTTTCATTTATGAACATTTGAAAAATATCGAAGAAAAAAATGGAAAGGGGATGTTGAAGACGTTTCCAGATTAATTTAGAAAAAAGTTGTGCATGTGACCCATTCAGATCATTCAAATTCCACAATTCGCTGCTATTTTTCGTTATATATCAAATTTGTCAAAGTGCAAAGACTGAGAGTACCGACTGCATGATATTCGAGGCCATTGACATTAGCCAGTGATGAGTTGCCTCAATCGTCGCCGGACCCTCCCGACACAGATCAATTTAAGGCCGTAAATAGTCGTGCCAATAGGTTCGGCACCTCTTTCACCTCCCCCAGTAGATTATTGTTCTAGGAATGATCAATCGTGTTGTATTTATTTGCTATGTCTCTCGCTGTCCATTTGCTCGCCGGCGGCAGTGAGCCGACAATGTCGGCACCCTTTTTATCGTATCATTACTCATGCCTAGATACTGTAAAGGTCATGCCATAAGCTATGACGTGTCTCTATAGCCCAGGTGCATGGATACTACTTTCTCACGCCCATTATATAGAACATTCTACTACTGCATCAATGCTGTTCTTCTGACTCACTAAAGCTGTAAAGCTAGTATTCTGATAACACAACGAAACTACATTGCTCCTCTAATCCGCCCAAGGCTACATTAAAGGCCACCAAACAGCTAGTAGCAGTGGCGCACTGCTCAAGATCTTTTACGTTCGTGCTCATTGATTAATTGGCTTATGGCGTGTACTTGGCATTGGCTTCAGGTGTATAAGCCGCTGGGGATTTTGGTATAAACTCGACCAGCTCAAACACGCTAAAAGTCTTTGCAACCAAAGAATCCAGAACCGTGTCGCATTTTGCCTGAGAGAATCGTGCGGCACAGGGATCGTTTTCCGAAAGACATTGACGCGGCTGAGCAGCCGCTTGAAAATTCGAAAAAGGTGCGGCTTATACACCTGAAAATATGGTATTTGGAATTCCCACGTTTCCTTATAATAGACCTGTGCAGTTCGCAAGTGTCAAATACTAGTGTTAAATAGGTTGTTAGGTAGTCCATTATCCCTCGATCTGCGGATTTACGTTCTCGATTTAGTGCCACAAAGATTGCTAAGAAAAAGATACCGGAGAGCCATCACTTTGTTAGAGCTATGTGTCGCATATAGAGTCGCAACAGGCGAGTGAGCTATATACTGAACTGTATGTCACATATATGTATAAAGAGCTAACATACTGGAAATGTTAATGGATCGGTGGCTTGCATACTGAGTTGCAAACCATTTTTTCAAATTTTGCTTTCTGACCGTTTTCTCGCAAATTAAGCATTAACACATTGCTGCAACTGTTTCTTGGATTGTATCGTTGTATTTACTCCAAAGAGAACATCCAGTTTCGTTCCTTATTGACTCTTAAAAGCATGTGTGGAAGTACATACTGGCAAACTCGTTTTATATTCTAAAGTTAATCATTTGAATTGATTCACTCCTCTTTCGTGAAGCTTAAGTAAAGATAATGAGGATCGGGAGGCTCACCGTTTCAAATTTCTATACTTGCAGGTACTCTCAACCAGAAATGATCACCATTATCATAGTTTACTCTGTTATGGCTTCTAATTGGTCTTCGATGAAGCATGTTTAGTATTCTATGCGCGCGATCTAACTCACAGGGAATGGTCAGAAGTCGAAGTGGCCAATCTATACAAGCTGCATACCATTCGATGCAGGTTAAAATGCTGATTTCAAATCTGTCTTCCATATCTGCAGAGCGCCTTTGTAGGCGAAGTTATGAGCAGCTTTACTGCGAAAACTCCGTATACAAAAATTGCGAAATTAGGCACATTATTGCCCTTTCAGCTCAACTCTACGTACGGGTCATATGAAGTGACCTATCTGCATGTTTTGGTCCAACACTGAGCCAAGAATGGCTTTGTACGGCCAAGTTTGCGCTTTACACGCACAATTTCTTAGCAAAATAATGGCCTTCAACGGCTTATAATTTCGTCCACAAAAGCGCTCTGCAGATAAGGAAGACAGATTTAGGCCCGTATGCACGTACATCCCCGCTGGGGAGGGGAGGGGATCTGAGAGGGGATGCGTCATATCTCGCTACTTTACGTATCTTTCTTCTTCCTTTTCTATCTTGCTTGTGAAGGTTCTCATACCCTACTACCTGCGCATAATCGATGCCAGGTTACTGGCATAACTGATTAGATTTGTACTGTTTTGTGTGATCCCCTGGGGATCCCCTGGGGATCCCCAGGGGATCACACAAAACAGTACAAATCTAATCAGTTATGCCAGTAACCTGGCATCGATTATGCGCAGGTAATACGGTATGAGAACCTTCATAAGCAAGATAGAAAAGGAAGGAGAAAGATACGTAAAGTAGCAAGATATGGCGCATCCCCTCTCAGATCCCCTCCCCTCCCCAGCGGGGATGTACGTGCATACGGGCCTTAGAGTCACCAATTTATGCTGCATCTACTGATATGCAGCTTGTATGGATTGGCCACTTCGACTTCTGACCATTCCCTTGTCAATCCAAAGAAATTCGTGAATGTGGTTTAAAGGAGACCATGAACTGTTTTTTTTTCATTAGCTCCCGACGCACAGGGCAGGCAAGGTGCAGCAGAAGGCAACTCGTAAGGTGAGGTAAGCTAAATGCCGCTTCCCCTGTCTTCGTGAGTGTCATCGAACGCGGTTAGGCAAAACGCCAGGTCGGACGCTCGCAGACGTCGCGCAACCTTCGAGAAGCAGCTGTGTAACTAATATGGAATTGTGAACTCGCTACTGACACAAACAAGGATGAAAATGGAAGGAAATCGGCGGTTACAGATAAACATTCATTTCTGGATTTCTTGCAAAATTTTGGAACAATCTCAAAAGTTTCCCAGCGGAGATATTTTTTCTCGAATGTTAGATTTGTGTTTTCAAAGTTCTCCAAAATGCGATTCATGCCTGTTTGCCATGAAGATGTAGTCATGTTTCTTTTATCTGCCAAAACACTTGAAACACTCAAACTGATACATAAATCCTACTTACAAGGGAAGTCACTTAACTTAGGTCGGGCTTTTGAAGTGAAACACATATATTCAGAATCAGCTCGGAACGCTGATTTTAAATATGCTATCTTTAGCTGCGAAGCGTTTTTCTGAAGCGAGTTACGAGCTTTTTTAGTATGTGTCATTGACATACAACTGAATATGGAAAAAAGGTCTTTGGATGAAAATCTGCCCAAAAAGTGGTGAAAAATCAAAATAACATTAAATTGAGTCATTTGGCTTTGATAGTGTATAATATGCATTTGAACCACTACCTAGATGATGATACCGTAGCATGCCTAAATCGGTCAACACGCAAAATTTGCTCAGGAAAAAGCTCATAACTCGCTTCAGAGGAACGCGTCGCAGCTAAGGAAAGCAGATTTGAAATCAGCGTTTCAAGCTGACTCCAACCATATGTGTCTCATTTTAAAAGCCCGACCTAAGTCAAGTGACTTTCCTTGTTAAATTATTAGTCCTTTTCAGAAATTCGAGTTCTTGCGCGAAGAATGGATAGACTTTAGCATCAGGCCACTGTCTGTCGCCCTCAGTCTTTACTGGCAATGGCTCGGCAAATCATGGACCTTAAATTTCGGTACTTATCTGAGGTAGTTCGAAGCGTTGATCTCGAAATATCGTAGAGAGCGCGAAAATGGCAAAAACTAGCATTCTCAAAGACCCTTCATTTACAATTCGGAAACGAGTGGAACAGCTACCATGGTTGGAAACACAGTTCTTGTGGGACCTTTATGATTACAACATTACGGCATGCCGGCTCCTACCATGGGAGGTTTCGGCCGGATCGGATTCCCAGCTAGCTATAAGCGCTTGGCCAGAACCCCCGCCATCTGGCTTCCTGATCGCTAGGCAGTCTTCCCTTCACGCCCGGGGTTAAATTGCCCGGGAAATCAAAGGCCTAGTAAGTCTGCTCTTATAACAACTTCCATTACTCCGCCAACTCGAATCTCGCTTACGACGCCGGGTGGTAGCAAGAGATGTCAGGGTCCTTAAGGCGCCTTTTGGCTAAAAAAACGGCACTCTGCCCGGATGACACGCCATGGAGACTGCCTCATCCTCTGCACCTACAACGCCAGGACAGTCTCCACAAACGCCGACCTCCACGTTCTGCTCGACGCGTGCAGAGCACATCAAGTACGCATCATCGCTCTGCAGGATACGAAATCTAAGAAGAAGGACGTGCGACAGATGAGTGATGGGAAATTTGTGGTGAAAAGGTTCCATCAGGAAACGTTGGAGGCGTTGACTTTGTCGTTCACTGAACTATCGTCCATCTTATAGATTCGCATGAGATTCTATCACCTTGACTAGCCATCCTACGACTACACCTCGATGTCAGAAGACCATTAGCATTATCAGCTGCTACTCTCCAACATCAGCAGCTACGATTAACAACTGGATACTTTCTACGAAGACGCGGAGGAGGTCGTCCGCAACGGCAGTCCTTCCACAAGTTTGTTGTGGGAGACTTCAACGCAAAGATCGGATGCCACTAGAAAAGGAATGAAGGGTTGGCGAGTTTCAATATGGTCTCCGCAACGAAAACGGCAACCGTCTTCTTCAGCTTCTCTCCGCCGCAAGACTTTTCCGTGGGAATCATCTACATGAAAGAAGAACATCGCCGGTGGACATGCGAACGAAACAAAAACGGAACGAAACATGCAGAGATCGACCACATTTTCACCAACCGAAGGTGGAGCTTGCTCGTCCTCAGTAGTTCCATCCTTCAGTGGCTCCGATCACTGCCTCTTTCGAGTAGAGGTACGATTCAGTTGAAAGCTGGGAAAGAAGGTCTGCCACAATGCCGCAAGAAGGAAGAATGTCGTTTATGACAGCAATAGGCTGGAAGAGCTCATATTAAATAGGACTGGCCTATCGAGGAGGACCCAACGTATGACTATGACCGGATTCTAGAAGAATTGCGAGCGTGAGGGAGAGTGCGCCTTAGTGATTTCCGAGAAGAACTTGGAACGCTTTCCGAAGACCACCAAGGAATTACCCGAAAGAAGGAGATCATGGAGGCAAGATCCGAGTGCAACTCATCTCGATCGACTGATATCTAACGCCAGTTGCAGAACAGCTTTGCATGAGGATCTCAGGAAGTACAGGCAAGCAAAGATACTGGAAACAGCCGAAAAAAGAAAACCATAAAGATGTCCACTGCTCTATAGACCATGTTTCCGCCGAATTTCTGCGAGCCGGAAGACAACGTCTAGAGATTCTCGCGGAGATTCTCGCGTTGCACCTTACATTTTATCTTCAAAAGGAAAGGATTACCGACCGGTGGAGAACGTCAAAAACCGTCTCTTCAAAAAGGGTGAATGAGAGGATCTTCGGAACTACCGTCCGATATGCCCGCCGTGTATACTGTACAAGCTTTTCATGAAGGTTATCCTCGCTCGCATATCTAAAACATTGGATGAAGCCCAACCTCAAGTACAAGCTGGATTTTGCAAGGGATTCAGCTGCATGGACCACATCCAGACGGTTTCGAGGTCATAGAAGTCGCCGGGAGTACCGACTGCCTCTCGTCCTAACCTTCGTCGACTACGAGAAAGCCTTTGACAGCGTCGAAATCAACGCCATTCTCCCAGCGCTAGTCGATCAAGGAGTAGAAGCGGCTTACCTGAGGACACTAGCCGACTGCTACAAGGACTGTACAACGACGATTCAGCTGTTCATCGTTCCTGACCATCCCAGTTGGAAAGCGGGTCCGACAAGGCGACACCATCTCGCAGCCTTGCAGTGGGTGATGAAATCACTGGACGGGACGAGAGAGGCATAAGTGGAAGACCTGTCGAACCTTCGTTTTGCGGACGACATCGTTCTATTCTCGAGCAGTACCACTAAAGCAGAGACGATGTTGAAGGAACTAAACGAAATAGGGAAGAAGGTCGGATTGCGAAGAAATCGGAAGAAAACTCAGTCCATGAAGAACGTCTTTTGCGAAAATGCAGAAATGGGATTGAAAGGCACGCTTATCATGGAGACGTCTTCTTACGTGTACTCGGACGATGAACATGGAGAACGACTTGAGGGAAGAACTTAACAGGAGAAAAAGAGCAGCCTGGGCCGCCTTCGTGCCTTTGAAGAAAGTTACCGACTAACTGACGGACCCGGAATTTCGTGCGCACCTATTCAACTCAAACGTTCTCCCAACGCTCTGTTACGAAGCTGACTTGGGCCAACACTGCAGCCACGTCGAAATCTTTACAGATCATCCACAGAGCGCTCGAACGCAGTCCTCTGAAGATGACCCGACAAACAACATCTTGTCGGACTTCGCATACGAATATGAGAAAGATGTCTCGTTTTCGTGACCCAGCAGAATACATTGCGAAAGCAAAGCATCGATGGGCTGGCTGGTCAAATTATGAGAAGTACGGACGACAGTTGGACACTAAGAACATCAGAGTGGATTCCTCGGGAAGCAAAACGTCCCTAAGGAATCTAATGAGATGGACAGACGTGTTCGTGGTACGCATGGAAGAGCTGAGAAATTAGCTGGATACCATTTTTGCTGCTGGAACTCGTGGACGCTGCCACCGACGTAAACCAAGAAGATCGTGAACGTCTGAAGCGAGGGACAAGGATAAATAAAAACTTCAGCGCTAGGGCACGCACATCACGTGAAGCCGGACCATTTAAGTAAGTATCTAGCAATAAGTAAATTCGGTAGTGAAACAAGAATATAATGATTTCAAGCGATCTGTGTATCATAGAGTATTCGATCTATGATACAAAACAACTTTGATGGGAATTTTCTCAAGATTCTTTCGCCTTTTGTAATTGTAATTCCTTCGGCATAGATATATCACTTACAATTAGAAATAGAACTTTCATTCATCAATCAACAGCGTTCA
Source organism: Cylicocyclus nassatus (assembly GCA_958299035.1). NCBI lineage: Eukaryota > Metazoa > Nematoda > Chromadorea > Rhabditida > Strongylidae > Cylicocyclus > Cylicocyclus nassatus. The sequence goes on along the minus strand of CATQJL010000112.1, from coordinate 9,932,520 downwards.
CAAGCAGCCGATAATAAGTTAAAATGCATGAGAATAAAAACGCTGTTTCAAAAAGCTTTCCAGTCGAGTAGTATAAATGACACGCGATATGTGCGTTGAGCATAAGGATCTTAATGTGTTGGTCGCAATAAATAAACCGTAGAGAGATAAATAAGTAGCAGTGGTTGGTCAGCATTGTAACTTGGTCGGCGAGTTATGTAAAGGCACAAGGGAGGTTATGACGAGCAATTAGCTAAATTAGCTCGCATAAGAATTGACTATGGCCTGCGATATGTCTGGATATATTCAAATAGAAGCGAGAAACAGTCAACAACGTTGGAATATATACAATCTCAATGTCATGGTTATGACAGGACCCCACTTTGAATCACATGGTTGGATCCATGCTTGACAGCGGCATCCTGATAACTACGAAAGTGAGTAAGATTCGTTTCTACTCTTCGGGTGACACTCCTCGTTCATATCGAGCTTTGTTCAGGTTTGCTAAGCGTTCCCGAGCATGGACGAGTTCCTTTTCCTTGCGCAACACTTGCTCTTGGGCGTCCATGACCTACACAAAAAATAATTTGTTCAGGGGTACGGTAGCGGGTGAGAGCTACTGTACCTGGGCGATGCCGCTAACGAGGCGATCAGAAATTACGATGTTACGCTCATCTTCGATGACATTTTGTCGAGCTGAGCTGACCAATCGTTCGGTTGCAGTCTGGAAATGATTTTCAGAGAAATGCAAATGTTTTAGTGCGCACGGATTCCAAGAATAAATTTAAAAAGTTCTATTGATTTTCAAACTAAGTGTCCCCTATAATATTCTATTCCTTTAAATTGACCTGTAAACCGACCTAGAGGAATCGCTGAAATCGCGGCGCACTAAATGATGGGCATTTGTCACTTGGTGTCGCGTAAGCTATAGGAATAGTAGCCAACGAGGTAGCGCGTAATCTCCCCTATTGGCAAAAAAAGTATTCTCAAGGATGGCTCCGTATCAGGAACAGGAAGAGAGCTCTTTATTGCAAATTTGCCGTGATTGCCAAATTTCGCTTACGGGACAACTTGTGTCAACTGCCCGTCATTTAGCGCGCACCATTTGCTCACCAGGTTCCCGATCTATTTTACAAATTGACTATGGCTCCCAAGCTCTAGCACAAAACGTAATTTTTGAAGTTCGATGCAAAGTATACGATAAACATTTATTTTAATTCTGTTATGAAATTTTAAACCTGCAGTGCAATTACGTAGACAGCAAGATTAAAATTTTATGAAGGAGATTGATTCCTTCTAAGAATACTTTATCCCTGCCTAAAAAAATTTAGAAGAGTTTGAATACCTTCACAGCGTGACCAGCAGCCTGGAGTCGTCGTCGTGCTTGACTATCCATATCAGCCTTAACATTACAGGCCACAAGCAGTTGAGCAGTAGACGCCGCCACCTTCAATCAATAAAATCAATAATGAATTATGTGAGAGAAAAGTGAAAAATCACCTGTTTAGCAGCAGAGATCAGTTTTTCTTCGCTTGCTTGGCCTTGTACAAGAGCGTTAGCTGCTTCACATAGTTGATGTACAGCTGCGACAACAAATCGGGCAGCACTGATGAGACCCTATAGATGTGAAAAATCAAGAAAAATCTAGCCAAAACACAGTTGAGAAATTTAGTAATCTTGTAAGATGCACAAACCCACAATGTACCCTAGTAAAGGTCCCGAAACTAATTGAGCAGAGAAAATTTTTTCATCAAAAGTGTTGTTTAATGTCTTTTTACAAGTTTTCGATCAAACTGAATTACTAGTGACGATTATAATCTACTTTCCATGCATCAAAATGAAAACTTGGTGACAAATTTTCACGATGTATGTATGCACTGCGGCTCTGCTGCGGATGGTGACCGCGATTTTACGCCCAATATGGCTAGTGAGTGCATTTGCACACACTGAATTATGAAACTCGACTATGCCGTGTGGCACCGCTTACCTCTGACCACTGATAATCTTCACTGTGTTGCTGTGGATGAGAATCAAGGCGACCTTAAATCATTTTTTTTCAATTTTACGTGACCAAAACAATTGAACCAGTGGGTCCTGACGAGAAAAACAAAGTGTATGAGCTCACCTTGCGCAATGAGTTCTCGTTGAGCTGATGATGCAGCTTTGACAAGCGTTTGTACCGCAGCAGTGATAGACTTAGCTGCGCTAAGAATTTGCTCATCAAACGCTAAATTCTCATCGGTTTTCTGAAAATTTCACATTACCAAAAATACTTCAATCTAGGTGAAAAGTACTGCGTCAAAGAAAGAGGATGTTGAAGCAAAGGGTCCAAGGTAGGGCACGCCCGATCTTCGATATGTCTAATAGTTCTGGTTGACAATGAACCCAAGAATACCAGACATATCAAAGCTAAAGCGGTCACGGTAGTAGAGGATGGGTGTGACGGTGATAGTGGCGGAGGCGGTGGTGGCGGTAGCGAAGGCGGTGGTGGCAGTGGCGGTGGCGGAAGGAGGTGGTGTGAAGGTGTGCGCCAAGTAGATGGCAAATAAGCAGATGGGTAGAAGAAGAGCGAAGCAAGGAGAATTGCGTAGAGAAAATAAAATTGAGAATTTGAGACCGACCGTAGCTTGGACACGTGGACGAAGTTCGGCCAATTTCACAGCAGCTGCTTCGATAGAGCTGGCTGCACCCATAAGCTCGTTTTCAGCTATGATAGTGGGGTCGGAATGGTCGGCCCAGGTATCACCCTGAAAGAAAAACTTATATAATGGTTTTCTGGTGTCTACTGATTTCATAAGTGGTTTTGTTGCGTCGAAAGATTCTACACAAAGGGATTTACCTTGAGCAGTTCGCTGCACCCGATTAGGTCCTTGACCGCCTTAGCTACACCCCTAGAGGCATCAAGAAGAAGTTGGCGTGACGATTGGTCCGCATTGCGAGCTAGGACAGTGTGCAGAGCCACAAGCAACCCACGGACCTGAAAAAATTGGAAATGTCAAAAAAAATTCAACCATGAAAGCTCTTGCACGACTCACCTGCGCAGCAACCTCCCTGCCCGAGTCCAGTGTCCTATACCGAGCCTCAGCCGAATCTGCATCAGCAGCCGCAGCTCGTGACACTATAAGTAGCTCGCTGACGGCAGCTCGTGCCAGATTGGCGGCAGCTATCACGTCGCTTTGCTGTAGGGTCTGAGCGGCGCCTGCGAGACGAGTTGTCGCGTCGGTGACGCGCTTAGTGGCGCGTGCTAGATGTTCCGGTGTGGCTCCAGATGGTCCGGATGTACCCTCGCCAGTTTCGTGATCGTACGACTGGAAAAGGGTGTTTTTATTCTGCAATTTCCACAAAGTCAATTTTCTGATAAAAAAGAGAAGTTTTTGGTAATCAGGGGCATACGAGAAAACCAAAAGAAATCAGCAAAGGGCCTCTCAATATTTGCAGGGCCAGATGTAGTAACTGCATTCTCTCAGAATCAAAAAAGCCATTCTTTACAACTTGGTTGGCAGTACGCATGGGGAGTGGAGGGGGAGTGATTACAAAAATGCTGCATATAAAAAATTAAAATGAGCAGGGCACATTTTTTTTGGATAATCAAATTGTTTCTATTTCATACCTTGAATTCCTTTAAAAATTGATCTTTTAGTGAAAAAATTTTTTTGGCTCAATTTCCCTCTCAAAAAAGAAATTCTGTGGCCGCAAGTACTTTTGTTTTAAAGCCAACTGCTGACGGAAAAAATGGAATTTGGAGTCTTCATTTTTTTGATTCTCAAAAGATGAAATCTAGAAATCAAACAAAGTTGAGTCCTATTTTTACAAATTTCTGGAAAATCAAGCTTCCGAAGATAGTTAAAAGAGCAAAAAAACTTTAAAAAGCAAACAAACCTTGATTTCAATGCCAATGGCATCGATAGCAGCTTCTAGAGCCCTTGTACCTTGTTGTGTCTTATCTTCTACTGTCTTCACAATCTTCAGAAGCGAAGTGACATTCGAGACCATAGTCTGAAATACTTTCATTTTGTTTCATTAACCTTTCCTTCATTCCAATCAATACCTACCTTTGCCGCGTCCTTCAAATGACCCATGGCGGGATCATGCAATGATCTTCCAGAAGCATTCTTGGTAGCTTGGATCAAGGCCGACAAAGAAGCAGCCACATCGCGAACAGCATGGATCACGAGCACTTGAGCTTCAGAATTCGAGGGGGACAGACTTCCTGCGCCATTCTTGACAGCATCAGAAAGGTTGACAATGGTCCTGACAGCATTCTGAGCAGCTACTGCTAGCTGCTCTTGGTTAGAAGCAGCTCCAGCAACTAGCGCTTTAGTGTCTTCTACAAGGGCTTTGGCTGTTTTGATGATGGCCACGCTGGAAAAACAAAGACCTTTTTCTACCGTACTTCACCGGAAGGTTAGGGTATGCTTACCGATGCTCATTGAAATCACGCTCTCCACCAGCTACATTTAAACTTCCACTTGTAGCGAAAAGTATAGTCGTGTCAAGATCTCCAATGATTCCGGACACGGTATTAGCAGCGTTTATACAAGCTTGAGTTCCCTTAGAGCCTTCGTGGAGAGATGCCAACACTTCATTCACTCTTTCAACTACGATCCTTGAGTTGTCCGTGAGTTCACGGTGAGTGCGCTAAAGTACGAACTTTCTTCAGAATCACGACCTACTACTGTGACTTCAGAAATACCGTACCTCATCTTGAGGATGCGCTCTGCGTTGTCCAGCTACTTTTACGGTATCAATGCAAGATGTGCCAAGCTTCTGTACCGCTACTTTGAGTTTCTGGGCCAGAGTTGGTGATGAGAGCACAGCGACGGCCTGAAATTTATTTTTCAAATAATTTTGAAATTTTTCTAGTTAAAGAAAAAGCTACCTGTCTCGCTTCCTCAGCTAGTAGGCGGTATTTTTCACTCATGGTAAGTGCCATATTACCCAGCGATTGCGGTTCGGCATAGGGCATGTCAGTGGCGGTTCTTCTGGAAATGAGCGCATAAAAGGAGTTGTGGGGAAGAGGGGAGCGGGGAGGAGGTAAGGGAGCCTAAACTTACCTAATATCTTCCAAATAAGCAGTAATCTTGGTCTGCGCATCAGCAAACGAAGCTCCTTGGGTAGCGACATGCATCATATCGGTACCGGCAATGGAATGCGAGATGGTCTCAACCATTCCTTGGATGACACCTGAAAAAATCACATATCACCCTCCTAGGGCTACCCAATACTGTTTTGACCTACCTTGCTCGCTGCTAATAGCGCTTACAGTACTTCTTATATCATCCAAAGCATCTTTCAGCATGGCAGCTGCTTCGTCAACTCTCGAGTGGGCCTCAACGGCCTGAAAAATTTTTTTTTGCATATTTTCCAAAATTTCCTTTACTATGGTTTACCTTAGGGTTACCAGCTGCATCTCTGCATGCGTACATCATCTGTAGCTCAGCTTCCACAACAGTTCTACACTTATCGAAAAGCTCAGCTTGTTGACGACTGTCCCTGGCAATGGCAGCAGCTTCACAAGCCGATGCAGCTAGGGGCTGGACGGTTTCCCAGTGGGCTTCAACGCAGTGTGGGAGAGCTTCGCCCTAGAAAGAATATTTTTTCAGCTCGGGTACGGTAGAAGTACGGTAATTTACCTTGCAAACAGCAGCAGTTCTTAGCTCATCCACTTTCTCTGCTAGGGCCTGGGCCGTGCAGAGAATGGACTGGTGGATTCTCTTCTCGGTTGCGCTAGACGATGCCTGGCTTTGGGCTCCGGTCATGTCAAGGGAGCTACGTTCAACATCAACAATGAGCTGGAAGACAGGGACATAAGTTAGGTGCTTTGCCACGGTAAACTAGGCCTCCAAAACCTATCACAGGGCTCGGAAATAATTTTTTGAAATAATATATGGCTGAGAAGCAGCATCCAGGCAGATTTTTTGATTCCATTTTTTGTCTTGCCCATGCCATTTCATGCAGCTGATTTCAGATTTGGAGCTCAAAAAGCGTAAATCCGCAAAATTCCTTTTTTCGAAGCTAGGTTTTGAAAAAACGTGGACGAGAGCTCCAGCGCCGTTGGCCTTGTCGAAAGCAAACATTAACGCATTAAACTGCATGCGTTCGATTGTGCCTATCATGTGAAAACGCGTCAAGTCGAGAAAATTCGTTAAAGGGGGCGGGCAGCACACCGGATTGGGCGGTCCGCGCACAGTTCTAATGACTTGAAGTCGATTTCATCCTTTTTTAGGTAGTTTTCAAAGATCGGGTTTGCAAAAAAGTTTTTTTTCAACTCCCAGCACCTCATTATGATAATAGCCAAGGGTATTCGAATCTGGCTGGACGCCGCCTTTGAGGGTAAGAAAATATGTGTACCTGCTCCAGCTGATGAATACATCTATCCATTTCAGCCTGTCCAGGAGCTGCTGCATGAATGGCGCTAACCATTCTCTTGATCGACTCGCTGACCTAAACTTACACCTATTTACCCACCCTCCAGAAATCTAGGTAATCTTACCTCTTTACTATTATCAGCAAGACGTTGCCATGTAGGAGCATCCATTGGTGCAATAGCTAGATGTTTAGCGGTACTGTAATGGGTTACTATGGAAACTGAGCGGAATTCTCGGACAACAAATGAGAGTACCTGATCATTTCACAGCTAGCATCGAGCATCTGTCTAGTCGATGTTAGCACCGGTATTTGAGCATCACGTCCCGATGGACTGATTCGTGCTGGCATACCGGCAAAGTCCGGATTATCCACATAGCTTTCGAGTTGTTCAGTAGCTGAGCGGAGGGTTTGCGCGGCTACTGTGCATGCTTCACGGGCTTCGGAACTAAAAGTGGGTCCTTCAGATTCATGGAGGACAATAATAGTTAAAGGCAATGTTTGAACTGAGGTTAGTGAGATATTGACGCAATACGATAGCGAGGCCCCCAACTAGGTAACTGCCCAAGTCCCACTGCAAAAGCGGCATTCCAAAGCAATAAAATTGCTTTAGAAGATGGATACTGCTGGGGTCGCCACACCCCTCATTATGGGTCATCTAAAAGTAATGAGCTCGAAACTATACTCAGTAGTACCCATAACTGTCAAGAAACCGCGAATAACTTTGAAAAACACATTTTCATATTCTGCAGTTCTGTTCTGGGTTCATCAGTTCTAGACCACCCGTTGTTGGTGGGCGTGGCGACCCCAGCAGCATCCATCTTCTGAAGCGATCTTCTCGCTTTGTAATACACTTCTTGCAGCGCGACTTGAGCAAGTTCCTAATTAGGGGCCTCAGTTCTGTTCTGCCTCAAATCTCATCAACTTTTGGGGTGCCTTCCAAATTCGGCCTTACCTAGGTCTGCTGTCAAGCTGTTTCACAGCAGTGATCAACTTAGCGGTGCCGGCAGCTACTTTTCCAGCGCAGTTGATGAATTCTTTCTTGACATTGACGTTTTGGGACTTCTCCGACGCCTCGCGACACATGTTGGCCAGATTGGAGGTGTGCTTGGCTACAACCGTAGCATCCTAAACCAGGCAATCTTAGTTGGATTTTGGAAAAAAGGAGTGGAAAAAAGGGAAAAGGCTTACGTCGATTATCTGCTCCTGAGTGTAGTTTTGCTGCTCGATACGTTCGCAAACTTGACGTACGAGCATCCCACTGCGTCGGACTCGACTTGCGTCAATGATGGCGGTTTCACCTCGGACACTCTTCGGGTGCGAAATCCCGATCAGATAAGCTGCCTGGGATGCGGACTCAGCTAGGGAGCAAACAGCATCGGCGGATTGTCTAAAAAATTTCAGTAGGCACAACGGTTACGGTAGGTGTACGGTAGGTATGTGTTAGGCATACGGTACATGGCGGCTTACCTAACACTAGTGCAGAGCGCTCGAGTATCCATAGCCTTAGCATTGCGAGCTATGCCAGTCATGGATTCGCCCAGATGTCGTGACTGTTCGGTGATGGTGTCAAGGCATCCAAAGTATGAGTTCGTGTTTACTGGTACATTTGCATGCTCTGTCAGGTGACGGATACCCTACAATCTCCCCATTACCTCATGCCCACCTTTACCTTTACCAAACCACAAACCTGAATCTGTCTAAGCGCAGCATCACACTCCCTCTGCCACGGCTGTTCCACTCCGACCTGCTCGACAATCTCGTTCACGGTCTCAACAAGCTTCCTCGATGACTGCGACAAGGTGTTCGTCTGCGTGATATCGCTCGAAGCAGCGCTTGCATATGACAGAAGCGAAACCGCCTCATCTCTTGCCAGTTCCAGATTGTCAATGGTCCGACGTCGAGAGTCCATGTCAGGCAAGCTCTTCACCGAAGCGATGACAGCTGCATGGAAATCGGTATATGTGTTCACAAAGGCATCGACGGCTTCTTGGTTGTTCGGTTGACGAACGGCGACGAGAAGCTGCGATGTGGCATCAACAAGTCGTGACGCAGCGACTCGGACATCCGATTCACGAACGGTAGTGGAAACACCGATGGTACGAATTTGAGCTATGGCCTTTTCGATAGCTTGGTTATCAGGAAGGCAGGCGATCACTTGGCGGAGGCTTGTTGATACCTGGAAGAGAGATGCTATTTTACGAACTCATACAGAAGAGAGGTGGGATGGGGTTGGAGGCCGTAGGGGATGGGGACTTGACTAAGCCAAAAAAAATCCGGGAAAATTTCTCCCTTTTTTCGACTTATCGGATCAACAAGAATGGTCATGAACTTCCGGAGGACTATGGCAGAACTTCCTCCCATGTGCTTCTCCACCTAATTACTGGTCAAAATTCAAAAAACGGGACTGATCGAAGTGATTCAGAAAGGCATGTTTCGGAATGTAGAGAATTTGAACGCCATAAAGTACAGGGAGAGGGTGGGCGGGAAGGGCGAGAATACTTTCCTAAGAATAATTCAATACCTGCTTAGCAGCATCAGCTAATACTGGTGGAGCAGCATGTTCACGTACGCGATCGAAAACTCTTCCAGAATCGTGCACGACCGAACGCGAGGACACGATGAAGCTAAAAAAGATTGCTGTAGTTCGTGCATTCTGCAAAATTCTGAAGCGATTTGTCAAGAAAAAAACAAGCGTTTTTCTTTTTCATAAATTAAAAACCCACGAGTCAAGCTGAATGTCATTCCTTGTCGCTACCACTTCCTTGACTCCAGTAGTGAAAGCCCTTAGGCTCTGAGCTGCTTCCACAGCCGACGCTCCAATGTGATGCTCGTCTTGCCCAGCAGCAGCCGAGACCAGTTGAGCTATGCTGCTTCCAACTTGTCTAGCTGATCCCATTAGATGCGAAGTAGCAGACTGGGAAGTTACACCACGAGGTGCTGACAACTGTTTCAGCTGGGCAGCTTTTTGGACTTCTACAAGTTCTTGGTCGAGTTCCTGGAAAGAAACGGGTTACGGTGGTAGTTAGAGGAGGGAAGAATAATCCAACCAACCTTGATAAGTTCCTCGCTATGGATCAACTGCTGGCTGAAATTGAGTTGTTGCGCAGCATTCAGAGCCGTTCTGAGCTCAGCAAGGTTAGTGGACAGACCATTGCTGGTCTGCTGGAGGTTGGAAGCGACATGAGGTTCGCTAACATGAGCCACTGAGGTACGGGCTACTTCCACAAGACGAGTAGCAGGGGCCAGGATCTGGAAAAAAAATTTCAAATTTTGCACGAAATTTCTGGGGATTGTTAAGCGGTCACACCTGGTGGGCATCCCTAATCAGGCGACTTTGAGCTCGGAATTTTTCGCTATCAGTCTTTGATTGTTGGCTTTCCCTGATGGAAGTGATTAGCCTGCAAAAATGACAATTTTCTTCATCACATTTTTTACAGCCTGTCTCGTTTCCATTGTCCCTTTTGTGTGCGATTACGCATCCGCAGCGCGAGCGCCTTGCGAGGCGAATGCCGTGACCAAAGGAGGACACTTGACATAGATTTCTAATTACTCACCTTGGCACATGTTCAGCTGTTTCAGTACATTCATACACCAGATTTTCCACAGTAGTTTTGGTCTTGATGAGTTCCTGGAATCAATAAATCGATTATTGATTGCCCAGTAAAACAGCGTTTAGTGTTATTTGAATTAATCAACGCACTCCGATTAGTAGTCTACTTCGTTCATTTACACAATTGTTTTTAGGATTTGGACACTACGGAAACCAAGGAGCACCGCACACCGCGACTTACTTGTTCCCAGCCCAATGTACGTGCTCTCTGTGCCCGTCTTATTTATTTTTGGGGAAAAAGTGAAAAAAAACACGTTTGGGGGAGTTGTTAGATTTATTCTAATCCCAAAATTTACAAATACAAAGGAAATGACACGAATATGGCAAGGGCAGAATATCGTTCGACGTAGGGCGATAAGGCAAAATTTGAAAGTGATTGGTGATTATGTTGCGTTGAAAGCGGACTAGAAAAACAGCGGCGAAAGAAGTGCGTGTAGCTCTGGCAGTGTAGGCGGGGCTAGTGCAAGGGGCGTGGCTTGCAGACTAAGATAGATACACAAGTGGGCGAGGCTTTGATGATATGTGCGGGCACATCGAGCAGTGTGGTTGATGTGGGGCTCTTAACGGATTCGTAATATGGTGTGCGTGTCATCAACTAGAAGCTGCTCCGTGATCTCCGTTCGTTTGTGCTCTTTCTGCGGTGGTGGTATGGTCACCTGAACGAAGCAGGCTACTCACCGGATCGCACACATTTGACCCACACACTTGGTAACATCAATTTTACACAGCCCCACATACTTTTAGAGGAATCATCGACGCAGACACCGCACTGCCTGCGGTCACTGCAGCGGCGCGGTTCTGAGCCGATGCGCAGGATAGAGATAGTTCGTGGATAGAACATACGCAGACGGTTACAACCGCCCCGCCGAGACGATGGTAATACATCCTTTTTTGTCCCGCTTGCACATTTTTGAAATTGTACTTCATTTTTTTTATGAAACTAATCTTTCAAAATGTTTCCAAGGTGCCAGAAAATTTTTTCTCGAGATGAGAAATGCTCATGTCGCCTTTATTAGTACAGAATACACAAAAAATCTCAAGCGATATCATTGCTATAGTCTGATTCCAGACGGAGGCGGAACCCGAATAAGCGAAGAGGACGCAACGTCGACGAACCGCGCGCAGCTACGCACCGCACGCGCCTCAACGATAATAGGTGCTCTACCGCTGCGTCTACGTCCGTTTCGCAAATTTAAACCATTCGCCTTCGTTCGGGACTAGACTTCACAGGACTTACTTTGCAAAGTGCAGCTTGAGTATAAATCAAAGCAAAAAACTAGTGAATTCACGATACTAACCATTGAGAATCAACTGGCTTGGCGGCTGGAAGGCGGGCTTTGTGATCAAATTAAGGACACTCGCGGCCGCGACGCAGTTTGCGTTTCTCTCATGCGCTCCGATCATTATCTAGCTCTCTGATCATTATCTAGCCTTAACTAGGTCACGAAGCCCCACCTTCCAGCCGCCAAGCCAGTTGTATCAAAGGGTACAAAATTTTGCGGATCTAACAAAAAAGTCAATAGTACATGAATTTTGTCCCCCGTGTCTAAACTTCTGCAACGATTTCTTAAGTATGTTAATTTGGTTAGAACTGTAACAATACATTGTTAACATGAGACCAGTTTCTGTTACTGAAGTCGTAAATACTGCAAAAGCGTGTTCAATGTAAAAAGTGATGAATAACTGGAAGTTTTCAGAACATAATTTTCTTTTGGAAATTCTCATCATTGGCGGCAGTCCTTTCTACGGAACTTTTGAGAACATCGACATCAAATTCATCAAACCGGGGCAATTTATAAGATCGCTCAGTTTTTCCGTGACGCCGCGGCTTTCCTCTACACCGCCCCTTTTTGGAGAAAATTTGGTTTTCCAAAATAAGAAGTTTCCCCTTACCTTAGCAGCATTAGCAGCAGCAATTGTTTGAGTGGCTTCGTAGGCAGTTTGACGAGCAGCCTGTTCGAGTTTTTCCATAATATGCTTAGCTTGTTGTTCACTTGTAGTCTCATTGGTCACCGTTACCAAACGTTCAGCCGCGTTTCTTAGCGCCATTTCCGATTCTGCTTCAGTTGGACGTGATTCGCATTCCTGGAGGAAATTCGAACATAAAAAATTGCAGGTTCTTCAAAATAACTATTCTTACCCTCGTGGCATCAATCATATCGCTAGTAGCGGTCGCGACACGACGAGCAGCATCCAATAGACGATCTTTCCGTTCGGGATGTTCATGAGCTTCATGTTCGAATTGTTCCATAAGAATTTGGCTATGGCGAATGACTTTCTTCGCTTCTCTGGTGAGGTCTTCGCTTGGACCCTGAAAAAAAAATCTCGCTCAAAATCAGCCTAGGAAATATTGTAATCAATAGAGTTTTCACAATTTCTTTGGCCAGAGTTGCCCACATACCGGAGCTCATACCAGCGCCTAGCTAGTGCCGTGCCGGAGTCCACTGCACGGGTGCGACCCGTATTGATCGATCCCGGCACGGTATAGGCACGGCGCTGGAACAGCGCTGGCACCAACAACTGTGAACGCAGGCTTAGCCATTTTCATATAGCCTCTAAGCTCTGAATTATTTCTTCTATTCAAAGATGGTAAAATTAACCTGATGAGCGATCAGTTTATGAGTTGTCCTTAGAACTTCATTATACTGCTCCTCTTCGGTGGTCTTTGTGATCTTCGGTGACGTCTTCACATGCTCCAAAAGGCTATCCAAAGCATGGGTGACCTAAATTTACATAACCCTTAATTTATGCAAAAATCGATCTAAATATGTCTCACCTGTCTAGCTGCCTCATGAATATCTTGAAGAGCTTGTCGACCATCCGTATGGCTCCTTTCGCACGCGTATTCTGCATCGTGCAAAAGTTCCGTGACCGCATGCGACACCTGGACGAATTGACCTTCACATTCCCTTACAGCAAGAAAAACCATAAATGTAATGTCACCTGTTTGGCCGCATTTGTAAGCTGTTCTTGACAAGCTTGGCTTTCGATGGTTGGCGCGACAACTCGGGCACACGCGACGAGTTGCGACGTCGCGAAAGCGCATTGTGTAGCCGAATGGATGACTTTTTCTTGGAGCACAGGTTCGTCGCATTCGGCAGAGATTGTTTTGGCTCTGGAAGAATAGCTACTGTAACGACAACTATACTCCATGACAACCTCTTTTTCTTGTGTAACAAAAGGAAGCTTTCAAAAAAGTTATTCATATTATGCGTAAAAATTACAAATTCCCAGTCAAACTGCAGTTTTTCAATCAAAATAATCATTTCCAAAAATTCTTGAATGATTCCCATGTGAAATAGGAGGCTTTGGTCGATATTATAACAAAACTTTTTTGTGACCACTGGCCAAAATCGATTTGAGTTTAGCGGGGATTTAGATTAATCCCAAAGATAATGAGTAACTAACTTATACGCACTAAAATTTGAGAAAAATATGCGACAAAGGTTATTACGGAGATGCAATTTTTGAAGGAAAAACTCAAAGGATATCAAGTGAAAATGGATGTTTTAAGCTACTAATAAGACACGATTCTAGTTAGAATTTTCCAATCTTGCAGAAAAAAAATATTCAGATCGAAAGGCATCACCTCGAAAGCCGGGCGACGTGAATCAATGAGTGAAAAATAATCCAATCTTTATCGAATTCATTTATTGAAGCAGTTAAGTGGAACACTTTCTTTGAAACGCAGGTTTGTTTGATTTTGATTCCGTTTCTAATTCAGCTGAAGCTTTGCAAATACGAAAATCCCACGGTTAAAATTCCAATGCCCACTTCTTTGCTTTCATCTCCCGTCTTTCGACAGAAATAAAAGATTGTAAACACGGTAAAATCAGTTATTTTCCCATTTGATCGGGTATTTCCCCATGGACAAGCTTTTTACAGTATTCTGAGCATTTTGTTCAGATTGGTTCCATGATGGTTGAGACCACATTTGTGACGGTCAAACCCAAAAATTCTAGAGGAAAAAGCATGGAGGTGGTAGAACTTGCGTCAATAGATTGATTGAACAATCTTATTGAACTGGTCTTAGTGGAATGTGCAATGTGATGAAGCACGAAAACTTTAACACAAGGTGAGGTTTGAAATTTCAAAATAAGAAAACCTATGTTTTTCAAGCCAATAGGAAACTTATTCTTAGGAGCAGAAATAATAAGTTGCAATATTTTTCCGAAGTAAAAGAAATAATGAAGAGATAATTAAGATGATGTACGAACCTACGAATCGGTCTCGGTGACACATAATAATTATAAACCCGCACATCAGTATAAATTTTCCGACGCATGGCGCCTCTGCACCTAGTTGCAAATAGTTAGGCGGGGGCCGGGCGAGGGGGTGGGGTGAGGTTCGAGGGTTCGCCTTCTGTTCGCGGACAGAATATGCGACGTCGCTCGAACAGATCCAGTAACGAGACGAGAGAGGACGGAACGGGTTTCTCCCTAACAGTGCCCGGGTGTCAGTAGGTGTAGTTACGTAATAACACAATTGACGTCGGCGGGGGGAACGAGAAGTGATGAGGAGCGTAGTGATCGCTACGTCTTCTAGGGCGGGTTGCGCATTCGCCGGGGGGATGGATAAGGATAGGGCGTTGGTTTGGGGGTGTGTTAGGGGACTGATACGCTTACATACACATACAGACAGATGGTAGCATGACGAGAGATAGAGAAACGAAACCGGCTTGATTCGGACATGCATTAGCTTAGTGGCGAGAAAAACTGCTTGCGATATATCAAAATTATCGCGATTACGACGGGAGAATAGAGGGTGGGAGAGGGAGATGGAGTGGCGGCGATTTGGCAGAAGTAGGCGGCTCGGCAGCAAATCAGCAGCAAGCTAGCGGCATGTTCTCGGCTTGGCAGCAGGATAGCTGCAAAGCTTGCGATTCATAGGCAACTCGCCGATAGACGCCCTAGCGGACCCACTGCGGGGGAGGGGGGGGGGGGGATGAGGCGGCAGCAAGTTGCCAACGAGTCGATAGCTGTTCGGCAGAATGCCTTTAGCAAGTTGGCAGCAAGCTGACAGCGACTTGACAGCATGTTGGCAGCAAGATGGCAAGTATAGTGGCAACCTGCGAATAAAAACTCATACTGCACCATAAATGATTCAGAATTAGAGAAGTGGTGGGAGATGAGGTGGCAGCAAGTTGGCAGCACGTTGGCAGCAAGTTGACAAGAAATTAGCAGCTAGTTGACGGTTAGCGGCGGGTTGGCAGCAAATTAACAAGTCGGCAGCAGATTCGCAGTTATGTATGCTGACAACTTGTTAATAGATACCCAAGCGAACACCACAAATGACTCAATTAATCGCAGGAAAGCGCTAGGAGGGAGCAGCAAGTGATTAGCAAATGGATAGCAAGTCGGCCGCGACTAAGCAGCAAGTTGGCAACGAAGTGGCAGCAAATTAGCAGCGTCGCAGCGAAATGGCAGCAAGTTGGCAGCAAGCTGGCAAATGCTGGCAACTCGGAAAAAGATATTCGAACCCATGTAGAATGACTTACAATCACCGCTGAAGCGCAATGCAGCAAGTCGAAATGACACATGCGAGAAGAGCGGCGCAAAAGCCATGCCAATCGCCCTATCGGATCTATTGTGCCTCCCGCAGGGAACCACCCTTCATCTTCCGAAAGATACATGGAAGACCCAACCCCGCGCTCTCCCCCGCCCGTGCACTCTCTCCGCGCTAACCAAGCTGTCAGCCTCCCAAGGGTGTGGTGTCAAGAGTCGCACACATTTGCATAGCATCCATCATTGGCAGCCGGCCAAGCCACCAACGACAAATAACCCCCCAAGGGGCATATGCGGCTCTCCGACAATTGCACTCCGGCAAGAAACGAGGGCGGCCCTTGTTCGACTAATAACGGAATTTCAAGCATTAGAACAATGAAGCTAAAGTTTCTTGGAAATCCCGCAAAAATAGAAACTTGCTTGAACTTCTGCAAAATTGAACTGAAGTTGCTCGAGACTACCGCGGAATCAAACTAAGTTGCTTCGAACTTTCGCGAAAGTAAACTAAATTTGCTCAGAACTTTCGTGGGAGTAAAAGCTTTTTGGGAACTTCCGCAAAACTGAATCGAAGACTTTTTGCAAAAACTTTCCAATTTTGTTTGTGATTTTCTTATTTATTTGCATTACATTTTGCAGTGCCTACAAGACTGTTTATATAAAAGGACTGGTTTACACTACCAAACGGATACGATTTCATCCCTCCCCCCTCCCCCTCTCTAGAATGGTTTAAGAATGGACTAACCTCAGGACGAGTTGCGCGGTGCTAGTAGCCACATTCTTCGCCTTTTGGACGAGATGATCGTGGAAGTATGATTGCTCATGCGTAGGCTCGTCCATGGTGTTGATCACCTGCTGCGAGAAATCGCCAACTCGTCCGGCTGCTGCCAAAACCGTTGTTCTCTTTTCCTATAATCATCAAAGGCTTAATCTTCAAGCAAATGAAAAAAGGAACCAGGGGAAATAAAGTAGGCGATAGAAAGCCTTTTTATGTTTTTTTTTTCAATATATTTGCCATCCAGGTTTTCTTCAGTGCAGTGCTAGTTTTCTGGATGTATTTGTACAATTTTTCAATACTTTAATATTCTGAAAAATTTATATTTGAGGGGAAAATTCAAGACTACCCACCTCATGTTCAGGATTGACAGCATGTAGAAAATCGCCAAATGCTCCACATAACTTACGTGTTGCTTCCACCAGATCATCTCTGCAAATGCATAACTTTACACTTTTCTCAGATCTAACATTTTTAATCTCGTTCACCTTCTTCTTTCCGGCATAAAGTGTGCTAGATCACGAACATTCCTTCCAACATCTGGAAGATTCGATCCAATGGTTGCAATAGCCGTTCCAACACGATCATCATATTCTTCTTGCACAGCAGTCCATTGCACCACCTGGAAAAACCGTACAGACTTATTTTAAATGGTAGAGATACGATAAGGGTACGGTAGGGGTACGGTAAAAGCCCCTACCTGAGCGGTGGCAGCACCCATAGCGGCCAAACGTTCATTGACATTTTCCTTATTGATGGTAACCTGTTCGTCCACCCATCTGAAAGAGAATTTTTACACGGCTCAATGTATACAATCCGTAGCTTCACAAATGGTGCTAAGAGCTCGAAAATCGCTCACTTCCTTCTCGAATAATCGTCATGGAATCGTGGCAGTTCAATGTGCGGCTCGCGTTCCAGCTCCTCTTCCGCTTCCGCAACCGATTTGATCGTCGCTTCGATTGTGCCAACCAGAGCACGTTGCGGATGCTCATAAGTGTCGAGAATATGCAGACGTTGAGCCTGGAATAGAAGTCTTCAGAAAAAAAATTTCACAAAAATATTCTACAGACCAGAGGACGAGTGGATTAGGATTGACCCTTGAAATTCTGCACAATTTTTTCTCAGCGCTATCTTGTGATTATTCGCGGCAAGTTAGGGGCTCTCTTCACAAATTCAACTACTTGCATGAACAGTGTAACATTTTCTACTATAGAACTTTCTTAGTTGCAAAAGTCGCGTGGAAATTAGGAATTACAGGGTTTTCCAAAAATAGCATACTTTAATCCGCAGTGGGTTGCAACTCATCAGATTCTCACATTACCTGACAGAAATGATGAAAGCAGCAGATATACAGGAAAACTAATTTTACGATCCAAAACAAGTTTAGCTTGCCTTTAGAATGGGTATGAAGAGCAATTTATCGAGTTTTGGCCATTTTTCACGCACAAATGTTGTCAGCACCGCGGGGGCACTATTCGAACCGTTTATCTACTAGTTCAAATCTAGCAAGGCCTTAATTCTCCACTGCACTTCAAATTTCCTGTGATTTTTTACCTTCTTAGTCTCGCTTCTTAGAATTACCAACTTCATGTAATTTTATGTCTTCCTAGACATGATTGCCAGCTTCAAGCAGATATGATAAGAATGGCATAGTGAGAACACAGGAGAGCGGGGAGGGGAGGGGGGGGGGGGTTGAGCAGAAATTGCTGAAAGAAAGTTAGGGATTAATAAGCGATCATATTATAACGAATATAGGAGATAATAAATGGACATATTCAAAGGAAGTGACAATTTTTATCTTAATTTATCCTCACTCAAAAATTCTAAGCATTCTTGAATATCCACTCCATAACATGGGAAAACAATGAAGGATATCAATTCGATCGTAATGATTCTCTGATGTTAGCAAAATATTTATTCTTGAAATAGGATACGAAGCTGGGGTTGCATATCGCATATTTATGGATCCCCTAGCTTGCTTTCACAACAAGATTTCTGACCGCGAAATGATCAATCAACGACGTAAAAAAGGGAAACTTGGGATTTTTACTGATTTTGTCTCAAAAGTTTCCCTCATGAGAACGCGATAAATTATAAGAAATCTTTGGAAACTGACAAAAAAATTGCAATTTACCAAAATCTTGCAAAAATCTCATGCCTAAGCATCGGCAACCGACACAGACAGGGGCTCTACGCCTCGCTTGTCGTCGTTCAATGAGCTCCCGCCTATTCAACACAGAGCGGACGACGAGAAACTTGCTTGAAGGGCGCTCAAGCATACCAACTTCTTCTTACACTTTCTCTTTGCAGGACATTCCAAGGAGAACGCATTGAGAGCCCCCATGAACAGCTACGTGTGGAAAAGGAGAAGTGGAATGGAGTTTTCGATGGAGCCAGGAGGCGGAAAAATTTCCAGGGAAGAAAAAAGGAGCGGCTTTAGGAAAAAAATCAGAAATTTAGAACCAATAATTCCGATAAATGAATGTTTCAATTAATTTATAGCAGTCCTGAATGCATAAATGCAAAACTGTCACATTGGGATCGATTTTTGTGGGAAAAGGTTGTTTAAAAGGTGAAAACCATCCAAAACTTTACAACATGTACTTTGAGAGTATTGCTCGATCACAGAAATTATCAAAACATCATTCATCTCTTTGAATTTTTGTGATACTAAGAAATGACATGATAAATTTATCCAAATAAAGAAATAAAAAATATAGTTGAGTAGAAAAATGACTACAAATTTCTGCTTGCAAATTTTTCCAAGTTTTTTGTCTAGAAGGCTCGAAAAAGCTGCTAAATCAGATTTTTTTTGTCTGGCCTCAAAGACTTCCACAAAACTAGGTACCCGAGAATTTTGATGTAAAAAACAGCTGCAGAATTTCAATATAAAAAATAGCTGCAACTTTTCTGCCCACAAGTTTTCTAGAATTTTAATTCCAAGGTCAAAACCGATAGAAGTGTAAAGTCTTCCCATTAGAAGCTGAATCAAGATATTTGCGCGAAGGTGAAGAAAATTTAAGCGAATGAATTTTTGCCAAAATTTCTAAACAAATAAATTTTTGCCAAATTTTCTAACCTCAGGGAACTTGGTAGAGTTACGTGGGCTATGGAGGCTAGAAAGGAGAATTTCTTGTTCAAAGTCCACCAAACATTTTGAGCAACTCCGAAGAAATGAATGAGAAAAAATATTTGCACTCTTTTGAAAACAAAATTACTTTTCAGTTCCTTGGAGTTTGACTGACTAAAAGAAAACAAACATTTTCTCGTCTCGAAATCTAATAAGATAATTTAAAATATTTCTGAGAAAATCAAGTAAATGAAGAAATCTTTTACAACATTTTTCGCTAAATATTTCCAAAATTTCAAACGTTCGGGCCTTGGATATCCAAAGCCTCTATTTAGAGAAGGGCTAAGGGGCATCGTTAATGAAGCACTAAGCAACATATTGTCAAAAGGCAGAAGGGGAGGGGGTTACAAGACCTTTGCAACAATACGGGAACATTGCCCAAATCAGCCGACAATGGGCAAATTCGGCGTTACCATAGCTGCATCGGCAATAATTGACCACCGCTTAGCCCCCATCGAATCGGACGAGCGGGCGGGTGAAACACGAGACGTGCTAATTCTCGACACCAATAATTCACGGGGATTGGATGGGTCGGGAGGGGGGGGGGGGAGGGAGAGGGCAGTAGAGTGACAGCGTAATGCGAAGGAAAGATGGAACATTAGGCTAAAGATGATTTTCTATAGAAAAAAAGTAGAGGAAGAAGTAGGGGAATACTGCCGTCAAGCGCCGACCACGAAACTACTGATCATTTCGATGCTGATAACTGCTCCTTATACAATACATTGCCGCATACCATATGAGGAACAGTTGTCCAGGCTGCGCTAATGACGTTATTTGTCATTCTAATCTTTTTAGAACTCAGAACCTAAGAGAACTCCCAAATTCCAAAAAAAACTTACCCTTCCAAGACTTTGTTGTTGAATTTCTCCGCTGACCGCACCGTATTGGGCACCGTTGATACCGTAACCGTAGCCTTGTGGTTGCTGTTGTGGTGTGCGCAAAACGCCCCGCAGTGCAACATGTCCATCTTGTGCATGCTGCCCGGCACCGATTTGGCCATGGGCAACCTAAAATTTTACAAGTTAACCTAGGTAAATGCCCTGAGGTTAAGAACACTTACCAGGGTTGCCTTAGCTGGAGCTACCACATCTTCCAGCATAGTGGAGCCTTCATCTCCCTCAATACCTAGATGGTCCCGCATGGCTTTCTTCTTGACTATGATGTCGATGTATCCAGCAATGAGTTGTCCAATTTTTTCACCATCAGAGGTTTGCACCGAGTAGTAGCCATCTTGGTAGTCACCGAAGTCCTGAAACGGAAAAATTTTACAGAAATTCATGATTTCTAGGGATAGAGGTAATAACAACAATGTGCAAATTTTCTTTCGGAAATCACGATAATGCTACCGAGTAGCACTTGAGAAGTCAAAAAAATTATTTAACGATTATTCGTGCTATTTTCAACAACATATTTCATCCACTAAAAGATTTTATGCATTTTTAAGCTTTAAAGGCATTTTCCAGGAACCTTATAAGGTTATAAGACCACTTTCTACAAGTTCACATAAATGTAAAATTTCTCATTTTTCTCGCACATTTTCCCCTGCTCAACCCCGTATCTCAAAAGTACATTACATCCCAAGAAATCGGCAACACTAGTCAATTCAGAGCTGATTTGCACTCAAGCAAGCTTCCGCCATGCCCACCTCGCCGAGCTCTTTTTTCTTTGGACAAGCAAAAGCCTGAAGCCTTCCTGCAAGGTATAGAGAATTTGAAAGGAAGGAGAAATTTTGAGGGGGGAGTCAAAATATTCTTCAGCCTGTTTTGAGCTTTATGAGGTAAGAATAGTTTTTCTTGATAAGAGAAAGACTTTATAAACTTTTCACAAATATGAAGTCAAAATATGATTGAAAAAATAATTTTGCTTTCCACCTACGTACTATTCGCAGATATTCGAAAAATCTGTGTTTGTAAGGGGCGCCGAGATTTGTTGTGGGACTATAGCACATTTCTGAATGTTATTGCACCAGACACACTCTATTTTACGTCATATTACTGGGAACTTTGAAAAAAGAAAAGCTCAGACGCCACTAAAAAATTCTAAACTGTTTTTCTAGCAAGGAGTAAAAGGGAAATCTTTACACTAAGTTACCAGATTTCGTGATAAATCAGTAGATGCGAATAAAAAAATTTATTTATTAGATTTGCATAAAAATCTGTTCAAACGCCGACACAGGAAATGTCCAAAATTTTCTGCCAATATTTTTCCTTTCCCTGAGGGTAGTTTTGAGGAAAGCCAACCAAATTTAGCATCCACCCCGTAGCACAATCTCGCCCCCCCCCCCCTCCCCCTTCATTTGCAAGTCGACCGAATAAGTAATGTTATTATTACCAAAAGCAAATGAGTACATACCAAGGTGAATGTCCTTGGTGAGGTATTCCATCGACGAACTTGCTCGAGTGGCCATTCTTTGAGCACATCTTTCGTCTTTTCGTCTACACGCATCACACATTCTTTGTTGACGCCAAGAAGTCGTGGCACGAGTTTGTTCTTTCCGAGTAGCTTTTCTGGAAAAGAAAAAGAGTTGTGGATTTGGTTCGTAGGAGATAGTGCTGTAGAAAGATTTGGATTTGGGTCTTAGAAATCAG
Organism: Cylicocyclus nassatus; assembly: GCA_958299035.1. NCBI lineage: Eukaryota > Metazoa > Nematoda > Chromadorea > Rhabditida > Strongylidae > Cylicocyclus > Cylicocyclus nassatus. The sequence continues at coordinate 9,910,568 of CATQJL010000112.1, read as the reverse complement.
GAAACTCACATAAACTCTGGGCAGACTAGGAGAAGGGGGTAGGGAGGTCTCATTAGCGTAACGCGATAAACGGGGGGGGGGGGTCATGAGCGAGATTTGGTGGCAGGGTGGCAGCAGCAGCAGCGGCGTCACTGATGGAGGTCGTCGGTCGTGTCGCGGTGGCGTCCGAGCAATGGAGCGAAGCGAGGCGAGCAGCCCCGGCATTTTAGTGACGGGGTGGCCACTCGCCCGCCCCGCACACCCGCCCTCCCTCCGCTCCTAGTTCGAACCTCATTGAATTGGCAGGCTAATCAGAGACCTCGCGGTCGGCCAGCCAAATCTAGTTTGCGTGGAGTAAATGGCGAAATTTGGGGCGACGATGTCAGCGCCGCCGCGCACAGCGAGGCGCCGCCGCCGCCATCGGAACCGTCTCCGCCACCGCAGAGGCGGCAGCTGATAAGCGTTGGGGTTCGACAAGCCAAATAGCCACTGCTCCTTCTCGATCGCGCAAAAGCTGAAAGAGCGACGAATAGCCGAACATCCCCGGGGACTCGGCAGAAAGCAGGGCTGGCTCTCTGTGAAACACTTCTATTCACAGCTTCACCGGCGCCTCCTGACTTTGTTAGAAGAGAGGCGGTGCAAGTGCGTGTGTGGGGGTGCAAAAAAGCCTAAAGGTTTTTGCAAGGGTGGTACTTTGGAGCTCGTACAAGAGCAGATTTGTAAGAAAGCAAATGTACCACAAAGGTGATTTCTTAGTAGATAAGAAAAGAAAATCTGGAATCCTGACATATGTGTGTCGGGTAAAATTCCATAGAATCTCTTATAATGAAGAGACACCAAGGAGATGTCTTTGAGAAAGGATCTTGAATCTTTCCAAAATAAAATCACCGAAAGAGTCTATTTACATTTTTTGTCAAGAAAAACAAGTCAAAGTATGTAACTGCTCGATATAGCAAAAAAACTTGCAAGTGACAAAATTCAAAAGGTCGGTAAATCTTTGCAAGAAATTTCCAGAGACTTCTCACATAGACACGATGATATTTCAGTAGAACTGTTTCGAATTTTTCTGTTGTTCCAAATGCCGTTGATTAGTTTACCTGCAGTCAATGTGTTGGGTTGGTCCATAAGTCTTGCACCAAAATTTTTGGAAAATCGTAAATTCATCCTTTTTGATGAATCGATTTGATTCTGTATGGGATAGAAAGAGAAAATCATGTACTTTCTAAACATGCTTAAACATCGACATTTGTGTTTTCCAGAGCTATAAGCTGTCAGAGAGAAACACACAAATCATAATTTTTCAAATTTTGTTCGCTGAAAATGTTAAAAAGCCCAAATAACAATTTTTTTGAAGTGTGGTGTACCGACCTGCTCTCAAATTGATAAAATTTCATAATAATCGGATTTGTCTACAGACTGTTCTTATTTTTGAGTTCCTCTAGCTGACATTTTATTCCTTTCTTATAAAGCTAGTGAACCAGTAATCGTAAAAGTGCTGGATTCGCAGGCGCTTTCGCTGCGGGAGCCTCAAGGTTTCCCACAATTTCACCTCTTCAAATAGGCACTACGATTCTTCACATATAGACCTCCAGCATGCATAGCAAACTGAAAGACTTGTAATCACGTTGCAAAAAGAATTTCGGGACATATTCAACGAATTTTTTTGTATTTTGTGCAAAACTTACGGCTACTAATATTTGTTTAACTAAACTAAGCATTTTCACATATATGTGTGAAAATTATATGTTTGTATGTCGCTTATACGTAATAATTGAAATAGTGTCTGCATGTTCCTTTGAAATTTGATACGAACAATTCAAACACTAACCTTTGACTAGGAAGAATGTGACGCCATAAGTTTTTAGTCCGCGACACATGTGCACATATTTGCTTTTCGCATCCAGATCTGATGTTCCGGACAGCTCTTTGTAACGCTGAAAAGCAGGAAAATTTTTTCGGATATGTGAAAACTCCCGTTATTTTCTGGACAACTCTAGTGATTAGACAAAGAAAGCTGAACCTGGCAAAAATCAAGTCTGAGTTTTCTTTGCCAAAGTTTTTCCAGTAAAATACTCAGATTTTATAGCCTGAAATGCATTCAAGGGCAATAGACTTTATTTGGGAATAATGAAAATGTTCTGAGAATTTGAAAGCAATGGAGTCGTTTTCGATTTATAGATTTTTGTTATTTTCATAGAATTTTTTTGTTATTCAACAGAAAGAGCTAAATGTGAGTAAAAAATCGGATCTAAATTCGTTTTCTTTAAAAATGCTTACCATAAAAATTCCCAGACTTCAAGACAAAAATGCATTTTCTGTCTGAATGTTGATGGTTTCTTGAATTCCTTCAAGACTAATAAAGAAGAGATGCGTGTGGCTATACAAATCTATCTTTTTTGCAAAAATCTCTCTCTAAATATAAACATTCAAGGCAATAAAAATGCATTTGAACAATAGATCCTTTCAAATTTTTTATAATGATTAAATTGTTTCCGGTAACATGAAATTCCCCTTTATTCGCGAAATTCTAGATTATCAAATTCATAAGACAAACACATACATTCATAGCTTATATCCTAAATCTTTTAACGTTGGCTAACGTCCAAAAACAAAAAAAAAGCCGTACCTGAACGATTTTCTTCTCGTTTTCCTTGCTCTTTGCATACTCTTTGGGCAAGAAGTCACGTCCTCTGAAATATTTTTATTGAGTTCGAAGATCTGCAAGAATGATGAAAGTTCAACATATATCTGAAGTTAATAAGTGAGGAAAATTCCCTCCATAAATATTTTTTTGATAAAAAAGGTAAGAAACTTTCTTATTTTTATCTGGAACATTTCTCGATCTCTAGTTCTCACATTTGTAATTGCTCCATTGGAGTTATATATTTGCATATGTATACATAAATTTACGTAAATGGACATTTGATCTAACAATAAGAGCCAATAATAGCAATTTCTGCTCTTTTCGCGCTGTACAACGTCACCCAGAGGAAAAAAACGTGCTCCATTTCAACTGCGACGATTATTTCATTCACAGGTTATAAAAAATCTTGCATCAACCGTGGGAAAAAACTATTAATGAGGCTTTTGAGGTCATCTATCGCTACTTGGTTATGAAGGTTTTCTAATTATAATTAATGATCAATGGCGATTTTTTTCGAACCACCAACGTAAAACCCGTCAATTTTCGATTTGGACCCGCTGATTTTGCAAGAGAATTGTCAGAAGTGTTCTATACATATATGTCTAGAGTATTCGTAGAATTTGAGAGAGATTCGGGAGGGAAGGAGAAGCTCGGCGTCCGAGCTGCCGAGTGCATCCGGCCTCTCAACGCACGCAAATTGCTCGACTGTGCCAGCCGTGATACGAAACAATGATGAGAGGGCTTCGAGGCTCGTGTAAGGAGAAAGCTCGAATGGACCGTTGATGGCGTTGGAGAGACTGCTTCTTCAATACTACTTAGCCGAAGAAGTGCTTTTATGTCTTTCGAATAGATAGAGATGAGAAATCAAACGAATAGTGGGGATAGATGAGCAAAAAAAGAAATTAGGTTGAAAACCCTCAAAAAACTAAGTTAAAAACCCTTATCCAAAGTCTTAAAGTGCTCTATAGGTGATCTATTTTATACGAAAAAATCTAATAAAAATCTTATCTCAAAAATGCGCCAAGAATCCTAAATTATAGTATGCTAATTGCGACAAGAAGGGCTGCAATGACAATAGCCGCTCGCGCGCCGCGCTGCATCGGCTTAGCTTATCTGGACATCGCCTTCATTCAGCGATAAATTATACCCTTAGGATCAACACAAATAATTAAGTGTAAACACAATACTATATCTATCAGTACTACCACCATAGCGCTTATAAAAACTATCCACACTATCACGGTTGAGGTTCTCGACATTGTGTGTAATTGCACTATTTAGAGTCTAAGGTCCACTCTTGGACGAATGCGATTGCGTAAGTAAACAAAGCTGGCGCAAACAAGGCTATATCACTTTCTATGACGTGGGAGGACAGTGTTGTTGTTATGATAGCCGCCCGCTCGCCGCGCTGCACCTGCTTAGCTTATTTGGACAAACGCCTTCGTCCGGTAACAAGCTATAAACTGGCGCATAAATTTTTTAGTTAATGTTTAACATCCACTAATTCCACTAATATATAGTATTTGTAAGAAAAGTACGAAGAATATTTCGTTAGTGATGGTTGAGCTTTAGGGTAGTTTGTGTGCAACTGCAGCTACATTACATAAGTATCATGACAATGAACTCAACTCAAAGAATTTGCATATTCACCTTCAAATAATAATTGAGATCTCTTTGTAAAATTCCTTTAAAGTTCCCGTATTTCACATTTGCAATCAAGAAAATCCACCAGTTTCGATTTTTTGATCACAACAATTTTCATTGTGATTACTGATTTTTGCACGTATTTTATGATACTAGCTAAGGTCCCTAATTATAGCTGAAATCTCATAATTTCACCTAATATCTCAAAGTGAAAGAGTTGAAGCTTCAAAAGGAGTAAACTCACTCAATATAAAATTTGGGCTTGTTCTCTGGGAAATCACCATATTCGATCTGACATTGGAGGGCTCCCAAATCGCAGGCGATTTCTTTTGTGACTGGATGGAGACTCTGAAATTGTGCATATATATTTTGAATCAAGTAAAAGTAGCGCAACGACTTACTCGTAAGATTCCATCACGACACTGTACGTAGAGCAGATTCAACTGCACTGGGTCACGGCTGTCTACGTTTGTATCGCTGAAATGATTAAGCAAGTAGCAAATGAGGAAGTGAAAACGTCAAAAAAGTGCTTCAAGACAATTGAAAGTTATATGACTTTTTTGGTCGTAAGCTAGTTTGCTGAGATTTCCTTCCACGCATGAATGACGATGCTAAAGACTTTGCTGACGTCAACTCTCGCTTACTTCTCAAGCGAGAACTTCAAAGACAAAGTTTGAATGGAGAAATGAGTAAAGTCTAGGAATCTAAAGATGAAACACTTTATTTTCTCAGCAGTACCCATAACTTTTGAGAGACAACTATCTGCAAGATTTCTACTGAAATCTAGTTGAGCATGGGTATAAAAACGCATTTCATAGCAACAAAATTTGTCTCCATGAACCTTCTTTCTTGTCTATCTTCTCTTTCTAACAAACTTCATCAACGTTATCAGTGAAGATCAGTTTCAAAAAGCTCGGTCGTGGATTTACGTGTTTGGTGCAATTACACAGTTCTATGCTCTAATTTCAGAATAAACCAGGTCTACCTGGTCTCGTCAGAAGTACTTTTCTTGTTGTTCCATATCGAATTATTCGTTCTAATTTTCATTTATTTCTTTCGAGATATTTCATGAAAGCTTGATTTATCCAAATGCAAAGAAATGTTTTCAATAACTTCTGGCTGTTTTCAGGAGAAAGAGAAACGCAAGTCGGTCCTAGCTAAGAAAATCCAAATATTTCAAGCTTTTATATTTGCATTCTCTAAAGAGAAAGAATCGAAATACTAGCAAAAAAGGCGAAAAAGCAATCACTCAAATAGAGTAAATCAATTTGAAATAGAAAAGAATCTGTAAATTCAATCTATAAATAGCTGATTTTCTTCTACATTTTCCAATAAATATGGTAAAAAATCATTTTTTCAAGAGTGCATATGATGAAAACTTGATTGATCTAGATGAGATTATTCTCACAAACTTCTTTAACGAGGATAAAGCAAAAACAACCCCCAACGGTTAATAATGATTGCTGGTTCGATATTTGCATGCTTATAAAAAAATAAAACTACTGAGAACATTGTTTAAATTTGTCTTTGATTTCATCAATGAACAATTATGGTACTTTTCTTGTATGATATACCAAAAACTTCATCAAAACCAACCTGAAGAAGTATTTTCGTCGTAAAAGCAGTGTTTCATCTTCTCCAATACCCTGTTCTCGTAACGTTTTGCTATGATCCACCCAAGCCATCTCTTCATCAGTATGCAGTTTTTGCCTGGAAAGAAAAAACTTTGTCATTACTGAATGCAAGTTTTTTCGAGTTGTTCATTTGTACTCCCCGAGAAATTTCATAATGACATCACTGTACTCAGGGATTTCAACGTAATTAACAAGGGTTTTTTGAGGCTATGAGAGCATGGGGTATTTGTTACTTTAGTAATTTGCAATTGTCATAAAAATAAAATTGCGCTACAATAGGCATAGGGTTAGGCCTAGGCTATAAGCCGAACTTATGGGAAGAAGTAAACTTAAAAATGGATTTTATCGACATATCACATCAAAGAACTTATGCTACAAAGTCAAGAATTCTCTAATAAGAAAGAATTTTTGGCACTCTGCCGAACTGACTAAGAGCTGTGAGTGCTCTACTATCTATCCACACCTCAATCATCACCCATAACCTACCACGATCCATTTCTGATGCTATTACTGCAATATCTCATCTTCAAAGTAAACACTTTCCATCAATCATTTCTCTTTGCAGATATGCGTTTTGAGAGCTGAAAACGTCTCGAGAAAAAGATAAAAGCACAGGTGACAAACCGTAGTTGTTCGAGTTTTTGCTCTTTTTTTCTGCCAAGGGTGCCCATCATTCCTTTTCCTTTTTCTCCATCAATGACACGGGATCGGTCATCTTTAAGATTCATCATGGATCCTCGTGAATCTGGTTCGGTTGCACGGACCTGAGGAAAATAAACTGAGATGCAAAATTAAAAGTTTGTGTTCAAATTTGACAAGAATTCTGTATAACTTGCCAAATTCTTGACAAAAAAACCGTAAGTTGTGGGAACTACGAGAAATTACACAAACTACTCCAAAAAGTACGGTAATTTACTCCACGGATGGAAAATTCGGAACAAAAACTCACCAAACTATACTCTTCGTAGTTGGAGATACCTATTTTCGTGCAAACGCCAACCATTAGCTGTCCGACTGGTTGGCTCTCATCCACTGGAATCGTTTTTACTGAGCCATCCAGCATACGTACTTTTAGGAGACGAATCTTTTTTCGATACTCTACTGTGTCCTGGAAAGAAAATAACTTTCTTAGGAGAAAAGCCCTGGAATTTTACAACTTCCTCATTATGACCCATTTTACAAGTGTTGAAAGTAAATGACATAATCTTTGATTTTGAAATAGCTAAAAAGGACGCTAAGTTTTACTTTCTTATTCAAGAAAAATTTCAAAAAAAAATCTATTCTGACTTCTAGTTCCACATATAATAGCTGAAGGAGATGAAGAAGGTGAAAACAAGATTTTAATGATGTAAAAAAAATGCCCATTCCCAATTCAAGATCTTTCTCAAAGTATAACCAAAGTAAAAAATTTAACCCAGAATCTTCTACCACGAGGAACAAATATCCTTACCTGATGACGTATTAAATAATGCTCTAGTGAGTGTCCATTCGCTAACCAAGCGCATTTCGTTGGATCGTCGACAATTCTCATCAAACCATATTCTTTAGCTGAAAAAAGAAAGAAATTTACCTAGGTCTCACCATTATTTTTGTTCGTCTGAGGACAAGGGATGTGCAGATGTCAATTTTTGCTTCATTTTATGCTTAACCCTTGGAACTGCTAAATTTCATGGTCTCAAGTCAGAACCAAAAGCAAACAAGGGCATTACAATTTTTCCGTATTGACAAGATTTCTACCATCCCTTCCTCCCTCCCATTCGGTCTGGATTTGAACATAAATTAATATCTCGATAGTTTCCCTATCATCAAAAAATGAAACCATGTGCGGTACACGGAGGAAAAAAGATTATCCATCTGATGGCTAACTGTCCAATTCTTATCCAACTTAGGAAAATCTTTCTGTCAACTACCTTCCAAGGGTAAAATTCAGGTGTTATAGTAGTATAGCCGCTGAATGCTGTAACGACAATTAGCGGTGGTATCTCAGAGGATGTGCATCACAACATCCCATCAGAGAGGATCTTTATGAAGATTAATTATTGGAGCGCTGTTGTAGTAATGAGTAATTTTCAGAGAGAATGGACTATAAACGGGTCGCAAATGACATGTAAATTTTCTTTGAATTTGCTCAACAAACGGCCATAGGAACAACTGTTGATTTCGAAAGGGTGCTACAAACTTTTCGCAGCAAAAAATGATGTTTCTATGGCATTAGCGATATTTAGACATATTAAGTAGCTTTTATAGATGTCTGAGGACATTACGTCCACATCGTCGTATTTTTTTACAAAGTAATGGATGATAGTATTTTATTTGAGAAAAGTAGCAAAATGCGGGCAGCTTTTAAGTAAAAAATGTAATGCCGATAGAAATTATGACTATTTTGGCGAGAAAATCACAGGTTCAGAGAAAAAAAACTACATATAAATCATCAACCTCAACAGTTGTTATGGTGATCAAAAGTGGTCCGACTTAGATTCCTCAATAACTTTGATTTTTCTCAGTATTTTTGATTCAATAGTAACTTATTAGAAATAAAGGTTCATTTCACTTAACTTTCTCCACGTGAGATTTTTGCGGAGAAAAAGGATAAGAGCTGAAAGAATCATCTGTGGAATAAATGAGTACTTAATCATCCTTTCTTTGTTTCTTCCTTATTTTTTTGCAAACAGTTTTGATTAGAAAAACGGTCAAAATTTGTTGTTTTCGATTCCTCTACGAAAGCCTGCAGCTACAAATTACTTTTTTCTTTTCAAGATTGTAGCTATATACACAATTCCTCTGATATAATGTCTTAATCCCCCGGCTGGCGCGCGCCAAAGCTCTTCCACTGCCATCGCATCAATCACAGCGGCGAAACTCGGACCGCGCCTCCGCCATCTTCGTGCACTCTCGTCCGCAGCTCCTATAGTGTGGTGTGGTGTGGCTGGTGGCCCTATCCTCTGCCAAAGACGAGACCGAGATCGATTCTCGGGGCCAAGCAAATCCTGGACAAGGTTTCTGGCAACTATACGCGGGGGGGGGGGAGTGTGACAATCGCATTAGCGCTAGTGACCAGCCGTAGCCAGTGCACTATGTCAGGCTATACACCGGCTTAAGCTGGGTAAAAACAGTAGGTTTCTGAGAGTGTGGAATCACTGGCAAAAGGGAAAAGAACAAAAAATTACTAGTACACTTAGTCATGCGATTTGTGAAACCTGCAAAGCATCTTGGGGCTATAGGCGCTTTTCATCAGGTTAGAAGTATCAAATTACCAGATTTGCAAGGTGTCAGCAAGAACGGAAGTAAGGAAATTTGAGCACAAAAATTCAGGAAAAAATCATTATCACTTGCAAAAGGTCATACAGATTCGGAGAATGTATTATACATGAAAATCCGTTCAAAAACGGAACGATAAATAATTTCCGAGATGAATCAACAGACTTTTCAACAGACTTTTCAATAACTTCCAATAAACTTTCAAAATCAGATGCAAACAAGAATAGATTGCTACTTCAAAATTAAGAACAGAGCCATGTTACTTACAGCATACGAAATCAGAGAATCTCTCTGCTCCTTATTATTACATACAGAGGTCTAATGCAAATGAGAATAAGTTCAAAATTAGTTCAATTATTTTTTCGAAGCCGAGCGCTTGAGTTAAAGTGGACTGTGATGATGATTTCTTATTAATGGTAATTAATAAGTGGATCAGAATGTCATAAAAAAATTAAATCCACTTGCAAACCGCTCAAATGCATTTTCCAAATTTGGACATATTGTATTCAACAATTTTTTTTCAAGCCGATATGACATATTTCTTCATGACCCATGATTTTTGGGTTCCATTTATCCATTTTCTCCCCCCATCCCGGATACATCCAAACCCACCGAATCCCGAAGATCTGCAGCGGATTTGGGCTCATCTATGCACAAATGAGGTATTATAAAATGCACAACATTCGGCATTACGAGGACAATGGTCACGCAATGCACTGTGATGACGAATAGTGCTGGGGTGGGGGGGGGAGGGGGAGGGGTAAATGGTCATTTGAAGAAGTTCCAAATAAGCTTCTGATCAACCTTGCTGTGCTTTTTCTAAAATAATCTGGAGAAATCAGTCTGATCTACTGTACGGAGGAAAAGTAGGTCACAACTCAAAGCTACAGTAACCCCGCGGCCATGCCCTACGCATTACCGTATCCCCTGCGGCACGAATTCCTGACGCATCCCTCACGGAAAAAAATGCGAGCAAATGGCTAGCAAGCAGCCACTGCAGTGCAAATCACTGTCATTTATCCGGTGAGCTGCTGGTTTTCAGCGCCTTTCACTTCGGCGCCAAATGCCATTCCATCATCATCGCCCTACGGCCAAGAACGAGCAAAGCTGAGCTCATCTCTGCGCTAGGTGATATGCGGCCCCAATGGGACGATGGCGATTACGTCGAGAGAACGAGACGACTTTCGACGAAGCAATGAACTCCTTGGGGAATTCGCTAGCCGGGAAAGTTCTGAGTGAAGGATTGGTGCAATTAAAATTGCCGACGGATGCACCAAGTTCGAGAGAGGATAAGGCACTCGATCATGAGAAAGAGAAATGGGAAGAGAGCTGGGAACAAGGATAGATTTTTGGAAAGGGAGTCTCTGTGGGATAGTTAGTGGCTATTTTTAGTTTGCAGGATTTTTCGCACAGCCCAAAGTTCTTACATACATTTTCCAGTATTACAGTTTTACCAGAATCAGTGGTGCTGGAAGCAATGAGAGGTCAAAAACATTGCTTACAAATTTTCACTGTAGAGAAAGACCGACTAATCGTAAGAATCAAAGATAAAATGTATGTAACAGAGGGGACGGACTTGATTCACTGACTGTATGTGAAGAATTTTTTTTCAATATTCATATTTTTTCGAGCTTACATTAGATGAGATTTTTATAAACAACTCTAAGGTTGCGGTTTTCATGCTAATACTACTTTCATGCTACTAATATCACTATCAGTCAAGAAAGCAATTCTTCAAGATTAATGCAAACCGTCGTATTACGATGTCATAAAAGTCGTGCAAAATCTCGTCATTTTCAGTAGAGTCAACAACAGCAAAGATAACGCTGATTTTAACCATGATTTGCGACTTCGAAACGGAAACGGTTTCAAAATATGCAAGGACTCCAAAAATGATGTTCAAATGGAAAAAAACTGTGATAATCAGTAAAATTCCATTCTTTTTTTACTATAATATCCTAAAATTCCAAAAAGCTTGTGAGAAAACGACATTCAATATAGCTTTTGCACCTATGATCAGCTCAGCCATAAGCCGGAGTTACCAAACGAGCTCAAGCTGGTCACCTACCGTATACCTACCACGATATACCGTATACCTTTCACCGTAGCTAAGTAATTTTACATTATGATATAACCAAAATTCTTTCTTAACTAACTTAACCACAACTTACTATCAAAAAATTTTTTAAGTGGATTTTTATGATCAACTAATTCGAAAGCAAAGTTACCACCCCCACAGTCTCATCTCATCATGCCTCAACTCTTCCCACACATATGTTCATACAACAGACCCATCTGCCTGACAATGTCTGTGCTATCCTCCCCTACTCCCCCCCCCCCCCCACTTCTCCCAGCGCTCCGCCCAATCTCGAACACAATATGCACCCCAACATGTCCCGCCTCCGAAAATGCGGGAAGAGGCAGATGAAAAATAGCAGCGTTCAGACTTACGGTCGACATTCATGTGTAGTTTCTCGCGGATCACTTTGCACACATCGAAGACGAGCGTTTGCGGATCGAATTGCATCGTCTTCTTGGTGCCCTTCTCCTGTGAGACCACGTTTAACGTGATCACGCCCATCTTGGTGGCGCGTCTACTGCAACTGCAAACTGCAACAGGAAATTTTTCGCTGGAGCTACCGTAATCATACCGTAGTCGTACAGTAATCGCGACAAAAAATACATGATAATGAGGCAGAAAAAACGAGTTTTTAGAAAAAAAATTGAAAATTGCAAGTGCAAAGGTACAAAGACTGAATTCTTCACTGAGCTATGATTGTTGACATAGAATAGAATAATCTATTGAAGACTAAGGACAATGGCACCAATGTCTAGCCAGCAGTCTATTGTTACACTAAAAGCCGACAATGTGCTAGAGAATGTGCCGAAAGATATCCAAAGTGTTCACCTCATTTTTAAACTAAAAACCTAGGTATGGGCCAAAATGTGCTCAAAACCTTAGACATTTTCTTCAAGATAACTTGCCCTTAAAATGAACAGGCTTTGATATTAATTTGGCAATAATTTCCTTCACATTTTCTCCCTTTTTTACTCTGAAAAATTTACAAACTTCCCGACAGATTTCAGATTTGCCCCTCACTTTGGAAATGGCAAAGTCTAGCCGTTGGCATGGTCGATGCCGCAAGTGCACACTCAGCTAGAAGGTTTACGACAGCTTTCAGAATTTCAGTCGGTCGAGCTTGAGAAAAGAATACTCGATAGGCGAAATTATAAATTATTATAAAAATAAATTATAAAATCACAACGAAAACCTTCTGGTAATCGCAATGTCAAAAAATTTTTTAGAAAAAAAATACCACGAAAAATCCTCCCCTTCCTATTTTCTGAAAACCCTGCCAGCTTATGATGGCTCTTCTATGAAGTGGCCCGCTACTCACCCCCCCCCCCTTCCTCTGGATGAATTTTTTCCATAGTAATGAGCGTAGAAGAAATAAATGTTGTTTTATAGCCTTGCAGAAAAAATCAAATAAACACCAAAACAGCTGGTATTTTTTACTCTCTGACTAACCTCTCGAGACACAAAAAGTTGATTATAACAGATGAGCACAGGAAGAAATGTTTATGAGAGCATGAAAGTGAAAAAAGGATTAAGTATGTTGGTGCTATAATAAGTAAATTTCAAGTTACCCAGATAATGAAACCAAGCAAGATTAGTACATTTTAAACTTATGTCTTCTAATAAAGCCCTTAGAAGAAGAATTTACAAAAGTAGGTACATCGAATACCACATAGTAGCAAATGCACAGCATTCAGCAAGGACACACGAGAAATATGATGTTCAAAACGCCACAAGGAATCTTCAGGAAAGAGCCATACTTTTTGGAAGGGATTACACTGAAGGGGAGCGAAGGCGGGTATGGGATCAAGTTACAGCATGTGTATTATTGGAATAACTTCATTGTATGTATACGTCTTATCGATAGAAAGGAGAAGGGAGGAATTTATGGATCAAAGGGCGATTGTTACTGCGCGAGAACTGGTCCCCAAGGCAGGCTACAGAGGTGTGGAGAACACGGTAGGGAATGAACATGGCTAAGAAATGTTACTGTAAACGCGGGATGAAGAATAAAGAGGAGACCGGTGCAAGAGTGAAAAATGCAAGAAATTTTCATCGATTTCATAGAAACACCCAAAGAATTCAAAAATTCTCGTTCAGTGGCACGAGACAACGATAGGATGTGCAGATAACACACAGAACTACAGGAACGATGGCAATGTGTGAGTGTACGTGTGTGTGACGAACGGGACGAGTTGCACCTCGTCCCCCCACACATGTACAGGGACAGAGAGCGCAACAGAACGCTGCTGCTGGCATAGAAGAAAATAACTCCCAGAGCTGCTTTACACACCGCGCTCTCGCAGACGCCAACGCAGCCGCGACAGCTGCTCCGACCGCTGTGCTGCTGTCGGCGCTCGACGCTGCTACCGCGGCCACCGCCGTTGCTGGCTGTTGCTACTTTTGCGTAGCAATGCGAACGTATATTGCGCCCCATACTCCCCCCCCCCCTCCTCCCCTCTACGCGGAAAACATGGGGGAGGGGAGGAGAACTGCTCATGTAAAAAGCATCAGATCGAGTTCTAAGTTTGTTACATAAAGAATGAATTTTTCATATTTTTTCCTACTTTTTCACGCAACCTCAGATCCCCTAGAAAAATCTATTGATCATACATAGGACCATCTATACTAATTAATTAACTAATTTGTGTGAATCTGCACATCACGCGCTGAACCCTGCGACTCTTTGAGCACAGGTAATCAGTAAAACCAACGTAATGGAACAAAATGTCGGGAAATGATAACCTAGCTCACTCAGGGCTTGGCACCAGAGAAATTATAACACGAAGTCTCCTTTGATCTCAAAAATTTCTTACGAAGATCCTTTGACCCTAAACTCTAGACGTAAAAAAACTCAAAAAAGGAAACGTCAACCAAAAAACTTCGCAATTTTTCTGAATTTTCGGCCACAAAAACGACATCCTCTTTGCTCTTTGTCCCAAAAATCATGTCTAGCTTGACCCGGTACTAGCTGTGCCGAGCCCTGAGCCCACTACAAAGAGTGTATTTCAGAAAATGCCAATTTGTAAGAGAAGTCGTGAGATGCCGCGCGTGGTGTGCAGCTCACACAGTGAGTTATAAATCACTAGAATTCAGATCCCGCATATCTGCAACCCAATTTCAAGTCTTAAATTTCTCAAATTCTTTGCAATAACTTAACCTAATATCAATAACAGTGATCAATGAGTAATAATAGCACTAGTATTTCTAAATATTTTCTGGACAATTAATGATTCAAGTGGATAAAATCTAAGCAGAAGCACGTTTGAAATCACTGGGCTAAATCTAGTAATCTTTATTCCATGTCAACGTGTTTGAAAATCTTGAAGAAAATTCAAGAGAAATTGAAAATCTATCACTCGATTATCCTATCATCAATTTGCTCGTGCGCGTACTTCTTTTTCTTCAACAAAATGAACGATAGTAGTCAATCGAAAATCGCAAAACATCAATTATTTCCCAAACATTAATTTAAGTAGACATGAAGAACTGCGACTGGTGCTTGGCAAAAAGTTGTTGATTGTGTATACGAAAATAGAAAGGGCGAGTATTGTTCAACTAAGTGAAATTCAAAAATTAACTATCAAATAAATAACATTATTTACCCGCCCTATGCAGGAAAAATCTACTAAGCCTCAAAGTTTACCCTCAAAAAAGGGAAATGAGAGCAAAAACGTATAAATGAAGTCATCGATGTAAAATTCGCCTTTGAGTCATGATGTTTACCAACAAAGTGATCTCTCAGGATTTTCATTCTTGATTATGTAAAACTGAAGCGAACAGAGAGGGAAAATTAATCTTTGATTCAATTGGCTTCGGGAAGGCGGGGCTTTGTGACCTAATTATGGTCGCTCGCGCCCGCAACGCACCTGCGTCTCTCTCGCGCGAGTGCTCTCTAATCATTACCTAGCCTCAATTAGATCGAAGCCCCGCCTTCCCGAAGCCAAGCCACTTGAATAAGAGGGTACAAAAGGTGCACAATTTTGTCTAGAAATTCAGAATACGAGTAATGATGAAGTACGTATCTACGAAGTTATTTTGAAACCTTACCTCCCCTACTGTGTAAATTATTCAAAATCGAGAGCCTACAAAATTTGTTCGATGTACATGAACATTCATACCGGAAACAAACCAACTTGCTCTATTACGTAAGTCTGGTCAGGTCATATGAACAGATGAATCATCAAATGGACTCAAGAAGCTGTTGTAAACTTTACTATCGACTGGATTAATCAGCCAAGGGGCTAAATGATTCGGGGTACTAATGGGTGAAATTTTTGTGCACTTATTGTAAAAACCTCAATATGCGTATTGCACACAATGCAAGATACTTGACGACAAAGTAAGATTAGGAACAATTTCCAATTTCCAGTTTCTCCTTGTTTTATTTTTTTGGTGGGATTTGTATTATTTGTACACATTTCTACAATTTGTTAAACAAGTAAGAGCCTTGAGGAGTACTGGTACGAGTGTTATCAGTCGCCCCCGCATAGTGTGCAGACTCACAAATCTGTGTCAAGGATGTGCTCCCTTTCCACTCAGCTCAAGCGCAACGCTGGAGCCACGTGCAGTGTTCGCGGGCGTACCTTTGAAGTTCAAGGCGTCGATCGGGGATGGTTGCGCAATGCCACGAGCTGCGTATGCATTGTTGCTACGGAAAAGGGACCGCGTGGTTAACACAGACGGTATAGGGCATTTGTAAAATCGTGACGATGGCGCGACCGCGCGCGACACGCACGCCACTTCAGGAAATTGCATTTTTTTGATTTTCATCTCTAGTTTAACTGTTTTTTTGCTTATGTATGATAATATTCAGATACTGGAAGCGACTGAGCTAAACGTTAAGGTGATGCCTTCTTGTATAAGCGTTTTATGCTCCTTTGGACGCAAAGTCCGCAGCAAAATCCATCGTCACGATTCTATAAATAAACTACAAAAAGTTCCGAAAGTCGTGGATACTATATATCTACGCATTTCTTAACCTTTTGCCTTAATATTTAAAAAAAGTTTCTCTAATAGAGCTTTTTCACAGTATGATATCAAATACCCTATTGCAGACACCATATTGTGCAGTTGCACACTTCATCGGCAATGTCTAACTGACTATAAACGCTCACTAGCTAATTCAGTGTGCACGACATGACAGCAGCGTTTAACGGAAAGTCGTAAATTATGATAATAGCAAATGTTCTCATCTCTGCAATCGCTGAAGCCACGTTCTAGATCCATCTTATTGTTTGTCTACAAGATGTATCACTTTTCATGCCTAATAAAGCAGCTTTACTTCTCTCCTCATCCTTCCCGCAAACGGTCGGCTAGCTTTATCTCTGACCTATACCGTCCACCAAGGATAGGATCAAGAAGACAAGGTGGAGGAAACCGTGGCTGGTCCACTGCGTCTACTTGGTCGAGAAGTCATGGACCAAGATTGCGATGTCACAAGAATGCACCGGTTGGTACAAGCAAGAAGACTCTTGTCATCGAAGACAATCGGAATCGAAGATGCACTCAAGCCAAGTAAGATATCATCGCGGTATTCATTGTATATAACCGCTGAGGATGAATAAATGTATGTATGTAATAAAGCAGCAGCTAAACATTAAACCAGATGGTATGGCTAGTCAAAGTTGCACTTTTGGCGCAGTTTTTGTGTAAAAATGCGTGGGGCAGAGTCCAGATGTGTAGTTAAAGCATAAATAGGGCTCGCTGACACTCCAAAATGGAATTGTCAACATTTTTTAGGTGGCCGGACTCTACAGATATCTTTTAGTCTGTCTGCTTCTTAGTTCGTACTTCAGAGTTCTTGTTGCGTGCTTGGTTGTGTTTAGAAATAAAATCAAAATAAATGCGTAATTATACTGTCTCGCTGACGTGGACCCAGATATTGCGCACTCTGATGTCTCCCTCCTGCCACGCGCATTCTCTCATCACTCTCGTCGTCTGTGTCTCCGCTATTCATATGTTCGATATTAGCAAGACAGGTAAAGACTAACAGAGGTAACATTGCATGGGTTGTGAGTTAATGGATAAAAATTGCGTTGCAAAAATTCTAAAAAGACTTTGAGAAGAAGAAGGCAAAAATTTTATGAAGCCATGCGCAGATTGCTCAAATCATGATTACAAAAATAGTACAGTTGCTTTGAAACAAGCAAGAACAAAAACTTTTCGTACTTTACATAACACACAATACTACAGTCAAACAAGACCGAGCGATAGATTAGTCCACAGATCGAGTAGTGCTCATTACAGCAGTCACTTTTGTGTAATTGCACCACTTTCCAATTCCGCCTTGGAGAGCAAGCCGGTTTCGGCAAAGTCACTAGCACGATCACAAAAATAGTATGGAACGCAGTCATAGTAACACAAAAACGACTGCACGAAGGTTGAAGAAAAGGGTCGTATTCTAAGGCTATCGGCTTGCCAATGCAGAGTAAAAAAATAGTGCAATTACACAAAGTGACTGCTGAAATGACGCTCTGTACCTGCACATTTTCCTGTCGAACACAACCCAAACTTTTTTTTTATTCGAGCAAAATCAGATAATAAATCCTTAATACAGTTTACGGATTAGACAGATGATATTTTGAGCTCTCATAATCTGTATAATTCCTATCCATTCATTTTCAAATCAATAAAAAATCAATAATCGCATTCAATCAATCATGCATTCAGTTGCATTCATAAAACTGACGATTTTACACGATAAATCAATCATTCAAATGACTTTTTCATCAAGAATGATAGAGTATGTTAAAATCGTTATGACCCCCTGAATTTTCGTTTTTTTGTGCAATTTTCGCCACTTAGAACCACTCAGTGAGTCATACCTATGATTCAGAAATGACTACAAACCCTTTCGCTACTATGGAACCTAAGCCAAGGTGCTGTATCTACAATGAATAAGTTGTACAAATAAGGCGAAAAGAGTGAGTAAACAAAGGCCTCGAACGCAAAAGATTGAGTGCACTTTGTGCAGAAACCTCATAAGTAGTAGAGAAAAAACGTTTTTCGTGTACATAAGCGATAGTCAGGCTGAAAGCATTTTTGCCTACGAAACTGATACGAAAAGAAAATAAGCGATGGGAGATAGGGCAGAAAAGAATCTTGCCAAAAAGCTTGATGAAGTGGAAGAGAAGAAGGGAAAGTTGAAGAATATTCCACAGCGGAAAACAAATAAAATTTGGGTCAGGAAACAAAATGAAAGTTGGAATATGGAAAGTTTAATAGAGTTGATTGGTAAGAACTCTTGTGATTTTCTTATAATTTTCTATGGGCAATCCATTTGCAATAAATAACTCGACAACTGACCGGAACTTCCGCAGAACGTTTAGGAGATTTCCGCCGGGTCACACCTGCGGAAGTCCCGTAAACGTGTTGCGAAAGTTCCCAAATGAGGTGCTGCGGAATCTATGTAATCTAATCTATCTAATCTAATATATAATAATCTAATATATAAAGAATCATAAGCGCAATTCAAAAATGTGCAAATAGCGGGAAACCGCGCGGCGGTCCCGAAGCGAACTCTCTTCAAAATAGCACCTTTAGATACTGGCCCACTAGTTAAGTTGATAAATGCGAATCACACCAGTAAAAGAGACACCTATACGAGACTTGAACCTTATTCTGTTGACTGTGAGACTACCTACTATCCTCTCCACTAAGGCTGACATTTTTGATAATGCACTCTAGTTGTTGGCGAGAAACATCATACGAGATAGCATATTCAAAACCCTGCGGAAGTACTGGCTGGTCAAGGTACTGCGGAAACGCTGGTATTTTTCGGAAGTTCCGCAGCGCTTTTAAAAGTCCTGCGGAAGTTCCCGTTTTCTACCAGTCTAACTTGAAAAACCTGCGGAAGTATGTAGCCATTTTCAACGTTTCCACTTTTCTAATAGTAAACAAAGTCCTGCGAAACCGCTGCAATTTTGGCTTGTGCTATGGAAGTTCCGGCGAATTTTCTGAGAAGAATAGAAAGTCCGTAAGTCGAGAACTATTTCAAGAAAAAACTATTGAGAAAGCGTGAACGTCCCGTTTTCAAAAAGAATACAATCTTATATATAAAGCTGAATGTCTGTTTGTATGTATGTCTGTCTGTCTGTATGTCTGTACGTATGTTCCGACCGCATCGGTTAAGAAATGGAATTTTCTATTCGGAACATACGGCGGAGCCGGGTAAGCCAGCTAGTGAGAAATAAAGAGCGAATAATAGAAAAGAATCCTTGAAAAATACACAGATATGAACCAAATACGACTATTTTTTTCAGACTTGCCGCAGTTTTTCTTTGAAATTCTGACGAGTTTTGAATTAGTAATTCTTAGCATATATCCTGTAAAAATAGTAATCCATGACTCATATTCGTTTACCCATTTGCAAATCAATTTGATGGATCGAATCTAGGAGCAGAAAAGAAAAAAAAATGCCATCAAATTGATGCGAAATGCACAGAGGCTAGCCACAGCAGCTTCTTCTTCAGCTTTTTGCCCTTAACATCTGGCATGGCAAGAATTTTACACCCTCAGCGAGCATAGGGAAAAAGGAATGATCTTGCAAATAAAAACCTGTAAATAAGATTACTCTTTACCATTCTTTTAAAATGCAGTTCATTGGAAGTCTAAAAAAGTAGCAATATTACTACAAAACACTTAAAATAACGAGAAAAAACTTGCTGCTTTGAAAAATCTAATCGAGATCCAAAAATGTCAAAAAAAAGTATAGAATGCTATACATCCCTACACTACTCATCATCCTTTCTCATATGATCCTTCATAATTCACCATTTATTTAGCGCTAATTTATCGGAAATGTAGATCCAAGTTATTCTGCAATTGGCTAACCACTTCGTCAAGCAAAAGAACCGAGAAAGTACATTATGGAGCATTATAAAAAACTACCCTGTTCATAAAAGCAAATAGAGGCAGCGGAGTCCAGGAGCAAAGCAAATCTATGAGAAAATCTTGAGTTTTTCAAGAATTTCCACGAAATGTATGCAAAGCAAATTCTCACGGCAAGTCAGCACAAGGTAGTCGATGCTGGGAAAACCAGCAGCACTTGGTGGAATGATGGAAAACTGCTTTTTAGTTGAAAAGAGATTTATCTCGCTCACAATCAAGGTGTCAATAAGTTATGAAAAGTATTCGATAACAATCTTGCAAGTCATTGAAACAAAAATATCGATTGTTATTTGAGAATCTGACACTTTTAGGACTACAAAACGAGCAGTTATATGGTAAGATCAACAGTGGCGCAGAAGAAACTATTTCACGGAGGAGAGGCGGGGGGAGGGGAGAAGAAGGGTGGAAAAGAGCCATAAAAACTTTATGTAAGCGGATGTAGCTTTAGCACATCCTTCAAAAAAATATTGAGGGTACTTTTTGAAGTTTTGCAAAGCTTACAGCCAAGTTCCCACATTATTTCTATGAATATGAAGCAGGTTTTATCTTAAAATTTATTTACAATTGTTAAAATTTGAAACAAACTTGCTGCTATAACCTATTAGTTCACCAAAACATCGGGACCATTTGTGGGGGCGGGGGAGGGGGGGGGGGGAGGGGGGAGGTGTACTGTGTAAACAATTTCTGCAAGCACATTCCAATACTAGCAGATACCCTGACGGAATACTAATGTCAGATTCTTTTTTTTTGAAAGCGAAGGATTCTCAGGAGGAAGTACAGCTTATTTCAGTGCCTTGAAAAAACAATCAAAATCCAAAAAACTTCGTAGTGAAGAAGAAAAAGTAAACAGACGAGCAACTATACGACGTATCTCTGGCTAATATTACAAATGGCAAAAAAATGAGAAAATCGAAAAAACTGAGCTTGAAGCAAGAACTGAAAATTACGATAGCATCTGCTCCTCCACTGAATAGATAGTGCAACGTTGCGTAGCTTACGATGTCGTAAAAAAAGAATTATTGGAGTTTTTCATCGCTTAAGTGCTAAGCGCGTACTTTTGCAATGGGTGAAGGTGTAGAGCGCGGAAACTGCGGATTGTATAGAAACTAGTTTCTTTAACAAGCTGATTCACATGAACGACGCTTCAAAAGGGCATCCACGGACGAAATAGTATATGGAACGCGGAATAAAAAAAGCGTAAAAAATTGGACGCGCGAAAATGACGTGAATGTCAGACAAGGACTGAGAATAGGATGAAATTACCCGTTTGAAAATACCAGCAAGATGAAAGGAAATTGCTTTGCACATTCTTCGCCAAAAATAGTGAGAGATAGTGAATCTTATTCCCAGATTGTTCATTCTGCTCCAGTTTGTTAGACAATAATTTTATTTTTAATTTGAGCAGATTTTCAGCAAATTTCGGACAATAATTATATTTTAATTTGAGCAGGTTTCCAGCAAATTTCTGATTGTGTTTCTTGGTATGGTTTTCTAGCCAGAAAAATGTTTTATTGAGAAAACCTAAGACTTCCACTCGGTATTCTTTATTTCAGGAAATGATTGTTAATTTTTTTCGTACTGATTTTTGTTTTCCACATGGCAGAATCTCTGAAATGTTACCTATTGATTCTTGCAAAGCAGACTATGGAATGTTACCTAAAGAATTTTGCGAACAGAAGAATTAGTCAAAAAATATTGGAAAAATCTTTAAGCAGAGCTCTAGATGAAGCAAGGGCAAAGCTCGTCTAAAAATCTACGATCGGATGAAGGAACAGTTTTTTATACATTACAAAGTGGTTTAAAGGTTTTATTTCTGATTCATTTGTTCATAAAGATGCCTTTCACGTTTTGAAAACAAATCAAGTGGCTACAGACCCAAACCAATATCGGTATAAACAAAATTTGGAAATCACTTCGGAAAATTTTTCGATGGTATTAGAGTCACATAAAAACATAACCTGTGCTTTTAGAGGAACACGGGGCTCATATTCCGTAATTTTCGCTAGAACTGCGGAAAAATCTGCAAAACAAATACGAGCAGAATGAATGAAATGATGGAGAATGTAAACAAATGATAGCAAATCGATTGAAAATAAACAAACATTAGTGAGAGGGGAGCAAAAAGTGATAGTAAATCAAAACAGTATACAGAAACTGTGAAGAGAAGAAAGAAATTGGATAGCAGATAAATCTCAGATATAAAAATTAGAAAAACTCCAAGCTCCCTAAATTATGAAGAGATGAAATCGGGATCAAGATATTGTGTATTAATTTTCAAACCCAACACAATAAAACTAACATATCAAAGCCCAGAGCTTCGCAAATCAGAACTCGGGGTTAGGATATTTTTGTGCTAATTTTTTGAATGTTATATCGATGATTCAAATCGAATAAGTTTTATTACAAACGGTGAAGCAAAAAGCAGAGTACATTTCTAGAATTTAAACCAAAAAATTTCTGCACTAACAAGAAGAAAAGGAGGAAATCAAGACAATGAAGACATTTCGCGGCCTTTCCCAACTACCTTAAAAAGTTTCGAAAGTCAGTGAAGCGGATAAAAGGCAGAGATTTTTCCAACCAAAATCCGTACAAAATAGTTGAAAAGACGTCAAATTTCAACTGCTTCAGCGGATAAAATCAGATTACATGGATTAGCGCACCCGAATCGAAAAAACCTGACCACTTCAAGCTTGAAGAACTTGTTCGTTGAGTGCGGTTTCTTCGCGGACGAAAATAGAATCTTGATTTCGTATCTGTTCGAAAGAATTTCTATTCGTGATGATTCCGCAGAAGAAACGTGGCGACTATACATTCAGCAGAAACAGCGGATGGCAAAGCGGAGAGAATTATGCGAGCTGAAGGTCGTCTGTAGTCGATGTTCGAAAAAAATGAGGATTTCGAAACAGCGTTCGAGAAATTCTCTTCTGCTTCCGGGCAAAAGAGGTTTTTTTTCGAGGGAAGAGAAGGAGTGGGTGTTGAGAAAGGCCAATGAAAGCTTGTTTATTTATTTATTTATTTATTTATTTATTTATTTATATACACTCACAGGAGCGCTACTTGTTAGTAAACACCTACCTACATAACAACATCAGTGAAGTTACATTGACAGAAAAGAGATAAAAAATAGAAAAACATGAAAAGGCACTCGGTAATCTTGAACGAAAAGGGAAATTTTATTGATTTTTATTGATCAGAAAGGCTGAAAAAATTTATTTTGTACAACAATCGAGATTTTCTTATCTTGATGTCACAAAAACAACCTAAATTAAACAGGCTTCTCAATCCACAAATTCAAGATATTTTTTCAATCAAACCAAAGAATGTGTTATAGCTCGCACCGTTGGCATACCGCCACAAAGAGCAAAAAAAAAAGGAAAAAATTGAGAAAAAAAAGAAGGAGAGAAGAAAATAGACAGTGGGACCAACAATTTTGACTCTGACCTAAGTTTCTTTCTAGCTATCTATGTATCTACCACGTTGCACATGAAAATCAAATCATGAAATTACCAATAAAAAATTGCCTGACACCCCCCCCCCCCCACCTAACCCGCCTCCACTTTTGCAGAATTATTGCTAAACTTTGTGCAAATTCCGCAATTTTGAAAAGGTTCGTCAAGTCGATAGCAGTGGGAAAGTGCAAAGTTTCTTCGGCGAATGTTAACACAAATATTGCCCACGCGAGAGACTGTTATAAAACAAAGAGATTATCAAAAAGTTACAAAACAAAGCAAAATAGAGGTAAAGATGAAAAATTAGCTCCGCAACTCATAAAAATAA
Organism: Cylicocyclus nassatus; assembly: GCA_958299035.1. Lineage (NCBI taxonomy): Eukaryota > Metazoa > Nematoda > Chromadorea > Rhabditida > Strongylidae > Cylicocyclus > Cylicocyclus nassatus. Next base: position 9,886,663 of record CATQJL010000112.1, on the reverse strand, counting down.
TCTGTTGAAAGCTTAAAAAAATCTAAAAATATAAATTTTGATTGAGTTAGTAAGGTCAAAAAAATCCATTTGTCCAAAGAAGTTCAAAATATAAAGTTTATGGAAAACACCAACAAATGGAATCGCAATCTGCTAAATAATTTTTTTTCATAGCCCCGAACATTCCACGTCGAATCAGATATTGATCAACTGCGGCGATGTCATTTGCTAATGGATCTGATTCAAGTGCTCATAAAATTTGCTGTTTCAATTACAATACAACTGAAAAGTGGAGAGCGCGTCAGCACTGGCGAGTAAGATGAAATAAGATGTCGGAACATGTAATGTTGAAGAAAAACAGGCAGGTTGGCCAAAAAATTGAAAATATACATATAATAGTAAAAAAATTGAAGCTAAGCATGAAATGAGCTTGTATGACAAAAAAATAATTTTGCTCAAGATCGAATGAGAGGGATTTGGGTAACAGCTTTATTTCCACTTTATTAAAAAAAATCTTAGTTTTATAGTACTTACTTATACTTGTAAAATTGCAAAGAAGAAGTACGCATTATGCCGACCCTCGAAAATCACAGTTAAAATGGGATAAAAAATGTGGAGTGAAAAAAATCTCAGTATTTTGTTTTATTATTGGAGACAAAATAATGACGAATAATATGATGCCTTTAGCTGAATCCGGGATATGGATAGAATAACAGAGAGCAGAAAAATTCTTAGAATAACTTAACAAGAAAACAAACGAATTTAAAGGCAGTGTCCACGCAGATTTGGAGCTCCTCAGTTCCAACATTTTATTGAAGCGGACTCCTCATACAGGCCATAGTCCAGTTTCGAGTGCAAAATATTGCTTGTGAAGCGAGTAAACCGCTTCAGAAGTCTGAACAGAGACGCCCTCTTGTCCGTACCGAAGCAAGTAATCGTGCCGGGACGCGTGGTTGCAGCCAATGACAGCGTCGCAACGGCGGCGTCCCAGTCGGATTCCCTGCTTCGGTACAAATAAAGGGGCGTATCTGTTCAGACTTGTGAAGTGGTTTACTCGCTTCACAAGCAATATTTTGCACTCGAAACCGGGCTATGGTCTGCATGAGGAGCCCGCTTCAGTAAACTGTTTTAACTGAGCAGCTCCAAATCTGCGTGGACACTGCCTTTAAGAGATGAATGAAAATGTTAGCATTTTCTTGATTTTTCATTAATTAATTCTCGTTACATCCAACGTATAATTGAAAGAAAAGGACAATTCTCCATTTAGTCGTTGTAGTTGTTGCAGTGTGTTCATTTGAGCTCAAAAAAAAGAGACGAAATTTTGGTTTTTTTTGCGACATATTTTTGCAAACTAATTCCCGTTTCATCGAGCGTATAAGTAAAAGAAGTAAGACACTTCCCCATTTCGTAGTCGCTAAGAATTCGGTAGATATTTGTCTGTGTAATACTCAAACAAAACATTAGTAGAGGAAATGTGGCTAATAAATGTTTACCAGCGATCAATCAATAGTGCATTCCGCAATGATGAGTGGCTAGAAAATAGTCATGGAGAGCAACTGCAGGTTGTAAATTTGTAAATTGATGCAACACAACTATAAATAGAAATCAGCAGAAGTTCTTGGAATAAAAATTCCGGTTTTAACGTATAAACATCAAGCAACATGAACAAACCCATAACCCGTTAAATGCACACGTTATGGCAATAAATTTCCGGACAACTGGCACACAGCTACCGATAACTTGCACATTATTGATCGCAGAGCTAGGAACGGACGAGAATGAGTGAGTCATCAGAAGGGGGGCGCATTTCTGGTGGACGGACGAGGACGGACACACGGCCGCAATCAGGAGAACGACCGGGGTGGCCGAAGTGGCGCCGCTCGCGCGCAGACACGACAGAGTGGCTAGCGCGGGCCAGTGACGCAGGCGACGCCGCGCTCCGACGGGACAATGTCGTCGCGACCGCGCGGCTCCGCCGAGACACTGCGGCTTTGCGACTGGTCGGCTAGCGGCCTTTTTGTAAAAACTAGCAATTTTCGTAATAAACGAGATTCGCGCCCAATTGAAGCTGTGCGTCGAAGTGGACAGTGTTTACCCAGCCCCCTGAATGTTTACCCAAGTACTGGTTAAACACGTTTAACCAGGTTGGCCGCGCAAAAATTTTCTGACTTTCCAACGTATGGTACTAGCCTTAAGGTCCGGGATAGATTCAAATAAACGAGAATGTGGGTAAATATTCAGAAATATTTTTGTAAAAACCTTCTATGATCAGAAGTTGGAAATATAATAAAATAACAACCCTCCGTACTGGATATCGATATCTCACTAGTATTTATTCATCAGCCCATCATTATTTTCATTCAAACTTCTCTAATGCACTTTCAACAACATCTGGAAATCTTTGAATCGACTTGCTGTGAATTTGCCGAAATTTTGCACTTTTTTGGCTAAACATAATCCAAAATTTTGCAAAATTTCGTCCAAAGACCTTATACAACTACAAAGGCAAATTATTCTTCAAAAAGAGATAAAGTTGATGCACATCTTACACCAAAAAATAGGAAAAATTTGTTCTAAAAACGCTCAAACAAACTAATCACTCCACACAATATGCTATCTGTTATGTACATCAAAGGTAGTATTTTATGATACCGTTTGAAAAATCAATCTGATACAAAACCAATAACAGAATTGTAATTTACGACTATTTGTAGAAATATCCGATCACTACCAACTTTCTCAGTCAGAAAGAGTAGGTCACGAAACCAAGACGAAAAATAAACTCAAATTCAGCAGATATTTTAGCAATCTTAACGATCAAAATTAAGAGAAATACCCAAAAAATCATTTTTGGGTATTTCTCTTAATCAATTCCGTTTCCGTATGCTTCAAGAAAATTTTGATTTTGATCACATGCGAAAACCGCAATATTTGCTTTCTCTCAAGTGTCAAATCAAATGATTTCGTTGAAGCTGGAAAAAATAACGGAGTTTCGAAAATTTTGGCTCAAGAATTATGCATCAATCAACCTGAAAACCGTGTATTTTTATTTATCTTTGAGTACATGCAGAATCTTTAAGAGCGAACTCAATAAATTTCTTACAAAATTTTTATTCGAAGTTTTCACCACCCTATCTTCCATGACAACATAAATAAGATATCTATGAATAGTGCTTAGATTACGTTCATGTTACGAGTAAAGCTCTGAGCCCATCATTTTTTAAGAACCTGGGCAAGAGGTCACGGTGTCAATGCTTACTGGGTAGCCCAGTGCTGTAAGTTTTTATGAGGCCCCTAATATGTGTGAAGCCCATATAGGTACCATTTACCACCCTCCCCCACCCCCATCCCCGTTTTGCAACGAGCAACACTCACATTGCCAAAGTCTGCGCAAAAGGGCTCTAAGTAGCAGATGACCCTAGGGAGACGAGCTCCATCTCGAAAGGTCGTAAATAAGTCCAATCGGACAACCACTTGCAGAGCAGCTATAAATCTCATTGACAGCTAGGATTTGCAAAGCGCAAGTCGGAATTATGGAACGAAGGGTTTTTGTCAAAAGGAAGAAAATATACCCGAATTCGGATATTCAGAGTTTTGAGGAGCAATGTCCGAATCAAGACGATTCTTTCCGCCACTCGAAAAATTTTTTCCACTTTTGAGCATCTGAGGAGGCACAACAATGAAACCCGAGAACTATATGGGGCTAGAGCAGAAAGAAACAAAGCCCGTTGATGTTTAGTGAGAAAGCATTGTTAGCTGGTGGCTGCTGGCCGTGGCTGCTGGTGTATTGACCCTTCGTCGGCACAGCTTCAATGAAGGGTCACTCGGCTCTTCGTCGTCGTAGTCGAGTGCCGAACACATTGAAAAACATTCGGTGCAACTGGTGACCAAGCATCGATGTCATCTGGCATTGCGACTTTTCACGATTCTCAGCGAATTTTTTGGAATTTTAGAATCGATATCGTATAGTATACACTTTTAAAGCAGAATTCAAGAAAAGCCCTAAAAATGATTGAAAGCAGATTTTCCAAGCAGGAAGAATCATAGATATCCATATAAGTGATTTTACTCGCTACTATTTTCTCTAAAGTTACTACCCGCATTCAAAGAATTAGACAAGGATCGAATGGAACACGGGAATCTGCATAATAATAAGGAGAAAAGGCTTTCAATTTACAATGTGTAAAGAACCAAAAGACTCCATTTCGTTCCTGCGCTTAGACGGAGTATAAGTATTATTTACAGACATTCGCCGGAACTCCTCAGAGTAAAAAACTCAACAATGTTTAGTGAAATTGACATTCCTTGACACTATCTGAAATTACTTCGCGTTAGAAAATCAGTCAGAACTGACAGCAGTTATTTCCGTGTATTACTGAAAAAAAATATATCCCAATGTAGCGACTTCCCTCAAATACCCTAACATTTGCACTCCATAAAGGATTCACGAAATTAATCTGCAAAATCCATACTTGAAAATCTCCATAAAAATGCAAAAATGGATATTGTAGCAACATTCTGCCCTTGTTTGAATGCCTTTGCGCTAAGGAACACCAACCAATGTTTGCATACCCATAAACGTCAGCTTACTTTACTCCGAAAAGTAAACCCGGATGCACCGAGGCCATCAATGAGATTGCTGCATGTTGGTTGCAAGATCTGACCAAATGAGAAGAATTTCAATCCGCAAAGTAGCTACACTCTTCAAGGGGGTTACACAAAGACAGAAAAAAACTATGATAGCATTGTAGTAAGCCTTTAGTTTCTTATAGTTACTTGGGCAATGCGATGTCATGATTTACGATCAGTTTAGTATGTTGAACAACCTCATTTTGTATACGATATAAACTATAAAATTTTTCAGTGAGTAGGACATGCATCAGTGAGCTTAGGAAAAGGAAAGAGGTGGGTCAAAATAATGAAAGAGCTTTGTCAGATACTATGTCGCCATTCTGGACCCTCCGAAAATAGTTTCCGAAGTAAGCTAAATGGAATTTTGAACAAGGGATGGATACTTGTTCGAGTGGCGTCAAATATACTATTTTATAGAGCATGATGCTAATTTCAAAAGTACTATCGGTATCTGCAAAGCGCTTCTGGGAGGAGAGTTATGACATTTTTTTTTGAAACTTGAAAGCGCCGCTACAATAAAATCATTCAGAACCTTAGTCCGTGAGCTTACTGTTAGATAGGGCATTACTACAAGGGCGTTTTATGGAGGAAAGACCTTCAATATAATAAACATGTGAGTAATTACCCCTTTCAAGCACCGGAAAGACCTCAACACCTATTTTTATCTTACAAGGAGAGGATACTTGGTCGAAAGCACCAATCCAGATGAAATATATATCATCTTGAAGCGCTTGAAACGCTGATTTCAAATCTGTAGTATGTAACAGCGGAGCGGTTTTGTAGAAGGAGTTACGAGGGATGTTTCCCTTTGAGGTTGAGGCGCCCTCCAGCAGGTCTCCCCTTGCCCTACTGGTACCAACTGGTAGCAACTGGCTAGTGGTAAGTAATTTGAATGAAGATTACATTAAGGATAATAATACTCATATTACTTTGATTTTTTAAACTTCCAATTTCGATTACCATCAATATCATCCGAAATTTCAGGCTTTAGGGCTCTAGAGCCATTTAAAAGCTCAAGAATTATGATAAAGTTGCATGCGAAGGGGATTAAAACCTTGAAACTCTCTTTATCAGCAAGGCACTTAACACTAGGCCACTAGCCACCAGTTGGTACTCCTCTACAGTGCTCATAGGTAAGGGGAGACCTGCTGGTGGGCGCCTCAACCCCAAAAGGAAACACCCCTCATAACTCCTTCAACAAAACCGCTCCGCTGCTAAAAACTACAGATTTGGAATCAGCGTTTCAAGCGCTTTAAGATGATATGTGTCTCATCTGGATTGGTGCTTTCGACTAAGTATCCTCTCCTTGTTAGTCAAATTATATTTTTATCTTGAAAAATTCCGAGAATTAAGCTCCATTGAAGCGCTTTGCAGATATCAAAAACAGATCTGGAACCAGCGTTCCATGCTCTATATGTATTAGACAACTCATGTGAAAACGTCACTTTGACCAAGCATCCTTCTTTTGTAAGAGAAATTTTACCTACAAATGATATACTGGAGTTCAAACTAACACCAATTCTATTCCGGTTGGTCCCTCCATTTTGATTGCAGAAGTGATAATAATGAGCAATGTCATCGATCGCTGCAGCACTCGAGCATGAATTTTGTCCCTTAAATTTTCCACCACTGGAGAAGCACAGATGAAGGCAATGTATAGCATATGATCTCTTCTCCATGGTAAAAGAATAAAATTGACTAGAAAGTAACAACAAGGGCCGCGCGATTGCAAAAATGCTGGTCAAGAAGGTAACACACAGTTTCTGCAAAATAAGATCCAATTACGTTGCATCGAAATCTCAACAATTAGTAGTACGGGTTATAAAATGAACATTCGCCTTTGTTTATACAGTGGTTTCGACCGCAGGCGGAAATTGGATTGGCGGGCGTCCGCCTCGCAATGGTTCAAGCAGGTACGCAGCTACAGTACACTACATAGTGTACCATATCGTGCTGGCTAAGTCTGAGCCTCTTCATTCTCCGTCTTTACTTGGCAAAATTCCAGCTCTATGTCGCGAAGCCTCTAGCGAGGCGCACGAGGTGCTCCACATAGAATGTCTCGCCTAATTCGAGATGAAGCCTACTGTATAATTACATGTTTTCTTTAGCCGATAACCAAGATTGTCAATACGCTTTATTCAGTCAGGCTAACGCTCCGGTGCCTTCACCTTCGGAGCCTGAATGTCGCACACATTAATGGTTTGTTCCCCTAAACACCTCGTTAAAGTCAAGACTACACTTAACATTAGGCTAGTCTAAAAGCAATGAAGAAAACCATCGTCAATGCTTACCTCAGCAGTTTTCGAATCGGGGTTGAGCAACCACCTATCACAGCGTCTGCACAGTTAGTAGTAACGGATACCAGTAAGTTGCCTTATTTGGATGACTCTAATCTCGGTGTAGATCAAGTCCGCAAAGGGACTGATATGAGACTGTATCACTATTTATGGTAACGCCCTCTTCCTTGCGGTTCATTGCAGGACCTTTGGATGCTATCCGTAATGCTTCCAGCGTTTTACGAGGAACAATGTCGAGTTCACGCGTTAAGATTGTGATAGCTACATTGAATAGTTGATCTGAGTGTTGCTCTCTGCGATATGCGCCAAGGGGGGGGGGGGATTGTTGGATTTAGATTTTGTGAGAACATCTAGGTGCCGATTCTCACACACAGAGTACTGCCAGTCTCTCGTATGTACTGCTTCCGCAAGTTTGAAAAAAGTGATCTGCTAGACTACTTCTGCCTCCATGCAATCGCCTGGTTGACCAAATGGGCACACGACATTTAGACTACTTAAATGTACTCTTAGTTCCAGTTGTGTCAAAATATCAAAAACAACTGAAATTTATGCCGATGTATCGGCTTATTTGGAAGACTACTTTTTCGTGCCCTGTCGAAAAAAATCATTGGTCATTTTCTTAGTATAATGTTATGTTAACTCATCAGTCTCATAATGAGTTAGGCAGTATCTAACGTTGTGCTTCAAATATTCATTTCGAGGTACTTTGACACCAATGCGACAGGGATGAAGGGATTATGAATTTGTTGGGATACTGTCAAGATTTTATAATGCTGTGTGATCTCTATCTCATGTAGTAAGATCTATATTGTCCCATCCTCACTCACCTGTTCCGCTTATGGATTCCTTTCGATCCAGCGCATGAAATCGCAGATCGATGAAAGTAGCAAGTTATTTCTGTGCGTGCCCATTTCACGCCGCAAATAATCAAAAACAATTGGAACCAAAACACTCTAGGCTACTTAAACAGTTGTCTATCCTTAGAATTCATATAGAATTATATCATTACCTAAGATTTAACGTTTTCAGCCGCGCGCCCGCTTGAGAATCTCGAAGTGTACTGTTTCCGTTACCTAAAGTTCTCATGTCGTCCTGCTCTGCACCGCAAACAACTCATTTGCTCAGAAAATCAGTCATGGAGTCCCAGTATTTTGTAACACCCGTGAAAAAGAATTTCATTTGGTGGTTTTTTCACGTCTTGAAGAAAGATCACGACCCGACCAGCCTTACAAGAGGCGGATCTTTTAGCCTTTTACAGAGCTCCTGCAGACTATTGAAGTATACCTTTGCTCCTTTTCTGAATTATTCGAGAACCTATGCGTGTTCTTCGCACCTTTTTAGTTATTGTGTGAAAAGATCCTAGGACATTTGAAAAATCGTGCCAATGGCGCGAAAGCACGCTACACGCACGCCACTTCCGAAAATTGCATTTTCTTGGATTTCATCTTTAGGCAAATGGTCTTTTTGTTTGAGTGTGATAATATTTAGACACTGGAAGTGATTAAGCTGAACGTTGAGGTGATGTCTTCTTGTGTGAGAGTTCTATCCTGTGGGCGCAAGGTCCGCAGCCAAATCCGTCGTTACCATTTTTGACGATCTACTCAGACACTGGGAGCGGACGAGCCGCGGCCCCAAAAGGCTTTTCCGGGCAGCCCGCGGCCTCAATTTGAGGGCGTTTCCGGGATGCGGCCGACCCGCGGCCCTTCATTCATGTCATTATCATTGCACTGGTCGAGCCGCCTGAGGAAATGGGCTCACCGGCTCAGCCGCGGCCCTCAGTGATGGGGCGGAGCATTGCAGCGGCTGAGCCGCGGACAAAAATCCGTGCAAGAATCTCCGGCCGAGCCGCGGCCTATGTCAGATGAAGGCCGCGGCTCGGCCTCTCGGAGTGTCTAAGCGTAAAGGATACTTGCGTGATGTACGTCGTATGGTCAGATTGCCCTCAATGTCCATAACTCTCAAGGTTTTTCCAGTCTCCCCGGCAGGAACAAGATCAATATGTTGTTCTGTAAACAACACTGGATAGTCTGTTGGCGTTATCCAATTTTGAATCGGACTTGATCCTTAAAGCGCGTTTTCCGGCGGGGCCGCGGGAGCTGCAAAATTCCACCCGGAAAAGGGCCGCGGCTCCGCTCCCAGTGTCTGAGTGTATGTAGCAAGCTGGTTATTTTCTCCTATGCAATTCCATAGAAAACTTAAAGTGATAATGATGTAGTTCAGTGTCTTCCGTGAGATGACTGAGCATTAGTCTCTCGTTTCGCCATGCAAGGCGCTTTTATAGGAGCACGGAGCGGAGGCATCGGTGCCGCGCTATCCGATGACGAGGCAACACGCATGTTTACTACAATCGCCTACGGACCGCTCCTTTGCTGACCCGTTACCAGCTCGGCGTAGAATTAGCAGCGTCGGTTTGGTGCCTTGCTCGTCTTTGCCGTCATTCATTCAATCACATTCTCAAAAGCAGTGGCTCGGTAAATCCTCGACCTCAAAATTTTTTTCTTACCTGGGGTAATCCGACGAGCTGATTCCGAGAATCCACTTGAGATAGAGCAAAAATGGCGAAACCCAGCTTTCCAGGGCCCTTCACTTTTCTGGACGAATGGAATATCTTGCGCCATGTCGGAGTCGCAGAGTCTTTGCGGGACCCTTATCTTATGTATAAAGCCGAATGTCTGTCTGTCTGTATGTCTGTCTGTACGTATGTGCGGAATAGAAATTTTTATTTCTGAACCGATCGGGACCAAACTTGGCATACATATACTTCGGGGTAGGGAGCGTGTCATAGGCTACTTTTCGTTATCGATCGATATCGATTTTATCGATTTTTTGCAAAATTTGAGCTACGGGGCTGGGAGTTGGCACAGGGGGGTAATCGAGCATGCTGATTACGAATATAATAATGACAGGGCCGGGCGGAGCCGGGTTTGCCAGCTAGTATGGTTATATTATTGTGGCATGCGAGCGCGTGTAAGAATGACTTTCGTTGTTCGGGTGCAGATTCCTTGGTGTGGGCGACATGCTGTGAGCTCGGACTCGCTCTACTCATATTTGGGATAAGCAGTCTGCCACATCAGTTTCCAAGAAGTTCAGTTTTACCGAACCACTGCCTTTAATCGAAATGGATCTTAGCCGCATGATATATTTGGTTGGCTCGAAAGTTCTTGCGTAATTGAAACAAAATTCAATAACTTTTCAATGACTAATCCTAAATTCAGAAGTCCATACGGTATTTTGCAGGCTTTAATCTCACATGGAAATGCGGAAACAAAAAAAATTGTGGAATTTGTCATTTTACAGGATAAAGCCCCTTATCGATGTAATTTTTCCACAAAAACACAGTTTGCAACCAGAAACAAGACATATTGCCTATTTAGAACCTCGCGACGTTTTTTGGAGTGTAAAAAATTGTTTTTGCCGAAAAACTGCGGTAATGAATGGATTTTTCCGCAAAATGACTATTTCACGAATTTTTTGTTTTTGCTTCACCGCGCAAAATCAAAGCCTTCCAGAGTAACTTATGGACTTCTGCAGTGTAAGTAATTTTTGCAGATTTTTTTCGGCTAGCTAGCGGCACTCTGCGATTTTCTGGCGCCAAACTCAAAATTGCAAATTTTGAAGTCCCATATTTGAGAGCTTCGTTCTCGGGGGCTAGCTCATGAAATCTTGCGCTTAAACATCCATCGTGGAGCGCGGGCCTTCTAATATTTTTAGAGATCAAGATTATGAATTTAGGATTAGTCATTGAAAAGTTATTGAATTTTGTTTGAATTACGCAAGAACTTTCGGGCCAACCTAATACTTCTGTCCTTGATGAAAGAGCAATTCTAGGCGATGTCATTTGTTGAGGGACGTTTTGAATTGATACTTAGCTATTGAAGCTAGATCGGAAAGGAATTTGAAGCTGTCAGTGAAAATAAGGGAGCAGGAGAGGCAGATGTGCCCTCATCTAAAGCCATGGCTTTCTTTAGTTTTTTGTTCCGCAGTAGTTTTGCATTGTAGTGATTTGTGCAGCAGTGGTTTATTGTTTTTGAGTAATTTAGTGTCATCAGGATGAACTATTTATTCATTTGTTTATTTATCTATTGTGCGCGCTCCATGTGCGCCATTAAAAAGAAAGAACGCAGAAACACAAACACACAAAGTCTAGCCAGTAACACATTGGTAGAACTTGCTACCTTACTGGAATTAGTTAATCACTTTGTTTTTCGCCCGTTGATTAGCGGAGTAAGCTAGGTACGTCATTTGTAATCAAGTGAGCATATCTTCGGGATTCTGTCTAAGTGCCACGAGCCCAATGGGTCGCCACAATCACCAAGATTGTCCTAGAGAACAACCTCGACATATGTAAATAGTTGCCTAACAGGCACCAAATGCTTGTTCTCTCCAACTTGATTTGTTTCTATCCATCCAATGTTTACGCTTAAATTCGCTGCATTTACGCAAAATTTTGGAGTGTCGTTTTTCATTTAGAGGCAAATCTAGCCCTTTCTACATATGAAACAATAAACTGATTAGTGTTAGGTTTCTTATTGCAATCCGACCTTTCTGAAAGCTGTTCATGTTATGAACCAAAATATTAATTACAAAACTGTCACTACACTGTCATGTTCTACAGATATAGAAACAATAGATCTTGTACGTTTCAATGAAAGTAAGCTTGTGCTGATCATTTTCATTTTGACATTCCAAATAGTGCGTCGCCAATTAATGTGTCGCCAATTCAAAAATGTATATTAACCACCGCCAAATGGAACTTTGTTTTGCAGCCGATATATCGCCGACTACATATAATTCCAAAAAATTTTCGTTCTCCTCGCATGCGATGAATGACATCACGATTCCTACATTTTTAATTTTCACAATGCCTATGAGCGTGCTACCTGAAATCTGCAATCAGTTTAGCTCTTGAGTCGTTTTCGGGAAGAAACAGGAGTAGTTTCTTGTTCATAATAACGGTTATCAGATCCGTCGTCATTTTCTGAATTTCTTCTTGGGATAGAAGCAAAACTGGGTGGAAGTAAAAGCTGTGCTTGTTTTGTCGACAACACATGCACGTAAAGAGCCAGTGCACATTCCCAAGTTTTCACTTTCATGCTCAGTTATCAACAACAAGGGAGCACTGTCATTTGTCACATCTATTAGGTTGAAAAGAAAAGAACGTAGCTTTTTTCGGCCAAAATTGACATTCCTCAGGAACTAGGGCATGCCGGAGTCCATGTTTACAACTTAATGATTAGAGTTTCGAAGGTTTGTAGTACACGAGTGATTACATGGAAGGGCTTTTGTGGGCGGAGTTTCCCATTTTTCGTTCTCTATATTATCAAACCATGAAAAAAATATAGCAAGTGAACAAACGGATAAGTGCGTATCAGTGGCGGACCGAGGGGGGACCCTCCCCCCGAGAATGGGTCGCGCAATTTTTGAAAAATTACTTATATAGGTTACAAAAATGTGCAAGTGACTTGTTTATTCTTGTACACAATTAAAATAATTTTGAAATTTTTCTAAATGTTCAAATTGCCTTATAAAAAACGAAAGACGACATTCTCTTCATTTTAGCCTAATACTAGAGTACAAATTTGTGCATGCTTCTGAGTTCAAATTATCTCTTCAAAATGAGCAACTGATAATTATGTATTAGGCTGTCAGGAATTAATGTCCGTTTTGAATTCAACCGTAATAAATCATACATTTCTCAAATCTGAATAGGCTGCAAGGCACCATTCGATAGAGCAAAGCAAGCTCTACAAAGTGACTATCATGATCTTGCAGCAGCTCTCATTAATCTTGAGTTTTGAGCCAAAAACTAAAAAGATTCAGCAGCCCGAAAAAGAAAAATCGTAACTCAGTTCATAAAAATCTTACAAAAATCCTAACTAGCTCACGTAAACACTATCCACATAAGACATGTATATACGCCGTTGCCGTCTTTTTCACTTCCTAGAAATCAAGAAAACGGAAATTTTTGTGCATTCGCCAAAGTGATGCTGTGCTGTCCCCACATGAGTAGTTGTACACTACAAACCTGTAGAAGTATAAAAGTAAATTTTCAACTCATACAAGCTTTGCTTCTCGAGAAATGTCGATTAAGGTTTTCCCTAGTCAGGTAGTTCAAGCCAAAACTCAAATTTCTCAAGAACCAAAGCTTGTATAGAGCTGAAAATTTGCGTTTGTACTTTTACAGGTTCGTAGTATACAACTACTCATGTGGAGACAGCACAGCATCACTTTGGCAAATGCAGTAAAATTCCGTTTTCTTGATTTCTAAAAGGTGAAAAAAGACGGGAACGGTGTATATATTAGGTTGTCCCGAAAGTTTTGTCCGTTTTTTCAACCTATCATAAAAACATGTGGAGCGAAGATAGAGAAACGCTTTGAGCACTATTCGACGCATCTTTTCCTCCTCTTTTCAACTGTCATGCTCATATATAGATTACTCTTTTGCTTACTGGGATAAGGGCCAGAATTTTAAACCCGTGGTTTTTACTATGTCCAAGTTTGGCAATTTTTCACAATCTTCATTTTCAAATTTTGGAAGTCCTCTGATAGCGCTCAGATAGAGTAAACAAGGGGCAATGCAATGCAATTTTTTGGCTTGTCCAGCTGGCATTTAGTATTTTTTAAGATAATTTTTCCAAAAGTCTTCACTTTTGGGAAGTCCTAAAATACAGAAACGCCTCGAACACTAACAAATCATCGGATTTTGAAGCTTTCAAAAATCAGTTACGATTATTCACTATTTTTACAAAGCAACTGAGCGTTTACCGCCTCGAAATATAAGATTTTGCATTTTACGGTACACGCTGGGGCGGGGTCAAATTCAATAATTATAAAAAATTTTATCGCTAAAGACCCCACAAATTGGAGGAAAAATACACTCACCGGAAAGAGGAGAAAAAGCTGCATCGAATGACACCTTAGTTGAACGCCGTTTTATGTTCTATGGTTCATGGCATCACCAAAAGTGGAATTTGATAGCATCAGAAAAATAATTCTAAAAAATTTTCAAGGCTGGCTATAGATGCCGCGAAATTGCATTGCATTGCCCATGGTTTACTCTATCTGAGCGCTATCAAAGGACTTCCAAAAGTTGAAAGTGGAGAAGGTGAAAAATTGCCAAACATGGACATAGTAAAAACCATGGGTTCGAAATTTTGGCCCTTATCTCAGTAAGCAAAAGAGTAATCGACATGGGAGCATGACAGTTAAAAAGAGGAGGAAAAGATGCGTCGAGTAGGGCTCAAAGCGTTTCTCTATCTTTGCTCCACGTGTTTTTATGATAGGTTGAAAAAAAAACGGACAAAACTTTCGGGACAACCTAATAGACGTCTTATGTGGATAGTGCTTACGTGAGCTAGTTAGAACTTTGTGGGGATTTTTATGAACTGAGTTACGATATTTTTCGATTTTTCAGGCTGCTGAGTCTTTTTAGTTTTTGGCTTAAAACTCAATGTGTATGAAAGCTGGTGCAAAAGCAAGACAGCCATCTTGTAGAGCTTGCTTTGCTCTATCGAATCTTACTTTGCAACCCATTTAGAAGTGAGAAGTGTATGACTTTTACTGTTGGAATTCGAAACGGACATCAATTTCCGGACAACCTAATAAAAAAATTTGGAGAATACGTATGAAGCAGTCTATGGGTAGCAAATAGCTTGTATTATTACTGTAATGTTTGATAACATTATTCATATTTTTGATATTGGTAAGTAGTTCAGTCGAACGAGGAACCGATACATTCCGCTCGGAATGCACTTGACTATTTTTGCATTGGTATGGGAAGAAAGATGTTGCTGGAGGACAAAGGAGATAATGATACAGCTTCAGGTTTTGCTTCGGATGCTCAAGTTTTCGAATGCAAATCTTTGGGATGAGGAGGAAGAAGATGAATATGAGGTGGAAACCAACATAAATGACGGCAAGTTTATAAAATATGCAAAGCAATGTGATAAGAATCTGTGAACTCAAATCTGCGAGGCTTCTATGCGATGTGCAATTTTCAAAATCCCGCGTTTGGACCAAGGCATACTTGATTTCTCTGTATCATTTATTGTCTTTACTGCGTTTCTTCCTTTCTATGAACTTGTAATACTTTACTCTGATCATTACTATGGATTCTTGGTTTTCACCAATTATCTAGACTTGTCTCAATAGTATGGTGCCAGCCTATTCTCGTTGGCCAGAACGGGTATCGCTTTTGAGGATTTTCCAAAAGGAATATAACCCTGGTGAAAAGCTGCATTAGAAACTGTTCAGACCAAAATTCATCTAGGTTGTTCGGATAATGTTCCATTGCAATTACCAAAAATAAATTTTGCGCAGACCGCCACACTTCTTGTGGACCACCCTGTGTTGACTTAGCATTAGATAACAATGCACTTCAGATGACTGTGATGAACATTTCGAAGAAGTTAACGAAGGTGTTAAATATCTGAATAAACTTAGAAAAGTGAATGGACCGCATGACAGTTTCATCGTCGGCTCAGAGGGACTGGTGAGCATCGTGATAATAATCGATACTGCTCAATTTAGTGGTTGCAGATGCCTGATTGTTTTCTGTCCATTGAGGCACTACACCGTGTCATAAAGTATTGCGACAGCGGCATCGGCAGCGTACACCCTTGCAACAATATAAAGGAATATTGCGTTTACCGAAGCTGGTGTGATCATCTACAGCACAAGCAATCAAAACATGACTCGTTTTTACCAGGACTACGAAAACTCATCTCACTAAGGGAAGTAAAGGAAGACGTTGGGGAAAAACTTTACTTACTTTGCTCGAAAATAGGAACATTGCCAGTGAATTCAAATCCGGTGTAGGTTCTTTGCTATTTTTTGACATTATTTAGAATTATGAGTGCAGCCCAAGTTTTCTTTATCGGAATCAACGTCCTTCCCTCTTTGAATGCATAAACTTTGTTCGAACGGTTACATTGCGATTGACACTACATCAAGACAATCCCGTTATATTGAGCAAAGTTTGTTACAAGCTCTATGTTACATAATACCCAAAGCATTTCAAAAGTGAGCAAAAAAATCTCGAGCAATTTTGCGGCTCTTTTTGTTATCACACTGGGAGCCAGCATGCTGTCAATAACATGATGGTCGCTCAGTATCGAATAGTCTAACTCAGGTCAGAATGTTTAGGTAACATGCTCACGCTCACACGATACCCGCTGACGTACTACGGGAACCGATGTAAATTAACCACGCCATAAATAGGCATAGCCAAAGCGAGCAAGACAACCTAAAAAAGAAATCGTATGCAAAAAAAAGATTAAAAAAGAAGGAGAAGCAACTACAAGAAAGCAAAGAATCTAGGAGCGAAAACTTTCAACATCCAAATGAAGAGCTGCTCTTCCAGGAAAAACCCTAAATTGAGCTTGAAAAGAAATTTTATCAAGAGAGATACGAAAATAAATTGCAAAACAATGCAAAATGTTGGGAACATTTTTTAGCATGCTTTTTTCTAAACCCAACGATTTTTAGCAGCTAGTAGTTTGGTAAACAGCTTGCAAAGTGGTAAAAGATGAGTTGAGAAGACCAAAACAAGAACTCTTGCGCAACCTAGGACAATGTAGGTTGGATGCACTAAGCACGGCTGGTTTGAAGATCTAAAACCTGCTAGCCCTCAAATCAACTTATTTTCGCAGTATACGAAAACTAACACTAAGTTAATCATTATCCTGTAACTAATCTGAGATTTCAAATGTATTCTTCTGAAGCGTTCAACATAAGTGGAATATCTTCTCTTGGCATACTTCGATGTTTGCGGTAAAGAACCATTCTTGCAAAGATTCGCTGGACTTTTTCAAATTTAATTTTATACCTGAAATGATCTTTGGAAATAAGGGAGTACACCCGTTTTATACAGTCCGATGACAGTGGATTTATCACATGAGTGGATGTTTCGAAAAGTAGCAAAGAGGGAAGAGTTGGTTTTTTGCACAGCATAATCAGTTTATGATTGTGCTTTTGCCAAGTTTTGTATTTAATCAGGCTGTTTAGGTTCCCAAAGGCCACGTCGGATGTGCGCAGTATGAAGACTGTCGTAACGACACCGTTATTCTTTGCATTTTGGATACCGGGTAAGCGGCTGATTTGGGAATCATAAGCTGTAATTTTTACTAGTTCTAACTTGGATGCTTTGCTAAATTTTTTATTATAGACAAAAATTAGTCTCGTGCAGAGCGAATTACGTTCATTCAAGCTTGTCTGAAACTGACCAAGGTTGTGGATAATGCGCGCGAGATGCGTACCAATTATGAATCGTCCTTGCAAAAAAGACCTTTTTTACTACTCATGTGTTTAAAAATTCGTCCAGAGTGCAAGCTGATGAGCCCTTCAGATCAGTATCTTAATCGCGGTGATTCCACACTAAATGTGCAACTTGTCCATTCCATTCGCTGCACTGGATCTACATCAGCTCTTAGCTCCGTGGTATTTGAAGAACGTCGTGGAATGCACATTTCCTGAAGGAGAGATTTCGATGTAAAGTTTCAAGGGTTGTAGAAAATTGAAACAAAACCCTTGTTTGAAACTAGGGTTCCAGAAAACTGAAACAAAACCTTTGTTTGAAACTAGGGTTCTAGAAAATTGAAACAAAACCTTTGTTCAAAACTAGCGACATGACCAGTTTTTCTACACAAAAAAAAACGTTCGTGACAATTACATTTTCGAGCATTACAGTTTATTTGACAGCTTACAAAAATTCCTATTCAATGATTTTTGATTATTCGTATTGAGGAGTTAAAAGGGGAGGGGGTCGTAGTTGGGTAAGATAATAGTGATGACATGATATTCGTATCATATCCATAATAAGCATGTCAATTAACCCCTGTAGACAAAGTGTGAGCGAATTCTGAAAATTCAAGATACTAGGCTACCTAAATGAAATGGTCAAATTCCAACATGGTTAACTTTGTTTCAAAAGTGAATTAGCTATCCGTTTTTGCACTCAAGACAAAGCACCTCCTTCTTTGTCCACCTCAGGAATCCCGCTTCAGAAGACCTGCAAACTGTGGAATTAGAAGCCAACCAAAATCTCGTTTTTCCCATTTTTCGCTTTTGATCGCTGGCTTTCACCAAATATTACTTAGAGCTAAAAAGATATATCAGGCTCCAAACACCTATGGAATCTACAAGGTTTAGGCTATCGATTCATATAAATACTGTCCGCTAAAAATGTTTTTGTGCGGCACACCCCCTTAACTTGCCCTCGAAATCCAGAAAGCGCTCCATTGCTGGTATGAGTATTGAGCACATAGCTTCTTCTTGCTACATTGGAAATTTGGAACCGAACGCCCCACCCATAAGAAAATTATGGCCCTTTCAATATGCCCATTCAGAACAAAATCAGCCGTCAAATTACTTGTGATTGTAAAGTGCAGTCACAGAAAATCGGGCGTACAGCTCTCAGAAACTTGGAACTCTCTAGAAAAAGATGATGTCCTCCAGAATGTTACACTTTGAGGTCCAGAGGTTAGGAGGAGGAAGAAGGGGTCGCTTGAGGGCTTTCATGCGAGGGGGGGGGGGTTTCGAAAGACTTGTGCCTGACCTCTTTCTCAACTCTGGTAATGCTATCTTAGGTATATAGTTCAGGGGGATGGTCTTATTAAGACAGCAATCAAGGGGGGGGGTCGTAACTAGCGATCGTGTGCCACACCCCTTGCTTGACCCTGCTCATAACCCCTTACATTCAGGAGTGATTTGGATTATTCTTTTCCGAGCAAAACTGTATTGAAGCGCGACAATACCACAAATTGACAAAGAGTAATTGATTTACTTTCAGGGTTCAACGTCTACCCTACGTCCACAGTAATCACATCCGCAACTTCAACTATGCTTAGACCAATAAATGATTTTTACCTCCCTCTAAAGTGTATAAATTTGACTCAAGACGTTGCTGACGGCGCATGTGCGAGTGGTTTATGTAGCATCAAAGACGCAGGATGCGGGATCCGTTGTGAAATAGATTGTTGTATTAACGGAATGAAGGGTAGAGCCTTTGTGTAAGAAAACCCTCATACAGTTCGCAGACGCTGCTAGTCAACTGTGGCGTCCTTCCGGCTCACGAGCTCGGAATCATCACATTCATTCTATAATGCTTCGTCTGGGCCTGCCCTCTTTATTTTCTCTTACGTACACACTGCCTTTTATGGTCTTTGCATTTATTGTTTTCATCATAACGTTGCTGTGAACGCTTAGATATGCCACCGGTGGACAAATTCGCCAGTGCGATCTGAGGACGATGACGAGTATGCATAAAAGTAGATAGTGGGAGCAAAAGTTCTTTGTCATCGCCGTCTATAGATAGAGCCAACCGGGAAAGTTCATACTACAAAAAGGAGTGTCAGGAAAGAAAAGACCTTGAATAGAAGATTATGCCGATCATACAGCTTACGATTAGAGAATATGCGTACAATTAGATAATGCATATAATACGAGAAAAAGAATTACAGAAAATATGTCAAAGATGAAGAAATGCGGAGCACAAAGGCAAGGATTAAGCGCATCCATTTGAGGCAATCAAAACGCCGTGTTAACTACCACAGATAGCGCATATCCAAGCATGAGACGATGAATACAAAGGCAATACATGAGAATCAAATCGCACATAGGCGAGAATAAAAAGAGAGCACGTAAGATGAGCAAGCGTAAACGGTTGCACTGAGAGGTAATGACTATGTAATGATTTCGCAGGTTATTCAGATGTTACTAGACAGCTGTAATTCGCACAGTGAGGCATGTTGGAAGGACGGTTTTCAAAAATGCCTCATTTCGCAAGGTATGGCATTCGTAATCAGAACGAGAAAACCCCATGATCAAAGAATTTAACAAAATTAGATAGATACTATTCTTATGATCATAGGTGCGTAGGGGAGCAATTCTGTCCCCCCCCCCCCTCTTCAACCTTGGGCCGGCATCTGGATGACCCCCTTTACCTGAAGTTAAAGCTAAGGTCAAGGCATAATGGCAAATAAAACACCTATTATAAATGGTGCACAATTCGTTTGGGACCGCCAGCTGTTGCTTCTTCTTAGTCAGCGCATAATACGACTGCACTTATGAAGCGTTTGCTGAGAAAAACGCAAGTTTGAGACCCCTTGTTTAACTCACAAGGGGAGCATACTTGGTCGAAGTGGCGTTTCCACAGGAAATTTTTATTGTTTTAGAGAGCATGGATGGCTGATTCCGAATCTGCTTTCGGTATCTGCTAAGCGCTTCTGAGAGGGAGTTACGGATATTTTTGACGTTTTGCCTCAAAAAACTGTTATAACTCCCATCCCACAAGCGTGCAGATAACGAAAGCAGATGTGGAATCAAGGTTCCTGCTCTATAAAACAGTATACATTTCCTGTGGAAACGCCATTTCGATCAAGTATCCTTCCCCTGTCAGAGTGGTTTAGTCTAATAGCGTAAACCTATGATTCATAAATGGATATATTAGGTCGTTCCAAAAGTAATGTCGCTTTTTTTCAAACATATGCTACCTATCGTGGAACAAAGATGTGTAAGAGATTCTGGTAGCATTTGATGTAGCATTTCATTCTCTTTCTAATGGTTATGAAGTTGTTGCAATGCAGTCAATGAGCTTCCAGAAAAGAGTCAAAATCTGTGACCTATGCTTTTTGAGAGGGCCAAGTTTCACAATTTTTCTAAATTTTTATAACAAACCTCGGAAGGAGTCCAAGTAATGGATGGATGGAGCAAACCCTACAGGAAACAGCACAACTTTTTTCTACTTTCCAGAGCTCGTCATAATTTTTGTACAGATTTTTTGATGGAACCACCGAATTTTAGCAGGCTCGTCTCAGACACAAGTGCATCAAACGCCAACAAGTCTCCGGATTTTGCAACTTACAAAGATGGATTATGGTTTGGCAACAGACCAAACGAGCATTCACCGCTTCGGTTTAGCAACTTTCGAAAGTTTCGGGTACACCTTGAGGTGCCTTGGAAAAGTTGAATTATGATGATTTTATCCAAGAAAACTTGATGAATCGGGAACAAAAAACAACCGCTAGAAAGAGGAGAAAAAGCTGCATCGAATGACACCCGAGTCGCTTGCCGGTTGTTGTTCTGTGAGATTTGACTTGACTAAATATGAAATTTGATGGCATTGAGAAATTGATTGTAGAAACTCTGAGAAGCAAGCTAAGAAAAAGAAAAAATTACTCTGTGTTCTATAGTCTCTGCTCTATCTAACTGTCACTTGAACTTTTTCGGAGACTAGGTGCAAAAATTTAGAAAAATAGCCGAACTTGACCATGGCAAAAAGCATGAGTCGCAGATTTTGCTAATTTTTCGAGAGCTCATCAAACATTATGCAGTGAAATTAGAACCGTTGAAAAGAGGATGAAATGCTGCATCGAATGCTCCTAAGATCTCTTGAAAATGTTAATTCCACGAATAGTGGCGTTCATTCGAAAAAAGCGACATCACTTTCGGAACGACCTAATATATTGTCGCAGGGTTATGCAAGAGCAAGAAGTTTGGTCTGCCCTGATGGATGCATGTTCACTAAAAAGTCAAATCATATCTTCTCTTATTGGGAGGCATGACAGAAAATAAGGGAGCAATTAGACTCTTCAAGTTTACAGCTTTCAATTCACAAGCGAAGCCTCGAAAAATACCTCCCTTCCGTTTCAAAAATGAAGCATTATATAATTGAGGAAATTCGCTGATATATTAGCGTGTTCCATAAATTTTTAACGTTTTTACCGTAAACGTTAACATTTCGCGAGAATTAGGATGCCTTCAAAGATTACAAAGACATGTTCGTACTTCTGTATGTAAGAGCTATATGATCACGTGCGTGGGAGAAGCTCGGGACGTCTAGGGGCAGAGTTTGTCATTTTGCTGCATTCATTTTTTTCTTTATTTGTAAACATGGAAAAATACAAAAAGTGTACAGTCAAGTGTTTGATGCGTCAAGCATATGCTAGAATAAATAAGGAGTTCTTAAGATTTTTTCGGGAGGGGGGGGGGAAGATATATAGATTTTTTCAGAAAAGTTCGTTTTTGACTGCTATTAGATTTCAATTCAAAACTTTAGTGGAATACGATTTGTGTTGGACCTTTGATAGCCATCTTGTAGAGCTTGCTTTGCTCTGTCGAATGATTACTTGATTTACTTCAACTGAAAGAGAATTACAAGAAAGACTACGATTGTAGCAAAAACGGTAAAAAAACTATGGGACACCCTGATAGTAGCTAGCTAAAACTGCTCAGACTCGTTTTACAAGAAAGCTAGGGAAAAAAGGCGCGCAAAGTGATCGCGTAAAATCAGCTGATGCTGCAGCTAGATGAAAATTTTATACGTGATTTCACAAAAAAGCTGGAAAAAGAGACGATCACATCAATTCTACATGTTCCATCAAAGAGTCTTTGTTCAGGAACCTTTTAGACCAAAGCATTAAAAAGCTCTTCATATTACACCTCTGTAGCTCTTGTTTTCCCCTTTTGCACACCCCAGTCTCACTCCGCATATAAGCTTACGTCAGCATTCATCTTAAGGTTCAGCTAGTCCCTTCATTTTCTAGGTTTGTAATAGCCAGAACCCCCTTCACCTGGAGTGGATCCTGCTCCCCTTATCGCACTTATGCCTATGACCTATAACGATCAATAGTTAATTTGAAGACAGAAGGGTCAGAATTCAAACCGACACTATCTACGCATTAGTTACGTCATGTATCGTGTTATTTCTGTTACTCTTCTGAACGCCTTTTTTCTGAAAGAGAAGGAAAGCGGCGCATTTGTTATGGCGACGCTGGCATTGGTGCTCCCTTCTGTAACGTTAATATATTGGCTTCCACAGCCTAAGTGCCAAGTATCTATTAGGTTGTAAAGAAAGTTCCCGGGCACTTGCGAAATTTATTTTCAAATCGCTGTAACTTCAAGCAGATTGATTCTTTTCTAAAGCTCCAAACTTCATTGCAATGACAATTTTGTCCACAACATATATTTGTCTTGCTGGCTTCTCAGCACCTCACTGCGGTCCACCAGCATGCGCAGAAGGGAAAAAGGTCGTCGTGAAAAGTGGCCTATTTGCGCAGGATTATCTCATGCAGGATGAGAGCTGGAAAGCTCAGATGTTGTAATTATATAGAGTTCTGCCGAGGCTGTTATGGGGACCATTTATGTTTTTGAAAGACTCCCTGCAAAAAAATTTTCCCCAGAAAGTTTGAAAAATCGACCATTTTTTGCCCCCAAAAATGTACCATTTTTCGAGTAAGTTGCTTTGAAGTCTTCTCGTTCTGCACAGGGCTAACCAAAAACTTTGATTACTGCGAATCTTGTTGGGGTAATGCCTTACACTTCTTTTGGACCCATCACCCAGGCGTGGCGATCTCCGCAGAAGCGACGCCAGCTGCGAAAAGAGATGCAGTCAGTTGCAAGTTCGACGGCTTGTAACTTCTGAGCACAGATCGCCAAACTCGAGTGCAGCTGCGGGTCAGTAGTCAACAGTCTTCTCAATCAGATCACCCATGATTTGGACGAAATTCTGTGAACTGCGCAAAAAAATGGCCGCAGAAAGAAAAATTGTGAAATTTTTATGGTCGGAAAGGTTTACTTTTTTGGTGTGCAGATCAGACACGTTTTGGCATCGATAAAAATCAAAAGCGGTTTTGAGAAGTTTAGGCTTCCCTCTACTGAACGGTGTAAAAAACTAGTCGTTGAAGTCCGACCGAGCGCCGAAAAAATGCGTTTGAAAATGAAATTTCCAAAAGTGCCCGGAAACTTTCTTTACAACCTAATATCTGCCAATTCTTATCATGATTAAAAATGAAGCGAATGCAAGGAGGTGGCTTGAGATGTGTTCTTAGTGTGCGATGCCCCAGTTACCCAACACGAATGATTATTCAGCACCAAAAAATGACCAGGATGAATCGGATGAAATGATCAACCAGGCAAGAAGGCTCAAAAAAGGAGAAAAATCCTCTGCGCTTAGGTCTGCAAAAAGGCACATTTCTCAAATTATGAACGGTTCAGAAGCTTGATTTGAATATCTTTATATCTGTATATTGGCTAGATGAATAAGCGATATCCGACTATTACTTGCCCCGGTCATTCGGGCCTTTTTGCATGCAAGAAATAAATCGAACTCGCCACCTGTTTTGAAACGCAGCCGGCGCGCTTCTTGAAAAAGGGCATCCATGACATACCTAATCAGTAGTCTAAGTTATCAGTACACATGACTAAAATATCGCTAATTGACAACTCATGATGAAGATATAAATAGAACAATTTAGCTCAACGTCTACTGGCAGAATTTTCTTTACAACGTAATACTTGGCACAAGACCGTAAAAGATGTTGAATTACAATAACTCTTCATAGCAACAACACCTATTTGAAAGGCAAAACAGATCAAATTTACAATAAGGGTGCAAACTTGTTGATGTATCATTTGTAGCATAAATCCAGTGCTACACACCGCATTGAGGTTCAACAAAACTTTGAAAAACAAAAGAGTGGGAAATTTACATGCTATAAAATTTGCTGTTGTATCAAGCGATATAAATATAATTTTGTGCCAAAACACTCGTATAATACTTACGTCATGGATTTTTGGGCATCTAAATGCGCCAATGTACTTTGAAATATATACGATAATAGCGCGAGGGTTCGATGACTAGATGAAGAAACTTACACCTTCTTAATCTGTTTCTGTAAAGCCCGCATTAAAACTTGCTTGGTTTTGGAGTAATCATTTCCTGTACTTTTGTCTCGTCGAAAAACTGATTGTTCAAAAGTTGAAGAGGGACCTTCTGCTTGACTTCCTACTCGCGCTCACTTAGGTCCCTGACAATCTGTGAGCTTGGGATACCCAAATCATGATCTTTATCGCGGCAATATGTGCCATTATCAGAGACTCATAAATTGGGGAAAGTTTCCAAATTTTTTTACGGCGACCACACTCCTTTTGCGACTTCATCAGTGTGTTTTTCTTTTTTCAGTTTTTTATTTTTACTCAGTGCAGCGCATAAATAAGATAATAAATGGTAATTGCGTATTCGCAACATTGCTGAAGGAAATCTTCGAAGGTTTTACAGTCGCTAATGGCACCTTTGTATGCAGCATACATAAATTGACTATTCAACGCGATATTGGTCTTCACTGTTGATCAGATCATTGGAAGCAAGTGATGACGCTATAAAGGGAGGACAGCGTTGCAGAAGATGCAACATGTTTCTACTTTTTGTCCTATTGATCTTAAAAGTCGCGATTAATGCATCAGGCATTAATGAAACCATAGGCCCATCGGGTATCGATGGGCCCATGAATGCATCGGACATACATGAGCCCCTTAACGCATCGGACATCTATGAGCTAGACGTCGACGATGTTGCAACCTCATCGGCCATCAATGAGCTCTGCTCCTATATGCGTAAAATCAGCGCTAGAATTCAACATGCGAAGAATTTCTGTGTAAGGTTGTTTTCGTTCTTTTCATTTTCTTTTCATTGGTAACAGCTGTAAGTTCAGAAAGCATCGGATGCTTGTGACGGGCTGAGCAACTTTTTCTTGCATATCCTAGGACAATTGTCTCGGAAAGCACGTGAATATAGATGTGGCTGAATGTACAAATCGAAATCCAAAGCAGGTCATCATATGTGATCTTAACTCACGTATCGTCGAGTCATTCGTAACTTAATATGCTCATTGCACACCACGTGCGCTAACTGACGAACTGCAAAATTAGAGCTTGCTCATTTTCAGTGATTTCTTCTTATGCCTTGGTCTTTTTCGTTTTTGTTGAACACATGTTAAAGGCAGCGTCCAGGCAGATCTGGACCTATGGGGCTTTTACGTGGAATGTACTTTTGGGGCCCTAACTAAGGCACTGCCCAAGCGGCAGCTCAGGTAGTGCTGTAATGGCTGAGATATTCCCCTCGAAACTGGACCCCGCGACCGTGTTTCGCATGGATTCATGGCGCAAAGCGTGGATCCTGACGCGAAACTGCCAGGAATCCATGCGAATACGTTCGCAGGGGCCAGTTTCGAGGGGAATATCTCAGCCATTAGAGCACTACCTGAGCTGCCGCTTGGGCAGTCTTTAGTTAGGGCCCCAAAAGTACTTTCAACGTAAAAGCCCCATAGGTCCAGATCTGCCTGGACGCTGCCTTCAATTAATAGAACATATTTCGGCAATTCATCAGATTAGAAAATGTTTCACTAAAAAGTTACTAGTAAGGGTGCCGTTGCTAGTAGCGTATAGTGTGCAGCCTCACACATTAAGTTACAAATGACTTGAGGATACATACCTACATAACCTCGAGTCATTTGTAACTTAATATGTGAGATTGCACACTAAGCCCTGTCAGTGACGGCACCCATACTACCAACTTCTCAGTGAAACATTTTCTAGCTTAACAAAATGTAGAAATGTGTTCTACTGAATAACATATAACCAAATAAAACAAAAGAAACAAGGAAGCAAGGAGAAATCAGTGGAAATGAGCAGGTTCTTGTTTTGCAGTTCGTCAGTTAGCGTGTATAGTGTGCACTAAGCATATTAAGTTACAAATGACTCGACGATACATGCAGTGTATTTAACATGTTCACTCTATCATTTTCATTAAATGGACTGGTTATTTTATTGCAACGGAAGTTGCCTTTTTGAGCACATGTGCAACATAGTATGTGGACATCGCGATGTTCTCAGTGCAAATTTTACTACGGCTAGGCATGAAGTGACTTCTCCCAGTTTGATAGGAACCTCCTTCATTTTTGATCCTTCATCTAGATATCATATTCCCTCTCAAAAGCAATACGTATCAAACGATCATTGAGCATGAAAGGAAAAAGCAAAGAGACAGTGAAGAGTTGTCATACTCAGCTTAATCAAAGCGGAAGGCCAACTTTGGAAAGACATCGCTGAAATAGCGGACCTATCTGTTGGCCTCTTATTTGCATCTGACTGTGTCTAGCCTACAGAGAAGAATTTATCTACCAGCGCGCCTCACTCGAGACGCAGTCGGACGACTCCACTATATACCGATCGGAAACACCACAATAGCCCCGCATTCTGCACACCATTCAGGGAAAAATTAACATGAGGCAAGGTTTACGTATCCATGTCTTATTGCCAATTACTGTCGTCCGCTTCTTTTTGAAAGTGAACGCCTTGATAACGGCGTGCTCAACCTTTGAGCTTAGAGCTCAGATCCGGTTGTATTTGAAAAATGCCCACAAATGCAAAAAAAGTCGGAATGGAAAATCTGCCGGAACGCTGCGTTTGAAGGAAAACGGCGCACTGAATCTAAAAAATCTAGATTAAAAAGAAGCGACTTTACATAAGGCAACAAAAATCGGACAGAACGGAACACCTCAGTGTTTGCTGGGTCACTATAAATAAGGGATGCCACCAAAATTATGTCAAACTGTGTTGAACAATATTATCCTTTGGCTATTTTCCCATATCGTTAGAACGCTTATGACCAGGTAGCTATGATGCAAGATTAGAAAGGATTAGGAGAAATCAAGTGTTTAAAGGCCAGCAAAGAAAGTAGTGTTTGACACTAGTTAGATCAGTGCACTTTCAATGAATCAGCCTGCTTTGAAAGCTTTACCATCTGATATGCCCGATCCTGCAACTCTAACTCATCCACCGCAATGGACTGTCCTACTATACAACATTCTAGTAAGCGACTGATATCTAGGACGGATTGGCCTGAATCAGCCTTTCTCTCCATTTTCTAAGAAAAGGACCCTAGTTGCTCGATTTGATTTCATTACTGTTGACGTGACATTGAAAGTGCATTTGAGTAGCTGTACAGTATTACCTAAACAGAGAGCCTTCTGAAAAGGGGGCTGATGCTGTATCCACGTCGAGAGCTGTACGGACTGATGCTGGCGAGAGTTTGAGCCTTGTCTACCGACACACGCACCACCTTGTATCGCAGTACGCGGTTGAGATGGATGTCCATTCTCTTGACTCAGTTGTTGCGAAAGCGAATACTTATGGTCACACAATGAGAAGAACTAACGAACATGGACAATAGAATCCCAAAGTAGGTCCCCGCGAAGGGAAGTTTACGGAGAGGCGAAAGACATACGGAACGCGTAGACCAGAGAAATTAGCTGGATATGACTCCTCACCTAAAATCGTGAATACAGCCACTGATGGGTAAGAACATCGTGGATGTCACAAGCGAGGAACAGAAACAACATATAAGTGAATCACCTCGACCTCATGCTTCTTCGTCGAACTGACACTATCAATGGGTAGAGGTCTACCATTACTCTGACTTTTATCTGCTGTATTCAAGACAATTTGGTATCACAAGAGCTGCTGGTAAACCTTCTTTCTGACATGGCTTATTGTAAGAATAGTTTAGCCACGTATGCTTTTATATAACCTTCTCATCGAATGTACAATGCATTGAATGACTATGATTTTTGTTCATGCTTTGATATTTCATCCTCAATATACTTGTAAGCATTCCTGGCATCCTTGATCACCATATCAGCAATCCCAGAACTTAGAACCTGCAAAAATTAATCCATAGCACGAAGACGAGCTTAGATTTTCATGATGAACTTACCGCTTTCGGTGTCAGCTTGTCTTTGAGATCAACGGACACTATGTATTCTATAGTGCATTTTGTTGGGTCTGTTGGTAACGGGGTAAACTTGCCAGCGCATACATTCACCCAGCCCCTCAAAAATTCACATTTCACTTTGGCTTACGTAGCTTCAACACATGAAATTACCTCTTCTTCTTTGGGGTAACAGGAACGTCGTTTTCAAAACTAGTAGCACAAACCACATAGGAGTCGCCCACCTTAATATTTATGGAATATTCTAGTTTGCAGTGGGAGCAGGATCACAGCACATACCTTTCGCCACATTCGGCAAACGACAAAATCACGTCCTTTGATCACAACTACTTCGGAGGTTGTGTACTATAAATCAACAATGATAAGTTTGCGTGGCTATAGAACTATATTGATTTTACACGGCTATAGATATTTTGCTAACATTGAGCTGCAAATGAACTAATTTCATGTCTTCCCATGCAGCTGCTCTGAAATGAAGGAGATGTGGTAGCCGTCCAGAGTAAAAAGTGTAACCAAATTCGAAGTCACAAAACTTCATTTGAGGGAGGAGGAGGTGGGGAGGGGAGGTGAAAGAGTAAGGTGCTTTAAAAGTATAGAGCAAAGTTTCCGCTGAGCTTTTTGAGACAGTTGGTAAGGAGTTTGTACACTGGAGTAAAAAGATCTAACAGACAGCAAAGAGCTACAAATTTCTCAAAGCATCATGACTTATAATAACCGGCTAAGGGTGTTTACGTCTTTTTGTCTGTGTGTGCGTGTGTCTGTCTGTCCGTTACGAAATTCGTAGAGCGTGTTCCAGCCAACGTCCTGAGCTCAAATTTTGCATAGCGCACGCTACCAGCATGATAGCTCACTAGACAAAGGCATGAGCGGATCCGCTGAGTGGATCCGTTGAAAATTGCGCATCAAATGGATCCACTTGGCTTCTGGCCAGCAAATTTGGGTCCGTAGTACTACTTTTTGCAGAGTTATGGATATATTTGACAAGTTAATGTGCAAGCCATGGACGTTAGCCTAGAAAAGTGATGAAAAGTCTACTACTTTACGAAAACAGCGCCAACAAGCATTGGCTGTGTAAACGATCAATTTCTCAAGATTTTACCTGATCAGTTAAGAAGCTTTTTGCACAGAGATGTACCCCGCGATGTTTATTGTCCTTATGGCGACAACCAAGCCATAAAAATTCCAAAAACCTATTCAAATTTGCATTTGTTCTTCTGGAAAGGATTTCACACATGCGAAAATACCGATCTCACATGAAAAACCTCTAGGAATGAGTATCTGTTTACGAATCATTCGTAGTAGCTTACATAGCGCGGTGAGTTTTAATGTAATTATTACGAGGAAATGAGTAAGGCATGGATAAAGTGAAGCCAGTGCGAGCCTCTGCGAAGCAGAGGTGACGCACTGGTCGTATATATAAGCTGATAATCATAATATCGCGGATCGCGATTGAAAGAAGACCAGTGGACGTTATTATGGTGTAAAAACGTGTTTACAATGGTTCTATTGTTTATTTACGAATAAAATACTTATTGCTCTTTTAAGGTAATGATTATTCTTGTGATTTCAACCCAATCAAGCTCTTTCATATCGTTGCTGTTTGGAAGGCAACTACGATTATCTTAAGGGCAGCGTCCCGGCAAAAACGAAAATGTAGAGTACAGGGGCGCCCGGCCTGGTAAGGATCTTGCCCAACTGGCAATCCACTAATTTGCTTCTGAAGCGAGAAAACCGCTTCAGGAGTGGCGACTAGAACGCCCCGGCGACCAGGGACAAGTTAGTTCGATAAGCCAGAGTGCGCATACCGCACACAGTCAAGACATAGGGCCCCACAAAGACTCTGCGTCTTAACCTTGGCGGCAAGCGACAAAATTTAAATTAAGGGCTTCTGGAAAAGCCCGTTTTCGACGTTTTCGTGCTCTGCGAGCTGCACTTTCGGAATCAGCGGGAAGGATAAGCCCAGGTAAGCGAAAAAAAATTCCATCCGAAGTCTTGCACGGACGCTGCCTTTAACGGCACCAAAAAGCAGGAAGCATTCAGCACTGAACCACTTTGAAGTTAGTGTCGCACAGAAGAATCTAGTTTTAGTAATGGAAGATACAAGATTGCAGAAAACGAAATGTCAAATTGTGAGTATAGCCGTTATCCTTTGAAAACTTACGTTTGCCAATGCTGAATTTTTAAAATAGGATAAATTTACATGAAGAATGTCGGCGTGTTCACTTATGCATCCTACGCGTTTTACGCTATGCACATTGGGATTCCACTTAGGTGTTTCTTCTATCTGAAATCATTTCTAATAAAGGCTAGAAACTTTAAAAAGCTGACAAAAACTCACCTCATTCCAGTGATGTTGAAAAATCGTTTCTATATCGGTATTATACGACTTCTACAAAAAACTTGTTAGAAATAAAAACTTAGATTTAGACCTACCTTAAGGAAGTACACTTTCCCGATAGGAAAATGTTTGTTGTAGCATTTATCGCCTTTGTGTTCAGATTTGAGCTTCCAGTCTTTACGGTCCGCTCGCTTTGCATCGTCATATATCTTCAGTGCTTCAACAAAAGCATGCGCAGTATTGCGCAAACCTAATCCATACTGAAAATTTGTTTGATTAATGCAATGTATTAGGTAGTTTTATGAGTCCTTAGTAGCATTTTCTAGTCGTCCCAATTTTTCTGGAAGGCGGTTGAGTTGCGGCAAGATGCACATATCGTTGGAAAGAGTTGATCATGCCCTTTATAACGAACCTATTGGTTTTAATGGAAAGCTGACCGTGTAAAAGATAAGAAGAAACATTTTTTACATCTGCTCATCTTTACTTACAAATAGTGTTTTTGCACAGATTTTTTACGCCGCTTATGAAAAATGGCGACTTTCCGTTAGGGCGAGATCAAAATTATTGGATTATTCCAAAGAAATCATGAGTTTACGGGATATCCTCTGAACAGGACATTTTGCAAGAAGGGCAGGAGGTTCTTTACGGAAAATCGCTAGACAAAACAACGCTAGAGAACAGACAAAGAACAAAACAGTTGATCATATCGTATGCAACCCAACTGCATTGTCTAAACGAATCCCTACTGCAAAAATAGCCCAAAAGACAAGTCCAGTGAGTTTTTTTTGCATGACAAATATGGCTTCTTACGGCAAACGTGTTGTCAAAACTGTCTTGCAAGGCTTGACTGGGAGACGTATTGGTATCAGATATACCCCTCAGATTTCGCTCTACCAGGTAGCTTGTACCGCTATCCTGAAACCGTATGAAGGGTGCTTGTTCCGATTTCAAAAGCGGTCTTGGGCGCTGGTTAGACGACTTTTTTGGGACTAGACATGCTGGGTGCTGAAAAAAAAAGAAGTTGAAAATTTGACGGCAAGGTGGCAGAAGGTTGTGCGCAACAGCGGGAAACATACTATTAACTGTTTTGTCGCTCTGTTGTTTATGAAAGCGCTACGAACTTATGAAACGACCTAACAAAAAGAAGAGAAAGGTACTTTTTTCAGTTCGCATATTCCTTAGAGCTCCCGATAAAAACCGGAAGAATTAGTGGATTTGGAAGTGCTTAAGTAGAACTGATTATGATTAAGCAATTATGTAGCATATAAAAGATTACCATTTACATCCATCACTTATTATTACTCTCATCCGTCGTTTCCTCCCCCCCCCCCCTCTTCTCCCCCCTCCTCCTCGTGGAATCAGTTTCACACGCTTGCGTTTTTCATAGCTGTCAACGCAATCGCTCTTTTTCTCTCAAAACCAAATTGACAAGCGGCCAAAGCCGGTTGACGAAAAGCTCATACATGCGTATTTATTGCATCTCGAATATGTTACACATCAAAGAACCGGCAACTCCAATCTACACGAATACAACGATATAGTCAAAGTAATGTGTGGGAGCACTATCATAGTTTTTTGAGGGGTATGAATATGATGAATTTGTTGTAAAAGTGAATAAGCGTATGTAAGGTGAGAGCTTGGAATAAACCACGTTATGAGAATATTTTGTAGAAAAGCTTATCACGAATTTTGAAAGCTTGCAACCATGAAATTTTGAGAGAAAGAAATGTGACGCAAGCAAGTTTCTTACGAGACTGATTTGATAAAATATTAATAAATATAATATTAATAAATATTAATAATATAAATAATAATATATAATATATAATAATATATAATATATAATATATAATATATAATATATAATATATAATATATAATATATAATAATATATATAATATATAATATATATAATATATATAATATATAATATATATAATATATATATAATATATATAATATACATATAATATATATAATATATATAATATATATATAATATATAATAATATATAATATAATATAATATAATATAATAATATAATATAATATAATATAATAATATAATAATAAATAAATATATAAATAATAATATAATAATATAATATATAATATTAATATAATAATATAATATAATATAATAATATAATAATAAATAAATATATAAATAATAATATAATAGTATAATATATAATATCAATAATATATAATATTAATAATATATAATGTTAATATTAATATTAATAAATATAATATTATAATATAATATTAATAAATAAAACCTTTGCTTATTCTTAATGAAATATTACTTGTAAAAAGGTCTTCCTTTTCGGTCCGCAACTTTTGCTAAGGTTTTTAAAATTCCTGTGGTGATATCGACCTATTTTGAAAGAAAAAATTTTCTTGTGGAACCCAATATAAACAAAGACGAAAAGCTTCTTGATTAACATCGCCGCTTATAATAACCTCATCCCGAAGTTCTGCCAAATTTCAAATTCAAAACTAAATCCAAAATAGCAGCACTTTTTTCTAATCATTTCGAAGCAGCGAAAATATTTAGATTTTGATTCACAATCTTTCATTGAAATTTAGTGGTACCTGACTATCTGATGTCGTATCCTCTATATCCAGCAATTTCACTGTTGTCGACATCTAAAAATAGCAAATGAACTTGTCTCCACAGAAACCAGTTTATCAGGATGTCAAACGTCCGCTACTATGCAATATGAGAAAAAAAGTAGTGATTCAAATCATCGTGAATGACCAGTGCGAGGGCGAACAAAAAGAGAGAAAGAGAAATTTGCATTATGTTTTCCGTTGTTAAGAGACCGACCGTAAAAATTAGAAGTCTGAACATTAGGTCTCCAAAAATACTGGTTACCTTTGATGCTCATCGATGTTTATAAATTACTGCGTGTGTTGTGCTACTTCATGGCTTTATTGTATACCAGTTTAAAATCAAAATAATTCAATATTTGTTCTCCACTCCTTGAAATTTCGAATCGAAGCACAAACCATGCATTTTAGCAAATCAAAACTGTAAATATTCGACTAAACATTTGAACGAAGGATGTAGTATTATCCAAGATGGAAACACAAATCTCGCATACAGTTTCCATAACGATATGTTAGAAGACCCACCGAAAAAAATATGAGGTCGCTTTAAAAGATTTTAGTTATGCAATCAACATTAACTTAGCTCAAATTGAAGTCAGGGATACGGTAGCTAAAAGCGAGTCTATACTAGAATCTTCTTCTAAAAACTCCAAGGCCATGATATTATCGAAACTTTTGAAGTTTTGAAAGGTGTAATTTATCGAGAGGTTATCAGATTATTTCGTCAACTGTGATCAGATCGAAGACTAAGCAATATTTCGATACGATTATTGCAAAGCGAACTAGTCGAAAAAAATTAGTTCTTCATCTGCTCCATTTACAGTCATAATTTTGTAATTCCACAATCTTCTAAAAAATCTATGCGGCTGCTATGCTTGCGCGTCTATGTGTCCATCTTCTTTTCTGGTAAGGAATCCACAAAAAACGTACTTTTGACTTCACTTCTCTTACAAATGACAATTTTGGGATAAACTTAAGGCAAAAACTAGCTTCACAAACATATAAAACCCTACAAAAAAACGTAATTTTGAGCCTCAGTGGAATGCAGTGCGTGATATCCTCATCGGAGAGTTGCCTAACTCTGCAATTCAATTTCCTTTTGAACCGCTTTAACGAGGTGATGTTCCCCAAAAAGTCTAAAAATAGGAGCGACCAAAGAATGGATATTTGCACCTTCCCCTGGATTGTGTATGTTGAGAACAAGTACATAAAAATGAACAAGAAACCTCAGGATGATTCAAGAACCAGTTTCCTCAAGCTCTTGTGAAAATATTGTCTGTGTTACTTGTAATCTTCTAGCACTCTTCACTGATTCCAGAATTGATGAGTAAATCATATTTAAGTCATATTTAGACAGTCGACAAGAAGGTTGGGCTCTAGGTAACTAATTTATTATGTGGATATATACAACTGAGAGCCAATTGTATGTTTTTCCAACAACCATAGCTTACAATCGACGATCCATTTGCGATTGAGAACGCCAACTTTAAATTTTCGCCCAGACTGTACTCTTTGTAAGAATCAGCGTCCTAGAATACTGTACGGTCTCCAGGTAAGCTCACATATTTGATAATGTTACCAAAATTAAGAGTTGTAGATCAGAAAGGTGGATTTGAAGAGAAAATAGCTGAATTAGGAAATGTTTAACGGATTTAACGGATTATTGTGATACCTAAAAATTGCTTGAATGTAAGAACAGCCAAAACTTCATTTTCGTGATATTAGAAAAATTTCGAACGAACTTTGATGCGGATGGTGATCACTAGGGGAGATAGAGCAATGGATGCTAAAAGTCTCTAGAAACAAATAGATCATTGAGTAAAGTATGTAGCACTTCTGGTAGACTCTAGTTGTTGACTCTTACTTTCTTATAGAATTAGTCAGACAAGTGAAGGATCATTCATACGGTAACCTTTTGACATCATTACATGAAGATGAACATGTTGAGAACGGACAAATGATCCAAAGATAGTAGATGACGATAAGAAACGCAAGTGAAGAAGTGACAAGGTGGTTTAGCGCGTGTCGCAAACTTGACGCCCTGACGCCTTCGTGAAGAAGCGGAACAAGTTCCGTCGGGGTTATCGATTTCATCCCTCAAAACCCGTTCAGTAAACGGAGTTCGCCTTTGTTAGTTTTGAGAAGAGCTTATAAGAAGTCAGAAGTGTGCTTTGGTAACGGAATAATTGCCAAATTTGGTAACAAAATCGTGACGCAGGCTCTACGTCTAACGCAGCGAAAAAAAACTGCATCTGGTTTATTAGTGTAATAATGGACTGTGGGACACGGTACAGTGTAGCAGGTTTCGGTCTGAGAAATTATTGGCAAGAAAAGCCTACGTAATTCACGTGAGAAGTTCAATATGTGATCTTTGCTCATTTGCGAAAAAAAAGATTTTTCGACTTTCCAACACATAAACCAAAAATTTATGAGTTACAGGTTACGGTAGTTTAGCGAAAATCTTTTGGTCTGGGCGAGGAAGTATAGAGGAAGTTAGAGCAATAATTATAATAGTTTTTGTCCACTTTATCCTTTTTCGGAGCCTTTACGGGAAATTTTCAAGATAAAAATTGTCAAACGTAGCAAACTAGTTAGTATGCGAGGTTAGAAATTATAAGGTTTTCCCCGAATTTTTAACAATATTCACAAAAATATTGCTGCCAAGCATGTTCAATGACAAGCATGAATATAAGCAGTACTTAAAGAATTCTGTAAGAGGAGTAGAAGTAGTCGAACACAAAAGTCAACAGAACTTCTCCTCATACCATAAACCCTTGTGGTTAAGTGGAGAATTCAGCAACTTTATGTGCCAACGACTCTATGACTCAACAGAAAAGTTTTCGCACTTGAGAGTATACAATCGAAATTATTGACTCGGAAAATAAACGGTGAATGGTCTTAGTCAGACTAACTTTGCTTTAGTCAGTTGATGTGTATGATTAACAATAAGATATGTGTTCGAACTATGAATCACTGCTAACCTCAATAAGCAGGTGTCAGGTTGCGCACAACAGATTACGGTAAGGGACTGACTGCCAGAAGTGGTAACAAAAAACGGGAATATCGGTTAATTTTAGGGGAGGGAATGAATACCTCCATTAGGCACCGCATCTGTGGGCTACTGGTCCTTTCGTCCTACTTGCACCGTGTTAGTGCCAGTGGTCCGCGGAGGCGGTTCCTTTACCCGTTGATTCACAGCACAGCAACTAAAATGTTTAGATCATTGAGAAGCCTTTCCGCTTGAAGCCAATGATCTTGTACTTCAGGACACAAGAGCTGTTCTTACTGAGCATGTTTACACTTGAGATGAAGAGCTGAATTGCTGGAGAAGTAGTTATTTACACCTCATACCAGGTCCGCCTATCTTGAACAGAAAATTATTCCTTGTAACGTGCAATCTAGGGATGCACCGATGTCATAAATCTTATCCTCCACTACAGTAGGGGTTAAAATTTGCGAAATAATTATTAGGTCAGGTCGACGGCCTTTGCCTCTTGCCGCGTCACAGGTCCAGTCGGGAAGATTCAATTTTGAAGCTTTTACTGAAAATAGTGAGGATCGTTACAAGCATGTGATATATCACAACTGAGCTCATATCTTTTATGTTAGGTTTAACAGACTGAAGACGCTATTCAAGAAGGTTTTTACTAGTTGCTACTATCAAAGTCATGCGATCTACCGATTTTTCTGAGGAAAATGTACAATTCAATCGTTTGTTATTCATACATTTTCACATATAGCATTGATTAATTTTTATAACTTTGAGAGGACTACAACCTAATCTAGGAGCAATGATCTACTATTTATAGTTATAAAAAAATGTGTGGTGCTAAGAATGGATGCTAATTCCGGAGATGAGAGTACGAAACATTATAGATGTAACCGATCGACGACTATCAAACGTATGTGTAATAAAATGCGAGCGCAAATGACAGTGGGAAAACATTCGGAGATGCGAGAAGATAGCATTCTGTTGCGCGACATTTTTACTCGAAAAGCTGAAGGAGAAAAACAGATGTCAGATGATAGGTAGGTGACTAACAAGAACTAAAGAAGTAACATTTGAATAAGCAAAAGAACTGGAAGATGAAGTGATCAAGAATGAGAAAAATGAAAGGAGACATGGGAATGAAACAATTACGTAGCTAAAAATAGTAATATTGAACACTTGTAAGTCTACGAAGATGCAACAAAATCATAATTCAACGTATTCTTTTGATATTTGACATGTTCGAACATCGCATTTCCTTGTATGGCATCTCACCTCACTGCATCCGGATTTCCTTGCAGATCAGAAACTTGAAAAAAAATTGCAACATATTCGGCTGACGTATCACTCATTCTCTGACAAGGAGACGCGAGCACGCTTTGCTTACATCTCATTAACAAGTTCGTGAATGAGTTTTGACGCGTTTTGGTTGATATAGTATTAGAATTCGTGGAAGAACATGTTTGAGCTCGTCAAACCACGTTGGCTTGAACACGTTGTTTCACGAAATCTTGATAGTATCAACCAAAACGCGTTAGAACTCATTCCTGTACTTGTTGATCAAACGTACGCAAAGCGTGCTCGCGTTTCCTAGTCAGAGAATGGATGACCATTTTTAAACAAATTTTCAAACAGGAGCGAAACTTTCGTAGGCGATATTGGCGGAAGAAGCTCACAATAAAGTTTGAAGATGATTCATCTCGAATGGTGCGTTGAGACAGATGCAAAATGATTATGGTGGGAATGATGACAAAACTAGCTTACGATGTCTCTTTCTGTAAAAAAAAGACGCTTGTAGAAGTTAATCAAGGGAATTGACAGTTTATTGCCAGGTGAGTAAAAAAACACTACTCTTCTCTAAAATGGAAATTGTTTGGGCCTAGTCAGCTAGCCTTTGACCGCAATCTCGCTGGCAAGAAGAAAGGGCCACCACAATTTTTAGTGGAAGCTAGGTTTCAGGACTTATTCTGTGTCTTCGAATGTCATTTGACAAGCTAATACTGATTTATATTTTAGTGATCTACAATGTTTTGTTTTGTAATTGTTTTCTTCCATGTCTTTTTTATCTGTCTGAGTTTTGAGACTAGCTGGTACAGCACTCGTTTGAGTCCTTTTTTTTCGGCGCACTTCAAATGTATTAATAAATAAATGATTATATTTTGCGCTAATTTCTTTTCTCGCAAAATTACTGCTAGCACAATTCAAAACTTATGAACGAAGTAAACACTCGACTTTCCTTCCAAGATGACTTTCGCGTGACTGCACAAGAAATAATAAAACGACTGTGAAAGTATGAATAGGCTCCACTCAACGATGAATGAATCACCTTTGTGATGCGAGGGCAGTAGAAATATCGGCGACAGGGCGATCTCACACTCGCAAGTGATAGAAAACACAAAAGAAGTGGTGGGCGAAAGCTCCGCTACAGATCCGATTTGCACGGTGCACGTTCCCGATAGTCCAGAAAATTTCCAGATAGTTATGTTTATACCGGAAATTCCACAGTCTGAGGGATATACACACCGCAGGAAGCATTTTTAGTCAAAGTGGCTTTTCCTTACGACACTTACATCACTATGTAGAGTACTGAAAGGGATTGCAAATCTGTCTTCCTTTTCTGCGGAACAACTTTCCGGAAGAAGTTATTGAAAGTCTAAATTTTTTCAAGCCTCAAGTGGCATAAAATCAGTGAAAAGCTGTACAAAAATACCTATGCGGATTTTCACAAATGTGTTCCTTATTGTAGTCAACATACTTGACAGAAATTTCGGCTGATTTTGGAAAACTTTCCGCTAATTTTGTGTCATTTAGCATGATTAATTCTGACTTTGATACGCTCATACTTCTTTCGGAGTATTGCTCCGCAAAAAAGGGAAAGCAGATTTGGAATCAGCGTTTGAAGCCGATATAGGTGTATGTGCAAATGCCACATGAACTAAAAAGGCTGTGCTTGAAAGTAAAGCTGATATTACTAACAGTTTTTTAACGTTTCTTCAAAAACTCTGATCAAACGTCAGTATCACTAGAAGGTGCTATAGCTATATACGTAATACCTGATGTAGCGAAAATCCTTCCGAAATTGTTTTCAGCGCCTTGATACAGTCGCGGAAACAAAAGGGCGTGCCTCATTAGTGCACAATAATTCAAAAGCTGTCACGAGTTGATTGCTAAGATGATCTTCAAACGTTATTTCGAGTTCTGTGTTTCATAAACTTGAAAGAGCTGGTGGATATTAATCTGATATAATCATATTGCAACAAATTTGTTGATTCTGTAGTTGTTTTTGACTTTAAATGTATTCAGATACCTTCCATTCCCCTCTCAATTCCAATAGAAGGCTCTCAATTCAAAAGCAGTGTACATCAACTTGAATCTGGTCAAAACGTCTAAAAAAGGATGGATTTTTGCTTGTCACTTCTGACTATACAAACGATAGAAATAGAAACGATAATATGCAAAAGTATATTACATGGTACTATGTCATTGATGTGTATGTACTATGAAAATCGCAAAGAATTATTCTGTCTCCCCTTCGTTCCTGTTTAAAAGGAGTATAGAAACTCCAGGCTATCTCCAGAA
Organism: Cylicocyclus nassatus; assembly: GCA_958299035.1. Lineage (NCBI taxonomy): Eukaryota > Metazoa > Nematoda > Chromadorea > Rhabditida > Strongylidae > Cylicocyclus > Cylicocyclus nassatus. The sequence continues at coordinate 9,846,667 of CATQJL010000112.1, read as the reverse complement.
CTCCTCAGTAAGGGAGGAGAGTCCGGTGAGATCTTATGTTGTTCTTATTCCAGAAGTTTTGGTGGGAGTTGTCAAAATTGATGTTGTAATTCATCAAATCTAAGTTACATACTGACAATCCTTCTGTATATTATATGCATGGCATGAATGCTGGTTATAATAGCAGACATGAGGAAGTATGGATTTGACAGTACATTACACATTCCCTTAAAGGCAGTGTCCGGGCAAAAACTCGATTTTGAGGTTTTGTGCTTACTTGCCTATTCGCTACGCTGAATCCGAAAATGCATATTGTAGAGCGCGAAAATGGCGAAAAACGGCTCTAACACGGGAGGGAAATGAGCAGATGGGCGGGGTCTTCCCCATTGCGAATTCACGTTCCCGGCTTCCGGAGCGACCTTCTCGCTTCCGATTTCAAGTCAATCATTCGCACTTGGCCGGTAGCGATGTTAGAACGGCTAGCAAAATCGAGAAAATCGCTTCGGGAGCTGGGAGCGTGAAATCGCACTGGGGAAAGCCCCGCCCACCTGCTGATTTCCCTCCTATATTAGAGCTCTTTTTCGCCGTTTTCGCGCTTTCCAATGTAGATTTTCGGATTCAGCGTAGCGAATAGGCCCGGATAAGCACAAAATCTCAAAATCGAGTTTTTGCCCGGACACTGCCTTTAAGTACATAGTAAAATGCTTGACCTACTGGGCGCGGAGCGGGTAGTACAAGGCGGGGATAATCAGGGGACTTTACGGGTCAGCACTCATTCATGCTTATTTGTCTTACACTGCGCCCTCTTCCATTCCCTCCTTTCATCTAAGACTCTTCATTCTTCTTATTATTTCATATTACTTTTGGAAGCCTTCCTGTGAACTACTGATGAGAGGCGGCAGGTTGGCCACACTTCTGGTCTAGTTCAAGCCCCGAAACCAGAGTGTGAAAATTCAATCTTTGGTACATGCTAGACTTCACATCTCAATTAACTTTGGCATTACCCAGAATATTCATGAAAACTTTCAACTTTTGTGATGTTTTGTCTGATTTGAATCACTTCTCATTTATGCTATAGGGTGCTATCAGTGGGAGGGGGGGGGAGGGACGAGGGGGCGGCAAAAAAATTTTTCTAATGAAGGTGCGCGGCGCTAGCCACGCACTCCGAAAAAATTTTTGTGGGTCCCCAACACCTAAAAGCTGGAAAAAGGGGACGTAGCGTCAGCCACGCCCTCAAAAAAATTTTTACAAGGCTAGTTTAAATTTTTAAATTTTTTAAAAAATTGTTTTAATTGTTTGCAGAAATAAACAAGACATTTGCGCATTTTTATAAGCCATATAAGTAAATTTCAAAAATTTCGCGACTCCCCGCCTCCCCTACTCTCGGTCCGCCACTGAGTGCTATCAGCAGATCAGCCCAAGATCTTGATTACAACCTTGATTTGATTCAAAATCTTGATTACTCTATAAATTGCGTGACAGAAGGACATAAACACACACAGACAAACAGACGGACACGCGCTTTATCATAAGTTATGATTCTCATGGAATCAGTAGTCAAGTCATTTGTTTGTATTAAATATACTTTATAGTCATTGTAGTAATCATAACCTTTAGTTATCCAAAATCACAGAGAGAATTATTCATGTGTTTTGATAAATATTGGTACTAACTGTTCAGACGCTAAACTTTGGTGTATTCTAATGTAGAATGTAAAACAAATTTCTATTTTATTGTAATTGTAATGGTATAATCGCAACAGCTTGAACATGGCAGTATGCAGTATACTTGGGGAAATTCAAAATTTTTCGAATATTCGAATATCGAATATATTCGAAAATTGAAAATTTCGAATATTCGACTATCGAATAATATTCGAAAATCGAAAATTTCGAATATTCGACTATCGAATATATTCGAAAATCAAAAATTTCGAATATTCGACTACCGAATAATATTCGAAAGTTGAAAATTTCGAATATTCGACTATCGAATGATATTCGAAAATCGAAAATTTCGAATATTCGAATATCGAATGTCATTCGAATATCGAATATCATTCAACCTTCGAATATCATTCGATTTTCGAATATCATTCGAAAAATCAATGTTTATGTAATATGATAACATGACCAAGCGCATACTTTACAAGTACTTTAGGTCTTTGTAGTTCCCTTTTATGGGACTACTACCCTGCAGTACATGACGTATATTTCAGCGCGTTGCGCGGATTCTTTACATCTAGTCCACGCCGTCGACAACTCCACGATACACATACAGGGATGTGCCTACTGTTTGATTGTAAATAACTCTCTTGTGATGAAGTGTTTCGAGAAGCTTTAGGTACCGTTTTATAGAGCGAGGCTGAATTTAGGTTCTCAGTACGGAGCGAATCATCTACCGCTTTTCATTACTGTAGGATTACGGTAGGAACTTAGACGAGAATTTTAGGCCTTTGGAGGCTATACTCTGCTTCGGAACAAAACCAAACAAGGCAAAACTCTTCTACTACGGTAATGGGAGCAGCTGATTTCGAATTTGAAATTCCCATTTTGCTATGATGCTTCTTTTCTAAGTTATCCCCGGTAAATCGTAATAACCCAATTCCCAGCATTTGTCAGAAATGTAATTACACCGTCAAAAAAGCTGAATACACTCGTGGAAAGTTGTTAGGAGGAATCGGTATGCGCGAAAATCCTAGTACATGATTTTTCAGATTTTTTCAAAAAATTTTGTTAGGTGGTATATTTCACAATGGTTCCATGTGCTGGAAGTTCTTACCGTAATCCTACAGTAATGAACAGCGATAGATGATTCACTCCATTCTGTAAATCTAAATTCAACCTCGCTCTACAAAACGGTGCTCAAAGCATTTCGAAACACTTCATTACAAGGGAGTTATTTACAATCAAACAGTAGGCACATTTTTTGGGACACCCTGTATAGTATACACATTGTTGAACTGTATGAGTGCTTTACCCACAACTTTCGACTCGACACTCGTGGCAAAAAGCATTGCTCTCGTTGGCAACGCGATAAGCTAGACCGCTGCTGCGGAAACACTATACAATGACTGGTTCTACCATATCCCTGTTCTCACACTACAACAAACGACCAACTTCTTGACACAACACTATCCTCCCGGTCGCTAGTGCATTATTGAGCACGCCCTCAATTTACAATGTCGATTAGAAGTAACGCTGCGACGATATCAGGGACACCTTCACGTTCACGTTCACATCTATCACCTTTTCCAAATGCGAATGAAGAACAGCGTGCACTAGACCTCAGGCAGGGTCGGTAGTAAGCTGGTCGGAACTCACAGTTACTCTGACTTAACTCTGAGTTATATCTGAGCTGACTCGCACCTTTCTTACCCCTTCAACAGCTGGATGGACCAAATCTAGAAAGCGATATATGGCAGGAGATCCCGTAACCGGCAATTTATCCCTAGTAGGAAAACACTGTCGAAATCATTCTGCACAAGAAACAGCGCCACCGAACGCGCAGCTGTGCTGGGTAGAGGAACGAACACCTCAATTAGGCACCCTCTCCGCGGACTACTGGTCCTAACAGGATGCACAACAGTAGGACGAAAGGACCAGCAGCCCGCGGAGGCGTGGTCCAATTGAGGTGTTCGTTCCTCTATCCAGCTCTGCTTTGTGATAACTGTGAGTTTGGTGGGCGTTACAGTCTATCGTGGAACTCAGAGATAAATCTGAGTTTGGTCAGAGAAAAATAGTGTACAAAAGAAGAGATGCACCTAAAAAGTCCTCCGGAGTATATTTTGCTCGTACTTTCAGCAGGCATGTGGGGGGGGGGGGAAGGATCGTAATGACCAGTATCTACAAAATTTTGAAATCTTGTTAAACCTTGGTCTAGGAGGTTGTTCGGTGCGCAGATCAAATAAGGTACTCATTTTTCACTTTCTCCTGTTGGGGTCATAAAGCCGTGTGACGGTGGATCTAAACGTTAAATCTCTAAGTTTAGTTCTAAAATTTACTCAATGACGCTCATGAAGAACCGATAGACGCTGTTGAAGAACATCAAAATCTGGCGTCCCTGGATAGGGAAAAATCGATAGCAGCTACATCTGCCACAGAAGTGGCGCATCACGATTACTGTATAGACTACTGCGCCAGGACCACAAAGCATATACATATACACTCCCCATTGAGAGTTGTAGCCTAGAAACTCCTACAGTGACGTGCTAGGCCTAAGGAGTTCCATCTAGGGCCCAGCATGAGATCTTGTCTAGGCTTCTTGAAAACAAAGTCCCCTTTGACTGTCAGCCCCAAACGTAAGAAACCCTCAAAAGACGAAACGCCGACTAAAAAACGTCGCAATTTTTGGCCACAAAAATAATATCTTTTTGCTTTTTCGCCCCAAAAACCAAATCCAGCTTGCTTCCATACAATCTGCGCCGTGCTCTGGTTTCATCATTCAAATTATCGAATATTCGAATATTCGATGTTCATCGAATGATTCGAATATTCGATGTCCATCGAATGATCGAATTGATGACCATCGAATATTCGACTTTCGAATAATATTCGAAAATCGAGATTTTCGAATATTCGACTTTCGAATAGTATTCGAAAGTTGAAATTTTCGAATATTCGAATATCAAATATATTCGAAAACTGAAAATTTCGAATATTCGACTTTCGAATTTTATTCGAAATCTCAGATTTTCGAATATTCGACTTTTCGAATGATTCGCATTCGAATAATTTATTCGAATAATCGAATAATCATTCGATTCGGTCCCAAGTATAGTATGCAATGCACACCATATTCAAGTAAAGAAGCGCCTTGCTCTATGAACTACTTGCGATAACGACAAATGCATTTATTTTGGGGCTAATTAAATATATTAATGATAGAAACGTTTCTTAGGGTGAACATTGTTAACAAAGCACATGAACTAAATAAGTTTCAACATGGACTGAAAGAAGTGAAAAGCACTGTGATTGGTTGAGCCACTATTTTGTGAAGCTTGCTTTTTAACAAATATTATGTTATTTGATAGTAAGGAAAGAAAACCATAACTTCTTCCTAGAAAGTATAGGCGGCCCGCATAGGGCGCCGTAGTGTGTAGTGCGCGGCGCTCTTTCTTCGTGCACCCTCGCCGCTTTTTTCTCTGTGCCTCTTCCAGTCACGAACTATTTCCGATGGACGCAACAGCGTTGCCTTTCGAGCACAACGCGGACGGCCTATAACCAGATATCCAAGGATATTTGCCAAACGCCTCATCCGCTAACTAATCTCTCATTCCTACCCTCTCCCCTCCCCTACCCATCCACACCTCTTTGCCCACACCAATTTCCGCTCTGATCGTATACCCAATTTTTCATCTTTCGCCATCCCTCCCACTTAACTGACATTTACTACAACTGAAGCGTTCATGATTAGTATGCTGCCTACGAAAAATTGTTATAAGTTCAAAGCAGCTTCATAAGGTAGGTTAAGGATACAAAGCTGAGAATAAAATACTACAAGTATTTACATTATAATTGCATACGATTATAGCAAAAAATTATCTACATTAACTGCCAAAATACAATCAAAGCCGGGGCAGTAACTATTAATTTGCGTTTAGCAGTATTGACCTTGTCTCCATATTTGTCAAGCAAATCCATGATTACACCATTTGTCCAACCAAATCCAGTCTGAAAATTTGTTTGTGTATATTTACAGGCTATATTTTTGGTGAGATACTACTTTAAAAAATTGTAGGTGTGCTAAGTCAAGATCAAAAAGTCAAAAAACTTTTTTGAAATATGAAACTATCTGACACTTCATCAAAACTCGAATGTTATGCTGATTGCTACTCAAATTTTACTGGTCGCGACAACTCATAAGACGCGCTATGCAACGCGGTTCAAAGCCTTAAAGTCGCAGAGAAAGAGCATAGACAGCAGATACGTAGACCCTAATCGAAGACTGCATACCTGCACTTCATACTCTCCGCCTCCTCCAGCTGATATTTCTTCAGTCAATGTTGTCACATTATATTTTTCAAACATGGCATGCGTTCGCATGAATGACTGATATGTTAGATGTAACCATGATGTTGCCATCTTTTCGGCTGCCTCAAATTATGGAATTATTTCTCAAATTGAAAACTTTCCTCCCTCAGATAACCTCCATAAGATCTTTTTCGCCAGTAGTGCGAAAACCTTCGATGACTAAATGAATCATAGGCGGCCAAGCGTTCTCCTTATCCCACTGTTGTTCGCTACCCATAACAAGCGAAGTTGGAAGCCCCTTGGTAAAGTTCAACACTCCAACTCTCTAAAAAATAAAATTCAAACAAAATCTGAACAAATAGCAGCTTAACCAACTTTCAAATACTTTAATACTCGTCGAGGAGTAATATCATCTTCATCATCGTAGCATTTAGCATACACGGGTACTGCGTTCGATACGTAGTAAGTGTTTACATGAGCCTAAAATCTGTATCCTGTTAGAAATGTAGCCAAAAATTTACTCACAAGGAAGAGTTCCCAAGTCAGCTATGCCAACTCGAATGAGTCATATGTCATCGTAACGTGCTTGGAACGGTGATTCCAAACCTGCTTTTCCTTCGGAACAGCTCTCCGAAAGAAGTAATGAGCGTTTGAAAGTCCAGATTTGCCTAATACTAAGTGCCATAAAATTGGCGAAAGCTGTACAATAACATGTGAAAGTGGGTTATCAGTTTTGTAACAACTATACTGACTACAAGGACGGAACACAGCCAGTGGAAGTCCGCTAGGTATTGTTTTAGAACTTTTAGCTAATTTTAAGCTACTTCAAACATGACAAATTTAGACTTTTAATAGCTCATAACTTCTTTCGGAGAGCCGTTCCGCAGAAAAGGAAAGCAGATTTGGAATCAGCGTTTTAAATCCGTTACGATGATGTATGACATCTACGGTTTGGTCGAGCTGACTTGGGAACTCTTCCTTGTCAGAGGCTAGGGTGTGGGTGGGGGGGGGGAGGATGGCTCAAATAACGATTGCATCAATGAGTACCTTACTTCAAAGGGTTCCCACAAACTGTTAAACTAGATATAGGCGCCGTAAAACCTAATTGCCCGCGCCGTGCCTTGAACACCAGCGTAAGCGAGCGGTCGTCGCGAACGACTGTCGGCGTTCCTATATTCCAGGAAATCTTTCCTTAGCTTTCATGTTGTTCTCGTCAATGCAAGGTATATCTTGACGAAAGCTCCCTTCACAAGTTTGAAAAAATATGTGTGGAAAGGGTGCGCGCTCATTGTCGCTCGCAAAAAGCCTGTAGCGCTTCGGGACCAAACGTTCCCAGCCGCGCCGCGCCTTGGTGTTCAAAGCGACGCGTGGGCAATTGGATTTTACGGGGCCTGTATATCCCTTGTCACCTTTCGGCATTGTATTCTTACATGTACTTCTTGAAAGTGCAAACATTTTTTTTGTTTAGTCTCGCGATGTAAAAGCGCTCCTCTAGGAGGCAGGAAGCAACGGTTGTCGCGCTGTCCGGCAACAAACGGTAGTCAAACGCGTGTTGCAGCAATCGCCTTCGGAACACTCCTTAGTTGACTTGTTTCCAGCATGGCGGCTATGAAAGCGGATGCACCTCAATTTACTGACTTTCGTTTTTGCCTTTATCGATTTATTTACATTCTCTATCTGAAATAGATTTCAGCCACACGAAATGCGTCCCCCTATGTTTCTTTGAAGAGAGCGGTTGAGCCGGCTGCCTTTTGGACGATGTTGGAGCGATTCTGTCGGTAGATGCCTGGATTAATTCTCTTCGCGGATTCGAGTTGATCTATTGTAAAACTGAATTGGAAGTGATTCCAAAGTTGGAGTCGGAATACAAGGCAGTAGGAAAGGTTATCGCGCCCTCGCCCCATGCACGAGTTGAAGTTTTTGAATGACCTTTTGAGAAAAATACAGTATGCTTGGATCGAACTAAATACGAGACGGCCCTCGTTTCATGTTTGATAGCATTCCGATTTAGGTAATGTAGATTTATTTGTAGTAAAGAAACTTCTTTTTTGTGTAGTTAGTGCCACTAACATAAACAACTCAACTTGGTACTTGTATGGCGTGTTAGGTCGCGCAGTTTGCGCAGTAGGCTAGGTACATCGTTCTCATCATGAGCGCTACTTCTAAACAGCAACATCTGGGTGGTTGAAACCACCAAGTTGCCACACTTTATGATTTTCTTGGAGTACAAAAATAAGAAGTAAAACTAAGGTAGCTTTGACCTTTCGCTCCAAATCGTAATCGTACCATACTCCATCAGTTTCGTTCCAGTGTAATTCTTTCATTTCAAGCTTGGCCCATTCATAATATTTTTGATAGAAAGCAACCTTTTTAAAATCACCTAGAGTTATGAAGCTTGCTGAGACTTACACGAAGAGTTGTGAAGCTCAAACCTCGGATTTCACTGAGACTAGCGAGTATTCGAGCGTTTATGCACATGAAAGCATTCAAATCCACAGGCACAATACTCCACATTCTAAACTGAGGATACCGTCATTTGCAAATTTGACGTTTCATCCAATCAAGACCATATATGAAAATCTATGACTGTAAAATCTATGACTGTATATTGTTCAAGTGAAGCATTTTCAGTCCAATGTTCTCCCAGTGCAAGTTTCGTGCTGATACTGGGCGGTCTCTTACATTCTTACAAACTATTCAAAATGGTATAATACCTCTCTTTCCAAAAAATGCACAACATGTTGGTTGACGCACCTGATACTCTTCATATTGTGCTTCAATTCTCCGGTCTGAGAAAACCAACGTGTAGAGAAATCCCACCCTGACTCAGCTGCAGACGCGATGTTCGACCACATTCGTACTCTGTCATCTGACAATGGGAACGGTCACTTGCGATTTAGAACAGAAACTGCAGGATCTGTATGTTTAAAAAAAGAGCACAAGGTGCAGAATCTCAAAGTTTGCTACCGTAACGAGCGACTTAAAAAGGTACAACCTGGCTAAAGAGGGAAGGCACTGAACAGAGTAAAGGATGCTGCCTTGTCAGATTACGCTAACAACGGCATTTGTATGGAAAGGCCGTCGCTTGCCGATTACGAAGCTAGCTGCTCAATCTTACAAAAAAAACTCTACTAGTTCAACATCAATTTATTTGCATAACGATAAATATCCTTATTGCCCAACTAGCTGGCAAACCCGGCTCCGCCCGGCCCTGTCAATAATATATTCATAATTAGCATGCTCACATACCCCCCCCCCGTGCCAACACCCAGCCCCGTAGCTCGAACTTTTTGAGAAATCAATAAAATCGATATTGATCGATGACGAAAAGTAGTCTATGGATTGTTTCAGACTGCCGCACTGACTGCAGCAGACTGCAGCTGACGGCACTAACTACAGCAGACTGCTGCAGTCAGTGCAGCAGTATGAAACAACCCTATGACACCCGCCCGGCCCCGAAGTGTACCATTTCATTCAACTGGCTTGGCATCGGCAAAGGCGGGGCTTCGTGACCTAATTAAGGCTAGGTAATGATCAGAGAGCACTGGCGCGAGAAAGGCGCAGGTGCGTCGCGGGCGCGAGCGGCCTCAAGATCACAAAACCCCGCCCTAATTGTGCCAAGGCAGTTGAATCAAAGGTTATATGTACAAAGTTTGGTCTAGATCGGCCCAGAAATGGAATTTTCTATTCGGAACATGCGTAAACACAGACAGACAGACATACAGACTGACAGACAGACAGACATACAAACAGACATCCAGCTTTATATATATGATTAACCTCGCCTATAGCTATGCGTGAACTTACCGTTATGCTTTAAATGATGGACAAGTTCAAAATCTTCACGATATGATTCCGGACGTGGCATATGCAACTGTGCTTTGTACTGATAATATGGAAACTTCTGTTTTCCGTCTGTGCTAGTAAACATCTCAGATCTTCTCGTAATCCAAAAAAGGAACTCTTTTTCTAGAGTTGGTAGGACCTCCTGAGATGACATGTAACGAGACAAAAGCTCAATAAACCATTATTGACTAAGCAGATAAGAGTCACAAAGTACAACGTATCAGTACAACGTTCCCCACGGAGAATATTTTGGGTAACTTCGTTAAAAGTTAAGGCTTCACGGAATGCTTCGTAGAACTATATCGTACATATTGTAGAAGAAAGGCACTTACTAAGGCAAAATCTAGATCACCAGTAGACAGATAATAGTCAAAAGCCATGGGAATCAACAAAGGTGGCTGCGACCGTGTTAAGTAATACACACGTCCACCATTGGGAATGAATCCATGACTGCAAAATATATGTATAAGGTTGTCCACAGACAGAAAGGCTTCTCTCAGGAAAGCTTTCTTCTTTGACTGCTACTTTTTGTGAAAAGGTCGATATCTGCTTGAGATGTTTCGCAACCATTGTATTTTGACGCATCGAAGATCTACCGTACTTTGTACCTCGCGCTATACACGGGCAACAACTGTGGTTTATTATTCAGTGTTCTCTTTCCCAATAAATTGTTGCGTTCATTCATATCTTTCTAGACAATCCAGGTCCTCACTAATGGAGTTAGTGCGCGATATTTTTCCCATATCTCGCACTAATGGTGAAGATAGCTGTTCCATGCAGAGGCTGATTCTTCTCTTTTGAATGCATTACTTTTTTGTCTTTACACTTTGATCCCAAATGTCCTCCAAATACAAAGAAACAACAAGAGAAGTGAAAAGGGTAAAGAAGTGGTCTGTACTTAATATGATGTACCAATTCTTACATGCGAAGAGATGTAAGGTACACGTACTTGTCGACCATATAAGCAAGGTTTTTGATCATTCCTTTGGCGGTTTCGTACATTTCAGAAAAGATCAGACCCTTCAGGATCCAGTAGGTGTCCCTAAAATGTGCGCTGCGAATAGGAAGACATGGTACAACAAACATCTTATGTCATCCTTAGCCCAACCAATTTGTATAAAATGTATGAGAGCAGGGACAAGTGTGCATAGACACGTCGTGAGGTGATTGCCAGCAAACTTGTGTTCGTATAAAGTCGATGGGTAAATACCCCCCCCCTCCTTTTCAGCAAGAGTACCCGGATGTTGCTTCAGAGCTGCCGATTACTTATGGAAAAAAGTTTATAGACCTTAGGTGATCGATACTAGTAGCATTTCCCTCTCTCCACCACCTCCAATTTTTTACTTTACCTCTGCAAACCCGTTGGCTGGTTACACAATCATACAGGATTTAAACAGAGGACAAGAACGGCGAAATGGAACTAACCAGTAATAGAATTCTCGAAATCGTCCACCAGGAATAATGAAGGGATGTGGTACATATAGGAGAGAGTAATGATCTTGATGTCTACGAACGTCGTCTCTTACCTAAACGTTAGAAGATGGACTGAGATGTCACAGAAAAACAATCAGACGCACTCGTCTACATAGGTCTCTCCAAATGCGATGAAGATGCAATGCCCATCGTCGATGGTGGTAATCATGTATCTCGAGAAATTTTGAAGGAAAATCGACCCAATCACTTGGATACCATTCCACAAGCTCTGTTCCAGGTGGATTAAAGTGTGTATTTACGAATTCTCTTAGTACAGCTATGCTGTTTGCCTTCTCGCCCAATTCATCAAAGTTTCTCAATGTCATGACTGAAAAAGTTCCAGTGAATTTTCTAAACAGAATTGTAGAAAGGACACTTATAGCAAGCCGTTGTTATAACTGAAAGGGCAGCGACATCGCTGTAACCGTATTAGAACTAGACAAAAGTCAAGCTGAAAAGAGTGGGAGAGAGGGAGATTGTAAAAGTTTGCAATCATGCTCGTAAACACATTGCCAAGCTTAGCGTGCAACACGCGACAAGACATTGAATCCCTTTTACGATGCTTCATTCCCAATCTGATTAAAAATCAGAGCTTCTAGCTTTGAAAACTGGGCCGATACATAGACATATGCAGTGTTATAGTTTTGTTTGGCATTTAATTTTGATTGCCTCGGATTCTGGTCTGAAAAGAGAGAAAGCCTTTTTTTGGCGATAGAAAATAGTGATTGCGTGGATCGTCAATTCGTTAAAGTCTCACCCAAAAGCTCACAAATTTTTTGCTCAGCGATGTAGCACGTGGTGTTTATTGCCTTTGCAGAGATTACTGAGGCAAGAATTTTATAGTACTAATCCTTTTTGTTCTTCTTCGGAAGTGTTTTTAACCTTTGACCAACCTTAGGCTCCGGGCAGACTTCACGCGATTCGATCGTCGCGACTGAATCGCGACAAGACAACTGTTACAACATCATTCCATGCCGATCAACTTGCATTTCGGTTGTGATACTTTTCCAGCCCGAAATTTTTGAATGTAAAATGAAAATGAATGGAATTCTCGGCGATTAGATCGCGACGATCAAATCGCGTGAAGTCTGTCCGGGGCCTTAATGGAAAACCTTCAGAAATGATTAATTGTTTACGAATCATTTAAGATGATGATCGGCACTGCGCAGTAGTTTTAAAGTTTTATGCGAGCGCGGAAGGTATACGGAAGGTAGGACCAGTAACAAGCCTTTGCGAAGCAGATGTGACGCATTGGTGAAAATATAATTTGCACATACTGGGATCATATTTCAGCGACATGTCAACGAAGTGCTTTGAGTCAGCAAATAAAAATGAGTCTTGCACAGCTCGAAGAATGGGACCATCACAGTAAATTTGACTGAAACAACAAGTATGTCTGTTATTTGTTTCACGGTTTCTTCACACTAAAAACATTGAACCACACAATGAATCTACAAGGTTAACCTGGTCATAATGATACACATACCTCAGCACTGATAGTACAGTATATAACATTAGCTAATTCCAGTAATGCACAAGATAAAAGATTTGGGGCCAAACGAGAATCTGAAGCGGTCAATCAATACTTGATTTCTCAAAAACATACTTTCCACTACCAATTCGATTACTTTCCTAGAGAAGCCGCTGTACTTGACCGCCGCTGTGGAGCAAATACTAAAAAATGGACCAGATCCTAAGTGTTTGTTCCAAGTTGAAAATGATGAAAGTTGTTGATCTGCACATTCTATTGCAAACATTTTGTGTCTCAATCCCTCACTCTAAATAAAATGTGTATGTGTTAAGTACATCTACTTCGAGCTCGTCTGCTCTTTCCTCACCTCGCTGACACAACTGAAAATTCGTAACAACTATATTCAGACCCCTGTGCCACCTCTGGAGGACCAACTGTCCACGTGATGGGGCCGCGCAAAAACAACAAGCCGATGCAGCCATCAGGTAATGGTGCCGAGGACAGGAGATATGGCCGGGGCCAAGCAAGAGGTGTGGCACAGGATCGCTAGATACCCCCTCCCCCCTCCCTCCCAGTTGCTGTCATAATATGGCCATCTGAACTAATGCATACCTAAGAGAGGCATAGCTTGAAGGCACTACCAAGCATAGGAGCTAACATATTCATGATGCATGTCAAATAACCCCTGGACGAAGTTTGGGCGAATTCTGAAATTTCCAGATACTGGGCCGCCTGACTAAGGTGGTCATTTTCAAGTATGATTAACTTCACTTCAAAAATGAATTAGCTACATCTTTTGGCACTCTATACAAAGGTAGCACTCCTATTTTTCACACTCCGGAAATCCCGCTCCGAAAAATTTACACACTGTGGAATTAGAAGCCAACAAAAATCGCGTTTTCTCCATTTTCGCTTTTAATGGTGCTTTCACCAACTGTTACTCACGAGGAAAGCTACCTAACTTAGCTCGGCCTTTTGGCAAGCGACATATAAAGTCTGAATCAGCTTCAAATGCTGATTCCAAATATGCTATTCCTAGCTGCCCGCACCATTCCGAAGCGAGTTATGAGCTTTTTCCTGCGCAAAACTGGCATACTCATCAGCCTACTGGCATCACGTCATCATCACTCAAGTGCTAATACACTTGCGTTTTGCTTTTTTTAGTGAGAAAAGGTTGGATTTGTGTTATCTCGATATCTCAGCACCTTTTTCTTGCAGATTTTTATCTACAGGCAGTCTTCCCATGTTCAGTAGTATGCCAATTTTGCGTAGGAAAATGCCCATAACTCGCTTTGGAATGGTGCGTGGCAGCTAGGAATAGCATATTTGGAATCAGCGTTTGAAGCTGATTCAGAATATATATGCCATTTACCAAAAGGCCGAGCTAAGTTAGGTAGCTTTCCTTATCAGAGCAAAGAACGAATTCTACAAGGTTTGAGCTATCAAATCATGTGCATATCACTTGCTGAAAATGTTTTCCAAGGTAAGTTAATGAGGTGTGGCACAATCCCAGAAAAGCTGTGGCGGCCACAGCTTTTTGGGGGTTGTGCCACACCCAATTAACTATGTCAAAAAAACATTAATAGCGAGTAGTATTTATATGGTTCAAAAGCTTGGAGCTCGTAGATTTCACAGGAGTGATTTAAGCTTGCTTCGTATTCTTTGCTGTGAGTAACGGTTGATGAAAGCACAGCCATTAAAAGCGGAAAATGGAAAAGACAAGATCTTTGTTGGCTTCTAACTCCACAGTTTGAAGGTCTTTTGAGGCGAAATCTTTGGGTTGGGCAAAATAGATGTGCTACTTAGTACGGAGTGTCAAAAGATATAGCTAATTCATTTTTGAAATAAAGTTAATCAAGTTCGAAAATGACCACTTTACTCAGGTGGCCCAGTATCTGGGAATTTCAGAATTCGCCCAAACTTCGTCCAGGGGTTATTTGACATGGTAAGTATGAATTATATTAGTTCCAATGCTTGGTAGGGGCTCTTCACCATGCTACGGTAGGTATACGATACGAGTCAAGATTCATGTGCTTTATATCGCATGATGGGGTTATCTGGCAAACTGCTTACAAATTACGTTATTACTATTATCAGTATTATTCAATTACGACCCCCTCCAGTTTTGACTCCTCAATACGACTCCCACTCAGATAATCGCCGGGGCAAGCGGCCATGCGAATTTTGAGCAAGCGCGCACCGGAAAAATAGTTCGTTGATTTTTTGCCGCCCGCTTGCAGAAATTTGGAAGAAAATTGGCGAAATCAAAGACGAATGCTTGAAGAACAATTGCGGTTTCTTTATGGATGAGCTGCGGCACAGTGGCCGCATTCTCGCGGACTTTCCGCGAGAATATGCAAAAATTTCGGGGGCCGCACGGTCCTTTGCGGAAGACCGCGCAACCCCCAGGTACTTTCCGCTGGGAGAAAGTACCTCAAACTTGAGTAATTAAACCAACGGTGACACTTCTGCCACACAGAGTCTTACCTGCGCTCGACGTACGCCCGAAAATGCCTAAAAAGAGTCCGAGCGCTTGCTGAAAGTTTGGCCAGCGCTCGCTGAAAGAATTTATTTGCCGAGCGCTTGCAAAAAATGCTGTACTGCTGCCCGGCAGAATATGCGACCGTAAAGGAAGTGCCGCCCGCTGAAGGTTTGGCCACGCCCCAAAATTCTGCGGACCGCCTGCCCCCGGCGATTATCTGAGCAGGTGTGGCGGGCCTTACCCCACGCTTGACCCCGGATATGACTTTCTCAACAGCGAATAAGTCATTTGCTCTACCACCCAAACAGTATGTTTGCTAGGCTTCTCAATCAGTTTCCATGTAAAATACCTGTGGTGGACGGGAAACAAAACTGGGTAGGTGAACAAGAGAAAATATCCTCCAAACTCAAATCTTGTTTTGAAAAAGGATTTGATTTTTTGGGAATCCCACTTCCTGCTTGGTGGACCTTCTGTTCCTAATCAAGTTTTGTACGGCCTGGCTTCGTGCTTCCTTTGCCCACTTTCACTTTACAGGGCAACGTGGGACCTGGGGCGGTATGCATCAATCTCCCGTTTTGAAAGCGGGCAATCATTTTCAATAGTTCATACATTACGGGTCGGGCGGCCAACCCGGCCAGGCGAAACGGGAGATTGATGCATACCGCCCCTGGTCTTTGTGAATGAAACGTCCAATTCACAATAGGTAGCAGAGGTAGGGAACATGGCAGATATGCACGATAGATACCGCTTTCAAAGCACATAAACACCTCAAACCTCTATAGCTAAACCCTCTCAGCAACATGTCGACAAATAAACAAACCAATTGAAGGCACCGTCCACCCAGATTCTCGACTTTCATGTTTTAGTCGTTTAGGGGCCTAATCATGTCCCTGATTCCGAATATGAAGTTGAGAATCCGCGAAAAATCCAACAACCCTCGTTCCGAAAACTCGCAGGCCGGCTTTCCGGAACGGTGAATGGCTAGGCGGGCACAGTTGAGCCGGCATGGATGGGGAGGGTGTTGGGTGGGGGTCCTCATGCATGTTCGCTAATCCGGAGCGATTTTCTTGCTTCCAAAATGACGTTTTCTGCAGTGACTTGGACATTGGCTTGATAGGGGGTTTGATATTTGATATTTGATATTTATTGCACTTAAGTGCGCCATTTCAATCATAATGCATCAAGTGTAGACTATAAAACAAAAAAAATCCAGTAGAATAGAAAAAAGACGTTGAACAGAAATGGTAGGAAGAAGAACGTCAAAACATCAAGAAAGATCGACATACTTTAACCGTAACAACATGGCATCACGTAGTCTGGGTCCAATCTGGATAAAAGTGTGATGATGGCTTGTATTTGACTGCTCTATGATTATAATTATCAGAATAGAATAATGTGGTCCATGGAGATGGACCCATGCCCCCTTTTGCCAGCAAAATGATTTTGATTAACAAACAGCCAAGGTTTGATGGTGGCTCTATTTTTTGACTTACCAGACCAGTAAGCCAAGGTGAGAATGATTCTAGGTGAATTGCAATAAGGGTTGTAGTGAATGGGTAATTCATAAATAGGCGGGAAGAATCATTAGGTAATTGTTATCTGTGAAGAAGGCGATCATGCCAACTCATTTGCCAGCAGAATATGCTCTTGCAATAATAAAATAAGCAAAGCGGGGCTCGGTTGGTGAAGTAATATTGATAAACCTTGCCCAAATAATTCCGGGGAGAGTCCAATGACTCCGAAAAAACTATCAAATAGTTTCACATTTTGTAATTCATTTAGAAGCAAGTCAACAATCTATATTGATTGAAAAGAGAAGCAAATTGATTAGATCTAAACTAACGTGACGGCAATATTAGGTTACTAGGACATATGAAAGAAATTAATATCGAAAAAAAGAACGGAAATTGATGGTTCTATGTGATATGCACGCCCTCCTATCTCCTTCATCTTCTTCAACGCATTATTACGAATGTCTTTGCCAATAACAACTTCTTGAGTAATACCATTCACAGTAGGCTTGTCTACCAATACGGCTGAGAAGGAAAGAAAGTTAATCTAAGAAAGTATTACTGACTAAACAGAAGTTGTTGCAAATCAACTTTCCTTAATTTTGATTTGAAACTAAAGCCGCAGGTCGAACTGAGAATGCTCGAAGGTAAATGCTGTAACCATCTCGCTCCTCGGCAAAATAAGTTGTTGTATGTCAGCAAAAATTGTCTTCTTTTGATCCTGTTATAATGCAAACTGAAAGAAAAGCAGCGTGGACTGGTAGGCATTAAAAACCCAGTACTTGCTTGCAGGGATCCTTAATTCTTTTCGTAGTACTCGAAAGCAAAAAACAAGATCAAAAATTTTTCTGCGCTGTTCTAAGCTGGTTAATATCATATGCTGCCAAAAGATCAAGACCCTCAACTTAGTGAACGGTGCCTTTAACGCGAACACAACCAATCAACAAGAGTTCACTCGATGGCTGAATTGTAAGTGAAATTCTTCATGTTCCAAAGATTTCATCAGAGTATCAAAACAAAATACATGTAACGTATGAAGATAAAGTAAGGGATAGGGAGAGTGTGTAAATACGACACAACAAAAAATACCAACCAAGTACTTACGAAGACATAACTGTCTACTAATGCGCGTTTCCATGATATGTGTTGCGAGTGGCTCACGAGACTTCTGCTTGGCGCACAAATTATTTTTTAATGCACATCCCAGTAGGTCAATCTGCCTCAGTTGTGCCAAAATTGCTTAAACATTGTTAACGTGATTATTCCGTGTACTCAACAGACTTTGCTGATGTCTATAATGTAGATCCTAAGATGCTTTCAGCGAGTGATTTCATACTCCCAGAT
Organism: Cylicocyclus nassatus; assembly: GCA_958299035.1. Lineage (NCBI taxonomy): Eukaryota > Metazoa > Nematoda > Chromadorea > Rhabditida > Strongylidae > Cylicocyclus > Cylicocyclus nassatus. The sequence goes on along the minus strand of CATQJL010000112.1, from coordinate 9,828,589 downwards.
TGGAGATTATTTTCAAACGGTGAAAAGACAACATCGTCCGAGAATGACAAAAGACCTTCTAAATACTGGGTGTTGGCCTAGCCATGGAAGGACCACTGGGTTTTCTGTTTATTTACATCTAAATGGTGGACGTAAGCAACTAAGCTCTTTACCAGAAAACAGATTTTTTGCACGCACTTCGGAATATCTTCAGTTTTACCTAAAGAAAATTTGTCATTTCCAGATAGTCTCACTTTCAAACGAAGAGTTGAGGAATTAAATTTGACTGATTTCTCCCAGAGAATTACTTCTTGTCATCACTTGTATAGTGCTACCGTTGCCTACCAACCTTCCTACACTTGCTGCTTCGCGTATTGCTTGGGCCAACTCCAATACTATGAAACTGACTAACTGTGTCACTCCTACTCATCGCACGGAAGGTCTTCCAGTGATAGCTTTTTCAAGTACCAAATTTGTGATCATTGGACCTTCTAGTCACTTGTTGTTCCGATTTTTACTTCGTCCACACGTTGGTTCGGGTCTGGTTCACCATTGTTATTTGGGAATAGCTTGTCTTGACATCTTTTTGCATCAAAATCTTTTATCTAGGAGTTCTGCTCTCTCCCCAGAACTTAGCCGGGCAATTTTTATTATTACATCCAGTCCCCGCATACACAGTTGCTTAAGTTGAATAGTCTAAGGCCTCGGACAGAGTTCACGCGATTTGATCGTTGCGATTTAGTCGCTACAGACAAGTGTTACGAGTTCATTGCATGCCGATCTTCTTGTAATTCGGTTCTGATAGTTAGGCACGATTGGTTCTGTCGGAAAACTATCACAACCGAAATGCAAGAAGATCGGCATGCGATGAACGTAACACCTGTTTGTAGCGATGAATCGCAACGATCAAATCGCGTGAACTCTGCCCGAGCCCTAAGAGCACTTTTGCTGCAAGCAGGGGGCTTGAGATAGACTCCGCCGAGCATCTGCACCGATTCATATGCGGTATAACAGGCTTTACCCTTTTTTACTCTTAACACGGTGCTGGACTTTAGCTTTTGTGGATTGTTAATTTCCTATTACTATTCAAAATAAATAAATTCAAAAAAACATAGTAACTGGTTGGTTGTAAGGCGCAGTAAGCGAGAAACTCCATTTTGTACTTATCCACCTGCTTCATGTTCCCCTTCAGTCGCTATATTTCACTTGGCTGCTATAAGATGACTTTAAAAAATAATTTAAATATGTTCATTTCCCGCCGTTTCGAACGGTCCGGAATCGGAATCGTGAAATGAAATCAAAAGCTCCTTAAGTGGTATTTGGTTAACTATCGACACTTTCTTTAGCGTTTTCTTCCCCAGCTATGCTTCAACTAAATACAAAGGCACCAGGAAATCTTCATTTCCAAGCTTTTGGCCTTGATTATTAATTCGAAGTTCAAAACGCGTGGAAAGTCCAAAAAAATCCTTGAAGCCACTGTAGGCGTGGTTGCACATACCCCTCCTCAACTTGAGCACTTTTTCCGCTTCAAATTCATCCTTTTCAATCGGACTTGGATAGTTGTAGGTAGTTTATAAAATTGTGACGACGGATTTGAGTCCGGCCTTTGCGCACACATGAGCAGAAAACACTCATGCAAAAAGACATCACCTCAACTCTCATCTCAATCACTTCCAATGTCTAAATACTAGCACATGTAAGCAGAACCAAGAGAATGGGTTGCCGGAGATGCGTGCGTGTCGCGCGCGGTCTCACCGTCGTCACGATTACTCGAATACCGTATACAGGGCTCCTAAATTGCAGAGTCGTTTGCACCAGCGGTCGCGCGACCGCGTCGCTCCCAGGCATCAATGGCACCGTCTTGATCGATGGCGCCGGCGCCGGCAAAATGCACGGGCCGACGTCGCGCGACCGCTGGTGCAAACGACTCTGCAATTTAGGAGCCCTGTACCTTGGGCACCCGCCATACTTGATCCTCTTGATTTTGATTCGCTTGATCCGCTTCGTACAAAACGCGCGTCACTAAATTGTCATTTGCGTCGCGTACAGCGTATTTGCCTTAACCATACAAAATTCCTTTTTACCTACGCGGCGCCAAATGACAGACTCCTGCGTGCGCGCTTTTGCACGAAGCGTATCAAGCGGATCAAGCGGATCAAGTAAGGCACGTGCCTTAGAAGAAAGCCCCTCCCCTCCCCTCAGGTAACTGAACACTGCCTTCAACTTCTTTGTGTTATGTAAGACAAAGGCTTGAACGGCTGCACGTCAGGAGGTACGCCGTGCGCGGCGGCCGCTCTTCCGCAGACGCCGCGTTCAAATCTTGGGGCCTCCAAGACTCTCTGCCAATAAAGATTCCCGGCGGCAAAAACATGGGAGTGAGGATAGGGACAGATACATGATTTAATCCTATAAGCAAGAGCGCTCCAGGAGCGCTGCTGTTGTAAGGGCTGAATTACGTTGCGGCGTCGCTTCGCGAAAAATTCGCGCCGATCGTACCTTCTGACCGCCCCCCGCTTTCCTTCAGTGCTTACACTGTTCCAATTCTTAGTGCTGTTTTTTTTACTAATAAGGGAGGGTCACGAAGTCGAAGTGGCCTTCACAACAACCTGCATACCGGTAATGTGAGCTTGGAGCGCTGATTCTACATCTGCTTTCCATTCTGCAGAGCCCGTACAAGAAAGTTGGTAGCATTTTTGAGACGAAAATATGAAGCAAACGGCAAAGCTGTAAGCAATCGTTACAGCCTTTCTAGACGAGAAATGGCAAGATAGAATTCATTGATTTATTAGGCAGAAGGAGTTTATTTTCTGGAGTACCCTGACATTTGACGCTGCTTCATTCAAGATCTGGAGAGGCTGTAATGATTGACTTTATCCCGCCCATTAACATTTTCTCAACTCAAAAAATGCTCATAACTTCCTTCCCAAACGCGCTCTGCAGATTAAAAAAGCAGATTTGTAATCAGCGTTCAAAGCTTTCACAATGGCACGCCGTTTGTAGAGCTCGGCCACTCCGACTTCGTGACCCTTCCTTGTAAGACAGCAAAAAAAATTGCAAACTCTCCATAGTTTTATTTTGAGGATCCTTAGAGACTAAAAATTGTCGTCAGCAAGTTTACAGCTGGAACTTTCTGGATCGCTGATTTATATAGAACATTTTTACTTTTCAAACAAGTAAAATCTTCATATTCTGATTGATATAAGGTACATCAGTGAATGCCAACTTAGAGAAATGCTAAATGTTACATCATAACAAATTGGCAAGAAAATGCTAAACACACTGAATCTGAGAAGATCGAAAATTTCGAAAAATGTTAAAAAGAGACTAGAGGTATGTACAAACCAATGCAAAGAGCGAAACATGATCAAAGTCAAAGATGTAATGAACCCGAATAAAAAGCTAGTACTTTCGCTATCTGAAGCAACAATTTACGATTTGAATAGGTTGCTCGACACTTGGTGAGAGACTCTTGCTACCCGAATAAAATTTGAATGAGTAGAGATGAGTGGTGAGAGTTGACGGATTTTGACGGTGTCTTCAACAATAAGTGGATGATTTAGCTAGTTTTGAACTCGAATCAAAAAAAAATCTAGTATCAAAAGCGACCTAAGTTTTAGTCGCTCGCCGAGGACTCGTTCAAGAATGCAAGGCTTGAGAAATAAGTATCAGCCGCTCTCTCATTTAATTTCTAAAAATCAATTACTGCCTAAAGTCTTCACAAAGTGACGAAATATAGGATTTGATCCAAAATTAAGGACTTGCACTGTGCTTCACTCATAACCACATATGGATGAGAACTGGAGCAATCAGAATTGAGAAACTAGCAGCACCAGAGCTTCTCATCTTGTCGCCATATTTATCAAGTAAATCGAGGATCACACCATTTGTCCATCCAAAGCCAGTCTGTAAATGGATAGTCAAAGAGGAAAATTGGCGACAACTTTTTTGCGCATTATGCAGTACCATCGCTTACCCCCAGCTTCAAAATGATTATAGCCTAAAGTTCAATAGATCAACAACTAACGTCTTCTTACTGTTCTAACCCCCTCAACTTATAATCTTCTTCAGTTTCTTCTACGATTACTTCAAGATGTTCGTGACAAATGGCAACAGTTACACTAGTCGTTAAAAAGAAAGAAGATTAGGAAGGAGTCATACAGAATTGGAAGTGACAATGTTGAAAACGAATCAGACAAGATCAGACTTGAAAGGTGGAAAAAGCGTTATACAGCGCCACTGGAAATAAAAAAGCAAAAAGCAGGCCTCCTCAAAAATGCAAATGTGAAAATTCAGAATACTTGCAGAAAGTATGAACCACGAGAGCGCTGTCTCACCTGGACTTCATACTCTCCACCCCCTCCGGCAGAAAGTTCTTCGGTCAGAGTAGTCACATTGTACTTCTCAAACATAGCATGGGTTCGAATAAAGTGTTGATATGTCATTGAAAGCCAAGATGTAGCCATCTTTTCAGCGGCCTGGAAGTGTTTGAGCATAATTTATTGAAATGCTTTTGGTGTACCAACATCCATCAAATCTGGTTCTCCGGTTGTTCGAAAACCTTCAATGACCATATGGACCATAGGGGGCCAAGCGTTTTCTTTATCCCATTGTTGCTCACTGCCCATGGCGAGTGAAGTTGGCAGACCTTTCGTGAAGTTGAGCACACCAGCTGACTGAATGGTCGAATATTTGAGAGACTTTATTTGCCAAGAGATAAAGCTGTAGCCCCAAGAGCAGCAGTTTCCATAAAGCAGTAAATCCTAATATTCCAATTCTAGGCAAACTGGTCGGAAAGTTACCTGTAGATATTCTAGCACTCGTCGAGGTACAACATCGTCTTCATCGTCGTAACATTTAGCGTATAGTGGCACTGCGTTCGAAACATAGTAAGTGTTGGAATGTGTCTGCAAAAAAAAATAATAATCAAAAGAGCAATTTTAGGTGTGATGAAATTAACAAACCTTCAACTCCAAATCGTAATCGTACCATATCCCATCTGTTTCATTCCAGTGAATTTCTTTCATCTCACGCTTCGCCCATTCGTAACGTTGTTGATAGAAAGCAACCTTTTTTACATCGCCTACAAAATTCAAAAATTATTTCAAAAATTGCTTGGGTGCGGCTTACCTCTGATTTCAAACAAACTGGCCAAGATCCTGGCATTGACACACATGAAGGCATTCAGATCGACAGGCACTATGCTCCATGTCCTATAAAGGTTAAACGTGATTAATGAAATTAACTCGTCGTTCTTCTAAACTGCTAAACAATCTAGCAGAAATTCATAATTAAACAGACAGATCTCTTTAATTTGAATCTGAAAAGTAAACTTGATTTTGATATAAGTCACGAATTTTATGCCGCAAAGAATCACTCTGTCAGCAATCACTTCCGCATTAGAGCGTTTGTAGTGTAAAACAACTTTTTTAGAATCAAGATGACGGCTTTCATAATTAGCGCAAAAAGATTCTTGAGTGGTTAGTAATGCGTCACCTAATGCTCCTCATATTGTGCCTTCCTTCGCCACTTTGCGAGAACCATCTCGTAGAGAAATCCCATCCGGTCTCAGCAGCTGAGGCTACTTCTGACCACATTCGCACTTTCTCCTCTGAACGAATACATTTCTTCGTTGCAAAGAAACAGTACACAAATTAACGTAAACACTAGGACCTACCATTACTTTTGAGATGATGTACAAGTTCGGAATCTTCCCTATAAGACTCCGGTCGTGGCATTTGTAGTTGGGCCCTATATTGGTAGAACGGGAACTTTTCTTTACCATCCTTATCAAGATACATTCGGGATCTCTTGTTAATCCAAAACAAGAATTCCTTCTCAAGAGTCGGTAATATCTCCTAAACATTATCACTCATTCTTGCCATTCATCGCAGGAGAGAGATTCTCAGATAATGACCATCATTACTTATAATAACGGGCTAAGGGTGTTTACGTGTTTTTGTGTGTGTGTGTGTATGTCTGTGTGTCTGTCTGTAACGAAATTCGTAGAGCGAGTTCCAGCCAACGTCCTGAGCCCAAATTTTGCATAGCGCATGCTCCCAGCGTAGAACTCTACCATGCAAAAGCGCGAGCGGATTCGTTGGGTGGGTCCCTCAGAAATTGCGCGTTAGAGGGATCCACTTGGCTTCTGACACGCAAAATTGGGTCCGTATCAAGCTTTTTGCAAAGTCGTTGACGTATTCGGCATATTAATGTGCAAGCCATGGACCTTAGATCAAAAGGTGACCAAAAGGTCTACTACTTTACGAAAACGACGCCAAAAAGAAATGGCTGCTTAAATGGTCAATCGCCGTGGTTCTACCTGAGCATTTGAAAAGATTTTTGTATAGAAATGTAGCTCATGGCAATTAGTGTCCTTACGGCGACCAACAAACCAAAAGAAGTTCAAAAAGCTATTCAAATTTGCATTTGTTCTTCTGCGAAAAGTTCCATCCACGCGAAATCACCGATCTCACATGAAAAAGGCTTTGGAATGAGTAGTTGTTTACATTTTATTCGTGACAGTCGGCATTGCGCGGTGAGTTTCAAAGTCATCATTAGGCGAGAATGAGTAAAGCATATAAAGTAGGACCAGTGCGAGCCTCTGCGAAGCAGAGGTGACGCACTGGTCTATAAATACTCCAACAAAAAAAAAGAAACCAGCGACCAACCATCACAAAGTCCAGATCGCCAGTGCCGAGAAAATAATCATAAACCATGGGTATGAGTAACGGCGGCTGAGACCGCGTGAGATAATAAACTCGGCCACCATTTGGAACAAATCCATGACTAAAGAATACCGTTCAGTTATTTACATAGAAAACGTGGCAAATTTACAACTTACTTGTCAACCATATAAGCCAGATTTTTAATAATCCCTCTAGCTGTTTCATACATCTGAGAGAAAATGAGACCCTTGAGAATCCAGAAAGAATCCCTAAATTGCTGAACTGATGTGATTGACAACGTCAGCGCCAATCCAATACAGTTGAAAAAGTACGATGAAATCGAGCTAATGTTCCAGCGCAAATAGATTCATATGGTGTATAGAGCAAAAAAAAGGATCAAAACAAATTTTCAAAGACTAACCAGTAATAAAACTCCCGAAAGCGTCCACCAGGAATGATAAATGGATGAGGGACATACAAAAGAGAATAATGATCTTGATGTTTGCGAACATCTTCCCGTACCTGAATAGTAAAACACATAGAAACAGCCCAGAAAATTGTTTGAAAAAATCGACAAACCCGTCTACACAGATCTCTCCAAATACGATGCAGATGGAGCGCCCATCGTCGATGATGGTAATCATGAATATTCAAGAAAGTCGAAGGAAAATCGACCCAATCGCGAGGATACCATTCCACAAGTTCTGTGCCAGGTGGATTGAAATGCGAGTTCACAAACTCTCGAAGTACAGCAACATCCTTCGTTTTTTCTCCTAACTCGTCGAAGTTTCTTAGTGTAGCAACTGAAAAAAATTTCTTAGTTTTGTTTCACACTTGGAGATAGATCACATTTAGGGACAGAACATTTGGATGACTCCCTAATTTTCGAAGATCTTAACTGCAAAATGTATGCATCTACAAAAGTGATCATCAGACACCTTCATGAAGTAATAAAAAAAAACCGTACTCTTCACTCTGCACAACGACAGACAAACTCAGATTGTTTTACCAAGAAATGCAGACGATCACACCGCACTCAGTTTACAAGCTGGAAACCACTGCCCGCGATTTCTTGTTTCTCATAACTTCCTAGCGAAATGACATCAAAAATTACGAAGTACTACTAGCATAGCATAAGAATGCCAATATGACCACTTCTCAAAATTATTGGACATTCGTATGTGTAAAATGGCTCATTTGATTACTGCTGGTGCAGAGCGATAACGACAATGACTAGCAACAGTGGTCTGCATGTATTTTTCTCTGGTGGCAACCTTATTTTGCTTTTCTGGGGATTTAAGATTCAGTTAGAATGATATGCGACAGAGCCTCGAAGCTTTCCGCCTCGATTCAATTCATGCTGCCCATGTCTTGACGGAAGCAAAAAATTGAGGAGAGTGCATTCAAAGTGACACAAGATATTACGTTCAGGCCACAGTACAATAAGCCATTGAAGACTGGTCTGCCCCATGAACTTAGAAATACCCGTGAGAGGTTTTGTAAAATTTTCATGGATAGTGCGGTGCAATGATCTAAGAAACTTTGCACAAATATCTGGTTTGCATTCATCTATATTCACAAAAAAAATTTTTAGCTTGAAAGCCCAACACCAGAACCGGGTGTTAGCAACACATGCACATTTTGTCAAACAACTCGCGTCATCACACAAAAACGTCCCTTAGTGTAGGACTACGGTTAATTTACTGCACTGTCCACGTGTACGTACGATTTTGCAATGACTAGACAGTGATTCTGCCGCATCGCATTAAATCAACGCCATCAACGACGGTTGGATGTAAAATGGGCAAAAAGTTCATCGGCAGGTTTATCTCGTCTCCTAAGCAATTAAAATAGCAGAAGATCCTGACTGAGTGAACCGCGTATGATCCACTGATAATGAAAAATCTTGTTACAGGTGAACAACATGATTACTAGATCAGATACAAATCCACCCGAATACTGATTTCAGAAAGTATTCCGACCCCTTCTTCGACGCATGCTGCGCCGGTAACCGCGTTAGTTTCCCAGTTCTTCAACTGTCACATAATCAATTCAAGAGTTGCGAATGAGATAATTTGATTATCGATGTTGGAAGTCGCAAAAGAAAGTATTCACATTCCCAGTTAGAAATCGGAATCCACCTTGCACCTCAACAAAACCGTAGATCTTGTGTTATATGTGCGCATCTCGTAGACGAGATTGTGATCGAGGTGTGACATTTTTTCCATGTCGCGTTCTATGAACTGCACACGTGCGCACAAAGAACAATTGTCTGGTACATGACTTACTAGCCCTTCCCCCACTATTCGGTATTAAAAGTTTTCACAGGGTTTAACGGTTATCGTTATCGCAAATGCCCTACAATAATTCCGATATCAGTGACCTCGGCAAATGACCGGTTTAACCCCTCAGACTGACGCAAACAAGTATACCAGGAAATTGAAAATGAACTTGCAGGTCAAAGTCCCTCTTCCAAATATGAATGGGAAGATTACCAGTGAATAAAATTGAACACTCTCCTCAACAAAGAATGAAAATTCAAATAAACAGAGCAGTGTTAAAAGTTTATAAAAAGTTTTTCTAAAAGATAGGCTAACAAAAATTTCATCACAATTTATAGATTTAGCTAGCAATACTAGTTTTTTTCAAAGACACTAATACTGTTCTAGAATCCTTGGAATAAAGCAGAAGTGAGCAAGATAACTTTACCATCGTTCCATAAATAAGATGTAATTTCAGCTCAAATGACTCACATGAGCCAGAATGTTATTAAACTCGATTAATCCGCAATGCTAGCAAAATTTTTCGGAAGAATAATCACGTCACATATCTGCCTTATTAGACTAGACAGGTGTCAGAACGATGATGACAAGAAACTGCATCGAGATTGAAAAAGGGTACATCCGTGGATTCTAATTTAGCAAATAAAGATCACGAGTCGAAAATAGATACTTAGGTTGGAAATAAGATAAGCATCATGTTGTACCCAATTCGTTGTTTCTATCTTAAGATTTACTTAGCTGAAATAGAGATCAACACATCCAGTAATGAGCACCTTTTCGCAACTTTTTCCCATAAATACACAACACTTTCGGCATTCAAATCACTGTTCCCCTAACTTCTACTTCACCAAATTCTCAACTCCAGATAATTCCTGAAATACGAGTTCAAGATCTCACTATTGATCGCCCTCACTGTCCTCGCTAATGCTTCACATGATAAGCACACCTCAGCGATTTCACGTGAATTTACATAGCCGAACAAAAACAAACATCCCAAAAGTCCAAATAAACAGACTTTTTCCAAAGCAATGACAAAAAAGAATTTACGATAAGATATAAACAAAAGACTTGCGAAAAGGAGAAAAGAGGAAAGAGCTTACTTGGATCAAACTTCAACGACATATCAACAAAATGCTTCGAGTCAGGGAATAGATACGAATCCTGCACAGTTCTAAGAATTGGTCCATCGCAATAAATTTGGCTGAAAGGGTTTTTGGAGAAAATATCGTCACATGTATTTCTAATAAGTTGACTGACAGTTGTTTTTGTTATATACGATTCACAAATTTGACTCACCTAAGTACTGATAAAACAGTGTAAAGCATTGCCTAGTATGAAGGTGTTTCAATCAGATCACAAGCGATGTGGGCGTCATGAAACGATGGCACAAAATGACAGCGGAGTAGGCTAAAACGATAGTTTTTTGTTTTTTTTTTTTCACAGAAAATGAGTCATTGCTAATACGGTCATTGGAATAACAATAGCTACATGAAAAGTCTAGAAAGGAAAACGACTGTAAAGACATGGCACACAAGTATGTCTAGCCCAACGAGAGAAATTCAGACACGGGAATTTTTTTCTGAGTTGCGCACAAGGTTAAAAGTGTCCCCGAAATCAACAGAACAGGTTTGTCAATCAGAGTGATGAGAGGAACTAGAACACGACATAAGTAAGACACTTGCGCAGGTCTAGATGAACGACAAAAGAGTCGAAGACGATTATTAGTTGTGATGTCTCTATTCTTGTTTCTGGTGATTTATTTACTGTGATTCACAGGTTTACCTGAACCTCCTATTTTGAACTAATGACACCCATTTTATCCTGTTCAAATAAATCAAAATGAGTGGAAATTTTGGAATCTGCATGTACCGAGCAGAACGAAAGTGCTTAGCAACAAATTATAACAGGTGACGATTCACCTTGACAATAGCTGAACAAACAAAACACATGCTCATACGTGCTAATGAAAGCGTATATATGCTATTGTACTGATCGCGTGGTTTAGTGCTGACACGCCCACAAACAAGAAAAAGCTCAGCACAAACATTTTCACGAGTTTTCTCAAGGGAGCAAAGGTTAATTCCGTTTCGTCATTGCCGAACAACAAAAGTACAACGCATTATGAATCGATTCGCTGATAGCATGATTTTTTTGTTTATATTCAACGTAAGGATGTCACACAAGGAAGTAAAATGTGCTGATTCCAAATGACATTTTCATGCACGTGAGATGACAGATGGATAAAAATTTACCCGACGCTGAAATTTCTAGAAACTCCCAGCTTCGATTCAACGATTCTAAGAAAAATAGCATAACCTGAAGTATAGTGCAAATAAGGTAATATTATCAAACATGCAAAAAAATAAGGACCATTCAAGTACTTCTTAGAAGCTAGAAACATACGTAATTAAAGTTAGTCGCAATTCTAGAGATCGTAAAATATAACAGTAAATTTGGGTTAAAATGGTAATACGTTGATCTATTGACGTCAATCATTCTAAAAACACTAAAAATGATTAATGTGTTCCTCGGAATCGCGAAAGACAGACGCAGACGATTCAATCTCGCATCAGTAATACCGAAGCAAATGGAGAGAGAGGCGGTCCGATAGTAAACAAGAACTTACAAAACATAAACAACGCAAGCTACCTTGACGGGGTAAGGCGATCTCGTAAATAAAAAGTCAAAGGTGAAAGATAAGCAATAAAGCATTGATACGATTAAAAAAAAGCGAATTGTCACATTTAGTCTTTTCCAAGACAGAATTAATACCAGAGATTATTGACACATGAAAAACACTTGAAATGTGGAGAGTGAAGAGGCAGATAATGCGAGAATTATTGGAGGAATGACAAATTGAAAAGTTCGGATGCGTGCGTTGTTTACTAGCAGCACGTCTTTGCCGCGGAGCATATCACTGCTCAATGAAGACTTCTTCGCCAGTTGATAATCCATCTTGTTTGCGAGAAAAAATCAATAGACAAGCTGTATTGCTTAGGGTATTAGCACTTTAGCACTTGTTAGCGCGCATTGAAGATGTACTTCCTTCGGATTCCATTTCCGTAAATACAGAGGGTACAACTTTTACAAGTGCATTTTAGATCTACAAATGAACACAAATGAGATAGCAACTTCAACCAAAGAAGAAACAAAGTATATTCTGCGTCGAGCCACTAACCAACAAGGTCGCCTATTTGCAAAAGATGTACTGTACACAAGTACATGCATACAGAGAGCTGCTGCGAATAAGGAGACAGCCTATAGTCCTGGATTACCTTATGCAAACATCGTTTCCATTAACACCCAATCGACGATGAGAATCAGCGGAAATAGTGCATGCGTATGCCAAAAGATATGTAACTACCTCATCAACGCGCACTAGATAAGAAATGTTTTAGGCACGCGCCATACTTGATCCGCTTGGTCCACTTGATCCGCTTCATCCATTCCACTATTGGTCAGTTTACTGAAATGACCAATGATGAAGCGGATCAAGTGGATTAAGTATGGCGCCTGCCTTAGTGAGCGCATGAGAACCGTGCGAAACCCGGCCGGGTTCGAACGTCCTACGACGAAAAATGTGCTGCGGTGCAAGCGCCGCCCGGGCACGCAATCAAGAACTATTAAGGGAGAATAAGAAAGAATAAGCAGAGCCATAAAATGACACAGAGACGAAAGTCAATATCACGATGGGCTGATATCGTCCTCCATATTTGCTGCTAATCCTGTTTTGTGCCATTTGTGGCATGCATAAACATGTTGGCGACATTGGCAACATGCAACGACAGGTTAGGAACAACGTGTTGGCTATATATCAGCTGAGTTGCTGCTGCAACACGTTAGGCACCCGCCATACTTGATCCTCTTGATACGCTTGATCCGCTTGATCCACTGAGTCATTTGACGTCGCGTACAGCGTATTTGCCGTAACCACACAAAATTCCTTTTTACCTAAACGGCGCCAAATGACAGACTGGTGCGCGCATTTTGCACGCGTTCTGCACGAAGCGGATCAAGCGGATCAAGTGGACCAAGCGGATCAACAGGATCAAGTATGGCAGGTGCCGAAGGGCGCAAATTTGTGGACGAGCAGCGTGTTGGGGGGGGGGGGTCCAGGGCAGATTCTGAAAGCACGGACTCCCGTTTTGCGGCAAAAACAAAAGGAGTCTCGTAAACATGCCATGCAAGCAGAAGCGACACTAACACGAACAAACGTTTGAAGGCAGTGGATTTGCAGAATGGGCCCTTCTCGTTTTGATAAATTTAGGTGTAGACCCAGTACACTGTAGACCAAACTCCACCTGCTAATTCATGCGCTTAGCTCTATAAAGTGGACGTTAAAACTCCAACGACTGCTCACTCAATAGTAGTCTCGTTTCCTGCAGCCAGTCGCTGTTTTTGATGGAAATCTCTCCTCCACCCTAACAATCTCTAAGGCCGGGAAACGCCATAAGAAGCTTTTTTAAATTTTTAAGCACGATCTTGAAATCAGCGGCTTCAGAAGTTCAAGTAACTATGGAAAGCAGTCGCAATTTTCGCGAGTCACTGCCTTTGAAAAAAAAGTTATCAGACGACTGACATGCTCCACGGTCATCCTTTGCAAGTGCGCGCAATTCGAATGCAAGGCCAAAATAAACAAAAGGCTTGTTTACAACGTAGAGACGAACTATGTATGTAGAGTAATATTTTCTCTTCTAATACATTTGGGAGTGTATGCCCTGAAAATTCTAGTAACTTCCCAAAAGTTCATTCAGAAAGGATAAACATGCGTCTTTATCCATCACGCGAAGAAATTTTTGCGACTTCACCACTAACACTTGTTAGGGATATGACGTACGTTTGTTGTGTGATTCTATGACTTCTTCGAGGAACGCTGATAAAAGTAGAAATGAACCCTGAAATGATTTACATCTTCGTTTGCAAATAAAATTTTGTACTCTCAGTTCCTGCAATGCAGCAACCGATGGAAGTGCTAGACAGATTGCAGAAGGGCCTACATATCACGAAAATCCTACAAGTAACTCTAGTCCCGACTATGGAGTGAGCGGGGCATTGCAAATTTTGTAGCGATGGTATTTGTTGCACCCTCTGTTCCTACCCCTTGATCGCCTTGGCGGCTGAAAGGCGGGGCTTCGTGACCCAATTGAGGCTACTCAGACAATCGACCGGACCCCTCCGCCGGACAGTCGAAATCTGCCAGAGTCGCGCCGGACCCAGTTGACCAATGAGAGCGGGGCAAATGGGCGGTCCCTTCTTGTAGGTCGCGGTGACATCACTGGCAGGCAAGTGGGACGCTTCTCCGGCCCTGCTGCAAAGATACGCCATTTCTGCTCCGGAGGTACGCCAGATTTGGCAGAGCCGCGCCGGAAAACTTTGCCCGGCGCTAGTCCGCCAGATTTGGAACAGCCGCGCCACAGAAAATCGGAGGGGTCCGGAGCACAAATGGGAGGTCTCCGGAGCAGAAATGGGAGGGCTCCGGCGGACGAGTGGCAGACCCACCGCTGGGGAAACCCGCGGCCCTGCCATTTCTCCGGCGGAGGGGTCCTATCCGCTGTCTGAGTAGGTAATGATCAGAGAGCACGCGCGCAGAAGTCACACAGGCGGCGTCGCGGGCGCGAGCTCCTTTAGGTCACAAAAACCCGCCTTCCAGCCGCCAAACCAGTTAAATCAAAGGTGACAAAATATACTGAGCACACAACCACATCAGCGACTGCTGTAGTGACATGATCAAACCTTCGCAGTTCGTTTGTGCCAACATGTCTAGAAAATTGCGCTAAACAGCCGGTGAAAGAAGGGGGGGGGGGGTAAGAAGAAAGAGTATATCTGCATAAGTGATCTTTCTGTTGATTTGTTTGTTGTCAAATTTGTTGAACGAATTTTATTGGTGAGAAACCGGATTTATAATTAGAGAGAAAAGTTGTCGAAAATGGGCTTTTTGCCCTTCACGTTTCCCGAATTTTTTGAATATCCAGGATCGTTTCTGGCTGGCACAATCTGCATGTCACTTATAACTGGATTTGGCGTAAGTGTTACATAGCAGACGAGTATTACCATTCGATGACGTGAACTGTCGAACGACTATAGCGAGGAAGTGATAAATTTGGTGTTTAATGTCTGTCAACACTATGAATGCATTTTTCTGACTATTCTTATCAAACGGTACTTAAAATTAGAATGTTAAATTTGAGGCTCAAAAAATTCTGAGATTGGTTACGGACGATCGAAAAACCATGTTTTTGCTATTATTCAAAGAATTCTAATACAATATAAAGAGCAGAGAAATTGAGCAGGTTGTGGACCGCACTGAAGGACGTAAATGAATAAAAAATTACCTTCAGGTGAAACTGGATTAGTTTATTTGTTTTGAAAACTCCTTTTGGAGGATACAACTGTGGAAAATAGCATACGATGAGTTCACATTGATGTAGAAGAAGTGATCATTGTTTACTAAGCAACGCTATAAAACGCTGTGGACAGATCATCGACAGTTTTATCACTGCGGTCTTGCGCGCAACATGAATAATGTGTTGTTTTGAGAAGTCTTATGGTTAGAATGGCTGAGAACTAAGTGTCTATCTAGTTTTGGGCTGGAACAATCAGAAGGAGGAAACAGACCAGAACCTGCAGTTTCTAGAGCATTGTTTCCATCAAATCTGATGGATATTGATTATTTTAGCAATTCTCATTATAAACGATCTACAGGGTTAAAGTAGCATACATTGTTTGATTGGCAATATCTCTCTTCCCAAAGAGTCTTTCGCCTACTTTTAGGTATCATTTTGTAGAGCTGGCCTCAATTCAAATGTACAGCATCACTATCAAATAACCGCTTTTCATTACTATAGGATTACCGGTAGGAGCTGGCAGCAAATGACACCACTGTGAGAAAGGCTTCTAGTTTTTTAGAAAAATTTCTAGAAAACTAGAAAATTGTCTAACAGCTCAAGCACGCTGATTTCACTACACGGCAATTGACGAGTTTTTAGAACATTTCAAATGATTCAAGTTCTTGATGAACATCGAAAAACGGTTGTCAAAGTGTATCTGGCAAGACTTATAAAAGAAGAATTACGGTGAAGTGCGAATTTCATACTTGAAGTCAGCGACTCTGATTAACTTAATGTAAAAATTTCAACTTCCCTATTTCTCAATTAGGGATAAATTATGGCCCTTAATGACTAAGAACCCTCCTTAAAGTTTCTACAGTAACTACAGTAAGGAATAGAGATGGATGCTTCGCTTTAGACAATAAATCTAACAAAGGAAGCGTACCTAGTCGAAGTGGCCTTTTCAAATGAGACCCATACTGCTTTGGAGAGTATTGCACGATGATTCCAAATCTGCTTTCACTATCTGCCAAACGCCCCTGGATGCCGAGTTATCGTTTTTCGGCACAAAAAATTGAACGGAAAATTGGAACCAAATCGCCCAAATTTGCTCAAATGGCCCTATGTCGAGTATCAGAGCAGTCCATGCAATGAAGACATTTTGTCTGATATGTTAATACTTGACATTGCTATATCCGAGCGTTGGAAAAATTGTATCAGTTTTTTTACCTAAAATCTGCACTCATTTTTCGTTCCAAAAACGGTCATAACTCGGCGTTCAGAGGCGCTTGGCAGATAGTGAAGGCATTGGAGCCACCGCGCAATGCTCTTCAAAGTGGTATGAGTCTCATTTAGAAACGCCACTTCGACTAAAATGCTTCCCTTGTAAGTTGAAGCCAACTCTAATGGTATCTGGAGGTAGACAAAAGACTTTTTGAGAAGAGAGATATTAAGGATCAAACAGTGTATACATACTTTTGGGGCACCTTGTCTCAGGTTGATGCACAATTCTCGCATCAAAAATATAAAAAATTCGTTTTAAAAATGCTTAATTAACTAATCAGCTCATCCATACGATCTTTGTTATGTATTTCAAAAGTACACAGTATATCATAGTAAAAAAATCAATTTGAAACGAAATCAATAAGTCGAATTTGGAAAATCGAAATTCGTAACTATTTATAGAGACATTCAATCACTAAGATCTTGTTTCAAATCAAAAACAGTAGTCCATAAAACTAGGATCGAAATGAATCCAAAATTCAGTAGACATTTTAACGACCAAAATTCGAAAAATACTCCTGGATACTTTTCATTTAGCTTAGTCGTTACCATATACTATCACGAACTTAAATTCAAGCACATCGGATAGGGCAATATTCCCACCCTTGATTATGCATTGAATTAGCAGATTTCATTGGGGCTGGAGAAAGTAACGGAATTTTAAATGTTTTGGTGCAATCATGCATCAACCTCATATCGAATATTTTGAGCCCAATTTCATTTTGAATGATAGAAATAAAAAAAATATTTAGAAAAAGGCGACAGAAGAAGCAAAGAAGCCCTCCCTTGCACAACTCTTGCGATATCATTTTATGACTGTATTCAAATTTCCTCCTCTGAAAATTGTTACATAGCACGTCCGAGTTCATTTGGTACAACATGTGAGAGCAATTTTTATTTATTTATTTCCCACTTGTTTTTCTACTCAGCACCTTACTTGTGTACCAGGTAATCTGAAAAAAATTATTTGTGATCAAAAAATACAATTGCACATATCTCATCCACCATTTGCAAACATCCATTTGAAGGACATCATCAACCTCAGAAATTCAACTGATTTATTCAAGAGATCATAAAAATATTTTGCGCAGCTTATTTGTTTCATCATTGGTGGATGCCATTTTATTCTGTTTTGTTGGCTAGAACAGCCAGTAGGAAGCTGCACTAGAGGAGGAAAACTGTCAACATAAGGATGTATCGTTTTTATATAATACAAAGAAAGAAGCTGAGTACGTCAATGGAAAACTTGAATCAAAATTCCCTGGCTCAACTACTTCATGAAAGCAATGAAGTGTGTAGCATACGCTACAAATTTGAGGAACATGTTGTAATTTTAAAGGAAGAATCGATGTGCTGACGCAAAAAAGATGGGCGACAAAATCGTAAAAGTAATTATTTCTATTTTCCTTTACCCTATGTAATGCTGGGTTTCCAGTACAATCTTTTACCTTCATGAAAAAGACTTTTCTATTTTTTTATGTCTGTAATTTCCACAGCCCTGAATTCTGAAAAAAGAACTTTGAGAGAGCCCAGAAATTCTTCAGCGAGCGGCCAATGCCGCGCTTCTACTTCTTACATACCGCTTTCTCTGTTCCTTCTTCCTCCCCCCCCCCGCCCTTCTCCCCTTCTAAAATTTTCTATGACCGTCACTATGTAGTAAGCCTCAGTTTCCTCTACATTCCGATTTTTCATGAATATTTTAGAGGATCATGTTTTCTGGGGCGTCGCTGAGCCAATAATTCCAAAAAACTCAAAGAATATGGGAGTCGAAGCAAACTACAGTGGTTGGGTCAAAAAGCAACTCTATTTATCAGTGATGGTAGCGGACAGCATAATTTTCCAGCACAATTATACTAAAATGATTTTTAGTTCAGAACAGTAAAGATGTGTAAAAATGACAAACTGTCTGAGATAGAAATTTGCCAAATTAGTCGTTAGTTAATGACAAATCAGTATAAGAACTTTGAAGTTTAATCCAGTCTTAATTCAGATTGACAAGTGAAGATAATTTGTACTTATGAAAGTCTCCAGTTGATATTTAGGGAGTGTTTCTTCGACGGAGTAGTTACACTTCATAAATGGTTTATACGATTAAAGTGTCTCACCCATTGTTTATACTTTCTATAAATTAGCGAATTCCATCATCCGACTATACGGTGACGACGGCGACACAGATTTTATCAGCAAACACAGAGAATAACTTCAATTTGGTATCTTACAGGAAATGAAATTGAGGAAGGAAATGATAGTGCAACAAATTTTCCTTTTCCTTTTCCTTTTCTAGGTTAGGCTATGAAGGCTTTTCCAAACAATGGCGAATGCATCAAGTCTTAACTGCTAGAACTGATTTATGGCAACGATTTCGAGCGTGGCCCAAACCACAAAAGCAAGAGAATGCAACTCCTACTAGCAGAGTAGTTCTTCTATTATGCTTTCTCACCTAATGTGCGAATAGTTTTAAATAGAAAAGGTTTTCTTCGTACGCATACATCATCGGTGATGGCGGCAGAAAATTTTTTTGGAGACGACAACTGGTTATTTTCTTCTTTTGCAAGGCGGGCTGGCGCCACGTTTTTGGGGAATTTTCAAAAAAAGCTTTTCATTTTTTGCGAAATTTTCGGACTCGCAGTTCATATGGCAGTCGGAAGGCTACATTGGATTTTCCTCTATAAGATGATTTAAATATACATTGAGCATCTTCAAACCCCTTTTTAGGACCCTTTTTCGCTGCTGAAATCACCAACTTTCCCCCTTCCCCTCCTCCTCCTTCTCCTCCCCCTCCCAGGTTCATGATTCAGGTCTAAGGGCCGCATGCACTATCCCCGCGGGGAGGGGATCGCAGCTTAGAACAAAGCTTTATATTTCGAAACTCCAGATATCTGGATTTCACATTGTGTACCTATCCGTAAGTATTCCTACTACCCTTCACTATGAACATGTTGAAGCTGTAAGAACCGCATTTTCCAGCTTTTGTATGATCCCTGATGATCCCCGGCGCTTTTCTTTAAAGACATTTTTCTTTCTCCGAAGTTAACGAGTAACCTCCAAAGTTGTGCAGATTATCTAACCCGACAGTGCTAAGCATGTTGCTGATAAGAACAAATGATGTTTTGAAGTCACGAAATTTTCGATGATCCACAGGTCGAAATTTGAGGTTTACCGAAAAATTCGACTTTTCAAAAACTCATTTGTTCTCATCAGCAACATGCTTAGCACTGTTGTGTTAGATGTTCAATACAACTTTAGAAGATTTTCGTTAATTTCGGAGAAAGAAAAATGACTTTAAAGAAAAGCGCCGGGGATCATCAGGGATCATACAAAAGCTGGAAAATGCGGTTCGTACAGCTTCTCGCTCCACTGCAACATGCTCATAGTGAAGGGTAGTAGGAATACTAACGGATAGGTACACAACGTGAAATCCAGGTATCTGGAGTTTCGAAATATAAAGCTTTCTTTTAAGCTGCGATCCCCTCCCCAGCGGGGAGGTTAGTGCATGCGGCCCTAAATAGCGACAAATTTTTCAACCAAGTAGGAATGAAACAACTTGATTACTGAGGTGAAGACAATGGTACAAGATTTACAACAGTTTTTTATCTTGAGTTTTTTTAAGGGAACAGATTCTCTCAAGATTTGGAATTCTACATTTGTCAGAAGTCTAGCGCATACCATAGAAAAATTTCGCTGTTTTAAACCAGTTGTTATAGACAGAAACAGATCCTTCTCTTGCTTCTTGCGAAAATGACTACGTGATTGAAAGGAAGTTTTGGATCAAATCATTATCCAGCACGCAAATATTATAGATGCTTTGCTATTCTCTAGAAAAAAACATGAAATTGGCTTCACTTTTCTTCCCGGATCCGATAAAGATCCGAGAAGTTGACTGGGTTCGCTCAACTGCACTCATGAAGAAGAGCGGTAGTTTACAGAACCTATATACGTAAGGTCCAGTTTTCGTGGCCTCACCAAGTAATCTAAATTCCAAGACCCTGGGCTTGCTTTTCTGATCTGAATTGGCTACACAGCTGCCGTCGGTTTAGCGACCAGAAATATTTTCATTACCATAGAAATCACGTGATGGTTACAATTGCACGCTTTTCAGTGCTTTACCTATAGTCTCCCCTGACTCTGCAACAAAACCCATACTGTCAATTGACATTGATGAAGAATTCTCGCTCTAAGCATGCTTACAATTAGATCTTTGAAAGCAAGTTTGCCAGGGTTTCCGACCTGATGCGAATGAATGACACGCGGTCAATTGCACTGAAGATTAAAGGACGCAGGCCGCCCGCGACCTGCGTTTTATTCCAGCGAGGCTTTGATTCTCATTCTAAACATAATAGTATCTCTTCGATTTTGTAACCAACTCTTTATTCAGTAAGTAGGATGTGCATTCAACTTTATCCCAACAATTGGATAACCTTGAAAGGCTGTTGCCTACAGGGTCTGCCTATTCTCTTAGTTTGTTCTAGATTATCAACCATCGAGAACTCTTCCGCTATAGTGTCTTAATCCATCTGAATACTCATCAGATAAGTAATTTCCAATATAAGGGCTTTAATTCGCTGCCATTGACTTTCTTTTCATAGAGCGAATGTATGTGTTTTGTATCTAGTCAGTCTTTTTCTTGACACTCATTCTAAAATTCTGTTCTGGCACTGTTGGGTCTTATTTTTATTATGCAAAACAAAGGCAAAGAAAGAGACTTCCAAAAATTTGTGCAAACGCTACCTCAATTCTCCTGGGCAATTGAACCGGCGTGTGAGTACATGTAGGATGCGTCAGAATCCATGTGGTTAAGCCCTAGTTTGCTAGAGATTGTTAATGTTTAGAGGAAAGCTCTCCAAATATGAGTGTTACTATAGTTTTTGATCTCTCAGCTGATAGGTATACCTATCAGCTGAGAGATCAAAATGAGCTCAGAGGAAATCCACAGGCTGTTTTACATTAATCCATTTCATTGTCAACTATCGATCTCGACTTCAAAAAGATGGTAGTTGAAAGTCAGCCTATCTGGACCAGTGTAGTGAAGATGTTTTGACATCACGAGTAGTCACCATGGTGCAGTGCACTGTTCGTAAGGTTTTTCTCAGAATGCATGGTCACAACGTGACTGTTATAGTAAAAAAAATTTTTGTATAAGGTTGAGATTGTTTTTTTGTTGTGTGTATGCGAGATGGAGGCTGACTGAAAGCATTGATACACTTTTGCTTTGAGCTTATCAAATTCTTGCCTGGACTTCGATGTGTAGCGACTGGAGCGTTGAATATCAGCGTTTCAAGATGCATTTTTTACAAGCGCCATTAAAATTTTACAATCACCAAGCGTCTTGTAATTTCGTGTTAGATGTTGATTTTACGAAAACGAAAGCAGCCGCACAATAACATTCATAACCTTCTAGCCATACTTCTTACGTTCATCTAATACATACTTTAATCTTACCGGAGAAGAGCTTAAAGGCAGCGTACAGCCAAAATTTCACCTTCGATGTTTGTGTCATTCTGGGGCCTTTCCCTGCCCCTGATTACAGTTATGACATTAAAATTCTCCAAAACCCTCAAAAAACCCCGATTCTCGGGGACCTTCTCTCTAGAGGGAGGACGAGTTTTGAATTGGTCGACCCCGTCGGCATGCCAGCGAGGAGCAGCTGCAACTGCATCACAGCCTGTAGTTTCAACTGCAACTGCAGCGTATGTTGTCGTAGATTCGTTGCCTGAAGGAGGCGGACGCGCAAAAAGCAACTGCACTGCTGCAATTGCAGCTTACGCTGTCGTGGATTCGTCCGAAGGAGGCGGAGTGAAAGAAAAAGGGCGGAAAAGAAAAATCAGGCGGATTTTCTCCGCTCAGAAGCAACATTGGGAGATCGGACCAACACAGTTGGTCTTCTTCTGGGCCCTGTACACGGTATAGAGAACTGGGTAACTTAACTTTTGGGTGTACGCTGCCTTTAATATGCCATGCCATGAAATTAGAATATTTTGATTATTCATGTCGAGAATCTATCGTCGTTCCTTACATTATTCAGTTACCTTTTTTACAGATGCAAGCTGTGCAAGTTTTGAAGAAGTTACTTGATGATTACATGAAAACAACCCCGGAAAGGCTCAAGATCATTGATGCCTACATGCTCTACATTCTTCTTACTGGGATCATTCAGGTAATGCTTATAAAAAATTAAGTTGAGCTGCTCATGCTCCGTTTTTCAGTTCATCTATTGCCTCATTGTTGGAACGTTCCCATTCAACTCATTCTTATCAGGATTTATCTCTACAGTGACCTGCTTTGTGCTTGCATGTGAGTTTTATTTCTGACTGCGGAATCGTTTTCAAACATGGATTCAGAAGTGACTTGCAATTCAATTTCTTTTGACTAAATGCTTCATTTTAGCTTGTCTTCGCATGCAGGTGAACGACGAAAATAAGGCGGAGTTCTCTCACATTTCGACGGAGCGAGCTTTTGCTGAATTCATTTTTGCGCATGCTGTCCTCCATTTGGTTGTTATGAATTTCTTGGGTTAAAAAATCTTCTCTGCTTTCCATCTGTGATAGGGGATGTTTTTTGTCAGAATTTTGTTTAACGAATTTGGGCTCATTTGAATCGTTTTGGGAACTTATTAGGAGAGTTTTGTTATATTATTTATCAAAGTCATTTTTCTGTTGCGCATTGCATGTTGAGTGTTGTGTTACGAGGTCTGTTTGTAATAAATATTTTTTCATCTTTGAAGACGAGCTTTATTGCACCGTAGCAAAGCCGTCAATATCTTGAATCCTCTTACGCCAGTCTTGTTATCATTCATGTTTGTTACAGCTAAGCATGGGCTTAACGATGTATATGCGACCTCTTCGTCTTGTCAAAAATTCGCTGACTAACCCTGTTTAGTAAGTTTCTTTTTAATCATTTGGATTCATGTTCACTGCATGCATTTTTTAGCGCTTTTTTTTCTTTCTGGAAGCTTTACAGAGTTGTTCCGAAGGATGTAGTATACCATTTCCTCA
Source organism: Cylicocyclus nassatus (assembly GCA_958299035.1). Taxonomy (NCBI): domain Eukaryota; kingdom Metazoa; phylum Nematoda; class Chromadorea; order Rhabditida; family Strongylidae; genus Cylicocyclus; species Cylicocyclus nassatus. The sequence goes on along the minus strand of CATQJL010000112.1, from coordinate 9,805,061 downwards.
TTCCTTTTTAATTTTCTCACCAATACATTGGCATGCCGTAGGATATGCTTCTTAATGCAGCAAGCCACATTCCATGGTCACACTTTCCGCTTTTATATGTAAGACACTCGCACTTTGTCACATTTTTCATGTGAAGTTAGGTAATATAAATCTTGCCGAGTACATATTTCTGCTCCCTGCTACGCTTGCTCCGTGTAGTCTAACATTGCTTTTCTTTGCGTTCTGACGGCAGGAAAAAGTGGAGAATGTGGACAGCTGTTCAGCAACTCCTCTGACGACGTTGGCGTCGTTTGCAGAAAAATTCCTCTTCAATTGCCCTTGCATATCCACTAATTCATTGAATTTTTTCTCAAATGTTTGTGCGCTGAGCAGATCTTTAATTATCGTGGTATGTGGGCAGCAATTTCCAACGTTAGACGCTTACAGAGACGTCAGTAGAAGAACACTTTCACAATTTAGGGCCGCATGCACTAACATCCCTGCGGCGAGGGGAGCGGCGTCCCCAATGATGAAAAAGCCGCAGCAGCGTCCGCACGCGGTCCCTTCATAACGGGGGACGCCGCTCCCCTCGCCGCAAAAATGTTAGTGCATACGGGCCTTAGTCGTTTGAGATGGAACAAAGTGCCTTTACATGAAAGGGATACTGCAGTCCAGTCAAAGTCGTTCTCTGTTGCTAAGTGCCCTTTGTAAATAATGCTATAGCACTTTTCTTTGTTGACACAATTATTCGTTTTGCAACTCAATAGTTTCATGACACAGCTCCCATTTTCTGTTCGCTTCACCGGTTTCCTAATATTGCATGTTTTCTGTGGTTCCTTATGCTGTTGCTAGGCAACTTTGGCAGTTGTGGCGATTCATTTTCGATTTTCAGCTACCCTACATATGGAGCGTATGGGGCTACTGCTTTCTTGTTGGCTGTCTACTTCTGTGATTGGAAGACGGTTGGGCAGTATATCCCGTTGTGGAACAAGCGCTATAGAACAGACCAATGAAATCTTTGCTGTTACTATTTCCTAGTGCTTTGAGTGTTACCTCAGCCTATTGGTGTATACCTCGGTAATTGCTTATTTCGTAGTATGTTGTGCATCAGTTTGGTCGAAGTCTTGTCAGTTTTATAATAGTTTAGGAAGGCGATAAATTTTGACCATGCTATGTTTTCGTTTTCGATGATGTCTATTGGAGCATGCGAGTTTTTTTGTAAAGTCAAGCAGGGTTCTCAGCATTATCGTTGCCGGATCTATCCCTAATGTCCCGGGGTTTGATAGTCTTGGAGCTCCTTACATGACTCGCTGGAGCGATCTATACTCTGCAGCGACAACGAAGCCGTCAAAAGCTATTAATAGCCTTTAAATGGGCGCTTCGAGCTAGCAAAAGTACCTCGTTTTCATTGTATATAGGCAATTCATTGCACGCAGGGCTGGACGCCGTGCGTCCGATCAAAATAGTTTGTGTTTGGAAAAGACAGCAGACGGTTAGAAGAATGAAAGTGCGCTCAATTGGGAGACGTGACAATGTCCGCAGTTGGCGTATTCTCTGCGTGTCCGAAATCCTGGTTTAGCTTTCCTCGGTTTTTTTTTCTGTCGAAGTGCGGGAGGAAGCTTTCCAAAGCCTAGCTTAACAAAACTTACTTGCGAAACCTCGCTTTTCCCTTTTTCCTTCAGGGCAAAACTCAAAACAGCGATATGCTCGTTCATCGCTAGTCAATTCTATCCACGCAACGGTACCTATAAGTCGTCACCTAATACCACAATGACATGAAGTCCGGCGCTGACGTGCACCACGCATCATGTTTACGCCATTGTGGTCGTCGTCCTCCTCGTGCGTGGTGTTTGATCTGCTACTGCGAATGTGAGAAGCGAAGCGATGTGATATCCTCATCTTGCAGCGTTTGTTAATGAGAGGACAGCAGTTTTTTGCTCCAGCACTTGGCCTTTCGACTTCTCAATTGTTCTGTATGATAAGAGATAGGGATGTGAGTCATCGACCTTGGTTGAGAGGCGAATCTCATCGAAGGCCGGCCGTTAGAACCAGTTTTTCCTAGTGCGTGAACAATTGGTGAAAACATTGTGAAAGCGCGCGTTTACATTGTTACTCACCTGCTTCTTTTACTTACTTCCGACTTAGAAGCAGTGCAAATGATTCTGACATTGTAACGTACGTATCGATGGTCATTTGGAGTAAGTTGTGAGTGTCAAACTTCCGTGATTCTATTCTCTAAATTCGTGGATGTGACGTTTCTCGTTCATAACATAGTAGTGTATTACATTTTTAGAATGCCGTTTACGTTATTCTTACGCGACACGGCAACCGCGGATGCTTTATTTTCTGAAGCTTATGCCAGCATCGATCAAGGATTATGTTATGAAGAGGATGGCGATAAAGTAAGATCGGTTTATTATTGCGACATGTTGAGGCTAAATAGGTTTCAATATTTTTAGTTTTTGAGTGCTTTTTATCTTGATTTTTGCATGCTTTCATCTTGGCTATCCAAGTGCTTTTGACTTTGACATATCTACTTTCTTGGGCTATCAGTTTTGGCATTGTTTCGCAATTTTTCATGATCTGTACTTGACTATCACATTTTACCACATTTTTTTTTCTCAGGAAAATGCAGTGTCGCTCTACCATCGAGGACTCAATCTTATCACGGAAGGAGAGAAAGCCAAAAATGCGAAGAAGAGCGAGTTGTACAAAAATATGATGGAGGCGAAACCAAGCGTTACGCATCGGTAAGTGATAAATAAGCACTTCTTATTAGCTTTGTCGTTGAAGCAGTAGTGAAAGAAATTCTTAAATTTTCGTTGCGGCGGTGTTTGCTCCCTCCATGAGCTTATCATTATTTATACAGTTACTCGCATATTTTCTGCAGCCCTCTCGTCATGTTGGATTATTCGATCAATTCACGTTCGATCATGATGCATCATAGAACACATTGCACAAGTTGATCTTTGACGATGCGGTCATCATTTTGATCCCGTCGAGCTTTAGTGCCAGCAATTAGCAAATACGATTCATTGCCTTATATACTTGTGTTTTTAGAGTGCAAGTGTTGGAGAAGGAAATTGCTGAGGCTGGCCCTTCGAAGGAAAAAGAAATGCTCAGGCAAAAGGAATACGATGAAGTGAGTCTTATTTGCTTCCATTTTTGTATCTCATATTTATTTTTTATGAGGTAAAAGTTGAACTCCGCGAACACTTGGAGAAAGTGGGTGATGCTGAAGCCGATGTTATCTTCTCAATACCTGACGGTGTTCAGTTATTCACTATTGATGTGAGTTACTTATTCACTATTGATGTGAGTTACGTAACTTCTATGCTAAATGCGTTTTTTGAGCCGCTGCGCTGACGTGTCATGCGCATTTTGGGCCTTGCTAATTTGCATCTACTTTGGTCACCATGAATCATTATGAGTCAGAGTTTCTCATAAGTACGATAGCCGTGCTTTCTTGCTCAGACCAGCGGAAGTAATGTTAAAATGGATTGGAATGTAAACTGCTACCTCACATCAGCTTAGGGTCTTCTTTTCTAGCAGCGCAAAAATTTTATGGTAGCTTAGTTTCAGCTATCGATGCCATATTTTGCGTTTACAACATCGTAGTGATAACTTGGAGATCGTAGTGATAGTTTTTGGTCGCACTGACACCATAAATTGTCGTATTGTTTTCTCACCATCATTTCAGGGCGAGAAGACCACGACTCCAACCCATCCAACATCTTTACAAATACTGCGTTTCACCAAGAACAAATCTAAAAGTGGCGAGATCGACATACCTAGAGCTGATCAGCCATCGGCGCTTATTCAGGTATTTGTATAGTGTTTTCTTTTTGAAAATGTACCACCTTTGAATTGATTTTCCGTCAAACTGTGACGTAACAAGCGTCAGATCTTGGAGACATGTTTTTTCTCTATTTTTGGTCGTTTTTATGATCACTTCTGTGGTTACCTCATCGTTTTTGAGGTCGGACCATGGGTTTATCCCTTAGTTACCGGACAGACTCCAATACTGCGCAACGACTTTGGAGCTTATGTTGTTTCTAATCCAACACCAGATAATCCAGGTAAGTTACCCACATACTCAAAGAACTTTGACTATAAACATAACCCTAGGACTGGCTGTCGCCATTGTGCTGCCATCTGATGGAGGTGAGAAGCTGGATGAAGAGTTTCGCCAGGTAAGTTAATGAATTATATTTAACTTTTGTACATCAATCTTCTAGGTCTTAAATAGCTTTGCCGTACTTCGAGAACAGAATGTAAAGAAGGATTTCTCTGAAGCTGAAAAGAGCCGTATCAGCAAGAAGATTGCACAGCTTTTGATAACTGGTTTGTTGTTTAAATTTTTTTCTACAAAGTAAAATAACAATTTTAGGTGGCGAAAAAATCGCCTGGGGTGTAGAGACCACAGCTGTCAAAGTTACATCGTATATAGACGAGAGAGGAGAAAGGTAAGCACGTTCTGGTTGTCTATGACAATTTTCAGCATTCGAGGAAATTAACGAGTGCTTATAGAATTTTCTGAAGTTCCTTGGTGGTAGAATGGAATTTTCTGTAGGTATTTTTGTTTTGGCAGTAGCATTCTCTAGCAAAATTTGGCTTCCGCTCCTAGATAGCGAGTCGAATCATACTTATGACGATTTTTTTCGCCAATGTCCAACTTCAAGTTTGTTGCCATTTTCAAAAGTGCAAGTCGCAATGCCTCGCTGCATGATAGATTGATAAGCTTACATTGTTTGACTGTTCCATTTGACTTCAGTGTGCTGGTGGTAAAAGCGATCATGCAATGATTAGCAGCGACTGGTTGCCTACGATAATTTTTTTTCAGAATGCGAGCCGGAATGGAACCTTCAGAAAAGCCTGTTTATATAAATCCAGCTCTCAAGGGTAGCCTTCTGTATATGCACAAAGGATCGAAAGTAGTGGCGAAATGCACGAAATATTTGCGTACGTCGTCTTATCTGTTTTAAGTCTGGAGAACTCTGACAGTCCGTACAAATCGCTATCATTTAGTGGACAAGGTTGGAGACATGGGTATATCTATTGGACGAACCGTCGCCACTGGTATAGAGAAAACTCTTGGCGGCCAAGGAAATGGGGAAGGAGTCGTATCTGGAACAATATGTAAGAAATTTAACGCTTCAATGATTAGGGAGCACAAATGCAAAGTAATTTTATACAGCTATACTCGGGGGAGGTATCACCGGTATCAGTACGGTATGGATGGCTCTAGAGAATAACAGCCGTGTTCTTTGTCGTAATATTGCTGATCAAACAGTACAGACTGTCAAGTTAAAGTTAGTTTTGTTTCGCTAATATTTACTTATTGAAATTCCATACGCAATTCTCTGAGATCCCACTTCTATAGGTACGGTGATGATGCATCTCAAGTAACTGAGCATGCTTTGCATACTGCTGGCCATGGATCATTAGCCGCTGCACAGCTATGGGATCTAGGTCCTCGCAGTGTTGCTGGTCGCATGGCGCGCCGTGCTGGAGTACAGGTTAGTGATTTGAAGAATTATCTCAGCGCTGTTACATATGGACCATGTGCTTATGTACAGTCTAGCCTAGTTGTTGATCGAAAGCGGCTTGAAATCTGATTGATCATTTTTCGAAAGGGGACCATATTCTCATTTTTTCCTAAAAAAATCACTTTGTTATGTCTTTTGCAATAAGTTGTTAATCCCATGTAATGCATGCATAAATCGTCGGTTACTGGAAAGCGCGATTTCTGCGTACTTTATGTTGCTTATCATACCGCGCAAACGCGCCGCGGCCCTGACCGTTACTACACATGTCACCTGCGTTCTAACTTTTGTACGGGACTTTGTTTGTTCTATTTGGTTGGATTCAGTAAATTTGGTATTCGAAAATGTTCAAACTTGGTTTCTATCTTTTCTTTCTAATTACAAATTCAGTTCAATCCTGTGCACGGCTTTTTAACTTTATATCTCTTGATGCTGCAGCATCTCAAGCTATCTCAGATTTTCGCAGTGTTCAAAGACAGTGGAAGTACGATATCACTTCAATATTATTTTCCCTAATGCTTCTGTAGAGCCGCTTTCTTGGATGCTTGTTTTCCACCCTGCAAAACTCATCACATAATCATACAATTTCAGTTCGTCAGGAATTTTATTACAGATGGTAAAGGACCTGCATGAGTATCGACTTGGAGAAGATCTAGTGGTGAAGACAAATTCGCGTTATTTGTGAAATTTAGTCAATACGAAAATACTTTATTATGTAACTATACCTTCTGGAATAATAATTGTTACTTGTTCAGAGCTTGAAGTTTACTTTCAAAAATAATGAGATTATCCAGTGTATTTCGCATAAAATTGGGGGCCGGTTCTAGTCTTGTCATAATTCCACAACGATCTTCCTTCTCGTTTTTTTTGCTCTATTATTCACTCAGTAATCGCTCATAAAACTATATGTGCACTTCACCTTGCCAGTCATAATTCAATAGTATTGCAACGAGTTGTTATGATAGTCCCAGTGTACAGAAGTTTTTTTTTTGTGATAAGTATTCGATAGATTGTATTATTGTTGAAAATAAAAGTTTTGATTTGAGCTAAAAATGTGCATGGGGAAGTGTTCATCGTTGTTCTACCACAGTATTTTTGATACCGCATTTTTTTGCAAAATCTGATGTTGTAACCTCGTGCAGAGATGGCTGCAAAATTAGTGAAGGCCAAAGTAGGAAAAATGAAGAAGAAAAAGAAGATCATGTGAGTTCAGATTTGAGGTGAAGGCTAAGATTATCAACTATGTATGAAAACAATTATAATTGGCAGGTGGTTTCTTGTTCCAAATAATCAAAAAATTAAAATTTTTCCAAAGTTCAAACTAGGCCCTTTCCGAAAATGTGGGCTGTTGACCCAATGGAAAGTAGGAACATTGAGAAAATTCCCGGGGAAGGTGGCTCCTTCGTTCTAAAAAAAATTCTGTCGCTTTTCACCTAACCCCCCCCCCCCTCCTTCGCCCATCCCCCTCGAACCAATTTTCTACGACGACCATTGATGTCCGGCGATGTGTGTTCGTCGCAACCTACCTAAACCTATTAGAATGTAGTGATGTAGTTTTTAAAGGAGTACATGTTGTTCAGGAAGGAGAAAACTCAAGAATCTGCAAACGAAGGTATACGTGAAGAACCATTTTCAGTGCAGGAGCGCAAGGATGTAGTGACTGCAGAGATGTCTGATCATGACGATAAGCCTGCATCAGATGCAGGTTGGTTATTTGGCTTAATGTCGGAAATCTGTCATAGAATTTGATCCTGCAGGTGAAGGACATTCAGATGTGCCTGAGTTAGAAGACGATGAAGAGGATTCGCCAAATATTGAGAAAAAGCAGCGAAAAACCGGGGTATGTTTTACTGACATACGTTTGAGATCGAAGTATGAACCTATTGGGATTTAGGTGCTATATTTCTCAAGAATTCCTCCGAAATTCACTCCATCACGCCTTCAGGAATATTTTGAGCGTTTTGCTCCTGGTATGATTGGGAGAGTCCATTGCACTGTAGGTTATTCACAACAGTCAGTATCGAGCTCAGTTCTCCATTTCTTGCTATCTAGGCCTGCAAGGGAATTTGCACTTGCACCGGCCTCCGCTATTGAACATGGCTTATTTGTAAAGAAATGCGTCATCTAGACGTCCCCGTATGAAAAAAGTTTCCAGAAAAACAAGAATGCAAAGACGATTGAAAATCGTTTCTCGGAAGGTTGGTTGGAAATCAAAAAGAAGAAAGTTGCCAAAATGTTGGCTGCTCGATTTGATAACACTCCTGTGGGAGGCAAGAAAAGAGATTACACCTCAAGCGTATTATGGAATATCAAGTATCTTAGCTCGTGAGTATTATCTCGACTTTCGCTTTCGCTAGTTTTTGAGAATAATCTTACCTCAAAATCAAAGTTTTTTTTTTCAGTTTTAAGTGGGTCCATCTTATGGAACAGTTACAGTTTGAACATGCGATCTCAGCTCATCGCATGAGCGCTGAAATAGCTCAAGCCAAAAGAGTCGCTGCTTTCTTTGAAGAACAAGTTGAGAAAGGACGGCATCTCAAAAGACTCGAAGAAAAGGTAAATCAATTACTTCAGTTTCAGGCGCCTACATCTGTCCTCGATTTCCCTTTTGCAGGCACTTAAAGCCAATGGAATGTGGAGTAAATTCCAACGTGAAATCGAACAAAGAAAGGTCGTAAAAACAAAACGGAAAAAGCTGAAGTCGAGCCAGTCTCATTCTGCAGCGAAGGACGATGATGTACTACAAATGATCTTTGCTGAATAATCTAACTAATTGTGTCTTGTTATTTTGTTGAAGTTGTATAAAAAGTTGAAATGAAGGATTTTCGTTCAGTCTCAACTAAGCATATTCTCAAAGAGTGCGCTACAATTGTGACTTAGCGCTTTAGAGGCAGAGTAGAGACAATATGTCGCTAGGCTCCACCCGCGCGGACAATTAGAGCTAAGCGTAGAAGCGCGTGGCTTGTTGCATATGTCCGTGTTCACTTTGGATCAAGCCCTAACTATCAGATGTTTTCGAAATTGGAGTAGGCAATCAGCTTGCATATAGCTTCAAAGGTCAGAACGTGACTGTGCGCCAAGGTGAAAGATGGTTGAGGTGTTGATAAGCCATGTTATTCATCATTATTGGAGCAATATGTTCATCGCAAGAAGTGGCGCAAAATGGAATCAAGGGGGTGGAGGACATTAGGTCGCCGAAAGAGGGCGGTCCCCGCGGTCATTTGCGACAAATAAGCACCCTTGTACATACGCGGACATGCGTTCCTGCAGGGAATCCGCGCGGGACTCTTCCAAATTCGGCGACCTAATGTCCTCCACCCGAATCAAGGGGGTGGGGGAACGAAAGCCGCCAGGTCCAGCCGCCTCCGCGGACTGCTGGTCCTGGAACGACATGCAACAACGCTGCGAAAGGACCAGCTGGCCGCGAAAGGCGGCTGGACCTGGCGGCTTTCGTTCCCCCACCCGAATCAAGGCTATAAATCTCCAAATGTTCTCGGATGCTGTCATTCTACAAACACAAACTCTGGGAATGATATGATCTAGGCAACGCATAAGACTGGCAAAGCAATCATCTGTGCTAACTGCCTCTCTGCTCGACAGCTATACATGAACTCACTTTTTATTAGGACTGCGATCGAAAACTACGGAAGTGGAGGATCATACACCATAATGAAGAAATGTATAAATTTAATTGATCATCATCAAACAAGGATGCGTTGAAGACATCAATGATTCATTCAAGATTATGAAGTCAATAATTTACATGTATAAATGAACGTTCATTCTCTCACTTTTAATTATGCGTCAGATATCTTGGAGTTGCACTGAACTTCGCATAACCTTTGATGACCTGCAATAGGCACTTTTAGTCGATCATGAGAATTGCAAATGCTTAAACTAATGGCATTACCTTATTAATGGCTTCCAAGAAGTCTTTCTCAGTGGCTACCTTGCGACGTGCTCTAATGGCGAACATACCAGCCTCGGTACACACAGAGCGGATCTCCGCACCTGAAACGAGTTTACGTTGAGAGACTTTAAAAAAAGGAAACAGAATATTGGTTGTTTATGGGACATGGGATACAAAAGCGTGCATTGCTCAATGGTGAAAGGCTAGATCCTGGGCTTAGAGTTATCGATTACTGAGTAATAGGTTATTTAATCAATTCCAGAATTTTTTTATAGATACGGAATACTACGTCACGACCTACTACTCTATGCAATGACTGATCTATAGACAAGCTTACCAGTGCTGTTAGGACACAACCGTGCCAGCAGATCGTACCGGATGTCCCTTTCAACGCTCATCTGCTTGGCATGAATTTTCAAAATGTGTGCCCTTCCTGCCAGATCTGGCAGAGCGAATTCGATCTTACGATCCAAACGACCCGGACGTATAAGAGCAGGATCAAGGGTATCAGGACGATTCGTTGCCATCAGAACCTAAAAACAGATTTTGAGATCTTCATTGCAAATAACAATGACTAGTGCATATATACCTTTATGTTTCCTCTTGGATCAAAACCATCGAGCTGATTGATGAGTTCCAGCATCGTACGTTGCACTTCATTATCACCTCCTTGGCCATCGTCAAATCTGAATTACATAGTAATTTAAAACAGAGCTGAGGCATGAATAAAGTAAATCTTAACACAATGAGTGGATTATGTAACCAGAATCATAACTTATAATAACGGGCTAAAGGTGTTTACGTGTTTTTGTGTGTGTGTGTGTGTGGTGTGTGTGTGAGTGTGTCTGTTACGAAATTCGTAGAGCAGATTCCAGCCAACCTCCTGGGCTCAAATTTTGCACAGCGCTTGCTACCCGCATGAAAGTCCAACATGCAAAAGCACGAGCAAATTAGTTGAATGGATCCCTCAGAAACTGCGTGTCAAACGGATCCACTTTGCATTTGGGCCGCAAAATTGGATCCGTAATTCCACTTTTTGCAGAGTCGTGAATGTTTGCGCCAAGTAAATGTGTAAGCCATGAGCTCAGGCCCAAAAAATTGATTAAAAGTTCATTACTTTACAAAAACGGCGCCAAAAAGTATCGGTTGCGTAAATGGTCAATTTGCCAAGGTTTTACCGGAGCGTTTGACAAGATTTTTGCACAAAGATGTAGCTCGGGGGGCTGTTGTTTTTATTGCAACTATCAAGACCATGAGAAAATCAAAAACCTACAAAAATTTCCGTTTGTTCTCCTGCAAAAAGTCTCATCTACGCGAAATCACCGATTTCGCATGAAAAAAGCTTTCGGAATGAGTAGTTGTTTACATTTTGTTCGTGATAGTCGGCATTGCTTAGTAAGTTCCAATACCATCATTATGCGAGAATAAGTAGGGCCTAGATAGTAGAGCCAGTGCGAGCCTCTGCGAAGCAGAGGTGACGCACTGGTATGAAAAAAGCTTACCGCGCTCCTCCTACAGCATCGATCTCGTCAAAGAAGATTAAGCAGGCTTTCTTAGATCGAGCCATTTCGAACAATTCTCGTACCATACGTGCTCCTTCGCCAACATACTTTTGTACCAACTCTGAGCCGATTACACGGATAAAGCAAGCATCCGTCCTGTAACCAGTCAAGAAATTATAAATGTACTGTGGTATCCACACTTGCTATACGATTTATGGATGTAGAAGTCATATGATTTAGAAGTAAAAGTGCGAAATTATCATCAATTACCTGTTAGCCACAGCACGAGCGCACAATGTTTTGCCAGTTCCAGGTGGTCCATAGAGAAGTACACCTTTGGGTGGCTCGATACCAAGATTGACGAATCGTTCAGGCTACAACAGAAGCTATTAATCCTAAAGTTGCGTGAAAAATAGCCTGCTAACAAAGTTGCAGACTACCACTGTCCAAAGAAAACAAAAAAAAAATGACGCACATGAAGAAGTGGAGTTTCGACTACTTCTCGGAGCTTTTCGATTTGCTCTTTGCAACCTCCGACATCAGCGTAAGTTACATCAGGTTTCTCTTCAACCTAGAAGTAGCTGCTATATGGCGATTATCATATGACCAGTGCGTCACCTCTGCTTCGCAGAGTTTCGCTGGCTCTACTATCTACGTGCCTTACTCATTCTCGTAAAATCGTGGCACTGCAACTCACCGCGCTATGCCGACTACCACGAATAAAATGTAAACAACCACTGATTTAGAAAGTCTTTTCACGTGAGATCGGTGATTTCGAGTGGATGAAACTTTTCGCAGGAAGACAAACGCAAATTTGAATATGTTTTTGGATTTGTCATGGCTTGGTAGTCGCCATAAAGGTAATAGTAACCGTGAGCTACATCTCTGTGCGAAAATCTTCTCAAACGCTTAGCTGGAACCTTGGCAAGTTGACCATTTACACAACCAATTCATTTTGGCGCCGTTTTCGTTATGTAGTAAACTTTCGACCACTTTTCTGGCTAAACTCCATCGCTTGCACATTTGCTTATCAAACTCATCCACGACTCTGCAAAAAGTGGTGATACGGACCGAATTTTGCGGTACAGAAGCCAGGTGGACCCGTTTGACGCGCAATTTCTGAGGGATCAACTCAACGAATCTGCTCGTGCTTTTGCGTATTGGACTTTTATGCGGGTAGCATGCTCTGTGCAAAATTTGAGCCCAGGAGGTTGGCTGGAACACGCTCCACGAATTTCGTAACAGACACACAAACACACACACACAAAGTCACATAAACACCCTTAGCCCGTTATTATAAGTCATGATATGGAGAAACAGTATTATTTACCTGCATCATGGTGACAGTGGGATCTATTTTAGCTGGTAGCGGCAAGTGAATCTGATACTTGTTGCGATCCACGCCAACTCTCATTCCTTCCTTTAAAAATATATTTCAATGAAAAGACTATATGTAGAGCTCGGTTCTTGGAAGGGACCTCGATATCAGTGGGAGCAACTGTATCAGCTAGGTCGACGACGAATTTTGCAAACTGTTTCACATTGATCATATATCGCGGATCGTGGCCTTCTCCGGTGATGATTTTTGTGCATCGAGCGACCTAGGAAAGTATATCATCAAGATAAAATCGAATTCGATGTAAGAATTCAATGAAAATAATGATTGAGCATTTGAGCTAAAGCAGATGGACCATGGAGGAAGCATTGCTCTCCAGAATCGTTGCTCACTGTAAGCTAATAAACTAGTCATCTAGAGATATAATCTTGCATTCACTTTACTATTATGAAGGAAGAATGAGACAATGAAAAGTGTACGGTAGAACGAGAACTATTCTGTAAATTGCACACGTCGGATAGACGGATCAATAAAGGAAGTGTTCAGTTTGCAACTTATGAGATCAGCTTTCCAAAATTGACATATCCATCCGGTTCTGCAACGAAATTACCTGCAGAGGTTGCTCCTGCTGCATGGCTTGCTTGTCGGCCGCGATATCCCATAATGCCGGTGGTGCCAAACCTGTGTCCGATTCTTTCACTCCCGACAATTCGTTCACCTAAGTTTGACAGCGTTGTTGCGGAAGTAGTCCTCTAGCGATCCATATAACAACACAGGTGTTTTCCAGCGAGGTACTAAACGAACCTTCTTGACACAATCTTCAATATCAGTCTCAAGCTGCTTCAACTGTTCAGCATAAGGTCCTTGCCCGTACCGTTTCAAAACAGCAATATCTCCTTCATCCAATGCTAAACAAAAGTTATCATAATGGAAACGACACATGTGCAAAATATTTTCACGCACCTTGGAAAGGCTTGTCGTCATCCGCATCAACATCCTTCTTCTGCTTTCGCATATCGGAACCAAGATGATCAGGCATGGTGTTACGTACGGCTGCTGTTTATACAACCAGTCCGTGAGAGGTACTACTAGAAAATATAGCGTAGCTTGACTAAAGAAAACACTCGCAGTTATGAGAAGATAACGCAGCACTGTTAAAAAACTGGAACATAATCAAGTCTACAAAATATCCTGTGTCAAACAGCGGTAAGATTGACGGTATGAATAAGGTGGTCGAAAACTTAAAAAAGTTAGAAGCGCAGAAACAAACACTGCACAGCAGACAGATGACAATACGCCGATTCTGCAGTGCTCTGCGGCCAACCGACGTTCGCGGGCGCGTTTCCGCGGAGGGTTGGCACAGAGCGCCGAATCTTTACGGCCTGTCTCAGGCCTGTCAGACCAAAATTGTGTGATGCGCATCTGCTTCGCATCAATTTTGCGTCGTGTCTGCGAATCGCGTTACACTTTGCAGAAGTTTTTTGATGGAGGGTAGGCAAGGAAATCCTTGCAGTAGTTAGCTGGAACGTTTGCAAAACATCGACCTGGGAGGGGATGAACCTTCCTTGGACTAGCGAGAGACAGACTCGATCGCCTTGCTCCATGCTCCCCTTATCAACGTGTATAGGGCGATTCGCACGACCATAGTGCTTTCCACACGGACCGCTGCCGCTCGTGCACACCCTGCGGCGACTTTTAGCTATGCAAAACGGAAGGGAAGATTTGCTGCATGCATTACATGTTAAGACAAATCAAAATTAGGTGCGAAAAGACCGTCTCCCCTTCTCAACGGCTATCATCGACTCCACGATTCATGCAGAGACGCGATTTTGCCCGCTCAAAGCGTGGCGGTTTTTGGCGGCGAGGGAATACGAAAAATGCTATAACGTAGATTTAACAAGTTTATCCTTAAAATCAGGAAAAGTCCGCAACCCGCCTTTACACGAATCGGGGATGCGATCATACCTTCCTGAGCTAATTGATCCTGGCGACAGCGGTGACCTGACATGGCGATACACGTTAACAGCTAGCAGAAAACGGTAAGGCAAGCGAACAGGTCAATACATGGTAAGAAATGTGGCACTCAACATATATCGATCATTTATTTCAGCCACCTATATTTCTGCTAATCTATCCACCACGAGGATTTCTAGGATTAGGTGAGTTTTTATCATATAGTGAATCCATTTTTTCACAGAAGTCTGTTTTTCCTCACTTGGCCTCGTTTAGTTGCATTTTTGAGGGAAATGCATCATTTTTGTATAACCTGACTATCTGTTCATTCTTGATGCATTCTCGCTATTAATTGTTCACAACATTAGTTCTATCCCTGTGCAAGTCTTTCTCAACCATCTTGTCCAAACTCCCGTTCATGTGCAATGTTGTGAGCAAAACATGACTTCGTATTGTCTTCGCTAAAATCTTTCATTCTCCTGCACTTTTCTTGCACTTGCGTTCTCGATCGCAATCTACCGTATCTCACATTCAACAAACTCTACGCAAATTTTGTATATAATTTTTCGTTTCTTTTATGAAACTGCCCAGAAATTCAAATTCGCAAGCGTAAATCTTTTCTTTGTGCACTTGTCGTTGTCCGTGCCCCAAGCTGGCGGCTAAATCACGCAATAAATTTCCCTTTGTCTATCATAAACATAGTCTACATGCAGGGTCATCGGCAGCTGGTTTCCATCACGACAGCCCATGGAAAATCCGCAGGAATTCTCTAGTGTAGAACCAAAGTCTTTTATTGTCGCGTCTTTCAGAGCGCGTCAGCTGGACTACATAGTTTTTGCCTGCCAGCCCAAAAACTTCAACAAATTGGCAGCCCAGCAGCGGAATGCCATTCCAGCGCCAGTTCCGTTTGACATGCGAAGAACAAGTAACGATGACCGTGAACTGGTCGAAAGCAAACTATCGAACTTTGAGATCTTTAGGACGAGCCCAGCTGAAGTTTTAGCCGCCTGTGGATCAATTTCAGGAACCGTAGCACAACGGACACCGATCTGCACCCGTGCGTGTGGGAATCACCAGACCTGAATGCTTCCCGATCATGGCTAAGTTTTCCGTTACATCAGTCAAAAGACCGTGTGGGTTGTAGGTAGGACAATTAGAGGAGCGTACATGTCCGATTTTCTTGAAGGTCAGATTGACCATATTGAATTGGGCACCGAATTTTTTGAAGTGAAAGCAAAGCTCCAAACTAGCTCCGGAGTGCGATTTCGCACGTATATAATAAACTCTAGGACAGGACGAATTGCAGTCGGCACATCAGTGCACACGATGGAAGAGCGTGCCAATCCTGTTTTGAAGATGCTGGACATTGTGGACTGTCCAATCTCTTCCATCCAGGAACGTTCGGCTGGAATTCAGCCAGAGCTCTACTTGTAGGAGACATTGGCCTGAAAGGAATCCCGAATCAAGAAGGGATTACCGTCAATGTGGCAGGGACCTCCGCACAGCCAAATGACCATCAAGTCCATGCGGTGAACACATTCAATAAAAACTACCCGCTAATGGTGGTCGACAGCGCGTACGGAGCGGGTAAGTCTCTTTGCACCGCAGTAATGGTGTCAGAAGCAGTCAACAATGACGAAAAGATCCTCGTCACCACAGTAAAGAACAGTGCGTTGGACGTAATTGGATCCAAAATCGCGCAAGCAGAAAATACCCAGCCAGTGCGCTGTCGAGACGCAGATTAATTAGAGTCCGACAGTCCCCTCGCCGACTGGGCGGTGCCACCAACTTCAGATGAGCTGGCACTCCCCGGGTGCTCGGTGGTCCCCTCCCCAATTATGTCCCCCACATTTATATTTATGCTATAATGATAAAAGAATCTAGTCAGAACTGTTATGTTAGTACAAGAGGAAAGAAACTGAGGGTAGAGGGATCAAGTTAAGAGAATAGCTAACTCTTTAAACTTGACATGGAGGTCCCGGGTTTTTCTGAACGAATTTGTCGCATAACTTTTCTTCAAAAAAAGTGTAAGCATAGATTTTGCGCAGATCTTTGCTAATCCCACCACCGGCACCAGCCCTCATCTCCTACGTGAATTACGTAGCCCTTTTTCATATTTACCCTTTCCTTTCTCTTTTCCCTTGAGTCCAGGCGATGGGTCTGAGTGTGTTTTTTTCTTATTTTGTCATATTTTTCGTGTCATAGTGGGTAATGAATATAATCATGTATTCTTTACCTACTATGTGTTTGACAGTCTTTTTTTGTTTCATAGCAGATAATGAATATATTACTATATTGAATATGGTAGATGGTATTTTTTATCTGCTGTGATTCCTTACAGTTTTTACCGTGATACCACGTGAAGAACCGTAAATATTTACTCTTTCTTCCTCTAGCCCCCTTTCCCCACCCTATTTATTTAGAAACAAATCTAAAACTTTTCATTTTTCCAAAACATATTTTATTTTGTAACTTTCACATTTTCTCTTTCATAATCTATTATCTTTCCAAAACATGTAAAATTCATTTTCACAACCATTTTCACCATATTTCGCCTACAACTTTACACATTATTTCCAGTCATTTATTTTCTTCTTTCTCACTTTCCATCGTTATTTTTTTTACACAAACTCAGGGACTCTATCGCCAACGCCGGCCATACATGTGAAAAAACGATAATGTGTTCCTACCCCCTTCACCCCAGGGCCGGAACCCAGCTGACCCCCCTTCACCCATGGCCGATAAGGAACTGGAAAAAGTGAGACCAAGAAATCAACGTTTTAAGCAAAATTACAAAACTATCGGCATTATCAAATTCAAATTTAGTGAGATGTTGATTCTGAATATTATTACTATGATTGTCAAAACTTACTTGAGGCTCATGAGAAGTACAGCGGAAATTTGCCGCCTATTGTTCACTTCTAGAGAAAGATGAAAAAGCCTAGAGAAAAATTTACGTGTGAAGCCTTTGTGTATACACGTCAATAAGTTACTACCTCACATATTTGCTGAAGTAATAAGTGAAATAATAAGTGAACTTTGATGATCGGTGCGCAGTTGAATTGCATTCTTTTTAAGAGGTATAAATTTTCTAAGCAATGGCGGAATCCGTGGAAAGTCATTTCATGATTCGTTGAAGAGTCATTGTTCCAACTTTTAATATTATTTCTAAACTCCGAAAGAGATCGTAACATTTGCGTAGAGAAGCAGGTGCAACAAGAACATCTATTACATCGAAGAGTTGGTGTAATCAGGGTTAGTCTTACTGTCAAAATGCTATAGCTACGAGGATCGTGGAGTTCTACAATCCGCCTACTTGGACGATGATAAGGACGAGGAAGGACAGCCAGTGATGCATTTTTCTACGTTGGAGCATTATACAAGAGGAGAAGAACAATCGCATATGATCACTGCGTGATTATTCTGAAAAAGATTTTGTTTTCCATCGAAGAAGAGAGAAATATAAAAGATCTTAGAAGGAGAACTCAGTCATAATCAGCTTACTCTAGTTTAGAAGTCTACTTTTCATCCGCTTTCAGAAAACAACAGCTTGCCAGGAAAAAGAGGGGTTTTTCCTGCTAAACAGAAATAGTTTTAGTCATTTTTTCAAGATGTAGAATTTTTCTACAAAAAATTGTAGATTTTTGATATGAGAAGATAAGAGAGTCTCAGGCCATACATTGAATTACTCTTGTTGAAAGCTTCCAGAAAATATATAGCTTAGCAAGAAAGAAAGGATTTTCCTGTATTGTGAAGGTGGTCGCATTTGTTTTCTAAAATTAAGGAATTTTTTTTATAAAAATTCATAACTTTACTATACGAAAAGCTAGAAGAGTGTTTTGCACTCTCTTGGAATCCCCTCGTTGTCCGCTTTCAGGAAATATATAGTTTGCCAGGAAAAAAGAGGATTTTCCTATCGGGTGAAAGGGGTCGCGTCTATTTTTCGGAATTAAGCCAAATTCTAACTCTAAAAAATCATAACAATTTTATATGAGAAGCTAGGAGAGTGGTTAGGAGTTTATTGAATTCCTCTCGTCGTCCGCTTTCAGAAAATATATAGGTTGTAGGGAGAGGGATGCTAAAAGTACGTGGTGAAAGGGGGAGGAACATGGTATAATGGAAATGTTCCTTTCTGTACTCCAAAAGCGTCGTTTTAAGGAGCTAAAGGAACATGCCCATTATACCATGTTCCTCCCCCTTTCACCACGCACTCTTAGCATCCCTCTCCCTACAACCTATATATTTTCTGCAAGCGGACGACGAGAGGAATTCAATAAACTCCTAACCACTCTCCTAGCTTCTCATATAAAATTGTTATGATTTTTTAGAGTTAGAATTTGGCTTAATTCCGAAAAATAGACGCGACCCCTTTCACCCGATAGGAAAATCCTCTTTTTTCCTGGCAAACTATATATTTCCTGAAAGCGGACAACGAGGGGATTCCAATAGAGTGCAAAGCACTCTTCTAGCTTTTAGTATAGTAAAGTTATGAATTTTTATAAAAAAAATTCCTTAATTTTAGAAAACAATTGCGACCACCTTCACAATACAGGAAAATCCTTTCTTTCTTGCTAAGCTATATATTTTCTGGAAGCTTTCAACAAGAGTAATTCAATGTATGGCCTGAGACTCTCTTATCTTCTCATATCAAAAATCTACAATTTTTTGTAGAAAAATTCTACATCTTGAAAAAATGACTAAAACTATTTCTGTTTAGCAGGAAAAACCCCTCTTTTTCCTGGCAAGCTGTTGTTTTCTGAAAGCGGATGAAAAGTAGACTTCTAAACTAGAGTAAGCTGATTATGACTGAGTTCTCCTTCTAAGATCTTTTATATTTCTCTCTTCTTCGATGGAAAACAAAATCTTTTTCAGAATAATCACGCAGTGATCATATGCGATTGTTCTTCTCCTCTTGTATAATGCTCCAACGTAGAAAAATGCATCACTGGCTGTCCTTCCTCGTCCTTATCATCGTCCAAGTAGGCGGATTGTAGAACTCCACGATCCTCGTAGCTATAGCATTTTGACAGTAAGACTAACCCTGATTACACCAACTCTTCGATGTAATAGATGCCCTTGTTGCACCTGCTTCTCTACGCAAATGTTACGATCTCTTTCGGAGTTTAGAAATAACATTAAAAGTTGGAACAATGACTCTTCAACGGATCATGAAATGAGTTTCCACGGATTCCGCCATCTGCTTAGAAAATTTATACCTCTTAAAAAGAATGTAATTCAACTGCGCACCGATCATCAAAGTTCATTTATTATTTCACTTATTACTTCAGCAAATATGTGAGGTAATAACTTCATTGACATGTATACACAAAGGCTTCACACGTAAATTTTTCTCCAGGCTTTTTCATCGTTCTCTAGAAGTGAACAATAGGCGGCAAATGTCCGATGTACTTCTCATGAGCCTGCTAGTAAGTTTTGACAATCATAATAATAATAGTCAGAATCAACATGTCACTAAATTTGATTTTAATAATGCCGATAGTTTTGTAGTTTTGCTTATATTGTTGATTTCTTAGTTTCACTTATTCCAGTTCTTCTTCGAATTTCAGCGGGTAAAACCCAATATTCGACTTTAACCAGGTTTGGCTACAACTCCACTTGATGCATGTGAATTGAGAACACGAGAAGCAATGATGGCGAACATCGCCCCCCCCCCCCCCCGGTCGACGCACCTCCACAGCTGCGGCCGCTCCCCCCCCCCGACGGCCCTCATACCCCCTTCACCCTGGAGGGGCGGGACCCCTATGACCCCCTTCATCCTGGAGAGGCCATGTTCCCCCTTTGCACACGTATGACGCCGGCACTGTACATATGTATAAAATTTTTATAATTGTTTAATTGCCATAGCCGTTTTATAATTGCCGCAGTTCCACAGGCGATCTAGACGCCTGTGGATAGTCCGTAGGCTATGTTGCCTATGGTGATTCCATAAGCTATGTGATAGCCCATGGGGTTACCAGAGGCCCTTTTCCCAGTCACGCCGATTTAGAGCGTCATTATGTAATCTTGAGTGGCATATAGGCGCCAGGAGCTGTCCTAAGCTCGGCGAAATTCGTTTCAAGCAGTAATACAATACTGCTTAGTTTGCGCTTATATCAGTTTCGCCTAATTACTTATTTGTAAAAAGATTAGGGAGCTCTGAACCAGATGATTCTCGACTACTGAAGCGAGTTGGATATTTACTGATCATCTTTATCCAACTTCGTTGCAGAGGTATTCATTTATTAGCTTTCAGTGTTCTATCATTATTTTGTATTCATAACACGTTTGTTGAATGTTGTATTGAACATTGTGCTACTCCAACCGAAAACAAAAAAATCATGCATTTTGTTTGCAAAACAGATTTCAGGAAAAGGTTTCAACTTTATTTTAGACGTTCAGAGCGTTTGAGACAAAGAATGGAATGATTCTCGCTAGAGAACATGAAGTGTCAATAGCATTAGCAAAATTATCATCTTTTATTTACGCAGCAGCTATTGGCACACTTGTAAGTTTGCCCGCAAGCAACCGCACTATGAAAAGAAAGAATTCTCTGATTGGCGGCTCGGAGAAGGCTTTCGGTAAATCACTTTCCACCCACGCCCTTGTAATCAACGTTAGGGAAGTGTTCCCTCCTGAGTTGCTTGCAGGTTAAAAAAAAATGTCAATATCCTGTGAAATTACATGTCCATATCATAGCTTACCATGCTCTGTAACGGCAAATGTTCGGAATATACATTCCGTTCCTTCGCCGTCTTCGAACATAATTCATTTTGCTATTTTGCTGTCTATTTATGTATTATTCCATGCGTATTCCATGCTCGTAATTTCATTTTCTACAACACTGCTCATTATTTCTTTACGGATGTCATCATATTCCCGTATGTCACATTTCGTCACCAGAGCGGCCTTTATCCGCTTCCCTTATACCCTATGTCATATTTTACCACCATGCGGAAGTCTTTACCCGCCTCCCCAAATGACTACGGAAGCCCTTCATCCGTACCCCAATTGCTCATCGTTCAAACTTCATGTTGCTTCATTTATCCTCAGCTCGAGACGAGTACTCTGCGTTGATACCACTGCTTAAAGCGTGCCTTCTCATCCCTTTCCCCCTGTCCTTGTGAAGAAAAATCCAGCGACTAACGCCTGAAGCAACTCTCCCTCAACCAAAGCAGCAAATGGCATATGGGCAACGTCCAAATCAATGATGATATCTCAACTGTACATATGGGCAACGTTCAATCAAATCAATCGATGACACCTTAAATGTATGGGCAACGTCAAACGAATCCGATGATGACAACTAAATTACCATGGCAGACTTCAAAAGCTCGAGGACGAGCTTTGCCATGGAACGGACATGTCGAGACGCAGATTAATTAGAGTCCGACAGTCCCCTCGCCGACTGGGCGGTGCCACCAACTTCAGATGAGCTGGCACTCCCCGGGTGCTCGGTGGTCCCCTCCCCAATTATGTCCCCCACATTTATATTTATGCTATAATGATAAAAGAATCTAGTCAGAACTGTTATGTTAGTACAAGAGGAAAGAAACTGAGGGTAGAGGGATCAAGTTAAGAGAATAGCTAACTCTTTAACTTGACAGCGCTATGTCAACGACATTATGGCAGCGGATCCCGAAAAGACAATGCCATATGCGTTGCACACGCTGATGGAGAACACGTTACTTATGGACATCTCCTAAGCGAGGCTTGGTGCGGAAGGTTCAAACGTTTTTCAGAAGCTCAAATGAGGAATTTCGTGTTCACCGGCACGGAAAGATAAGTGGTTTCAAGCGAGCATAGAAAATTGCTCGTCTTGGAACAGAACTTGTCCGAGCAGGTAAAGATTTTGGCTGCTCATTTCTTGAGGATTTATAAGCCAGATGTGTACCTCTGCACGATAGCAGCCGCCCTCAATCTAACATCTAAAAAAGGTTTATGGCGCACGATCGAAATGCGTCTTGCTGGACGAAGCGTCCATGATTCCAGAGGCAGCATTTATGGCCATGCTTTCGCACTTCGAGCACGCGCGATTTTCACTCATCGGAGACACAAACAGCTGCCGCCATATATCGGCGTGCACACGATTTCACTAGTGGTGGAGGTAAGTTCGCGCTCAGTATTGGACCTGGCATACAGAAATGGGAACGTACAGACCCCACGCCGAGATGATGCGGCTCAATTCGGAGCTCTTCTACGATGGACAGCTCGTGGCACTCCAACGCATCAAAGAGGACTGCTATTGAGGCTGCGGATGCCGAACATCCGGGTGCCAGCGGCTTTGGTCAATGTACCAAGCTTTTCGGCACAGTCCATCACAGGATCACACTAACGATCTAGGGGCAAAAGCAGCGGTAGATCTGGTACATCTGCTCATGGCGGTAGGCACGAACGCATTTTAGTCATTTGTCTTTATCGCGACCAGAAATTTCTCTGCCAATCGTTGTTACAGGACACCGGAGTGATAGTCGGAACGGTCGACAGCGTCCAGCATCGGAACGTTCGGTACCATTCTGTGCACAACTCACAGATGGAGCAAAGGGACCGGGCCACTTTCTTTTCCGACGCGAAGAGGATAAATGTGGCTTTGTCCCGAGATAAAGATGGGCTATTTATCATATGTTCACTCAAATTCTTACAGAACGTCCACACATGGTCGGCGGTGGTGCGATGGTGCGAAAGGACAGGCGTAATTAATCTGTGGTCCTTCGACCAACACATGAGGCCGGCAGTTCGACTCTGAGTCCAAGGACGGACTCTTGTTAAAGGGAAAGGTGTAAATATACGTATATATCTGTGTATATCGGTATGTAAACTTACACTTATCCATTTCCTTTCCTTTTTGCCTTTTCCCATTATCACTTGTGTAAGATCATACGCTTTTTTCATTCCCATACTTTTTGTTTACAAATGGCACAACGATAGCTTGACGCGCAACGATGCCAAGCAGAGGAGGAGTTGGCGAATCAGTGAAGGGACTTACGACCAGCGAGCCACCACGTCTTTGGGCTCCAATCTCTCTTGTTGTGTTTCGTTATTTTATGTTGCCGGTTGTATTTGCGAGTTGTTAATGTTTGTTGAGATAAACACGTCTCGTATGACTGTGTTAGGTGTACACCTGAGGCGTAGTTTGCATGAATATGGTATCTGCCATTTAAGAGGGTGGTGGAATATCTATGAGTAGATATTCCGCTCGAGACTGGACCCCAGGATCGTATTCGCATGGATTCATAGCAATTCATCATTTTCGCTTGGATCCTCGCGCAAAACTGATGGGTTGCACCATGAATCCATACGAAATACGATCCTGTGGTCCAGTTTGGGGGCGTGCATCTCAGCCGTTAGTGAGTCACCTGCGCTGCCGCTTGGGCAGTGCCTTAGTTAGGGCCCCAAATTTACTTTCCACGAAAAATCCCCATAGGCCCAGATTTGCCTGGACGCTGCCTTTGAATCTCCTCGCTTTTTTGACGGTGCGCATATGACGCAAACCCACAAGGATGCAAGCGGGCAAATTTGGGTTAAATACTGTCCGAGCAAGGTTGGAGCTTTGGTGCCATGCGAACATGGGCGCCTCAGACAGTCATCGGGCCTGCGAAGCTGTCTAATAAAAATTAAGAAGTGCACTCGGGAAATTGGGAAATTTATGCCTTGGAAGAGAATCTCGCCAACCTGTAATTTCCCCATCTATTGTACACATCGCCACAGTTAAACTCGTAGGGTCCAGCGACTCTGCACTGTTAGACTCCCTAATTTATCGTAAGGCTTTGGGAGACACCTATTCTCGCAGTTTTCACGCTGTCTTATGTTTTTAGCGTGTTCGCTTCATGTTATCCACAACGTTGAATCCGATTTTCGGATTCAGCGTTGCGGGTAACGGGAAGCGAACACGCTAAAAATCGAAGTCAAAGTCTTAGTTGTTATTAATTCCGAAAGTTTCGCTTTAGTTTGCCTACATCCCATCCTCTTGATGGTTGCGGTGAGGACGCCATTTCTGAAGCTGCGACTTCGACTGGGGTACCTACCGGTCTGCTTGCAATTTGCAATCTTGCTTTCTTGAAGTGAAGGATTCGTTGCGCTAGTGCTGGCGAAGATGCCGAGGGAGTTGTGGATCATCAAGGTTTCAGAGACCTGTACCATAAAGTGCCTTGTCCGCGAAATGACTAACACAGTAATGAGCACAGCCGTCTCAGAAATTCACATCTGTATGCTCGTCAGTCTAAAGAGCGCTCTTTCGTTTCTTGATTCTAGCCTCTCAAACTGCACTGATGGTCAAATGTACTACTGTTCGTTTCTATCATATTGCACTGCTGTAAAGGAATGAACTGGATAATACGGATTGTAAATGGTGCATTGAATGGTATCTTGCCTTGTGATGGTACTTTACCCTTGGTGAGTGATATACGCTCACCTTTTGTTTATATTCTTGTTTTGGTTTATTTACTGGTTATTTGTTTCGATCTCATTTGTAGGGCGTTTATAAAATTGTGACGGCGGATTTGAGTACGGTCTTTGCGCCCACAGGAGCGGAAAGTACTCATAAATAGAACATCATCTCAACTCTCAGCTCGGTCACTTCCAATGTCTAAATATTGTCATATATGGCAGAAAAACAATTTAAATAGAGATGATATGAGAAAACGTGGTTGCCAAAAGGTGCGTGCGGGTCGCGCGCGGTAGCGCCATCGTCACAAATTTTCAAATACCCTATTCGTTTTGTGTATGATTTTTAATCTTACTTTGCATGTCACTCGCGAACCCAGAGAGACCAGGCGATTGACAGCCTGCATATCTTCTCAATCCTCTACATAAGGGAAGCGCTTGGTTGTAGTCAGCTTCATCGTTGGTGTCACGATGAGCTTGGTCGGACCAACTTGAGGAGCAAAGTCGGGGCCCGGCACCAGTCGGTTTCTAGGGTTTTTGAAAACAAAGTCTCCCCTGACTTTCGGAAGTTTTACGAAGTCCCCCTTGATCTACCTGCTTAGGAGAAGATGAAAACAAAAAAGATTTACTCGTCTGAAAGGAAAGATAAGAGTGGGAAATTAAATTGGAGCTGTATACTATGCATGCACAAGACCTTGGCATTAGAGCGCGATATTTAACAAAGCGAGAAGAAGTGAAGGCTAAAAACAAGGGAAAGGCAATCATATGAAAATGTCTTCATGCTCAGGGATAGATTTTTGACCGAGGAATCCGTTCATGCTAAAAAGATCCGAAACTTATGTGAAGTAACGAAAATGTATGCTCTGGACAATCTCAGATCGTCTTATGGCCGTCTGGGGACGATCTAATTTTGGAAAAGGTATTACTTCACATAAGTTTTCAAATATTTTTACATAATAGTTTCGAAAATAATTTTCTACACTTTAGTTCAATTTTGGTGTCATATGCTTCTGTGTGCGCTGTAAAAAAGCAATTTGTTTATTTAAGCCTTGCTTTCAAATCGCGCGCTTTTCGCCATGCACGATAGAGCATGTCAATCGTGTGATAACCTGTCCGAGCTTGTGCTCGACTAAATGGCGCTTATTCTTGGTCTCGGTTCCGACTCGTCAAAAACGATATATCCTTTGCTGTTTGCTTCAAAAACGAAGTCCAGCCTGCTTCCACACGATCTGTGCCGGGCCCTGAGCAAAGTCGAGGAGACGTAAGGGCGCGGGTCGTCGGAGAATCATCTGTTCAATAAATGATATGTACCAAATCCTTAGACTACACACACCGAGCCCCGCCATAGCGTCTACCGAAACGTAATTACGTGACACTGCTTACATGAATGAACGATTTGTGCACAAAACTTCGAGCAAAACCATGCACGAAGCTCGTGCACATGCACGGAAATCATGTAATAACATTTTCTTTCAAGACAGCCTTTTCAAATTTTCAATCGAATTGTTTTTGACTGACATTTTTACTTTTGACACATTTTCAGCACTGAGCGAAAAAGAAGAGTGTTATGCAATCGAAAGAGGGAACTATTCCAGATGCCGAACCTAGCTAAGGAGACCATGCAAAGATTTGTTGATATGATTATTTGTGTAGATGACTATTATTTCTGTCCCATATGATTATATCGAAAGGATGATGTGTTTATACTGCTTTTTCGGCCTGTCAGAAATTAGTAATGTATATTCATTGATGATTTCTTGCTATGCGTCCTGTTACTAACTTCGTATTCTATTTACAGTTGCCCAATTGTTGTATATCAGGACATACAAACTCAAATGAATAAAATAAAGAAAACTATCCTGTCTTCATTACCCGTCTCCTAGCAATTTCTTCTTGTCATGACATTTAGTGAATAGTAATGGGCCTAAGTGTTCGCATAACATCGCAAAACAGTTTAAGGAAAGGAATACGGGGATCTCAGGCGTTGAAAGGTGAACATATGCAATTGAAGCGACTTGGCTGCGGCCTTCCACTCGTCGTGTGCCACTTGCGAAGCATCAACTTTTATCGCGAGACGGGCGAAAGATGAGTAAAGGAGCCTGCACTGAAGGTTATCAAGGCAATCGTGGTTTACCAATCTTAACTCCGGTCTTCCTTGCCTAGCTCCCTTTTTCAGTGAGCGTAAACATTAATTCCGAATTAACGGTGACAGTGACCTGCATGGTTTAGTTAAGAGCAAACTATAAACGTTTTCGATGATGTTGACTGCAGGCCTCGACCTCGCAGGGTAGCAGGAAGTTACGATGGATGATGTGCGTACAATATGTACGGTATGATAATGTGCGTACATTATATCAGACGTTCGTTTGAACATTATTTTTTGGGTTGAGCAAATGAGAATTCTGTACAGCATCATAAGAAGCAATCGATCATCGTTTCCATACACGGAGTTCGGGCAAAGTGAATATAGAAGCAGTATGAGGTAAAAGATGAATATTTCGAGGTAGACCGGCAAAATATGGATGCAACATGGCAGAACATGCCGAGATTCGATCGTCGGGTTTGAGCTGAAATAAACTGAACTAAACTGAATATTTGTAGTGCTGTCTAAAAGACTCTTACCTCCAAAAACATGCAAAGCAGATCAATGCCAGTTTTTTGTAGCTTTGCAAGTGAAATATTTACTTGCATGAAAGGAATTTCTTTGTATGGAGGAAAGGCATTCGGTACATAGTGGGGCAGGCTCTTCACCTAAACATCACTCGAATCTATATATTTACAAAACTCGAACACTGTAACTTTGTTTGTTAGGATGTTTGTGGCTTATAGACTCCTTTGTATGTGAACCGAAAAGGCTGAAATTTTCTCCCTCATAA
This sequence comes from Cylicocyclus nassatus, assembly GCA_958299035.1. Classification (NCBI taxonomy): domain Eukaryota; kingdom Metazoa; phylum Nematoda; class Chromadorea; order Rhabditida; family Strongylidae; genus Cylicocyclus; species Cylicocyclus nassatus. Next base: position 9,777,579 of record CATQJL010000112.1, on the reverse strand, counting down.
GCAAGCCACGGCGCAATAGGCTACTTTTCGCGATGATTCGCTGGGTCGTTCTATCGATTTATTGATTCGTTCACTTACATCTAAGAGAATGAAAGCTTCTAGACATTTTCCCGAGTAAAGTAGAAGGGGACGGTATGTGGGAATCATTTACATTTCGCGACGAGGACGATGCGGTTTCACGAAGAAAGGGGAGCAAGAAGGAAGACAACAACTACGGGTATCACGAGCGCTGCAGTGCAAACCAGGAGCAAAAGCAGTAAGGAAGAAGGAAAGAGATTGTGAAATTAAAAACGAAGAAAAAGGGTCGAATTGTGAGTTGCAAGACGCTTTAATCACCATGCTAGCCCAGTTCAAATACCACTATCCGGGCTGGACCGGAGAAGTCGGCTAGTTTTCTATAAAAGATGATATTTGATGGTATCTCAAATCTGATGGTTGTTTGTGAGGAATGATGGTTGGGAAAGCAAAAAAAGGAGACTTAATAACTCTTCGTTTGGAATGATGCGCACAATCAATCAAAAACTCTGTAAAATGAAGGCATGAGATTCCAAAGTGTCTGGAGTCGAACCTCTTGTCGCAGGAAGCGATTAGCAGACGGCATGATAAAAAAATCCAAGTATGATATGAAAGTCACGATTCCATGCAAGACTTCAGCCTTCTAATTTTCCTGTTTTCCGCTTGTTCATATATTGTTAGTTGTCAGATTATTGGGAGAATAATGTAATGATTTGAAGAAATGTGGACTGATTGATCGAACACATAGTGAATTCTATGAACTTTTGATATATATATATATGTTACTACTTACTTTACTTTGTTTGCTTTGTTACTTTACTGTTACCTTACTTTGTTATATATATATGTTACTACTTCGCAAAAAAAATTCGAACAAAATCAATAAAATAACAACACGTATAAAACATCAATCTAGAGGAAGATTTTCTTGCTCTACGCTAGCCACTTAAAATTGAAGGAGACTTCTGATTAACGGGGTGAACAGTCTTCCCGAACCGCTCCTTGTAGCGATGCCCCTCTGATTGGTCAACACGTCGGCTGCTATTGGCTATTTTGAGCAGGGCGGAGCAAGTTGGAAGTAAACGAGTCTGTAAACATGGCAGTCCACTTGTGTACAACTGCCATGTCCAGCGCGCGACTATATATGTTGGCGTTCATTTACTAAACGCTTCAAATCGCGGTACTACCTCTTAAAAAAATGTGATAACATGTTATCGCACGCAAGTGGTACGAAAAGGCCTGCAGTTAGATGGTGCTATCAAGCATGTGCTACAGTAGATACCTGAGGCCATTTTTCCTCGTTAGGTACTCCGCGAACTGAGAAGATCTTGTCCAATTGGTCTATGGTATCCTTCGTGCCAGGAAAAAGGGCTTGTCCAGTGCATATTTCGGCAAGGATACATCCAACACCCCTAAATATGGTTGTTGATCGCGTAATTGTTATTATTAACACGTTGACGACAGTGTCGCGCAATGGTGTGCGACAGGCAGTCTCTCCCTGTGGACGATGTCGCGCAATGGTGCGCGACACCCTGGATGCCACTTCTAATGTGCACAATGGTTCCCATTTGTGTTCACATAATCAACTTTGACTTAAAAGCATTTCATGTTGGCCCCGCGTACTTTTGACAAACTCTGCCCACTCTGTTGCCCTCTACAAAAAACTTTTTTCGCTCTCAAATCGCATAAAAAAGCTCGTAGATGGCTGGGGAACCTTAAATAATCTTAATTTTGACCCCGTCCCCCATTATGCAGGCGCCACCCCCTGAGTGGCAAGCTCGGCCCAGTTTAAAAATGCCGGAAATTGCACGAATTTATTGTGAGCAATTTCCAGCATTTTTGAAAAGTGGGCGGGGCTTGCCAAAAGTGGGCGGAGCTACCCCGCCCACTTGCATTTTTGTACCTCACGCACATATGCATACATACATACGCCGGCTATAGCCGGCTGTGAAAATGCCCGGAAACGGTCCGTCCACAGGGACAGACGTCAAAAAAACAGCTCGTCGTCAACGTATAAAAAAGCAATTTTCTGCTTTAGGATTTCTCGACAATCCGCTCAAGTAAAACACTCACCACATATCAAGTGATGTTGAATATTCCGTACTGCCAAGCAGTACATCGGGTGGTCTGTACCAAAGTGTCACTACCTCATGGGAGTAAGTCCTGCTGGGTACGGATTTTGCTCTAGCAAGTCCAAAATCCGCCAATTTTAATACTCCATCTTCATCGAGAAGGAGATTTTGTGGCTTGAGATCTCTGCAAAAAATACAAAAATAAAAATTACATGTAAAAGTTGTAAAATAGTCACCGCTACCTATGTAAAATCTTCTTCTTGTGGCAAAAATCTAAACCACGAAGAAGCTGGAACAGCAAGAGCCTAATTTGCTGGCATTCCAAACCCGTGGGATGACTCTCAAGATATTTGCTGAGATCCATTTTCTGAAATTTTCGTCACTTCAGAAGCGAATCAGAAAACCTTTGGCTCTTACCATATACTCAAATACGAAAGTCAGCTGGTTATGTTGATGGTATATATCGTGAAGGCAGACTATATTAGCATGACGTAAGGTTTTTAAAAGCGAAGCTAAATAACATTTTTTTGTTCACTTATTACTAAAATTACAGCAAATCCTCACCTTCTCGGATTGCCGTGAAAGGAAGGCCTTCTTGAAATTGTAATTTGATCTCTTTCAGAGCGACTATGGAACCATCAGACCTGACAAAATCAAATTCTTGCTGCTTGATTCAGGGTCTGATTTTTTTCTTGATTTAAAAGCATACCTGGATTTACACTTGAATACTGTGGCATAGCTACCTTCTCCAAGCTTCTCGAGCTTCTCGTATTCCTCATTTATGTCATTTGTTAGGACGTCCTGAAGTGACTTCAGAACAGTTACTTTGGTAATCTCAAGAACTAGTTAAAAAGGATGCTGTTCGATAATATAATTTGTAACGTGAGTTTTTTGCTTGAAATTATTTGATAGGGGCTCTCATGAGACATGTGAGTTTTTGATCAAAAGTTTGATTCTCTTGCATTAGCACGGTTTTTGAAATTTCGAAAAAAATTTCTATAGTCGAATAATTCTATAGAAGTTCGTAAGCGACTATTTACAGAGCTGAGAATTCTCGCTTCTGGCTGTTTCTTTTTGAACCTTTTTTTCACCGGAGATCCCGCGTTTCCAAACTCGCAGAAGATGTGGATAGAATTTACCTTATTGTCGGATAGCGTGATTGTATTCGGATCATAGTGAGCGCTTCTTGGTCTTCTCCTTCGCAAATGTGAGAAGTCGGGCACTGTACTCGAATTCGGACACGATGGAGTATTTCGTGGAATCACGGCAGGATCTGCATTAGTGTTTGAGCGGGATCGAGATGGCCTGAACATGAAATATGCGTTGGATGTTTAATTAGATTCATTGTCTTTGAGAAATATGGACCGGCACAAATGTAAAATATAATTTGAATACATCGAGCTGCGGCATCAATTTTCATTCTTAAGAAAAATTAGAGCAGCAATGAAGTGCTTAGCCGAAAAAAAAACGAAAACAATTTTGGAACAAAGCCATAGAAATTGGCATGCACGCTTTGGGTTGAGTGCGGATGAGAAAATCCGGTACTATTCCAGTATACCGACCCCAAAAATTAAAAATCTCGGATTTCGCTCAAACTCGGTATAGGGGGGTTATTCGATCCGCTGATGCCGAATATCATATCGATTCCGTGCGACAGCGCCATTTTCCGGGGGTTACGGTGGGTATACGGTAGGAGGTCAAAATCACAAAATTCTCTGAAACTTGGTGCAGGGGGGTTATTTGACATGCTGAACACGAATATGATATCCATTCGTTACGGTAGCACCTCATTCTGGGGTTACGGTGGGTATACTGTAGGAGGGTCCAATTCACTGCTTTCCACACCCACCGCCGTGCGCGATACACCCTGCGGCGGCTTTTGCCTAAGCAAAGCGGGGGGAGGAAATTTCCGACGTGTGACTGAGATTCAGGCCCTGAATCTCGATCTAGCGGTGGTAATGGTAATGTATACCCAATGTAACGTCGGAATGAGGCCCTTTCATAACTAATAAACATCATAATCGTGAACAGCATGTCAAATAACCGCTCCACACGAAGTTTCAGCGGATATCGTGATTTTGACCCCCTACCGTATACCCACCGTAACCCCCGGAAAATGGCGCTATCGCACGGAATCGATATGATATTTGGCATCAGCGGATCGAATAACCCCCCTTTACCGAGTTTGAGCGAAATCTGAGATTTTTAATTTTTGGGGTCGGTATACTGGAATAGCGCCTGAAATCTGTTGAGAAACTTACTTTAAAAAGTTGAAAATAGTTTTACTAGAGGGTAATTCAGCGTGACTGTGCCATGACTGCGTCAGTGGGTCCACGGCCTTGACGCCATTTGATATGTTATCTAGAAGAAACGATTTCGTATCCATAAGTATGCAAAGACAATTTAAGCTTTCAAAACTAAAAAATTTAGGTACCTGTTTGACTTATGTAAAACTGATCTTTTTGGAATCATAATAGTGGAGGATACTGTATAGGATAGGATACCGCTATTCAACAGGCTTGGCTGAAGACGCCCGCTCGCGCCCGCACTCAGTCTATGTCTGTTACGAGCGTGCTCTCTGATCATACTCTAGTCTTGATTAGGCCTCGAAGCCCCCCCCCCCTTTCCAGCCGCCAATTTCATTGAATTAAAGAGCAAATTTTTACTCAAGCTTATGGACCATGTCGAGCTATCGTACAGAAAAGGAAAAACACTCGGAATCTAGTTTGCTCGCCGAAAGTTTTCCTGGGCTCATGTATGAACGTTGTATGTATGTGACAATTTTTTAAGAGGGTTACTGTACTCACTTGCAATTTTCTGTGCCTTCTTTTCTTTTGTGCGACTTCTTCGCCGAGTAAAAATAGAAGTCTGAAATAGAAAGCATTTAGCCTTTTTTCCCAAAGCAAACTTAGTCTTTTTACCAATCATTTCCGCACATAAGACTTTTCGAGTCTGAAGCTTCTACAATACAATTCGAGAAATAATACCAACCTTCCTAGGAGAATCCTGTCCAGCTATGTTATTGGTGACTTTATGCAGATTTTCGGAGCTTTTCGAATTGCGGACAACAGCGATATGTGGATTATTTAACATCGATAACGAACAGGAGGTGCGCATCCGGCGTTCTTGCTCTTCTAAGCCAAGCCATATACCTGAGATGGAATAAAATTCATTTGAAGAGGTATGAGCACGAGGTGAAATGCCTGTTTGTACAAAAGTATATTACATTAGATTGGTGCAAAGGTTTGTTCCCACAATTTTCAAAAAACTATGACTTTCTGCCTCTCGAAGTATTTGCATACAATCTTGCTAGATAGAGGAACATTTTTTTGTAACAAATTTTTTGTGTGTTTGGACAGTTGCGAGCTTTTGAGAGAAAAGCAGGAGGATAAAATCACCTTAGTTGAACTATCTTAGGTAAGGTCTCCTATATCTCAAAGCAGATCAAGAGACGAAAAACGGGGATTTTTCAAAAATGGTACGAAGAACTTTTGCACCAACCTATTTATCTTTGAAAGAAACCAAGCGAAAAATATCGCTTGCTAAATCAGTTTCTTTCAAAGATAAATAGGATAATAAATATAAGATAATCAGTTTCTGCTAAATCAGCTGTAGTTTGATGGATATCTTGTAATCTTATATATAAAGCTGAATGTCTGTTTGTATGTATGTCTTATGTATGTCTGTATGTCTGTATGTCTGTATGTCTGTATGTACTTATGTTCCGAATAGAAAATTCCATTTCTGAACCGATTCGGACCAAAGTTGGCACACATACACTTTGGAGCAGGGCGGGTGTCATAGGCTTCTTTTCGTCATTGATCGACATCGATTTTATCGATTTTTATCGATTTTTTGTGGAGTTATTCACGGGGCTGAGAGTTGGCACAGGGGGATAATCCATGCTGACGAATACAAAATTAGTTTTTGGAATTATCCACTAGTTTTATCGGTTTTATCGATTTTTGCAAAGTTTAAGTTACGGGGCTGGAAATTCGCACAGGGATAAGTGAGCATGCTGATAACTAACACGCGGGAATAGGGAGTTGATATGTAGTGGACACAGGTAAAGGCTGTGCAGGGATAGGGATGGGAGTTTTATCATAGTGTTTTGGCGGGCCGGGCAGAGCCGGGTAAGCCAGCTAGTGAGTAAAAAAAACAAAATAAAATAAAAAACGATAAAAAATGTTTAGTAATTGTGTTTATATGAATGGTACCGTAAACGTTCATAAAGTGAATTATAAATAAATGCATAAATAATAAGATTTTGGAGAAGATTATGTCGTCTTCAAAGCTCTGTAGACATCCGATTCTCTCAATTATACAAAGTTCGGTAGTATGAATCAGATTAAAACGAGCATTTGGTCATGAAAATAAATGAGAGGAGTTCAAGCAACGAAACAGTAAAAGAATGCAGCTTTCAAAAGTCTTCAAAAAGTAAAAAGCTTGCCAGATAATTTGTTTGGGGCTCTTTCAGAAAAAGTCTGGCTTTACCTCTGTTCATTCACTTCGAATAAAAGCCCAGATAACTTCAGTCCTGGCTGCTTTTACTATAGCTCGTTCCGAAAGTAATGTCCCTTTTTTCAAACCGAGCGTAATATGTGCGGAATGAAGCTCCTCGAAACCTTTGGAGGCATTCGATGCAGCTTAATGATAAAAAGTCCAACCAGCGAGCTTTCAGAAAATCACCAAAAATTGCGACTCATGGTTTTTGCAATGGTCAAATTTCGCTCTTTTTTAAAATTTCCGTACTCGCTCTAACAAGGAAACGATACTTGGTGTCCGTGACCTTTTGAGATGAGATGTATACCATTACACTCATCTTGGAGCGCTGATTACGAATTCGACTTCCGTTTCTGCTAATCGTCTCTCTAAAAGAAGTTATGAAGGATTTTTGCGCCAAAGGAGACGTGGTCGGAATGCCAAAACCGTCGCTAAGATGTGGTGTAGTGGCTAGTGCGATAGCCTCGCAAATTAATGTAGGTTTAAGTTCGAGTCCTTTTGTGTTTTTCAGTTTTGCACTGTCTCAATCAAGCTTCTTTTTGAAAGTTAGGCATCCTCGGCCGCATTTCTCTTAGGCGACCATTGACGCAAAAATCCTTCATAACTTCTTTCAGAGAAACGATTAGCAGGAAAGGAAGTCAGATTCGGAATCAGCGTTCCAAAACGAATGTGATGGTTTACGTTTCATCTCAAGAGGCCACGGACACCCAAGTATCGTTCCCTTGTAAGAAGCCCGAGTAACGGATGGATAGGTATCCTCTTGGGTACAAAATAACTGTTTTCTCTTTTCCATAGAAAGTTATAATTCTGATAAATTTTTCGTCAAAGCAAACAAATTCAAATATGCGTCAAAGACCAATAACTTTTCGGAATTCATAGTTTCCAAACATGACTAATGATTTACTGTTTGAAATGGATCTCGAATTTTTCAGTACAGCCAGAGGAGCTTTCAGAAGTACAAATTATGATAATTTTAATTGCACTGAATCGAAAAAAAGCATATTAAAAAGGGGAAAAAGCCACATCGAATGACCCAAGTTGGTTGCCGGTTATTGCTCTATGAGGTTTAAATTGACCAAAATATGAAGTTCGAAAGTGTCACCAAATTAATTTGAAAAATTACAAGCAAACTATGGAAAGAAATGTTTTGGTATACTGCAGAAATAGCTCTAGATAAATCCTACTTGTACTTCTTCCGGGGATCGCTACAAAAGCTTTATAAATTAGCGAAAGTGACAACGGCAAAAAAAACATGGATTGTAGCTTTTCAACATTTTTCATGAACTTCTGTGAGAAAATGGGAGGAATATATTTTTTGAAAGATGATGAAAAGCTGCATCGAATGCGGCCAAAGCTTTTGAGGAGCTTCATTTCCGCGGGATGTTCCGCTCGTTTGAAAAAAGCTACATCACTTTCGAACAACCCAATATCTTGAATTACTTTGATTTTTTTTCATGTTCAAATCAGTGACATCGCATTATCACCCCTCAAAACAAAGCCCTCGAAACCCTCAGTAATGATGCCACAAACGCCTCTTCAAAACAATCTTAGGAGATTGCGATGACTGACACATCACGACTCATCCTGTTTTTCGCTTTACTCACTTTATCGATTACTCGAGTTGAGGTTAGATGAGTTGGGAACTCAAGTTGTATCATCAAGGAAAGTTGGGCCAGTGATCTACGAAGGTAAAAATGGCCGTTATGCCCGTTGTGCCAGAAGCGGCGTAATTGCCTTCTGAATTCGCAAATTGTTCCTTTTTTATGACTCCAATTCCACTACTGCAATGATCTATTTTTGTTGAATCCGAGAATCGAATTTGCTGTCAGTATAATTACGCAGCCGAAAAATAAGGCAAAAAGGCGCTAATCGAATAAATTCAAAAACCGCAGAAATTCTTCTCAGTACGGGTTAGGTTAGTTTTTCTATACGGCTCTTCAACTTCTGGAGCAGAAGAAGGAGAGGGAAAGGGATGGGGAAGGGGGGGGGGGAAGGATTAACAATGGAAGCAAGACTCCAGCCTGCATAATATGGACAGCTGCCCACTTTAGAAATTGTGGACACCAGTATGATTGCAATTTCAACAGTGGCAGCCGCATACTTAAGGACTGACATACTTCAAGCGATTTCAGTCGCGACGCGATTTGGCAGTATTCCAGCTGTCCATAACTCAATGTAAGCACATTTTAAATGTAGAGAAGATAGGACATTTTAGCAATCCACATAAGTTATACACACTATGCTTGTGCAGTTTGCTAATGTTGAATGAAGACTTTAGGCGAATTGCCAAATCGCATCGCGACTGAAATCGCGTGAAGTATGCTCCGTCTTTTACCCATGAAAGGGGAGGGAAGAGGGACGAGTGAATCCATCGAAAATTTTGGGAAAGCTCCTCAAAATTTTTGCAAACATGACTTTCATTTGGGCAAAATACTGTTTAGTTACACCTGAGATGGTTTTTCAAAAAATAAAATACTATTTATTCATTATTATTTGCAAAGCGTTCTGGTTACAATTCATGTAACTTTTAGGAATTTCGCGCCTATTGCCGGGGCTAAGAAGTGAGCCATCAGACAAAACCATTAATTTATAGCATTTCGTTGCACCTTGAACAAAATTAGGTGAATTTTTACATTTTTCGATCAGTTTGTATTATATGCTCCCTAGAGTGATAATTCTCTAAAAAATCCTATACAAGAAAGGAGGTTGGGCTATATAATGAGCATATCACTAGAAATCAACTATGCTGTGTGAAAATATAAAATTAGGTTGAAAATTGCATTGCAGTCGAGATACCAAAGGAAGGGACCTCAGAAGTTCCGTATACAACTTACCTATATGTGTGGTGATCTTGCTCCACATTGCCAACAGCTCCTAAATAATAAGTTTATAAGAGTAAATAGCCGAGAAAACAGGCGAATGCCTTATTTCATAAAACGAGAACAAAAATAATAGATGGAAGATGGACGAAACAAGAACAAAGCCTCGTTGGAGCAAAATAATCACATGTGTAACGTCAACCACCGACAAAGCAAAGGAGAAGAAGAAACAGCACGATTGGTAAACCTAGTGACTTGCTCCTCATTGTTGACATTTCTCATTTCAACAAAGAAGAATGTCATTTTGTTGTGAAATTCGAGGCACACAATGATATGACTTTGTGATTCATTCTATTTTCTAGAGCTTACTCATAATGTAGACTAAACACATACCAGCACTTTTTTGTGACCATAAGTTGAGTGCTTTCACTAGATGAACTCTCGAATACACCAAAATTTTTGCAAATTTGTAGTTTACTTAATATCCAGTAAAATCGAATCAAATTCTTTTGACAAGGAAATCGTGGGCTCAATAGTTGACAAAGGAAAATACATAAAAGGTGATTACATGTATGACTAACACATTTTTGTCAATGTTTTGGGACGCCTAGAGCGTATTTAATGAAATGAAAAATGAAACGAAATGATTTAAAAAAACGCAAGCTCCAGCAAGATCTGGTTGTAGTTTCGACACTGATTTTGATCTACCTTTTTTAGCTTTGCAAGCTAAATCGTGCTGTTTAAAACACCCCTCCCCCTTAGATAGTTATGATCTCTGCATATTATCTCCGATTTTTTGAATTAGAAAAAATTGGGATTATGTAACAAAAATACGATTTATGTCTTGTGATTAATTATATGGCTTTCGTTGTAATGTTTTAGCATTGTGCTAGACTCATGAGACAATTCAACGTATACATTTTATTTTTTTGTTTTGTTTTATTTTTTATTTTATTTTATTTTAATAATATTAGGTCGTTTCAAAAGTAATTTCGCTTTTTTCAAACGGGCGCCACAGGTGATGCAACAAAGCTTTCTAAGAGATCTTGGATGCATTCGATGCAGCATTTCATTCTCTTTCTAATGATTATGAAATTGTTGCAAAATAGTCAACGAGCTTTCAGAAAATAACCAAAATCTGCGACCCATGCTTTTTGAGATGGTCAAGTTTCACAATTTTTTAAAACTTTCAAATCAATCCTCAGAAGGAGTTCAAGTAACGATTCGATAGAGCAAACCTTATAGGATACAGTACTACTTTTTCTCCTTTCCATAGCTTGTCATACATTTTTAACAGAATTTTAACTGATGCTACGGATTTCCATACTTGAGCAGCTAAATTCTCGTAGAACATCAAAAGAAAGGCAGCTCGCGCACTATTCGATGCAGCATTTTCTCCTCTTCCTAATAGGTGTTTTTGTTTCCGATTCATTTAGTTTCCGGGGAGAAATCATCATAACTCTTTTTTTAGAGAACCCTGTACCCGAAAAACTCGAAATTTGATATTTCGAACCCCTAAACCCTCATTTGCTTTGTAAAATTAATGCTAACTCATAGTACCATCTTGGTAGTCTCAAATTTCGAAAAATTACGATGTTTGATGCGATTGTGGCTGAGGTGGGCCTGCCAAAATCCGATAGTTCTGTTTAAAAATCTGAAAAAATACTACGGCGAGCTACGAGGAAGAAAAAAAAGTAGTAGTGTTTTCTATTAGGTTGGTGCAAAGTTCTCTCCGGCCAAATTCAAAAATTCACAACTTGCTGGATTATCGACGAATCTGCAAGATCTAAATTTTGCTTAAGAGAGAAACTCATGCTCTTTGCATATGTACCTGAACTGTTCGGTAATGTTTACAAATGAAGGAGATAGAAGCTAAAAACCAAAATCACTCAAAATTTGAATTTTTCGTGTAGGGTCATAAAAAATCGGAAACCTGCAACAAAAATCGGAGCAGTCAGTATTGTAGGTTATTTCACCAGCTCTTTCTAACGGTGCAAAGTTTGCACCAATTGAGCGTCTCTATGAAAAGTTATGATTTCCCTGAAAAATGCCAAAGTAAAAATTCGCCCTTTTGTATTGCTTGCTCGAAATTCATATCTTCTATGTATCTCTTCTATCTCCTTCATTTGTACACATTAACGAACAGTTCAAGTAGAGTTGCAAAGAGCATGAGTTCCTCTCTTACATAAAATTTAGATCGTGCAGATTCGTTGAGAATTCAACAAGTTATGAATTTTTGAATTTGGGCGGAAAGAACTTTTGCACCAACCTAATATAAGGTTTGCTCTATCGAATCGTTACTTGAACTCCTTCTGAGGATTGATATGAAAGTTTTGAAAAATTGTGAAACTTGACCATCTCAAAAAGCATGGGTCGCAGATTTTGGTTATTTTCTGGAAGCTCGTTGATTATTTTGCAACAGTTTCATAACCATTAGAAAGAGAATGAAATGCTGCATCGAATGCATCTAAGATCTCTGAGAAAGCTTTGTTGCATCAAATGTGGCGCCCGTTTGAAAAAAGCGAAATTACTTTTGAAACGACCTAATACATTCATGATGCACCTAACTAAAAAGACAAAGAATTCAGAACAAACTTGAAAAACCAAGCACCACTTAAGCTATGTAGCTACATGAGGTAGGAGCATAAGTATAAAAAGCTGCAAAGGTTTTATCTTAATTTTTATTTACTTATTAATTTTGAAATTTTTTCTGTTGTATAAAACCGAACATGAGCAAACGGGCTCCAACCCTACTTCAATGATATGGACCAGAAAATTGGAGCAATAAAAAATGACTGCAAATTTGATGACGTTCCTCAATTCCGCATGATATATAGTATTATGAAGAATTCTCTCTATATTTGATCAAATATCAGAAAGCAGATATGGAAGGAATGGGGCCAAAGAAGTTATAGAGTCAGCAGAGAGCGTACTTTGCATTGGATTTGTGTTAATATGAAAAAAAATAAGTCTTTAAAAGCTGGAAAAATTATATCTAAAAACTCATATGGCTCTGTCGACTACTCAACTGCATAATTCGTAAGTGATAAAACGGCGCAGGAGTATTGCAAAGAGAATAAAGGCATGAGAGTATTGCAGTCTCATGCAATTTTCGACGATGCCCAATGAAATCGCTAGAGAGCCAATTTGGAGCTTTTGAGCAGCGAATTGAGCACAAATGAGTGCCCGAGAGACAAAGTTGCATGCGGAGATGGCAGAGAGATACGTGAGTGCCGGAATGACGAAGGGGTTAATTGTAGAGCCCTCGGCCTATATGCAACGACTAGAATGAGCAGCTCCTTGCCATCTAATTTCCCATCCTGAAATTACTAATCTGAAAAAGAAACTCTTGGGCATGAGCTGGAAGATGAAAAATTATCTAGTGATGTTTCGCAGGCAAGTTCTACGAAAATCTGGTCCTATGGTAGATTTATGGGTTATCTTCTGGCTGCTTCATTAATTACCTTTCTGGACAGTTCGTTAAGTGGTTTAAAATTTATTGATGGCATATCGCGGTTATAAAGCTGAGAAAAATTCAGTCGTAAAATTTTTGGAATGGGTCACAATGCTAGAAAATTACCAAACCCCGATGGGTTTTGCGAATAATTTCCTCTTGTCCAAGAAAAATTCGAGCTACCAACCTTTCTCCTAATGATAAGACCTTCAAATCTTTCAAATTTTGCATCAATTAAATCAACATCATATATAAACTGCTTATATTTCAATTTTCCTTTCACATCTTTCAAACGTAAATCTACATCACATCCAAACAACAACTTATGCTACTATATACAGTGCTGGACATAATTATAAAACCACTCTTGGTGCAAAAGTTTTGTCAGTTTTTTCAATCCATCGGCAATCACGCTAGAATGATGATAAACAAACATCTCCAATTTATCCAATGCAGAATTTCTTCGTCTTTTCAGCTGCTGAACTCCCATTGTGTTTCGTTGCGAGATTGACGAGATATTTGCTGGAAGTTACAACCACTCGTTTTTACCATGTCCAACTTTCACTAATTTTCAAAATTTTTGTATGAGGTTTTCGGAGGAGCCCTAATAACCCCCAGAAAGGGCAAACCTTTTGCCAACAGAAGCAATTTTTTGTAGCTTTACGCCTTGTCTTTTAGAATTTCTACGAAATTTATGGGGAAAATCGCAGTACTTCTCAATTGCATGAGTGCGCACTGACGAACCTATGTTTCAAAATCTTTATAAACTAAAGCGAAAATCGCTCATTTACTTTGTAATGGTAGCGGTAGTAATAATCGAAAGTTGAATCCCCAGTGTTCTGTAGGTTTTGCAGTGTTTGGTACAATGAAAGATTATGCGATTTTTCCAAAACAGAAGACTTTCAGAAAATTACTTAGCAAAATCCTGAAAAAGCAGCTAAAAGAAGAAAAAAATTGCTTCTGTTGGCAAAAGGTTTGCCCTATCTGGAGGTTATTAGGGCTCCTCCAAAAACCTCATCCAAAAATTTTGAAAATTAGTGAAAGTTGGACATGGTAAAAACGAGTGGTTGTAATTTCCGGCAAAATATCTCGTCAATTTCTTAACGAAACACAATGGGAGTTTAGCAGCTGGAAAGAGGAAGAAATTCTGCTTTTTAAAGTGTTTGTTTATCTTCATTCTAGCGTGCTTGACAATGGATTGAACAAACTGACAAAACTTTTGCACCAAGAGTGGATCATGTTCAGCACTGTATAATAAAAATCGCATTATTTTCATAACTTCTTTTCCAGCATTTTCCAAACAGATTTAAGTTATGGTGCAGATTTTTGAAGCATTTCTACACATATTTCTCTATGCGAGTAATCGAAAAAAATGACTCTATTATCATCAAAATTGTCAAAATTTGCTGCACGCGATTTGGCAGTGTGCCAAAACTCCTCGCGCAAGGACGGGAAAAGTTTCTATGGTTTAAGCTCAGCTTCATCTAACTTCATCGGTGAGGTATGCGCTGGTAGCTTTTGCAAGAATGACACGGCATGAAAATGTGGAAAATTTTCAGTTTTTGCCGTGAATTTTTAGGTGTGAGGTCAGAGTCCGGCGGTCACATTTTCTCCAGGCTTGTAAAAGACGCTCGTAAATGACCGACAGTAGTTGTAATAGTGGATTCAAGAGCAGCGTAACAACAGCACGCGGATACGAATAATGGGCCTTCACCTTTGCAGAGATGTTCACTTCTGAGGATGAAGACTTCTATGCATATCCAATGGTCTAGTGTGTCATGATGACGAGCAGTGACGCAATTTAGTTATTCTAATAAGAAAAATTTTGCTCGAATCGTATTTCAAGTTGAGTTTTTATTTTAGAGAAACGGGCACTTCGCTCCCATTTTAGCAATGATAACAACCTGATGATTTTATCTGCTGGAAAAAACTTTGCGCAGTATCAAAATATGAGGGCATAGAAAAGTAAAAGCAAGTCTATCCGCGCATCAGTAAAATGATAAAGAATTTGAAATTAGAAAAGCGAAGTGGGGTCGTTCGTACATCAAGGTAAGAGATCTTTACTCATAACTCTTCTGGAGTGGTAGCGCTGAGGTTTTCTAGCGTAAACAACTCTCATTTTGGCTAAATGTTGATGGGAACCTCAGATGTCTGCTGCTCGACTGAGTAAGTAATACTTTGCTAAAGTGGAAGTTCAACAAATTTTTTGGGATTTCTCGATCCTATTCACTTTGATTGACGACTCAGAATTCCACCGTTTAGGATTGCTCAATCGAAGCAACTCGAGATATAGAAAGAAAAAGGCTCTCAAAGAAATTTTTGCCACATAGTCAGCCTAAACAACCGTCATTTCGCTTCAAAATGCATGCTACTATTAGGTTGTCCCATATGTCTTTTCATATCTGACTTTTAACCAGGATTGCTGCTCTTATTTCTAATGAGATGCGGGGCACCATTTGAAATATCAAAGCAAGCTCTACTTAAGGCTTTCAAGAGTTTCCAGGCTAATTCCGCATCGAGTTTCAAGACAATGGCAAAAAAATCCAAAATCTCGTAAAAACAAAAATAATCGTATCTCAGTTTGAAAATATTCTGCGAAGTTCCCACTTTCTCACGAATATAACCTCCCCATCAGATATTTATGTATATGCTTGCTGCATTTTTCTAATGGCTAGAAATCGAGAATAAAAATAATGCTTTTAATATTCAAACTTTGTCTGTAACAGGTCTATGCTCCTCGCAAATACGCCATTATATAGCCTATTCATTCAAGAATACTCCCACAAATTTGCACCCTTATAGTAGATGCCTTAGTTTTTGAGAAATACCATCAGAAATACGAATTTCAAAAGACTTATGGGACAAACTAAGACATTCTGAAAAAGGAAAATTTTTTGAGCAGAAATGCTGGAACAAGGAATTTTCGTGAAGTTTAAGGCACATATTGAGCCCAAGGGCAGTGTAATTGGAGGTTGTAAACATGATTGGTGGCGATGCTTGTCCTTCCATCTGCATGCTTCAGCTTGAGCGAAGATTATTTTTTTTTCAAGAAAATTCAAAAAAAAACGTTCCAGTCCCTGTTTTCAGTGCTAAACGCCCAAAACAATCTACTCCATGATAATTGTTCAATATTTGCCAGATTTCAAAAATTCTCACGTCCATAGCTAAGCTGGAATGTGGCACATTCTGTCAGAATGGTCGCCAAGCCTTATTTCAGATTTTTCGGCTTCCTCTGTAGTTTTGCTTCCAAGCGCATAAATTAGTCATTCACTTAAGCATTCAAATTTTTCACACTTTGTTTTCACACCTCATAATTATTGTCATGATGTTGCTTGTGCATTGCAAACGAACCAATTGTTTCCCGCTCATGAAAGAAAAGACTTCTGAATTTTGCTCCTTGTGCCAGACTGAGTTTGAACCGCAAAAAATTTCTGGCTTGGTAAGTCGCTCTCGTCGAGCCTGAGCATAATGAGATTGATGCATAGCTTAATAAGATTAGTGGTTCCTGAGAAAGCTAGGCATTCTAATTACTGCATGATTTATTGACAGCTGGATGGAGAGATGCCTATTCGTGATCCTTTTGCTCTCTCGATATTTTTTGACATAATCTTCTTGGCCTTTAGCAATGAGATGTAAAAGAAAGAACGTGTCTATGAAAGAAGAGATGGAATGAAAGAATTTGGAATTAGATAAGATGTGCTGATCCGAGAAATCGCAAGGAAGTCAGAAAAACTAAACATTAACACGCAGAAATTTGCCTTGCGCTGCAGCGAAATGGTTTATTTTCCTTAAAAAATGTTAAACAATCGAATTTTGTTAACAAAAATAGATTAGATGGGATGTTTCCTTCAAATAAGTCCAAATTTAATTTACATCACGCGGTATTAAGGTGCCACAGAGAATATTTATGTATATATCAATTTCATAGATTCTTAACGTTTTTTCCAAAGTGATTTACGCTCTAGAATGGTGTAAACACATAACCTTCACAAAAATCAATTATGCCCACCCCCCTACTTTGCAAATTCTACAGTACATGAAAAATTATCAAAATGGAAAACATGCTTCGCCAACACAAATCGTGCGCAGGCACAACGCCAAAATTTGTGAATTGTGCAATTACAGACGGAAATTTTGCAGCTGGCGCGGTCTTTGCAAGGGTTGACGTAAGAACAACAAAGCATTTTTGAACAGAAAAAGCTTTGATTGAAATTCAATAATCATTTATTTATTACGGTATGTCGTCTGCAACTGCACACTCTTCCGCAGGACATTTGGGAAAGCTCCGCCGGGTCAACTGCGGATGTTTGCAAATGAGGTACTGCGGTAATTCCGAAAAATGCGAACCACAACAGCAAAAGAGCACACCTAAGCGAAACTTGAATCTTACTGTTTTGACTGTGAAACTCACCTACTATCCTCTGCTATACGGCTGACATTCGGTAACGCTCTTTAGTTGTTGGTGAAGCAACATTATACGAGACAAACATTCAAAACTGTGCGGAACCCTGCATGTCAAAGTGCCGCGGCACCGCTGGTATTTTTTGGAAGTTCCGCAGTGCTTTAAGAAGTCCTGCGGAAGTCCCCACCTTCAATTTTCCACTTTTGCAATAGTAAACATATTCTTGCAAATTTTGCCGTTTCTGCGGAAGTTCCGGTGAATTGTCTGAGGTAGTCTAACTCAATCGTGATTGATGGATGTTAGGATCCAATGGAATATTTATAGGCTTTGCTAAGCAGTATGATTCTAGGTGATCAGTGATTTATGGACGAGAAACAAGTCATATTCGTGAGCAAAAAAAGGAGTCCAAGAAAAAGGATCAAGTACAAACTTAGGCTTCTGCCCTCGCAAGACTCCAGCAAAAGATAATCGATATCTGTTGTAACCACCCACCCCCTCTTCGAACAACAGTTGTCCACACGTCGTTATTGCTATCATCAAAAAGGAGGCGGATGCAGAGCAGAGCTCAGCCTTGAGTGCTGTCAACGCTATGCTGGTTCCGGAGTTTTCCAAGTTAATGGGTTTGCAAAGGGTAAAAAGAGGAACATAATCGTTACTTACTGGAAATAGCTGCCATAACTTGTCTGCGAAATTTGTCCTCAAGAGCAATTCCAGCTTCAATTCTTTGCGCTATAGTCATTATTCGACTTAATCCAAAAAAGCTCGTTAACTCGTTAACGACATTTGGAAAAAAATTTGTGAGATGATGCTTATTCTTCTGATCTTCAGATGAAATTTATGGCGCAGAAACACACATTGCTTTTCAATTTGCAAATGTAATTAATCAGCAAATTCCCCCTACACATTCTTTGAGTTTCATGACAATATTTGACTGATGCAAACCAATGGTCTCTAACAGTAAGTTCAATCACTCGGAAAAATACTCATTTGCAAAATTCGACTAGGAAATGGATCAAGAGCATGAAATGTAGTCACCAATGCTGCTTGTAGTCAGATTGTGCCGATTATGTTCCGGACATCGTCGAAGGAAAATTTATGGGTAAAGCAGCGATCAAAATTAGAATTTCTGAGAGTTTGCAAATATTAGGTTGTCTCGAAAGTTTTGTCGGTTTCTTTCATCGCTCATTAAAACTCACAGTACACCAATCCATGCACAATTTGAGTGCCAATTGATAGAATCTTATTCTCTTTTTTACAATAATATTTGCTCCCTGATTTACCCTGCCTTTGCGATGTTGTCGCCATTGCTTTTTGAGCAGCTCAACAGTAACGAAAAATCCTTCCTGGACCAAAAAAATTTCCTGATATTCTTAAAAAACGCTGGCAGTTATTACGCAGAACAAACATTTGGCTACATTGTGTCCATTTTAGATTACATGGGCCACGTTTATCAAGCCCGATAATTTTTTTTCAAGAAGAGCCTTGGCTTTTTGATTACGTTTACCACGTAAGATTGCCGAAAATTCCAAAAAGCTGAGTTTTCAGAGCAAATTAAACTTGGTTATGTTGCATAAAAAATGTTTAATAGCAATCAAATTCCAATTCGCAGAAACTCCAAACTTTCAGGTTTTTATTCCAATTGCGTGCATCAAGACTTTGACAAAGATCGAGAACTCCGCAGAATGATTTTTTGAAGCTAAAAACAGCAGATTAGAACAATTTAAAAGCATTACCATATAGTCCGAGGATTGCTTCAATTGTATCATTCTTAAACGTTCTTAAAAATTGCCGAAACTTTGGAATGAATATTATAAAAATTGGCCTAACTTCGAGCAGATAGAAATGACGGGTGAAGAGTTTTGGCACTTACCAAAAAAAAGCATGCAGAATTCGAAGATAGTTCGAAGATGTATCGATAAGAAAGAAGAAAAAGCTGCATCGAATGCATGTTAAAGCACATTCAGTTCTCTATTGTGCGTGGTTTTTGGTGGTTGGGAAAAAACCGACACTTTCGGGACAACCTAACATATCAATTCTTTACATTTTTACATCAACTTGTTCAAAAAGTAACCAGTCACGTTTTCCCAATGTTTTTCAACATGAAATTACTGGAGTAAGTATCAGGGCTCGGCGCGAGGTGGCTAGATGAAAATGGAAGAAACGAAGTCCCCCTTGACTTTTGGGAATTTTTACGAAGCCCCCTTTGACCCTCAACCAAATTTCCTCTAAAAACCTGAAAAATTCCCCAAAATCCCCCAAAAAACGAATCGTCGACTAAAAAAAAAGGTCGCCGTCGCCAATTTTCCGTGTGTCTTCGGTCACAAAAACGAAACACCCTTTGCGTCCCAAAAACGATATCCAGCTTGCCCCTGGTAAGTATTATGAAGCACTGTTAAAATCATTTTCAAATCCAGCAAAAGAAACTTCATAATGTTTGGAACTAGTAAGAAAAATTTCAAATTTATAGTGAAATTGTCTTTGAATAGATATTGTGGCAATTTGGTGCCGAAAGTCTACCGTAGTTCCATAGTACAAATGCGATCGATAATTTTTCATGCTGTAAATTTATTCAGAAAATAGGTCTCACTAATGCGCTGTGCTCCATTTGATATATGCGAAATTGAAAATTTGGAATTTTTTGGTTGCTATCGATATGGTCATGTAAAAGAATGAAAATCAAAAATGCATGAGATGCAGTAACGCTCATGTTCGCATGAATGGCAGGAAAAATGAGAAATAATGGAAATTTGCAGCCAGCCGTTCCAGGACAGGACACTTGAGGTATTGAGAGCAGACACATGACACCCCCGAAAAACTCATTCATTATAGCAGCGCTGCCGGCTATGATGATTCCATGCATAGTAATCGAACAAACGCGCTGCGAATGCAAATTGCACAAATTGCAGTAGTCCTGGCCCAACCAATGTTATTCAATGTGGCCATTAAAATATGTGATAAATAGTAAATGTAGAAAAGCTAGCAGAAGTGGGCAGTCTTGGATGAAAATTCATTGCCTGTCCTGAAAAAAAAAACGCACTCGAAAGCGTAAGAGGTTGGTGCAGAATCAATGCGTGTTCTGGTCTTGACCTTAATTTTGTCACTGCTTTGAATTTTTTGATGTTGTATAAAATATCAAGAACAGTAAGCCTCCGTGCACTCGAATAGATGATAATAAAAACAAAAAACAAATAGGGCGCTGAATCAGAAAACATTTTTTTTGTCATTGTGACCTAATTTGATGATTTCCTACAAATTTTTTCTATAAAACATTCAGTCTCCAATATACAGCAACTCAAGTACAAGTTTATTTAACGCGCATTCTTGTTAAATGCGAAAGAAAAAACAAAACTGCTATCCTTTCAAGACTTTTTGAGATTTCCACTATCAGGTTATGATTTTTTCTGATGCGCCCAATGAAAGGGCCTTTTTGCAAAAACTGATGACAGAGGTCCTGATGTCTCATACACGAGATTGAGTACAGCCTCGGTGATTGCTTTTATATTTTAGTTTCAAATTTTCGCAAATACATTTTTTAGCATCCATTTATAGTTGAGAAAGTTCTGAAAGAAAACCCCTACTATGCGGCCAGTCTGTGAATTGTTTCGGGAAGTAACACTACGGAAATTCTCGGGATAAAAGAACGTGGCCTTAGTTATGTTGAGTAATCTCCGGGGTGTCTTCAAAACTCCAGCTGGCCATCAAATATAAAATTTCTGAAGAAGGGACATGGAGACACTGGGATGCTAATGATTTTTGTAGAGCTTTAAGATTTATTGCAAACATTTCATAAATGATCATGCGCATTCCAAAGTATGAGACCTCTAATGCAGATTTCTGGAAATACCCTCATGATTTCTGTTTTATTTTGCAGCTTGAGCCTAAGATAAGTAAAAAAGAACGGCATCACTAACCGCAGTGCCGTAGGAAAGTAATGTGTATTAATCACTATTCAAGCCGCAGATGACTTAACTAGATCTATATGAATACTATAACAAATCATCAAAATGTTTCCAAGAAGTTATTTATTTGCGCAAACATGCTAGCAAGTTTGGTTTGGAGCGTCCCTATTTGGAGGCATGGCATTCTGATAAGCTAAGGAGATGTTTGCGCGATAAGAAGGAATTACAAACAGCACTGATATGCTTCACAAAATTTTCCTGGAAAGGGGACTTTATGAGAACATATTTTCCTGGTCTATCATCTGCAATGAACTATTGCGATACATTCCAGCGCTCCAGATTACGAAAAATCTCAGGTAATGAGTTTGATAGAGAACAATCAAGCAATAAATCTATACTTACACTTCTTTTAAGTACTTGATAAAATCTGAAATATATACAAAGCGGCAGTGTACGGCACTAAAGCTGTTGCTCGCTAGTCTTGCAGTTTCGGTCGGGATCGTGATTAATAGCGCACACTGATGAGCAACTGCACACCGTTCGCATCGGCAATTCTTTACGAAAATTTAACAGAATGCTTTCTGTATAGCAGAATTGGTAAGTATATGAGTTACGACTGGGTAGTCAGTCGTGAACGAGATTTACGACTTGATGTGGTTTTTCAAACGAGGAAACCTACTGATCCTGAATTAGAGATCGTAGAATTAGAAAATGTAATGATAAATCACTGCAAAAATTGTATGGACCTCTAAAAGTAAAGTTTCAAAAAAGAGCTACGTACATGTTACGCACGTGCTATATGCTCATTAGCTGCCTTACGTATGTACATGTGTGTGCTTGCTTCTATGTGAGTTCGTCCGAATTCATTTTTGGGAACAAAAGGTTTCCAAGCAACAGAATGCGGCTTTGGTTTCCCCGAGATTTGGCGTGCTATTGAAGTATCTAGATCTTCTATAAAATTTATGTATTCCATTAGATAAAGGAGTAGGTATTTTATGGAACTGACTAGTTCTAGGTGTTTCAAATTTCTTTTCATTGATGGTTAATAATCTATCAATTTTTCTGTGAGGGTTGTTTTTTCTTTCGGAAATAACCATCTTTTGCTTAACTCACGAGATTCATATTGTTGTAGCCTTCCACTTGTACTTGTAGTAGGTCCAGGACACTTGTAGAATAGTAGGTTTATTAGTAGACCGGATATGAATAAGAACAGAGGATAAAGCGAGACGAACGAATGACTTAGCTAGCAGAGTGCGCCTTACATAGCGCTTAGATCCCGCGCATAGGTCAATACATTACCAATAGATCCTAGAGATCACAAGCCAATAACATCACAAAACAAAACAACAAATGCTACTCTCCAACACATATATTCTCAATGAAAGGGGCATCCATTCAAACCTGCTAGCGAGGCCCTCATTGACTGCCCAAGTCCATGTATCTTATTTTAAAGTTTATCTTCAACTTTTGTCGTCAAGACAGTGTCGTCAGCGAAACGTGGAACTGTGAGGAACTGCTTATGGAACTGCTTATTGCAAATTACACAGTATTCACACTGGTTTCAGTCAATTTTCGGAAAACGCGCAAGTCTAGCAGTGGTCCACTTAGGTGAGCGGTTCTCCTTGTCTACTTTTCTTAGGGCCGCATGCACTAACCTCCCCTCGGGGGAGGGGATCGCAGCTTAAAAGAAAGCTTTATATTTCGAAACTCCAGATACCTGGACTTCACGTTGTGTACCTATCCGTAAGTATTCCTACTACCCTTCACTAGGAACATGTTGAAGGCTGTACGAACCGCATTTTCCAGCTTTTGTATGATCCCTGATGATCCCCGGCGCTTTTCTTTGAAGTCATTTTTCTTTCTCCGAAGTTAACGAAAACTTTCCAAAGCTGTACTGAACATTTAACACAACAGTGCTAAGCATGTTGCTGATAAGAACAAATGAGTTTTTGAAAAGTCGAATTTTTCGGTAAACCTCAAATTTCGACCTGTGGTTCATCGCAAATTTCATGAATCCGATACATCACTTGTTCTTATCAGCAACATGCTAAGCAGTGTTGGGTTAGATAATATGCACAACTTTGGAAACTTTTCGTTAACTTTGGAAAAAGAAAAATGACTTCAAAGAAAAGCGCCGGGGATCGTCAGGGATCATACAAAAGCTGGAAAATGCGGTTCGTAAAGCTTCTCACTCCTGTTCAATATGTTCATAGTGAAGGGTAGTAGGAATATTTACGGATAGGTACACAACGTGAAATCCAGGTATCTGGAGTTTCAAAATATAAAGCTTTCTTTTAAGCTGCGATCCCCTCCCCGCGGGGATGTTAGTGCATGCGGCCCTTAGGCTCGTGAGCACGTACATCCCCGCTGGGGAGGGGAGAGAATCCGAGAGGGGATGTCTCATATCTCGTTACACTAGGCATCTTTCTTTTTCCTTCTCTATCTTGCTCATGAAGGTTCTCATACCCTAATACCTGCGCATAACTGATGCCAGCTTACTGGCATGATTGGTTAGATTTTCACTATTTTTGTGTGATCCCTAGGGATTTCCAGGGGATCCCTAGGAAATCACGTCTCATTTGCAATGCCATTTAACTTCCTGAAAACTCGATGGAAACGCTGTGAAATTGTACTGTGGATATACTACGGCACAGCTGAAGACGTTTATAGTAGAAGTAAGTGAAGTCTTAGGATATTTAAATTTTCGGTAATCCCTAACTCGCGAGCTAGGGATCATCGAAAAATTCACAATCTTAAAATTCCATTTCTCCTATCGAAAACATGCTTAGCAGTGCCATAGTATATCCTCAGTACAGTTTTACATCGTTTTCGTTGACTTCTCAGAAAGATAAATGACTTTGAAAATGAGAGATGATACCCTGGGGATCACACAAAATGGCAAAAAACCAATCTTGTATGGAAGTAACCTGGCATCCATCATGCTCAGGTATAAGTGTTTGAAAAACTTCATAAGCAAGATAGAGAAAGGTGAAGAAAGATGCGCAGAGTAGCGAGACATGATGCATCCTCGCAGATCCCCTCCCCTCCCCAGCGGGGATGTACGTGCATACGGGCCTTAGTTAGAACATCAAAGAGTCGAAACTTTACGAAACATTACGCTTGACTGTGAACTTCTGTAAACTCGGCGAAAAAAAACAACTTGGCAATAAATTTTCTATTCTTTGAGAGCACATTCCAGAGTATTTCCCAATCTATGAAATTGTATTCACTTACACGCTCAGTTATCCATTCATGGCATAAATATGATCGACCTTCCCATGCTATCTAAAAATTCTGCTTGTTCACCCTTTGCTTCATTCAATGACTTTGGTCGGCAGTTTAGTTTACATATCAGGGAGCAAAGAGATCAGGCGAAATTACGTAGTCATGCATGAAACTTCGTTTTTGTACAGTAGAATAGTCGCAGAATCTGCTACGTCTGCGGGCAGGAAAGTAGGCAATGAGTTAAGTAGTTGTGCAATCAAGGGATAAGTTAATATCTTTCCTTTTCTGATCTCATTCGTGCTGATGAAGTTATACTCCAGTAACTTGCCTGTTCCATTGAATCCATGAGTTCATCCAGCAGAAATGAAGGGCAGATCTCATATAAACGCTAAGTATATGGTATATCAACAGTCGAGCATGTATGCTTTCAAATTTGAGGCAATTTTGCAGATCCTTCGTGTAATAGATGTTCCGCACTTCATTCCTTATAAAATGATGTTTATAAGGTAGCTCTCTATTAACTTTTTTCAAGCTGCATGATTACCTTATAGCATCCTAAGCGTTTGCAAATGAGAGTGTATGTCATGTGTCAATTTTTTTCAACGGTTTGCAAGATTCACACAAATAATACGTTGACTGAAACAGACATTATAGTTAGGTAAATTCAGATTTTTTTCGATTATTCGAATATTGAGTAATATTCGAAATCAAAAGTTTTCAAAGTTCGGCTATCGAATAATATTCGAACTAAGGCCCCGGGCAGACTTCACGCGATTTGATCGTCGCGACTGAATCGCGACGAGACAACTGTTACAACATCATTCCATGCCGATCAACTTGCATTCGGTTGTGGTACTTTTCCAGCACGAAATTTTTGAATGTGAAATGAAAATGAATGGAAATCTTGGCGATTAGATCGCGACGATTAAGTCGCGTGAAGTCTGACCGGGGCCTAATAGATTTTGTAATATCGAATTCTCGAGTCATTCGCATTCGAATGATTTATCCGAATAACGAATAATCGTTCCACTTGGTCCAAAGTATAGCAGACATCGTACTTTTCCTTTCCTGAGGTCTCTTCATTTTGCGTATGGTTTCTTTTGAAAAATAGCGGTCTTGACATATACGGCTGAGTTTGCTGCGTTGGTGGTACTTTTGCATAGCTTTTCAAAGCTATTTTCCGACGTTTACATTAGGATAGAGGTACTTGTAAAGTTTCCTGATGGGTTCTCTTTTTCCCTCTTCTTCTATCCGCTCATCTTTCGCTGTAGACTTGGAGTCACATCTCTGCCAGATCATCACATAGATATGTCGTGTATTGAAGAGCTGTGCAAAACTGCTGTGAAACTGTGTGAAAACTTAGCAACTAAGCCATTTTTGAGGAACAGATCAAAGCCTTTCAACTTGTATCACCTCAGACATAGCAAAAACGGTAGAAAAGCAGACTCATTCTAACAACTGTGTCTTGACCCAACTTTTACGCTCCAAAGTGATGACCCTGTGCAAAACAGCAGGAAACTGATAAAGCATCCATCCTTCCTGTTAATTTAAACTTCTTAGCAGCAATCCGAAATGCTTCTAAAGTTTGCATGCTAGGCCAGCTTTAAACGGTGAGATTTTTCACTCCATCCTGTACTTCAACGCTGAACGCTTTTGTCTGCTTGTTACCGTTTGTCATTGGCGGGGCCATTTCCAACAAAACAGAAGCGGGTCATATCTGCTTGTCGTGTTATACAAGCCCAACTTTTATTTCATTCAATACTGCTACACAAGTCGACAATAAATACATAAAACAAAAAAAGATCACTAATTCTAACGTCAGATGGAGCAAAATATGAAATCACATATATCACATAGAGGGCAGTGAGCTTCTAAACGCGTGGCGTCTATTACATGAAGGAATGAAAAGGTTGAAGGTAAGGGCAAATGAAGGCAAAATGAAAAGGTTCAAGTCAAGCAAATCGACTGAGATTTCTGTATGCACATTGCGGCAACTTCAGTTTGCGCGATGAGAGATATGCAAACTTCCGGTGTTAGCGTACAGAAAGTTCAGTCTTACTACGATTAATCTATTTGACTAAAGGCTATACTGTATGACGAAGGCGCAGAAGCCGTATTAGTTGAGCGGGCGCGAATGCTGCGCGCGCGTATCTTCACTGTTGTAAATCCTGCGCCTCATGCGCTCTGCGGCTAATAAAGCCGCGTTCGCGCCCAAAGTTATTGCGCCGTCGTCATGCAGCAGCCTAGAAGGTGTGCCAAAGCTGCACGAAACACTCCAAATGTGCGTCACTTACGACTGTAATTTTCAACTGAGCGGGTTCAAATTTTGAATAAACAAAGCTTGAGCATTAGCACAAAATGAGGCAAGGACGATCTTTTTCTGCACGCAATGGCTCACCTATACAAACAAAATAATTCACGCTTTTGAAAATCTGAAAACTGTTATAACAATGTCTTTGTCTAGCTGTTTTTTAGAAGTCTTATCTACATATTGTTGAATTTCAACATAAGCTCTAGTAGTAGCTTTCTTGTTTCGTGTGAAAGTGATCCGTAGAGTAAAGTCTTCTTCACCGCGCCAACAGCTTGAGCGTTGGTGAGTTTTGAAACGCAGTGATCCTGTAAGGCTATCTGTAGTAGAAGAAAAGGCAGTCGAGTTACTATGCTATTACTTATTTTCACTAATTCAATGATAATGATGCCAAAACTGAAAGTCTTCCAGCCTACTCTCAGGAGAATCTCAGAAAAGCCCAAAGTGGAGAAAACTGCAAGCGACAGTGGAGAGTGATTGAACAAAATTTTGTAATTCATAATCTCTATGTATGTAAAACAAAGCATGTGCGCGTGTACAATGTATCCCTCCTATAGACGGCGTTATACATGGACCAATTGAGCCGAAAATTTGTACACATATTTATTCGACCCCGGAGATTGTCAAAGGCACGTCCACCCAAAAAGGAGTCTATGAACTCTCAAGCCAAGCAGTAGCGGAGCCCTCAACGGTGTGACTGCCTAAGCCGCGCTATCTGAAGTTGCTTCCAAAGCGAGAAAATTGCTCCGCCCTTTGGAAGAAGATTCGCCACGTTGGCTCCTCCCAGAGGTGCGATAGATGGAGCCGAGTCTCCGCCTACCTTCACTTTTGAGCTGGTACCGGGTGACCACCTTCACTTTTGGGTTTGAAAAAAATTTTTTGCTGAAGATTAAAAGAAGGAAAATGAGCAAAAGAAACGAAAAAGAAAGTATTGAGAGCATATATCCATGTAGTAAGTCAATCTAGGCAGTAACCGCAGAGAACCAGTATTTCGAGTGACAAAGTAGCGAAAAATCATGCGAAATTTCCACTGTTATAAATCTGGTGGTCGAAGATGTCAGCAATTGCAACTTCATAGGTTTTGAAGAGCAAGTGTTGTTCTACCAGATAGTGGAAGAATCGAGTCGATTTGAGCAGTGGCCGCCGAGAACGAGAATTTCAAAAAATTAAGCGATTTTAGGTTGCTTAGTGACAGCTGACGTTTAAACTCCTATAAATCTGGAATGTGAAAATATGCAATGTTGCGACTTCATAGGTTTTGTGGAGTAAGGATTGCTCTACCGGAGTATGCCTTAGCCGTACCGATCCATTGAAAAAGCGCCGAGATCCAGGGTCTTGAATAAGCAGGTAAAAAACCGCTTTTTGAACTTCAACGGCTCATAACTTCTTCAGAATTGCATGAATCATGTTGCGACTTCATAGGTTTGATTCCTCTCATCAAGAGCTTTCAGATGATATATAGTATGTGGGGGGTTCAATGATTTTTGCGGCTCTAACCCAGGGTGGAGACTTTTCACCCCAAAGTCTCCACCTCGCCCATGTTAATGTATTGGCCGGAGACCGCCAGTGGAGACTTTGGGGTGAAAAGTCTCCACCCCCGGGCATATGCCGTGAAAGGCGCGAAACCCCCACATATTATATATCATCTGAAAGCTCTTGATGAGAAGAATCTAACCTATGAAGTCGCAACATGATTTATGCAATTCTGAAGAAGTTATGAGCTGCTGAATTTCAAAAACCGGTTTTTCACCTGTTTTTTTTTTGAGAGCTTGAATCTCGGCGGTATCTTGATGGATCGGTACGGCTAAAACATGGTCCGATAGAGCAATTCTTACTCTACAACCTAACCTATGAAGTCGCAACATTGCACACCTTCACATTACAGATTTATAGGAGTCCGAACGTCAGCTGTCACTAAGTAACCTAAAATCGCTTAATTTTTTAAAATTCTCGTTCTCGGCGGCCACTGCTCAGATCGACCTGATTCTTTCACTATCTGGTAAAACAACACTTACCCTTTAAAACCTATGAAGTCGCAATTGTTGACATCTTCAACCGCAAGATTCATAAAAGTGGAAATTTTGCATAATTTATCGTTATTTTATTATTCAAAATTCTGGTTCTCAGCGGTTACTGCCTGGATCGACCTACTTTCTTCGCAGTGCGTTACAAAAAAATTTACATGATAAAATCTGTGAAGTCTCGCTGACTCTCACTTCAAAACACACCATTTACTGAACACGTTTGTTTTAAATATACATATATGCCGCCGTATACATAAAAATATGCTTTCAATAATCTTTTCTGCGTTTGTTTTGCTTATTTTCCGCGCACTATCCAACGACCTAGAAGGATAGGCTCAGTCAACGTTAACGCCCCCCCCCGGTCGAAGTTTTTGGGAGGTGAGTGTCCGGCACTACCACCTTCACTTTTGGCCGGCCAGTGGTAGCTGGAACCACCTTCACTTTTGGGGAGCCCGGCTCCACCTATCGCACCTCTGGCTCCTCCCTATTAAGTGAGCTCCTCCCTATTCAGTGACTTCGCCTTTCACGCGCAAAGATCAAGAAATTTATCAGATCAGACACAGCGTTCCTCTGCGTCTCTGCCCTGCCATGATCCCGCAGCTAGCCCGCGGCTGACGGCAGGCGCAAGGCGTGCTCGTGTACTGGGATATTAAACGGCATCCAAAACTCAATAATTTGAGACTTTCGTTCAGTTTAGGGCTGGATTCGGACCCAGCGTGAGCAAGAGGTAAGGACAAGAACTAAATCGAGGATTTGGGTGAACGGTCTTTTAAAACCAGTTTTTGAGCGATTCGCTAGACCATCGACCATCCCCGATTGATTTTGATAGTTCTGACATTTTACAAGCGAAAATAAGTTCCTCTAAATCGCTAACAAGTGATTTTTGGCTTTCTAAACAGCAGAAGTAGAGACCATCTAAAACCCGAAGTGGGAGGGCCCAGTGATACATGTAGACATGATGTCTCGATGAGAAAGAACTAAAAATTACCTGTAAGTCGGCCATAGCATATTGGCTCGCCCATTCCAGACGTGTAAAGACATCAATTTCATCTGCCTTTGGTGTTACAAGGAAGTTTTCACATTTGACAAGTACGCACTCAAAATTATAACGATCTCCAAGCTTCAATAAAAGTTCAACGTTGTCCACTATAAAAATATACAAATGATAACAAAACAGAAGTTCACAGCCGTAAGAAGTCGCGCTTAAGTCTACCTGTTACAGGTTTGGCGGAGGGGTAGACCACATGTAACAGTTCCAAAAAATCATCGGCACTAACATCGTTGATGGTCTCAGACTGTAAACAAGCATCCTAGAAAGCACGACCAAGTAAAGTTTCTAACTTACTGCAACCTCTCCATAAAGTGACGCATTTTTGGACTTCTGTAGTGAGCGGAAAAATGGCGATAGCATTGCGAGGTACTGAATTTGTGATTTTGCTTGGTCAATTTTTTTGAAAGACAGAGTGTTACCGTTCCATTGACGTAGATTTCCCTGTTTTCTATCATAAGAATCATATCTGTCTCAACAGAAGGCTCATCAAACGAATACTCGTATCTTGCTCGCCGCCTTAAATACACTATTTATGGAAATGAAAGCAAATCGCAGACGTTGCACAGAAGTTGTCAAAAACTACCTGAAACCATAAATCTTCGTTATGTCGACTTGAAGTTCGAAGTTCAACGTCACTGGTGACTTAGCATCCGCTTTGTTACTACACGCCAGTGTTGTGTCTATCTCATCCCATGGAATCATGTCGGCAAGAGTTTTGGAAGCGAATGTAAATTCATTGTTGGGATACTGAACATATGGCAATATGCTGATAAATGAATCCTTTTGTAAAGTATATCCAAACACCTTCCAATTTTTCTATCGGTGTTGTTGCGTTCGGTAAGTTCAAAATACCTGATCGTTGTGCTCTGGAGGGCAGCCGACAATAAAACATAATTGCACAACCCTGTCGCGAACTAACCCCACTCCTAAGCCAAACTAGCCGTATGTAACCCAAGTGTACACAAGTACTGCATTGAAAACAATTACTATTATAATGATAGTAATTGTTTTCAATGCGGTACTTGTGTACACTACGTTAAGGTCTTGGACATACTTCACGCGGTTCCAGTCGCCACGCGGTTTGGCAGTGTTCCAATGTTTGTAACTCATTGTAGGCACACCTGAATGTTAATAATGTAGGGCACTCCGTCAGTCTGCGAAAGTTATACCTACTATTTATTTCTGGTCTGCGAGTATTACATTTGAAGACATCTAGCAAAATGCTAATTCGCGTCGCACTGAGATTGCGTGAAGCATACCCGAGGCCTAATAAAGAAGTTGATCGCAGGAATTAGCCGTCCTGTACTATTGATATTGCAGATAGCTGATGTGGATCCTTATTTAATTTGAATCCCTATTTTCTCTATTTTGGATCCCTTTTTCCCTATTTTGACATAAGAAACGGCAAAACTCAATCAAACTTTAGTCAATAATGTATGCTCCGTGTTGCGCGCAGCACTCTGATACTTTGCCTCCACAATTCCATTTTTTTCCAAACTCAGCGGATCTGACCCTCAAAAATCGTCTAATCAGCGTCTGAGAATGCCATCAGAATCGAAACAAGCGGCGTTCAAGGTGTGCAAAAAGGCGGAGCAATCGGGTGCGGGCACTTACCCAGAGTGGCATGCCGCCACGTAATTAGCAAGGGACATGAGAGGTCATGAACTGTCAGCAACGCTAATTTGCACCCAATTTGCACCGAAGGCAAGCAGATTTTGCTCACGACAGATACGACATCATTCTACAGTGTACGAAACCGTGATTTGATTGAAATTTGAACTCAAAGTTCAGTAGTGAAATTAGTCCAACTAGGGTAAAAATTTGTATTCAAGGGTAATTTACCATGTTGGTTTCAAATGTGATGGTGGTTTTGCGAGAAAATGAAACCGAGCTTCGTGATGGGATTGAAATCAATGTTCAGCGGCGATATTTGGCAAATCAGAATAGAATCTTGGATTTGGGAGTTTGAGCGCTCTTTACGAATATGATAACGGTTTAGTACAAAGTCCTCGAATCCGCTGATAAAAGCAAGTGCTCTATCATTTTTCAAGGATTAAGTGATAATTCAGTAGCTGCTCTCTAAGGAAACTAATCGTAGTGTTCAGAATAATTTTATAATACACCGATTTTTTAGATAGTTGGGAATCTTTTCCAATTCTTCAAACTTCGTTTCAGCTTCACTGAATTTTTTCTTAGCTTATTTCAAATTTTATTTCGCAATTCATTTTTTTAGTCTTTCTGAAAGTAGCATTCTTTTCCATTTGTTTTCCAGTTTTGTCAAAGTTGCAGTGAATTTTACGAAAAGTCAATAAAAGAAAAGTTTTCGAAGTTTCCGGCGAAAAACATTAGCATGTTCGAAACAGCATCATGGAAAGCCCTCAAATGACAATTTCAAGTTTTTGCCAGATTTTGAAAACAAGATTGAAATCAAAAATTTTTTTGAGTTTTCACGCAAAACCACCGTCATATTTGATACCAGCATGGCAGATTGCCCCCAAATACAAATTCTTACCCTTTGGACTAATTTCACTGCTGAACTTTGAATTTAAATTTCAGTGAATTCGTACACTGTAGGATGTACTGTATGTCGTATCTGTTGTTAGCAAAATCTGCTTGTCTTCGGTGCAAATAGGGTGCAAATTAGCGTCGTGACAGTTCATGACCTCTCATGTCCCCTGCTAATTACATGGCGGCATATCTCTCTGGGTAGATAAATTTCGTTCCCCGGAGCAATCTGGTGGGCGAAGTCATAGCAGTGCATCGAATACTAATGACCCCCCCCCCCCCCACCCAACTTATGTATCGTATGCAAGAATCTTACTATATCTGTTCCTTAGATCTTTTCTGCAGTAGGTATTTGTTCAAACAACTTGAGGTGTATAGGGTATGGTCAACCGTTTTGTTCCTGTCCAGCAATTTTCAGTACAGAAGGTCCTATTCGTTCCGCGGAAAGTATTTTTCAGGAGTCACGCTGTCTAATTGGTTATTTGAAGTAATCCATCTTCTTGTTTCATACTGACGCGCTTCCACCTTTAATCGGCAAAAATATGCAAAAATGTGTTCTCCATCGAAAACTGGTAAGCATACCACTAACAAGCATGACTAGCTCCTTGTTGGTATACGCATCCTACATCAAACGCTACTGAAAAAATGAGGAGTAAATGAAAATGCTGCAAACTTCTGGATTAACCCAATAGTTCTGAAGAATATAGAGTGGCACAAGCTCAGCACTTTAGCACCTACCCAAACAGCTAGCCTAAGTAGCAGACACTCAACGAAGATATTCCTTCACGTTTACTCTGCCTGATAGTGCGTTTTCAATGTAAGTAAAAAGTTGACAGATTCAGTAGCAGAATATTTCCTATCCTGCTTGAAGGAAATGATAGAACCACTGGGAGCATAAACTTACGCTACGATCCACAGATTTCGTGTCTTCTTTGTCTTTCTTTATGATTATTTTGGCATCCGCAGCAATTCGCCATAGCGCAGATTTGAGCTGAAATGTAAACGATAGTAGTTGCAGTACACCTACATGACACTGGCGGGGAAAAAAGAGAAGCAGATAGAGAGCATAGAGCAGAGCGAAGTTGCAGAAAACACTGCAATTGTGTCGCACGGTTTTATAGCCTTTGTTAGCGCATAGTTCACTTCAAGCAATGCCTAGAACATTGTCTTAAAGGTTTTTGTTTCCCTCTTTTGTGTTCTCTTCAAGATGTCTATTCATTCACCTGCAAAGCATTCAGCTCGACAGCCTTCGCTGGTCTCGCAAACCCGATTATTACATCTATTTGGCTTCCAAAGTTCTTAAGCACCGACATTGTCGAGCTCAATTTTAGAACAGGACGAATAGAGTGAAAAAAAAAACATTGCTCTTGAGCCTAATGCTCATTCAGTTCGATTTCAGATTAGGTCCTCCACGCCTTAAAGGCAGCGTCCAAGTAAACTTGGGCCTATGAAGATCTCACTTGAATCTCACTAATCTTGAGCTCCAACTAAAAACTGCCCAAGCAGCAGCACAGATGGTGAGCTCACAGTTGAGATATTCGCTCCAAACTGGACCCCGGGATCGTATTCGCATGGTTCATTGCGCGACGTGCGTGGTCCTCGCGCGAAACTGTTGCCATGAATCCATGCGAATACGATCCCACGGTCCTGTTCGGAGGTAAATATCTCAACTGTGAGTTCACCATTTGAGCTGCCGTTTGGGCAGTGTCTTTGTTAGGGCCTCAAAATTACTTTCCACATCAGAACCCCGTATGTGTAGACTTGCCTGGACGCTGCCTTTAACCAGCACTTCTTTTGAAGGGTAAACAACTTAATAGCTTAGTTACTTGAGTGTCATGACTTAATTAACAAACAACTGCAAAAAGTGTATCCTTCTTCGAAGAAGCCCGACTGTAATGATTTTCGAACATTTTTTATACTTGACGTATTCTCACTCGAAGATAAGCAAAATAGCGCAAACAGAACTGGCATCGACAAGACGGGTGAAATTAAAACTTTGAGGACGGTTCCTTCTATAAATGCTTCCTAGCAATTTGAACAGCATGTTTGCAATCTAGCATTCAGGGTTAAGCCAGACTTCGCTGGGAAGCGGCATAGGCTTACGCAGCCTATGCTCGGTACGTTTTGTCATAGGAGAGTACGCGGCATAGCCGCTTTCCCAGCGCAGTCTGACCCAACCCTAAGGGTTGTTTCATACTGCCGCACTGACTGCAGCAGTCTGCACTGACCGCAGCAGACTGCAGCAGACTGCAGCTGACTGCACTGACTGCAGCAGACTGCAGCAGACTGCAGCAGACTGCAGCAGACTGCAGCAGACTGCAGCTGACCGCACTGACCGCAACGACCGCAGCGGCTGAAGCCTGCAAGCGGAGAGGATAAACAGTTGTGTTTTAAACAAACAACAACAATATATACGTAAAAGCAAAAGACAACAAGGTTTAGAGTGTTACAAAACAGGTATATGCAATGATAGGAAGAATTAGAACAAATACGAACATACAAAAGAAAACTATCGCCAAAATTTGATTGAGAAGAATTCTGATGGAACTTATGATCTTCTTATGAGCAAATCACTCTGTTTTGATAATCGCGGTTGTTTTTTCTTTCAAGAAAAGAGGCTGCGACCGGTGCGGTCAGTGTGGTCAGTGCGGTCAGTGCGGTCAGCTGCAGTCAGCTGCAGTCTGCTGCAGTCTGCTGCAGTCAGTGCAGTCAGCTGCAGTCTGCTGCAGTCTGCTGCAGTCAGTGCGGCAGTCTGAAACAACCCTAAGATCGCATCAGCATTTCGGCAAATTGCGAAATCTGCTTTGAGGGCAAGGCAAGGAGTGCATGGCCACCGAGCATCCAACTCTCACAAGGACGGCGGCGGAGAATACATAGTCGAAACAGTATGGCATTGGCAATTTATCGGGTTTCGCCAAATCTCACGGATCCTATTATCAGCGAATTCTTGAAAACGTTTTGTTCAGCAAAGAATCACAAGATGATTCGCAGAGGTATACGTGGCAATCACGCTTAAAACTCGCCCCCACCCCCCATTGTTTAAGTCAACTCTGCTAATTTCATTCTCTAGCATGATGAATGATCTCTTGAGGCCAGGCATATTTCACCGCGACGCGATTTGGCAATTTGCCAGAAGTCTTGAGATCCAACACTGGCAAACTGCACATGCATAGTGTGTATATGTGTATAACTTACGTGGATTGACGGAATGAACGACATTTTTACATTTAAAATATGCTTACAATTATGGAAGCTGGAATATTGCCAAATAGCGTGAAGTATGCTCGGCCTTTTATGCGAACCGTAGTTAAGTCGCTCTCGCATAATCTCCGACTTAACACAAAAGTGAGTTCGAATAGATGTTGCCAGCCGAGTTAGTAATTGAATTCTAGCCTCAGCTTTGCCCATTTTGTCTGCAGATCGCGTTACCCATTTCAGGTTCTGAGGAAGGCCATCTGCCGAAATGGGCAGCAATGTTTTAATCGGATTCTTCTCCTTATCATCACAAAAGGTAGTTTTCTTTGCACAGAATTTTTAAGTTGGCCTGAACGTCGCGACGTACTCTGAGAGCTGAGTTGCCATGCTAACCAACTCTTCCATAGTGATTTTTGTAATTATGTACACTTAGGTCCTTTCCCTCCACTTCTCACAATGGATCAAAACCTTGAACATGGCCCTTGCTCACATAGTGATGAGGATTCTGTTATAATTACGTAGCACTTTATGCGTATTTAGAGCTTTCTATATCTATCTGTGAGTTACCCAGAGCCGTGAAGAGAAATCCTTCCGCTAAGATTTGGTGCTCAAGCTAAGTATACCTAAGAATACCTAAGACTCTAAGAATATTTTCACCTAGCAGCGCGCTTGCTATGTAGGAAAACTAGTTTTTCAGCAATTTTGACATCTGTTCTCAGGTCACAACAGTTCTGTGAATATTCGTCTTGCAAGGACGGCAAAAAATAAAAGCGCTTCTTGGTGACTCAACTCAGTGTGCAACTCCGCTTTGCTCTGTAATTTGACATTCACATATATATATGCTACCTTGGATCCACATACTAACGTAAATCCAACATGTGGTGCTCCTTCGATGGCTCTCTTCTGTACCTTGAAAACCCTAGAACAATAAATTAAATATAAATTACAACGCAAAAGTCTTTCACGGTATTTCGAACATAGAAACAAAATGTCAATCTCAAATGGTAGCAGAACCATGTCGCACACAGTACACTTTAGAATCCATATTCGATTATCCATGAATTTTGGCATACTTGGAGGTGAGCACTGGCTTAATCTTGCGTTTTGGTTGTACTTTGCTTTCCTAAAGGGTTGGGCTCTTTTCTGCAGTCGACAAGGATTTGATCGGATAGTTCACTTATGTGTCTTCGATTTTTTAGACCCCGGAGAAGGCAATTGCCGAAAGGTCAGTCATAATGTTGTGGAATAAATATCTGTACCAATCTTGGACCCTACTAAAGAAATTAACCAGAACGGTAGACATCGTTGATATACACTGTCTTTTTTGGGAGATCGGAGCAAAGCGACGTTGCGAGCGTTTGCATCGCCGCGCTAGCTTACCACTACTGTGTTCGATTACTCATTGGCTGCTAGAGACGAATGAGGATGATACGAAGTTCGGTTACTATATCTGTGTTTACTCATGAATTGCTCTAGTGCCAATCACTTTGCGCGTAGGGCAACGGAACTGATTTTTCAACTGCGGAGATGGGCTTTATCTCAACTAACATAGCAGCGCATGATTGATTTACACGTCCCTGTTGGATATAGATAAGTGAGTAACATTTACAACAATGTGAACAGGATGATAATATTGCTTACCAGTCTACACCTCCGACTTTCAGTGATGCCTCTATTTTGGGAGTAGTGCTCGCCGTAGTCCACTCTGTGTCCTCTACATCTTGAACGAATGTGCTACTCATAAAAAGCTGCCGGATCTTCGGAGGATCGGTGAAGTTCTGAAGTTCTAGGTTTGTGCTGACCATACGTGGTACAAGGTACTTTTACATTGTCTGCTCCAAAAATCGATAGATCATCATTATAACATGTACTCTTCTTGGGTAAAATTTTTCTGTATTCTTTAAAGGGTAAGATTTTTCTTACACTGAAAGGACTCTTTGCATCTCTCTTCAGCGAGATTGTAATGCCTCTGAAGTGAGTGTTTGCGAAACCTGCGCAGATTGTGCTCTAAGTCATTGTGAAGCTATGTACATTGCATTGTTGCCTCCCTTTGATAGCAAGCGCATCTTGTTATACAAAATGATAGCAAATGTAATGAAGTGAGAGCCACGGCAATCCCTTATCAAATCACGACGAATAAACAAAACTATCGACAAGATTAGGCGAAATGGTTGCGATAAGAATGACCATAAGAAAGTATTACAACACTTCTGTGGCAGTAATCATCAGCGAACCAGTGGATAGGCTTAACCCACGAGATCGTAGTCACAAATTTAGTGGGTTCGCAAACCCAAAGTGCTTCTTGTGAATATCGATCCAACCCAGTAGTATTGCTTTTGCTTACCCACTGAGTTGTTAATAATACGGCCACTGTTACCATTTTTTTCAAAAGCTACCACATAGCTTTACTTGTGCAGTTACCAAAGGCAGCGCAATTCAGCTTCCGTTCATTTCAGTTTCTTTTGAAAATTACTAATTAAAACCACATCCTCTGAAATTTTTATGGTTTAATCATTTCAATTTGAACCTTATTCTGGTCTACTCGTAAACATTAAAAAGGAGAATGAAGGCGTATTCTTGGTTTCCAAGCTGACACTAATGAATTACGTCGTTTTAATAACATGTTTAATTTAAGCCAGCCACACCAAAAAATTTGCACGGTGTCCCAAAAAAGTGCACAGTGTTTGATCGTCAATAACTTCCTGGCTTAAAGCCTTCTGCCAATCCTTAGATGTCATTCTACAGAGCCAGCTTCAACTTAGATCTAAATTATGGAGCCAATCTTCGATCATTCTCTACTAGTGTCGATTTAGGGTAGAAATTTTGCAGTGGGTTCCAAGTCATTGGGACTCGTATTTTCGGACCAGAAAGAAAACTAGACAAGCTATAAATCTTATATTAGGTTGTTACATAAGTCTTACACTTTAAGTTCTTACGAAGATAAGTCAGACACTTCATAAATTCAATAGGGCTCAAGGTTACCATTCGATAGAGCACAGCAAGTACTACAAGATGGCACGCAGAAGTTCGCAAGCTTCGACCCACCGTAAGTTTGCATTTGGAATCTGAGTCGTACTGAAGGCTCAAAAATTGGAGGAAATCCATATCTTCTTGCAAAACCTACGAATTTCCAACATGCTCACACAGATTGCATACCAGATCAGACACTCATATGTACCGTTGCAAACGAAGCTATGCTGTTCAATTCATGTAATTGTATACGTAGTTGTGTACGTAGCTGTATACTATAAGCCCTTAGTGGTATAGCCGTAGATTTTCAGCTTTCCATAAGCTCTAGTATTCGAAAAATACCGAATTTAGCTTTTCTCATTCGGGTGTTCAATGCATTCGATATTTTTCGAAAACTAGGGCTTGTGGAAAGCTGATAATTTACGGCTATACTACTGAGGGCTTGTGGTTAACGATTACATGAGTGGAAACAGCTAGCTTCGTTTCTGTAAAAACTAGAAAAATCTCGTTTTTTCTATTTCTAGATGAGAACATAATCAACAACGGTACAGATGAGTGTATGATGTGGTTTGCAATCTGTGAACAAGTTGGAAATCCGTAGGATTTTTTGAGCAAAGATATGAATTTTTCCTAATTTTTTGAGCATTCAGTGCAACTTCTGGATGCAAACTTACGGTGGGGGCAAAGATTGTGCGAACACTTGCACACCATCTTGTAAAGCTTGCTTTGCTCTGTCGAATGGTCCCCTGGAGCCCTAATAAAATTATGAATTTTACGAATAATCGTCGTAAGAAGTTAAAGTGTAACAAGACCCATGTAACAACCTAATGCTTTACTATCAAATTCTCTGATTCCAGGTATGAAACTTGCACTTTACTATGCTTCTTCCATAAGCTATTTTAGGAAAACTGTAGCAACTGCTTTCCCATTGTTTTGCCGAGATATGAGTGCACCACAAAAAAATCAGACTTGTCAGAAGTTGTAGTGATATAGGCATACGTGAGCACCCTTCTAAATAATTTTCCAGATTTTTCGGGAATTTTGCAATGCAAACAGCCATTTCACAATGGTGTTGTAAGAAAAGTTTCTACTAATCCTACAGTAATGAAAAGCGATTGGTACTTCACACTGAGTTGTAAATCTACGTTGAAGTAAACTATACAGAAAGGCGCCCATCACGAAAGATATTAAAGCAATGGTCTTATCAACGACAAACAAAGTGCACATTTTTCAAGGCACCCTGTATTATATTATGTATTAGTATATATTCGCTTTATCAAAGCTACCATGTAACGAACTTTGATAATTTACTTTCAAACATCTCATCACTTTCCGAAAAGGTCTAGAATTTGATAAGAAACTCCCGACAAGGCCTGGCAAGAATGCTGCTTTTGTTGGCAGATGAAGTTTATGTCCACAGCTAGTGAACTACTTAACAATAGGCGAGACTTTGGATGAGAGATGAGAATATATGTGTCAGGATCAGAAACTTGAATTGTGAAGGTTGAGGGTAAGGCACCGGACAGACTTCACGCGATTTGATCGTCTTGACTCAATCGCCAACATTTCCATTCATTTTCATTTCACATTCAAAAATTTCGGGCTGGAAAAGTATCATAAAATGCAAATTGATCGGCATGGAATGATGTTGTAACAGTTGTCTCGTTGCGATTCAGTCGCGACGATCAAATCGCGTGAAGTCTATCCGGGGCTTAAGGAGAAGTGCTTCGTCATGACTACAAAGCTCGCGAGATTACTGGAGTTATGCAAATTTCAGCACAGCTTTTCAACACAAACAAAAACAACTATCTTCAATATCACTGTAAGTACTACGCTCTAGGAACAATATCGGTCTTGTGCGATCAGTATGTACATGCGAGTCTCACTCTGAAATGTTCCCATTCCGTATAAGCTCATTACTTTACATTTCAACTCTTTCTAACTGCAGGTAATAGTTTTCTTCCTAGAGTATACTATTTACAAAAATGCGGTCTTTTCAGAATTTTCACTTGTGAGATGAATGAATAGTCTATTTAAGGTTAGTTTGCTTTTCACTCAACTTCCTTTGAAACATACCATCTTCCCTCACTACTGATGACTTACAGGAAGCTTATTTAGTCGAAGTGGCCTTTCTACTGATATGTATATCATATGAAAGAGCATAAAGTGCTAATTCTTCACCTGCCTTCCTTATCTGCAGAACCTTTATGGACGAGAAGTTATGAGCGTTTTTGGAGACAAAAATTGAATGTGCTTTATGGATAAAATGAGTTGTAAATTCCTACTAGCCC
The DNA here is from genome assembly GCA_958299035.1 of Cylicocyclus nassatus. Taxonomy (NCBI): domain Eukaryota; kingdom Metazoa; phylum Nematoda; class Chromadorea; order Rhabditida; family Strongylidae; genus Cylicocyclus; species Cylicocyclus nassatus. The sequence continues at coordinate 9,736,846 of CATQJL010000112.1, read as the reverse complement.
TCAAATAATGCAACCAAGTGTATTTTTTTTAATTATAGAGCATTTTTTGAATAATCTGATAATTGTCACTGCTTCATTGAAAAGCTAGAAGAAATATTACGGCTATTTTCGTCCTACTTGCATTTAATGTTTTGCTCCAATAAGCGCCCATAACTCCTCACTCATAGACGTTCCGCAGATAAGTAAGGCAGATCTGGAGATCAGCATTTCATGCTCTTCAATACTGTAGACATCCCGTCTAAAAAGACCTTCGACTATATCTTTACAGTGTTAGACGGATAATATTCCTTTGATTTTCGTTTCATGAAAATAAAACTAGAGCTTGTCTTTAGTTCATAGTATCAGAACCATCTAAGAGCTCGGTCTATTGTTAAAGGCAGTGTCCGGGCAAAAACTCGATTTTGAGATTTTGTGCTGACTTGGGCCTATTCGCTACGCTGAATCCGAAAATGCACATTGTAGAGCGCGAAAATGGCGAAAAACTGCTCTAACACAGGAGGGAAATGAGCAGGTGGGCGGGGTCCTCCCCACTGCGAATTCACGTTCCCGGCTTCCGAAGCGACCTTCTCGCTTCCGGTTTCAAGTCAATCATTCGCATTTGGCCGGTAGCGATGTTAGAACGGCTAGCGGAATCGAGAAAATCGCTCCGTGAGCTGGGAGCGTGAAATCACACTGGGAAAAGCCCCGCCCACTTGCTGATTTCCCTCCTATATTAGAGCCCTTTTTCGCTGTTTTTGCGCTTTCCAATGTGGATTTTCGGATTCAGCATAGCGAATAGGCCCGTGTAAGCACAAAATCTCAAAATCGAGTTTTTGCCCGGACACTGCCTTTAAAGGCATCGTTCAGCCTAAGTTGAGGGTGTTGAGCATTTGGCAGCATATAATGGTAGGGCCCCCTATAAATCCAAGCCCAAGTCGCGGCGCAAAATGCCGCTTCAGAAGCGAGAAAATCGCTTCCGAATAGCGGAGATGCACTAAGATCCCCATCCATGCCCACCCTCCCCTATCCATGCCCACCCACTTGTGCGCGTCCATCCAATCACCGTTCCGGAAAGTCGGACTATGGATTTTCCGGAACGGGGATTATCGAGGTTCTCGCATTCTCGACTTCATATTCGGAATCGGGGGCATGAGAAGGCCCTGAAACGACAAAAACATGGAAGTCGAAAATCTAGGTGGACGGCGCCTTCAAGCGCATAGCCAACGGCAGGGCCTTGCTCAGATTGAAAGCGTTAGTAAGCTTATAGTTACGTCTTGACGGGAGTTGCAACTTTCAAGAATGGCTAAGCGTGCGCTGAGATCTTTGGGAGCGTAATTCTCAATGTTCTCCACTTTGTTTACTCGACAAAGGCGATCATATGGAAGCGATGAGTGAATAAACGCCTAGGTCGATGTAACTGACTAAGCAATATCGATATATGAGTCCATCGAAATCGAGCGTTAAAGTAAGGTATATGTTTCCTCAATTCATTATCGGTCGATGTGTCTGTGAACATGATGACACATGGCATTCTACTATTCTATCGAAGTGGCCTAATCTGACAGTCTCATTGGCAATATTCAAAAGGACAGTGGCTTGGAGAGAGGAGAAGACAATTCTTTAAAAAAAGGCTGGGTGATAACGGGAAAGTACAAGCAATGGCATGTATCCACATGCGGCCTTAGTTTAAATAAAAGGCCAATTCACTGTCGATAGTAGGGTGAAACATATGATTAGACTTTCAATAAGATATAACGGTTGGTCAGCTCTAGCTGCCATGCAAAAATGATTTTAAACTTCTCCAAAAATAATTATCCGGGAAACTTCAAAGACAAGTTGACGAAAAATTCTTAGAATAATCCTAGCTCATTGGAAAAATAATTTGTAATTGTCAGTATCTCAAGATTAAGGGGCTGGACATTTACAATGTTTGGCTTGCACTTACTGTTTTTTTTATATCTTAATCACTTGCCGAGCGTCTCGAAGAAAGCGAAGAAACACCATAAGTCGTCTCTATAGCATCAGCAAAGTGAACGTGAGGTGCCGGTGATCTGCTGCGATCGCGAATTGGCGAGATCGTTCCTGTTGCGTAGGACATTGCCGATGGCGACGAACCGTTGCCAGTGTACGGATCATAAGCAGATGGTTGCATTGCCGTCAGGGAGCTCATACTATTAGAATTGGAGCCAAATGTTGAACCCGTTGCTGCCGATGTTCGCCTGGAAATTGGTTGGAAGATCAAAGTCGTAAATAAAAAAATTCGAGTTCTCATCGTCTTATTATGTTTGTGGCAAAGAATCGTCGCGAAATTGACTGCTCACAACCAATATATGCAGACAAGTGATTTTTGAATTTGTTTATTCAAATTATTTAGGATCTAAGAATTGTGGTTTGACTTGAGTTTACAGTATTTTGCGTGAATCGTAAGCGGATTATTGGTGCTTGGACCTCACTGATCAAGACTAGTAGAAGTAAGAAATGGTAAGAAGTGGTATTTTAAGATACCGCATTGCAATCATTACACTACCATCTTGAAGATCCATACTTAGACCATTTGAGCCAAATCAGGAAACTAAGAATGAGTTGTGATTAAGGGCATAATTAGCAATGCAAGTTCTGCAATTTCGCATGAGTATCGGGCATTATAGACCAAGAAAGCAATACGTGAGACATTGATGTCACTCGCTCCGCAATCTATTCGCATTTAATCTTATCAGCTATCTCTATTTAGCGTGTCCGTCGCATTGAAACAATGTCTTGGAAACGCCCGAAGGAGTGGACGTATTGTAGGAATGCAGAGCAGAAGTATAGTGGAAATATGTTATCTAAATGTACGTGGACAGAAGATTTTGCTGCAGTTTATATCATCCTATTGGGCCATCTGACAAGCGAAACGAACTTTATTCGCAGTCACACATATCATAAAGACTTTCTTACCATTTTTTCTTTCAAAGGATGTCTTCATGTTATTTGCGCTTGTCACAAATTCAATAGTAGAGCTTTGACTGCTTCCTATCAATCTATTATAGCCTACAATAACGCGTTAAAGTTGTTTACGTGTTTTTGTATGTTTTCTGCCCGTTACGGAATTCGTAGAACGTGTTCTAGCCAAAGTTTTGAGCCCAAATACCACCTGCTAACACCACAGAAATCAATTTTCTTCTGGCTAGCAGAATTGCGTCCGTCGCACCACTGCAAAGTCATGAGTTTGACAAGTTAATGCGCAGGCCATGGACTTTCGCTCGAAGTAATTAAAATCTATCAGCTTACGAAAACGGCGCCATAAAGAGTTGATTGCGTGAACGGTCAATTTGCGAGTACATCAAAAGAAATTTTCGCATAGAAATGCAATCCACGTTAATAAGTGTCCTTATGGCAACCATCGCATAAAAAAATCCAAGAATTGATTCAAATCATTTCTTTTTCTGCGAAAAATTTGTTCCACTCAAAACTACCGACTTCATATGAAAAAACTTTTGGAGTGAAAAGTTGCTTACGATTCATTCCTGATAGTCAGCATTGCGGGCAGAGTTTGGAGCCATCATTATGTGAGACTGCGTAAAGGATAATACAATGGTAGAACCAGTGGTTTGTATTGTACATAATGCACCAAATGTTTCCTCTACTATCGAGCATTCGGCTAATAACATCAAAGCCATTTTATCTGATTTCAGTATTCATCTATAGGCCTTGTAAAATCTGTTTGCCCGCACCTTGCCCTGAACACCAGCTCAAAGGCAGTGGGCCGGCAAAACTCAACAACTCAAAATTTTAACGCGGTAGACTCCTTATTGCCGAAGCATGAAAACAGTGCAATCTCGGTTGCACAGCATGCCCTGCTTGCCGAGAAGATTGCTCTCAAGCTTACACGCGTAGGCCATTCTTACACGCATCCGGACGAGTTGGCAATTTCCTTCTCACCATTGGAGGCTGCCCGCTGCAATGCTATAACCATTGGGTCTTACAACAATTCAGCGTCATCAGCCCTGTTGCACTCTTCCAATTCCAGAGGGAAGGGCGTTGAAAAACGCTCGTTTTCGTTTTCAAGCTCTCAAAAGTGGATTTTCGGAATCAGCGTATTGAAGCAAGCGCATTACTTCCTGTCAGTTTCCATATTGTTTTCAGAATTGCAAAGCATGTTTTCACAAAAACTCCTTTCATAAGTTTGAAATAGTATGCGCGAAACAGGTGCACGCTCATTTTCATCTGTAGCGCTTCGAAACTCAACGTCTCCAGCCGGCCCGCGCGTTGGTGTTCAAAGCGACGCGAGGGCACTTGGATTTTAACGCGCCTGTACCTTGCTCCTATCTGCATGATGATGGCTTTAAAACTCACCGCGCAACGTTACCATCACAGGTGAGTTACAATCAACTTTTCATTTTGGGATTTTCTCCAAGTAAGATCGGTAATATGTATTAGGTTGTAAAGAAAGTTCCCGGGCACTTGCGAAAATTTTTTTTCAAATTGCTGTAACCTTAAGCAGAATGATTCTTTTCAAAGCTACAAATTTCATTGCAAAGACAATTTCGTCCACAACATATATTTGTCTTGCTGGACTTTCAGCACCTCACTGCGGTCCACCAGCATGCGCAGAAAGGAAAAAGGTCGTCGCGAAAAGTGGCCTGTTTGTGCATGATTATCTCAGGCATTATGGAGCTGGAGAGCTCAGATGCTGTGGTTATATAGAAGTTTGCTGGGGCTGTTATGGAGACCATTCATGTTTTGCAGGACTACTTGCAAAAAATTTTTTCTAGAAAGTTTGAAAATTGACTATTTGCCCTTGAAAATGCACCATTCGAGTAGGTGTTTTTGAAGTCTTGTCGTTTTGCATAGAGTGGACCAAATCTTTGATTACTGCGAACATTATTGGGGCAATGCTTTACACATCTTTTGGACCCATCTCCAAGCGTGGCGATCCCCGCAGAAGTGACGCCAGTTGCGAAAAGAGTTGCAGTTAGAGGCAAGTTTGACAGCTTGTATTCTGAGCGCAAATCGCAAAACTCGAGTGTAGCTGTGCATCAGAAGTTAAGAGGCTTCTTAATCTGATCACCCATAATTTGGACGAAATTTTTTGAGTTGCTCAAAAAATGCCCGTAGAAAGAAAAATTGTGAAAATATTACGTTCGGAAAGATTTTTCTTTTTGATGTGCAGATCAAACACGCCTTGGCATCGATAAAAATCAGAAGCCGTATTGAAAACTTTAAGCTTCCTTCTACTGGACAGTATAAAAAACTTGGTATATGCGTTTAAAAATTAAGTTTCCAAAAGTGCCCGGAAACTTTCTTTACAACCTAACATTTGGAGAGAGAACTTTTTTGCAGAAGAACTGCAAGTCCAAAATACTTGCTAAATGTGTTATGCCTTGATAATCGCCGTAGGACTACCACCGCAGGCCACAACTCTGAGAAAAATTCTTCAAAATTCTCAGATAAAATCTGATGAACACTAACTACGCAATCAATTCCTCTACGAAGTCGAAAATGGGAGTCCATGGCTTGCAGAATTTTGAGCCAAACGAACTTGCAACATTCAGAAAAGACAATCACGGACCCAACATCGTCAAAGAATTCGGAAATTCATGTGGATCAGAGATTCATGTCAATCTGCTTGTCAAACATAGCTTCGGTAGTCTAGGGACATGGCATCAGAAGTGAAGGTCGTTTAAATATCTGCCCCTCATAAAAAGTGAAGATTGTTTATAGAAAACCAGCGAAAAAAGATGCAAAACATATTGGGTCGTTCCGAAAGTAATGTCGCATTTTTCAAATGAACGCCACACTTCGTGGAACCAAGGTTTTCAAGAGCTCTTGGGTTAAGTCGATGCAGCATTTCGTCCTCTTTCTAACGGTTGTGATTTCATTGCATAATATTTAATGAATTCTCAAAAAATTACCAAAAGCTGCGACTCATGCTTTTTGCCATGGTCAAGCTCGGTTACTTTTCTGTATTTTTGTACTGATTCCCCGAAGATGTACAAATAACAGATAAATAGAGCAAAACCTATAGGCCACAAAACAATTTTTTCTTTCCCTTAGTTTGCTTCTTAGAGTTTGTAGAATCAATTTTTCAGTGCTATCAAGTTCCATATTTGGTCAACTCAAACCTCACAGAACAACAACCGGCAAGCAACTTGGGTGTCATTAGACGCAGCTTCTTCTCCTCTTTTTACCAGTTGTTTTTGGTTTCCAATTCATAGAGTCTGCCAGGGAAAAATCATCATAATTCACGTTTTCCAGGGCGCCCAGGCTGTACCCGAAATTCCCGAAAGTTGCTAATGTGAAGCGATAATTGCTCATATGCTTTGTAAAATTGGTGCTAAACCATAATCCACTTTTATACGTTTCAGAATCCGAAAGTTTATTGGCTTTTGATGCATATGTGTTTGAGACCAGCCTGCAAAAATTCGGTGACTTCATTGAAATATCTCTACAAAAATTATGATGAAATACGGAAAGTAGAAAAAAATGGTACCATTTTCTATAGGGTTTGCTCTATCCATCAATTACTTGGACTCCTTCCGTGAGTTATTACAAAGGGTTAGAAAAATTGTGAAACTTGACCTTCAAAAAGCATGCGTTGAAGATTTTAGTAATTTTTCAAAAGCCCATTGAGTATTCTGCAGCGGAATTATAGCCACTAGAAAGAGGATGAAATGATGCATCGAATGCTACCAAGATCTCCTAGAAAACTTGCTTCCACGTTATGTAGCGTTCACTTGAAAAGAGCGACATTACTTTCAGAACGACCTAATATATCAAAAGCAAAGGAAACTCGTGAAAACCGGATAAAAACGCTGCAACGGGTTTGAAATCTTTTATTTAGCGGCGTTTTGAAGTTCAGATTTTCGCTTCAGCAACAAGGCATCCACAACACGGGCAAAACGAGCAGAAGAATTTCTTCTACTTGATTGTTTTAAATAGGAAGTTTGGAAGGTGATTATCAAGAAGAAGATAAACAGCATACCCTCGATACATAGAGCCCCGTACTCTGGTAACCTTCACTTTGAAGGCTATGAGGGGACATAACCTTCACATGGAAAAAAACAGACGTCATCCGGGCTTCGCCCTGGATGTTATTATCCTGACTATATCGGAACGATTGTTAATAAAGCAAATATAGGGGATAATATCTTTAGCTTATCTCAGCGAAACCGAGAATTTGCGTTTTCATAGCCTTTTTTACCTTAAAAAGAAGGTTTCTGTAGAATTTTTGCCGGATTTTAGGACAAAATTTCTCAATTAGCCTCTCATTTGAACAAAATCGAGTTTCAGAAATCTAGGAGAGCTATTGGAGTTAAATAAAAACGAAGAACTGCGCTTAAATCTTGCGCAAAGAGTCGCGCACGAAAACGCTGGTCTATCTCGTTAATGAGAGATTTTCAATGCTTGGGACGTTGTCAGTTCTCCTCGTCGTGTCATGACGATCAGAATGATGTATAATGTTGCAAGGTTTCGTTGAGACCCCGCAGAGATCTACGACCAGAGCCAAATGCCCCGTCGGCTCTGGTCTGGCTCCGCTGCTCGTCTGCGTCTCCGCGCCCAGCGCGCTACCTCGCTACCCCATACGCGGGTCGCGGGGCATTTGGCTCTGGTGCCCTTTTCTTCGCTGTCTCGAACCCAAATTTAGCAAGCTATATATCATTTTGAAGCTCTTGATCTCTATTTTCACGCTGACAACGTCCCAAAACTACATTTTTTGATTTAAACGAGAAATTCGGCAAAAACCTTGTTTTCGAGAATCTCTTGTTTTTCTCCTAATTTAACTATTTTCATGCGGTTTCGTGCATTATATAGATCTTGCTTGTGCTCATAATGCAGACAACCATCCAGCCCTTACCTCTTCGATTATGGTGGAATTTTCTGCGAAAAATCGTAAAAAGTGCGTTTTTCCTTACCCTATTCTGTTTCAGTACTTTCGCATCGATTTTTTTTCCAGCTTGGGTGATTGTTGCTCAGAACAATAAGCGCAATAATCCAGACAACGTCCCAGGAAACAGGAACTCAATGCGGTGGTAAAAATTTAAAGGACGCATCAAAAATCAAAACCCCGTGTTGCGGATTGCTGGTACTGGAGAGAAAACTTGCACTTTGAAAAGCCGCCAAATGAAAGATTTCAAACCTCTTTGCAGCGTTTTTATCTGGTTTTCAGCAGTTTCTTTTGCTTTTTGTATCTGTTTTAAGTCATTTTCTCTTCTCTAATCTTCTTTAAACAACCTTCACTATTTGTGACGTCAGATGTTCAAACAACCTTCACTTTTAACGCCCTGTCTCTAGACTATCGAAGGTATGATGAACAGGAAAAGCAATAGTCATGAAAACGCGAACGTTTTATTAACAACTCGAAGTGCACGTCAAAGCCAAAGTTCTTGAGGAGTCCTTCAAATTTTCATCCCCGCACTGACGGTGTTTCCTGGAACGGTGTTTGGATTATTGTGCATCATTTTGAGCTAATCGCCCATGATAGAAAAACGTCAAAGTAAATACGATGAAGGCAAAAACGCGCTTTTTACAGTTTTTCACAAAATGCTAATCGAAGAAGTAAGCCCTGCGACGTTTACATACATAGACAGAAGCAAGATTAGGAGAAAACCTCGTGAAAGAGTCAAACTAGAAAAAAACAAGAGACTTGAAAACCTGGTTTTTGCCACATCCTCGTTCACATAAAAAAATAGAGTTTTGGGATGTTGTCAGCGTTAAAGGCAGCGTCCAGGCAAGTCTGGACACATGGGGATCTCACGTGGATAGTAATTTCGGGGCCCTAACTAAGCCCTGCCCAACCGGCAGCTCACTTAGTGTGCTCTAACGCCTGAGATATTCCCCTCGAAACTGGACGCCGCGATCGTATTTCGCATGGATTCATGGCGCAAAGCGTGGGTCTTTGCACGAAACGGTCATGTATCCATGCGAATACGATCGCGCGATCCAGTTTCGAGGGGAATATCGCAGCCGTCAGAGCAATATCTGCGCTGCCGCTTGAGCAGTGCCTAGTTAGGGCTTCAAAAGTACTTTCCATGTAAAATCTCCATGGATCCAGATCTGCCTGGACGCTGCCTTTAAAGTAGAGATCAAAAGCTCTAATTTGATAAACAGTCTGTTGAGACTGGGTTCACAACGAAGAAAAGGATACCAGAATGAAATGCACCGTGTTCCGCGTTTGGGGTAGAGAAGGTAGCGCCCAACGCGCGGAGACGCAAATGAACAAAGCAGAAAGACCAGAGCCGACGTGGCATTTGGCTATGGTCTAGATCTCCGCGAGGTCTTGACAAAACCTACAATGTGATATAACATTCCGATCGTCATGACTCAACTTATAGAACTGACTATGTCGCAAACGTTGATAATGACTCCTTACGAGATAACTCAGCATCCTCATGCGCACTCTCTGCGCACTTTCTCTTTTTAATGAACTCCGACAACTTTTGTGAATTTCTAATATTCAATCGTAGTCAAAGAGGTTAACTGAGAAATTTAGTTCTGATTTTTGGGAAAATTTTCATAAAATCCTTCTTCTAGAAAAGCTAAACCGCAATACCGTTTTGCTCAATTTTTTGAGATACCTACTAAACTTGTTTCGATTACAATCATTCCGACATAAATGTCAACATTATATTTCATGCTCGACCATCCTTGAATCTTGGCATTTTATGTTCAGTAATTAGTTCTCAGTAAGTAAGTAAGCGTTTCCATGATTGTTATCCGTTTATCAGTACAACGACATCAAAAAACAAGTCCATGTTTTGGCAGGGTCGACCTTTTTAAGACCTTCATCGATACACTTCCAGTGGCTGTCCACCACTCTGGCACTTATTGTTAGTCAGGTTACTATATCCTAACTCTTGTGATGGAATCGCATAGTTAGCAATAAGTGGACACATCGTCATCAATCAATCACAATCACTTCAATCACATCATCGTGTATCGGTGAAGTTCTTGAAAAAGCCGACCCTGCCGAAACGTCGACCTGTTTACTGATGTCGTTGTACCGATAAACGGATAAACAATCTTGGAAACGCTTACTAACTTGCTAAGGATTTATTATGTCAACTTTGGTGGCTTCGCCCAGAGTCACTTTTATTTCCTATTCAGGTAAAGGTTGTGTTTTTTTAATCTTCTAAAGGTTATCAGAGTACTGGTTTTAAGTATTGAGAGTATGGTGTCAAGCGATTTATAAAGAATCTACCGTTAGGCCTCGGACAGAGTTCACGCGATTTGATCGCCGCGATTTAATCGCTACAAGACAACTGTTACGAGTTCATTGCGTGCCAATCAGCTTGCATTTCGGTTGTGATACTTTTCCAGCTCGAACTTTTTGAATGTTAAATAAAAATGAATGAAAATCGCGACGATCAAATCGCGTGAACTTTGTCTGAGGCCTTAGACCCGCCCATCCCTCGCATGCTGATACATACTGATGCTCTATATTATGCGAAACTATGGTTCAGAAACTTGGTTGAACTTTGCCCAAATTCGGAATAGACAGTTTTCTTGGGCCATTATATAGTGAGCTCTCAGGGAATCCACTATATAGTTTCTCTGAGGGAGCTTGGAGGAGTGGATAAATATGGAAAGAATCTCAACGCAGGATTCATGAACGGGGAACAGAACATTCTGGACTCGAAAAAGTTGGAAAACATGCTACAACTGATCGTGTACACGAGGCCATAGTCAGAATTTAACCCAACCATTTCAAACAAGCTATGCATTGTCGGAGTGTACTGACAATAAAGGAGGGAACTACCGATCTTGGAAAGCTTAATATCATATAACGTAACCAAACTATACTCGTCGCATTCGCCATGAAAAGCTGAATTCGACCATATCTTTGCGGAACGATTATCTGGAAGGCGTTTGAATATGGGGAAATTTTGTGAGTCCCAACGAATATAATTTGTTGCAAGTCAACCTGATTACGCGTAATTATAGTGACTATAATCATTCTGATTACAAGAAGGAAGCCCATTTACTAAATACATAAGTAAGTCCCTTTAAAACGTTATTATGTGGAACTGCGCCACAGAATAGTTGATAAATACGCACATTTAAACGCTCGTAACTTCTTTCATACAGTCGCCTGTTCGGCGGATAATGACCACACATTTAAAATTACCTCAACGCCCAGCCGCTCGACAGATTCTTGAAGCAGAGCAGCAGACTTGAAGTTTTCTTGCTTACCTGGGGTAATTCGAGGCGCTGAATCCAAAAATCCAACTTGAATAGCGCGAAAATGGCAAAGACCACCATTTCCCAAGGCCTCCCATTTTGAATTTGAACGATAGGAGCACATCCCGCCATGGTTATAGAGGCAGAATCATTGCGGGACCCTCGCATTTACAACATTACAGCATGCCTTCTCTGACGGGTCAAGGAGAATTGCAAGCTCGTCCGCGCTATTAGAATGGCTTGCGCATAACGGGTTCAGGGGCAGTTTTCTAGGCAAGGACAGCATGCTGTGCGCTCGGACCTGCTCTGTTCTCATGTTTGGGGTGCAGGTAACCTTTCACGTCAAAATTTCGGGATATTCGGTTTTGGCGAGCTGCTGTCTCATATGTATAGCTTGTTTAAAGTAGCTGGGTAATTTCACCACCTCCTTTTGAACAAACAGCGAAATTTAATTTGCAAGCTATGACCATTCAAAACTGTGTAGGTAACTTCAAGCGAGTTTGGCTGCTCATTGCCACCTATCAGCATCTACCTAAACCATCGTTGTAAGCTGGCAATCACTAACATCCTTGACAACGGACTATCGCCGAAATGTCACAGATGGGCAAGGTGTTCAACTGCTAGGGCACAACGAAATTTTGAGATAAGCATGTCAATCAAGAACGGAAAATGTGCAAATCATTACTTCAGAACACATTAGACCCGTTTGATTTGGAGGATCAGTAGTAGTCAGGTGGAAAAAGTTAAAGACACTGCCTTATATGGAAGATACAAGTCGGTATACAGGGGATCAAATTAGCCAGCATAATTAAGTTGGAGTATAACGAAGGACGTTTCATGACACCAGAGTACTCGTTGACAATCTAGGGTAATCGAGAAATAACTGATCTTGTTATCAAGTACCAATCACTCCCATACGCATTTGCTCCCTCATTGGCAAATGCTTTTTTAGGCCCGTATGCACGTACATCCTCGCTGGGCAGGGAAGGGTATCCGAGAATGGACGTGTTATATTTCTTTGAGAAATCTGCATTCTTCTTCTTTCGCCTGTGTTATAAAAGGCCGGGCATAGTTTACGCGATTTCAGCCGCTACGCGATTTGGCAATTCGCCAGAAGTCTCCAGATCCAACGCTAGCAAATTGCACATGATAGTGTGTGAACTTACGTGGATTGCTGAATTGCCCAATCTTTTGTACATTGTAAATATGCTTACAATGAGCTATGGGCAGCTGGAAAATTGCCAAATCGCGTCGCAACTGAAATCGCGTGAAGTATGCCCGGCCCTTGAAGGTTCTCATTTTCTGATACTTGAGCATAATGGACGGCAATGTGACCCCCTGAAACTTCTCAAGGAATCAACCCCTATTTCCAAAGTTCTCTATCTCTCCATGAAGTCCATGAAAATGTCGTAAAGTTTACTAAGGATTTACTGTGGCACTGCTAGGCATGTTCTCGACAAAATATTTGGATTGTGCAGGTAGTGATGTTTCGATGAACCTCAGCTCGGAAACAGCGGTCCGTTGAAAATTTCGATATCCTAAGACTGCACTAATTTCTACTATAAACAAGTTTAGCAGTGCCATTGTATATCTTCGATGAATTTTACTGCAGTTTCATCGAGTTTATGGGAAAAATTGACTTTGAAAATATGAGGTAATCCCCCAGGGATCCCAGGGGACCACACACAGTGAATTAATCAGCTTGTATGGGAATGTCACGTCACCTATTATATTCGCATATTAGTGCGTGTGAAGAAAAAAAATAAGCAGATAACTAGATACGATGTATCCCCTCTCAGATCCTCTCCCCTACCCAGCGGGTATGTACGCGCATACGGGCCTTGAGGCCATCGCCAGGGTTGAGCTTAGGGTTAGGTGGTGTGCCCGACCTGGCGGGTCGCATTGGGGGGGTAAGACTGATGGGAGGAGGTCGTAATCAAGAACGACTTTGTTCACAAAATGGAGGGGATGCTACAATTAAGTGAGGTGAAAGAGAAGAGCGCTAGACCCGTTAATATCATTCCATTGAAGAGGGAATGACTGTCATTAATTGCTTAGTGATCAACTCCACTAACGAAGTCTCTGTCAACGGTAAGGTCACCAAAGAGGCTTTTTAAGTAAAGTAGGTGATTTCTGTAGTCAGCATGCCAAATTACCTATACGAGTTCTACAAGCCACCACTTATCACATTAGTGCTCCCTAACGTTTAGAAACCATGATTTTCAAACACCTGTAACCTGGTCGCAAAAGTAAAAAAAGCCTGCTTTCTTGTCAAAACAAGGTATTACTCTTTATCTGTCTATGGCAGAAATTAGATCTCCTATCGCTTCCAAAAAGTGGATCGAGAAGTGCTGCTAAATTTCAATGCAGCGTTTTCCATCTTGAGTGCTTCAACTTCACCGATCACCACAAACAAGTCCAAGTAGCTCAAACATCTAATATAAAATCTTTGAGGTTCGTGCTAGCGAATCACATAAAACCAAGGTGGAAAAGATTCTTCGGTGATAAAGTTAATTGGGCCGGGCGCAACCCCTCAAAAGCTCAGGCCGCCTGAGCTTTTGTAGCTTGGCGAATGACCCCTTAACATGTCTTCAAAATCCAGAAATCGCTCCATTCCTGGCACAAACATTGAGCTCATAGCTCCTCCTTGCTGCAGTGAAAATTTGTAGTCAAACAACCCAGCCTAAAGGAATTGTGATCCTTGCAATAAACACATTCAGATCAAAATCAACCGTCAAATTACGTGTGATTGTAAAGTGCAATTACGGAATCGGGCGTAAACAGTTCAAAAATCCAAAATCTGTAAAAAAAAGAATGGAATCCTTCAAAATATCGCTCTCTGAGGTTCCGGAGGTGAAAAGGAGGGAAAGGGTCGTTCAGAGGGGGGGGGGGGTTGGGCGTCGCTTTCGAACGGCTTGTGCCTGACCTCTTGCTCAACTCTGGTCATCGCTTGGGCTGCGCATACCTCGAGCGATATCACAAAGACACCTTGCCCGAAATGGCGACCAGAAGCTGATGAGCCACTTTGCCATTCATGGCATACCTCTGGCATATCATACCCTAACATAACGTCTAATCGTCACACAACACATCAAGCGCTGCACGAAGAATGCCCGATTTTTCCTTTTGATGCGGCATCCACTACTGTCTCCAAGACCCAAAATAGTCACACTGGTGGTAATTTATATCCGCACATATCTGGCAGATAAACGTGTATCTACTGCTCTGCTTTCTTTTTCGTTCTTCTTGTTATCATTAATGTATTAGGTTGTAAACTAAGTTTTGCCACTGCTTTCATAACTTTACTCTCATTGAACAAGGCCGCTCAAATTTTGGCTATATATACAACTGAACGTGTGCTACAATTGCGCACAAACTGTTTAATTTTTGAGAAAGACATAAAAAAATTACAAGCATTTTTCAAAAACCAGTGAATTTCGAGAATTTATGAGGTTATAAGCAAAAATGAAGCCGTTCGCAACTTAGATCATGCATGGCGATCCGAAATTGCATGTAATTTACTGATAAAGGTAAGATAACGCAAACTATTATAGGTTTTTGATTTTTCCATGGTCTTGACAGTTTTCATAAGAACAGTAGTCCGTGAGCTATTTTGTGCAAAAATCTCGTCAAATGTTCTGGTAAAACCTTGGCAAATTGACCATTTACGCAACCAATACTTGGAGCCGTTTTCGTAAAGTAATGGACTTTTGATCACTTTTTGGGCCTAAGTCTATGGCTTGCACATTTACTTGCCATAAACATCCACCACTCTGCAAAAAGTGGAATTACGGACCCACTTTTGTGGGTCAAATGCAAAGTGGATCCGTTTGACGCGCAATTTCTAAGAGACTCACTCAAAAAATCTGCTTGTGCTTTTGCATGTTGGACTTTCATGCCAGTAGCAAGTGCTATGCAAAATTTGAGCTCAGGACGTTGGCTGGAACATGCTCTACGAATTTCGTGACAGACAGACATTCAGACAGACACACACACACAAAAACCGTAAACACTCTTAGCGCATTAATATATAGAAAAGAATAATCCTCGAAGAATTCTGTGATTCTGTGACGTATTACCGTCTCTCATATCAGTCTCTTTGAAGACGACATCTGACGGTTGGAGCATATATCAAATTGTAATCATACATACTTTTTCCCTGCCGCGGAGGGTAGATATATTAATGTAGCAATTGTATGATTATTCGATAGAGCACAAGCTAATTTTTAGTTATTTATTGTATATACTGTCCACATCAGACATTCACAACTACAGTGGTATTTATTTATGATTAGACACTGAGAAAATGAGATTTGGCACGCTCTAGTGAGCTTCACCCACGTAGGTAATTCTAATTTCCTTTCAATATGCAATCATATATTTTTAACCTTTTACAAGCGCTAGTTTCCGAGAAATTCGAACTCAACCTCACATAAAAAGGCTACTTCGCATTTTGACTTTGCATAAGAGCGTATCTAGTGGACAGCTTATGCCTGATCAGGTTGGAAGCCTTTAGAATTTCTTGGACGGAGACCTGATTTTTGGTTTTTCAAATTTTTCTAAATATTTCTCAATATCTCTCTAATTCTTCACGTGTATCTGACTTTTTGCAATCGTCTGAAGCTGTATCGTATGAGTCTCTACATTTACCTATTTTGACGGTGGGATAGGGAAAGTGTAATATGAGATAATCTAGAGCTTCTGGGGGTTCGCGTAATTTTCAAAATATTTCAACTTGCACTTCTGGCGCAGTCAAGAACCTATCTTATTGCAGAGAAACCAGTCCACCGGAGACTCCCCCTTCTCTCTGTTTAAGGCTCCGTTATGTGTTCACTAATTCAGCTGTAACTTTGGCCACAAACCCATCCCAGCGCTGATTATAGGCTACTTTTTTCGAATATCGCTAGGTCCTTCTATTGATTCATAGATTTACTACGTATTTCCGAGAATATGGAAGCTTATCATGTTCTGACCAAGATTTTCCCATAGTTGTGAACAGTGGCTTTGAAGTACGTTACAGATCACAGGATTGTGTTGTATCAAAGTGGTCTGTCGCGAGATAAGTTATCATAACATGGAATAAGGGAGCGTGTCTCGCAGTGCATTAGCTATGCTGGCGACGAAACTGCATCTAGTCCCTCGGCAGAGAACAATTGCCTGGTCTGGACCAGGAAAGCCAGCTCGTAATTTGTGAAATTCCATTCAGTGTTTCATGTTTGTTGAAAAAGAGGTAACTAAGAAGGGCACAAAGGTAGGTGTGAGTTCTTGTCAAGTGTCAGTGGATCTGAGTGTCTATAAATCATAATTCATGACACCTTTACAATAATGACAGTTTTTCTATGGAAGTCTAGCACGAGAGGTTATCAAAAGAAAATTCCAAATTAACTGTATTGCGGCACCTATGACACAAAGGGCTCCAAAGTCAAAAGTTTTGCACTGAAGTGTGTAAAGCTCAACTATTCTTTCACAGATTTAGAGAGAGTCAAGTCAAATGCGGTGGTCTTGGAAGTGGAAGGATTAAAAGCGCTAACACCAATTAGCGAGAACTGCTACATTATCGTAAGCTTACAATCGCGTCTAAAAAAGTTGTGTATTGACTGGAGTGAGACGTACTCAGATACATTGACAGAATACAAAAAGTGCTTTGTGTGTGACGCTCTGAGATATCTTTCAAATTGTCTCTTGCTTTCGAATAATATGAAAATTATTAGCACTTGAACCAAATGAGATTACTTGAAAACTTTTCCGATACTTCCAAGGTAAGACAACATTCCAATCAATGTGATGGAATGACTTTATTTTGCCTTTGACGTAAAGAAAAGGTGGTCAATAAAAATTTGATGCATGGAAGAAAAAAAAACTCTGCAAACAAGCCAACCACAGTCTTTCGGGTTATCGGTATATCAAAAACTTACAATGCACTTCTTGGATTGCCCAAAGTAAGGCGATATGAAGTACCGAAGATATCATCTGCACCACTCATAATCTGGGGACCTGAAACATTGCCAACGTAATCGACCTCAAACTTATCAGTGGAGATTTACACTTCACCTTTGACTCAAGGAGAAGCTAATGGTATCGAAACTAGGTTGGTAGGAAACTTACTCCCGCAGAAAGTAAATGAAGCGTCGTCGAATGAGCTTTGCAGTACTGATAAGCAAAAGCCTCTAAGGTTTTTGCCGCAGAAATGCTGATAGCAGAAAACGGAGTCATGATTCACAAGTTCAAAAAAACTCGTGATTTCATAACGGCTAGAATTGAGCTGTATTGCAAGAAGAGCGAGTGATAAAAAGGAGCAATTCAAATACGTAAGCGATTCAAGCTGACCGATTCCCTCTTCCCCTCATGTTTGGCGTTTTATCAATAAACATGTCGCTACCGCTTTCATGGTTTTATCTGTTTTGTATTTTTTTTGCAAGTTTGCGTGCATATCTTTTAATTCAGAGTTCTCATTTCGACTCGATGATATATTAGGTTTAGTCATAAGTTTGTACCATATCAGCTCACATTTCGAAAAAAACCGCATTCTTTTTACTTCCTAGGTTACGACACATCATTCGATAGCTAACCCAACTCAGAATATTAAATATTCGAGTTGGGTTAGCTATAAATACTCTAAACTAAATATTTAGAGCAGCTTTATTATAACAAATAAATCCACATACCCGAAAAATTAAGAATATCATAATTTCGTCCAAAATATCCCATGAAATTTTTTACTGAATCAAGCATATAAATCCTACATAAGACTTTCATGTACACAGTCGCTGTATTTTTTCTCCGCTGGAAGTCGAGAAACTGAGTATTCTCCGCACTTGTCAAAGCAATGCTGAGCTTCTCCCACGATAGCAAATGTAAAACAAATGTATTCTACAAGCCTTCAGAAGTAAAACTGTGACTTTTACCGTTTAGAAGAGCTCATCTTCAAGAAGTTTTGAACTTGCTTACCCATTGAGGTTTCTTAAACAAAATGCAGTATTCTCGAACTAGCTGGTGTGAAAAAGCATCACGCTTTACAAGCATACTGACGGTACCAAGGCCTAGCACTAATCCTGCGTGTACAAGCCAGAAAATAACGCTGACTTAGGGTGCCTTCATGCCGTGCCGGCAGCCGCCGCTAGCAGCTCGGAGCAGCCCGTAGCAGCCGCCAGCAGCCCGTAGCAGCCCGTAGCAGCCGCCAGCAGCCCGTTGCAGCCGCCAGCGGTCCGTAGCAGCCGACAGCAGCCGCTAGCAGCCCGTACCAGCCCGTAGCAGCCGCCAGCAGCCCGTAGCAGCCCGTAGCAGCCGCATGCAGCCACCAGCGGCCCGTAGCAGTCCACAGTAGCCGCTAACAGCCCGTACCAGCCCGTAGCAGCCGCCAGCAGCCCTTAGCCGCTGCTGGCCGCTTTTGTCATACAAGCGCAAAATCACCAAATTCTTACCATTTTGAGTGCAACCGCCCACGCCCTTCATCCTCCACGCTTTTTCCTTCCTGTTGCCGCAATTTGTCTCATATATCATCATACTTGTGCCCATTGTTGTTATTATCTTGTTACCGTAGACTGGTTATCCTATTGATGCCAGTTTCCCTCTCGCAGTTGAACCACATTTCTCCATAGCTTCTTTGCAATGTGATTTCTTCTGACTTTGGATGCATCCAGTTTCTGCAGGTTGCTATTTATTAATTTTTTGGGTATGTTCTGCTTCAATCATATCACATCGGTGTGCAAGATGGACAGTATGGGCAGGCACGCAAAGAACTAAGAATTTGGTGATTTGCGCTTTTATGACAAAAGCGGCCAGCGGCGGCTAAAGGCTGCTGGCGGCTGCTACGGGCTGCTGGCGGCTGCAGGCGACTGCTACGGGCTGCCGCGGGCTGCCAGCGGCTTCTACGGGCTACCAGCGGCGGCTGCCGGCGCAGTATGAAGGCACCCTTAGGTAAGGAAAATCTCCTATACAGAAGCGAACTTCCTTAAATTTTGATTTCATGTAGTTGGAAAAGGTGTACAAGGAACTTAATCCATGCACGCAGATATATGAAAATCTGCGCAAATGAGTACTGCCTCATATAACCATTTTGAGTGATCGAAGTCACGAAAATCCACTTATACCATCTTTACGTAAAGTCACATATTTCTCTTTGCAGGTTGCTCCACTAAATTCAATGAGTACAGAAGTGAGGACCGACGATTCCGCTTTCGTTGCCGGTTTTCGCCCCACGGAGTTGATTGCATCCGTATGCTTATAAAGCGAGTCGTAAATATGAGCCGTAAAAAACAGAGCTTAGCGTCTTATCAAAGAAAGTGCTTTTTGGTCAACTGGGCTTTTCTAAGAAAATTTATACCACTATGAAGAACTTTGTTTCTATTATCTTGAAGGTTTTTGAAGCGGGAAAAACGAGCAGAATCTAGATGAAAACAATCGTTAGACCTAAGGCAGCCTCACGCGAATCAGTGTCGCAAATTGTGTGCGATGTGTTACTGCAACGACTAATCATAACTGATTTTCGCTTTGCATAGGCCAAACTTAATGCTTTTGCAACAGCTTACAAAAGCCATAAGTCTGTGCATTTGCATCCGCGTACGCTTAACCTGTAGACATCTAGCAGATCGCCGAGTCCCGTGGATGTAGCGATTTGACGAAATCACGTAAATTCACGCCTCGCGGTCTCTCCAGCGCTCAAATAGAGCGGTGTTGACTAGTGTATCACAGAATGGGCATCCGTTGCTTAAAGTACGTCATCACGACATTAGACCATATGAGCGATTCTGAAGCATTTTGTCATAGTTGCGTGTTCAGTTTCTGTCCCGATGAAGCTCCTGACTTGGCGTTCAGAGGCGTTCAGCAGCTAACGAAAGCAGTCCCAATCAACGTTCGAAGCTCTGAAGTCCTTTAGAGCTTGTCCAAAACGCCACTTTAATCAATAACACTTCCGTAACCTGGTGAAATCAGAAATTTTCCTCTCGCTCTGATGTATTCAAATTTTAAGACCTTCTCTATGCACTCTCCTTCCTTACCTTTCTTCTTCCAGGTTCAATCGCCATTCGGTTCGAGTTACCGAGATATACTTCTGTTAATCTCGCAGTGTAAGTCATAAATAAGGAAAGATTTACTTCATAATTGAAGAGAAACTACCTGATTTAGAACTGAGCTTCGGTCCAGAACATCGCAAAGTTTTGCGCACATGTTTAAATGTTCAACTCTGCTTCGCACAAAAATGCTTGTCTACAAACTTGTTAAATTTTACTCAATAATGTTGAATAAACAAGAAAAATGCACTAAAAATGTGTGCATTGATATTCAAGTGCCCTCCGGGACATTTGTTCCATTATATCCAAGAAAAACGCGCTCATTGTTTCGCAGTCCTCCGATGCCTTCTTAAATTCGTAAGTTCATGGGAAAAATCATCAAAATTGAAGCGAACTTACACAAAAATTTTGTGCATGTTGTATTGCACCGTTGACATTACGAATATAGGAACACAGCTCGCTAATTTCCGACGCATTCAAGGTGGAGCTAAGAATTAGTAAGACAAAAAGAAGAAACATGACACTTTTTACAGCGCCTTCCTCTTTTTAGGATGTTGTCGCATCATTTGCATGTAGGTGATATGTCGTAAAATTGCAATGCAGCATTACACAGCTAATCAACGTATGCTGAATTAAAAGTATCGTTCAAACGTAACAAACCTTTTTGAGATGTCCTACACTAACCAGAGCTCAGCACAAGGGTCGCACGTACCGGCAGAAAGATATCGCCTCGCCACTATCGAAATCACGACTTCCCACTTGATCCCACCAACTGCGTAGGCGTTCGATTGGAGCTCGCTTTCTTCCTGAAAAAGAGCGGCGTCGTTGCTATTCCGGATCCTACAGGGAGGAGAGGAGGAGTTTTGGAACCAAAATGATACTATACACTGAACTTTGGGTGTAGAACAGATTTATTTATGAATGCTAAAAAATGTGAGATGGAAGTTTTGCCTACTACTCAGACAATCGCTGGGGGCAGGCGGGCACCGGAAAAATAGATTGCTGATTTCTTGCATCCCGCTCGCAGATTTTTTGCAAAGCAATCAGGACTTTTCGGAAGACCGCTTGCTGAGTCAGCGGATTTTTGAGAGACCGCCTGTTGAATTTTTTTCGCTCTTATCTTTTGCAGATATATTGCTGAATCTCTGAGGAATCGAGAACTCAGCAAGTGGTCTTCCGAAAAGTCCTGATTGCTTTCCAAAAAATCCGCAAGCGGGGTGCGAGAGATCAGCAATCTATTTTTCCGGTGCCCGCCTGCCCCCGGCGATTGTCTGAGTAGGTGGCATTAGGTGGGCAATTGCCCACCTAGTTCGGAAAATGTTGACCACGCTCTTTATGCACATTGATATTATACAATTTTCCACACTTTGTTCTTTAGTCCTATCTTGCGTACACATAAAAATTCGTGCCATATCGTCATCTGGCGTTGCAATAGAGCCATTTTACCATTTTGTAGTGGGAAATTCTCAAAAAAGCGTGTCACAACCTTTAGTTGTATAATTTTTCTACAATACTCTGCACTATGCTCTTCCTAATCCATGTTTGTTCATAATCTCAGTTATTATCAGGGTTGAGCAAGAGTTCAGGCACAAGTCTTTCCAAAACGACCCCCCCCCCCCCTGGAAAGCCCCTAAACGACCCCTCTGCTTCACCTCCAGGACCTTAGGCTGTGATAATTCGAAGAGATCAGCCGTTTTTGGGAGGTTCTTGTTTTTTGGAGGTCTGTAGGTCGACTTTCTGCGATTGCACAGCACACGCAACTTGACGGCTAGTTTTGGATTTTGGATAGCCCTACTTTTAGAGCTATAATTCCCACAGGGGTGTATTGTTTGGCTCCAAATTTGCAGTATTGCAAGAGGAGGCTTTGAGTTCAATACTCATAGCAGAAATGGAGCGATTTTTAGATTTTGCAAACAAGTTAATCGGGTCAGGCGCAACCCCTCAAAAGCTCAGGCGGCCTGACCTTTTGTGGGGTTGCGCCTGACCCGATTAACTTTACCATTGAAGAAGCTTTTTTATTCAAGTTTTATGTGAATCGCTCGCACAAACCTCGAATATTCCATAGTAAGTGTTTGGACTTGATTCGACTTGTTTCGGCCTTGTGGTAATCCGTGGAGTTGAAGCAGTCATGGCGAAAAACGCGCCGGTCGGAATTTTGGCATTATTTCTTACTCCACTATTTGCAAGCGATACAAAGCGCGATTTTTAGCATAGACTAGTAGGGAACAATACTTTGTTACGAGTACAAAAAAATTGACTTTTCTCACTTTTGAAAACAAGTTAATCATGTTTGAAAATCACGCTTTTTAGTCGTTGAGAAACACTAGATAATGCAGTAAATAATGGTTTGTAGGGCTCATAGAGGTAATTTGACGTGCTCGGAAATGATACCCATTCCACCCAGCAAGCTTCCTTGATGAATTTATAATATGTCAAGGTAGAAGATGAAGATTTGAGTTTTGGCCGAAACTTCGATTGTGGAATCAATCAGTATGCTGTTTAAGACCGTTCATTCCTTCAGTACTGGTGAGGTCGCGATATCCACTAAACTAGGCTTTTCTTCTTCACCTTAATCGTAGTATCTCCTCAATCGAATGAATTCGATTCCTAATCACGACCCCCCCCCCTCTGTCTTACCCCAGTACGACCCCCCAGGTCGGGCGCGCCTGACCCCACGCTCAACCCTGGTTATTATTCATATCGTTATGTATGCGCCCTAGAGGCGTTTGAATACGACCCATAGTAAAGCTCGGTCAGGAGAGATGATCTCCCCTGAGGCCCTTATGTGAGGTTCCGCCAGGTGAAATGACGACCGCCCACTTCCCCATGCTATAAGAATGCACGTCACCTGACATGTGAGCCTCAGCTCAGGTTCGGCAGGGAGATGATCTCTCTGCCGAGTCATCGGAGATAATCCGAGCGATGATCTCCCGAAATAGTGTGCTAATGAGGAGATTCAAAGAGAACATCCGTAAGTTACTCTTTAGTAATTTACGATACGCGTCAGTTCAACATGTCGAACATACTTAGTGAGGAGCCACAGTGCAGGCTGACGATTTTCGACAAGATCTAACAAGTGCGGCCACATCTCCGTCGCTCGTACCAATCACAAAGATGTGAATGTTTGGCGGACGGATTTTTACTTGTATACTTGCATGAACGTGGCGTACTCGCTCGTATCAATGTGAATGATTGCGACCATCAATAAATGACTCAAATGAGGCAGAGCTGACTCGTCGAAGCCTCATCTGAAGCTTTCCTCAGTTGAGATCGAATGAGGCAGCTTTACTACAAGCCTACATCTCAGTGAAATTGGTTTTTGAAGATGACGCGTGAACAAGATCGTGTTTTTGCATGTCAGTTCGTGTAGCAACTTGTCAAGAAAGTTAGATACATGTAAACGCATATTTACGACATCTCCTTTGCTTTCCATCCAAACGATTCCAGCTTGACATTTGCTCATCTCGTTCCGGGCCTCGACGCCAACGTTATAATTATACAGTCCCTCTTATCCATAGTTCATGTAGTGCACTAAATCGAAGAGGAGGAAAAAGTGGAGAAATGTCAAGCAATGCGAAAGGGAAATCCTGAAGGAGGGCTGGCCAAGAAGAACCACTGAAAATCATTCTCTCTTGCAGCAGCAACAAAGATCAGAGGATGATTTGCAACTTCAAGAGAGCAGTCTGTCGTTTATATAGGAAATTAAACGAGATTCTGCCGGCGCGACTCTATTAAGCAAAAGTTTGGCCATTTTGATGTTGGAAACATATAAAATCAAATGGTAATACAAAAACTCTACTTTGTGAGCTATAGCACAAACTTACCATTTTGGCTATGACAAAGAATAAAAACAAATAAGTAAATAGTAAATACTCGAGTGACAAAGAGTGTCCGAGCGAAAGCGAAGTTCAAACGGTAAGGGCCGGATGCACAAACACTCCCAGCAGGAAGAGGATGCAGCGTGAGGGAAAGCTTCAATTTTTGAAGCCTCAAAGATTTGGATTTTACGCTGTCTATCGGATCCCAAGTGTTTCCACTACCTTTTATTATATGTCTTGAGACAGGAGCTGTTGCTTGAGGCGTTTCCAACTTCTTCTTAGACCCCGACGGTACGCGGAGGCTAACCCTCTTTTGAGTCATTTTTATTTCTTTAGGGGTGGAGACATAGCGAAAGTGCAACACTCAACAGTGCTAAGCGTATGTCTGATAAGAAGAATCTGTCATTGAGATATTGAATTCAGCAAACTCAAGTGTCGACCATTGATTCATCAAGGCCATCGATACAACATTTGTGTTCATCAGAGAAACTCGATACTGCTGAATCAGATTTAGCACAACTTTGGATGTTTTATCAACTTCAAAGTAAGAAAAATAACTTTAGAGAAAGAGGTCGGCCGCCAGGGATTATCTAGGATCATACAAAGAACTAGAAAATAAACAACTAAGCATTTCTGTTCAATATGTATATAGGAAAGGGAAAGGTAGAAACACTTGATAGGTAGACAGGGTGGAATCTAGAGGTCCAGAGTTTAGGGACATAAAGATTTCTCTTAAAGTGCATGCCCTTCGCGGAGGAACTTTGAAGCTACGGCGCTACGGGCAATATGCATGAAAGTCCTTGCGGCGAGGAAGAGGCGCCTTCAGTTAAAGGCAGCGTCCGCTCAAAATTTTGCTTCCATATTTTTACCATTCCGGGGCTTTCCGTGGCCCTGTACAGTTATGAACTTCAAATAGTCCAAAACCTCCAAAAAATTTGATTCCTGAGAAACTGTCTTGAGGGCGCGGGCGACTTTCAGTACATGGGTGGGCGGAGTCTGATAGGATCTGGGCGAGGCCTGATAGCGCTTTTGCTGTCCCAGGCCCTTTATATCCATTCAGAGACAACATTAGAGGACCGAACCGAAAAAATGGGACACCTAGAGAATAAATGTAGATCTCTCAAAAAAGAAAAATGATTAAACTTCCCAATTTTGATAGATGTTAGAATAGATTATTCTCTTTCAGAAAATACCTATATAAGGTCATTTACATAACTAATAATTTTTATAGTGGCTGGAATGCAAAGTTAGTCACTTTGACAAATTATAAACTTCGAGCAGTATCTGCGCAGTGAAACATGCGAAGCCATATAAAGTACCACTGCTGCAATGCGTGAAGGTACAGTCCCAGACCCACGATGGGTTGCTGGTGTAAACTTTCAAATTCCGGAGATATGGCCATTAGCAGCTTTGAAAACAAAGATACGTACCATTCAATGCTTTGCAGGTGAACGCATGTTCTATAGGTACCATCTGAAAGGGCTTTTTACGCTCTATCCATTCATATGCAATATACCTCACATTTTATCTATCTTCGGAAAATACAGATTAAAACTTGATTTACTGATTTTTGTTGCGCCAAAAAATCGCGATTTTCCAGGTATTTCGCTTTTTTTACCCAGAAATAGGAAGAAACTCTGTATGTTTCATATACTTTTTGAAAGAGCATGAACAGCTCTTTCGAATGATGTATCAATTGCTCTATAACTTTGCGGTATGGCAGCGCAAGAATGAGCGAGGTTCAAAAAACCCTGTTCGAGTTCTTAAGGGCGCCACGCGTAGCATTATGGGAGAGGAGCATTGACGTTTTGCCAGAATAATAGGCGAAGGTCGCTTATATAAGCGACGTTTACGTTGCAGCCTGCTTATTGTTGATCGAAACAAAAAATCTCAAAATTTGACAAAAATCAAGCTGTCCCATTTTTTAGTGATCACCCTAATAAAAGGGCTTCCCTCTCCTCTTTGCAAAGCTCTTCATCCACATGGGCCTGAGTCACTACTAACTAGTTATAAAATTGCTTGTACCGTGCGTATAAGTATTGGACCTATGAAACTCATTCAACGTCTAAGAGAGAGATTAGTTTAGAAAGTTGCCCTTATTTCCAGCATCAGGATGAAGGCTGGCCTTGCCTTCACCTGATGGGTGTTGGGTTTACGTTTATCTCGCTATAATCATACAAGTTATACGAAAGGAGAAGGTGAAATAGGGGAAGAGGGAACCGGATGTGCCGGCGGGCGGAAGTACTGCCAGAGGTTGGCCATCCTAGGGCAACCTCCAAGTTGAGCTGTTAGGAATTAGCTGCATCCCTACATCTTCATTCCTTTCAAAAAGCTTGTCCTCGAGTTTGCTTGTTCGTTGTTGTTGAACGTCTTCCGAGTTACGTGTGTAAGGAGTACACGCATTACGGCGAGACCATAAGGAACTTCGACTTTGGTACCATTAGCTTCAGATCTATCAAGCAGGGGATTTGGTTTGGGCGGAGTGGATACAGGGCCCGCACAGACCGTCTGGAAGCAGGCTGACTTCGTTTTTGGAGCAAAAAGCAAAGGGGATATGCTTTTTGCGCCGGAGGCGGGCACCAAGGATAAGCGCCATTCAGTCAAACGCAAGCTTTTTGGACAGGTTATCACACGGTTGACATGCTCTGTCGTATATGGCGAAAAGTGCGCGCGATTTGAAGGCAAAGCTAAAATAAACAAATTACTTGTTTACAGCGCTTACAGAATCATATGACACCAATCATATGACATTATATATTATATCATATGACACAAAATTGCATCGCATACATAGAAAATTATTTGCGGAAGAATTATGCAAAAATTTTCAAAAATTTATGTGAAGTGGTAAATTTCCAAAATTAGCCCGTCTTCAGACGGCTACCAGAGATCTGAGATCGTCTGGAGCATATATTTCCGTCACTTTGCATAAGTTTCGGATTTCTTTAGCACGGTCGGATGCACCGGTCAAGAATCTATAACTGAGCATAGAAACAGTTTCATATCGCCCCTCCTCCGTTTCTACCCTCTTTTTCTCGACAATCGCCTTGTTAGATATCGCGCCCCAGCGCCGATTTTTTTGCGTCGTCTGCCTTTGGATTTTCTTTTTCAATTCCAGCTTTTTCTTTCTTCTTCCTCTTTCTTCTGCTCGTGATCTATCTTGATCTGCTTTGTGGGCATGTAGGGCTTTATGAAGCAAAATTCTGTAGATTTTGTAAATATTCTTTGAGAGTTTGACCTGAAATCGCGAGATTTTCAGCTTGCCGCAGGTAAATGATTTCGTCAAGGACTAAGTAAGCATGCGGGGATCCGCCAACAATCGGAGGATGGCGACGGGGGGTAGAGCAAGGGTCAAAGGAGACTTCGTAAAGTTTTCGAAAGTCAGGGAGATTCGTTTTTAAAACTCTAGAAGTGGATTTGTGCCGGACCGTGAATGGATAACCAACCAGCGACGTTCACCATGCTAGGAGAAGGCTGGCCTTGCTTTTACCCAATGTGTGTTTTACATTGGTCTTAATATAATCTATCATACAAGATATATATGAAAGGAGGCGAAAGAGGGAAAAGAGAACCAGCTCTTGCCAGAGGAAGGTCATTGCCAGAGGTTGACTATCATAGACCAAGCTCCATCGAGAGGAGTTGCTGGGTATTAGCTTGCCCCCACATCAGGGATTTTTATACAAGAACCACGATTGGCGCGAGAAAGGCGTAGAGGATAGGGTACCTCCCGTAAGCTCCACTTCTCCTAGGGGGGTTGCAAGGTCAAAGTGGCCGATTACCACAGGCTGATATCGCTGTGAGAAGCTTAAAGTCTTAATTTCAAATTTGCTTTTTCTACAGAACGCTTCTGTGAAGGAAATTATGAGTGTCTTTATCATCAAAATTTGCACGGTTGTGAGTTACCAGAGATAATGGAAATTGTTCGAAATACTTCTTGCGTTGGCCGATGACATATAAAAAGGTATCATCACAATAAGAATGAAGTGTTCCGAGTAGAACTGAGTTCAAAATGCTTAGGTGGTAGTAATTCTGGCTACTCTCAGTTTCGCAAAATTCCCGCAAATAAGACCCATAACTTCTTTTCAGAAGCGTTCTGCAGATATGGGAGACAAATTTGAAATCATCGCTTCAAGCTTTTTGCGAACATATTATCATGTGGTAATCGGCCACTTCGACTTCGCATCACTCCTTTGTCAGTGGAGCTCCGCCCTTCTCACCAATTTCCACATGAGATTGCAGTTCTGGCCGGTGGGCTCATTTCGATTCGACAGCCATTTCCAAAACTTCCAGACAGTAGCAATTAGTGGATGAAGAAGCAAGAGTTTTACGATCAGAATCTGAACAGGCGTAGTCAGAACAAGCATACTTTATTATTTCTCCAGCAGTTTGAAAATTCCTGCGATCATTAAATTTGTAGAGAACCCAACCAAAATTTCGTTTTCTTAAAATTTGAGCTTTGAACAATGTGGGGCTCCCTTTATGTCATGTTCGCTGTATTCTGTTTGTCAAGCCTCTTTCCCGTCTACGGCGATAGCAGTAAACTCTCGCCAAACTAGGACTCGAAATAGTTCGAAGAAATGAATTTTGTGTAAAGGATATGCCAGCTCACTGCGAGGTTTTAACTTTTGCCACTTCTCGTCCAGCGAATCAGTTTACTGGGATGAATGCATAGCATGTGAAAGACGCAGACAAATGAAGTCATATTATGCTTTTCTGCAATATATATTGCTCAGTTCTTTTTATTTACGATGGGGTTTAGTTTAGTCATTGACAGCAACGGTGCAGTGATTCACAGTAGGGTGCATTATCAGCTAAATGAAAGTAAGGTCATTGATGACAAAGAACTCGAAAGTTTGGGGCGATTGATCATCGGCAACTTCGTAACCAAGGCTACTTCACTATCTCGCTGTCATCTTCTGCAACAAGAGTCTCTTTATTGGTATGAGCCAATTCTATTTTCAATTGTTAAAACACTGACAGAATGTTTCTGAAAAACCTACAAATCTAAATCACAAATCTAAAACCTGCAATCAATCTAGCCTAAAAATCTCTAAAAAATCCAAAATACTACATTAGGTCCTTCGGGAATAACTTTCCTTTTTTCTTCCCATCATGAAAACGAGTGAAATGAAGATCGGCAAATATTTAAGAGCTAATCGATGCGATTTTCCTTCCTCTTTCCAGCGGTGATGTATTTTGGCTATTTCCTCTTGTGATATCGAGATAATAGCCAAAACTCGAACCCAAGGTTTTTCCCACAAAAGCTTGGCGATTTTTCAAGGTTTTTATAATTTCTGATAGAGCTTTAATGATAGGAGAATAGGGCAAACAAAGTGCAATAAAATAAATTCCATTGGCACCTCCAGCCGAGTTTTTAAAATGTCTTAAATTATTTTTTTGATGATAACAAATTCCTTGGTGAGGCCAAACCTCACAGAACACCAACACAAGCAACTCCGGTTATTCGGTGCAGCTTTTTCTCCTCTTTCTGTAGGTGTTTTTTTTTCGATCTGTTGAACTTCTGCGGATGAAATAAACTAACTGTAAAATTTGGGCGCGCCTGGCCGTACCCGAAATTTCGAAATCCGTTAAAGTTGAAGTGCTCATTTGACTCGTACAGTAGTGCTGAATGGTAACCTTTTTTCTACAATTTCGTGCGCTTTCGCTACTTAGAATCTTCTCAAAAATTACGTGCAGTCAAATGGAGATGCCAAAAAAAGTTACTGTTTTGCACTTCGTGCACTATGTCCACTTATAAAAGCTCTACCAGAAGTTCGAAACGTAAAATTTGAAAAATTGCCAAACTTCAGCGGGTGCAAAGCATGGATTCAAAATTTTGACGATAATCTCATTGTCAGTAACAATAGAGGGTAGCCCAAAAATGCAATCAGTGGAAAAAGGAAGAACAACCTCGAATAGCTTTTGAAATATTTGCCCATCTTTGTTCCACTTGTTTTTCTAATCAGACGAATGGAAAGAACTTTTGCAACTCAATATTCTGCACATCTACATTTAATAAGGCAGAACACCTACTTGTATCAATTAGGCAGATTTTTTTGAAGACTAAAATCCTTGAAGTATAACCGCATTGATGAAAAGTTCTTATTAATCACAATGAGACGGCTACTGAGATTTTATTTCATTCAAAAAGCACTCCAGTATCAATCGGAATGCTCCTGCTTCCTTTAAAAAATAATCTTCTTGAATATTCCAAGCGAGCAGTTAGATGGACTCTTGTTGTATGTTCTCACCTCATCTATTCACACCTCCGAATAGCACCTTGTTTGGCGATCGCAGTTTTGAAGGGAAGCTAAAATGTACACAAGGTCAAATCCCAATACAACCTGTTGTTGTCAGAAAGCGCATTGGGACACATTGGAGGAACGTATGTTCTTCAGTGGCTTTAAGGGAAATATGAATATTGGTCGTAAACATTTTTGAATCAGCAACCTCGAATTTGAGCTAAATAATTTCAAAAACAGCTCCAATAAATTTGTTCATACTCAAATTCATCTAACAATAAGAAAATTTATGTAGGCTACGGTGCAAGTTTTGAAATCGCGCAAATAACACTTATCTTTTGAGATTGAGGATTAAGGCCTTAGCTAAGTGACAATTTGAAGTAGAAATTCGCTTAGGAAATTTTCAGCGCTTTTCACTTACGATTTTTTCAACCGCTGTAAAAGAAATGATTTGTAGACTATTTATTCTTTCCATGCATGAAAAAACAGATGATAAATCAATGGTACTTTTACTTTTGAAAAATAAAATGAATTTTTCTGAGTTGGGGGAGACAAAGAAAAATCGCCAGAAAGGATGAGGAAGACGCCTATCGACTAAGACTATCGTAACAAACAAGTACGGTAGAACAGCAACCGGATCAGCACTCTGACTAGTAAAATTTCTCTTCTAGAAAGCAGCATTCTTCAACTTCTTGACATTTACTGATACGCCTAGTCAGGTTGACCGCAGCTACACACATTGCTTAAGCAGAGCGGCAAAGTCCAGTTTTTGGCCTAGTTCAGTTCTGGTGGCACCGCTTGTTTTCCGCACTGCAGATTTTTTTCGAATCGCTTTTGGCCGTCTTTTGCCTGCCTTTTTGTTTGATCCTTCCTGATCACAACTGAGATGACAGTCCCCTTCCAAAATGAGTACCCATGCTCTAATATTTTACTACTTCCTTCATTCGTTACTGAAGGCTTGTTTCTGAATCACTCTGGTTTTGGGCAAAACAGCCACGGGGATTACCTTGTTGCTCATTTTCCTGCATTTGATTAAGCATTTTCGAAAATAAAACTCTCCGAGAACGACCCAAAGACAGGCGAAAGTGCACGTCGAGGTAGGGGGACGAACATCGTGTCAGTCTCTGCTCGCGGACTACTGATCCTCGCATGGTACGCAATAGCATGCGCAAAACGACCAGTATCCGGAGAGGCGACGCCTCTCTTACTCGTACCTCTCCCTATTCAGCTCCGACCACGCCCCGCGCAGTTTCGATCGTCACGTGATTTGGCCGTTTGCCAGTTGTTTACAGATCTACGGCACGCACTTTATGAGTATTGCGAGCGCCTTCGTGCATTGTTGCATTTCCTCGAAAATTGTACAGAAAAAGTGAAATTTTTTCTGAAAATACGATTCGTTTGTCATTCTGACTGATTTTTTTGCTTTATTTTCATGCTTATGGGAGCAGGTAGAACGGTTCACCGTTTGGTAACATATCCAGCATTCTTGCTTAAAAATTACGAACAGAAAGGGTATTTTGTGGTCCCCCCCCCCCCCCAGCTGAGATCGAGTTGTTTTCTGGTGCTGCATAAGTAAGCTACATTTCCAGCAAATTTTTTAGTCCTAGCCTTTTCTTTTCAAAGATGTTCTTACTTTTTTTCACTTTTAGGCTCTCTTGGCTAATTCTTTCATTATTTTTTTTTCACTAACGTAATTAACCATATTTTCTAGAAATTTGCGCTTCCAAAAATCACTTTTTGAGGAGTTTAGAGGATTCCATTCGGAAGCGCAGTTTGATGGCATATTTTTTTCTCTTTTCAAGTGATTAAGGTGCCCAAAGTATAAGTGGAATATTCCGAATTAGTAAACAGTGAACGTTCAATTTTACGCAGACCAAATTTCTAGTAGAGTATAGAGTATTGCCAAATTACAAGGCACAAGCAATGAGCAGCTTCAGCACCCTTATGATTTGCATTAAGGCGGCGTTGTAGTAATGTGAGCCTCATAAAAGGTGGGTCTCTCTGATAGGGCCAACTAGGCAAGCAATTCACCTGAGCTCCGCCATTACTGGGGGCCCTGCCATGGGAAACATCCGATAATCTGCTCGATCCATCAAGATAATCTAATACATTAGCACTTTGCCTGTTTGGCAGGAGCAATGAAAAATTTTTCCTGTTTAATGGAAACAGTGATTTTTTTTCATTGTTCTCACGCTCGATACGAAAAAACTGTAGCCTAAGAAAACAATACACTATCCTTATTTTGCTGGTTAATTAACAAGGAGAAACCACGCCCGTTTTTCTCAGATAGCCAAGATAACATCTCCTGTCCAGCGAAAATGTCTAGCACAAATATAAAAAATCTTTATGCGAATTGATGCCTCAGATCATCGCAGCAGATTCAGCGACGAGAGCGTTACATAAACGCAGACTGTGATTTATGACCGATTTATGCAGACATATGGTGTTGTACCGATCTTGTCGGTGGCTACCAGACATTCTGCGATTTAAGAGCTTCTACCATCTTTCTGTAGAAATCTGATAGGGCTGTCGACACAGTTTTCCGTACTTGAAAATTCAAATTATGGACGGATTCACTCATGACATGCTGGTCCTGTAATAAATTCCAGACCCATAAAAGCCATCCTGTAATGGGTTATGTTATAGGGACTGTAGTTTGATTCAGGAACTAGAGGTGCTGATTGATGGTACGTTGACCGTGTCTATAACTTCTGTGAGGATAGTCCTAAAGCAAAATTTGTAGAAATTCTGAGATCGCCGCCTTCTATGCACCTAAGGTGACCTTACTTAAGGGTGTGGTCATTCAGAATGAGTGTCGTGAGTGTCGTTTTGTGATTAGGTCATGTATTAAATCCCATACCAGGATTGGGGGAATCCTGTGCTTCTTAATTTGAGGTTCGTCTTTAAATCAGGCTGAAATTTCATATGCAGGGACAAGGATTAGAAAACTCTATCGTGTCTTTTCTCTTAACATGTAAAAAAATACCATAGTTATTATTTATAAGTTACCATTTCATATAATTATCGAATGTGCTATAATTATCCTACCTAGAATCTTGTAGATAAGAAGTACTCTCACCAAACATACATTTGTTAACGGTATTATTTTTTACCTTCAGGTTACATCTCCAGCTTGCACTTCAGTTTTAGGAAAAGTGTTGCCGCTTTTTCAGCCCTTCTCATATAGTCTAGTGCATTATCACTCTTCAAATATTTTTTCGAAAGAACTATCTGAGAGCTTTCGCATGGTTCCTAGCCCAGATTCTTATAAATTTGTAAAATCAAGTAAATTTTTCCAACTTTTCGATGAAAATCAAAGCGTTTGGCGCTTTCGTCATAGCGGATCGTCTTCAGGTTTAGTTTTCTTCTATGGAATCATTGGAACTTTGTTTCCCTCCCGAACAGGCTCTTCGGTACCTCGTCCACGCCCCTTTGCATCGGCGATCAGTGGTTTGGCATGCTGTGCATAGAAGAGCGTGCCCCCTCTGTCATCGCTCTCCTCTAGTCGTGCACACAATTAACGTCAGTGCGTAGGGGTCACTCTATGGCGTTCTCACTCTTACACACATAGAACGCGTTGTGTTCGTGCCTTTTCGCTTTTTCTCGCTCTAAAAATCATTACCGTACTTCTAATTCAGTTCCTTAGCATAATTTCTTCATTTTCTTCAAATTTCTGCGTCCTCCGATTATTTTTTAACCACTCCGGTTTTTTTTACCGTGTCCTCCACTTTTTTGCTCGTTTGACTTCCTCTGCCTAATTATTCCCTGTTTCTATATGATTATGAATTTCAGTGCTTCGCAAACCTTCGTGGCACTTCTCAGTCTGACCCCACTTGAAGACGAAGCACACAAACACTTCATTACACGACAATGGTGAGTGAAGATGCTTCTGTAAATTTGCGTCAATACCTGGCAACTTATCATCGTTAACATATCAGCCTTTCATTGCGTTATACAATACTAAGTCATCGCAAAGCTTTTAGCTCCATCCGTTGACGCGCCTAGGTTGACCTCGGCACGAGTCCAGGGGTCATCCGGTCAGCCTGTTAATGCTTCTCGCAGTCTGTTCCCTCTATCTATTTGTACGTACGGCATGTCTGCGCCCTATCGTTTGCGTACCATCTCTCTTCTCGCTTTCTTCTCCGCGCATATTTTTCTCTGCAGCCTCCGCTACAGACGCCACTCTCGTGCCAATGCCTTGGAAGCTTGCCAAAAACTGCATACGCAGCAGAATATATTGGTGCAGATAAAATCAATAAAATGGAGACAAATGTGACGTAATCTAAAGAGTCAATTCACTACATTAACGACAAGAATTATAGCATACACTTTTGGCTCAATACCTTTTAAATTGTAAATTAGAAAAATATTCTGTAAATTAGAATGGGAAAACACAGAGGATGGGAAGCTTAGGAATGCTGTAGAAATTGTTGTGTGCAAAGTTTACTTCATAGAATAGTGTAGAAATTTTGTGGCAACTTGTACAACTTCGAGATACGGTAGCTTTTGCTGCATGCATGCAACATTAGAGATTACGGTAACAATTCTGTTGTTACACTTTGTGCAACTTTGAAGATTACGGTAGCAATTTTGTGGTTGCAATTTGTATGCAAGTTCGAAGATTGCAACTCTGTTGTTGCAATTGTATGCAACTTTAATTACGGTAACACACTTTGCAACTTCATAGATTGCAACTCCGTCGTTGCAACTTTTGCACTTTCAAAGATACGGTAGCAATTTTGCTGTTGCAACTTGCATGCAACTTCACGGTAGCAATGTTGTTGCAACTTGTAAAGATTGCAACATTGTTGTTGCAACTTGTATGCAATTTCAATTACGGCAACACCTTTGTATGCAACTTCGACGGTAGCAATTCTGTTGTTACAATTTGCATGCAACACCAAAGATTACGGTAGTTGTGTGTTGCATGCAACGAATCTTCATTTGTGTATCCTTTTTACAGCATATGAACCATGCTCATGAAACTTTCTTATTAATCATTTTCAGGTCGTCACAATCACTCGAACCAGATCATTCTCCCGGCAGCGTAAAGTATCAAAATCGCCAGCGCGTCGCAAGATGACTTCACCAAAATCTGAGCCGAAGCACAAAAAGGCCGAAAAAGCAACGTCTTCACGCTCCAGATCGGCAAGCAGAGGAAGGCCGAGTAAGAAGGAGAAAGGAGATACCAAGAAGACGAAAAGTATCAGCAGATCACAGTCTAGGGGACGTCCAAGCAAGGTAGGAGTATCTGGTGGCGGTTACCACATTTACTGTAATTAATATGTGATTATTCAGGTACTAAAACGATTGTCGAAATCGCCAGCAAAGAAAAAAGTGTCGTCACCAGCTAGGTCGGCTAGAAAAGCATCACCAGTCACAAAAAGAAGCGTAAAAAGAACCCCAAGCGTAAAAAGGACGCCGAGCGTAAAAAGAACCCCGAGCGTAAAGAGAACAGGATCGACGAGAAGCCCAGCACCTAGATTGACATCAACCAAGATTCATCCTACTAAACTAGAATACTCCGCACGTGGTACACTAAGACCACAAAAATCTCCAAGTTCAAGCCCCTATGTAGATGAAGATGAAGATGAAGATGAAGACGAAGAGGAAGTTCATACCTATTCTCGAAGCTTCGAGAGACAAGATACTGGAGACTACACATCTACCCCGTTGGAGTCTTCTAGGCGATACCTAAGACATGAGAGCTCAAGTCCATCACCAGTGAAGGTAATTTCATTTCTAGGCATAAACAAGTTAAAGAAATTATAAACAAGTAAAGGTCAAAATAACAGCAACATTATATAATATAACTAATATAAACAAATTGAAGGTTCATTCGGCAGCGTGATTTTGAGATTCAAATCAATCTTGAACTGGTTTTTGGCTCGTTAATCAAGCTGAAGCTGCGAAAACGCATATGATGTTTGATCGGTTGACGACAACAGCTTCCCCGGTGGTCCACTACACTTCATAGCTTTTTGGGCATTCAAAAATTAATCGGGACCCTTACAGATTATAAGGTTCCATCGAACAATTCTACTAGCCAACTGATGTTGAAATGTTTTGGAGAAATGTTTCACGAACCTTTTGAACTTTGAGATGAAGGTGTAAGCCGCACAATCAAGTATTCAAAATAACCTCTGTAAATATTAGGTTTTCTACTTTAGCTTGATATTTTTTGTCCAGGACTACCAGTTCAGGGTTCGCAAGAGGTGGCTTTTCGAAAATGCAAAAACGAAGTCCCAAAATTTTTTCCCAAAATTTTATGAAGTACTTTTTAGCCCCAAATAAACGTAAACCCTCAAAAAACGAAACGTCGACTAAAAAAAGTAATTTTTCGGCCACAGAAACGATATCCCTTTTGGTTTTCGTTCCAAGAACGATGTCCAGTTTGATTATAAGCCGCCTGTGCCGAGCCCTGTACCAGAGGGGGTGTAAAAATTTATGATTTATTTTAATTTCTAACAATTCCATGAAACTCGACTTCCAGATCTACGTTCCATAAGCTGAACCAATGAATTTACAGAAGAATTTTCGGTCTTGTTCGATTTATATTTTTCCAGAGAACTCCAACCAGAAGTCAGATGTCAAAGAGAGGCGAACCTTCAGCATTATCTGAAGCATACGATTATGCCAAAGAAACAATGGACACAGTGGGAGAACGTATTCACGATTTTCCACGTACGGCTACTCGATCCGTCAGTAAAGTCATGCACAGTCTGCCTCATACCGTGCAAAGTTTGCCCCGTACCGTGCGGAATTTGCCCCGCACTGCTAGCCGAACCGTGCAAAATTTGCCCCGTACTGCTGGCCGAACCGTCAACAAAGTATCTCGAGCTGTACACAATTTCATGGACAAGTTCAATGGTCAAGAAGCTCTCCTCACAGGACTCCTACTATCAATGATTGGTGGCCTCACATTCTTCATATTGTATTCAGACCCCACTAAGCCGTATTTCTCGCAGTCCATACCTTTCAAAGCCCTAGAATGGTTCTTAAGAATACCTATAAAACTTGCATCCAGTGCTCTATCATGGTTTATAAGTACACCTCTCTATGCTATAAAAAATGTACTAGCATATTTTCTAAGAACACCTATTGATGCACTTATTAGTTCTCTGGGATGGATTTTTAGAATACCTGCCAATGCACTAGGATATTTCCTACCTACCCATACGCAAACATCTTTGCATACATTCTTTTCATGGTTCCATACTCCACTTTCATGGATCTTACCTGCAAATGTAATGACATTTCTTCAAACAATTTTTTCTTCTAAGTAGTTTATTCTTGTTGTATTGTTTTTATACCCTTCCAAACTGATGAGTTTTTGTGGGAAAAATCCCAATTTGTATAGTGTGAGCAGGGATTCGAAATCTACTTCATCTCTACAACGAACACTACTTATTTGCATGTACATAGATGTGCTTATTGTCCCCTATCTTTCATAATTTTTTGTTTTGTTTGTATATGTTGCTCCAATCCCATCTCCATCTCAATAACCTCACACGTAAGATTACTGTAATTTTCTGTTTGAGATCGTAGTTTGAGTTAGCTGTACGACCCCGTGAAAGCGCTTTTGTCTCACATTGCGCTTATCTTTCTCCATCATTATTCTAGCATTTCTTTCTCGTGTGGGCAACTCCAACTCTGTCTCACCAGCCAAGTTTCTACTTTATATGTAGCATTTTACATTTTTTATACAATCTACCTGTTTCTGAATGTTTTATTGATCGATCTTGACCTCAACTATCTACCTTCTGCAATAGAGTACCCTCCTGTGTTTTTTGTATTCTTACAATATGAGCACATTTACCTCTTCGTGTATTGTCAGATGCCTAGCACAATTTCTGATCTTGACCTCTTTCGGTTTTTATGTTTTTGTGTTCGAAATGCAGTACACGCCGATGGGTGGGGGAACGAAAGCCGCCAGGTCCAGCCGCCTCCGCGGACTGCTGGTCCTGGAACGACATGCAACAACGCTGCGAAAGGACCAGCTGGCCGCGAAAGGCGGCTGGACCTGGCGGCTTTCGTTCCCCCACCCCACGCCGATTAGCCTATGATTATCAGTCTCCTTTCAATCAATGTTGAGCGACTGTTCACTTTCGTGTATTCAATGAAAAGTGGTTAGCCAATCGTTCATGTTGTTTTACACAAAAGAAGTCTTTGGAAATTGGAGCAGCACTAAAATAAAAAATGCTGAGATTACAGTGTAAAAAAAACATCTCCATTCTTTCTGTCATTAATATTCGAACACTCATAAGGGAGGTGAGGTGGGTAGGAGTTCAATAGTATCCTCGTCAAAATACCTACAATTAGAAGTAGTTAAGGTTGAATCAAATAATTAAAGCAGTAATAATTTTTATAGAGCTGCAGCCGTAAGATAGTCAGTCTTCGCTATTGAAGGCCGCTTTCCACCCAAAATTTCGCCGTCTACGTTTTTGTCATGTTGGCGCTTTACATGATTCTGATTACAGTTATGAAGCTCAAAATGTGCAATTACTTGAAAACCCTGATTTCTAGGAACCGGGACCCCTATCCTGAACGCAGGCGACTTTCGGTGCCTGGGGGCGGAATTTGGTAGGGTGAGCGTGGCTTGATAGCACTTTTGTGGGTTCCAGGTTTATTATCTCCATTCAGAGACAACATTGGAGGACCGGACCAACGTAGGTGATCCTTTCCCGGCACCTACATCTAGGCTAGGTACTAATCGGAAGGGTTTGAATTTTCTTGAACGCTGCCTTTAACAATTCTCATAGCGTACAAAAACGTCAATTTTCTATTCCATCGGAGAATGACGGATTCATGGTTGGATATGCTAACGTTCAAAACTACACTGCAAAAAAACTTCCCAGTAGAATTCCATGCTTCACTGATGTATCGAACGGATTTGCCTTCGCGACATGATTATCTGAACATATCTAAAATCAGTCACCAGCCAATGTCATGTTGCAAAGTTAAATGGACACAAAAAAGCTGGTTTGATTGTAACAGAATAGGGTAGATAAGCTCTTCAAGTATGTAATTGAGATATTTACTAATGTTCGTTCGCGTCAAAGCGCATAACAGTTTCTATAGATTTCTATCTGAAAGCTTCATTAACTTGGAAAGCATTTTTATCCCTCAGTGAGCAGCAGTACTGGCGGAAACATTGAGATAGTCAGCTA
Organism: Cylicocyclus nassatus; assembly: GCA_958299035.1. Taxonomy (NCBI): domain Eukaryota; kingdom Metazoa; phylum Nematoda; class Chromadorea; order Rhabditida; family Strongylidae; genus Cylicocyclus; species Cylicocyclus nassatus. Next base: position 9,697,469 of record CATQJL010000112.1, on the reverse strand, counting down.
CTGAGCATTTCATTTTGTACTGAAAATTGACAGGCCCAAACCATTGAGATAACTATTAGGTGTTGAAAAACCGTCGAAATTATCGTCGTGAAGAACTGCGTGAAGGCATAATTGGTACTGCGATAGCTGACTCGAAGATTGCGAATGTGATAACGTGTGTTTGAACGATCACTTTCCGAAAGTTGATTAGCAGTTTTGGCGGAGTGCCAAAAATTGGTGCAGCCAAAAAATTGGTGAACAAGGATGATGTATGATGGTAACAATAATGGCCATGAAAGTTTTCGCATATTTTTTTGTTGGTCGTCGAATTTCTAAAAGAAAATGGAAAATACAATAGCAAATGATCCGTTATGTGATGTCGGACAGCATGTGAGAAAGTTTGCAGGAAGTTTAGGGAAGTTTCGACTGCACCTACGAGACTCCCTTAAAGATCTATCCTTTAAAGTTAGACAAGATGGGAGATTGAGCTTGTTTTTGGCCTGATAGGAAGGACTCAAAAAGCTGATTATCGATTACCATTCAAGTTCTCTATCAAATCACCTCCCTACGGAGTTGGATGATGTGTTGGCTCAGTCTTGGGTTTCGATGTGATCCTAACAGTCATATTGGTAACCTCAGCTGCACCATTAACCACTGTCCATTTGTTCTCTATAAAACAGGAACGGTCAAGGAATTCCATGAGTACACATCTTGAACTAAGGCACATCTACAAACTCTATTGGTGTATAAATACTTTCACAATTATGTCATACGTAGATTCGTTTCGAGAATATCAATTTTTGTTATAAAACGCGAAAAAACGACATCACCCTGCCAACCCAATTTGTTCTACACTTGCGCGCTTTTGTAGAAAATTAAGTATCGCTTGGAAAATTATTGATTAATATTCCATGCAGAAAAGGGCATGGTACACAACTCTTGCTTCGAACATTTCTGATGGATCGGAAAATATAAGAAGACAAGGACTTTTGGCACCTCTCAAGAGTGACGAGAAAGCCTTCTTTGCAACTTGTTGAGGTGAGGCAAGCCTAGCTTTTTCAAATTCTGGCAAATAGCGGCTTTGTAGCTGGAAGAGTGTATCAAGATATCGCTCCTCGAATGTTTAATGTACGTGCAGTGCGAGGTCATGCGCAACAGTTGCCCAGCCATTAGTCAGGTCATTCTGCCTCTTTGGCTTACCGTCGAAAACATTCGTGCAACTCATTTATATTTTCACTATGCAGGCTTGCTTGTTTCTCTTCACAAAAGCATGCCAACAAAAACCTAGGAAATTTATTGATGTTTTTCGTTATCTATTTATTGCTTTATCTTGTGCACGCTGAGTGCATCACCGTAAACAGCGCTGAATGTAATTTGCAGAAAATAAATCTAATACGGATGGATGATAGCTGGTCACGAAATAATAGGCCATGTAACACCATGTAATACAGAATTCCGATTAGAATGGCATTCAGAACCAGAAAAGTAAACTTTTCAAGAAAAACTGCATTGGAAAGGTTCATATTTTTGCTTTTGAGGCAGAGTTGTAAATACTTTATCAGTGAAGAAAGCAATTTTTGAAGAGTCAATGGCGATTTCTTTGCTGACACCCCGTACAGTTCCTATGTATGGAAACTCATTTTTTGGGCAACTCAGACCACAGTGTGGTTACTCTTGTTCAATTCCTCACCTCATTTGGCGATCATTTTTCCTATTTCAGTCATCATGACTATGTCATATTTCCTACTATTGCTTCAGAACGTGACTAACTATGACTTTGAAACAATTCTATCAAATCTAACAGAATTTCCATCTGCTGACCGTTTTTACCCCACAAAATACTTGAAAGAAGACGATGACACTGGCGAAAGATATATCTGACAGGTTATGTCGCCGTATATCCACTTCGGGTATACGGTCAATTTGTTTGGCTGCCTTACATGGAAAGCGAAAGCACAAGAAAATGTTTCATAATACAGCTCAAATTGTAGTAGCTCTCAATTCTGACTGCAATTCGTCTAGAAACTTGCTGGAGCAGCTGGATTAACCCATTCATTGTCAGTGTAATGCCTTGCTAAGAGACATGATTTATCTCCACACTGTTGATAAATGAGCTATCACTCGGTTAACTGCTACAGATTAATAAAAAGGAGAAGCAAAGCTCTCACAGTTAGGCCTGAACACTGTACCTTAGTAAAGAAGAGGAAATATGGGAAACTTGAGTGTAACATGAAATATTCCAAGAAATATAATTGTTTTTTTTTTCAACATTGATTTTCCGTTTTTTCTTCTCTTTTCAATTACATTCTTGTACCACATTTCTTATGCAAATGGCTTCTGGCACCTAATAAGCCTCGAGCATTCTCACTGCCTCAATAATTTTCCTCATTTTCTACACATTGCTCGACTGTTAGACTTCCTGGTAAATGGGGTAATTTACTGAACGAGCGAAATTTGTAGCAATACTATGGTACGTCATATTATTTCAAAACCTTGTAACTTCCTAACAGCGGTCTTCTTCGCTTTTGATTCATCTATAATTCCTTGTGTTTGACACCTGCTCATAGGCTTATATCCCAGTGAGCATATAAAAAACTAAAATTCAAAATCATCCGCAATCTCTATTTGTATAAATGTGTTGAACATGGAGGTAATAGATACGGAAAAATCCCGATTTCCATCACTTATGCTCGTCTCAGCTGCACCAAGGAGGTTGTGGAAAGTATCTGGTTTTATTAATAAATGTTTCGATGTTTTATTCTATAAACTGATGATAATCAGATATTTATGGAGTTGTGGCCTAGAAAAAGATTGCGCAATTTTGCAAATATCTTCACAGAATTTTCTAGCATCTACCTTCGTTTTAGTAGCTGAAGAACTGCCTAACATTTCGCAGCTAGGTGCAGGTTATATAAATTTACTGTCGTTGAGTAAGTGCTATCAATCATTTTCAAACAGTGTGTTCTTGCTATTTTAGCTACTGCAATGAATAAAAAAAATCACAAAAAAGCTAATCGTTCTAGTTGTCACTTTTACTGCAATAAACAGTTCTGTGGAAAGATAACAATTATTCCAACTATTTATATAATTCTTGTATTTTGCAACGAAGTAAAGCTATTATATTCCATATACCAGCCATTTTTTGAAGTTAATTTCATGACAATTTCGAAAAAAGCATATGCACCTTTCAGATTTACAATGGTACCTTTCTAAAATCTAGTAAGTTGTACGAGGAATGCGATAGTATATCCGTCTGAGTCGAAAACTCGAAAACCAAAACAATGCATTGTCTTGAAATCTCTTTTGCAGAAACTTCGCTATTTTATTCTCCTGCCACTAAATAATCTTTCAGATACTCACCTTTCCTTGATTATTTGTCTTAGGCATTTTTTCGTAGTAAAACCATGGAAACATGCAGCGATTCTGCCCTCCCCTCTTTAAAATCTCAATGCATACTCAGAAGGGGAGCCAAAAATTTGAAAGAATTAGTGGAACAACTGCTGTCTTTGAATCAGCTATTGTTCTTTGAAATTTTTTTTACTAATGCCGCTCCAAAGTATTATTTCCTTATCACATTATTGCATGTCAATTCTCTAGCAATTCGATAATCCCTAGATAATCCTGCATTACTACATGCCAAACCGTAAATTCATTATTGTTTTTCTTCTTTGCCTCCCACTGACTCCAAATTCCTTACGCGGAACTGACATCTCAAAAAATGTACTCGTTGATATTTTGTCTCTTTGTTGTGGATCAGATTATATTTTCAAGTAGGAATACCGAATGCTTTTCATTACAGTAGGAATATGGAAGTTTTTGATGGTATTTGAGCCATTGAGAACTGAATCTTGTTTCGGAAAAAAAGGGGAAACAACTGGAAGCTCAGTCATCAATCAGAGTCTTCGATTCTAAATATCAAATTTTTTCATAGGTTTTCCAGTAATAGTGTTTTCGATAATCCTCAAAATTCGAGCGTGATATTCTCAGACAACTGTCAGACAATTCCGCAGAACGTTTGGGGAAGTTCCGCTGGGTCAACTGCGTAAGTTCCGTAAAAAAGTTGTAGAAGTTCCCAAATGAGGTTCTGCGGACGTTGCGAATGCGAACCACAAAAGCAGAAGAGAACGAAGCGAGATTCAAACCTTGCTCTACTGACTGTGAGATTCCCTTACTATGCTCTGCCTCTAGTTGTTGACGAGGCAACATCGTAAGAGACACACATTCAAAAGCCTGCGGAATACTGGCGTGTCAAAGTGCTGCGTAACCACTGGCTTTTTTGATAGTTTCGCAGGAGTTCCCGTTTTCAACCAGTTTGACGTAAGAATCCTGCGAAAGTTCCCATTTTCAACGTTTCCACTTTTGCAAGTAAGCACAACCCTGCGGAACCGCTGTAAATTTTGCTTCCCCGCGAAAGTTCCTGTAAATTGTCTGAGTTACACCTTATGGAACTCTATCAATTCATTGAATCAGTTTGTCTGAAAGGGCGTTCCAGACTTCTTGAATGTATGCGAAATGCAGTCATCATGGCGTTAAGGTGCTGGAAATTCTCACCGTAGTCCTACAGTGACTTTCTATGCTATAATCCCAACGAAACCGATATATGGTACCCCGATCCCCGTTTACGTGAGGATATCTTTTTTTTGCAGGAAAATGCAGCGTGTACAACAACTGAAGTCGTTGTTACCCAAGTCATCGGTTGTATACTACAAGAAACCGCTGTTAATCACAAAGGTAGTTTTGGATCTGAATTAAATTTGATGAGATACTGCATAGGCAAAAATCTAGGGTAAAATGCAGTACCTGTACGACTGTAACGGTAATGAGTACTTGGATATGTTTGCCGGGATTGTTACTGTATCGGTGGGACATTGCCATCCGTAAGTACATTTCATATTATTTTATATTAATTCTGCAAAGTCGGCGTAGTAATTCATAACATTTTTTGATTTTTTTTCGTAGTGTAGATATCTCTTATCATATCTTGAAGGCATCTGACGGGTAGAACACTACTTGGCCTTTATCATTCTTGAGTCTAACTGAATGGATGTGAAGTGAATGAAACTCTGCTTCAAAACTTGTAATTATATTAAAAAGTCACTTTTATGAAAAAGTGTTTGGGCGTGTTTGCCAATCACCCCTTCGAAGAATACGATTGGCTGGTGTGGCCAATTAGCCAACCATCACCAAGGTAGGCTGGAGACAATCCAACGCTTTGATACACCAGCCAATAGCAGCCTGGTCTGCCTCACAACGGACACGCCCACTTCGAAATTTTTCGGATATAGTCTGCCCCAGTCCCAACCAGGCCGAAATTGGCATGGCGGGAACCCGTGTCGCGAGAGTATTGCGTCAGATCTACGGCTAGCCAGTCTGCTCTCTCCTCAATCTCTTCGCTCTCTGCGACAGCGCGCGTATGCAACGCAGACCCCTAGCGTTGCGAGGGCGCAAATTCAGTCTGTGGTTCGGCCTGATCCCGATTGGGGCAGACTGTACGAATAATTTGGACCTTTGCAGCGTACAGTATATTTTCGGCATTACAGTCTACAAAGCTTAGAAATGAAAATATTCAAAGTTGAAAATATGCTCGAGTTCCCAGTATTTTCAACGACTTCATAATAGATTCCCGTTAGTGGGCATTGATCTAGAAGAAAAATAGCTGCTTCTGTTTGCTTTCATAATTTTTTTATCATGGTTCAAAAATTAAGGGCAGTTCGTAGAAAATTCGCAAGTTTTTTTTTGAAATTCAATATTTCAGAAAGGTCAATGCCGCCTTAAAAGCACAGCTTGACAAGCTCTGGCACACCACATGCATTTACTATACGGAACCCGTTCTTGAGTATGCAGAAAAGCTTACGGCGAAGTTTCCAAAACATATGAAGGTATTCTAGTGGTGCATTTTATTGTAGCTGCTTTTCCTAATCGTTTACTACAGGTATGCTTCTTCGTAAATTCGGGCTCGGAAGCTAACGACCTAGCAATGACATTGGCTAGAGTACATACAGGACGTTTTGACATATTATCAATGCGTAATGGATATCATGGCATGACACAAACCGTTATAGGATCGACAAATATAGGTAGTTTTGCTAGCCCCCTCGCCCACTGAGAAGGTACCCTGGTGGCCGTATTCGTCAACGAACCCAGTGGGTTTCGGAACCCATTGGGTTCGCCTACCGTGGGTCCAGGAATCACTGGTTAGGCTTAACCCACTGGATTCGTTGATGAATACGGCCACAGGTGGCATCTTATCTACTAAACGGGAAAAATCTGCTATCTCATCTTACATAAATTTTTTTGAAATTATACAGGAACATGGAAACAGCCAATGCCAGCCGGTTTTGGGATACTGAAAGCTATGACAGCCGATCCGTACAAGGGACCATGGGGTGGCAAACACTGTCGCGATTCACCTATCCAGCCGAAGCGAGACTGTGATTGTAAAGCTGGCGAATGCAAGGCTACAGATAAGTGAGTGCTAGTAGAAATATGTACAGTGCTGCTCCAATCGGGATCGGGCCAAACCGTCGGCGTAAATTTGCGCGCTCTCAACGCTCTCGGTCTGCGCTGCATATGCGCGCTTTCGGAGAGAGCAAAAGGATTGAAGAGAGAGCAGAGAAGCAGGCCGTGGGCGTGACCGCGAAACCCTAGCTACGCGGACTCCCGCCATGCCAATTTTGGCCTGGTTGGGATTGGGGCAGACTGTATAGTCGATTCGTTGACCGCACGACTGGACAGCACTGCGGACACGCGCCGCGAGGTATAACGCTTGCTCCAATGCAAATTCGCTATTGTACAAGTCGTGCTCTCGCAACATTTCAACCGCGCCGCGCGTGGCCCGCGGCGTTTAAGTAGTCCGTGCGGCCACCGAATCGACGATTTATAGTACATCACGTATACAAGAAAGAAGTAGCCTTGCCGAGTGTGGATAGCTGCGCTAAACACTTATATTCTATAGCTTAATCAAAAACAAAAGCTGATGCCCATTTAAGCAAAGCGCATGCGAGCGCGGCGCGGCGCGAGCGGATATCATTTTTGGGTATCACCAGTGGTGATAAATGCTCGAACGCCAGTTCTCGCCCTCTTGCCAAGGTTTTTGCATTCGTCCGGAATTATTTACAGTCAGCGTGGCATTTCTGTGATAATGACAATACTTGCGCATAATATGCATTTTTAAAAAAAAAGCACGATTTTTTAAGAACAAAAAATTCAATTTTTCTTTGATTCTGAAAAGTTTCACACTCAGAAACCTTTTGAGTGAAAAGAGTGGTATTGCCATATTCATTTGCACATGCTATCAACAACCGACTTTTTTGACCTAGCAATAATATAGTGATAAGAACAGAAACTATTGCATTTTCGCTATTCTTTTCGGACAGTCAAATATAGAAAATTAATCAAAGTTCTGCTGTTCATGTTGCAACTATTATTTTATGGCCAAACATACGAGTAGATTATGCTTAATATAGTGTGCTTGCACCGCAGGTGGAATCTTTATCTTTATCTTTATCTATCACACTCGAGGTGCACCAAAAGAAATAGTGAGCGAAAACACAGACCAACCAAGCCACACTAAAAGAGGAAGTAATGAATAAGAATATTATTACACTCAAAAACCTCAGATCCATTCGACGGTATAAGACGGAACTAATCTATATTGCATAAGGACAACATATGTATCTCAAACTTTAACAAAGCTCTGATCAAAAGCATTCTTCGAGAAAATGCATGTAAGCCCAAAATAACGGGATATGATGGGATATGTCCCATCACTCTCGAGTGGTAGCTTTGGCGGATAGTACCCATGCGATATGGCAAAACCCATGCGTACCTAGGACTTTTTCAACTATCAGCCGCCCCCACCTCCTCTGGGTTTGAGCCGCATGCAATAAGTTTAGCAAGAATGCAAGATCAGAGAGATCGACAACGTCAAAAGAAGACGAAGTAACATAGTACAGTCCTTTTGTAGGTCTAGATGAGCATTATTTGAAATAGATACTTTCTTATACCATATTGAAATATTGTATAGGTATAGATGAATGTTTTGAGTGTAAGCTGATTCATCTATGCAGAAGTGGATGCATAGGTTTTTGAGGGTGAGGAAATAAATAGTATATAAAAAGGAAGGTGCATGTGACTGGCTGACTAGAAACGTTTTTAGTATATAATAACATCAAATACATATAAGGTAGATATGTAGGACGGGAAAATGAGTCGCCAAACTGAGTAGTCAAGGCAAATTTAGAAATTTCGCGTGACGATCAGTAATGGTGAAGTACTGTTTCATTTGGATCCAAATCGCGTGAATAAATAACTGCGCTCGTGGCGCCGGCTAATTGCGCGCAAAACACCCGCATTACTGGCATGGCTATTTGTTCACGCACAGATTTCACAGCATTTTATCTGCAGTACAAGCACACTATATTGCGTATCCACTTTACTGTAGCTGTATGGGCTAAGAAGTTGAAATTTGTGTTGAAACTCGCACGTTGGAGAGCGATCAATAAATTAAAATGGAGCAATATGTATATATTGAAGTTTATGGTGTACATAAAGTGTCAATCTGCAAACGGATGGTTTGAAAGAACAAATGGCGAAGGGTCAATATTTAAAAATCCATCCCATGAGGCCTCCTGCAAGTAGTGCCCAAAAATGAAAGCTTTTTATTGTCAATATTCATCCACGCTATATTGGTACTGAAGAAAACATCACAACTTCGAAATGCAGTTTTGGATGGGAAGAGGTTTCGACTAGACCTAGGTGAAATTTAGTCCTCAGTTTTTCCTTCTGAAGGAAAAAGGTGGTCCTTGTACCTCATTCCATAGTGGCACACAGACGTGACGCAGGATCCCTGCGATGCGGACAAGTGCTTTGGGTTGGCTCCATACCTTCGATAGTCTAGAGACAGGGCGCCAAAAGTGAACGTTGTTTGAATATCTGTCGTCATAAATAGTGAAGGTTGTTTGAAGAAGATCAGAGAAGAGAAAATGACGTAAAACAAAAGCAAAAGAAACCGCTTTAAACCGGATACAAACGCTGCAATGAGGTTTGAAATCTTTCATTTGGCGGCTTTTCAGAGTGCGAGTTTTCGCTCCAGGACCAGCAATTCGCAACACGGGGTTTTGATTTTTGGCGCGTCCTTTGAATTTTTACCCCCGCATTGACGTTCCGGTTTCCTGGGACGTTGTCTGGATTGTTGCGCTTATTGTTCTGAGCAACAATCGCCCAAGCTGGAAAAAAATCGCTGCGAAATCATTGAAAGAGAACAAGGTAAAGAAAAACGCACTTTTCACGTTTTTTCACAAAAAATTCCACCATAATCGAAGAAATAAGGGCTGGGTGATTGTCTGCATTATGAACAGAAGCAAGATCTATAGAATGCACAAAAGAACTGCGTGAAAAGAGTTAAAGTAGGAGAAAAACAAGAGATTTTCGATAACAAGGTTCTTGCCGGATTTCTCGATCAAATCAAAAAATGTGGTTCTGGGACGTTGTCAGCATGAAAATAGAGATCAAGAGCTTCAAAATGATATGTAGCTTGCCAAAATTGGGTTAGAAACAGCGAAGAAAAGGGTACCAGAGCCAAATGCCCCGCGGCCCGCGTTTGGGGTAGCGAGGTAGCGCGCAGCGCGCGGAGACGCGGACGAGCAGCGGAGACAGACCAGAGCCGACGGGGCATTTGGCTTTGGTCATCGATCCCGCGGGGTCTCAACGAAACCCTGCAACATCATATATCATTCTGATCGTCATGACACGAAGGACAACTGACAATGTCCCAAGCTTTGAAAATCATTCATTAACGAGATGACCAGCGTATTCGTGCGCGATTTTCTGCGCAAGAACTAAGCTCAGTTTCTCGTTTTTATTTATCCAATAGCTTTCCTAAACGTCTGAAACTCTATTTTGGTCAAATGAGAGGTTAACTGAGGAATTTTGTCCTGAATTCTGGCGAAAATTCCACAGAAACCCTTTTTAACGTAAAAAAGGCTATGAAAACGCAAATTCTCGGTTTCGCTGAAATAAGCTAGAGATATTATTCCCTAAATTTGCTTCATTAACATACGTTGTGAAGGTTGTGTCCCCTCATAGCCCTTAAAGTGAAGGTTACCAGAGTACGTGGCTCTATGTATCGAGGGTATGGTTGGCTCCTAGTTCCAAATGTCAGTAGACGGAGTGCGCTCGCATGGGCGTGGAGGGCCTGGAGGTCCACTTGTGAGAGGAAAGAGCGTTATGGGTGGTACCACGCTTGCGAAGATAGTAAGACTGAAGGCGTGGACGAATCCCGCCATTTTAGGCCGCCTCCGCAGACAGCTGATTTTCTTGCCGTCTTGTTGATGTCGTTTGAAGGCAGCGTCTCACCAAAATTTGGTTGCCGAGATTTTTGCATTTCAAGCCTATCGGACCTCGTCTAACAGTGTAGGGACTCAAAGCACGAAATATCTTAAAAAAAGTTTCTGGAGGCCCCGCGAAAGAAACGTGACGGACTTGTGCCATCTAACATTAGTCTTGTCACAGTAACAGCAACACAATGGAGGTGGACGCCAAGTAGAGGGACATGTTGAAACGTGTAAAAGGAGAACGGAGAAGTCGCTTGCGCGTACCAAATCGCTCTTCACCTACCAATTTGAGCGAATTTTACTTAGTAGAGAAAGAGCCAAATAAAGTCGGACTTGTTGCAGTGGCCTAGGGGGCCTTAGTGAAATGTGTGAAGATCCGCACTACCCCAGATTTGGTGAGACAATGCCTCCAAGGACCAGTAGTCCGCGATGAAGGCAAAGTTCTTCCCTACCCCGAATGATTGACTGTCACGATATAAATGCCGTGTACAGTTGGAGTCCTTTGCTATCAGCCTACCTAGCATTCACTATGTAACTTACGGCATGTGCGCACTTGCATCATTGGCACCTCTGCCTTGTTACAGTCTGGGCACTAGCATACATTGCGCACGTCTTTATATGATCGAACTACAAGAAGACATTGATTATAACGAACCAAAATGTACTCGATAGTAACTAAGCTACAGCCGTGATTGCGGCTATTGGTGTTATTTTTCGATGCGGCTTGCCGCATCGAACAATAATACCAACATCCAAAGCCCAACATTCATCTTATGATATCACATAATAATTTGCACGTCGGAGTAAGAACAACCGATCATGGGTCCTATTAAGGGCAACAGAATCGAAACCCCCAGATGCTGCACCACCGACGTGTGTCAGTAGAAAAGGACCTCAGCGCCTTAAATTCTGCGCGTTCAGTCCTTCTCGGCATGGATTTTTAACAAGGAGACGATGCTGGAGGTGCCGCTTGAGCAATGGCTTTGACTGGCGATGGTTAGGGCACGACCGCTTGCTAATAGACACGTATGACAAAACTGACTTTTGTACACGCGCGGTATTTATATGCAGAGGCAGTGAGCGCGGCAGCGCGAGCACTGGCGTTTTGGGAGCCTCCGCTCGGTAGTAGGGCTTTTAAGGACTCGCGCAATGCGCAACAACACTCGTTGCGTTAAGTTGATTGAGTCCGATTGGGACAGGCTTAATTATATTTGCTGGCCTGCTACCATTTTTCATGAAAGATGATTTTGATGGCAATATTTGACTTACCTTTTCAATTATCGTAGAGCCGATTCACCGCATCTTGCTTGCATTAGTACATAGGTAATTACAAGTGTTTAATTAGAAGTGATCAAACAGTTCTTGGCATAATCCCACAGATTCACTGAATTTTCACTGCTATGGATGAAAAGGCGCTTTGATGTATTGTTGTGATCTTGAAAGTGCTCTTCTTTTGCTAACAATGGTATGGGTTTTGAGGAGGGATTTATGATGAATAATCGGGATAATTGCACACTTCCATTTATTCATTACCAGTTGGTCCCCGGTCCAGCCCGAGCTATTATTCACAGGGGACGAAGTAGATACTACAGTTGCCAGAATACCGCATTGCGAAACCTTTTCCCCCTCCTCTTCCATGTTATGGATGACTTACCTTGCGGCATCCGCTTCGATTTACCGCATCCTCGTGATCCTGGGGTGGAAATCAGCTTCACCGCCCTCCTGTACATGACTATGGGAAAATGCTTGGTTAAATATGATAAGCCTTCTTCTCCTCAGAAGAAGGTAAAATAAATCGATAGAAGAACCCAACAAATCGCCGCAAAAAGTAGCCTGTTATCTGCGCAGGGGTCGAAAATATATGTGTGAAGAGTTTCAGCTGAATCGGTTGAGCGGCGCGCGTTTCTATAACGCACGTAGCCTCCAAACTGACAATTTTGACTTTTATTATTATATATGTATGACGTTGTTGACAACTTGGGTGCAAGCAACGCATATATTTCGTGTAGGTAACCTTCAAAGCGAGGGCTTAGGTGAAGCAAGCAGTCTTGTTCTGGAAATCCCTATATTTGCCCCGTCGTATCTCAGTTCTTGAGCATGGATATGTCATACAGGACCTTTCGCCCCCTTTCCAACGGCTGCTGGCTGTGCGATTATAGTTAAGAACTCTAGGAACTTGTACTATCTAGTCCAAATTTAGATCAAAATTACGTAGTAGTTATCCATGATTTGCAAAAATGATGGGAGAATCGAGTAATCCGCGGAAGAATAAGAAACTGAAAAGTTCTGAAGGCTGACCTGGAGTGAGCATCCGTTGGCTTTTAGCAAGAGAATAACTAGTAACTGAGTACTCATTGTAACATATTCCGTTTTGAAGTCTGGCCTCATGAAGCGATCGTTAGTTTCACTGTTTCCTCATCTTTTGCGCCAACGATTTTATGTTTTTACGAGTTCCACTGTTCCGATACTCAAAATTCATACCTGCTCGACGGTGTCAACTCTGCGTTTTAACGGAAATGTATATCGTGCATCCACCAAACCCTCATGTAGACTGTGAGAAATTCGACATGTTACAAGGTCTATCAAAATTGCAACTTATCAACTCGTGCATTTAAGAAAGCGGCGTTTCTCTAGTGTCCCATTACTCTTCGACCAACCTAGTCGCTACTAGTCACGGTAGAGTGAGACCAATCGTGGTCTAGACATCATCGGAGATTACGTACGTGCATACCATTGTGATGAATCGGTTGGCACTTTAGTGGGCTGTATTTCAAGTGTGATATCAATTTTGCAAGTCCTTACTGAAAATTCGAGAGATACAGCGGCACTGCGCTGATGTGATCAAACAATTCTCAAAGTATTTTTTGAATTTGATGCACGCATTCTTATAACTTTCTGAGACGGAGTGTTTATATGTCGTTTCAGATAAGATTTTCAGACAATAATTACAAAAACTTACAAAAGTAGTTCCTTCGAAAATATACTCGCTATCAGTCTGTCCCAGATTGTTCTTCATCTACATGACAACAAGCTTTTGATAACTATAATCAGATGCAAGAAACGTTAAACACAAAGTGTGTAGGCTATAGTAAGCAGACATAGTACACGTACAATAATTTTGATCAAGAGTATGGGCGAGAGAGTGATGGTTAGATCTAATAGACAGGCAAGAGGCATGCTTCTGTGCTGGCCTTAAACCGATGCAGATCCTGATGAAGAAATACGAGAAACTGTAGAGGAAAACTATGGAAGAAGATGGCAAGAAAAGAAAAGACATACAAAACTAAAATGGTTAGATGAGTTGAGTATGGACTTACCGACTTTGGCGCTGCCGAGCCGGTTGGAGCTGGTTAGCCTTAGGACTCTAGTTGCCTCGGGGAGATGGGGAGGGGGACTTAACTTACTAGAGGCAGTGCCTGTGCAGATTTGGAGCACCTCACTTACCTCCTACTGTTCTACTACGAAGGGTTGCAGTTCTAATAATCCATCGACCATTTCATTCACCACTATCAGCCAGTTTCCATGTGTGAATTCACTTCTTTTTTTTTAACATCAAGTACGACCTCCTTCATTTTCGTGAAGACACGAAACGACGAGCCGTTTCTTCCATCTATGAAACAACCGACAACCATTTTCCGTTTTATACTTCTTCCAGTTGCACTAAATTGCTCCTCTGTTCTTTTAGCCAACGTGCATGTTTCCGGATCGTTAGGTATTCTAGTTAGGACAGACCAAAAAGATGTTGACTTCGCTAATGAAAACGACGTTATTGACTGTACTGTGAAGTGAGACCAAAATGTTGACTGATATGCCATAATTGACACTTCATGAATGCTGGCAATTTCAAGATGATACTTCCGACTGCGTCAGCCAAACCAAGATTGTTGACAACTTTATTTGGCCAATGTTACGGCTTATTCGCCTTCGTCAGATGTCCTCCTAATCTGTCTTCCATCACCGCAGAACTATAAGCAGGAAAACTTCTTATATCCGTCTCTTTCCTAACATTAGACGGAATTCAGACAAAGAATACGGTCTCCTCTGGAAGTCATCAGTAGTGAATAATGGGTTGAATAAGATCTGAATAAAAAAACGAATTAACCTTGAGCTTATTTCTCCTTTTCTCAAACTAGGGATTCTGAAACTAGGGTAACTGAACCCGGGTTTAGCAATAAGGTGGACAAATTGTACGACAATGCCGGAACGTAACAGCTCACCTCAATAAACGTTACTAGCACCATTGACTGCTGGGCGCTAAAGACAAAATGAGAAGCCCTGCGCTATTCGGATATAGTCCAGGACAGACAAAGCTTTAGAAATGTGCGAAAATATTGACTGGACGTCCCGCTGAGAGGAAATGCCGCAGGGAGATTATTAGTAGATCGTTCGATAGCGCATCCTCATTTGTGTTTAACGTCGAGCACTGACTCGGACAGTGAGGCACTTTCTTCAGGTATATCCAACAATTCGAAGAAACTATACAACATGACTTCCCGGCTGCCACAGGACCCGCAGCGACGTTGATCGAATCCATTCAAGGTGTAGGCGGAACGATGCAATTTACCAACGGGTTGGTGACATAGTCCCTCTATCGATGATTTTGGCGCCACTGACTTAAGCGACCACTCGGATCTTTGCAGGTTTCTAAAGCGGGCATTCGAAGCTGTGCACGCACGTGGAGGATTAGCAATAAGTGATGAAGTGCAGACCGGTTTTGGACGATTGGGATCACATTTCTGGGGATTCGAGGGTAGGACACTATTTCTTGTACGCATACTTGTAACATGCAAGCCTCAACTTTCAAACTTGGCTTTCTGTTTTCTGAATCATTGATTTTAGCACAAGATGCAAAACCAGACATTGTTACGATGGCCAAAGGTATCGGAAATGGTTTCCCCATGGGTGCTGTCGTCACTACCGAAGAGGTGACATTTTCTCCTCTTACAATCTTTTGACTCTATTTCCATTTCAGATCGCAGCTTCATTTGGAAAAGCGCTTTACTTCAATACATTTGGAGGAAATCCAATGGCATCAGTCGTTGGCAAAGCTGTCTTAGAGGTCAGCATCTCCCTAAGTTTACTTTCTTCCGGCTTCTCAAAATGCCCACGAACTGTTCTGAAATTTTTTTTCGCGTTGCGGCTGAACCAGCCCAGTTTGAACCCTTCAATTTGTGTATATTGCACACCAAGCGCGGCATCTCACGACTTGTCTTGTTACAAGCTAATTCTTAGAATTTTGTTCTCTTCTTGAGCTAAGAAGATGCAATTAGATGTAAGAAAACAGTTCCTAGTCTATTACAACGATGTAATGAGTGTTCACCACTAAGGAGTCGTGAGTTGCAGCGCCCTCTGTGTAAAATCACACATCTGGTTACAAATGAATTAATCATATCAGTTTAGCAAAATCTTACCTGCGTTCCAGCGAAACAAATATTTATAGTCCGCCAAATAATTAACGCAACCTTTTAGGTGATTGAGGAAGAGAAGCTCCAAGAAAATTGTGCGGTTGTGGGTGATTACCTGCTGAAGCAGCTTGCGTCGATCAAAAGTCCATTGATCGGTGACGTCCGTGGAAAGGTAAGTTCTCTCCTTTTTTCTTTCTTGAGACGACTTCATCATCATATTTAGGGGCTTATGACTGCTGTCGAGTTTGTCGATGAGGATGGAAAACCGCTGCCAAAAGACCGCATGGCTGATTTGTTTGAAAGAGTGAAGGTTGGTCGATTTCATAGAATTGACGGCCGAATGAGATGAGATGAATCGCGCATCAAAGGATACATCCATCCAAAATTAAAGCTTCCATGTCTTTGTCACTTTGGGGCCTTTCCGCGATTACACTTATGAAGTGCAAAATGTGCACCCCACCTCTCCATCTAAGAACCCGACCTTTGGGAACCCTATCCTGCGCGCAGGCGGCTTTCAGTCTTTGGATGGGCGAAACTTGGAGTGAGCGGGCTCGATAGCGGGCTCGATACTTTAGCGAATTCCAGGTCCATTTTCTCCATTCAAAGACCACATAATAGGACCGGGCCAACACAGATGCCCCTCTGCTGGGGCCTGCTTTTAGACTTGGTACTAGTAGGGGTAGCATAGAGATGGACGCCGCCTTCAAGGTGTAGTCTAGTGAATTTAGCTGCTGATTTAGTGTCTTTGCAATGCCAACATCATTTGCGCGTAAAAATGGCCATGGAGCGCGCATTTTGTGATTGTCCATAGAGCGCGCTTTTCTGCATCTTGCCCCATTATTTTTTGCGCCAGGTGTTCGGCACCGCAGGAACACTATAACGACCATAAAATCCATTAGTTTGTGGCAATCTTCTAAGGAAAAAAACCTTAACACTTGCGGCTTTTTTCACTAAGGGAAAATTTAAGGTTGTCTAACCCTTCGAATTTTAGGATAACGGTGTACTAGTCGGCAAAGGAGGTCTGTATGGTAACTGTTTCCGTATAAAGCCACCGATGTGCGTCAACAAGAAGGACGCGGACAAATGTGTCTCAGCAATCGCAGACGCTCTCAAACACATAGCATAAGCAATTTGGATATAGGTTGCTCATGCTTGCGGGTATCATGTGCCGAATTCTAACTGAAATAAAAGGATTCCTTATTGAATATATTTAGTTGTTTTACGTACAAGAATTTAAGTCAGTTTGAGACTTGGAAAATGTAAATGAGAAAATTGGCACAGTGTTCACTTACAGTACGAAATGAAGTAAAATAGCTTGATTCAGTTGTAAGTTAACTTTAAAATTTCCAAAAAGAACTTGCACCACTGAGAATCACGTTTTTTTCCGCAAATAAGACAAGCTCCAGAAAACTACACGGAAGACAGCTCAGTCACAGCAAATATGGAACTTGCACTTTACAATAATTTTTCATTGAAATGTTACGCTGGGTACACGACAGTATCTGTTTTTTCGATATTCCTCAAAAAGCTTGACCATATCAATTCGGCAGATATATAAAACCGCAGTGGGTACGAGGATTTTTTTCGAGGAGAAGGGGCAGAAATCTCTTCGATTGGTAGAATGAGAATTCCAAAAACTTCTTGAGATGCTTTCGAATTTTCCGCGAGCATATATAGCCTCTGAATTCCCGCAAAAAGCTGGAATGACAACATTCACGCCCACGAGAAATTTTTCCGCAAGGTTAATTTGTAATTCTGGGACTTTTTAATATCTCTTGCACAACTTTATTTCTTGTATACTGATCCGGAAATTCCTGTAATGATAGCTGCTCCATCGCAGCGTTGATGAGTCACATTTTTACCGTATACCAGTAATGATCCGACTGGGTTATCCGCCATGGATCAGCTGAAGACATTCAGTATCCTTTATTGGAATGTGCTCATGTTGATCCTTCTGCAAGAAAAACTAAGGAAATGGTTTCAAGACCGCCACTTTCTCGACCTTCATTATTAGCACGTACACATCTTCATTTCTTGCTTTTTTGGAGCCCTTCTTTGAGAATAACAGCTAAATGATGAATAGTTCTAGATCAAAACTCGCTTTCTCAGTTAGGCTTTTTTGATCGAGTCTTTTAGCTCGTTGAGTATTTGCCACACTCCAGTTTTGAGTACATAGATCTTAGCTTCTTGTCGAAATTCACATTCTTGATCAGAGCGGCTATATGCTTCATTCATTTCGCATTTTTCTGAATTTTGTTCCTTGCTTATTGCCATGTACGTTCTGCAGAAACGAAGCTAAGAAAAACGCATAATTTATTGCTCGGAGGTTTATTTATCTATGAATGAATGTTTTGGAAACCTTGAACGCGTATCAAAAAGAGCCAAGATACATATATGTGTCAATATGTACCCTTCTTTAAGTTCATTGTTTTATGGCTCAAAATAGCTTTTCAATATTGAGCAGCATCAGCCCTTGGACTATTAAACTGTTTGAGCTATAGCAGTATTAGGTTGTTCCAAAAGTAAACATCTTTTTTAAATAAATCAAGCGGTTTCTGCTTTCCCAGACTTGGGGTATCGTTCGATAAAGCGAGTCAAGCTCTACTGTATGACCGCTAAAGGACCGCCTAAGTACTAATCTAGGTAGTTTAGAGCCGAAATCGAAAGAATTTTGCCATTTGAAATTTGGATTGTTGCGACAAGAAAATCAGACCACCTCAGCATACAGCAGACACACAAAGTAAGATTTCTTTTAAAAAATTGGACTTTTGGCTTCAAATTTTACCTGGATTGAGACTTAGGCGAATCTTTGGCGCTCAAACAGCACCTAAGTCTGCTACGAAAACAAAAAGAGCTTGACTTGTGTAGAAAAGAATTTTACTTTTGCGACAACCTAACATATGAAAAAATTCAACAGTTTTTTTTCAAACAAGGAAGCCACCAGATTTTTCATTGTTAGTTTTTCAATACCGGCATCATGCTTATGTGCTTACCACTACATTTGTATCAACTTGATAGCCTCAACAAAACTTTATCTTCGGCCCTGTTTTGAACACGCATTTGTGTATACTGCAAATAATCATTATGATGTGAGACCTATGCTGCGGAGAAGCACGTGACTACTCAAAAGAAGTGAAAAAATCGGTTGAGGTTAGCATATTCCAACTGCTTTACATTTCCAAACTCTTGACTTTAATGTAAAAGAAATTCGCACTGAATTGGTGCTTCTTCACTACCGTACCTTGATATAATGATAGAATAAAAATATTGCTTGAAATTAATCGTTATCTCAGGTATTAATTTTCTAGAATAAAAATATTTTCTAAGGTAGTTGTAATCTCAGGTAATATTTTTCCTTTTAAATATAGAAACAGTTTGCGAAATTTCCATCGCACGCGGGGCATGATCTCTATCTGCTACCGTAATCATGATCTCCTGCACTACCGTAAGAAACAAAATCCACCAATCACAATAGGATTGGAGCATATCAGCGCAGGAAGATGAGCTATCACCTCTGATCTCTGGAGACTTTATTTAGATATTTGGTTCTAATCATCAGGTTCGCAATTTAAATTGGATATTTAGTTCTATTTAATAAGCAAATAAAACAAGAGAATTATTAAAGTCGGTTGAGAGAAATGTAAGGAACACTCTGCCATAGAAATAGGCATAAGAGTGTAACTATTTAGCAGTTATTATTTCACACAAGGACTAAGACTGAGCTTTAAATAGATGAATTTAATGATTGATAGCTAAGGATATGATGCAAATTTGGCTTCGGTGCAGTCAGGCCGGGGCGAGTGCAATATTCGCATTTCCAAACATGGCAGGCGACCTGGCCTAGCTGACAAGAAGCTTATGAGCAGGAGGTAGGGAAGGAGATGAAGATATCATAAAAGTAGTGAAAAGATAAACCTGCATGACACATTTTCACAAAAGGGAGCCCAGCAAGGAGGCAATGTAAATTTACTTATGTGGCCGAAGTTAGGCATCAGATATCCTACATTTGTGAGCTTGAGGGAGTTATTTGAGGTGGTGAAATAATTCTACCTCCAAATAGCTTTTTTCTCCCAAAAATTTGAATAGCAGCAAAATCTTTCAGAAGAAGAAGCACAGTATTCAATAATGCCTATGCGCCGGATACGGGATGTGCGCGCAAGGCGAGGCGCTGGAGCGCTGGCTGCTGGCATGCCGCATAGAAGCCGGTTTTCGGAAACCAGGCGCCCTCACACACGTCCCCGTGGAGCGACGACGACGACGACGGTACGTGTGTCCTTTTGACGCTACCGCCGCCACCGCCACACCGCCATCGCCACTATTGCCGCGACCTTGAGAAGAGACAGACGAAAACTCGTCCAACTAGTGCGTGCTTGCCCACTTGAAACGCGCTTGCTGAAAATGCGAGCGCATACCATCGCCTCCTCACACCATACATAGATAGATGCAATCGCAATGTACTTCTTATATGTTATGCCAGTTCAGGTGCGATGGTGATTCGTAGAAATGAAGGGCTAGATCATTTTAAGGCCGAAATTGGAATGTAGCTAACCTCGGAATATGTAGAACTGCAAAATCTAGCCTTTCAAAAAAAAAACCCCCCGCGACCAGTTTTCTAGAATTACACCTCAAAAGTGTCCTAATCCTGCTTTTGAACGGGTTAAAACATCGGTAGCTGTTTCGCAAAAAAACTTAACTAATGGCTCTAACGTTGCTTCCCACAGCTACAGTAAACTTCAACTTGATTCTCAGGCTACAGTAACCTGCTCTGACCTGAGCTAACAAAAAACCAAAAATGGCGACTCAGACTGTGACTGAATAGACCATGTTTATAATTAACCAAATTGATTCAAAAATTACCATAAATTTTCTCAAAGACAGGATTTTTCATGAGGGCATCGAAGAATGCAAGCACAAGACATTCCAATCTGCATTCCCTTACATGCAACTAGAGCAGCTTACGTGCAAATTTTTGCTATTTTTTTTGCACGAAAAAAACATTTAGCACGAAAAAACACATAGCTATAATATGAAGCGTACATTTACTTTATTTGGAAACTTGCCGGTTTACATACAGTTAGAGTATTGAAATGTTCCTAAACAACTTTCCGTGACCGGATGTCACTTGCGAATTTGTGCTTATGGCTTGCGCAAAAATAGTCATACATTCTGTGTTAGGACCGTCAACAATTCGAAAACTTTGTATTATAAATCTACTGAGCTATATGTGGCAATCTGCGTATGCGCCACATCATGCATAAGGGCTTGAAGTGTACGTATTGTAACAAATAGGTAAAAAAGGTAGGTTTAACGTTAAAAAAAATGAAGCGAACCTGCTTGAACCTACTTTTGTGTGCGAAATGCCGATATGTGCGAAGGTGTCATAGAAGGTGAATATCAGGGCTGCACTAGAGGGGCCCTAAAACAGGAATCGACGATTTCGGACGCCGGTCGTCTCAAAAGTCTGTGCTTTAGCTATGGTATAGCTGGGTGATGGGACTAAACGAGCGCCTAAGTACCCCCTGCAGCGACGACCGGATTTGCGGCTCCGCCCATAAGCCATTTTGGGCGGAGCGTTGATAGCCAAGGTGGACAAGAAGCACAGCAAAGAACAATGAACACAGCATATAACGCAATGAGAAACCCGTTCATAGAAGCCCGAGGAGAGAGAGATATGAGAGGGGATATGTTCTTTAGGAAACAGGATGACCGCGCCGATGCCGCTTGGACTCGGAGCTAATTGAAATAGCTACGAAAAGAGACTGTGATGCAGCATATCGATGCTGGTAGCAATGGCGGGATGTGGAGATCTGATCCCTCTTGCTGATTCGATATCCAGTTTTCCATAGCAAAGTATACTCTAGTAGATTTGACCATTGCTATCGTGTTCTTGCATTGCCAACAACATTTGCGCGTATAAGATGGGCATGACACACAAAACTTCGCAGCGTGCACTTTCTGGCTATTTTTGACGCGTAAATGTTGTGCGCATAGCAACACAGACAATTTTTTGCACTAAAAGTTTTCTCGGAGATCAAATTGTTGAGTTTAGAAGTCTACATAAAAAGGATTTTGTGCGTTGCACAAACACACAACATTCAATTCGTTATTCGAATTTCTTGCGATAAACTAATTTGCATTTTTGCTTGTAAGCGTAAATATTTCGTTTAAAATCCCCCATAGAATTTTGATGTGGTTTTGGTAGTCTCAAACACTTTCTGAAACGAAATTATAAAGAAAGGCTTACAAGTTGATGTTAAGATACAAATTAAATTTGTATCTTAACATCAACTTGTAATTAAAATAAAATTAATTAAAATTAAAAATTTAGAACGCTCTAATAAGAGCATTTATCTTTGAAGAGCACAAAGTAAAACAAAGTCACAGCTTGTTTATGTGGAACAATAAATCACGCTAAAGTAACATTTTTCCAGTCAAATTTTAGTGAAAGAGCATTTCAACAACTTCGCAAATTCTTCCAAGCAATGAGTGCGAAAAGGAAATCCGCAAATTAATTTCAGGAAGTACTTCAAAACATACAACTGGATGTTATAGCCATTTTTATAGAATCTAATGGCGATGATACTTCAAATAGAATTTACGGTGCAAAGAGTTGTAGTAGAAATTGGTGGAAATTCAGCTCTGCTGTGAGAAATTTGCTCAAGAAGTTTTTATTTACAAATTTCTTGTTGACATTTTCCTTGTTTCCGGATTGTATTCTTAGAAATTAAGTTTTTAACTCGACCCCTTAGTTGAAGAATTGCGGCATTTACACAATAGTAATTTTTCTATGTATGCGGATCAGTTTAAATTTTTTATTGTTTTAGAGCATTTTTTAGTTTATGCGCAAACTTTGAATATCCGAATATCCATATAGGTTATTTCGCTAATATCGCAAATCCATATAGGTTCAAATCTAACTCACAAAAATTCTCATCTGATTAGAGAGATTAATTCTGAGAATTCGATTGCTTCCAAAGGCCAAAATCGACAAAATTGAAATTTTCGAAGAGGATGATGTACATCGAATCCTAGTTCGGATGATATCTCTCTATCACCATTTACACTTAAAATTGTTATGGTTTCTGTGTGATGTAGTAGCAAAACGCAGCGCTATGCTAATGCTATGCTAAAGGAGGTAGGGATGGCGTAAGCGGGGCCAGAAACCCGTTCTGTGCGCTGAGAACTGGATCACAAATGCCCATTATAAACGATGTTGGCGTTGCGAAGAAGCATCCGTGCTGCACGAAATAGCATGCTAGCGTCTGTGGAATATTTTGGGGATTGAAACTTCGGAGTGATCACTTTCAGGGTTTCAACTAGGGTAGAAAAAAAGATCAGCTTCGTTTGGATCTGCGATTGAATGAAACTGAGGCGGGCGCCTCAGATCTAAAAAGTAGCAGCAAACGTCTAGCTTATGTAAATTCTTGACTATTTTCCATCATAAAAGCGATTTCGTTAGTCTTGTTATCAAATGTCTTCCATATTTCCCGTTATATTAATAGCAGCTGCTTTAGTGCGCTACGCTACAGTGACGCAGGCATAAGCTGAAAAAATCGATAAAATTTATTAAAGGTCAATAAAATCTTCATATGCATAAAAGTCAAAATTACTGTTCCTCAACGGTTAGACGTCAAACTTTGCACGTATACGTTTTAAACACTGGCAGACTCAGACAACTTTTTGCGGCGATTCGCTGTGCCCGTTCATCGATTTATTGATTTGTTTACGTTTTTTTAAGAAAATAAAAGCTTATCATACTTCAGCTAAGCGTTTTCCCATTGCCATTTAAACGGGAGCGGTAAAGTTCATTGCAGTATCAGGGTCACGAGCATGCAATGTATAACAGGTGTGATAGACAAAAACATAAATACATATGATACATTAATATTCGCCATGCCAAGATTCAGTAACTGCCGAACTGGAATGTTTTACATAGTGTGATAGAGGTTTTTTCTCTAGGTTTCCACACCTTTGGAACACGCTGCTTAGTTATTACTTGGAAGATGGCCCATCTTCAGGTTAGGTGCGGGCCACATAGAAGTTGACTCTGTCTTGCCTTTCGTTTCTGACACTCACGATCTTCTTAGTTGTCCTCGATGGCTGCTCTCGTGAATTCCAGTAATAGAATGTGATTTCCCTGGTACGTCTGTTCCACTGCACGTCTGCCTATCTCGTCGGTGGTCTTCTTCGGGGGCGTTTCACTTCGCGAAGAATCCACTTTGATGTTCTCAACTTTCTCTGCAGTGAAGAAGTTCCCACTGGTATTCGATTTCGCCATGTATTCTACTGGATCACGAAGACATGGCATTCTTCTTATATCCGTAATTCGAAGCCCGACAAGTGTTTCTTCGGGTAATCTACAGGAGACGGGTGGAGGACATTAGGTCGCCGAATTTGGAAGAGTCCCGCGCGGACTCCCTGCAGGAACGCATGTCCGCGCATGTACAAGGGTGCGTATTTGTCGCAAATGACCGCGGGGACCGCCCTTTTTCGGCGACCTAATGTCCTCCACCCACAGGAGACTGCGCTGAGCTTTTCGATTTGTTTGTAAAGCCTGACTGCAATATCGGCCTAAATTGAGATGCGGTAGATAGCTATGTTACTGCTCTTTCCACAAATTTGTTTAGTATGTTATATTCAATGAAGGGATGTCATTCCTATTTCCTGCAAACTCTGCTCAGCTTCTGATAATGTACTTCTTGTTTGACCTCGAAAACCTGCCCCACTTCGCTTCCGTCTCTCCATCCGATCGATATTTGCAACAGCCTTTAGTTTAACTGCCTAGCCCCTGCTCAAGAACGGAAAGTATGCAGCCATCTAGGGAGCGCGAAAGTACGCCCTCGTCACTGTCGCCTGAGGCCTCGGGCAGAGTTCACGCGATTTGATCGTCGCGATTCAATCGCTATAAGTGTTACGAGTTCATTGCATGCCGATCTTCTTGTATTTCGGTTGTGATAGTTAATCACGATTAGTCTTGTTGGAAAACTATCACAGTCGAAATGCAAGACGATCGGCATGCGATGATATTGTTACAGTTGTCTTGTCGCGATCAATCGCGACGATCAAATCGCGTGAACTCTGCCCAAGGCCTAAAGCAGAAGCAACATGAATGCGGTCGCGAAGATTTTTCAATAAATGTAGCGTACTGCACACCGCACAGGGTAATCGGCTGCAGCGAGCACTCTCAATCTTCCATTCATTCCAATGTATAAGCTGCGGGAGACCGTTTTGATTACAGAGTAATTATAACAAATCTTTATCGGGACTTGAATGACCTTGAACAATTATCAAGAAAACTGCACAATGCTCAGCGGACTTCGTTCTGTTGCTCCATCCGATCTTTACTCCCAGAAAACTGAAAGTCATTGAAATTTCTCCCTTCCGCTAAAGAGTCAAGCCTACATAATGCTTTATTTTCTTCAAACGCTGACGTAGCGTCCTTCCTTTCTTACGAATTGATCCCACTAGTGGTTGCGGTTGCTGCGTAGATGCTACAGCCAGACGATTCTGCGCAGTCGACGTTGGTAAAGGAGGCGCCTCCCAGTCTGGAGCTCGTGAGGATACTTCTTCTGGGCTAATACCGCGAGGTGTCACTTCATGTTGTAAAGTCATAATTGCGTTTGATGATACAAAATCTCCTTTCACATCAACACAAGACTCCTCCTCCGATTGCGTTTTCAGCAGCTTCTGAAGAAAAAACATTTTTCACTCTGTCTCTTAGCGTGACCTGTTTACATCAAGCAGTGACGCTTTCACTCGTCCAACACCAGAAGAAGGATTTTTGAGCGGATTGAGCAAATCTTTCAACCGAGACTTGAACTGAATTATGGTATAATAAACATTGTGCATTATCACAGATAAAGGTACAGCAGGAGGTTCCCTGATGAAAAGCTTACCCCTTCCGCAGCAGGAGTACCGGCTGGTGTAGATTGCAAATCAAGTTCACGCAAATACGGTAATGTATGGTCAATATCCTTCTGCAATTGATTGATTCGGCGGTGAATAAGACGAAATTTATTTCTCGTTAAAAAGTGGAATGGAACATACCAGCGGGGGCAAAATCAAGTTGGGGAAGTCGTCTAACACTTTGTACAACGTATCCTTAAAATTACAACATGTTGTAAGAACACAATAATTTGGCATACCGCGCGCATCTCTTCAGTCGAACGCGGTTCAGAAGGCTCCGGTCCTGAGGTAGCAAATGCAGTAGCCAGATCCAGCTTTTTGAAGGGGATCACAATATTTGTAATTTGAGCGTTCTCAAAATGTTCGGTCAAGAAAGTATTATAGAAGGAACGGCTAAAAACAATGTCTTCGAGAAAAAGAATGCTTCAATAAGAAACTGTACTTACGGCGAATGTTGTTCCTTCGGTGGTTCTACTTGGAGCGGAGCCAACTTAGACGTGCTTTCTAGAATGCAAATCTGTGGTCAATGTAATGAGCAACATGTTAATTACTTTTTATCGTCGGTTTCATTTGATCTGCTTTTTTACTAGGTTTGTTTTTGTCAAGTTGAAACACTTTTTTCACACCGTCTAGGCTGAGCAAGTTCTTTCCTTTTGTCTGTTGATCCTTCTTTTGACCATTTTGTCTGATCTCGTCAAAAGCAGGTGGTACTGCATCAACATCGCTGGGTTTTGCGGTCTGAAACACTCTTGCCAAAATAGAGGCTGTGCTTAGCCACGTATACGCTGCTGCATGACGAAGGCGCAATATCCTTGGGCGCAAACGCGGCTTTATCAGCCGCAGAGCGCATGAGGCGCGGGATCTTCAACGGTGAGGATACGCGCGCACCGCGTTCGCGTCCGCTCAACTAATACCGCTTCTGCGCCTTCGTCATGCAGTAGCCTTTAGATAATTTTTATCTCTTCGGAGGAGTATTTGTATCTGTCTGTTACAGTAGTACACTGCTCAGCCGGTGTCGACAGAATCGGCACAGTTGTGAGGATAGAAATGTGTCTGCAAGATCTCGCTAATGGGCATAGAATCAATGTTTAGATAAATGATAAAAATCTATGAGATGCAAAAGTGTATGTATTCTGATATAATTTCTTGGGAGTAGAATCATGTTCACTATTACACATTGAAAATGATTGACACACATGGTCAAAGCTTGATTTTCGTCTTAATGGCTACTATCTTGGGTCAAACTCAATCTAAGAGTTTCTGTGCTGGATCTGGATATAACCCAAAGTTTTTGTCAGCTTTCCAGCGTTACTAGGTATACTTTGGATAAGGTTTATGCGTGATTTTATGCGGTTCTAAAATGTTGACCGGTCTGTGAAGGTACTTGCTCATCGTTCCAGAAAAATGAAATCACTTGAGAGTCGCGCATTGTGAGACTTCTTCGAGGTAGCCTGCACATTTCGGAAGCGGCAATCCCCTCAAAGGCAGCGCCCGGGCAGATACGAAAATGTAGAGTGCAGGGGCTCCCGTCGGTAGGGCTCTTGCCCAGCTGGCAATGCGCAATTTGATTCTGAAGCAAGAAATCCGCTTCAGAAGTGGCGACCGGAACGCCCCGGCGACCGGCAGGAACTAGTTCGATAAGCCAGAGTGCGCATACTGCACAAGTCAAGAGTAGGTTCCCAAAAAAGACTCTGCATCTTAACCTTGGCGCAGGCGGCAAAATCCAAATTGAGAGCTTCTGGAAAAGCCCGTTTTCGACATTTTCATGCTCTCCAAGCTGCATCTTTAGAATCAGCGGGAGGAATCAGCCCAGGTAAGCGAAAAAATTCCATTCGAAGTCTGGACGCTACCTTCAGCTACTTACTACCCTGCTTCTCAAGCCGCAGTGTTGAGTAGATTTTTAAGCCATTCAGAGTTAGTCACACCTCAACTGTCAATTACTGACAAGTATACTTGGGTCCGCATCAAATAGAAATTCGGTCATTCGAATAAAACATTCGAATATATTCGTATTCGAAATTCGTTTTCGGAGTTCTTCCATTTTCGAATAATATTCGAAACTCGAATAATTGAGTAAACGGGGTTTCGAATAAAATTCGAAACTCGAACAATCAAAAAACAGGATTTCGAACTGAATTCGAAAACTCGAATAAAAAAACGGGGTTTCGAACAGATTTTATCCGAATGTTTTATTCGAATGTTTATTCGAATTCGTATTCGAATGAACTCCGCATTCAAATTATTCGACTTTGTTGCAGAGCCAACTGCTGAGTATCAAGCTCACTCCGTCCGCTTTTTTTTCGCTAAACTCGGTAGTGCATCTTTTGCAACCGTTATGACGTTTGAACTGTATGGAGAGTCGCATTCTTCCGACTGCTTGACAGTAAAAAAAAATCATATATGGATTTTGATTGATGCTTTTTCGATCAATGAGATTGTTCGCACTGCTATTGGCACCAAATCAGCAAAGAAGCTATCAAATTCAAGCTCATGTTCCGAGTTCATATATTGAAAGTGTTTTAAAATGCCTGTTTTTCTTTCTTTGGATTGCTCATGCTTGTGGTACACAAAGCCCACCTAGTGAGCACTCTTGCTCGCATAAGTTATATTGCACAACTGCCTCTATTCGCTACCTTAGAGTTTTTTCGCGAATTGGCGTATTTTGAGTAAAGAAAATCGCAGTTGTAGTGGAGGATTAAACGGTTTAGATCGTCGTACGCGATTTGTCAGTTACGAGATGTCTTCAGATGTAACGCCAGCTTACCACAAATGTTTAGCGTGTACAACTTATTGAAAAGATAAATGCCGTGCATTCTGTACTTTCAGAATAAGTTTTGGACATGACTACTGCCAAACCGCGTCGCCACTGAAATGCCTGCAGTATGCCCAGGGCTAGGGGCAATCGTGCTCGCTTCGCGGGATAAACCACATGCCTTCGTCCACGATTAGCTTATGCTACACAAGACGAAAGCCTCCGATGAACAGGCAATGTATCGTAGCATTTGTGGCATTTAAGTACATATGTGGCCACCGTTGTTGCGGGGCTGGAAGTTGGTACAAGGGGGTTAGTGAGGGTGCTGATTATGGATAAAAATTTACTTTATCGATTGTATCGATTTTCGGAGAAGTCTTAGCTGCGGAGCTGGGAGTTGGTACAAGGGGGGGGGGGGGTAAGTGAGGATGCTGATTAGAACCGGAATCTATTTTGTCGATTTCAGCGATTTTCGGAAATTTTAAGCTAGAAGTTGGTATAGGTGATACGAGGGTGCTGGTTATGAATGGATCGGCTTCAGCCAGATATGTAAGCAAGTTTGAGATATGGTTGCTCTAGTTATTCGATAAATCATTCGAATATTTATTCGAAATTTGGTTCCCAATGTTTGAATATAATCAATATTCATTCATCCGATATTTTTGAATTTCCGAATTTATTCGGAATTCATTCATTCGAGAATTTTTGAACCGCGAATTTATTCGATATTCGTTTATTCGAGGTTTTTTATTTTCGAATTTATTCGATATTCGTTTATTCGAAATTTTTCCTTTTCGAATTTATTCGATATTCATTCATTCGATGAAAAATTTTCGAATTACTCAAGTATACTGACAAGGGAAGTCCGTTTGGTCGAAGTGGCCTTTTCACATGAAATCGACACGACTATAAAGAGCATCGCACACTAATTCCAAAACCTTCGTTACCTGTCGAGCGCCTCTGGACGTCGTATTATGAGCGTATTTTAAGTTGAAAAATGCATGCATAATTAGCACAGAATTTGTCAAAATTGCTCAAATGGTTCAATGTTGATAATCAGAGCAATCCAGTTGAACAATACCTTGCAAACACTCATACTTGACACTGCTCTATTTAAGCGCTGAATATCTTGCGCCAGAAAATGTTCATAACTCGGCATGCAGAGGCGCTCGGCAGATAACGAAATCATATTTGGAATCAGCGCTTGATGCTCTTAATAGTATAAAATTCATTTAAAGGCCACTTCGACTACTCTGGCCTCCCTTGTTAGCAATTTGTTCCCAAAGCTCTTGATTTGCCAGAGCCCTAATTTCCAGCGAGAATCATCCACGCAAAAGGGAGAACTGAAAATGCACAGGGTTGTCATGCCATGCGGGGCGTTGAAAAATAGCTGAGTAGGAGTGGCTTACTGAGGGCGGAGGGCAGGGGGGGGGGAAGTATGAGCTCCCCCCCCCCCCCTGAGAGTTAGTCGCGTAATTTCTGAAAGTACATGAGTCACAAAGATTTGCAAGTGACACGTTCATACTTTATATAGTCGCTCTCACCCCATTGGTCGCCAGGTGGGCAAATTTAAATCTGAATCTGAGCGCACCGGTTGCGGAAGAGCGCGGTACCTTCACTTCTCAGTTCCAGCTGAAGCATGTTTTCACCTCGTCCTTCTTTGTCGTTATGTGCTGATGGTTTTGCTGTTTTTGAGCGATGCTACCTATCGCTGTCCTTGTTCCTTCAAGTCCCCAAGTGAGCCTACAGAAACGAGTCTGACAGGGATTTTGTGACATAAAACAACAAAGCAGCACTCTGCGTATAACCTTTCAAAAGAGAGTTTACGATGAAAAATGCTCAATCCCAGTCGCTCACCTCAAAACAGAGAAAAAGAGCATAGGGTATATCATCGCCTCAACTACAGTAAAGTCGTCAACGAACAATGCTAACACACAGAAATAGCAAACAACGACGAATAAACGAAAAGAAAGCATGAGTAGGCTTGAACTGCGGGTTGAAGAAGCCGCGCTCTACGTAAAAATCAGTAGGGAAGCCCTTATTCAACCAAAATAACAATAAAAAAGCGAAAAAAACGCATTTTGAGTTATCTTGTATAACCAGAAAGCAAAAAGGTAACATTTCGAGTCAATTAAAAGCTCTGCCATTGGGTATAGTACCAACCCAGTTGGTTTGGTGTTGGTTTAGAAACCAACAAATTCGGGATGATATTAGGACACATAAGTTTTTGGAACTTTTTACATAACATAGTTTGGAGTAATATGGCATACACATAGCCCAAATTCGGAGCCATGTGATTGTTTGTGCGCTGTAAACAAGCCATTTCTTTGTTTGAGTCTTGCGTTTGAAATTCGCGCGCTTGTGAAAGAAGGCGTTCAACTTGTAAAACTTGACATGTTCGTCGCTTTTTTTGGCGCTTCCTCCAGGATATGAAAACGATACCCCCTTTGCTTCTAACTTCAAAAACGAAGTTCAGTTTGACCCCAAACCATCCGTGCCAGGCCCCTGGCTCTACCGCAGCCGGCGTGCTCAAACTCAGATTCGAATTTGCCCATCCGGCGATTAGTGGGGTAAGGACGACTATACTTGGTTTGTCTATTTCCAATGAAATTGATATCGAAATTCGGCGCCACACCCAGCGTCTTTAAAATTCTTTGTAAGATCTTTAAGAAGATACTTCGTTACAGAATCATAAGTACCAAGCGTTATAGAAACCTATCACAACATTATATGCCATAAATTTCATAACTTTTGTCCATAACTCTTTCGGTCTCATCGTGGTATTGCTACAAAGTGCTGGTGATTTTGACAACCCTGTGCATATGACGGTAATATGCAAAATGACGAAAAATCCACTTCAATTCCTCTCGTAAATCTCATTGTGAGTGAGCGATGTAGCAGCCATATCCTATATCATCTGAAAAATCAACTTTTTTGCAGAAAAAACTTAATGTACCGGCTTGTTCGTCTCAATTTGTCTCTTGTTGTGTGAGCCAACAAGTATTTAGTCCTTGTACCCTATTTTCAGGTGTATAAGCCGCACCCTTTTCGCTCTATAGGCGAACACGCCAAAAGACTGACTGTCATCATTGAGCGCGTTAAGTGAGAGCAGTATGCGATAAGGCGACCGCTCGCGAGACATGTGCGCCGCGGCACGCCTGGGTCTACTCGCGTTTAGAGCAAAAAGGCTGCGGCTTATACACCTGAAAATAGGGTAGTAGGTTAGCTGTTGGCGTCGTGTTAGATTAAGATACAGATCGCGCACTAAACAGATGAGAACCGCAATAAGCCATATATTACTTTAGGCCTCGCAAAATCCAATTCCTCGCTTTGTACACCAACGCGCGGAGCGGCTAGAAACATGGGTCTCGGCACGATGTATAGTATACACAGGGAAGAATGAGCGCGCACCTCCTTTAAATGTGTTTCAATGAACTTTTGAAGACACTTTTGGCCGAACATTACGTGCAATGCTGAAAATAACATAGACGTTAACCCAAAAAATCAGAAAAATCGTGGGCGACTGAGACCGCCTATAGTGCCTCGCAACAACAACCATCGCCTGTACTGATATTCAAGGCACGGCGCGAGCCATTTTTACAAGGCCTGTATATTCTTTAGGCTAAAAAATAAGTTCGTTTTGGCATACAAATTATCGTAAAAAAATTTCTTGTTGTTTTCAATCTATGATTCTTTGTGGGAAAGTAGTTCGAAGCTTCCTCTATGACATATCAGATAATCAGGATTTTCTATCGTCAGTAGAGACGGTTATGCCTCAACATGGCGAAATTTCCAAAAGCTCAATTCTTTGAGTTCCTGAGCTTTGTTTTCATGCTGTAATAGATGTAAAGAACAGTTTGGTTTTTGGATACAGAGGAGTTTTCCCTATTTAGTGAAACAAAAAGCACTGTGATCTGCCGTTTTGAAAATGTTTCACTAAGAAAACCAAATCCTCATATTATATTTGCGCATTATGAGAAAATTGCGATTTTTCACTTCTTTGCGGATTTTTTTCCTGGGAAGACAAGTTTTACTCAAACAGAATATATGCTCCAATGCCCAGTGAAGCGCTCTATACCAAACATTGGACAAAAACTTGTCTACAGCACTTGTAAGGGCTGAAAAAGCGACCGAACTTATTTATAGCCAACCTAATAGTTAGGTTTGAGATGCCATTCAATAGCTTTACAAGATAGTAGAAAGAATTGCACCGTTTTTGATCTATGCGGAGTTTGATGCCAAAACTAAAAAGAACCAATTGCGTTTTCGTTATAGTGATAGAGCAGAGAAAATCCGGATGAGTATCAAAGGCAGCGTCCAGGCAGATGTGGACCCATGGAGATTTTACGTGGAAATTACTTTTAAGGCCCTAACTAAGGCACTGCTCAAGCGGCAGCGCAGGTAGTGCTCTAACGGTTGAGATATTCTCCTCGAAAATGTACCCCGCGATCGTATTCGCATAGATTCATGGCAGTTTTACCTCAGAACACGCGCTGCGCCATGAATCCACGCGAAATACGATCGCGGGGTCCAGTTTCGAGGGGAATATCTCAGCTTAGAGCACTACCTGAGCTGCCCGTTGGGCAGTGGCTTAGTTAGGGCCCCAAAATTACTGTCACGTAAGATTCCCATGTGTCCGGACTTGCCTGGACACTGCCTTTGAACGAGGAATACAGATTTACATAAAGGGCTTATCAGCTGCAGTGTCGGGTGCACTAGTTCTCCGCTTCCGCTCTTCTGGACTCTGCGATTCTTTCACGAACATGTCTGATCATTCTCCCATAGCCAGCGTGGGATAATGATCAGACAGCTTCAATCATGTTCGCGGAAGGGGTGCAGTGGCACGGGAGCGAAGATGCTGATGCACTCGACACACTATCATGACGTGTGTGTGTCTGTCTGTCTGTAACGAAATTCACAGAACGAGTCGCAGACAAGGTTTCAAGCCGCAGTTTTTTTGCACAACACGCACTCCACCATCCAGATTCACCATGCCAAAGCACGAGCAAATCCATTGAGTAGATCCCTCAAAAATCGCACCTTAACGGATCCATTCAACGTCTGGCGCGCAGTATTGGAGCCGTATCACCACTTATTGCAAAGTCGTGTTTATGTTTGGCAAGTGAAAGTGCAAGCCATGACCTTTAGCCCATAAAAGTGGTGAAAGTCTATTACTTTACGAAAACGGCGGCAAAACGAATTATTTGCGTAAATGGTCAATTTGACAGGTTTTTACCATAGCGTTTGGGAAGATTTTTGCACAGGGATGTAGCTTACAGTGGATATTATCCTTATGCTGACTACCATGCCATTAAAAACAGAAATTTTCAATTTTTGCATTTGTTTTTCATCTTCCAAAGTTTCATCCACGCAAATACCGATCCCACACGAAAAAGCTTTCGGAATGAGTAGTTGTTTACGATTCATTCGTGAAGACGGACGTTGCGCGGTATGTCTCAGTGCCATGTTATGTGAGAATGAGTATGGCATTTAGATAGAAGAGCCAGTGCTGACGCACTGGTATGTGATAAGCCGCTTAGCACCAAATTACAGGGTGTCCCAAAAAAATGGGGGCACTGTTTGATCGTTAGTAATTCGCCGAGCGAAAAACCGATCGCTCTTCATTACTGTAGGATTGGGTAAGAATTTCCAGCATATGGAACTACTGTGAAATATGCCATCTGACAAAAAAAATTTTCAAAAAAATCTGAAAAATCGTGTACTAGGTTTTTCGCGCAGGCTGATTCCACTACACGACTTTTTACGAGTGTTTTCAGCTTTTTTGATGGTGTAGTCACATTTCTGACAAATGCAGGGACTTCAAATATTACGGTACACCTGGGATAACTTAGGAAAGAAGCTCACAGTAAATTGAATGGGTAATCAAAATCAGCGGCTTGCATTATCGAAGTATAAGAGTTTTTAACTTTTTTTGTTCCGAGGCGGAATATGGCCTCCATTGGCCTAAACTGTCGAAATTCCTGTCGTAATCTTGCAGGAATGTAAAGCGATCGATGTTTCTTTCCATACGATAAATCTAAGTTCGGTCTATAGAGCGGTACTCAAAGTTCGGCTAAAGACATCAAAGCAAGAGAGTTATTAACGATCAAAAGCGTGCACATTTTTTGGGACACCCTATACAATACCGCTCACATTTTTTGAAAAATAGACGCGAATGTATGGGCATGTATGGACATGTATGGACAAGACATGTCCATACATTTATGGACATGTCCATACATGTATGGACATGTCCATACATCAGCGTCGCGTGGCCATATCTCCCTTCAGAGTGGATGAATTCTGAATCCAAAGCCACCATTCGATTCAGCTCGGAGAATCTTCTTATATATTGGAAGTAAGGGTACAATGTCTTCGATATTCCGTTTCCAGTTTTTTCAATTTGTTCTGCGGAGGTCCTTTCGCGAATATTTGAAGCAACGCCTACCCAACATAGAAGACTTTAATGAGTACTATTCGAAAATACTGTTCTTGTAGATTATTGTGCGCAAAAAAATAGGCTCAGACTTCTTTCCAAAGGAGATAGAAGCGTTGGTGAATTTTGGAAAAATCACGCGTTTTTAAATTCTACTCGCCATAACTTCCTTCGGAATAAGTATATGTTGATTTTGAAAGCAGCGCCTTGCTCAGCTCATCAAGGCGAATCTTCCTGTATACAGCATGTCCTTGATATTTCGATTTCAGTATTCTTGAATCTTTCTGAGGACGTCTTTTCGCGAAGGTGTAAAGCAGCGAGCATTGTCCCGAGTACATTCCAGCAAGAATCTTTCGATAGCACTTTTTCTGTAGACTATGATGTGCTAAATAGTAGCCGCAGGTCTTTTCAAAGGAAATAGAACGACTGGTGAATCGTGGAAAAATCTTGTCATCCCAAATTCTACTCGCCATAGCCGCAGGATACGAAGCTATCTTGCTAAGCAGATGTGAGTTTCGAAATCAACAGGTCGCATAACCTCTACGAGCAAGTTTTCCGATGTTCGGGTTATTCCATTTTTTCTCGTTTTACGCTCCAGAAGCTCGCCGATGGATTTTGGTCAAAATGTTGATGCTCCTGAATTGTAAGAAAACTTCGCTTATAGAGGTTTTCGAACACGCTCTTTACGAAAATCGTGGTCTTTGAGGATTACAGGGTCTATTTGGAGAGATACGGTGAGGTGACTGTAACTTCATCACGAAAGTGCGTAATTTTGGCCGCACTTCTCGCGCACGTCAGAAACCTTGCCTGCTTGCTTTTCTCAGTCAAAGTTACTAGGAACTGTGCTATCGAACGGTGCATTACTCAGGCTCCATTCTATGAAATTCGCCGAGTTACGAGCCTACGAAAACACGTCCTCATGAATTTTGCCCAAAATGTAAAGATCGCATATTTCGTCGAAATCTCTCCGTGAGCGCTTGTACAACGCGCTGGTGAAATCCTTCCACATTTTTAATGGATCTTATTGTGTTAGATTTGGTGCTTTGAGCTCTAGCCACGAAATAGCTTTGATATTCAATTGAACAGTTGAAGCAGACGCAAGCACCATATTCAGTACAGTGGGAGTCGTTCAAAGAAGCGAACATGATATCTGCAACAAGCGTCATACAAGCGCTAATGGAGGAATTTCGACGAGATATGCGATCTTTACATTTTGGGCGAAATTCATGAGGACGTGTTTTCGTAGGCTCGTAACTCCACGAATTTCACAGACTGGAGCCTGAGTAATGCATCATTCGATAGCACAGTTCCTAGTAACTCTGACTGAGAAAAGCAAGCAGGCAAGGTTTCTGATAGGTACGCGAGAAGTGCGGTCAAAATTACGCACTTTCGTGATAAAGTTACAGTCACCTCACCGTATCTCTCCAAATAGACCCTGTAATCCTCAAAGACCACGATTTTCGTAAAGAGCGTGTTCGAAAACCTCTATAAGCGAAGTTTTCTTACAATTCAGGAGCATCAACATTTTGACCAAAATCCATCGGCGAGCTTCTGGAGCGTAAAACGAGAAAAAATGGAATAACCCGAATATCGGAAAACTTGCTCGTAGAGGTTATGCGACTGTTGATTTCGAAACTCACATCTGCTTAGCAAGATAGTTTCGTATCCTGCGGCTATGGCGAGTAGAATTTGGGACGACAAGATTTTTTCACGATTCACCAGCCGTTCTATTTCCTTTGAAAAGACCTGCGGCTACTATTTAGCACATCATAATCTACAGAAAAAGTGCTATCGAAAGATTCTTGATGGAATGTACTCGGGACAATGCTCGCTGCTTTACACCTTCGCGAAAAGACGTCCTCAGAAAGATTCAAGAATACTGAAATCGAAATATCAAGGACATGCTGTATACAGGAAGATTCGCCTTGATGAGCTGAGCAAGGCGCTGCTTTCAAAATCAACATATACTTATTCCGAAGGAAGTTATGGCGAGTAGAATTTAAAAACGCGTGATTTTTCCAAAATTCACCAACGCTTCTATCTCCTTTGGAAAGAAGTCTGAGCCTATCTTTTTGCGCACAATAATCTACAAGAACAATATTTTCGAATAGTACTCATTAAAGTCTTCTATGTTGGGTAGGGGTTGCTTCACATATTCGCGAAAGAACCTCCGCAGAACAAATTGAAAAAACTGGAAACGGAATATCGAAGATGTCGTATCCCCACTTCCAATATATAAGAAGATTCTCCAAGCTGAATCGAATGGTGGCTTTGGATTCAGAATTCATCCACTCTGGAGGGAGATATGGCCACGCGACGCTGATGTATGGACATGTCCAAACATGTATGGACATGTCCGTACATGTCCATACATGTCGATACATTCGCGTCTATTTTTCAAAAAATGTGAGCGGTCGACCTACGCTTTCCATTTTTTTGACTGTAGAGCTTCAAAGAGTTCGTTCCAGTTGTTTTGAACGCTGAATTCTAGGATTTCTATGAAGTAGCTGTCAAAAATTAGAAGAATGCCAGCTTCGCTTGCTGTGTTCCTGAGCTATAGTTTTTGAAGGAGCTAATAAAGATCGAAACTGTTGCTAAAATTTTGCAGTGAAGCATGTCGTTTGATACTTTGAAAGAGAATTATAGACAGGTTGTCCTCACTTCATGCTTTTTAATTGGTGATGATTTCTTCTTTTGCTTTTTGAAGATTAAATATCGGCAACATTTTTGAATACACATAATGCCATATGAACAGAGTTGACCAACATATAAAATGAGACACACCAACTTTTCGCTTGTGAGTATCAAATAAATGCTTGTTATCGTTGTACAAAAAATGAAACAGGCAGCACTATCACTGACAAACGCAGAATGGTTGAGTTTGGGAGACGGTCATACGGCTGGATTTTTTGCTGTCACTAAAAAAAGCACACAAATACTCTCTTGTTTCCACAGGCAGCTTTCAATCTCTCAGGCAAAGGAGATAATAGGAGGATACGAACTCGACTACTAAAGACAAGTGGCGGTTCAAAAATCGCTCGACTGCCATTATGGAAAATTTTTAGATGCTTGCAAGCTAACATAAGCCTGAATTTGAATGAGTGGCGGCAGCCAATAGCAGGAAATTCTTGCAAAGTTTTTGATTTTATAAGACACCATTACGACAGTTCTGCTTTGTAGAAGCTCGCACTGGTCATTAAGAAAAGTACTGCGTACTTACGGTTTAGTGTTGTTTCTGAGTATATTGACTTCCATTCTTCAATAGTCTGATTCGAACGAAGAAAACTCCCTTGCTGAGAGCTCCCTATGCTTACCCGTATTTTATTAGATCACTCTGCACACTCTGGCTTATCGAATTAACTCGTCCCCGGTCACCAGGGCGTTCCGGTCGCCATTTCTGAAGCGGATTTCTTGCTTCAGAAGCTAATTGGTGCATTGCCAATTGGGCAAGAGCCTTACCGGGACGGGCGCCCTTGTGCTCTACACTTTCGTTTTTGCTCGGACGCTGCCTTCAAATCTCGGCCCATGTTTTGCACTTTAGCTTATCTAGTTTCCAATGTGGAAGCTCCAGTGCTTGCGAGTCGGGCAAGTCTTTGCTCCACTGCCGCCATGTAGATATTGTTTGTCCAGTTACGTCAACCTCGATACTTGCTTCAACATTTCAATCAACACTAACATTGTGTCGACTAGAGAGAGAAGAAGATGGATTGCTGCTTTTCCTCAACGTGCAGTATGCCTGTATGAACATGTTGAAACCAAATAGTACGAAAGAGCAGCAGCAAAACATTTTAGTACACTATTCTTCAGCACAACCTGCGCGAATAAACAACGTTTTTATAAAAGAGCATATTCAAAGCGGGAGCTGGGATTTCTGGGCTCTTGAAGCTCGCAAGATCCGTAGCAGATTCCCCGAAAATTTTGAGCATGCTGATTACGAAAACATATTCTTGGAAGTAGGAGGCAAAGAGCATAAAAATAGGAAAGGCCGTGAGATATTACGATGTATGACAGGGCTGGAAAAAACCGGGCATGTAAGTTACCACCATATGATCACTGTGTTCATAGTTGAGTAAGCCTGCTTTCCGTACCGTGCGGTACCCAAATGTCCCCATGTAATCACTGCCGTCGAAACTGTGCTAAAATTCGATTTCGGCAGGGGTTCACGGATGTTGGGAAGCGATGTTCTTCAACGGATTGTCGTTAGCTACCTCTAGTGCTCGGCTAAGTGCATGGAGCGGACGTCATATGTACTTCACTTGTCAAGTGCGTCATTCTTATGCGTCATACTATGATTGCTTATCTCAGTGAATTTTTGCTTCCACCTGCGTGTCCGGTTTTGAGTTATATAACGTCATTTAGAAGTTCCGCAACAGACAAAAGCAACTAGAGATTGGATTTTTTTGGTATAAAGTTCCGTCAAAGGCGACTTCCAGGTCGAAAGGAGGTGAACTAAGATGGACTCCGGAACCTGCCAGCTACATAAACTGCCCAATGTGCAGAAGAATGAACGTGATTTATTTATTTATTTTCAAATTTTGATGAATGTCGTCATATAACTTCTCAGAGTATCATATAATAGTCCTCAGTTGTTGCGTTTGTAGTCCAGTTGTTTGTTTGAACCTAATTGTTCGATGGCATTGTTGTGGATACCATCAAGATAAATGCATTACTCGACTTTCAGGAATACACAGCAACATTATCGGCAGCTGACAAGCAAAAGCCCATATTCCCTATACTTGTGTATCGGCCGGAAAGGCCTGATATTTGAGACGGGTTGGTAAAGCTGTTTCCAAGTTTGAAGGCAGTGGCTCGGCAAATCTCATCCTAGTCAAATTTTCGCTCACCTGGGGTTATTCAATACGCTGATTCCGAAAATCCACTTTTGAGAGCTTGAAAACACCGAAAACGAACGTTTTTCAATGCCCTTCTCTTTGGAATTGGACGAGTGCGGCAAGACTAATGACGCCGAATAGTTGCAGGACCCAATGGTTATGTTATAGCATTGCGGCGGGCAGCCTCCACTGGTGAGAAGGAAATTGCTAACTTGTCCGGATGCGTGTAAGAATGGCCTGCGCGCGTAAGTTTGAGAGCAATTTTCTCGGCAAGGAAGGCATGCTGTGCAACCAGGATTGCACTGTTTTCATACTTGGGCGATAACGAGTCTACCGTATCAAAATTTTGATTTGTTGAGTTTTGCCGATCCACTGCCTCTAAGCACGATTTTTCTAAGCACAAATATAGTGCCACCGCACCTCACTGTTGTGGACTCGCACTTCTTACAACATTGAATCAACGATCGATCTCCATCTTATGTTGCTATTACCTATTTGATCTTCGAACGGTAACTTCTAGCACAAAGTTCAGCGCACTCGTTCGAGCTTTTACCTTTGAACACAGTTGAGTTTCGCTTATCGCCGAGTCACTGCGACAAATTGGGGACAGTCTTATTTCACCCTAAAGTTGAAAATTTCAGTGGTCAGGTTGTCTAACGAATAGTCATTACCCGTTGCGGACGCTTAGAAGCAATGGGAGCCAATGAATTTTGAAACATCGATATACACCAGTGATGCGAGACTATGCGGCAACGGTAAACGACTGCGATCAACTGAGTGAGGAATAAAGAACAGACTTCAGTCAGTAAGAAAGTAAGAGGAAAAAACTCTTTATTCATTAATGGACATTTTCTGAAAACGTTTGTAAGCGAGTCTTTACTCCAGATAAAGATCTTTGCAATCAGCAAAGAGCACAAGCATTACAAAAATAGAGGCGTAATTGTAACAAATTTGAGGCTATACACACGACTAAAACACCATCCATGAAGATGTTTGAGTAGGTTAAGTTTTGAAATTTGCTCGACTACCATAAATTCACTACCGCTGGCGAAATTAAGTTCAGTTTTCTGTTCATCGATAACGCTTTCGCAGCTGGCGGGCAAGCGTTATGGGGCAAAGTTACGCCTTTTCCTGCGTTATATCCTGAGGGCCATTTGCGCTGCGTCGCCTTAATTGCGCAGGAGTAGCGCTGCTCCCTGCTCCTGCCATTCTCTACTACAACGTATGTTCAAACTGTATAAATGCAATAAAGAAAACAAAGAAGACTGCAATTAGAAAATTCAAAAAACAATCTGGGATGATGCAATGCTAGATATGAGTTAAAAGTGTCCAAAAGAAGTGGAACACGAGAATCAGTAGAGAAAAAGGATAGATTCTCCTCCAACGACTTCAAAAAAATTAATTTCCTCATCTCTTACTTTCTCTTGGCTTGCTTTGCAGACAATCCTTCCTCATACTCTTAATTTGAAATGCGTTTATCATTCACATTATGATCTCTTTATCTATGAAGGATGAGGAAAATGGCTCATTCCGCTTGGTAGCGCTAGCTCCTCTGCGACTGCAACTAGGAGCGACGCAACGCAAAGGGCCCTCAGGATATACCACAGGCAAACGCGATGTACCTTTGCTCCATAACGCGGCCGTGCGCCTTCGTAGCTTTCGCATACCATAAACCTCGCATCTCATCGGGAAACTACAGCAAAGCGATGGATTTTGTAAGAAACAAGTGTGCTGTCAAAGCTCCAATTGAGAACACTCTCTCGAAGGCAATTGTATAAGGAGCGGAAAAAATATTAGCAGATATCAATATAACATCCTGCTAATTGGCGGAAATTCCATTTCTATCGGTGAAATGGACTAGACCTCTTAATGGCATACTTCTAGCATATCACAGAAACTGGGTTATCTGCATTTTCACCCAACTGCGGATCCCTGTTCACAGCGCATCCCATATCCATCTTTGCCAATATCTTTGCAAGTGAAACTGCTGAAAAATTTCAATTCTATAAGAAAATGAAATCCAGTGATCAAGAAATGTGATAA
Source organism: Cylicocyclus nassatus (assembly GCA_958299035.1). Taxonomy (NCBI): domain Eukaryota; kingdom Metazoa; phylum Nematoda; class Chromadorea; order Rhabditida; family Strongylidae; genus Cylicocyclus; species Cylicocyclus nassatus. Next base: position 9,655,782 of record CATQJL010000112.1, on the reverse strand, counting down.
TGCTTACAAAATACCCCTAAATTAGTTAGTCTCAGATCCACTAAAAAAATTGCGGATTCTACTGCGGAAAAAACTGCTGCCGTGTATTTTGTTAGGAATGAGTCAGCATATTTGCTTTCTGTGACCGATTAGAAATTCTTCAAAACAATGCATAAACGAACCAGAAAATTTTTAACGCAGCTCCTTTTCTCTGGGATTGCTATTTTTTAGCTAATTCTTACTAGAACCATGTAAGTAAAGGCCAAAAGCAGATCATAACTAGTTAACCCTAGTTATAGATGAACGATCATATGAAGCTTGTGTTAACGGTCTCTTTCTCGAGCCGAAAATAAGGAAACAGTTTGTGCGTAGGCAGAAAGGCTCCACACGATAATGAATCGTGAACGAAATTGCATAACTGCGTCCACTTCAGTTGAACCTTATTACTTCCGCTTCCTATACGTGCATTTGTCATCTTCCATTTACAATGGGAAAATACTTGGTCGAAGTGGCTTTTCGACTCTGCGAGCAGGATACGTAATAAACTCATTGAGCGTTCTTTCAGCATGCTACTCGAAAGTCTCAGCGAAGATATCAGGTGCCTGGCCATCATTGTGGAAGACAATTCAAAGAGTGCTTTGGAGAAACACCTCAGATTGACCAAGGAAGCAATGTTAAGACAAGTAGCCGCCGCAGATTCGATCAGGAAGGACTACGATTACCTCAAAGGTGAATTATGCATGTTGTCATCTGGAGAACCACATGAGCAGATCATTGTCACAAGCGCATTACACTTCACTGCTAGAGTGATCAAAGAACGGTACTTAGCTCTATGTACACGGTTCTCACTCCTTCACAAGTGCTATGCTTTCCTTCCTGGCCATCAGATACAACAGGCGGGCACATCGAAAACAAGCATGCAAGCGTTCGACGATATGCTGCAAGAAATGGACTCACACATGAAAGTAATCGAGGACCTTGTCAGAGAGACAGCGAACAGACAACACAGTGCAGAGGTGAACCTCTGTCAAACAACGTGTAGGACCGAAGCGGACAGACGCATTATAAGGATCCTCTATGACAAGTTAGCCAGACGAGACGATGAGATCCTCAACTTGAGTAACATAATTGCCACAATGACCTCTGCGCAAGAACACAATGTACAGAATACAAGCGTAGAATGCCAAGCAACCCCCTCCGTGACCACAGTTGAATCTCAGACGGAATCAGTATTGTAGTAGACTTTCTATGGCAGCAGAAAGGATCAGATGTCGTTAGGATAAAACACTAACAGAAAGAGTTCATCCTATCAGAGGAGATATTTCCAACGAATTCGTTGAGTCTGTATGATTAAACCATGAGCCATCCACAGAAAAGAAGTCCGAACGAAGGCAGATTTTGTCGAAAAATGACGATGAAAGCGGATAAATACGGAGAGAGCAAGGGATATATGCCTCTTTGGGAGGATAATGAGCCTTTGAGCTCTACGCAAATTCCTATAACTATCTGTGGGGAAGCACTGCGAGATTGGCGGACTACTACTTGCCCCTTTTACAATTTCTCGAGGATAGTTGCGGGTTTGCGTGAATTAGCAAAAGCACTCGCAATCTAAAAGCAAGACGATAGATTAGAATAAACTTTTTGGGTTTTGCCGGCTGTCTAAGCCGAAAAATCTACACGAGGAACAGTTCGATAGCACCATCAAAGGATCTTCTACAAAATGCAGACTAATGATCTCATTTTTGCTGCTTTTGTAATGCAATTGCTTGCTCAATTCTAATTGCTCGTTGTTATTTTTCGGGATGCTGTTTGTATGAATAAATTGACCCAAACCTCTATCCACAGCAAGAGCCACGTGGCAGTCAGCAGCTTAAAGGCAGTGGATCAGCAAAATCCACCAACTCATTTGACGCGGTAGGTTCCTTGTCGCCCAAGTATGAAAACAGTACAATCCCGGTTGCACAGCATGCTTACGCGCAGGCCAATCTTACACGCATCCGGACGAGTTGGCAATTCCTTCTCAGCTTGGGTGACCCATTGGGGCAACGATTCAGCGTCATCGACTTTGCCCACTCGTCCCATTCCAAAGAGAATGGCATTAAAAAACGCTTATTTTCGCCGTTTTCACGCTTTCAAAAGTGGATTTTCGGGATCGGCGTATTGAAAAACCCCCAGGTAAGCGCAAATTTTACTAGGTTGAGATTTGCCGAGCCACTGCCTTTAATTGCTCATAAGCTTTTCTGATAATTTTCGTGTGTCACGAAGTGATTCTTTTCTGAACTGATTGAATACATAATACCATTAGGCAGTCAAGTAAGGCAACTCTTACCCCCCCCCTTAAACAGTAAAGAATAGGCCACTGCCTTAACTCGCAAAGAACCCCTCTAGGCAAAAACTTGAGCAAACTTGGAAATTTGACCCGTCTACAGGGGTTTCCAATCTGAGTGTCGCGATGGACGTGGTTCAGTTCCCCGAGAGCCGCCTCGCTTACATCTCTCATGTGGTACAATGCGCACCCGATACAACGAAGGCCCTAGCGGATGTGCGGTAGTGTACCACGTGAGAGACCCAAGCGAGGAGGCTCGCGAGGACCTGAACCATGTCGGTCGCGACACTCAGACTGAAAACCCCTGTACCTCATGATTTCCATTTATGCCTGCGATGACGACAAAAACTCCAAGTATGTATAAAGTACGAACATAAGCACGACTCTTTCTAAGATATAGCGTATACGTAAATCATCAATGCACGAAAAACTGTGGTCTCGGCAGCAGTATACGAACACAAACGACCGTTAAGGAGTAAGAGTAGACAATATATAGGCAGATGGTAAGTGGCTGATGATAAATGCGGTAGATGACAAATGCAGCAGAAGTTTGAAGCAAGATAAATTTGTACAGCATGTATGGCAATTGTCAGAGCGCCAAAAGTGCATCCTTTGCGTAGAACATGCGAGGGGCGAAACATGTATCGTCCCCTCCACAGCTCGTGCTATCCTTGGTCTGTGTCTCAGACCTGCCACGTGTGGCTAACATATTGGCAACGTGGAAACAACATGTTTGCAACATGCCACAACGTGTTGGCAGAACATTTTGGCTACGCCAACAGGTTGCTGCATGTTGCCAACGTGTTGCTGCCAACGTTGCCAATGTGTTAGTCACACGTGGCACGTCCGCGACGCCACAAGGGTAGCACGAGCTGGAGGGGACGATATATACAATACCGCTCTCAGAACGTGCAAAATTTCCGTGAATGTCGCGGAATTCCCGGAATTCCGCGAAGGTCCGCGAAATTTTCGGAAATTCGCGAAATTCCGAGAATTTCGCAGAATTCCCGGAATTTCGCGGAATTCCCGGAATTTCGCGAAATTCCGAAAATTTCGCGGAATTTTCGGAATATCGCCATAACTTCCTTCGGAATGCATAAATTCTGGATCTGAAACAAGGATTATATTCAGCTCATTAAGGCGAATCTTTTGGTACCCTGCCTTACCGTAATTCCCGGGTCACGATTGGTGCACTTTAGGAGGTAAATTCTGCTTCTTGGGGAAGGGAAGGTGGATACAGTATTCGTGTCCTGTACTCGAACCCACCCCTTCTAGTGATAAATAGGTGCTTGAAGCTACTAAACAAACAGAAGAGCGGGAAAAACATCGACGGCATCATCACGGCATGTTCGCATATTTTAGAACTAACCACATTCAATACCACTGATTACTCTACCCTCCCCCTCCCCCTAGAATTTTAGAAAAGTCGCAAAAGGATTCACTTGCTGCCGTACACCCACCTCCCCTCTCCCAAGATGCAAAGTTCATCTTCTACCGTGCACCGATGTGCCCCGAGAATACGGTAAGGCAAGGTACCAAAAGATTCGCCTTAATGAGCTGAGTATAACCCTTGTTTCAGATCCAGATATGCATTCTGAAAGAAGTTATGGCGATATTCCGAAAATTCCGCGAAATTCCCGGAATGTCGCGAAATTCCCGGAATGTCGCGAAATTCCGGGAATGTCGCGGAATTCCCGGAATTCCGCGAAGGTTCGCGAAATTCCCGGAATGTCGCGGAATTCCCGGAATGTCGCGAAATTCCGGGAATGTCGCGGAATTCCCGGAATTCCGCGAAGGTTCGCGAAATTCCCGGAATGTCGCGGAATTCCCGGAATGTCGCGAAATTCCGGGAATGTCGCGGAATTCCCGGAATTCCGCGAAGGTTCGCGAAATTCCCGGAATGTCGCGAAATTCCGGGAATGTCGCGGAATTCCCGGAATTCCGCGAAGGTTCGCGAAATTCCCGGAATGTCGCGGAATTCCCGGAATGTCGCGAAATTCCGGGAATGTCGCGGAATTCCCGGAATTCCGCGAAGGTCCGCGAAATTTTCGGAAATTCGCGAAATTCCGAGAATTTCGCAGAATTCCCGGAATTTCGCGGAATTCCCGGAATTTCGCGAAATTCCGAAAATTTCGCGGAATTTTCGGAATATCGCCATAACTTCCTTCGGAATGCATAAATTCTGGATCTGAAACAAGGATTATATTCAGCTCATTAAGGCGAATCTTTTGGTACCCTGCCTTACCGTAATTCCCGGGTCACGATTGGTGCACTTTAGGAGGTAAATTCTGCTTCTTGGGGAAGGGAAGGTGGATACAGTATTCGTGTCCTGTACTCGAACCCACCCCTTCTAGTGATAAATAGGTGCTTGAAGCTACTAAACAAACAGAAGAGCGGGAAAAACATCGACGGCATCATCACGGCATGTTCGCATATTTTAGAACTAACCACATTCAATACCACTGATTACTCTACCCTCCCCCTCCCCCTAGAATTTTAGAAAAGTCGCAAAAGGATTCACTTGCTGCCGTACACCCACCTCCCCTCTCCCAAGATGCAAAGTTCATCTTCTACCGTGCACCGATGTGCCCCGAGAATACGGTAAGGCAAGGTACCAAAAGATTCGCCTTAATGAGCTGAGTATAACCCTTGTTTCAGATCCAGATATGCATTCTGAAAGAAGTTATGGCGATATTCCGAAAATTCCGCGAAATTCCCGGAATGTCGCGAAATTCCCGGAATGTCGCGAAATTCCGGGAATGTCGCGGAATTCCCGGAATTCCGCGAAGGTTCGCGAAATTCCCGGAATGTCGCGGAATTCCCGGAATGTCGCGAAATTCCGGGAATGTCGCGGAATTCCCGGAATTCCGCGAAGGTTCGCGAAATTCCCGGAATGTCGCGAAATTCCGGGAATGTCGCGGAATTCCCGGAATTCCGCGAAGGTTCGCGAAATTCCCGGAATGTCGCGGAATTTTCGGAATATCGCCATAACTTCTTTCCGAATGAGTGTATTTAAAATCCGAAAACAGCATTGTATTCAGCTCGTCAAGGCGAATCTTCTGCTGTACAAATTGTCTCCAATATCCTGTTTTCCATAATCTTTAATTTGCATGCGGACGCCTTTTCGCGTGGGTGTAACGCAATGAGCATCACACAGGAGAGACCGCGGCGGGCACCATTCGATAGTACTCTTTCAGTAGATTATTTTGCGCTAAACAGCAGCCGAAGACTCTTTTTCAAAAGAGATAGAAGAGCTGATAAACTCTGGAAAACCACGCTGTTCCAAATTCTACTAGCCGTAACTTCCTTCAGAATGAACATCGGTAAAATCCGAAAGCAGTATTGTGTTCAGCTCGTCAAGGCGAATCTTTCGCTGTACAGCATGTCCTTGAAATTCCCTTTCCAATTTTTTCAAAATTTTCTGCGCGCGCATATTCGTAAGGTCGCAACGCAGCGCACATCAAACATAAAAGACTCCAATAAGCACTATTGGATTGCGCTGCTTCAGCAGATTACCGAGCGCTAAAAAAGAACCGGAGTTTCTCTTTCAAAAAAGATAGAAGAGCTCGTGAATTCTGGAAAAATCGTGTTTTCTCAAATTTTGCTCACTGTAACCCTAAAATGGGAAGCTCTCCTGCTAAGCAAATGTAATTTTCGTAATCAGCGGGTCAGATAACCCCTATGAGCAAGTTTTCAAAGAAATTCGGGTGATTTGATTTTTTCTCGTTCTGTGCCCTGAAGCTCGCCGATGGGTTTGGTCAAAATGTCGATGAACTTGGATTATAAGGAAACTTCGCTCAAAGAGGTTTTCGAGCACGCTGTTTACGATAGTCGTCTTTTGAGCGGAGTAAAGAGTCTTCTAGCAGAGATATGGTGAGGGAACTTTAGTTAAGTCACGAAAATTCGTAGATTCGCCTGCATTTTTCGAGCGCCGTTTAGGAAATCTGCTTGCTTGCCTCTACAGGTTAGATTCACTAAAAAGCGTGCTATTGAAAGGTGAATGCACCTGGCTCCAATCTATAGCAATTGCCGAGTTACGGGCCTACGAAATCACGTCCTCATTTGTTCTGCTCAAAACGTAAAGATCGCCTGCTTCGTAGAAATTCCACCTAAGGGATTGTAAGACGTGTTGGTCACCAATTTTGTGCTCACATCGCTTAAGGAATTTATCCTGCTGTACTGGAAGTAATTAAATGGATCTGAGCTCTAGCCACGTATCTGCTTTGATATTCAACTAAGCGGCTCAGGCACGCACAACCACCAGATCCAATACAATAAGATCTCGAGGATCTTTTGAGTTGAACACAAAATCCATAATCAACGTGTCTTACAATCTCTTAGGTGGAATTTCTACGAAGCAGTCGATCTTTAAGTTTTGAGCAAAACTCATGAGGATGTGATTTCGTAAGCCCGTAACTCGGCAATTGCTATAGATTGGAGCCAGGTGCATTCACCTTTCAATAGCACGCTTTCTAGTGAATCTAACCTGTAGAGGCAAGCAAGCAGATTTTCTAAAAGGCGCTCGAAAAATGCAGGCGAATCTACGAACTTTCGTGGCTTAACTAAAGTTCCCTCACCATATCTCTGCTAGAAAACTCTTTACTCCGCTCAAAAGACGACTATCGTAAACAGCGTGCTCGAAAACCTCTTTGAGCGAAGTTTCCTTATAATCCAAGTTCATCGACATTTTGACCAAAACCCATCGGCGAGCTTCAGGGCATAGAACGAGAAAAAATCAAATCACCCGAATTTCTTTGAAAACTTGCTTATAGAGGTTATCTGACCTGCTGATTAAGAAAATCACATCTGCTTAGCAGTAGAGCTTCTCATTTAGGGTCACTGTGGGCAAAACTTGAGACAACACGATTTTCCAGAATTCACGAGCTCTTCTATCTTTTTTGAAAGAGATTCTCCGGTTCTTTTTTAGCGCTCGGTAATCTGCTGAAGCAGCGCAATCCAACAGTGCTTATTGGAGTCTTTTATGTTTGATGTGCGCTGCGTTGCTACTTTACGAATATGCGCGCGCAGAAAATTTTGAAAAAATTGGAAAGGGAATTTCAAGGACACGCTGTACACCGAAAGATTCGCCTTGACGAGCTGAATACAATGCTGTTTTCGGATTTTGAATACACTCATTCGGAAAGAAGTTATGGCGAATTTCGCGACATTCCGGGAATTTCGCGACATTTCGGGAATGTCGCGAACCTTCGCGGAATTCCGGGAATTCCGCGACATTCACGGAAATTTTGCACGTTCTGAGAGCGGTATTGTACAGTTTTTTTTTTCAATCCGGTGTAGGCAGACATTCCAAGTGAGAGGGTGCAGAGCGCAGCCCGTCACTGGCTCAGCGAAATAGATTAGAATGAAGAGATGCAGAATACAAAGCGACCCAAACCGTTGCAAAGCGGGCTCCCGCTAGTCCAATTCCCGCCTAAACTGAGTTAAAACTTATTTAGGTCGTACCGCCAGAATACAAGATACATACGGAAATTCGAATTTCAGCGTGCGCATGCTCGAATTCCATGATACAAACATACTTTCAAAGTTTTGGTAACGACCTGATAGCCATAAAATGAGAGATACTGCTTCCTCCCCGAGGCAGATATGGAGCGGAACGGGCCAAAATAAGAACGAGATAAACAACTAAGAATGATCAATGATAAGATCCTCTCAACACGACACGAACTGACAGTCATGAAAAGAAAGAGCTTGCTCCCCGAGGTCCGTTTCGCCTCACGCAATAAAGCGCGCCAGATCTCCTTATCTTTGCTCGGAAAGAACCCAAAGAAGTGCTCTAGGGAGGCGTGCAAGTGTTACTCAGGCAGCCGCCTGGTGCCGCAGCCAGCCGCCAGAGCTGGCACAAAGGCCGCGGCTGAGCTATCGTAAGCGCGCTCTTGTCGTCCGCAATCTCTCGCAGAGAGATTTTCGCGGCAGCCTCGCACCTCTCGCGCTGAGGTGCGAGAATTCCCTCAGAGGTCGAGCTACTGCCACATATTATATATCGATCAACACAGCGGAAAATTTTTAGTTTATTATAATATTTGTAATATATTGTATTTGTAATATTATTTGTAATATACATTACAAAAAATACACAAAAACAGAAAAAAGTTAAATAAATAAATTGATAAAATGATCACTACATAATATTAAGTTGTCCCGAAAGTTTTGTCGGTTTTTTCATCGCTCACTAAAACTCACAGAACACCAATCCATGGGCGGCTTAGGTACTGTTTGGTTCAGATTTTTATACTCTTACTTACAGCTAAACTTGCTTTCTGATCTACCTCGTCTTTGCAGCGTTATCGCCATGGCTTTTTGAGCAGCTTTACGGTAACGTCAAATGTTTCCTGAATTTTAGAATTTTTAATTCTGATGTTTTGAAAGAGCGCTAGTAACTGTTATATAGAGCAAACCTTTGGCTACACTGTGTCTGTTTTGGATTACATGAACCGCGTTTACCAAGCCCGTTATAATTATTTATTTAATAAAAACCTCGGCTTTTTGATTAAGTTTAACACGTAAAAGTACCAAAAATTCCAAAAAGCTGCTTTTTCGAAGCGAATCAAAATTGCTTATGTTGCATAATAATGTTTAATAAGAATTATGTTTCAATACGCAGAAACTTCAAAAGCTTTCATGTGTTTTATGCAGTTGCGTGTCTCATGACTTTGCCAAAAATCGAGACCTCCGAAGAAATAATTCTTTGAAGCTAAAATCAGCAGATTAGAGGATCTAAAAATACCTGCTTGTAGTCCGAGAGTTGCTCTATTTGATTCATACTTAATGCATTTCGAGACTTTGTAATGAATCTTTTAAAAATTAGCCAAACTTTGAGCATTAAAAATTGACAGGTGAAGAATTTTGGCAATTATCAACAAAAGCATACAAGATTTTGGTCTGAAAATGTATCCGCGGGAAAGAGAAGGAAAAGCTGCATCGAATGCATGTTAAAGCTCGTTTAGATCTTTATTGTGCGTGGTTTTGCAGTGGTTTGAAAAAACCGACAAAACTTTCGGGACAACCTAATATATAACGAATTCGTTGTTTACCCATTAAGCCGCCCGATAGTTGGATCATGGCAAACGAGGAGGCCGCAGACGTAAAAATTATGATGAAATACACTGATCTTTGGAATTGGATTGCTGCCAAGTGGCATGCGTTTTGGAACGCTGCCAAATTTCATAAGGGGTGACCAAGCATATTTTCGTAAAAGGGTCACACGGGTTTTGAAAGGCAAACATGAGTGCCGCAATAATTTTGAGACTGTTTCGCCAGTGTCCGGGTGTGTTATTTGTACCAGGGTCGGTAGTAAACCTATCGAAACTCAGAGTTATAACTCAGAGTTAACTTTGAGTTATCTCTGAGCTAACGCGCAACTTTTGACCCCTTTAACAGGTGTTTGAACAGATCAAATCCGGAAAGCGATGATATGGCAGGATCCTCCTTAACACGTAGTTTATTCCTAGTAGCGCAACATTGTCCAAATCGTCCTGCACAAGAAACAGCGCCACCAAACGCGCAACTAACGTCTGCGATAACTCTGAGTTTGATGCGCGTTCCAGTCTATCGTGGAACTCAGAGATAACTCTGAGTTTGGTCAGAGAAAGAGAAATAGTGCGCAAAAGAAGAGGGGCAGCTAAAAAGTCCTCCGGGGTACATTTTGCTCGTAGTTTAAGCAGGCATGATGGGGGTATCGTGGTGCGCAGTGATCTACAAAATTTTGAAATTTTGTAAAAACTTGGCCCAGGGGGTTATTCGGTGCGCTGATCACGCATATGGTATCCATTTTTCACTATGGGGTCATGTAGAGGTGTTACTGTAGGTTTACGGTAGATGGGAGAAAATCACGAAACTGATCGAAACTTGGTACACTGGGGTTATTCGGGGCGCCGATAACGAATATGACATGCAGATTATACTGTGGAGTCATCTGACGAGGTTACGGTAGGTTTACGGTAGATGGGAGAAAATCACGAAACTGATCGAAACTTGGTACACTGGGGTTATTCGGGGCGCCGATAACGAATATGACATGCAGATTATACTGTGGAGTCATCTGACGAGGTTACGGTAAGTAAGACGAAATAATGGAAGGGCAAACTTTGCCCAGAGGATTTATTCCGTGCGCAAATCCTGATAGTCAATTCTTATCATTGCGTATGCCATCCGCTTTCTCTATTGTTTGAAGCTTTCAGCTGCACAAAAGACCAATCCTCGTGATGAACCATCACTGCCCGATAGAAATGAAAATGAGTGAGACTTTGGTATAACTTGTTTTGACCTGCTAAGTGTTAATGGAATGAGTGAGTACATTACGGCAAAGCAATTTTAGGGTTCATGGGTGTGTCATGGTCTAGCGATAGGATCTTTACGCTAGACCATACAGGTTCGAGTCCCTACTTTAACGTCGCTTTTGCAGCAAAATGCTTAACAGCTCCGCAAAGCAAAACTCCGAGCTTGAGAGTTGAATTCGGAACTACGAAAGCGGAACTCAAAGTTTCAGTAAGCGTAACTCAGAGTTTCAAAAACGGAACTCAGAGTTATCTCTGAGTTAACGCGGAGCTTCAAACTCGGAGTTTCGACCAGATTACTACCGACCCAGCTTTTTAAAATCGAACTTGTTATCCCAGAATGTGTCGTTCAAATATGTTCTACTCCTATTAGTTTCTTTAAAAATGATGCCAAATTGCGTGAAAGCGTGATTTGAGCTAAATTCATCTATATTCTCAACTCTTCGTAAAAATGCTCTTACAACAGTCACTTTAGGATTATCTTGCTTCCGCGTGTAGACAAGAGAGTGCGGAATAACTTAGTCTCGCTGGTACTTTTGGAAGCGTTTATCTAACAACAGCCTTGCTTTTGCTTATGTAACTGGGTCCCGCTGGTGCTTTCAACTGGGTATCGGTGTGTAAGCGGCACTTAGGGCAATTCCATCGGGCAGGAACAGATTTTTGTACGTTTGGGGCAGTTCTCAGAATTGAAAGTCCAAAAGTGGCATGCAGGCAGTTTGAGAATACGCTGCAAATACTTGATTTCGTTGTTCTCTTTCTGTAGAGTCGTAAAATTGGCTTTTTATATATACGATCTTTAAGCGGCACATAAGGCATAAACTTTCTTTTTGAATAGTCACTATCGGTCTGTAAGCGGCACGTAGGGCAACCCGATCGGGCAGGGAAACAGATTTTTGTATGTTTGTGGCAGTTCTTATTATTCTTAAACGGTCTTCAAGCGGCACGTAGGGCATAAACTTTCTTTTTGAAAATAGTTACTTTCGGTCTGTAAGCGGCACGTAGGGCAACCCGATGGGGCAGGGAAACAGATTTTTGTATGTTTGTGGCAGTTCTTATTATTCTTAAACGGTCTTCAAGCGGCACGTAGGGCATAAACTTTCTTTTTGAAAATAGTTACTTTCGGTCTGTAAGCGGCACGTAAGGCAACCCGATCGGGCAAGGAAACAGATTTTTGTATGTTATGGCAGTTCTTGTAATTTTTTAACGGTCTTCAAGCGGCACGTAGGGCATGAACTGTCTTTTTGAATAGTTACTGTCGGTCTGTAAGCGGCACGTAGGGCAACCCGATCGGGCAGGGGAACAGATTTTTGTATGTTATGGCAGTTCTTGTAATTTCTTACCGGTCTTCAAGCGGCACGTAGGGAATAAACTTTCTCTCTAAATAGTTACAATCGGTCTGTAAGCGGCACGTAGGGCAACCCGATCGGGCAAGGAAACAGATTTTTGTATGTTATGGCAGTTTTTGTAATTTTTTAACGGTCTTCAAGCGGCACGTAGGGCATGAACTGTCTTTCAGATAGATAATTGGTTTGTAAACGGCACGTAGGGCAGTTTGATAGGACAGGGAAACAAATTTTTTACACGTTTGTGCAGTTCTTATGATTGACGGTCTTTGGGTGGCTCCCTTTTGTAGTAAAGCTTCATATTGCTTTGGCGAAAAAATTGAAGGATTCTTTGACAAAGTTCTTAGACGAGACTGATTTCGTTGCTGTCGGAACTGATTCTGAGAGAAAAGTGTTTTTTTGTAATACACATAATTCTTATAGTGTATTTCTAATTCCAAAACGATATGTTCTGCTACTTACTTAACGATCTTTTATGGAACTTGTTGAGAAGAACTGAAAGAGCAAATTCTCTTTGAGAGGGTAGAAAAGTGGGGGGGAGGGGTATCTGAATGTTTCTGTGAGGAGGGAGATTTTCATGAAAAGCATATAAACGAGATAAAAATAATATCATGCATGGATGTAGCAGGAATTTCGAGAAATGCTGAATGATTTGGAGATTATCGCTTCTTCGAGCAGTTCTCCTTTTGTAGAATGCTCTTCGCAGAAATGTTCTCAGGAAAGGAACAGGAAACTTTTAGAAAGATTTTTAGTCAAACCTAAGCCCTTATATATATCTGCCCCGACCCACTTGCTAGCGACCCGTAGGGTCGCTAGTTACAAAATTAAATTGAAAGCATAATATCGTGGAGTAAGTTTATAAAAAATATATAATAGATTTTTGAATGGTTTTTTGGCACAATTCGTTGTGACCTTTGGGGCAGAAGACTTCTAATACCAACTAGGTCAGATATTAAAAAACTGTGCCACATGGAGGTATAAAAGATAAAATGATGCTGAGCAGCTAAGATTCGAGATGTCAGGGCTGTTGTACCCTCCGGTCAACAGTAGGCACCCTTCTTACGAACCATGTAAAAAGTTCCTAGAATATCTGCGCGAAACATGGTTAGAGGGTGTTTACCAGGACATCTGGTGCAAGTTTAACATAGAGGAGCCCAGGACTACAAACGCGGCCGAAGCGTTCCATAAGTATATTTGATTTCTTTTTCGATTTCCTGAAATTCCAGTACATTAATTTTTAGGAAATTGCGCGGTTTTTTGGGGAGAAGAGCGCACCCTCCTTTCGAGCAGCTTCTCGAGTGCTTACAGAGAATATCAGTTGTTGCGCTAGGCACTCTTCTCCATGTCTTGGAGGTTGCTCAAATTTTTTCTTTGGTATTTTGTAGTCCTAAGCATTTGAAAAATTTCAGCACCCTCGAAGCGTGAAGCCATTACGAAAGAAGGATGTGTTGCGCCGAAATAAAATTATTGATGCGATGCGCAGCTTTAGAGAAGAATACGAGACAGGAAATTACATACCAACAGTTTCTATAAATAATTTTTGTATTAAAATGTCGAAATTTGTCACAGAGAAAACCATTTGACAGCAGTGCGGATGTAAAATTGTAAATTTGATTGTGATTTTCAGTTGTGATTTTTTATTTATTTAACTTTTTTGTTTTTGTATATTTTTTGTAATGTATATTACTAATAAACTACAAATTTTCCGCTGTGTTGATCGATATATAATATGTGGCAGTAGCTCGACCTCTGAGGGAATTCTCGCACCTCAGCGCGATGAGGTGCGAGAAGGTGCGAGGCTGCTGCGAAAATCTCTCTGCGAGAGATTGCGGACGACGAGAGGGCGCTTACGGTAGCTCAGCCGCGGCGTTGGTGCCAGCTCTGGCGGCTGGCTGCGGCACCAGGCGGCTGCCTGGGTAACACTTGCTACGCACCCAGTGCTCTAGGGCAGCCACATGACATCCTAGGAGCCTCTTCTTTTCGATCAAATGCGCTACTTACACGTCTATGCTTGTGTAAGGTTGAGCAGGGGACGCCAAAAAAATCCAAAAATTCTTTTTGCATTCTTTTATAAAAGCAGAGGGTGAGCGACTTCATGAACGATAGCATGTGCCAGCCGCCAGCTGGGTACAGTACGCGGTGCGCTGAAGGCTCCGCCCCTGGCTAGTTAGCATAGGTATTCGTAGGCTCTATAGTATTTTGTTGGATGGCGCGGATCACCGATTTACCAATCATTACTGGCGGGAAAGGAGAGGCCCATTCTACTTCTCAGCGGGGTATAAATATCGGTGGATGGGGGGGGGGGGGGAGGGTGGGAGCCAGCGACAGCGCTAACTGAGCGCTAGCGGGAGTTGCAAATAGCCGTCGAAGAGCGGCTAGCGTGCAAGTTGGGTTGAAGCCCCGTTCTTGTGCATAGCGTTCTGCTCTTGTTGTTGTTAGTTTTGGCCATAAGGATGAATTCTTGTACTCAAACCCGTGTTTCTCAATCGATCAGGTTCTACCAAGACTTACCACTAGACCACCCCCGTTACAATTTCACTTATGCTACTTCTTTTGGTGCATATCAAAATGCAAAATTCTATCTTTACCAGTTCTTTCTTACTTGCAGAATGCTTCCAATTAATTTATTTATTGGAACTATAAGAAAAGCTCGTCAAATGCTCAAAAAAATATATCCACGCTATTTGCATTTACCACTGTATCAAATGTTCTGTTCTATTATACATTTTGAAGCATGCAGTAAAAAAGTAAGTTGTCGAATAAACATCGTTATCAATGCAAGATTCACCCAGCACAATTTTCTCTTTTATCATTATATTAGGTTGGCTAATAAGTTCGGTCGCTTTTTAGCTCTTGCAAATGCTGTAGACAGATTTTTGTCCAATGTTTGGCATCTCTGGAAAGAGCACTTCACTGGGTATCGGAGCGTATATTCCGTTTGAGTAAAACTTATTTTCCAAGGAAAAAAATCCGCAAGGAAGTGAGAAACACCCATTTTCTCATAGTGCACAAATATGAGAAAATTTGGTTTTCTTAGTGAAACATTTTCAAAGTGGCAGATCATAGTTCTTTTTGTGGTTCACTAAATAGGGAAAACTGCTCTGTATCCAAACACCAAACTGCTGTTCTTTACATCCATTACAGCATGAAAACGAAGCTCAGGAAGTCAAAGGATTGAGCTTTTGGAAATTTTGCCATGTTGAGGCATAACTGTCTTCACTGACGATAGAAAATCCTGGTTATTTGATATGTGATAGAGGAGGCTTCGAGCTACTTTCCCACAAAGAATCATAGATTGAAACCCACAAGAAAATTTTTTATGATAATTTGTATGCCAAAACGAACTTATTTTTTAGCCAACCTAATACTATCATGACTTATAATAAGCGGCTTAATCTGAAGTTGTGTGGAGTTTGTCCGTTACGAAATTACAGTGAGGAATGATTTACGATACTAAACATCATGTGAGGTTAAGATAGCGAGTATGGTTCATTTTTAACTACGGCTCACGTTGCAATAAACCGAACAATGATTGAGAGACAAGCTCTCAGAAAGTGAGTTTACCACGTTTCACGATGCCAGTGCGAACTTCTGCGAAGCAGAGGTGAAGCACTGGTACTATTATATCATTATACTTTTCGCATTTTAGCGAAGTTTAGAGATTTACGAGTAAGCAGTTTTGCTTTAAGCGCAACTAATGTTCATAACAAGTGTGGAAATCTTCATTGATAATGAAATGAACAGACTTGATTTTCGCAAGTTTCAGGCCATACCACAGCATTTTCTTTAGAAACTTCGGAAGAATTTACTCTGAATTTCCTTGAAATCTACTTCGACAAAAATTGCTTTTGCTTTACTTTGAAAAACTACTGTCATCAATACAGTGATTGGTGTTTTAAGCGAAACTGCATGCGACCTCGTCTAAAGATGTGAGGCCATTGAGAAAATTATGCCTGAGGTGTTCTAGACGGATTTCACAATTCATAATTGGACATCTACATATCTACGAAGAAAATCGGTCCCTCATAAGTCAAATGTGTAAAGTCTTGAATTTCACATCAACATTACAATAGCTCATTGTATGCGAAAAAAAAAGAAATAAAAGATTTTGTATATATCCAAGCTTTATCTTAGCTTTAAACAAGCTTGAAACTTACTATCAGGAGTTGCTTATAGTGGACCAGTGAGCATGGCATTAACCAGTGCTAGAGCTGTGGAGCAGGAAACTCGTTTTCCAGCGATAAGCGGAGCTAACGGTGCGGTTAACGCATCTTATTGGCACACGTCTGGCTAAGCGCGACAGTCGTTCATAAATTCCGCCACTCCTTCTATAAGCCTAACCAATATCATTCGGGCGACGGAACCCACCATGCACTCTTTTTCCCACCAGATGACCGCTTTTCTAAAAACGCGTTAATCGCAACCGCATCTGCACAAGTTTGCCTAAGAAGAAAAAGGCGCACTTTTCGTTAAGGTCACTGGCAGAAAGGTCTACGTACACTGAGCCCACAACTGTTGCAATGCGTGCTTTACCGCACTGACGCTCCAATCCTTAGAATCTATGACGCGCGAAGCTAAATCTGTTTCCGTGTTGAATTCTCGTGCCACCCAGCAGAATTTCACAGTGAGATGGAGCCTCGCGCAAATTGTCCAGATGTCTTCGGCCATGTTCTGCAATTGCAACTTTGTGATACTTTTCCATAAAATAGCGACAGCCGCTTGATTGTCACAATGCCGGATGGCTTCTTCATCCACTAAATGCAAGCGGAACGCTCTTGCCATTAGACCAAACAGTACGGCGCAGAGCTCTCTAGCCGTACTTGACATTTCCACCAATTCCGGCAGCAGGTTGGCAGAAGCAGAAACTTCTTTCTCTAGATTCAAATGCAAAATGGCTCCGAATCCGAACTCAGCTCATGCGAAAAAATCCTGCGCATTAGATAAATCCAGAATCGCAGCGATAGGGTTCCCTTCAAACCTGCACTCAAACTCCAACCAACCTTTAATTGCTCTGCTCTCCCCTTGCGTGAGTA
This sequence comes from Cylicocyclus nassatus, assembly GCA_958299035.1. Taxonomy (NCBI): domain Eukaryota; kingdom Metazoa; phylum Nematoda; class Chromadorea; order Rhabditida; family Strongylidae; genus Cylicocyclus; species Cylicocyclus nassatus. The sequence goes on along the minus strand of CATQJL010000112.1, from coordinate 9,638,807 downwards.
GCCACCTGAATGTTAATGCCGTACCCGCTCGATCTTTCTCGGCCACCTCAGCTGCCACCGCTTCGCAACTTCTTTTCACCTTTGAAGGATTTACTGAGTGCATCGAAGATAATGTGCCTTTGCCACTTCGATCTATCCCTAAAGACGGGCCTCTCATCTTGAGCTCCATTTCAGCCAACTATCTGGCTCTTTTTCTCCTCTCACTACTCATATTCATGGTCATAATTATCAAATTAATGTCATGGCCTAGCTAAACCCGTCTCCGGACCAGTATCCAAGAGCACTTCTCCTCAGCTGTCGAGAAGCCGGCACACCTAAAATCGTTTATACATTCTCACTGCCTCCTCGCACCTGTGTGCGGAATCGGACCATATAAGCCCGTCAACCACATGCAACACTATATCAATCCCACTTGCTCGCCTCTAACCCTAACATGGGTCCCATCCAGGGTTTTGCGTGGGGTCAGGCGCGCCCGACCTGGGGGTCGTATTGGGGATAAGACTGAGGGGCGAGTCGCAATCAAAATGCAAATTTGTTCAAAATTGAGAAAATAATACGATATAAGGTGAAAAAGAAAACCTTTGTATCGGTGGGTATTCCATTCTACCACGGATGGAATAAGTGTCGTGAACAGCGTGCTGATTAACTCCACTATAAAAGTCGCAGCCCAAATCCAATTCTCCATCTCTTCCTTATACAAGGTCATCAAAGAAGCTTTACGTGTAAATTGGGGTATGATATCCGTAATCAGCATGCTCAATAACCTCTACGAGCTACCAAACCACTTCTTGTCACATTTCCTAGTATTTCGCAACGTCGAAAAAGCGTGATCTTCAAACATGAATAACTTGGTCATAGAAGTGCAAGAAGTCAGCTTCTTTGTACTCATAACGAAGTGCAGCTCCCTAGCAGTTTATAGTAGAAATTATACTTCACATCGCTTTCAAAAAGGGGATCAAGAAGCGCTGCCAATATTTCAATCACCGCGTATTCCACCTTGAGTGCTTCAACTCCATCGATCACCACAAAGCCGAAACAAGTCGAGGTAAGCTCAAACACCTACTATAGAATCTTCGAGGTTTGTTCTAGCGAACTGCATAAAATGAGGGTGGAAAGACTTCTTTGGTGATATTGTTAATCGGGTCAGGCGCAACCCCTCAAAAGGTCAGGCGGTCTGAGCTTTTGTAGCCTTGCGCCTGACCCCCTTAACATGTCTTCAGAATCCAGAAATCGTTGCCCTCCTGGCATAAGTATTGAGCGCATAGCTTCTTCTTGCTACAGTGAAAATTTGGAGCCGAACGCCTCACTCCCGGGGGAAATTATAGTCCTTTCAATAGGCCCATTCAGATCAATATCAGCCGTCAAATCACGTGTGATTGTAAAGTGCAGTCACACAAAATTGGGCGTACGAACTTCAGAAATTCAAACGTCGCTGGAAAAGGATGATGTCCTCCAGAAGAGGTGAAGAGGTGGAAGAAGAGGGTCGTTTGAGGTCTTCAAGGGAGGGGGAGGGGTCGTTTTCGGGAGACTTGTCTGACCTGTTACTCTTCCTTGGTCCCATCGTATTAGTAAAAATCATGAAAGGGGGGGGGGGGAGGGCGGAGGCAACCCAAATGAATGTACTACAATTTCGTAAAAACCACCTTTCCAAAAGAACCCAAAGTGCTTGCGAGAATGCTCGTGAATTTTTACGTGGTAATATCCCGATTCAAATCGAATGATGCCATAAATCCGTCATGTGGCAGTAAAAGGAACTACTTTTGCGACATCTTCAATTTCACGCTACTCTTTACCACGGTGTTAAGGTTTGATAGCAGTTTGAGTCTCAACTTTTCCCTGCAGCCACACAGGAGATCTCAAATTTCTTTCTCCTCAGCGACCCTAACCACTGCCCTAGTAATACCAAGCAGACTTCCTATCTCTGAGTCCACGAAGACTTCACGCAAATCCGACCTACAGTTGTCTTTGATAAATCCTAATGCAGACTCAGCGAGGGATTCGGGAGTGGCCTTCTTGAAGCAGGACTCTTAAGAACGGGGAAGGCCTTAAACTTTTCCAAAGTACCAGACAGTTATGGATATCAAAACTCACTATTAGGCTTTTCGCTCCTCGCGACAGTCGCGGGGATAGTGTGTATATGTGGCTGCTGAAGCACGTATTCTGGGGGCGGCCTCGAAATGCGGAGTGCATGTGCAAGTTGAAACGGCCTTGTCCTTGGCGGAACCTCTGGAAAGGAGGAGGGGCGGGACCCGAGCCGCCCTGCCGACCAGAAAGGACCGCTGATATGGAGGAAAACGCGTCCCTGAACTAGAACACAATTGCTGCCAAGTAGCTTCGTAAAGTACGGTATCACAGCACTATCATCTTTATTGGAAAACTCTGATTGACCGCGAAGGCAACGGAAGACTGAGTTTCATTGCATGGGCGAAAGGCAAAAGGCAAAGTAACGATATTCACCGAGACTATATGCCATACAACTCTGTTCTATTAGTGAGCTATTTCTTTATAACATAACATAGCAAACAACATAGCATACGCAGAATTCCTTAAAATGACTAGTAGACCGTTGACTAATCCATGTTTCACGGTGAAGCGCAATTTGGATTGTGACAGAAAAAATGTTTTTCAACATTTTCTGTAGCGTTACAGAAACTCCGCACGAGGAAAATGAGCTAACGATGTTTACACGAGGAAAATGAGCTAATGACGTTTATTGCATGGGCGAGGGCGAAAGGCAATTTGCAATATTCATCGAGCTTATATACCGTACAGCAGACACTATACAACTCTCTCCTATTCGTGAGTTATTTCTCGATAAGTATAACATAACAGCATCAACCTAGCATATGCAGAATTCCTTAAAATGACTAGTAGACCGTTGACTAATCCATGTTCCACGATGAAGCGAAATTTCGAATATGACAAAAAGGATGTTTCTCAACATTTTCTGTAGTGTTACAGAAAACCTCATTTCCTACATTGCCCTTCACAGTGTCGAATTCTTGTCCTCTTCTTTCTTCTTTTCGGACAAATTGAGTTTGGAACTTAGACGTACATATCTAGATCATATATTTGCTTTTCGTCTTCTTCGTAAAGAAATTAGACTCAGCGCAAGTAAATACTGGATTTTTAGGATTAGCAGTAGGACGAGCGGGTTCAATATTCACTGTCCAAGTATTTTTAGGAAACGTTTTTTATGAACTTTCAATACCCTATTTTACAGAACACCTAGATGGCTCAGATTACCGGATAGTGAGCTGTCATCTGAAAAATCCAATTGCCTTTAAACGTAGAATAGCGCAGGTCGATCTACCGCAAGTTAAGGGTTTTCATAACTACTAAAACTTGTTTTTGCCTTTGTTGTTTTTCTAGGAAACATCCCGTCCCGCTCTTCTGTCGTCGTCCAGTACGACACATACGATCTCAGCATTAGCTCTTCCGAGATAGCAGTACCAATTTTTTTTTCAAAAAATCTATGGGTTTTCGCTAACTACTGCAATACTGGCCTGCCACATATAGGGCATATCAACCACCGTCGGTCGTGGGTACCCAGGGGACAAGGCTGCAAAAGCGCTGATTTGTATGAAAGCTTCTACTGCGTACATCTCTAACTTCTCTCATACCGAGCTGCACGTTGGAATATCTTGTTTTTCATTTACGCGATATGAGCAGCATGAGCACCTTGCTTTCCTTTCAAATCGGCAGTGGAGAAGGTAATGCGGCTTTATGTGACTGTGACTTGAATTTGACATTTCAATTATATCGCATTCTAAGATAATGAGACTTGAAAACGTCGCACACGTTGTTTAAAGGCAGTGGATCGGCAAAATTCAACAACCCAAGATTTTAACGCGGTAGGTTTCTTATCGCTCAAGTATGAAGACAGTGCAATCCCGGTTGCACAGCATGCTTTCCCTGCCGAGAAAATCGCTCTCAAACTTACACCCCCAGGCCAATCTTACACGCATTTGGACGAGTTGGCAATTTCCTCCTCACCATTGGAGGCCACCCGCCACAACGCTATAACCGTTGGGTCCTGCAACGATTTAGCGTCACCGACCTTGCTCCACTCGTCCAATTTCAAAGGGAAGGGCATTAAAAAACGCTTATTTTCGCCGTTTTCAAGCTCTCAAAAGTGGATTTTCGTGATCAGCGTATTGAAAAACCCCAGGTGAGCGCAAATTTGACTAGGTTGAGATTTGCCGAGCCACTGCCTTTAACAAACTTGAACATGTTTCTCCTCATCTCTAGCAGTAAACCAACCGAATGGGGAAAAAATAAGCAACATTTTCTCATCATTGTGCAAAGCGTGCTCAAGTCTCCTCAACTCGAAATGTGTGACAACCTTCCGCTAAGCATAAGCAAAATATGCGCTTCACCGTCCCTGCTTTAACAGTCTTTATTCGAACAGCGCCACCATCTGAAATGTTTAAAAATCGATACAAGCGCGGGATCAAATGACTACAAGAGAACAAAAGATAAACACGGGATGAATCAACGTCTGGCTCTAGGAACAAGATAGCTTTCACCCTCGAATGCGATCTCCTTCGCACGCACCGCGCGCCCGGCCTCATCCGTGAGTATAGGGCTCTGCATGATTGCGAGAGTCGGACGTGCGTAAGGCCATTGCGCCGCGCACGTTCAATGTCACTGAGGCAAGTGCCAGATTATCCTGTTTAACCGTTTCGTCCGGCTCACTCACTCGTTATTGGTCAAATCAATGCAATGACCAATAGCAGAGGGGTGAACCGAATGAACCTGTTGAACAGGGTAAGTCTGGCACCTACTTGAGCCGTGGGAAGGACATCGGACGTGCGCGGCGCAATGGCGAACGCAACGCGCGTCCGACTCTCGCGATCACGCAGGCCCTTAAACGTACACCGGGTGGTGGTTGGTATGCCCTATACCCTCCAATTTCCGCGTATTCGAGGACTTATTTTGGAAAGTTGAGCCTATGTATCGCATTACTTTAAGCCTTGGGTGAAATTACTTCATGGGCCATAGATGCATACATACAGTGACCGCCAAAAAGTTGCGGACAAGCCCCTTCCTTTTTTCATCGCTCATTTTCGGATGGAAAACAAAGATGAAGAAATGAATGGATTGCATAGGGTGATAGAGCTCTTCAGGAGCTACAACCCATACATTGCGCTTTCTGGAAAATATTATAAAAGTTTGAAAAGACTTTTCTAAAAAAAAGGTCCGGAAATGGCTGCGTCACAATGTCGCGGACAATAATTCTTCGAACGCGACAATTTTTCTTTAGGTCTTTGTTTGGAGCAAAAACAGAATTTTTCCTGACAGATAAGCATACTCTATCATAGAGCTCATCGAGGACAGTAGCCAGGTAGTGGTTACTTCCAAAAAAAAATCCAAGCTTAAGTTTATTTTGTTTTTTTTTTTGAACAACAACTTTAATTATCGTTTTCAAAGCAAATTTCTTCACAGGAAACCTATTCAAACGTTCGGACAAAGCTGTTCAGATGAAATGATGCTCTTTGCCATTCTATGCATCGACGTGTACTGGTGAGTTTTTTGCTGAAAATGACTCTTGACAGTGCGTGCACATGGCCCCATCTGCAGCTCACCACTGACATGCCACCGCTTTGCAGGCTTGTAGCTCAGCCAGCAGTCATTTTACGAGAGTGCAAGTAGGCTCATTCAAAAGAGCGTGACTTCCTCGACACGATGGTATGCATAAGATTTGGGTTTGGGAAGTCCCGAAGGTTTTACGGTCTGGGTGAAAAAGAGCAGCTTAAAGGTGCCTGGAGTGAAAGCTCTTATCAACATCAGAATAGTCCTAGAGCTTCGAAATAAATAGATCTATTACAGAACAATTGACAGTTTCAGACTTCTAGGATGGAACTAGTAGCAAAAGGAGCTCTGTTCAACTTTAGCTGAAATTCCTTAGCTTATTACCACTGAAGCTGCGCTTTTTTACCCCATCCGTGAAATCTTCGAGACTTCCCACACTCAAATCATTTGCATAATATCGTGTCGGCGAAATCACGCTCTTTCGAATGAGCCTACTTGCAGGCTCGTACATTGAGAAGCCGAGCTACAAGCCTGCAAAGCGGAGTCAGTGTGAGGTGCAGATAAGGTCATTTGCACGCACTCTCAAAAGCCAATGCAAAGAAACTTGTCAGCACAAGTCCGATGCATAGAGAATGGCAAAAAGCATCTATCCGAAGAGCTTTGTTAGGATGTTTTGAATAGGTTTTTGAAAAAAGTTAGCTTGAAAAAAGTAATTAGAGGTCAATTTTTTGAAAAAAAGCAAAATAAAATTCAAGCTTGGGCTTTTTGAAAGCAACCACTACCTGACTACCAGTGGTGTACCCAGGATTTCCGCTCGGGGGGGGGGGGGGCGACGAAAAATTTTTTCGAATGAAGGTGCGTGGCGTTAGCCACGCACTCCGAAAAAATTTTAGGGGTGCTTCCCAAAATTTTTGGGGGTCCCCAACCCCTAAAATCCGGAGAAAGTGTGCGTGGCGTCAGCCACGCCCCCGAAAAAAATTTTTTTACAAGGCTAATTTGAATTTTTAAAAATTTTTAAGAATTATTTTAATTGTTTACAAGTATAAACAAGTCATTTGCACATTTTTATAACCCTTATAAGTAACTTTCGAAAACTTCGCGACCCATTCTCGGGGGGGGGGGGGGGCGCCCCACCCCCGCCCCCCCCCCCCTCGGTACGCCACTGCTGACTACTGTCCTCGATGAGCTCTATAATAGAGTATGCTTATCTTTCAGGAAAAATTCTGTATTGCTCCAAACAAAGACCCAATGAAAAATTTTCGCGTTCGAAGAATTATTGTCCGCGACATTGTGACGCAGCCATTTTCGGACCTTTTTTTAGAAACAGATTTTTAAAACTTTTATAATACACATTTTCTAGAAAGCGCAATGTGGGGATTATAGCTCTTGAAGAGCTCTATCATCTCATGCAACCCGATTATTTTTTCACCTTTCTTCCATCCAAAAATGAGCGATGAAAAAGGAAAGCGGCTTGTTCGCAACTATTTGGCGGTCACTGTATATATGGCAGACCAGGGGGGGGGAACCCTCCACCCGATAATGGGAACTTTTTGAAATCTACTTATCGTCTCTACTTTTGGTCTGCGTCTCAGACCTGCCACGTGTGGCTAACATGTTGGCAACGTGGCAACAACATGTTTGCAACATGCCCCAACATGTTGGCAGAACATTTTGGCCACGCCAGCATGTTGCTGCATGTTGCCAACGTGTTGCTGCCAACGTTGCCAACATGTTAGCCACACGTGGTAGGTTTGAGACGCAGACCAAGGGTAGCACGATTTGTGGAGGGGACTATACATTGGTTATAAAAATGTGCAAGTGACTTGTTTATTCTTGTAAATAATTGAAAAAATTTCTAGAGTTTTTTAAGAATTCTAATTAACCTGCAAAAAAAATTTCCGGGCGTGGCTGCTTCGGGGTCACGGGCCTGCAAGAATTCTGAGAAGATTCACCTAAAGAATTTTCGGAGTGCTGGCTGACGCCACGCACGCACCTTCATTTGAAAAAAATTTTCGCCGTCCCCTTTTCTCCGGACGGAAATCCTGCAACCGCCACTGGTATATACGTCTTGGCCTTCCATCATTTTACGTAGCTTTGTGCGGTTGGCTGAAATTCTACTATCTGCTGCATTTCTGCATTTTTCTGTTACTTTTGGCGCACCTTTGAGTGCATCGAAATAAATAAATAAATGACAAAAAATGTGGGTAGAACAGGTTCGTTAACTGCATCGCATCCGGTTTTGATTGCTTATCGTAAAAGCCGAATACTTCGGGATCCGTGTTCGCAATCGTTAACAGCTCATTCCTCTCAGTCAAAAGTGTGATTGCCCTCTGCAAGCAATCTTTAATCCATCCCTCCTCTGGCAGATACTCCAAGGCCGCGGACACTGCGGCTGATACCGAAGCGTTGAGGTTGCGGCTGATACCGAAGCGTTGAGGTCTTCCTCGAGGCCTGGCTTCGTAAAAGTGGCTAGACAAGGGGTCGGCCATCGGGAGGAAGCAGGGGGAGGGGGAGAGACGCAGAAGTCTTTAGTCGAGGAACCAACAGGTCGAATTGATCCTTGGACACTGGTCTAGCTTTACTCAACAGATTCATTTTGTTCACCCCTCTGTTACTGATCAGTGCATTGATTTGACAAATAACGAATGAGTGAAAAGGATGCACGGCCAAACAGAATAAGGGCCGCATGCACTAACCTCCCCGCTGGGGAGGGGATTGCAGCTTAAAAGAAAGCTTCATATTCTGAAGCTCCAGATATCTGGATTTCACGTTGTGTACCTATCCGTAAGTATTCCTACTACCCTTCACTATGAACATGTTGAACAGAAGCGAGAAGCTGTACGAACCGCATTTTCCAGCTTTTGTATGATCCCTGATGATCCCCGGCGCTTTTCTTTAAAGTCATTTTTCTTTCTCCGAAGTTGACGAAAACCTTCCAAAGTTGTACTGAACATCTAACACAACAGTGTTAAGCATCTTGCTGTTGAGAACAAATGAGTTTTTAAAAAGTCGAATTTTTCGGTAAACCTCATTCGACCTGTGGATCATCGAAAAATTTATGACTTCAAAACATCATTTGTTCTTATCAGCAACATGCTTAGCACTGTCGGGTTAGATAATACGCACAATTTTGGAGGTTTTCCGTTAACTTCGGAGAAAGAAAAATGACTCTAAAGAAAAGCGCAGGGGATTACCAGGGACCATGCAAAAGCTGGAAAAGTGGTTTGTACAGCTTCTCGCTCCTGTTCAACATGTTCATAGTGAAGGGTAGTAGGAATACTTACGGATAGGTACACAACGTGAAATCCAGGTAACTGGAGTTTCGAAATAGAAAGCTTTCTTCTAAGCTGCGATCCCCTCCCCGCGGCGATGTTAGTGCATGCGGCCCTAAAGTCTGGCACCTGTCTCCCTAGCACACAGATTCTGCATATTCGCGTGCGAAGGGGATAGTACGCAATTGCAGGCTACAAAAAGCGCAAATTTCAAAACGGGCTTGTAGTTTTTTCTCTGAAGCATATTTGTTCTTCTTCATTATCATTCGTTAGCGTTAATCCTTATATGTCCATTAAAGTACAGCAAGTTGAGTCTCAGCATTCGTGGGTCGAGACCTTGTAATAGTGGTGCTTTGACCAAAACTCTAATCCGCACTTTGCTCTTGTCGGAGTAGACCATATAGAAGTCTCAGGATGATAATTTTGAGACGCTGCTTTGGGAATTAGGTTAAAGGAGAGCCTCTAACAGTGTTTGTTCAAGCAGGGTACTTGGAAATCACGGTCAGGGAAATCAGGGACGGAGTAAAAAAAAGCAGGATATCAGCACAAGAGTCTTCTCATACTTCTCATAGGTACAGTTCTTCGTGAATCTTGAGCTTTAGAGGATTGCGGTCTGGCGGACTGAAGAAGAGAAGTTTGTCCAATTTTCAAGGATCTCTGATGAAGCGCTGAATCCTTTAGAGGATTACGCCGATTCGCCGATGGCTTACGGGACATTTGCATAGTGATGGGAGAGTAGCGATAATCTGTCCAGTTTTTTCGTGAAAAGTACGAGTAACTTAATACTTATTTGAGGTCGGATGTATTTGATGTTATATATAACTAGTTTAATCGCAAGAGCTTTGTCTGATTGTCTGTTTGTTTCACCAATCAAATCTAAGCTCTGGGAGTTTGGAAGCTAGAGATTCTTCGCCTTCATCAAACAAAAACTTTGTGAAAGTCTTTGTGACTCTTTTCAAATACATTTTCGCAAATTCATCGGACACGATCTCATTGGTAAAGTAGGTAATCTACTACCAAACTGTGAGCGAGAATAAACGTTTTTGCACTGTACTGATCTTTTTGCACTGTGTTGAAAATCATTAGTACTGTACGTGACAGGCATATTTCACGCATCGACAGGCGACTCATCATAAATTATGATTCAATCGAACTTTGAGATCGTCTTTTACAGCAATCTTGCCTTCTACAAAAACGTCTAAATTTAAAGGAGAGCTCAAGTTTTCATGATGCAAAATGTGCTTCGATTATCGCTTCGATGGGGTCCTGGACGTGCTAACGGTGTCGCGTCGCTCTTTTTCTCATTCTCCGCACAACATCGGCTTCATTCTTCGTCAATTTTGACGTCGCACATTCGCCAACTGAAAGCGTCGCATCCCAGATTTTGGCATGTTTTCATTTTTTCTCTTAGCTATGTCTTTTTTTATTTTGTGGAGTCTGCTTCAAGATTCTTCGACTGCAGTCGTGCTCAATACACTTTTGAGACTTTTTGCTTTTTTCGCATTCTGTTGTCCTAGATAATTCGTAGAATGCACGCTATTTTTTCCACTCGCGCGCTCATTATGAAGTTTAATCATCTGATAATATTTACTGTATGCTCGTCCTCTTTTCTTTTGTAGTCTAAAACAGCCAATTTCACATTATTGATTATGAACCAAGCGGATATGAATAAATTTATATTGCTATATATATTCTGAAGTGTGGAGTTTTTCCATTTGTGGACATAGTCATTCGTTCCAGCTCAAACCTCAGCTTACGGAAGATGAGTGCCGGGGATGTCGACAAGTCACTTTACATTCTACCAAACGATTCACCGATCTGTCCTCTTGACTGCGCTGATGCTTTCAAAGGTATTGTCTTATTTTTCACGGCTTTGCCATATTTGGACTTGTTCAGCTTTGACGAGCAAAGAGCGGCTATATGCGCACCATATGTCAAAGGCTTCTTACAACGGAGCTTTAGCGGTCTTTCTGCAGGTATTCTTCCAGTTTATCCGAATCGACCTAATAATTTCTGATATTATTGTGCAGGTATCGCCGGAGTCTCCCGGCATTTTCGTTACGTTTTTCAGACTGTTCAAAGCAGAGAGTTTGGATTCTTTGAAAGGTGGGTCTTCTCCTCACTTCCCAAACAAGTCCATAGGATTGCATCATGTTCAGAAAAAGCCAAAAAGTGTGGATTCTCTGACGAAGAGTGGGACGGGTTTTTGATGTATGTGGCCGGATTCTACTACAATAACGGAAATTATCGCGGATTCGGAGATTCGAAGATAATACCTGGCGTTGATATGGTATGAACTGTTTCTGCTGCCAACCTTTATCTTGTTTTTCTTCAGAAGAAAATTGATGCACTGATGCGGTCAAGCGAAGCTGCCAAGCTCTCACCTACATTTCTGAGAACTTGGGAAGTGGTGAGACCTGTGATGGGTACTCTCGAGAGCAAGCAGCTACATCTCGGCTACGGCGACAGGGTAATCATAAGGTCCGATTTCTCATTGTGTTTCCAGTAACTTGTCGACTCCTTTCAGGGTGTGACATGTTATCATAGCGAAAACATCAATGAGACTGATGTCGAAAAGATCGACAGATACTGTAAAGTGAGCTGAACTTCTTTATAGTTTTTCTTCCATAATGGAGCTTAAAAAATTGCTTAGGCGAAAGAGTTGGAACTATGGAACACCAGGCTTTTTAAAGATTTCGAAAAGAAGAATGGAAAAACCGTGTATCGGCTGAGATTGGCTAGCAGTAAGACAGGTTGGTGGACTGAAGTTGAAAGCCGTAGTGCTTAGTTTGGAGGGGAACTTCAGAAACAACTGCACAGATACTTTGTCCAAAAAATTGGGACAAGTAGAAACACTGCGCAAAAACGCGTATATCTCTTAGTGATTGATTGGTTGAGCTTGTTGCAGATGGAGCTTCTGAAGAAGAGTTCGAAGATTCTATCATTGTTACTGAGAGAGGCGATTATTCTCCACTAATGGCTAGAACATGCTCTTGTCTTGCTAAGGTAAGTATCTACGATTTTCAGCATTTTCAATTCTAAACTTCCACTGCACAAAGCAAAAGTTGCAAAAGAGCTTTCATTGAACGCACTCAAACTTCACAAACGTATGCGTGCGTGTATTTGTACCTTGGGCTTTCTTGCTGTTCGTGTGAAGTCACAGTATGCAAGTGCTAGCAGTCGTAAAGTCGCGAACCTCAGTAAGCTTTATCCCGTTCAAAACTGAGCCTTCGAATGGGACTTGAAGGTTTTTTAGGACTGAAATCTTGAGGTTGTCTTCTTTTCTTGTATGCTATTTCGATTTTTGAAAGTCAGTATGCAGTGTTGCGCATTTTTTTTTCATTTTACATGTCTCTGGTTTATGTTTAGGCATTGGAAGTGGCTGCAAATGATACACAGAAAAAGATGATTTCGAAGTATATCGAACATTTTACCGAAGGAGATGTAAAATACCACAAGGTGATTTTATTGCTGTTTCCCTTCGGTAAGCCTTTGATCATATCGTCTCTTCACGATCAAGCTACGGCACGCAGAGATGTCGATTAGTATGTAATGTGATTCATAGTCTTACCAGTGTGTTGTGTAAGAGCATACCATTTTTTTGTCGCGTTGCTTTTGTTTCCAACACATATCATAGGTAAAGGACATATCATAGAGAATTTCATGACACACTCTGTGAAAGTAGCTATTGCGGTCCTAGGGTGTTAGAATGATAATTGACGGAGTATGTTTAGGACGGCTCACGCTTCTGGATAAAGGACATTGAACCAGTGATCGAAAGTTATATAGGATTTATCGAAAATTATCGTGACCCTGCAGGAGTTAGGAGCGAGTTCGAAGGTAAGTAGACGATTTGCACATGGTGTAAGCCAGTTGATGTCTTTATTTAGGTTTCGTTGCTTGCGTTAACAAAGAAACTTCTCTTAAGTTCAAAACGCTAGTCAGTAAAGCAGAACAGATTTTGGAACGGTTACCATGGGGTAAACCATACGAGAAAGACCATTTCTTGAAGGTAACATATGATCTTTAACATCGTGTTGTTCGAATGATTTTGTGCTGTTAAGCCTGATTTTACTGCGCTCGATGTAATATCATTCGCATCCAGTGGACTTCCTTCTGGGATTAACATCCCTAACTGTAAGTCAATTCTTCTTCACCATCTTTGTGGTTTGCATATAGTATTTTGGCATATAGTTGTGCACAAAAAAGCAGACGGCATTTTCTCGATCGTTTCCATTGTTTAGATGACGATATTCGACAGAATGAGGGTTTCAAGAATGTATCTTTGGGCAACGTGATAGCAGCGACTCCGAAGCAAAAAATGAACTTCATCGATCAAGAAGATGAGGTCCGCATAAATTTTTCCCATAAATTCGTGAATTTCTTTTCATAAATTTTGACGCAGTTCTTGAAGAAGAGTCTTATTGCAGGATCTTTTGCATACCTATCACAAAGATTCCTTTGAAGTTCAAGTGGGACTTCACGAATTACTTGGACATGGTAGTGGGAAGTTGTTCCAAAGAAACGCGGACGGTACATTCAACTTCGACAGAAACACTGTAGATCTTATCACTGGGAAGCCTGTGAGTCTGGTTTAATTTTTATAAGTCAATTCTCCTAGCGCAAACATATGATGTAATCATTCCTAGCTATCTTAGGTAGCAACATGGTATGAGCCTGGAGAGACATGGTCGTCGGTGTTTGGTCCTCTCTCGAGTGCTTACGAGGAATGCCGAGCAGAAGCTGTTGGATATGTACTATGCTGTGATGCTGATATTCTAGAGTGAGCCTTATTTTTATCCTGACAAGTAAAATGCATTTGAAGCTTCACGGTATCAAACTAGAATTGCAATGTTAGAAAATGGTACTTCTACAGATAATTTTCAGAATATTCGGATATAAAGACGCCATGGCTGAGACTGTAAAGTATGTCAACTGGCTGAATGAAATCCGCGCTGGACTGTTAGCCCTAGAGTTTTACTCTGCAGAGACGAAGAAGTGGGGCCAGGTTGGTTTTGATATTCTGGTGGAAACTTCATGTCTCTAAACGTTTTTTTAGTTTCAGTACGTAATCAGAACAGCTATGTTTCGATATATGCTGAAGTGTTCAATGTTGTGGCTTTTTTAGGCTCATTGTTACGCCCGTTTTGTGCTTACCAAGGTGTGCCTGGAGGCTGGTCAAGATTTTGTTACTATAACAGAATGCGTTGGCGAGGATGGTAAGCCCGATCTGAAGTTTAAATTAGACAAGAAAAAGATTGATGATGTTGGAAAGCCTGCTGTAAACGCTTTCCTGGCTAAGTTGCAGGTTGGTTAAGGTTTCATTATCTCTCTTTGATGTACAATTGGAAACCCGTAGGCTCACAAATCTGCGGCAGACGTCCAAGGAGGAACCAAGCTTTTTGAAAAATACGGCACCGTGGGTGAGCAGGAGTTACGGTGGCGCGATATATGCATAGCTCGACGAAAGCCACGAAGACTTTTTGTACAGGCAAATACAGTTTTTGACGGCAAAGGTGATTTGAAGTAACCGTAGGCAGATTTTGCTGCAACTTGGCCAAGAAGACATTTCAGAAGAAGTTACACTGAAGTCCTACGATGCTACATCAGCGGGTGTTATACAATCATTCCTAGAACGATACGAGTCAGGAGCGATTGACGAACTTGAGCAATGCTGGTTGAAAGATTTGGTTTGGTACCCCTCGCATCTGAAAGGAACCGATCATCAAAAATAATATTGTTACATCACCTCTGCTCTATCTTTTATAAGTTATATGATTCTAAGTTATAAAATGCTCATTTTCTCGTCTTCATTGGGTTAAAAGCATTATCACAAGAAGTAATCCGATTTTGTTAAAGGTATCGTTCCGGCAGCTTAAGGCTGGCTGCTTTAATATGTGTGCCGTTGGGTAGCGTACTTACGAGGCGACCAAGACCTTCTCCAATAAGATTCTTCCTAAGTTTTTGGATAGAGTGAAATTGCTCTATCTTCGTTCTGTTTACGAAAACCCGCGCAAAGCCATAAGTACGAGCGGATTTTCGGTGAAAGAAGTTCATTGGAATTATGTCGTTCTGCGCAGCTACCATAACAACGAATATACATACGGCTATTTTCAAGAAATATAAGGAACTAGCTGGATTTTTCGGTACTGACCGGGTCATCCTTCACGAGAATGGCCAAAGCCACACTTCGCCTCCTTCCGTTTTTTTCGTTCGGTTCAGCCATGTCCTCCTGCACTGCTGCAGTCTCGGTACTGCACTGAAAGCTCCCCCCCCCCGCCTTTACTCTCGTGCATGAGCTTACAGTCAGTGTCAATCAAGTGCTCCCTTTTCCGTAAGCGCAATCACCACGCCAGAGCTTCGTGCGCGTATTTGCGCATGCATACATCCTAGGCGAAAGGAGTACGTAATCGACACATACTGTACCTCAAAACGATTGTTTCGAGTACCGCATCATGTCCAAATCAAATGAAAATGAATTTGTTTTGATAACGGTTGATTAGTGTTCGTTCTCATTGCAGAGTGCTAAAAATCAATAAATCGGTAGGACGACTAAGCGAATTGCCGCAAAGAGTAGCCTATCGCCTGCACAGGGGTCGAAAAACGTATGCGTGCAGAATTTGGCGCTTTTTGGTTCACTCACAAAATTTCTATTCGCCACATACTTCGCGAAAACATACTTACTCGAAAACTTTGAGTTTTATATATTTATAGATAACATTATTAGGATAAAAGTCAATGGGGAAAAGGAAATCAGTGTAACAGTATTATCAGTGTGCTTTCCTGTGCAGTTTTTGAAGACATCCGGCTGTTTACCTAATCATTGAAGCTGAAAGTTATATTTGCTGTAAAATTTGCTTACGAAGAAGAGACATTTTAGGGAATGCGCCGCGTTCTGCAAAGTTTCGGCGATTGACCATCAAACATCACTCCCACCCAATTGTTGCCTTTCCAAAAAATGCGTGTTATGCCGACAAAGAAAAAAAAACATTTTTGTCCAAGTTTTTTTTAGATCAAAAGTGGAAGCATGAAAAAGAAGGCTTTCTTCGCTCAATGCGTTATTTTTTGTCCTACATGGTCTCCACAGATTGCAGCCAGATGGACGGGAACGAGTAGACAACTCCGCACCCATAAGTGATTGCTGGAGATGTGACGTTTAGCTATGCACCCAATACTCAGCTTCTTAGGGTAGAACACTTTATTCCACCAAAGTAGGCTATTAAGGGCCGCATGCACTAACATGGCCGCGGGGAGGGGATCGCAGCTTAAAAGAAAGCTTTATATTTCGAAACTCCAGATATCTGGATTTCACGTTGTGTACCTATCCGTAACTATTCCTACTACCCTTCACTATGAACATGTTGAAGAGGAGCGAGAAGCTGCAGCTGCACGAACCGCATTTTCCAGCTTTTGTATGATCCCTGATGATCCCCGGCGCTTTTCTTTAAAGTCATTTTTCTTTCTCCAAAGTCAACGAGAAACTTCCAAAGTTGTGCAGATTATCTAACCCAACAGTGCTAAGCATGTTGCTGATAAGAACAAATGATGTTTTGAAGTCATGAAATTTTCGATGATCCACAGGTCGAAATTTGGGGTATACCGAAAAATTCGATTTTTCAACAATTCATTTGTTCTCATCAGCAACATGCTTAGCACTGTTGTGTTAGATGTTCAGTATAACTTTGGAAGGTTTTCGTTAACTTCTGAGAAAGAAAAATGACTTTGAAGAATAGATGTTCGTCCCCCAGGGATCATCAGGGGATCCTACAAAAAGCTGGGAAATGCGGCTTGTACAGCTTCTCGATTCTGCTCAATATGTTCATAGTGAAGGATGGTGAGAGCACTTACGGACAGGTAGACAGCGTGAAATCCAGATATCCGGAGCTTCAGGATATGAAGCTTTCTTCTGAAGCTGCGATCCCCTCCCCAGCGGAAATGTTAGTGCATGCGGCCCTAAAAGGATGCCTTTAAGGTAGCCAAACGCAAGGACTATGCGAGAGTAACACCACTCAAATAATATACTATGCAGTTTGCAAAGGAGCCAAAGCTTTGAGTTCACGAGGCAGGTTTCCAGCACCTGCTTCCACCACGCAGCAGACCTTCATACTTGAAACAGGTAAGAATTAGAAAAGCGGAGTGCAGTGGTACGAAGTATTTTAGGTCTGAAATCGGAGCACTCACGAAGCTTTAATGGGAAAAAAGCAAAAATCCGTCGTAGCGTTTGGAAGTGCAGCATATGACCATCGAAAGTTACAGTACTGACCGCAAGTTTTGAAAATATTCGAAAGATGTGGCCATTATGGAGCCAGAATGTGGTGATGTGATTTTTGACAGCGGAAAGCCTCTTAATTCAGCTACTTCACATATTATTTCAAAAATTATCTGGGTTTATTTTATGTTACTTTCATCACAAAGGCAGAACAGTAATCAACTTCGTTAGAAAATCATCAGCAGAGTCATGCGTGGTGTGTGGTATGCCACACCTGGGGATCGTGAGGGACCAGGAAGAGGGGTTGGGGGGGGGGGGTCGTTGTCAGGGTGGTTCTGATCTTATAACGTGATATTTGCTAACATTGTCAGGTAGGCCCATCGTACAAAATACTAGCACATTGATGTTTTGGCCCACCATCGTATACGTCAGTAAGCATAATAGAGGATCTATAAAAGCATAAGAGCATATTTCATATTGGACCCTCAAGCGCGATGGTCATTTTCGAACATGTTAACTTTGTTTCAAAGGTGGGTTAACTGCTTCTTTTTGCACTTAAGGCAAACAACTACGACTTGTTTGCTTACTTTAGGAATCTTACTTCAAATAGCCTTCAAATTAAGGAATTGAAAGCAAGCCAAAATCGAGTTTATTCCACTTTTTGCTTTCAATATCTTAGATTGAAGGGGACCAATCAGGCTCAAATAACGTTAGTGTAAATACAAGGCTCAGCCTATCGTATATGTACATCCTTGTCGCCTTTCCTCGCGATTCACGTAGCAGCGTAGTCTTTGCATGTTACCGTAATTCAATTTCGCAATATTTTCCACTTGCATATGTAAGGAGAAACGATTATATCTTTTCCTAAAAGAAACGATAATAAATGAAATTTCCTGCATGTAAAGAAGAATGTTAAAGGCACCGTCCACTTAAAATGGAGGTTGGCGAGATTATGATGGCATACTAGTGTGGGCCCTCATACTAGACAAACCTCCAAGCTTCGCCGCAAAAGACTGCTTCTGAAGCGAGAAATCCGCTCCGGAAGTAACAGAGTGGGCGGGGCGCCCCCGGCGGTCCACCCAACTCGAATTCAATGTTTTTGTCGCCTTCAGGCCTTCTGAAAGCCCTGATTCCGAATATGGAGTCGAAAATTCGCGAAATCCCCAAAAATCCCTGTTTCGAGAACTCTCTGCAACAAGTGCAGGCGAGATAAAGCATGCAAGTGGGCGGGGCGACCGGGGGCGCCCCGCCCACTTTTGTTAATTCCGGAGCGGATTTCTCGTTTCAGAAGCAGTCTTTTGCGGCGAAACTTGGGGGTTTGTCTAGTATGGGGGCCCACACTAGTATGCCATCATAATCTCGCCAACCTCCATTTTGGGTGGACGGTGCCTTTAAGCAGTAGCAGCGTTATAAACGCAGGTTTTTTGATGGTGTTAACGTAAAATGGGGTATGGTACAACCCCGGAAAGGTGTGGCCGCCACAGCTTTTCTAGAGTTATGCCACACCCCATTAACTTATTTTTTAAGAGAGTGTTAGGGAATTATATACGGTTTGATAGCCAAAAACCCCGTAGTTTTTGTAGAAGTAATTTGGGCTGAATTTGTCTTCTTTCGTCTGAGCAATGTTTGCTGGGAGCACAAACACTGGAAGCAAAAAATCGGACAAACGAGATTTTTGCTATCTCCTAGTTCTATAGTTCGATCAGATCTTTTCTTTGTTGGAGCGCATCATGTTCTACCCCTAGCTTGCAAAGGTCTGGTAATATATAAAATACTGTGTAGAAGTTGCTAGCGACCATGTCTCGCCTACTATACGCAATTACACTCAAAGTTTAGAGTTCGATTTCTTTCATCAAAATAAAAACAAATCGCAACTGCAACAAGCTGTAATACAATGGAGAAGTTGCAAAACGTGGAGATTCAAAGGTGATCTGTCACCTATGTATTACAAACAATGTGAAACAGAGGGTGCTCCTAATACGTATGAAATCAGGGCGCGACGTCTCATGTTTACGGCCATTACAATATGAATTTATTTTTGAAGATTCAAAATTGTATGACCTCATAATTTCACAATTGTTTTGGAAGTTATGGGTTGTTTCATACTGCCGCACTGACTGCAGCAGTCTGCTGCAGTCAGTGCGGCAGTCTGAAACAACGCATGCAGTCGAGACCATCTTGACCCTTTTGGGCCGGGCGGTGGCAATTGCCACCACCAAGTTTGAAGGACTGTAGCATCGCCGCGACAGCATGTTTTTTTAGCACTCCTAGTTATAGTAGCTTGGGATGGCCTATTGCTTTCGATCTGCGCGTCCACTCGCATTTTTGTTCGTTTTGCGCTTAGTATCAGAAGCAATTGCGTGCGAAGCAACACTGGATCGCGCTCGACTTTGAAATCTGATAGGTTAGCGCCAATTTTTTTCTAGAACATTATGTTTTATTCATGTTTCCATCATAACCGTTGAGTATGAACTGTTCAGGAAATAATTGGCAGTTGTTTGTGAGTCCATATCACATATGCCATGTTGAATCTTTGCCATCACCTTCAGAATTTCGCAGTTGCCACCAGTGGGCTTTAGTGGGACTTTAATGGAAGGTTTTTTATTCAAACGGACCGCCAACGAGCTTCGGCAAGAATCGAGCTTGCACATCTCAACAAATCACATGAGAGAAGCTGCGGCCCATCATTGGCGAAGATGATGTTGACGAGGAGTTCGGAGACATTGAAGAAAGCGACGAAAAAGAACACGAAGATGAGGAAAGGAAAAATCTCTGGTGTCGCGAATGAACCAAAACAAGGAAGACCGGTGTCCAATTTTTTGAATATCACGACTGCACCTACTGCCGTTCCAACAAAACGCGTGAAGCTCAGATTGGTACAGGGCTTTTCAACCTGAGGTCGCAAGTTTCGCTTGCGCGGCTCCTCCAACGCGGCCGCCTCGCTCAGGCCGCGCGCGGCGTTTGCTGCGTATCGCCCGGATTTCGCCAAGCTTCAGTCGACGCGCAGCCAGCGCCACGAACGCTGCGCGGACCTAAGCGTGGCGTCCTAGCGGGGCGGGTGGG
The DNA here is from genome assembly GCA_958299035.1 of Cylicocyclus nassatus. Lineage (NCBI taxonomy): Eukaryota > Metazoa > Nematoda > Chromadorea > Rhabditida > Strongylidae > Cylicocyclus > Cylicocyclus nassatus. The sequence continues at coordinate 9,618,728 of CATQJL010000112.1, read as the reverse complement.
ACACTCAGGTTGTAAAGCCCTGTACCTCTGAGTGAAGTTAGATATGACAGTGTCGGACACTGGCCGATGCATGAAGATGGTAACGAACAATGATGTAAACTAGAATCTTATAAAGGACGTTCTCGAATTCACTGTGAGAAATGCAAGGTTTATTTTTGTAACGAAACATCGAAATTGCTTCAGAACATTCCATTGTAGTTAAAAGGTGTGATAAAAGTTGTTCCACCAAAGCCTGTTGGTGGCAAATGCCACCATTCTGTAATTTCTTACTGTATGGTCGAAAACTTCCCAAACTTAACTGAAGTATTATTTATGTGCCTCTAAGCAAAAATCAATGAGAAAGAAAAAATTCTTCCTACGAGGAAATTACCAGGTCCGAAAGGGTTAAACAATTTGATATCCGACTATGCGAAATCATAAATTTTGATCATATTTTTTCAATTGTACGTTTATATTTCTTTAATGTCCAGATTTTTACGAGAGCACAAATTGACCACTATTCGGTAGTGCATTTATGTTTGGAATGTGTTTGGTACTTACGGTTGAACGAATGAATACAATCCAAATTTACAAAATCCTGTCAAAGTTTTCCTCTAAAATGCAAGAAATTTCCTCGTCCCAAACTAGCAAATTTAAGCGTGAACTCAATCGGCATGCCTCATCACAGTGATTATAATTATACGATGTAGCTGAAGCGCATGTTGTCACATGCAGCTGAACAATAGTTGATGTTCTGAGTGATAATGCTGGGAACTCGTCTTTTTCAATCTTCAATCTGTCGGCATACTTTCTCAATCACAGAACCTTAGATTACTTTCATCACCATTCCGTAGACCATACCAGCACTTTTTTCTGCAAACTAGTTAGCGTCCATATCGGGAGTTCGGAACATCCCGTCCAGAGCTACATATTATTTGGTGTCAAACTTGTTATGACTTACCCCACCTCAAACTCCTTTCTTTTGTTTCACTTCATACTTGCGCTGTTTGTCCCTTTCTTGCTGTCCCTGCTTCAAACCCGGGCTCCAGCACTTTTGGTTTTGTCTTCTCTCCTGGCTGCTTCCCTAGCAACACCGCATTTTCTCAGAAATGTAAATGAGCTTTACCGTTCTTTTCCACCTAGCTACGGGAAATGACACGATCATGAGTGATAAGCTTCCATTTTCCTTAATGTAAGTGAACAAATTGCTGTAAATTGTGAAAAAAACAAAACAAGTGAAAATCGCTAGAATGGCCCCGTAAATCGCCGCGAAAAGTAGCCTGCGGTAATCGGCGCGGCAAGGGAGGAATTCCCACCTCTTACAAGGGAAGGATATCAGGTCGAGTGGCGAACCGAAATGATATATATATCATAATTAGAATGCATCTTGAAAGGCTAATTCCAATCTATCTACCTCTATGCGCTTCTCTTGAAGAAGCTGTGGGCGGTTTAAGGTTTAAACTTGTTAAGGTTTTGAAGCGTAAGGTGCTTTAAAAATCAGCTTGGGAGTGATCAATCGGCATGGTTTTAAGGGCATTGACTACATACAAGGAATGCACACATGGCTACATTAATAAATGCTTTTGGACAAGTAGCTCTTGAAAATGTGGCATAAATGTTTACCAAGTTTGGACATTGGTTCATAACTTCTTTCAGAGAAGAGCTTATCAAATATGGACGAGTTTGGAATCAGCTCATCAAGACGCATCTAACGTTATGCATATCATTCGGTTCGCCACTGCGATCTGCTATCCTTCCCTCCCTTGTTAGTTCCGATTAGAAAAATTTATATTGAACCTAGATTCATACTTACACACTATAAGTTTGAGATATCTTGCAAATATCTATGGAAGTTAAACATGCTATCTAACATTGTTTTCGCCGTATTCCTGCAAAACTATCTCTCGGTCACATCCAATCTTGCTTCTCACGTCACGTGAGCACAGTTGCGAAATCGCCTACAGGATAACAAGCGATGGTAGCTGCGTGCATTCCTCGCTTCACCTTAGCTTTCTCCTTGCTCGTTACTGCGCATCCCTTTTTGGCTTTAAATTCTCGCAAAGCCTCCTTTATCATTCTTTATTGTGAGATTATCCTGTTTGCTAGTGTTGAAATGGTTGCAAATACAAGCGCTTCTGTTTTAGCGGATGCCTCAACATCAGCATTTAGATATCCAGGCGTCATCTCTGCTTCGCAGAGGCTCGCACTTGTTTTACTATCTGTATGCCTTATCCTTTGCATAATGATGGCTTTGAATCATACCGTGCAATGCTGGCCACTACGAACAGATTGTAAACAACGACTTTCCAAAAGCATCTTGATATGAGATGGGTAAACTCGTGTGGAAACTATAGGAAAAAAAAACAAAGGCAAATTGAATAGGTTTCTGATTTTTCGTGTGTTGGTAGTCGCCAGGAGACAGTGATCACCTAGGACAATAATCACGAGTTACAACCCTGTAAATCTCCTCAAGCTCAGGTAGAGCCTTGGCGAAAGACATTCATGCAACCATATTTTTGGCGCTGTTTTCATAGAGTAATAGATTTTTTATTACTTTTTTGGGCCAAAGTCCATGCACATTTATTGTCAAAGATATCCATAACTTCGCAGAAGTTGTGATACGGACCAAGTACGCGAGCCAGAAGCCGAGTGGGTCCGTTTGCGTGCAATTTTCGGACTTGATGATACAAATCCAGCGTTGAGCATATCTCTAATAGGAGCAAATGTAGTTTAGAAGTAATCACGGAGACCCTCACCAGCGACTTTTGTTTCATCAAAATTCATCGCATTACGATTTCTCTTTTTTTTTTTACCATAGGATCTTTCATACCTTCGTGATTTTCTGCGCATCTTTGTCAACTTCACTCATTTTCCGTGATGAATCCCCTTGAAAAAGGAAACATGGGGGTTATAAGAACACCGCAATTTGAAGGCAGTGTCCGGGCAAAAACTCGATTTTGAGATTTTTTGCTTACCCGAGCCTATTCGCTACGCTGAATCCGAAAATGCACATTGGAAAGCGCGAAAATGGCGAAAAACGGTTCTAATACGGGAGGGAAATCAGCAGGTGGGCGGGGTCCACTGTGAATTAATGCTCCCAGTTTCCAGAGCGATCTTCTCGGTTCCGATTTCAAGTCATGCAGTCGCACCTGGCCGATGGAGATCTTAGGGCGCTAGAGGAATTGGGAAGATCGCTCCAGAAGCTGGGACTGCGAAATTACAGTGGGAGGACCCCGCCCACTTTCCATTTCCCTCCTGCGTTAGAGCCCTTTTTTGCCGTTTTTGCGCTTTCCAATGTGAATTTTCGGATTCTGCATAGTGAATAGGCCCGGGTAAGCACAAAATCTCAAAATCAACTTCTTGCCCGGACACTGCCTTTAAATCTCAAATGAGTAGCAACTTATTCTTCATTATGTTCATGCAAAAATACTTGCAAGAAAACCAGCAATGGAAAGTTTGGATCTTTGTAGTACTGATTGTGAGGTGTAAAACTTTCCTCGCTTTCCTCCTCCACATTAGCAGGCGGAGCGTGCGTACGCGCTGTAGGGCCGCATGTTCACCCCCCCCCCCCCTGGGGAAGTAAGGGTAAAAAAAAGCTTCATTTTTTAAAGCTCTGCACTTCTGGATCTCTAGCTGTCTATCCATCCACTGGTGTTTCTACTTGGGAGTTACGAACGTTCAAATATGAGAAATTTTTGAGTTTCGACGAATATAATTCTTTGAAAGGCAGCCTGATGGCGAGGGTCCACGGGGGCTATGGCTATTGACTACAGAAGAAGTACATCCACCAAAAACCCAAATAAGTGTTTTGAAACCTATTTCGTGGAACATGCGCCATAGAACACTTGACAAATTGCACATTCAAACGCTCATAAACCTCCCAGATAGTCGCTTGGCAGGTAGTAGATATCGTCGTCTCCCCGCGATAGATGGGGCGTGTCGTCTGCAAAGTCCGTAGATGTGCGTGTTTCGTACGGTTCTAGCCGGCGTGGCTTTGCCAACGTTGCCAACGTATGCGCGTGGCAGTTTTTGGCAGGTTAGGAAGTACGAAAACTAATGTTATATGATGAAGATTTAACAGGTGTTTAGACGTGGCATGTATATACATGCTACGCCATGGCTAATACCGTACGAAATACGCACTTCTACGGACTTTGCAGACGACACACCCCATCTATCGCGGGGAGACGACGATATATGAGCGGCTCCACAACTTTGGCGAGGCGGAGCTGCGCTAGCGTGCCTTGCGTTGCGGTTGCCCTGTGCTGAGGCATACCTGATCCATCGATCTTTGGTGAAGATCACGATCACGCCTCGCCAAAGTTGGGGAGTCGACAATACATTAGTGATCAGCGTTTCGAGGCGAGCCCGATGATATATAGCATGTTTGGTATGGCTGTGTTAAAGGCAGTGTCCGGGCAAGGTAGGGGTTTTGGGATTTCAGTGCCACGCGAGAGTGGCCACTCTCAGACACAACATCGCGCAAGTGCGACGTCATACGCTCGACTCAAAGCAAAAACGACCGGAAAGTGGGGAAACTTATGTTTTGGGGCGGGGTCCTCCACTGTTTTGAATTCCTGCTCTGCAGCAGAGTACGGCCGCCACTGTTGGCGACTCTGCACAGCTGGGGACCGTCGAACTTCAATGCTAACGTATGTTTTCGCCGTTTTCGCGCCTTCTAATGCGGGTTTATGGATTCAGCGTTGCGGATACCCCCGGTAAGTGGATTTTCTAGAAATCGAGTTTTTGCCCGGACACTGCCTTCAAAGTTCTGACCATTTCCTGCTTAGCACAACTGGTTTAGAATAATAAGTGCGAATTTGGGATGTTTTAATTTACTTCAAAAAAGTAAATTAAAGGGATTCAAAGAAAAGATGGTCGGGCGCAGGGAATCATCACTGGATCATGCAAAGATCTGCAAAATGCTGTCGTAAATTTCTTGCTCCTGTTCAATATGCTCGTGGTAAAGGGTAGTAGAAACACTTCGGATAAGTAGACAGATATAAATCCAAATATCCGGAGCTTCAAACTAAACTTTTCTGAAGCACCCTTCCCCAGTGGGGACGTTGGTGCATGTGGACTTCAATTGCTCAGCCCGCAGCTGTCATCTTAGTAGCCGTTATCTCATTGTTAGTAATATTTGAATCGAAGTATTAGGTGGGTTCAAAAGTTCGTTCGCCAGTTTTCCAAAGATCAAAACTTCTTTTCTTCTCAATGGATTTTTTTTTATCAAGTTTGAATGAGGAAACCATCCCCTTTACAGCGTACCTTTGGTATAAATTAGTATGAGATTATTTGAGTTAGGAACAATTGATTTACTCAAGATCGGCGTTCTTCAAGCAGGGTGGCGAAATTCTGTAACTATTTTTGTTTGAAAGAGAAAGCTTTGCATATTACAGGGACACCTTCCCATGAAATAACATGAGTTACAAGTTAGAAGCGGATGAAGAGAATTATTTCGGTTTTGCAATTTTTGAGAGTGATAATAAAAACCTAAAAACGTCACAGTTATAAACATAGGTTTTGTGACCTGCTCTTTCTATATGAGCAAGATTCGTGCTAATCGAGAGCAGGTTGGTTTTTGGGGAAATGCAGCCACAAAACCCGGAAATCCCACAAAAAAATGTCGATTAGCGCGAATTTTGTTCAGATAGAGAAAATCACAGGCCCCATGTTTATGACTGTAGGTCTTTGCTGTGACGTTTTTTTTTTTGAGCATGCTGAGAGATTGCAAGACAGCTAATTCTCTTTATTCGCTTACTCATGAACTATATTATTCTAATTTATGGCAAAGGTACCACTGTTTGTGCATACTTTCAAATTTTTTCGCGATCCTGCTTGAAAAATGGCAATAGCAGTTTCCTTTAATTGTTCTAGCTCTTGATTACACTAATTTATGGCGGAGGTACTGCTGTAAAGGGCACGATTTCATTTTTAAAACAAAAATAATTTTGAGACTTTTATATATAAGGGAGGAAGTTACGATTTTTAAAAAACTGGCAAAGAACTTTTGAATCCACCTAACATATACGTTGGCTCCCGACTTTCTCACTACAAACGTTGCAGGTGAAATGAGTGGCGCAGAAGCGCTTGAGTTCCGATATTGGAACGAGCTACCAGACCATTTGAAGATGAATGTCCTACATTACCTACCTTTCCCTACTCTTCGCCATTTTATGTTTCTGAATAGGAAATCCTATTCTCTAGCATCTGTGGTGAAATCGAAGGTGTTGGTCGTTCGTTTGGTGGACTCTCCCTATGTGCGAGAAGTAGGTTTATGCAGTCTAATGTCTGTATAGTGTCTTGGAACTCAAATATGGTACAGTTAGCCGTACGGAATCGACCGGACTGAACGCTCGCTTGCGTGTCTCTTGCGGGCTAACATTGGCACTCGCGCGCATGAGTCATCATAGCGCCAGTACTCGGCGGCCGCGTTGCAGGCACGCTCGTGTAGGTTCAGCCTACAGCGACCCGGGCGATTTCGTGCAGTTGACTCTAAAGGATCTACAACTGTTCGAGTTCCGCACATGCATTACCATCCGATAATTTTTACTCACTAATAATGTCTTGGTAAAGGTGGTTTTGAATGCTAAAATTCCATTCCCTTTCATGTTAGTTTCGTAGTATAGCAAACTGCCTTTTCAACCTATTGACTATTGTCTAAGATCGTTTTTCTAGTAATGGTTTTATATCTCTGAGTTCTTTCTTTCTTTTATTTTACAATGAGTATCGCCTAGACTTCCTGACTAGTCAAAGGTGCACTTATTGTGCAATAAATTTTCAAAAGTAAACAAGTTACTTTTACACTTTTTCAGCTCATGTGAGGATTCCTTCATACTACGCCACAGGAAGCAGCAGCCTGCCGCAGCACGCAGCAGCATGCCGCGCCCTGCGGCGTGCGTCGTTGCAGTCGCAGTGAAAATATAAGCTCGCTCGCTGTGAAGGAAGCTCTCGGAGAACAAGAACGTGCAGCAAATATATTATAGATGTACATCTATAACCGGCGAAACTGTGCTGCCGTGAGCGTATATTTTCACTGCGAATTCAGCGGCGCACGTCGCAGGACGCGGCGTGCTGCGGCAGGCTGCGGCGTAGTATGAAGGAACCCTAAGTAACTTCCAAAAAATTCGCGACCCTCTTCGTGAGGGGGGGGGGGGGAGAGAAGTGCGCGACCGCATTGATTTGAATGCACGAGTCGTCATTGAATATCCCACTCAGTAGAAGAGCATTTGGACAACTAAAAGCAATCAAATTAACCTCATTTCAGACTTCATCGGAAGAATCTATAATAAAACTGCTCATTATCTGGAGCAGGTCCTCTACGAAGAAAGGACTTAACCAGGACAATGCATACTGTATGTCATTCGTGGATGACGGCAAAGGAGGATGTTTTCTCAAAAGACTCAGGTTTTTAACGTTACTTTTTGTAAAAGCGTAATAGTTGGTAGGATGGCATTGAACTGCAATCCTTCGTAACTTCTCTCTTTTTCTGTGGCGCAGTCAAATTCTGGACGTATGTAAGTTGTGTTGCTAGGTACAAATATATACACGGTCTCTTTGAGTTTTTGAAAAAGAATAGTAAAATGTACTTATTTTTACTAAGAAATGTGGAGTTCGAGCTTTCTCGGTTTTGGAGCAAAATGAAGCCGTGCACTATGAATCAAGCACGCACATGGAGCCGAACTTTAGTCAAAGTTGCTAGAGTTTGATACTAAGCTCAATGGAAACAATATTGTAAGCTAAACGCAATTTGAGATCTGGACGACCCTGCCTCGGATTCCGTCATTTTGTTTTATGGGCCCTTTGAGTTTACGGAAAAATTTGAGAATTTTACCAGCAAGTTGAGATCTGGCGCTCTCGAGAATTCGAACGAGTACGACCCTGCCTCGGATTCCGTCATTGCCAAAGAGCCTGGTAATTAAAACAGAACATTGTATTGGGGGATAACTTGTGCGGAACACGAATACTATACTTGACTGTTAGGGTCTGAGCTCATGACTCCGTTTTTCCATAAACTCAAGGGGCCCATAAAACAAAATGGGTTTATTTCCGTGATAAATCATGAAGTAAGCGCCGCAATAGAGTTTAATAGTAACAATTTGCATCAGGTTGGTGCAAAAATAATGTTTTTCTGGCCCTAATTTCCGCTTTTTGTTTCATCAAACTTTCTTATAGATTTTGCATATCATTGGAAAGCTTTTCCAGGTATTTTTTAACAGTTGTGCAATTAGGCTCTTCTCCTTCATATGTGAGAATTTTACCAGCAAGTTGAGATCTGGCGAGAGCTACACCCAAAATCGAGATTTTGCTTTCACTTTCTTGGCCACAGTTCAGACGCAGATGGCTTCATTTGAAAACATAGCTTAATGAGTCAATTATTGTTTAACTATTGCCTGCTTGAATGGATCTCGATAACATATAGAGTGAGAAACGTTATTCTTAAAACAGATAATCGCTGTTGTGTTCTGTGGTTCAAAAATTTCTCGAGTTCAAAGTGATCGCCGAAGGTTCGCTTACTTCCGTAATCTCAAGAATAGGACATCTTGCCTACAACTTCAAAAAAAAATAGCAGTTCAGTGCACGAAGATTTTTTACAAATTTTCATATTTGAGACTTTCAGGCTTACCATGAATAGGCTCAAAAATTTGGAATTTCAACTTTTTTTGGCTTTGCGACATCAGTATGAGCAGGTGTATGCTAAGTTACGAAAGGTTTACTGCTTTTGATGGTCTTTATTCTATCCAAAAATGAAGAGTGGAAAAAAGTTGTAGCTTTTAAAAGTGGGACTTTGCAAAACAAACATTACCCTAGCACAATTTGTAACTTGCTCTTTCATAAATAGTCCTTCTATACTCTTGAGGACCCTTGATTGCAATAAGAGCATTTGACTGACTGCATTTGGGGCTTATAGCGTAATCTGTGTAATACCGAGAAATGATGCGTCATAAAAAGAAGAGAGTTATGGAGAAAGTTGCAAAACTTAGTCGCCACTCTAACAAGGAAAGGAATGTTAGCCGAAGTGGCCTTTTGTTATGAGAAGGATAGTGCTTTAGAGGGTATGAAACTGATTTCAAATCTATTTTCCTCATCTGCTGCGGATTTCTAAACGAGGACTTACGAAAATCTTTATAAGCAAAAAATTTGCATGTGCAGTTGGAAAAGTTAGTCATAATAATTTTCCCACGGCTTGAATAATCTTTTGGTCACTCTTTGCAATATATATTTTCAATTCAAACATATCCACTTCACTCTGTCATTGGAAACTAGGGAAAGTCAACGACTGATTTTACATTGATCATGCACTAAGGCCCGTATGCACGTACATCCCCGCTGGGGAGGGGAGGGGATCTGAGAGGGGATGCGTCATATCTCGCTAGTCTATGTATCTTTCTTCTTCTTTCTCCGTCTTGCTTTTGAAGGTTCTCATACACTGATACTTGCGCATAACGGATGCCAGGTTACTGCCATACAACATTAGATATTCACTATTTCGTCTGATCCCCAGGGGATCCCAAGGGGATCACTTCACATTTTCAAAGTTATTTATCTTCCTGAAAACTCGATGAAAGTGCTCCAAAATTGTACTGAGGATATACTACGGCACTGCTAAGCATGTTTAAAGTAAAAAGAAGTGAAATCTCAGGACATCGAAATCTTCGTTAATCCCTGGCTCAAAAGCTAGGGATCATCGAAAAATTCACAATCTTCAGATTCCATTTTTTCTGTCGAAAACATGCTTAGCAGTGCCGTAGTATATCCTCAGTACAATTTTGCGGCGTTTCCATTGATTTCTCAGAAAGATAAATGACTTTGAAAATGAGAGGTGATCCCCTGGGGATCCCCTGGGGATCCCCAGGGGATCACACAAAATAGTACAAATCTAATCAGTTATGCCAGTAACCGGGCATCAATTATGCGCAGGTAGTAGGGTATGAGAACCTTCATAAGCACGATAGAAAAGGAAGAAGAAAGATACGTAAAGTAACAAGATATAGCGCATCCCCTCTCAGATCCCCTCCCTTCCCCAGCGGGGATGTACGTGCATACGGGCCTAAATTTTTTGCCCATAAAAACCTTCAAAATTCCTTGCGCAAAAGCCCGCAGCAGGTAAGAAAGGTAGATTTAGTATCAGCGTTTCATTCTCTCCAAGTCAGTATACATTTCATACAGAAAGGCCACTTCGACCAACCTTCCTTCCCTTGTAAGTTTGCCATAGAGTTGCCACAGCTCTTGAGATCTGGGTATGTAGTTGTAAAGCTAAGAGAATAATACTGTGTAAGAGGTGAATAAGCAGCGTTGTTTGACCGGTTTTCATTATGTTGTTCAAAACGTTCTGCCAATTTTCCTTATGATTATCAAAATTCAATGCGAACAACGAACGGTTAGGTGTTCTCGATGCGCAATGGCGCCAGCAAATACGTCACTTGGCTATGAAAATAATCAAGCAAGGGAATATACGTCAAAAATGAAAACGTTGCGCTAAGGGCCGCGAAAATGCACGTTTTCAATTAGAGGCGCCAGAGCTTGCAGAAAGTTGATTTTAAATTTTTCAAACTTCTCAGATTCATCGGATAAAGCGACATCGATTTCACTTGATGAGTGTGGTTTTATATTTCAAGTATGATAACTCATTGACTGCAATGTTAAAAAACGGGTCTCCGCGGCCCCAGTAATCCCCCGACCTGGCGGCAGGTCTCGCGTGAAGTTGGCAAAAACTGTGATTCCACATTCAGGCCGTTGAAGCCTTTTTACAGGTGAATACCACTTCTACTTTGTAGAAACTTATAACAAAATTTAAGATTCCTGAAATTCCCTATAGAAAAATGTTAAGAAGGGCGGAACGTGCTGCTGACAACTCCGCGAGCCAACCTGTCGGCAACCTCCCAGCAGCTCGTCAAAATTGGGGAGGTGGGAATTGCAGCGGATTAGAGAGAAGAGCGATAGTGTGCTCTTTTGAGAGAGAAAGGTGCCAGCATCTCGACGTGCCTCTAGTCGGGATGCCAGCGCTTAGTTTTTGAGTTTGAATATCGCAGATCATACAGATGACGTCACAGCGAACGACATCAGAAATTCTGTTTTCTTCCAAAAATAACCATTTTTGTCATTATTTTCTTAATTGAAATTCATTACATTCATTACATGAAAGGTAAATCATTTCCTTGGCGGAACACTAGTGAGCATCCTTTCTTTTTCCTCCGTTGTCTTGTTTGCAATGATTTTAAGTGCCGTCCATCCGTGCAAAATGTGCACGCGTGGGTGATCGGGTAGCGGCTGGCGATTGAACGCATGGAAGTTTGGGCGCCCGCGATGAAGAAGTTTTGCGGCGGTCTGCCTGTGCAGTCCGTAAGCTAACGCTGGAGATGGCAACTTCCCACAGTCTTGTGCCAAATCGCCATCTCCTATGATGCCACCAGGTGGGGTGGATAATTCTCGGCCTACATGTTTCAAACGCAGCCAACGATTAAAAAGTCTTCGCCTACTTTTTGTAATCAGTAGTCTAAGGTTGTCAGCACAAAACATAGTTGACTGACAACCACTTATTGTGCAGATATAGATGAAATACCCAGCCATTATTGGGAGAATTTTTTGAACAACTCAATAGCTTCTACCTACGGCCTAGTCTATGACTTGCAGTGATTTGAAAATGTTGTTTACACTATTTTCTGCGTAGCTATTTTTCAGTCGGTAACGTACTGTTTTAGGGATAAAGAAACGAGCATTTCGGCGAACACTGTCCACTACAACACTGATCCAGAGTCTGCCGCTTTGAATGTATTTTTTCGGCTTACTGAGTCGCTTAAGTGTGAGAAGATTTGCGTTTTACTGGTAGTCTCTTATGCAATATAATGTGCACGCTTCAAAAAGTACATGCAGACGTTTGCTTACAGCGTGACATGAAGCCATCAACTGGACGTTTATTGTCGAGTAAGCCCTCGACAACCCTTCTGATCTGCGACAGTTTCAAGTTGGTGACAGAAGACCCTCGTCTCGCTTCAGTGTTTGTTCGCTATCTCATTCCTGGATGTTCTCTAGAATTTCATAGCAGTTTACTTTGTGGACAAGTTAAAACATCAACAGATACGGCGTTCTTCAACACTAACGTGGTAAAGAAAAGCACTCGCCGTTGACTTACTTCAATTGTCAGATTTAGGTCAGATTTGCACCTTCACTCATCACAGAGTGGAAGATGGCAGCTACCGATGATCACATAGTTCAACTGCATGCACACACCTTCTCCATGAAAACTCCTGGCGTAACATCACGTGGAATCAATCAGCTATTAATGGTATTATTTTTTGAAAATATAGTACACTAGCTGGCTTACTCGGCTCCGCCCGACCCTGTCAAAACACTATGATAAAGCTTTCATCTCTATCCCTGCACAACTTCCCTGTGCCCATGTCTACATGCCAATTCACTTTTCCCGCTGTTGTAATCAGCATGCTCGATTACCCTGTGCCAACTCCCAGCCCTGTAGCTTAAACTTTGCAAAGAAATCGATAAGATCGATAGTAATGAATAATTTTGAAAACTAATATTGTCTTGGTTACCAGCATGCTCGATTACCCTCTGCCAACTCCCAGCCCTGTAGCTCAACTTTGTAAAAAAATTGATAAAATCGGTATCGACCGATGACGAAAAGTAGCCTATGACACCCGCCCGGCGCCGAAGCGTATGTACGCTAGTTTCGAATTGGTTCAGAAAAAAATTTCTATTCGGAACATGCATATATACATAAAATACAGACATACAGACATACAGACAGAACTTAGAACCCTCGCGAGCACTTGAAACTTCCGATTTTACTCGATTTTACAAAATCACGATTACCTGCAGTAAAAAAGTGTTACGCACTGAAAATCGTGTGATACACCTGCACAACAGTTACATGTAAGGCTCATCATTGAGACATTGGCCCGTAGCTAAACTGCCTCAGTCGATTTCAACTGAATAAAATTTCAGTTGAGCCTTCGACGAGTCAGCTCGCCCTCAGTTGAACCATTGACTGATTATGTCAACTAGCCACGATGATAAGGTTGGGAACGTCACGTTCATGCAAGTATACGAGTCAAAACGCGTTCGCCAGCCATCCACATCGATGTGATTCGTACTAGCGGCGGAAATGTGGCTATACTTGTTAGATCTTGTTGAGGGTCGTCTGGTTGGACGAATTCGAAACACACAAGCGTACCCTGATCGGCGACGCGGCAGCGACGCGCAGTTTTCTCCGCCGAGCGCGACAGCGAGCAGGAACTTTGTTTTTTTTTTTACGTTGAAGTTTCAGACGCCGATCTTTGTACGCTTTTCTGCTTCGAGTTCGTCCCGACTTTCAAGCGCACGATTACTGGAGCATGTATGAAAGGCAGAACTGGAGCGCTTGCTTTTTTGTAACTTCTTTGCATGCATTATTTGTGTTTAGCGTACCGGTGATGTTCCACAATAAAGTGATATCAGTAAAGTCAAGTAGGTGTACGACAAGGGTGGAAAGAAAAGTAAAACGCTTAGAGGAGTTATACATGCTGATTGTTCATCGATAAAGTATGATCGGCTCCAGATTCGTGTGGAGGTGTATTGCAGACTTTGCCTTGCCTGATAACACAAGTAAATTTACTAAACCTCCACGTCATAGCATTGCTTTTCGTACTCTCTCACTAGCAAAAACCGCCACGCAGTGAGTTGGCAAGACTCCACCTCCACACGAATCTGGGAGCCGATGATATCCTTTTCAGCCTTAATTTATAGACTCAGTTAACATTACCAAGAAGCGAAAAGGATATCTATCGATAGCGTTATTGATGAAGTTACGGCTTTTTTGCAAACGTATTGCCAATTCTGGTCTCACCTGTTTGTAAGTGTAGAAAGCAGAAAAGTTCGAATTGGTTTTTGGGTGTAGTCTTCACCAAAAGCTGGAATTCGTTAGAAACCAATTGTGGTCCTGCACTACTACAAATATAATTTGTGCAAAATATGTACTTCGAGGCTTGAAACTGTAAGGATCTTTATGATGAAGTCAGATCAGCTACTGGGGTGTGAAGTTACTGAATTGCCGCTCATTATCCGTGAAACAAGAATCGCGGCGGTTGTGCTTGAAGGCCTCCGCAGGAGTTCACCGAAATATTCGCATCAGGTCTCTATTCAGAGTGGACTACTTCTGAAGGTTACCATTTAGCTACTTCGACATGGCACGCCTTTGTGTATACATAACTGCTTTAGCTTGGGGTACAGTAGGTAACGTGGAAGGTAGTTTTCAACTTTCTTTTCCAGTTTTTGCTTACATAGGCTGCTCACTGTGACGATTAAAAATTATTTGATGCTAAAGGACATTGCGAGACGCGGTAGGGGTGGATTTGCAAAGAAACAAACCACCATAAATATTTCTCCTTTTTCTTTTTAGCATTATGTTCTCGGTTTGGTCGCTCCTCGAAGTCACTCACTGAGGCTCAACCCGACGTTTTCATCATGGACAACTTTAACTAATTCTCATTCTTATTAAGACCCCAAACATAATTTGCTGACCGGCGGATAGAGCAAGCACTTCGCAATTCAGTGTCTTTTTTCAGTCTGCGCGTCTTTTTTAAAAATCAATAAAGGTAACATGTTGTCGTGAACAAATCCGTTAGTGGGTGTTTAAGCCTCAGATGTAACGATGCTTCTCCACTGCGTAATATTTCGGAGAAATTTCAGACTGGGAGGAAGCTTCTTGGAGGTTCGCGGACGAAATCACAAGACCATCAATCTATGTGTGCATTACTGTACCCGAAAATTTTAGACACCAACATTACAAAGCTGTGATTGCTCCACTTTGTGACAATAGTGCTTGTTGCTGATCGAGTCCGGAAAGCCTTGTCGAATGCGAATTGGGAAAACACAAGCGTACAAAGATCGGCGGCTGAAACTTCAGAAAACGTAAAAAAAACCAAGTTCGTGCTCGCTGTCGCGCTCGGCGGAGAAAACTGCGCGTCGCTGCCGCTTTGCCGATCAGGGTACGCTTGTGCGTTTCGAATTCGTCGTCTGGTTGCACTGTGACTCCTTAACATTAGCATTTCTTCGACATGTTCAGTTGTAAACTGACGTGTATTGAAATTACTCAAAAGTGACTTACGAAAATCGTCTCTGCGTCTCATCATTCTCATGTTATTCAAATCAGTTCACTTGTCAACTGAAGAACTGAATAAGGTAAGGTAGACGACCTCGTCAGGTAGACGAATGGCCAACTGACATTTCATTTTGCACTCTTACAGCATGGGAAGGTGTGGTCGTCATTCTAACATACCGAATCTCAAATAAGGACCTCACTTCAGATCCTCTGGGCTGAATGAGCTTTACTACGGGCCATTGTCTTTCTTCGGCACACGCCATACTTACCTGCTTATCCATCTCGAATCTAAAGGTATAACTGTGTACTTACTAAAATTCCCTTGCAAAGTGTTTTACAGCAAACGTCTGCTGGGACGCATCTGAAGAGTTGCATTCGGAACCTATCAGCTCTCTCTCTCTTTCAGCATTCTTTTGGTGGTACACAAATTGCGTTCTGTGCAATCCAAGCTCGCAGGCCGCAATGTCCAGATCCGATCATAGTCGTATGTGAGGTCCTCGATGGTGCATCACAACTTGATGTGAATTCCTCTACCCTGCGGCCGCCATAAACGACCTCATTCCTATGCAGCACTATGGTAGATTTTCTTTTTCAGCTTTTGAGTGAATCGTACTTTTGCTCGAAGAAGGCGGTGTTTGCAGCTGCTGCAGTAGTTTGGAACTACTGAAACATCAAACAACTGTGGGCAACGTCAATGTTGCCCTATGCAACGTGGCATCGTTCTTGCTACTATCGAGCGCCTATGGTTGCAAGAATGACATTTCTTTGCAAGATTTTCTCCAGTCGTTGCTGAACACATAATTAAAATTGTCTCCGGCAAGGGAAAACTTATCAGGCCGTACTCTCCCCCTCCACAAACGATCGCCAACCGAATGTGGAATGGGGAACCTAAAGCGATTCGTACCTATACCGATTTGGGGGAAGTGCTTGGTCTACTCTTAAGTAGTCATCCCAAAGCTGGTAGCGTTGAACTCCTTCACAGCTTGAAGACCCTGCCAGAGTATACACTCGCTTATACATCACAGTCACCCGCCAGCCACGTTGAGGGCAGCTTGATAGGGGGGGGGGGGGAGAAACTAGAACAGAAATGAAATTTCCCCACTTTTCTAGCCTGCGTATCCTATGAATTTGTACATTTTGCAAACTTTTCACGTCATGGAAAAAGTTTGGGGTTAAATGTTTCTATAATACTGGGCAAACTTGCACAGCTGCTTTGTGCTTTTCTCAACGGCTTCATATTAGGGAAAATACCAACTAAAACAACATGTATCCATAAGCTGGCTTTCAAATCCTCATGCTGGAGATAACTTCGAATGCATATGTATGTTTGCATTTCATAATCGAGGATCATTGTCCTATTTTCATTTCTCTTTCTGATGCTACTTGTCTTTGTCCCATCATTTTCATTCGTCCTTTTCGTAATATGTAGTAGTTTCCGATTTCATTGAAAAAGAGCTCATATTCCCTCTTTTTACGCGTTACTTTCGCATAATTGCACGCATTATACTTTGTGGTACAAAAATGTTTCCCGTAGTGCAGTGGCAAATAGTGCATGATGTCCACAACGACAGACACCATATAGCGAATATATGCGAGTAAATTCTATGATTTGGCTCTTGCTTTTTTAGTTGATGGGGAGAAAAGAAGCAAAAGAAAGTAACATGTGCTTTCTATGATTGAGCTAGACGTTAGAGCAATCTAGCAAAGGGCTTCAATGACTATGTGCTTCGTGTCGAAATGTCAACAATTATGGAAAACATCGCATTGTCGTTTTGTCGCATTATTGTTTGTTCTGGAGTTCCTAAAGTGTTTGAAAAGGGAGCTAGTTCTATAGTTCGTTTTATATAATCCTTTCTTAGGTTTTTCAAGTTCAGGATTCCGTTCTCTTGGATTTCCTTGTAATTCAAAGTTCTGTGCCTCAAGAAACTGACTCATGATTGATTTCATTCTCTTTTTCTCTCAGGGAAAAAGAATCGCATATAAAATGAATCGTTCTTTACTATAGGCGGTAATCGTTGGAGGCAATTTGAAGAATTTCAAGAGGTTAATCAAAGTAGCAGAATTTTCTTATATTGCTGTTTATCAAATGAATACTTTACTGATAGCGAACTTGATCTAAAGCAAACCATGTAACGAACTCTTCTTTCGAATGCCCTAGAAGACATGTTGTTATAGGAATGGTTCTATGGTAGACGCCAAATAAGTTGCGTCATCTTTGAAGAGATTCAAGACGCTGACTGGAAGAAGATTCTTGGAAAACTGAAATACTACAGAGAATTGATCGTTGAAGAACTAATAGATGTGTAAGGAAATAACTCAGTTCATAACTACAATATTCATTTTGATTTTAGGGTTTCCGAGAAAAGATTGCTGAAGAAAAATCCGATGTTTGGCTTCGAGTTGCGTAGCTCCAATAATGGGGTTTTGTGGCTCATTATGACTGGGAACTGCTGTATGCTTACAGATACTTCTACTCAAGGCTTTTAATTACAAATAGCATTTTCATAGCTATGTCAGATATTAGTATTACAATAAATCTGCAAGTATTTTGATATTTGGGTTACACTTTATAACAAATCAGATGTTTTTAATTAAAAGTTTGGAAGGCATCTCTGTAAAGCAAAACAAAAAAACGGAAATTTGCTGAAAGTCTGGACATTGAGTTTACAAGTCCTGTTTGCAAAAACTTTGCCCTATGCAAAGTAGAATAGGACATTTTTGCGAACTACGGTAGAGGTACAATAGTATAGAATGCCGGGTTTTGTTAAAACTTTAGGTAAGGATTATTTTGGTTCGTTTCTTATTTCTTACTATAGCGGTATACTGTGGAGTTACAATATAGGCACAGTTACCTTGGAATCGCAATTCTATACGGTATCGATACGGTAACAAGTATGGTATTCAACATCAGCATGTTCTGCGAATTTTAGTGAGATTAGGGCCTCGAAGTTTTCCTGTTCGCATGTCACAATTGGTTATATTTATTTAAGGTTTCTTTTTGTTCGTTTTTTTTCGACACACCTTGATTTATTAAATAAATCAAATTTTATAGATGTTATCGCAGCAGTCCAAACATACTGTATAAGTGTTCATAGTAACCACCATGTCAATTAACCCTCCATGTAAAATTTTGTAATTTTTGATTTTGAACCCTGGGCAGTCTAACGAATGAAGTCACAAAGTAAGATCAAAGACGTATTTTTGTGAAGGACAATCCCCGACAATAACTCTTACTCAACCACAAAGAAGATCAATCTAACTTATGTCTAATGGCATATCTGTCAAATCACACGGTAGTGATCTTACACACATTCTCTCCGGGATGATGATGATTGGTGAGAGTTTGCGTAGGATGCGGTGAGAATTAGACACCGAACGCACAGAAACGCAGTTTCCAGTGTGTTGGGCGGCAACGTTGCGACACAGTCGCCCCCTTCGATGCGGTTCTGTGCTGTTGTAGCTGTGGCTTTTGTCATTTTGGACAGTGTCATTTCGGATGACAAAGCTGAAGTCGACATTCGAGTATCCGGGGCTTGCTCTCCAGGTTGGTTTTTGGGTTTTTTGCCCGAAATTTTATCTCTTTTTCCGCTTTTTTCTCTCTTTATTTGCGGAACTTCCTCCACACTTTCAAACTCCCAAAATTCTACAAACTTCCGAGCTCTGAAACTTCGTCAAACCTCCGCATTTACTCTGGTTAATACCTAACAATTTATCTTTGGTCTAAGCCATCTGCTACATATACAAATAGCCTGTTTTACTCGCAAAATCGGCTTGAAGAATACGCGCACGTCTTCAAGTTCATCATTTCCGAACGTGTAATAAAAATGCAAATTCCCGTACTACTAGTTCCTTCTCAATTCATTCAATAACTCTCTTATGTTACTGTCTCTATTTAGTGAGCGTCCGCATGTGAACGTTATGAACGTCGGAGAAAAACCTGTTCTAGTGTGAGAATCTGCTTCAAAACGAGACAGAATCAATAGACTGCCCTAGATGTTACAGATCCGTACGCGCGTACGCTCACTCATTATCCATACGATAGATATCTCAGAATGGAATATAGCTTTCTTTAGACATCAGTATAGCCCGCTAGCTGCTTGAAGTTTCATCGATGCAGGCGCAAAAAGGGAATATTTGACTCCGAACCAAATTCAGAAATAGCAAGCACACACGAATTTGCGCTATAGGGTTTACTTCATATGGTGAACATGACACTATCAATCCACGCATAAAAATTTTGAAATGATTACGGTAGCTACACTTTAATAGCTTAGGAACCCGTCATACCACGCCTAGAAAAGCCCAAAAGCGCCTAAAAAGCCCAAAAGGGCCCAAGAAAACCCAGAAAATCCCAAAAGAGCCCGAAAGCGCCAGAAGGAGCCGGAACGCGGAAACGAGCTTTTGATAGAATTTCGACTTATTTTGATGTGCAGATGATAGAAAATAAACCAAAAAGACTCGGTTGAAATCAACACAAATGCCTTAGCGCCAAAACGCGCGGAAGGGGGCTTTCTGCCCTTTCGGGCGCTTTTGGGATTTTTGGGCTTTTTCGGACTTCTTTGGGCTTTTTTTTGAATACTTTTGGGCTTTTCTCGGCGAAGTATGACGGGTCCCTTAGACTTCACCATACTTTAGGAGTTTAAATTAGGTGAATTTTGCCCAAAAAGGAGAATTAGGTGAATTTTTGGTCAAAAAAAGGAGGCGGTTACCAGATCCCAATTAGTACTCATTCTACGTGATGGAAATGCTTTTCGCAGTTCTGTAGGTTACGATGTGGGCAGATTGAATTCAAAAAATTTTATCACCTGCTTATAGTACACCCACCGTAATCGCACAGAGAGTCCTAAGATGCAGAAAGAGTACAATTGTCGAAATTCTGCGTGTCAGCAAAATAGTAGTAGTAGTAGTCAAGTCTGATAGGGGATACCGCATTTTTTTCAAAGTTTTGGGGCTCGGGCAACCCAAAATGATATGGATTTTCACGGAATTTGAAGACGAATTCGCAGCAGATTATGGTGGAGCTCCAAGGGAAGGAGCACATATCTAGATGGGAATAATCACTGTGTACCCAATGAACTTTAGTTTTTTTTCACAATCCCACTGATCATTACATCTGAATCACTTTGCCAATCTATTCTCCAGAAAATCTCGTCAAAAGCTTCAACTTGACTTCACTATAAATTCGAAAATTACTGTACCAATTTTGATCGACGGTTTGAGTAAGCACAAAGTTCTCGGTGGTATTTCGCGCTAGAATTGGCTGAACAGACGTTTTATTCACTTATGACTTGCTAGGGGTGATTAATGACGATGATGTTGCGACTTAATCTCCTGTCTCTCTGGTTTTGTGACATGTAGCTGCCAGACTACGGATATACAAAGTTTGTTAACATTAGCAAAATTATTAATCTTATATATAAAGCTGAATGTCTGTTTGTCTGTCTGTATGTATGTATGTATGTCTGTCTGTACGTATGTTCCGAATAGAAAATTCCATTTCTTAACCGATCCGGACCAAACTTGGCACACATACACTTCGGGCCCCGGCGGGTGTCACAGTCCACTTTTCGTTATCGATCGATATCGATTTTATCGATTTTTTGCAAAATTTAAGCTAGGGGGCTGGGAGTTGGCACAGGGGGGTAATCGAGCATGCTGATCACCCACGTGGGTGCTCGATTACACCCCTCAGCCAAATTCCAGCCCCCTAGCTCAAATTTTGCAAAAAATCGATAAAGTCGACATCGATCGATAACGAAAAGTGGACTGTGACACCCGCCGGGGCCCGAAGTGTATGTGTGCCAAGTTTGGTCCGGATCGGTTAAGAAATGGAATTTTCTATTTGGAACATACGGCGGAGCCGGGTAAGCCAGCTAGTATATCATATTATTACGGTAGCGTAATCGCTGATTTTATATTTTTTGCTGTTAATTTTTACACTTGTTTTTTTGCTATGTATGATCTATGTTTGTGTGTAAGTTGTATCTAATGAATTCTCAAGACCATCTTTCTCCGTACGCAATTGCGTATAACAATTTTTTGAGCTTCATTTCATCGACTGTCCTTATTTTCTCCTTTCCGTCGATAAAGTGTCTGCCCTTGTTAGAAAGTACCAACTCAAATTTCTTCAGGACGCTAGTCAAGATTTTCATCAGTCCCTGTCCTTTGTTATTGATTTAAGGGGGTGACAATCTTTTGTGCGACTCAAAATTGTACAATGTTATTCATATAAACAAAACTTGACTTTCATCCCAATTGTTCCGAAACTTCTCTGCCAAACTTGGAAAATTCAAGATCAAACAAGTATAAATTATGCATCATCCTATATACAGTTTTAAATCTGTAAAAACGGATTCAATGAGTATTTATTTCTTGTGTAGTCGAAAATTGTTAATTACTCGACTGATTTTGTTCATGGGCTAAAAGTCTTTTAATGCGGTTAAAAGTTGCCCCTGAAAACTTCAAATCAATCACTAGCTCGTTTTGATTAAGCTTTGCAAGCAATAAAGTCTTATGTGAAAATCTGCAGATTTTAAGGTCTGACACTGACACTGATTTTCTCATTTTGTTGTAGGGTTCATCAGAATAGTTTTATGGCTTACTATCAAATACAAGGTAAGCTCAACTCACGATGGAAGGATTATTTTGTTGTGAGTGGAGGATGATGAGGGCAATTTTCAGCTTTTAAGGGTTTTGGAGGCGCAGATTAGACTTATTTTCTCCAAAGAAAGTTGAGTCTCCATAAACTAAGCTTGAAATAATTCTTTTGGGCGAGACCACTTTTATCTACTTGCAGGTAATTAATTCTTGAGAAATATTGTTTGAATGAAGAGTAAGCGGCTAGCTATCGAAAATACTTCAAATTACTTGCTTACAGACATGATGTCTCTAGAAGCAGGCAATTTGATGAATCAAATTGCCTGCTTCTAGAGAATCAAATGCCTCGTTTGATAAGTGTGAAAGATAAAGGAGAAAACATTAAACTTGAGATTTTTCTCGAAGCAAGTAATCCTTAGAGTGTGAATTGGAATGCTAATAGATGCTCAAAGAACGACTCTTTTGGGTGTGCTTTCAACTCCCTAATATCGAGTTGCACATCATCACTCACTACTATGGAGAAAGCTCGTTGAGACCTAACTGTTAAGTGGAATCGTTTCTCTGATTAAGGAATTAATCATAATAATGCTTACCTTGAAAAACTCCGAAATTTTCTCGATAACGGCATCTCCAACTAAATTTTACTAACAAAAATCAAGTGTGCCATTAGATCAAGATCTGCTGAAGGCTAAATTTTCTTAGCTAATAATGTTTCTGGAGTGTTAAGAGTTTTACCCGAAGTGTTGGACTGAAGAGCAAATTTGTAAGCCGTGAAGAGCTGATTTGATTATAGCACCACCATTTTGATGAAGATGCAGCTCCTAACATTACTCTTGGTCCTTAGCTTAAAAGCTTTGTCTGGTGTCTTCTTCCCCTTCTCAAATTTTCATTTGCATTATTAACCCAACATAACTTTACGATTATTCTTATCATAGACAATTTCAGTGTACTTGCAACGAAAAGGCATCGACATAAACAAATATCGCCCTTCCATACGTTTCAATCCAGATAAAATACAACTGGTGCCAAAGAACCCTGTCATCCCAGGATGTATAAAAATCAAGGCGGAAGGTTACTAAATTATCTTCAACAACATGATACGAGAAATAAATCGAAAGTTTCTTTAGGCGTTGAGATCACGCGACCTATACGAAATCTTATAGCCGAAGTAGAACTTCGTATCGGAGGTACTCCAGATCCATCAAATCCTACGCTTCCCTGTTCCAAAAAGATAGACGAAAAAGTCAATCAATGTCCATGTGCGAAGCTCGAAGGAACCTGGTGAGTATTATTGTGCAAGATTACATCCCATTAGAAGCCATACAAGGCAAACTCCAAATTTGAACCCTACTTCATTTGGTACCACGCACCACGTTCGCTTTTTCCCTTTTCGCAGTGTATTCCGTCACCATCCCAGACATCAGAGTTTAGACACAACTTGCAAAAAATCCCATATACTTATCGGCGATTTGAAACACGCAAAGATTGGGTGCCGTTGCGTACGGTCAAGGTAGCGTATGCTTGGGAGAGACTGCAGGTGGTAAGAGAAACGAAAAAGCGCTTAATCAGAGAGACGCCGATACGTCCGCAGTCTTTGCGTGCAACCGCTTATAAATACCCCTTCCCTACTGGAACAGTTTACATCAGAAGCGTTTGGTCAATAAATGTAAGTTTCTTTTTCAGTGTCTTCTGTGATTTCTGCAAACAACTCAAAGCACAGTCAGCAAAAATATCTGCATCACGGCAGGTTTCTTCGCATAAGAGTATTGATGACGATTGCAAGTGAGTACATACCTATTTGAAAAAGACGCTATCGAATATTACCCTGTATTTGCTCAAATTGTGCAATCTAGACTCGTTGTTTAAATGCGTTGAGTACTCATAGCACCGCAAGTAATCTAAACGCAATTCATATTCAAAACGAGTTTCATGAAAGGCTGATTCTTAAAAGTTCGTCGTCATAAAAATATTACGATTACATCGCAGACGTGTTATAATTAGATTATGAGTGTTCTAAACTAAACATAAATTTTCTCATTTTAAAAAAATATTCTCGAGGTATCTAACGAAAGCACGAGGTTCAATGAAGCTGCGCACGTTTGCAAATGCTTACTTCTAAATAAATGAAGGAATTTGATAGGAGTAACAAAATATTGATTTTAAAATCAACAAATCTAGGAAAATACAACATGTTACGTTGAGAGTTTCAGATGTAATGAAATGCAGCCTGGTCTATACGATATCGAAACGGAAATGTGCACTCCACAAATCGACGATGTGAAAGACTATATTCCTCCAGAGATACAAGCTAACATTTTGGACAAACGACCAGTAAGACAACATTCCAAATTTTATTAGTGGAGGTCGAGTCTCCATAAATCACGTTTTATGCCTCGGGCATACTTCACGCGATTTTAGTCGCGTGAAGTAATTGGCAATTTGCCAGATTCCTTCAAATCCAACACTGACAGACTACAAATGCATAGTGTGCATAACTTACTTGGGCTGATAAAATGTCCTATCTTCTGTACATTTGAAAGGCGCTTACGCTAAGTTCTTGACGATTGGGGCATTGCCAAATCGTGCGCGACTAAAATCGCGTGAAGTATGCCCGAGGCCTTATGGACGCATCGTATTTCTACCTTTTTTGCTGTGAAGCTACAAGCGACTATTTCAGATTTCGATGTTCATTACCGTTTATCTCATGGATCTCGAGTCAAAGAATGAATCTTACCTATCAGCATTTGGTCGCGCCATTTTACAGCGAAGGTATTTAATAAGTCTTGCAGATTGATGTATAAGTCATTATCAAATATATACATATTTTTAGAATGGCACAAAGCACCGTTGCCTGCTTCCTACTCGGAATAGATGTTAAACTTGCTCTACCTCAATTCAATTGATCATTATAGCACATTGTAGTTATTGAAATGGCATTTATTGTATAGTTACCAGCAATATCAGTCTGAACGTGTCTTTCATCTTGTGAGTGCGAGTGATCTGATATCCTTAAATTAGTAATGAATATGATCAAAGAGAAGAGGTGTGCATTTTCTGGCAAATTTGCAATCACGGAAATTTGAATGCTATGATGTAATGCATTTGATGAAGGGGGGGGGGGTATGCTGTGTCACAATGTTTATTAGTGAAATCCACTAAATTCCTTGACACAAGTTCTTAGAGCAGAATACTTTCAAGCCGGCCGAAGTTAGACATTGTCGTCGTTCCGCAAACGCTGTTAGAAGTACGGAGCGGGGAGCACTGGTGGCCGGCCGCGCTATCTGGCGATGGTTAGGTAATTTCACACGCACTACCACAATCGCCTCGGGACCACTACTTGGCGCGCTGCCAGCCAAAGGGCTATATATAGCGGTGGCGCCTGATTTTGGTGCCTGTATGTTTTCGTTTCCGATCGACACGCTTTTCTCACTAGCTTTTGTGCTCTACTCCGCTGAGCTTCCTCTTTAGTCCCTCTCATGTTAGCGGTTGAGCGTGTCGAGGTTGAGCTTGGAATTGGGAGTGGAATTTGGATTGATTTCGACGAGCCCCTTTGGGACTTTTTGGGGTTTAGGATAGCAAAATCTGAAGAAATCTGGGAGTAGAGTTACTGACCCTGTCATCCTTGTCGAGGGCGGCGGATCTGTAGGCGTGAAGCTTTCAGTAGCACCATGTGTGAGAGTCAAGTAGTTGCTCACCATCGTTAGCATGGGGCGGGGCCCCTCGCATGGTGGGAGTTGTTTTTAGTTGATAAATTAGCGCTGATTGATTTGGGTTTGTTGTTGTATTGCTTATTCTTGAGTTAGATAGATGCATATAACATTTAATCGCTTCTTCTATCGCGCGCTAGAGCAACATAGTAGGCTGGATGGCGTCGTATATGTTGAGCGGGCGCGTGCATGGGTACCGTAAAATCGAGATGCTGTGGGCACACTGAGCGTTTGCAGTTATCGTGCCGCTATGAACTGGTTTTGGGACCTGTGCGCACCTGGTTGTAACACCGATAAGGCGTAGTTTCCATTATTTTTACCATCAGTTTCGTGAAGTTCCTAGAGTCTGACTGTGAAAGTTGGGCCGGTGTTTTATTGTGTGATTGGTACATTGCCAAGCGCATAGCTCTGAGCTACGGATACCTAGATCGACAAGTGTAAGCCTGCGTCAAAACCTCGTTTTTTGTGCAGAAAGACAATTTGAGAACGATGTCGTGATTACAACACATAATTCTACTTTTCGTGGAGGGGAAAGTTTTTGCAAACAATGTGCCCCTAAAGATCGCAACCAGCTATCGATATATGGTAAGCACCAGTAAATTTTCTTAACACGACGACCGAGCCATTTTTGACCACATCAAAATGGACTGATGATCTGCGGCGGCGGTCTAGACTGTTTAGCAGCTACCGCAATGCCGTGTGTTCTATATGACAACCAGGTCAGCACTGCATAGAAGTTTCATGAGAATTTTTCGTAAGATGGTCTAACTCCAACTGACCTACGAGCCCAAACTGCTGGCGCGCACTTTGGAGGCCTTCTGGATAAACGCCAAGAGTCCAAAAATGAACCGGAAGGAAGAGTGCCTGGCGGAAACTAATGAACTCGCGCCTCAATCCTTCTGTAGGTTTTGATATGAGGTCAGGTCACACGGCTGCTATAAAGAGGTAGAGGTACATATCCCACATTCGGTGGTCAATGCGCCTCCTGTTGTGTCATCTAAAGTGAGTTCTGGCAGTCCGTTAATCTACCTTGGCTTTCGTACTGGTCGTGGATTGAATGATATCTTGAGCTTTGGTGTTGACGTCTGAGTGGATGCGTCACTTATACATTCGACTTTCCAGGCTCTGACGAAGGCGAAAAAGCCGAAACGTTGGCCAGTTGAATAAATAGCATCTTAACATCTTGGTTGCTGCTCAAAGAGACGACACAGCGTACATGAGAATTTTTCGTTTAGACGTGATAATTTGATGCACGAAAGTGCTAAAAGGTGGTCCGGGCGTGCATACGCGCGGATGCACACGGTCGTCAATGTGTTAAACAGGCTACTTTCGTCAACAAGACCAATATTTGAATCTTTGCATGTGCCACATTCTTGTGATTTGACATGCTGCCTGAAATTTCTCACTTACGACAAACTCTGAGAACTTCTCCTGAGACTGAGTATTGGCGAAACCGCGAGCTCATCAAGAAATACAGCGGCGGAGAGCATTGCCTGCCGCGCTATTTGGCGACAATTACGGTATCAACATGCGCATTGCCGCATTGCCTCCGGACCACTCCCAGCTTTGGCGCGTTGCCAGCCAAACGTCTAGATATACCGCCGGCGCCCCATTATGACCTCTGCTAAATCTTGTTCCTAATCGATATTTCTGTTGCTAACTTCTGCTCGTGCTTGGCTGATAAGCGGCCGCGAGATCACCTCTTCAATTAGCGGTCGAGCAAACTACGATTAGGTTGGAATTGAAATTTGGATGGATTGCGAACCAAGCATCTCTTGTATGGTTGGACCTGCAAACTACTGATTAAGAATCTTGAGAGCGGAATCTTCACCTTGGCAACGCGCGGCGGATCTCTGTTGTGAAACCACGGATAAGAGTCAGCTAGTCGCGATCCATCGGTAGCACGACAACCTCGTCCCTACTGGGGTTTTATCTCAGTAATAGATTAGTACTATAGTTAGTTGCTATTTAGTGCAGCTTTTTTTAAATATCTGGTGACAAATTGTGATAAAATGCCACAATAAAAAGCCGCAGCGCTACTTGTTTTGTCGCGCGTTGCGGTGGCTGGTGGCGTCATGCGCGTGAGCCGGCGAGCGCAGCACACGAGGCACTGAGGTTAGGTGCTCAGTGCCCACCTAGCCGACCCTTATTGTAATCGTGCCTATGGTGCCGTTTTATGGTGATTCGTAAATAGCACCCCAGAGTAAACTACTTGCATTTTTCGGTGACTCGGAGACTTTGATCTACTGGCGTATACCCTTCCCCACCTCCATTAGCTGTTACTGTGATGGGAAGGCATGATGTCCGGAAGCGAGACAGTGGTCTAAGACAGTCTCTGTCCCGGCTCCGCGATGCGAGCGCTTCTAGAAGTAGGAGGCCGGGAGCACTGGTTGCTGCCGCGCTATCGGGCGACGATTAGTACTTTTCCACGCTTGCCGCCATCGCCTCAGGACCTCTCCCCGACTTGGCGCATTGCCAGCCAAACGGCTATATACAGCGGCGGCGCCTCATTTCAGCATCTGTTTTCGCCTTCGTTTTTGATCGGTAATCTTTCTTCGTGTTTTCTATTGTGCTCGTGCCTGGCAATTAAGCTCCCGCTTTTGATGTCACTTTCGCAGTAGCGGTGGAGCAGATCGGAATTTATATTGGATTGGAATTCAAATAGATTTGGGATTCACTTTGGACGAGCGAGTCACCTTTGGAGTTTTTGAGATGGATATTGAAGTCTTATGAACTTCGGGAGCGGAGAGGTCGCGCCTCATCCAGCGACGCATGGTGGATCTGTATAGGTGAAACCTTGGAAGCATAGTTGTTATTGGTGTTTATAGACGCGCACCATCGGTAGCAAGGGATGGGGCACCCTGTCTCGTGTTAGGGTTTTTCACTTTATTAGTCTAGTTATAGTAGTTTTTGTTATTGTAGTTCAACTAACTTGTGACTTGATGTCATTAGGATAAATTGTAAGTAATTTATAATCATTTCTTTACGCGCAGAGCAAGTGGTAGACTAGCGTCATATGTAGTAAGCGACCGTGCGCACAGGTATCTCGGGTTAAATCTAGGTGCTTAAGGCCCACCCAGTTGCTACAGTATCCAATAGCCAATATTCGACCCCTCCCCCCACCCTGCCCCCATTGTGCTACGCATGGAGCAGTACTTCAATTGGCGCGAGAATTTCTGGTGTTCTCATCCCACCTGCCGTATTTAGCTCGATGGAAAGCTTACCAAGAAGACTGTTTTCTTGTGGAGATGTTGCAATGGCACCTGCTGGTCCAAAATTTATCGCAAAACCCATGAGGGTGGGAAGATGAAAATTCAACTAACAATTCCTGTGCTGCAATAAAAGCGCGGTGCGTTCAATAGAGTTTATTACCAAGATAGGTATATTAGAAATCCAAATAACCTTTTATGAAGCAAAGTATGAAACACCATTCTGAGAATAAAATTTCAAGGACAAATAACATCCAACCATATGAAACCGCGTAAACAACTTGACAAACACTAGGAGGCAAACATCATCAGTGAGGAGCCATCAGTTCCGCTCAGGCATTTGATTGACAGCGGAAATTGATAATTTGGCCTGAAAATAAAACCGATGTTTGTACCAAAAGCAATATCCAGGCAAATCTTGATAATTGGTTGATGTGGAAAGTGGTCGGGAGCCCTCAACTACCCCCACTGCCAGAAGCAGCTTATTTAATTTGTCTATGGCCAAGAAATTCGATTCAAAACTTTTGATCAGTACCTTTTTTCCCGCGGACTGATCAGCGTCTTCGAGTTACGATACTAAGCACAGTTTAGCGTCAAATTTCTCAACTTTCAATAAACGAATGAGTCTAAATCATTGCACAAGCAAGTCGCCGAACATTTTTACGCGACTGCGAAGGGATGTGATATAAGACCACCCCCCCCCCCCAAAAAAAGTCAAACTATGACTGTTTAGAAAAACAAGCAAAACAGAACCTTCACAGTGCTTCCACTTTTCTTCTGACAGCTATCGTGATCCTCATACTTCAGCCAGTCGAACAGCGGTGTGGTGCATCCGGGGGGTACTTCAGCTCCCAGCAGTTTTTGCTTTAGTACTTGTCTCAAAGCACGCATATTAGTTTCCAGACTACTCAAATGTATTAAGTATAGTCGCTCTCACACAACTTAATAATTACGGTTGCAAAAATATGCTCAATGCAACTCAAGATTTTCTGGTTACTGGATAACAGGCTTGACTTTTTGTATTTTTCGATAAGATGGGACTGAGATGTTGGGAATGAGCACGCTGTTCATAAAAGGGAAAACTAGGGGCAGTATCATCGATTTTCTGGAGATATGAGCTTCTAGACTGAGAATAGTTATGCGAGACTAGCAGAGACACTCTTTGAAATGACTTTTACAATTTATTTTGGTCTAGCGCTGCCGCCCTGCAAGCCCATGAATAGTATATGGGGGAAAGCGAGGATATATTAGCAATATAACAACAGTAAGCAATCACCTTCACCAATTTCGCTTGTTCAATTTCAAGTGCAATATCACTTGATACTTCTTGTTCTTGACAAATTATTTGTACTTTAGCGATTTACTGGAAACCCAGTATATAACACTAAGTTAGGCCAATGAAGATGCCCAATTACCCTTATTTCACGCGCCAAGGCGCAGGGGATTCTTTTCCAATAACGACTGTTGATGATTTCTGTATCATCAACCATTGATGAACTCTATATTCTAGATAGCCTACGGAATACCCGTAGGCTAAATGGTGAGCTACTCACTCTTGAGTATCTAATCACTCAAGAGTGAGTGGTACCCGTGCGCCAGGAGTGTAGCCAATCGGCGGCACCTCCTTTCAAGCACCAACTCGTGTACATTGTACCTTTTACTCGGTTCAGCTCCGCCTTCCTTCCTATATAAGGAGCCTCCGAATGTATTAGAGGTTGCTCCCCGGTCCACACCGGGACACCTCACTCTTCTTCACGACTAATCTACGCCAGTGCGAATAAATCTATATTTCACAACCTCGTCTACCCCTAATCACTTGGTACCCACCAAATTGGTGCATCGGCCAGTGATTTTCCTTGTATTTCCTCGGCGATTCCTTCTAAGGACCCAGGAAATCAAGGCCTAAGACCCGCGTGGCAGGCTCTATTCCCAACTATTCGACTCTCGTGATTGCTGGTTCATCCACTTTCGCGACCAAGAGTCTTACTAAGCTGTCAGGTCCTATCCACAGCTTAGTAGAGGTTTCTAGCTGACTGACTGGTTCATCCACAGTTAGCGACAGACTCCTCGCACTCTAGGCTACTAATTAGCCAATATTCGACTCTAGTAATTGCTGGTTCATCCACTTTTACTAATACGAGTCTTGCTAAGCTATCAGGTCCTATCCATAGCTTAGCAGAGGTTTTCTAACTAATTGACTGGTTCATCCACAGTTAGTAAAAGAACTCCTCGACTTTTTGGCTTCCATTAGCCAAAAAAGACTGTGATTGCTGGTCCATCCACTTTCACAACAAGAGTCATCTTGCGAAGCTATCAGGTCATATCCATAGCCTAGCAAAGAGGGTTTTCTAGCTGACTGCCTGGTTCATCCACAGTTAGCAACAGAAATCCTCGAACTTTTTTGGCTTCCGTAGCCAAAAACACTCTGTGATTGCTGGTTCATCCACTTTCACAAACGAGTTTCACCTTGCGAAGCTATCAGGTCACATCCATAGCTTAGCAAAGAGGTTTCCAGCTGACTGACTGGTACATCCACAGTTAGCAACAGAAATCCTCGAACTTTTTTTGGCTTCCATTAGCCAAAACACTCTGTGATTGTTGGTTCATCCACTTTCACAACGAGTTTCATCTTGCGAAGCTATCAGGTCATATCCATAGCTTAGCAAGGAGATTTTTTAGCTGACTGACTGGTCCATCCACAGTTAGCAAAGAAATCTCAACTTTCCAAGCTCATTCACGATTGGCTCACCGATCTTGAGCTTTGGATCGTTACATTCACGGGACAGGTTCCAACACTTTACCGTCCAGTACAGCGTACAAGCCAACCAGGCGCGCTTGCTGACAGCTAGTAGACGCTCGGCACCCACTTGCCAGCTCACTAGAAAGCTTCCTTGCAACCAGTAAGGACAGCTATCGTATCGAGGCCAGCCCTGCTGTCGCCCTCAAGCCAAAGCGATCAACACAAGGAGGATACACACTTCCAAATTGTAACGCTTGGAATTACCACATCAGCGCAGACTCTACCCAGTGCAGCAGAAAAGAAAATGGCATCGCTCCAGCTTTTCAAGATCAGGATTAACAACGCCTGCAAACTCGTGAAATCCCACGAGTCACAAGTCGAAAATATTGATGTCCCCTTCACATTCCCCACACTGAAAGAAGGATGTGAACAGTACATAAAAGAGAAAACGGGACTGATAATCAATCTTCTCAACTCTCTACACAACGCAGTGAAGCTTCAAGAGACGCAAATCAACTCCGCGATTGAGTACATTAGCGCACGGAATGAGGAAAAAGAAAGAGACAAACTGATGATGGAGCTCAGCAAGCACCTAGAGATGGAGTCACTTGAACTGGAAGTGATTGTAGTGCAGTGGCGAACAAGAATAGAGTTCAGGCAGCATGAACTGAAAGAACAAGACGCACTACTGCACTGCGATGCTCCGAGCATACCCAGTCAAACAAGTAGTGGTAATGGACAAGCTTGGGTTCCAGAACGTAATGAAAGGCAGATCAAAATTCGGAGACCTCTGCTGGAAATCCCTACGTTCTCGGGAAATTTCCGAGAATTTAACAGCTTCTGGACCGTCTTCGAATCTCTTATCCACACTGACGAGGAGCTATCGGATACAGACAAGTTTCTCTTTCTGAAGCAAGCACTGAAGGGGAAAGCAGCAGCCACTTTGAGCTGCATACCCGTCATCGGAGACAGATATCACACAGCGATAGATATCTTGAAGAAACATTTCGATCGCTCTGCCAACATGGCAGATATACTTATAAACGAGATCGAAAAACTACCCAGGGCCTCAGATGACCCGAGAAGTTGCCGAGACACCTTCGAAGCAATCAACTCAAGGATCATTCACCTGGAGCAAACGGGAGCAAAGATGAACGCAGACAGACTTTGGCGTCGAATAATCTTTTCCAAATTTCCCGAATCCATCTGTACGACCGCCATCCAGAAAGAAGCGGTACAAGATGATCCATTTGATGTTAGCGAAATCCTGAACACCATCGACAGCATCATTTCACTGCGAGAGACAATCTTGCTAACAACGTAAACTCTTTTTCCAACCAATTACCACTCAAACAACCAAGAAGATGAAAGGACTACCAGGTGCGATAGAGAAGAACACTTTTCGAAACCAAAACGCTTGTGTTTATGTGGACAACCACATTCTCCTCACACCTGTCAAAGGTACACCACATCAGAAGCCCGACGACTTGAAGCAACAAATCAAGGAGTGTGTTGGAGATGCTTTGCAAGCGATCATAACTCGAACGCTTGCACGAATTTCGGTGTGTGCCCCAAATGCAAAGGATCACACCATGGATCTCTTTGCTTGTCAGAAGCAGGAAAACGCAGAGGATTCTCGACGCAATTCCGAGATTCTGCAATTAATCAACATTCACCTGCTCCTTGGTCACTATATGACATCAAGGAGGATCGTCATGAGATGAGTAATACGCATGTCGTACAAGGCTCACGACAAGAAGCCCACAATCCAGAAGTGCTTCCACTTGCACAGGATCAATGCATTCTTCAAATTGTTTCGGCACTCATATTCAACGAGGCAGAGTGGGATTACCAGCCAGTAACGATACTACTTGATTCCGGTGCACAACGAAGCTTCACCAAATCAGGACTCTGTGAAGAACTCAAGCTTCCAATCCTTCGTACTACTTCGTTTACTACATCTGGAATGGGCGAACAACAAGAGCAATTCAACTCATCTGAAGTACAAATTACCTTGAAAAGTCTTTACAGCTCCGAAAAGCTCAAGAACTTGTCAGTGCACACTAAGCAGAAGCTGACTACCGACATGCAGACGGCAAGTCTCACGAAAGCAGACTTGCGTTTCATCTCTAACAAGAAGTTGATAATCGCTCAAGATACGCTCTCCTCGAAAAGCGTCTCACCCGAACTGATCATAGGACAAGACCTCCTAAACCTTGTTACTCTCCACAACGATAGAGTGCATAAGCTTCCTTCGGGCCTCATTCTGACTTCAACCATCTTTGGATACGTTATATCAGGGACGACGAGCGCCACTACCGCTACATCAAGTTTTGTTGGCACATTCGGCTGCATATCAGCGCTAAAGAAAACACTGAGGAACAACCGCCCAGCTCCACAACACAAAGAGAGATTGAAGAAACCCGAAGCGTACTCTCATTTCAACAGTGCGAACACTCGAACATGCAACAAGCCATTATGGCCAAAGCAAAATGAAGGAACAATCCAAAGGAGAACGATTCCGTCACGAGCGATGCTACAACCATGTTCTTCATCCAAAAGCCGACAATCCACCTTTACAAGGTCAACAGTCAATGCTTCCATCCTCGCTGAAGCTCGAGCAGACAGACAACGTTGGTTGGTCACAATACGTTCCACGACGAACTCCAATGTCCGCCCCCGATATGGGATAGAATGGCTACCGCAGCGGTTCACAAACAATGAAGCCAAGATAAGGATGACGAACACACCGGAGAGAAGACATCATGAGTACATACATCGTGTAAGAACGCCGTCTATCAAGGATATGGTCGTCAACGAAGCAACTACCGATTCAAAGTGGAAGAGGAGGAAATGGCGAGGACGACAAGCAGCGCCAAACCGCCCACCAGCTCCAGCGATCACTTCAGATGCTTTTATAAATTTACGTTAATGATTGTACTCTTGTGTGTATGTTCAAGTTACTTGCAAATCCTCCTTCATAGCTCATTTTTCTGTATGCGTAGGTATTAACTTATTCGCTAGTCAACTTCAAATGTATCTGCCACTCTAATTAGGATCTTACCAGATCTCATTTTCCTCTCGCTCGCCCGGAGTGTTGATGATTTCTGTATCATCAACCATTGATGAACTCTATATTCTAGATAGCCTACGGAATACCCGTAGGCTAAATGGTGAGCTACTCACTCTTGAGTATCTAATCACTCAAGAGTGAGTGGTACCCGTGCGCCAGGAGTGTAGCCAATCGGCGGCACCTCCTTTCAAGCACCAACTCGTGTACATTGTACCTTTTACTCGGTTCAGCTCCGCCTTCCTTCTTATATAAGGAGCCTCCGAATGTATTAGAGGTTGCTCCCCGGTCCACACCGGGACACCTCACTCTTCTTCACGACTAATCTACGCCAGTGCGAATAAATCTATATTCCACAACCTCGTCTACCCCTAATCACTTGGTACCCACCAAAACGACCAGCACAAAAATGAAATTGCGATCAAAGGACCCTATCCCGTGCTGCTTATTGCTTGAAAGAATCGTATGGCATAAGGATCGCTTTCCGAGGTACAGCGGCTAATGGTTTGCTTAAAAAATTGAAAAAGGTGCGCCTGGTACGTGTGAAATTAGGGTACTAGAAAAGCCTAAGAAAGTATACTTGACTTTTCCCAGTTTGATTGATTTTTTGCATGCTTTGCCATGGATAGTCCAGAATGGTACAATGGTTCAACGAAGGGCTTTTTTCATGAAATCTATGAGTCTGCACTTTTGAGCGTAAACGGTGAAGTGGTACGTAGGGATGGACACAACTGTTATTCTATCACGAGGCGAACTGGGAGTGCATATGCCCACTACCCAATTGATAAAAGTTCAGAAAACACTGAAAATCCTCACCCTATCCGCATATTTCCTTCTTCAGCACTCCAGTCTCTTGTCCACATACTAATCTAAATAGCAGAAGAACATGAAAGTACGGCTAGTGGAAAAAGGTTACCTTGCTGCCTTTTCCGCGTACATTGCACACCAAGCCACATATGAGCTCCATATCCTCGCCGAATTGTTCCCCAATCATTGCGATAAGAATTTCTAGCCATATTAAGTCCATAATCTCAGCTGGCCGCCCTTTCTCGATCTAAATACTTTGCGATTTTGCAAAGTTCTGATAGGGTCAAAAGACTCTATAAAATAAGGCGGTTAAGTGATGCGACCTTATCTTATTATGGCCAAGTTTTCCAGATTTAAGCACTAAATTACTGAGTATCATCTATTCTGAGACTAGAATACCCAGGACAGCAAAGCACATGTTGATCGACAAACTCAGCCTACCCTTTGATTCAGTGGGACTGGCGGCTGGAAGGCGGGGCTTCAACGCTTAATCAATACTGGGGAACCATCAGAGAGCACACCCGCGAGAGAGACGCAGACTGCTCGCGGGTGCCGGCGGTTGCCTTCAGCCGCAAATCCCGTTCAGGGCTCAGCACAGCTGGCACCGGGTCAAGCTGGATATCGTTTTTAGAGCGGAAAGCAAAGGAGTTATCGTTTCTACAGGGGCCGAGGCGGAGAACTGCCGCAAAAATGCCGCCGGCATGCCACCGGCACGCCATTGGCAAGCTGTCCATCAACAAACAAAGGCGTTGTTTTCAGCCAAAACGCAATAGTATGACACCAAATTTGGTGTGTGCATGCGCGTTGGTGGACCGGAACTATGGGCCAAAAATTTATGAAAACTTATGTGAATGAAAGCTGTGCCCAACTTTTTTCTGAATTAGCTGGCACCGTGCCAGCTGGGTGCCAGCTGAGCTGGCACCGACACTTTGCTCACATAAGTTTTCATACTTTTTTACTTAAAATGTATCTACACTGTAAAAGATTACATACGGAGAAGAAACAGTTTCATAATGTTCTCTTTTCAGCGTTTTATAGCAATTTGAAAACCACTCGGTCCGCTCCGCAGTCAAAAAATCGGCTCTTTCTGCTTCTCAAGATGTGATTCGACCACTTAAGAAGCTCAGAAAGCTGTGAAAAGTTCTTTCATGAAATCAGAAATGCATGAAAACACTGATACATTTTTTACATAATATAAAAATGATGACGGGTTTTCAAAACAGGTCAAAAGGGACTTCGTACGAAATTTTCAATATCATACGGGACTTCGTTTTGAAATTTCCCTGGTGCCAGCTCGTGCTGAGCCCTGATCCCGTTGAATCAAAGGGTAGTTCATCATTTGATTCAAAGACTTCATCATTTGATTCAAAGACTTGAAATTGAAGATGAGGTAAAGCACAAAACTTGGTTTGTTTATCACACGTCTGCAAAATTTTTGAGTATGCCAATCCCAAGATGAATGATACTTGAATGACGAGCAATCAGACAATACACGATTCACGAAACGCAAAGACTGGGCGCCATTGCGTCCGGCCAAGATAATTTGTGCGTGGGAGAGACAGTAGACGGTAAAAGAAACGAAAAAGTGCTCGATCAGTGAGACGATATATCCGCAGTCTTTGCGTGCTACGAATCGCCTATAAAAACCGTATAAATCCTTGCGGTTCATTGTCCGATTCACTTTTGAAAAAGTGGAAGAGATAAATCCTAGAGAAAGAGCATTTCATGGATAACACTTACAGTAATGAGCCACCGTCCTCCTTTTAGATTCTCTGGGACTTCCCACATAGGCTGTATACCAGCTTTGAACACATTATAATCACAAAGACAGTTGAGTCCAGAGGGTGGGCGGATGTTGTTGTACAAACTGAAAATAAGACTGACAATAAGAATCTGCGTGAGCGGTGATGAAGGGGTAACTGGTGTAACTTACAACTCGACAAAAGAAATATGGACTAAAATGATAAACCGTGAGCAAAACTAACCAGAAAAACCAATCTGGTACATGATCGACGCTCGACAGTTTGAACATTGTATGTTTTTGAAAAGATAAGACAACTCACGCCCAGAATTCTTCAACAGTGGCAAATGTACAAACTGGCTTCAGGCGATCTTCCCAACTGGCTTGTCGATCATCGTTCAGATACCAGTATGTCCATTTTTGCTTCAGAGGATGGAGATCCTGAATGATATTCTGACGAGTAGCGATTTAGATACCGAAAGAAATCGCTAGGGTTTCTAACTCCATGAACAGCAACTTGCGAATTGCAAGCCCAGCTCGCTTAAGTGCCGGGCATACATCATGCGATTTCATCGCTTCACGATTCTGCCAATAAGACAACCGTTACAAGTTTATGCATGCCGATCATCTTGCATTTCTAGTGTGTTAGTTTTCCGACACGACAAATCGTGACTAACTGTCACAACCGAAATGCATGATGATCGACATGCAATGCATTTTTAACAGTTGTCTTGTTGGGAGAATCGCGAGACGATGAAATCGCATGGTGTATGTGCCCCCTTTCCTGAATTCTCTATCAGGTTATGCCCTTTCTTGGTTAAACATAGACATCTATGAGACTCAGTAAACAAATCCCATTCTCCGTTACGAAGAGCGAAAATTCATATGTTAACAGTAAGCTTGCAGCTTCGAATTTGTTGGTCTTGTCTGTCCTTGAATCGCTCTTAACAAACAAAATTCAGACAACAAACAAAGAAGAATCCAGACAACAAGTCATCTTGCTTGCATCATTTTTTTTGCTTAGAACAGAAAAACAAACCAAAGGTTCGGGAACGTTGATAAATTCCTTATCCTTCTTCTCCTCGTCCGTGACGTTCTCGCTAGATCCGAATTTAGACATGGGTGAACTAAAAAAGTCTACTAAGCCGTCAAAAGCAGCGACCAAAGAACATCAATCTGATGACGAGATGTTAAAGCTTGATGTCAAGAAACTCAACAATATGGTACTTTTCAAATGAATGAGAAGCATTCACACTAGCCAACGCCGCGATCCTTGTCAACTACTAACAACATATCAATAATATCTCTCTATCACTTAACAAGCTACAGAACTAGTTTAGCTTATGTTAAAAAGTTATAAACTGGGAACTGGGACTTGGAAAAAGACTACGAATGGCTTTTGCGAAGTTGGCATTGGGTCAATAGACCGGCGCACTTGACCCAATGCGAATTTCGCGAGCGAGCAGAATTTTTTCGCAGAGCGCGGAACTCACATTCTTTGGTATGGCACAGACGATAAGGGCGAGCTTCATAGCGAGAGAGTTTGAAAATAAATTTGAACATTCCCATAGATTCTGGAATATCGGTATTTCGGATCATCGCCGCCCTGAGTTCTCTAGATGCTCGAATATCGCGGATTTCATAAGATTAATGAATCATGATTGAGTGAAGAAGTCTGGTCTTTTGATCTTTGTCCGAACTTAGCTCATGAGTTGTTTTCATGATTCTTCATCGACTCCACGATTCGTGTAGAGGCGGGGTTTTGCCAACTCAAAGCGTGGCGGTTTTTGATAGCGAGGGAGTACGAAAAACAATGCTATGACGTGGAGGTTTGACAAGTTTACCTGTGTTATCAGGAAAAGTCTGCAATACACCTCTACACGAATCGTGGAGACGATCATAGCTCTGTTTCGAAGAAGAATTTTAGATTTTATTCTTTGATCACTGGTGAGCTACTTTTAGCGTAGGTGTAGTAAGTTACAGACAGACTTTATTTCTGAGCACTGCAGGTTCAAAAATCATATACAGTTGATGTCAACTAGGTGTTCCCTTTTCCGTAGCCGTTGCGAGTCCGCACCGCAAGGGTCTAGCGCGGTGACCTCCATTAGGCGAGTTTTGAAGGCGCAGCCCTAGGCGCGCACGCGACGCAGGGCTCTGGGGTGGCGATTTGGCGAACACAAGATTGACACGGAATCTAACTGCGAAGTTTGCCGAGTGCTCCGGACTCTCTGGTGAAGGTCCGAGAGGGTGTATGTGAGGAGGCGCGTATTTTTATTGCCAAGTAGACAACAATCAGCGCATTTTTAGTATTTCATGATGTTCTAGAAGCAATTCAAATTTCTGATAAAAAATGTATGATCGTCCCATAGATTGGTCAATCTCATTATTCTGTAATATATTCAAAATATAAGCGTTGTCCAAAGCTCGTAAAATGCGATTAATGACGTTTTATTGGATATTTCATTCATTTCACCAAACGATGCCATACTTAGCAAGTGATAGCCAGGTATTAAGTAAGCCAGAAAAAGTCGTCTAGTGGTTTTTCTTAGTTCCAAATTGGGCTGTTGAATTGGTGACCTCTGGGGAAATTGCGCCTCTTGACCGTCTCCCGGCCCGAAAAAATTCCGCTTTCCAACCCTGGGACTACATTCGCATTCTTCTTTCGTAGATTTGAAGTCTTTGTCCCTTTCACAGAAATGCCAGAAAATTTTCCTGCCTGATTTCTGATTTCTAGTACTCTAGCTCTCTTTAGGCAACACTTGCCGAGATTATTTTGGAGGTAAAACCGAGTGCAATATATCTTGATTGCTGAAAGATAGTCTAAGGGGAACGGAACTTACATACACAATAAGGTTGCCGCCGCCTAGTTAACGGAGTTCATGAGAGGTCATGAACTGGCACCAACGCTAATTTACACTCAATTTGCACCGAAGATGAGCTGGTTTTGCTCACGGTAACTCTGTCATCATCCTGCAGCATATGAAACCGATTTTCGTTGAAATTTGAATTCAAAGTTCAGTAGTAAAATCTGCCCAGTTAGGACAAAAACTCGTATTTAAGGGTATTCTAACACGCTCATTCCGAATATGTCAGTCGTTTTACTTGAAACCTAGGATTTTTTTTTGAATTGAAACTTGTTTTCACAAATTTTCCAGCAAAAATTTCAAAAATTCTATGTAAGCTTTTCTGATATGCTGTTTCCCAAAAAGCTAATGGATTTGCTTGAAACCTCAAACCTTTTCTATTTTGAATTTTAAACTCTTTTTCGAAAATTTCACTGCAAATTTGATAGACCTGGAAAACAAACGAAAATAATCTGCTATGTTTGAGAAAATACAATGGAAACTTTTGGAAAGAGCATGTCAAAAAACCCTAATTGTGAAATTTGCCAGATTTACAGAGAATTTGTGGAAAATAAATAAAATTTTGAAGGAAAAAATATCCAAAGTTTTGAGCGAAACCATTAGCTTTTTAGGAAACAGCATGTCAGAAAACCCTTACATAGAATTTTTGAAATTTTTATTTCTGAAAACAAGTTTCAATTCACAAAAGAAAAAATCCTAGGTTTCAAGTAAAACGATTAACATATTCCGAATCAGCGTGTTGGAATACCCCTAAATACAAGTTTTTGTCCTAATTGGACTGATTTTACTACTGAACTTTGGATTCAAAGTCCAACAAAATTCGGTTTCATAGGCTGCAGGATGATGACGGAGTTACCGTGAGCCGAATCAGCTCATATTCGGTGCAAATTGAGTGCAATTTGGCGTTGCTCCCAGTTCATGACCGCTCATGAACTCCGCTAACTAGGCGGCGGCAACCTTATTGTGTATGTAAGTTCCCTCACCCATAGTCTAAGCATCCAGACGAAAGGAGTATTTGGATCCGTCTTAGCGAATTTTCCAATTGGAGTTCGAAAATTGAACACATGAGCTCGGATCGCAAAATTCACGATGGCAGTGCTGGTACTGTATTTATCTGTCTCGCTTGAACACGATATCTGGGCTTCCAATTCAATCTTGGAGTGATTTCTCATGCCCTGTTAACGATCTGACAGTACGCAGTAGATTAACGTCTTGGTGTTTATTTCAAGATAACATAAAAACAGCTTTATGTAGAGCTTTAAATGACATTCAGGAGATAGCTTGAAGTGACATTCAAGGCAAGGAACTCGTTGAACAACCCGTATCATAATGCGTATCAATGAGTATAGTGAATTTGCAGAATCGCCTTAGATGCTATGTTGTCACAATCTTCTCAGGGACGCCAGGAGACATTCAGTATCTAGTACTCTGTGGCAGTACATGGTTCCTTTGGTTCGGTCTGCTGGGCATCATGGGCATGAGAGGAGGGGCGTTGAGAATTGTGGGAGTCGCTAGCGTAAAGCCGTCCGCAAATTTTGATTCCAGAAAGATTCCCAGCTCATGTTCTTGTAAATCATAAGGCTGTGAAGGTTGTGTGGCAGAACAGTGCACTGGAGGCAGTGGTGGAGGTGCTTCTGGAGGCGGATATCGCTTTGGACCAGTTGAAAAGTCGAGTGCAAAAGTGATAGGTTCCGTCGCGGGTTCTTCCGCTTTTCTTGAGCCTACTGTACAGAAACCTAAAATAGAGTTTGATTTTTGTTAGATCCTGCAAACCCCTTTTACAATTTTACCTCGGACAAAGAGTGAGAGCATGAGTGGCAAGAAAATTAGGCCATGAATAAGACCTATGGATATTGCCAAAAATACCTGTAAAGGAGAGGGTGAAAATTCGATCAATAAATGAAGATTCACTTACAGTTTTGAAAAATGTGACAATCATATAGGCAGGTACATCGGCCAAAACAGCTACAGCCAATATTGTAGAAGCAGCACCCTGAACAACAGGCCATCCAAGGTCGCCTAGCGCATCGCGGACCCGCTCACGAGGATTGCTTCCTTTTGAGACCACATATCCATAAGCAATGTGAGCTGAATAATCTACGGAGAATCCAACCGACATGATGATCGTGATCATCGAGATGGCGTCCTGAGAATTATTACATTGCCCCTACTAATGTCAAAGTGGACTGCACGAAATCGCCCAAATCGCTGTAAGCTGAACGCCTGCGAGCGTGCCTGCAACGCGGCTGCCGCGTACTGACGCTATGATGACTCATGCGCTATGTTAGCCCGCAAAAGACACGCTCGCGGGCGTGCAGTCAACTGTATCAGTCTTACCAGGTTGACGCCCCAGAGTGTCATGTAACCCAAAACACCGAGATCGATTGATCCTATGGTGAAAGCCACCCAAAGGGCACAGAAGGGTTGCGGAATAAGCAGAAAAGCTATGAACAGCATGCACGATACGGCTATGATGATATCTTGGACCTGAAATTTAGTACATTTACCACTATTTCAGCCACAACTACTGGAAATCATGCATTAAGTCGCGGTGAAGCTCGCTTACCGTGTTTGGTACTACTAAATCGTATTGATCTGTAAAAAGCCACAGAGGCATAAATGTTGTGACGTTGTACTCAGGATAGCGTGCTGCGACCTGAAAAATATGATCGTAGACTCAGAGAACCACCCTTGAAGGACCTACCTCACGGAAACTCTTCGTTGCGGCTTGTTGCTCTGTAGTGCTTGATATATCACGCATTCCAACCAAAAACCTGTAAATTGCGATTGTATGTCACGAGGAATCGTGTGTAAAATTCTCTGGCGATTCAAAAATAAATTCAGGACGGGGCGCAACAGAATTTTTTTAAATGAAGGGGCGTGGCGGCAATTACACCCGAGAATTTTTTACAAAATTAGTCTGAGTTTTTGAGAGTTTTCAGTATCAATATAATATCAATAAAACAAGTTACATGCATTTCGCAAAACTTTTGGCATCTGTAGTCAATTCCACGGTCCTTTACTCAGGAGAGATTCTGCCGCTCCTCTCCGCTCCCCTCCCCCTCTCCAATTTACAGAAAACCTACGAAACTACCATTGTTGATAACAATTTTTGTTGAACTCGTTCCATAAAGGCCATGACAGATTAGCGTGCTAGAAAATCTGATCTCACCTGAACGCTCGTATATATGGCTGACCATTTCGATTCAGGGCCCATTTGACATCTTCCATCCATGGTTCGCTGTCATGCGTGAAAAGGTAACTTGCGGCCATTTCATAAAAGCTCTAAAAATATATATATGCAGACCATTAGCTCTCAACGTAACACAACTTACCTTCTCTTCTATCGTAGTATTGTGTTCAGTTCTGTAATAGCGATCCATCTCCTTCATCCAAAATTGTACACTGTCGTCACCAATTGCATGTGGCGCAGTTGCAAAATTGTGAACCATTTCGTGAATTTTTGCAAGTTCTTGACTATCACGAAGATCTGGCGCATTGCTGATGACTATCTGCAAGAAAAATTCGGTCCAAGTCCATTTTTGCAGAAGATTCATTGGGCGGAGGGCTATCGGAAATTTATAGCTATTAGCTGTTTAGAAATTATCTGAAGGAAAAGTAAATGAAAAAATTGCGGACAAAAATTATGGGAACCTCCAAAAACACAAACCAAAAATTTTTGACATTGAATGGAAAAATTCATAGATATTGAGTCAACTCTGTTTCTATCCTTATATTTTACATTAATCAAATTTTATGGTTGCAAACTTGGAACTTCCACAAATATTTTTTTGGAGAGCTAGCTGACGAGACGTCCATTCATATGGAAAAAAATTTCTCATCCCTCCTCAGGTCCATACACAGATCAGGACTTCGAGAAATTTTTCATGAACAATAAACATTCCAATGAAGAAGCAGTATACACTCCAATGGCGGACCGAGGGAACGAGGGCCCTTTCCTTCCCCCTAATCGAGATTAGGTCGCGAATTTTTGAACGTGAACTAGTGAGTTTTAAAGTTGTGCAAATGATTTGTTTTTCTTGTAAACATCTGAAATATTTCCGAAAATCTTTTAAACATTCAAATAGCTTTCGGAA
This sequence comes from Cylicocyclus nassatus, assembly GCA_958299035.1. Classification (NCBI taxonomy): domain Eukaryota; kingdom Metazoa; phylum Nematoda; class Chromadorea; order Rhabditida; family Strongylidae; genus Cylicocyclus; species Cylicocyclus nassatus. The sequence goes on along the minus strand of CATQJL010000112.1, from coordinate 9,574,820 downwards.
AATTGTCGATTTATAGTCTCGCGAACATTTTGAAGGGCATAAAATTTTCGGAGTCTAAAATTTGAAAACTCTTTTGAAAAATTCTTGTCCCGCCCCTCCCTCCGAAAAAGTTTCTTGGACCGCCACTGGTACCAGCAAGGGAAGCACTCAAAATGAAAAAATGAGCTCAAAATTGTGAAGGAACAATCGAGAACGGGGCAATTTCTAAGAGATTTGAAAATTTGTATCATAATGTATTCTCACCTGCAAGGTAGCACCATAATGCCAGAAATGTTGCTCCAATGATAGATAATGTGGTTTCGCGTAGGAATCATCGACCGGAAAACAAAATTTTTGATTTTTTTTGGAATTTGCTTTATGAAAAAAGAACGTACTAGGAGATTAACTGGCTCCAATCCTTCTTTGAGATGCATGCATCCGTACGCTGCGAAGCCTATGTAGATACAGTACCACAGTGCAGCCAAAGCTTTGATGGCTGGTTGCATGAGAATAGGAGCATACCTAGGTTTGAGCTTGATAAAACATAAAATCATATTGGCCAGGAATTTACCAGTTCTGGAAAAATTCGGTGGCAGCGCAAACTTTTCGGTTCGAAGCATGGCTAGGATCAGGATGTGGGCGTGAACCCAACCAAAGAAGTCGAGTTGAAGAAGAGGACGCCATCTGAAGATTTTTAGATTCAGTATGGGGGGGGGGGGGTGAGGGGGCTAATACAAAAGAAATGATATCATAGAAGGCAACCTTGGGAGAGACTGTAGACTTTAGCCAAAGACAGTGTCTTCCTTCTGCTTCCCACTGAGTTGCCAAAGCAAGTAAGGCACAGAAGAATGTTACCTATAAATGGTGCTGAATGAGTATTTTTCCTAAACTGATTAACCTGGTCAATTTTACCTGGTAGGTGAATGTCAACACTAGAGCACAACAAGTGTATATGCAAAAGATTTGCACAGCCGGAATAGTCGTTATGGTACCAACTCCGAATGAGAAAGCATCTAGAATGAAAATTTGCAGCTTTGTGGTACCATAATCAAGTTTCTAGAAGATACTGTAGGTTACATCTGGAGTAAAAAGGTTCAAACTGAACTCTAGAGCTTGTTTAGGCAAAACCCATACCGTAACTACACCATAACTGCACAAAAGGTTCCAACAGGAATGATCATTCTGCTATTTAGCACGATAAATAACCGCGCACCAAATTTTTGGCAGATTTATAATTTTGGCTCCATACAGCATACTCATTGTAGCTTCATGTTGCCGTAGAGAATCAGAATGAAAATCATAAATGATCGGTTGCTTGAATATTATGCAAATTAATTTACCTGTGAGAGCAGTGATCAAAATTGACACCGCTGCATCAGCCATGCATTCGCCGAGACGTTCTTCCACATTCAGAGCACGGGAAGTTCGCTTCACCGCCGCGACCATCAAGAACATGTTGTCGGTACCGACAGCTATAATAGGAAGTTTATTTTGCTGTGAAGCTCTAGAAATAATTGCTCACCAACAACCAGGAACGGCATCACTGCGATGATATCATTGTATTGTACACCAAGCAGTACCAAGCCACCCATAGCGCTTGCTATGCCCATTCCAGCGTTTACCACTCCAAATATGGACAGGATTGGTTTTGACAGCACCCAGTCAAAATACAGAGTTCCTGTAAATTTTATTGCAATCAACAGGTTGTCTTGAAACTAGAGCACAATTCTTGACTTTCTCAAATATTTACTGTAGCTACAACTGTCGTCGCGCGAATAGACTGGTGTTGCAGACGCTGTCGGCGTCTCTCTGATCGAGCACACTCTCTTCACTTTCGCAGTCTGCTGCCTCTTCAGGCAAGAACTATCTCGGTAGGTAGCAGGGCGCCCAGTAGTCTCTGCGTGCAATGACTCGCCTATACCATCAATATGGCACTAATAGAAAAGTGTAGAAATTTCTACTCTAGGAAATTTCTCGAATCGCTATCACGGGGATCGTTCTCTGTAGATCTATCGTCACCACCACATTAAAGGCAGTGTCCGGGCAAAAACTCGATTTTGAGATTTTGTGCTTATACGGGCCTATTCGCCATGCTGAATCCGAAAATCCACATTGGAAAGCGCGAAAACGGGGAAAAAGGGCTCTAATATAGGAGGGAAATCAGCAGGTGGGCGGGGCTTTCCCCAGTGCGATTTCACGCTCCCAGCTCCCGGAGCGGTTTTCTCGATTCCGCTAGCCGTTCTAACATCGCTACCGGCCAAGTGCGAATAAGTGACTTGAAACCGGAACCGAGAAGGTCGTTCCGGAAGCCGGGAACGTGAATTCGCAGTGGGGAGGACCCCGCCCACCTGCTCATTTCCCCCCTGTTAGAGCCGTTTTTCGCCACTTTCGCGTTCTACAATGTGCATTTTTGGATTCAGCGTAGCGAACAGGCCCAAGTAAGCACAAAATCTCAAAATCGAGTTTTTGCCCGGACACTACCTTTAAGGCGGTAGCAGAGGTAACGGTTATCTCACCGATGGGTTCCGCTTGCGGTGGCAAAGTGGAACGGACTTCTATGTGTTGGTATGCGAAGTCTGTGGTAGATGTCCGCGCGAACGGAGCTTGTCGGCAACATAACTTCCTCACTCTTTTAGGGAGATATGACTTGCTTTGCAAAAACCCATTGAATTACAAAGTTTAGTGATCAATCTCACCTTTGATTGTGACCATAGAGCACATTACGGCGAAAACTACCAATATCACAAACGCGAGGACAAATCTGTAAACAAATGCAATTTATCCTTTTATCCTTATATGGCAAAACTTACCTTGGAGCGAGACTATCTGCATTACGTTTCAACTCTTCAGCTAAAGTCTGGGAATGAAAATATGTGATGGAGATATAGGGATCTTCTGGATAATTATCCATGTGTCGTTTGAATGCCTTAAAAATTAGCTTGCACAGAGGAAGACGCGGAAAATACGGGTTATAATTAAAAGTACTGGGCATTACCTTCTCCCAAAGACCTGAGATATACGACATATTCGTGGGAAAGAATTTTAGCTGATAAACTAATAACCAAGCTTTTGCAGAGGCAAGAATAACATCTCCGCTGTCTTGTTTGGAAAGTGAAACTCCTCCAAGACCTGCTCCCAGGTAGCCGCTTCTGTAAAAAATCACACGACAATTTTCGCCTAAAGTTTCAGAAAATGGTAAGCATACAATCGGAAATTCTGATACCTGCTTCCCAATCTGAATGTAGGATATGTGATGTTGATTCCATGATTATATAATTCAGAAATAAACTGAATGTGGTCATTCCCAGGACATCCGCGCTTTTTCCACCGCAAGCAAAGGTCGCGATAGGTATAAGTGCGGTTATTGGCTCGAACCTGCAATTATCCATGGGAAAGGAAACAAATCGTACCAATTTTTTTGTAAGAAGGGGAACTTATTGTGCGAAATGACAAAGTAATATAAAGGATAAATACAGATTAGAATAGTTAGAGGACAAACTAGTTAACGAAATAAATATAAAATGGACCTTGATTCGATTTTGAATGTACATGTCGAGTCGCTTTATCGCCAAAGCATATTCAGGCGAAAGAATATTGCCTCCATATTTAGCGACGGCGGTGATCTAAAAAATTTGTACGAATTTTGAGATAGAAATGAAAGTGGGGAATTTGATAGAGGCTCTACCTGTGCTTCTCGACTTTGGGCCACCGATCTGCCAGGAACATAGTTATCCTCACCCAATGGCCACAAATCGTGGATAATCTATAAAAATTAACAAACTGGATGATGTTGATCGTATCTTTATAGTTTCTATAGTCTATAGGTGGAGAGACCAACCTGTCTTTCAATTTTTGAAGGAGCATCGGTAGGGGTATACAAATAAATCGCATCAGTTTGCGGAGAAAGGTAGAAAAATCCTATAATCAAAAAAAAATGTCAAGGATTCTAACGTAATGGAATACATTTGATTGTTTGATAGGATAAGGAAGGGAAAAAGTTTGCTTTTTTCTTCTAATCGTTTTCTGAATTCGAACGTAAAACGAACTGTGCAAGAAAAAAAAAAGAAAAACGACTAAAAATCGCAAAACATCTATTTGATCAAGCAATTTGTTCATCGCCAGAAAATTTGTGAAAAATGCTCAGTAAAGATCGCTCTATAGATGTGAAAATTTGCGGGATTTCAAAATTTGAAGGATCCCAAATCCCAATCTAAAAGTAAGCTAGTACTCCGTCGTTTCCGGTCTTACGAACAAACCTCCACTAAAAGACAGTCTTTTTAATAGCCACATTTTTTATTCTCCCTTTTATACTTCGCTTTGAAAATAGTGTGCCCAAGTGTGGAATTTTGTCCTTCAGAGACCAAATGTGGAAAAAAAAATCAGAATATTGCATGAAGGGCATAGACTATGAAAAAGTGCCTTTTTGACGTGGGAAGTTTTTGCTAAATACGACATTTATTCGAAAAACAAATTTTTACAAAAAAAGGGTTCGCCAACAGAAGCACCTACAAACAAAATCTGTTTTAATCACAAATATCAAGCTTGAAAAAAGTTTATTTCGCAAAGTTTTATAAGATTTAAGGACAAGACACAAATAGGAAAAAAGCGCCTGCTTTCCGTAAGAACCTTCTTTTGTTATGAAATGTATCAAATCATACCTGTTGATAGATATAACGTGGCGAGTATAGGAAACGTTATAAATGGGAATGGATGACGAGCGACAAAGGCACCATACGAATAGAAGAATCTCGCCAAGGGGCGTTCTAGGCAGCCAAATTCGAGCATTTCTGATCACAAAGGCATAACAGAACCTGAACAAAAGAATACAGTAACGTGGATGTAAGGACATCGGTTGTAATCTTCAAAGGGTTACAGTTCGACGCTTCGTTAAGTTATCATTTTATAGGCTATACAACTTTTATCTAAAAAATGCAAAACTAGACGACGTAGACTGAAATGATGTAATAATGTTTTTTTTTTGAACTTTATTACGATCATGTAAAAGGAAAGTGAATTTCAAAGGACCAATGCGAATACTCGGAAGATGTCATGATAGTCATGATACTCTTTAAGTCTTGTTAGAAAAGCACATGAACTTGGCATCCCCAAATTGGATGGAGAGGGGGATTACAGTAATACAGTGTTACGGTAGCAGATATTTCAGCCTCAGAGTGACAAAGCATCATTAACTTTACGACAATAAGCATCTACATCGTTTTTCCCTCAGTCAGATGATTCGAGATAAAAAAGTTCAGCGCTTGTACAAAGGATTCACTGTCAACCTCTAATATATGTTTAGTAAGGAACTGCATATTAGAACTTTTGATGACAAAAAGATAGAAGTAAAGAAGAAGTTGTACAGTAGAGGTCAAATCGGAGAAATGAACGAATGCAAAAGCAATTTCGAGATAGTCCTTGAACTAAAATGTGACACACTGACCGCATCACCGTGAACTACTTTTGTTACTCGAAGGAGAAAACTTCATTAGTCTCTTTGAAAATTTTTTTTCGTTATCAAATGATATGCGGAATTGTAGCTCTTTAATACTCACATGTCACACATGAAAAAACCATTTTTTGAATTTCCTACAATTTTTTCGAATTATTTCAAATTCCCCACTTGCATGATAAGTGGATTGACGCGGCCGGCAAGGTAGAACTAATTAGTCTGCGTAATGAGCGATTTTTACGAACTTGAATATAATTAGCGGAGAGAAAGCAAAGTATCACAAGGTAATAAGGGTATATTCAATTATTTTCCGGCCGATGTTTAACCTTCAATAATGCAGAACAAAATTGGTGCACTGCGTTTTGAATGGGTGCGATCGACAATAAGATCCAAACTGAAGTATACTTTTTGAAAAAAATTTTTGGGGAGGAAAATCATAATAGGCTAAAAATTTTCAACAAATACAATGTCAATTTCCGTATGATAGAAGAATTCGTAGAAGAATTGAGCTAGGTACACAGTAGATAAAATCGATAGAAGAAAATTTTGCGTAACGCTCCAGCACCTGAAAAAACATCAACGCGAGGAAAGACCAAGTTTTCCTAAAAATTCGTAAAAACTGCATAGCTTGGTCATAGGAAAAATACCAGTGTTTATGCAAAACCAACAAAAAAAAGCCTTCCTACCAATGAACGATTAGATCATGGGATGTGCTTATATTAGCACATAAAAAATTCCTTTTCAAAATCTTTAAGCTACACAGAATTTGCCTAACGCTCCAGCAAATAGAAGAATCAGGAATGGAATGGATGACTCAAATCGATCCAGGGTCCAAATGGGGATTCCGCTGCGAAGTGGTGCGCGGAATGCTTGCGCTGACCTAATTTTTTCACTGTACAGTTGTCCGAACCAGCAGCGAAAATAACGATTTCAGAACAGCCTAGAGGGGAAGGGAGGACTTTCTTTGGGAAAAGAACTTTTGCGTACCTGTGTTATTGCAGAATTTTTTTATCTAGTCTCCTGGAAGTTCAAAAGTGTATGAAGCAGGTGTTCTGTGTATATTTATACAGGGTCCTTACTTATTCTGAGATTGACTTGATAGTAGATCGAAGGTTCTATTCAAGGCTAGCAGTGCTACGTAAAAGTAGAGATCTAGTAAGCAGCGATTGCAGAATATTATAGGGCAAGGATGGTGCGACAGAATCTTTTTCATCAAGTGGACCACGCCTAAAAATTTGACATTAACTCACAAAAGGGGGCACATTTCCATAAAACATTTCATACCATTCATTCTCTTGAACTGAGAAGTAGCTGAGTTGCTTTTGTAAATTCTTATAAATTTTGTAGACCAATCTATCCCTAACACATCTATCCATTCTCCAAATGAAGGAAATTTCTACTATTTTTATTTTTTTATTTTTTTTCAATCTCAAAAGTGAAAAGATACTGTTTGAAGCCCGCATATTTTTTGCTCACAGTGGCATCATCTGCGGCAAAATTGGAATTATGCTGACTAGTAATAAATAAAAATATGCTACTTGCATGATTCTGGATGTAGCGCATCTAGAAAAATATTAGGTCGTGTAATAAGTTCTGTCCCATTTTTTGTTTTAGTTTTTTTCTTGACGACATTGACTATAGCTGAGATAAAGTGTATATGCTTTTGAAAGCTCTAGTCTGCTCTGCAGGCTCATATGCATCATTCTCCAACATACAGGAAACTAAAAAAGATATTTATCATTGAAACAAAAAATCCAAAGAGCCGAAATATCAGTTTTCGACATTTTTTCTCCTCCAAATAAAACTCGATTTTTATTGGTAAAACTTATTAAACAAGCTTGACAACAACCAAAAAATGTTTTGGACTTTTACACTTATCCTATCACTGTTTGCGCTTGTTCCCTTCCTTCCACCGGCTGTTTAATGACATTGTTTTTAGAAATCGGCAAGGCAAGACTTTTTCACGGCGATGTTCGCCGTCTCGCGTACCCAAGCTGTGTGGCTCCCAAAATTCGAAATTTAAGTATTTAACCTACGAATTCGATAACTTTGAAGCCAAAACCATCCCTTCTGTTTTTCTGGATGATCCGCCTACCGTCTTCCCTCAGAATGCCTTCAGGTGATGCCAAACACCAACGTTGAAAAGGCAATAGAAAGAAGAAATTTCTAAAGTCTACAGAAATGATTTTTGAAAAGTTTCAGCGCTCCTAAAGCGCAATAGAAGCTAGAGCATTCTTTGCTTAAGTGTAGCAAATTCTTCAAGCTTATTCGTAGGCATTCTGACTAATTAAGAAGGCGACGTAACCTAGGTGTCGAAAATGGACTTTTTCCCTGTTTGATTTTCCAAATTTGACGCTGTAAAACTTCTTCAGGTCATCTGATGTAGAAAACCGAAATGAAAGTTTCAGTAGAGAAGGCTCAAAGTTTTCAAAAGCATATAAACAATTTACAGAATATCGCGCAAAATATTGAGAAAAAATCGGAGGAAAAAATGGGACAGAACTTATTGCACAACCTAATAGAACATTTTCTCTGATCTCCCCCCCCCCCCGCTCCCGCTTCCTCCCCCTTCCCTCGCTGTCTCCGGCTGAGACTGGCTTTTCTAGATGTGAGAGACACAATTTTACAAAAACTTGGAAAGTTCAAAGAAAATTAAAAATTCCAGTTTAGAATAAATAAAAATGAATAAGAAATGAACAAAACTAGGGTTTCTCATAATTTTTTTTACCGTTTTTACTCTAACCCTAAACCTCAGCACATTTCGAGAACTGGAGCAACAAATACATGATCGCACTTCGGTACATATGTGCTGTAGGATCACATGCGTGGGAAGAGCTCAGGAAATCTAAGGACAGAGTTTGCCATTTTCATTCATTTTTTCTTTATTCCTGGCCATGGGATAAACACGGAAAGTGTACAATTGAATGTTTGATCTGTCAAGCATATTATAGGACAATAATTTTTTAGGTTCATTTGGAGCGGAGATATTTGACAGTAAAGTTCGTTTTGGACTGCTATTAGGTTTCAGCTCAAAACTTCAGGTGGAGTACTTCTGGGCTGTCTCTTGATAGCCAGCTTGTAGATCTTGCTTTCTGTCGAATGAGTAATCGAGCCACATTTAGTAAAAACAGTTACTTGAACCAAAAAAATTTCAGTTCTTCACTTATTCTTGCTCTTGTACTGCAATGACAGCGAAAAGAAGTTGCATATCATTCATTTATTTCGACCCCGTATAAGACGTCACAAAATTTGTTTCCAGTATACCAATTAATTAAACGACTTCTTACTCCCCCCGCTTATCTCGACTTATCGATTGGATCTCATGTTAAGAAATACAAATGCTAAGTTTCCTTGGCAACGGCTCATTGCTAGCCAATGCATTGCCGTCGACCTTCGTTCCTTCAGCTACTCTCTTATTTTCTCACTGCTTTGCTCTTTCCTATCACCTGCCTTTCATCGCTCGCTTTAATTTTCCCCATATCAACAGCATGTGAGTTATGAAAATATTCCCGGAGTTAGGGTTGAATTTATAATTGAAATTTTTAGGTATTATATTAAGTTATGTACTTGTATATGCGCAAAATTTCTTTCTCACATTCTACGATGTCTCTCCCGATGAGCTGATCGAGCGAAGGAAGCAAGGTATTAACCTACATTCTATTAATTTATAAATATACCAGTGCGTCACTTCTGCTTCGCAGAGGCTCGCACTGGTCTTACTTCATATGCCTTACTCATTCTTGACTAATGGTGGTAATGAAATTCACCGCGCAGTGCCGATTATCGCGAGTGAAATGTAAACATCTACCCATTTAAAATGCTTTTTCATGTGAGATCGGTGATTTCGGGTGGATGAAACTTTTCGCAGAAGAACAAATACAAATTTGAATAGGTTTTTGGACTCTTTCTGGCTTGGTAGCTGCCATAAGGACAGTAGGCAACGAGAGCTACATCTCTGTGCAAAATTTTTCTTGAATGCTCAGGTAAAACCATGTCAAATTAGTCATTTACGCAACCATTTCTTTTTGGCGTCGTTCTCCTAAAGTAGTAAACTTTTGCCCACTTTTTTGGACTAAAGTCCATGGCTTGCACATCAGCATACCAAGCACATCCCCGACTTTGCAAAAAGTGGTGATACGGAACCAATTTTGCTGGCCAGAACCCAAGTGGTTCCGTTTGACGCGCAGTTTCTAAGGGATCCAACAAAAAAAACCACTCGTGCTTTTGCACGGTAGGCTCTTATGTTGGTCGCATGCGATGTGCAAAATTTGGGCTCAGGACGTTGGCTGGAACTCGCTCTACGAATTTCGTTACAGACAGACACACAGACATACATATACACACACACACACACACACACACACACACACACACACACACACACACACACACACACACACACACACACACACACACACACACACACACACACACACACACACACACACACACACACACACACACACACACACACACACACACACACACACACACACACACACACACACACACACACACACACACACACACACACACACACACACACACACACACACACACACACACACACACACACACACACACACACACACACACACACACACACACACACACACACACACACACACACACACACACACACACACACACACACACACACACACACACACACACACACACACACACAAAAACACGTAAACAACCTTAGCCCGTTATTATATGTAAATCATTTGCATTTTTCGACTTGTAGGTTACTTGTCTTTGGGGTGTTTTCTTTGTTTTCTTGTTTTTTGAGCTTAAATAAGTTGGTACACAGGTCCACAACAGTTTGTTATTCAAAACGGTTCGCGAGTCGTATGTAATCTCACAAGAAACAAACAAAAAAACTCATTCACCGTAAACTGAAAACGATTCACAATATGTTTTGCTGAGCATCAAGAGATCAGCTGTGACGTGAAAATTGCAAGCTGCAAATATAAACGGAATTATATTTCTGCCTGAAAACAATGAAATTAATGCTTTTTTTCTGCAACTACAGAATGCCGATTAAACTATCCAGAACAATTGCATCAATACAATTCTGGATTTATCTGAAAATTGGATTACATCGTGTTTGCATCGTACAGCATGTTGTGAATCTTATCCAATAACTGCTCCAAGTTTTACTGTTAGGCTTCCTTCCTATTTTTCTTTTTTTGGCATTTATCACAGAATCAGCACTATATAAAGATCAATCAGAACTTTTGTCGCGGCTCCGCGATGCAGAGCGCTCCTCGGAACAGGAGGCCGGGGGCGCTGTTTGCCGCATTTGCCTGTCGCGCCTTTTGTAGGCTGCTGCAGGACCACCTCCAGCTTGGAAGGTAGCCAAGCGGCGGGGTATATAAGGCTGCCGAGAGAGCAGCCGCCGCCTCCTCTTCTTCTTCGACTTTCGTGTGATTATCGATTATCTTATTATACTCGGCTACGTTTCAAGCAGCTCCCGCATTCGAGGACTTTTGGTTGAGCGGTTGAACCTTCTTTCGGATTTTGTGTGTCAGACGCGCGTAGGCGCAAGGAAGTTCGAAAGTTGTAGATGAACATCATGCGGGAGTGGAGCTGGTGAGTGCGCCGTTCCACTGGACTGGGCCTCCTTGGGGTCGGCTCTGAGGAGGAACCCAGAACTTCACAGCTGGAGTGAATTCTCTCATGCATCGGCAGCACGGGGGCTTGCGGCTCGCCTCGTGTTATATTCCGTTGCTTTCTTCTCTTCCTTAGTAGTCTAGGAACTTAGTAGTTTAGTAGTAGTTTAGTTTAGTGTTTGTTGTATATATTTGTGTTATGTCGTATATTTGTATTTTGTCACTTATTTATAAACTTAATTAATTTAGACGCGCGTTGTATCATGAGTAGTGGGGTGGGTGACCGCGTCGAGTGGACGCGCCGGAAGGTACCGTCGGTGTCGGACGCGTAACGTCCTAGGGTGTAGGACTGTGCTGTAGGGCAGTCGAGCACACGGCTAGGGGTGCTGGGCCCACCGAGCCGCAACAACTTTGCTCAGGGAGAGTACAATAAAACTCTTTTACTCTTTGGAAATCAACGCAATCGATCAATCGATTTTTGGCAACTTAATCTATATAAACCAAAACTCCAGTGATTCTGATCAAAAAGCCGCTAAAAATAAAATTAGAATCACGCAAGCTGGCCGAGAAATGAGCTATTTATTTTTTCTTGAAAACAGGTGCGACAGAACTTTTTTGCAAGGTTAGTATTTCCCCCAACTACTCAAACTGTATCAATGTAACTTTTTCTCACCTAATCTTCTTCTCCTATCTTCTGTGTAGCCTTTGCAAAGACTTCTTATAAGTATCTATTCATTGGTTCAACAGGATTGGCCGCTGGAAGGCGGGACTCCAAAGGTTAGGAAATGATCAGAGAGCACGGGCGCAAGAGAGACGCAAACTGCGTCGCGGGTGCGAGCGGTTGCCCTCCAGCCGCCAATCCGGTCGAATCAAAGGGTACACTCTCAATAGTTAGTATAGTGCAGTAAATACAAGACCAAAGTTATTAATATACAGCGAAATCATAGTTTTCAATTACTGCACACACTTCTATAGTTTTGACTGCACAACGTCTTTTATATAAAAGAAAAACCCAAAAAAAGAAACTAGGTCCGAACACCATCCAATGAAGGCTATTCACTCAAAATTGGGAGCATTCAGTAGCGCCAGAATTAGAAATATAAACTTTATAATATTGTTCCAGGGATCAAACCAATGCCGTTTAATCCTAAAATACATGCTCATGTTATTGAAGATGGATTTTGCAACATTTGTCAAATCAAAGTGTAAGTGAAAAGCTTCCCACGATTTTTCGGCAAATTAAAAAATATTCATAAATATGTTGTATTTGTAGTAAGGAACACACCAAACATTGTCGAAAATGTGATATATGTGTAGAAGGTTTCGATCATCACTGCATTTGGTTAAATAATTGTATTGGCAAAAAGAACTACAGGTAGATTTTGTTTGTAAGTGTACGATCTGTGTTATTCTTTCATTGTTTTGTATTTTTTCAGAAAATTCATTGTATTGTTAATATCAATCGTGATCTCATGTACCGCTGCATCAATTTACGGCTTTCTACAATTGTATTTTTGGGTATCTAACACGAAACAAATGGAAGAGGGTGGTAAGTCAAAAAAAACACTAATCCAATTTTCAAGTTCTCAAATCTTAAAATTATCAAAATATTTGTTATCTGTTTTGAGGACATCACTTTGAAAGTCTGGAACTAAGCAGGGGGGGGGGGGTAAAATTTGTAAACGAAATTTTTCATAAAAGAATGGATAACAACTTCACTAGAATTTTAGAAGGGTTACGACCTTATCTAGCGATATAATGAAATCCAAATATATTAGGTGGGTCACAAAGTTCGTTCGCCAGATTTTCAAAAAATCATAACTTCCTTCCTTCTTGGTGGAACTTCTTAAGTTTATATCTATTTGAAAGGGGAAACCTTTCTCTTTACAACATTTCCTTTGGCATGAAATGGCGTGAGAAAATGCGAGAGTTATAAGCAGTTGAATAAAATCAATCAAGATCGGCACTTTTCAAGCTGGATCACGAAAAATTCTGAAATTATATTCATTCGATAGAGAAAATTATGCTCTTTACTATAGCACCTTTTTCACGGATTAAAACGGAAAAGATCGAGAGTTATAAGCAAATAAAGAGAATTACTTCAATTTTGCAATTTTTGAGCATGTCCAAAATGGCCCAAAAACGTCACAAAAAAGGCGAGAAAGCTGTAAATATAAATTTTGTGACCTTCTCTTTCTAGTTGTGCGAAAATAGTAAGAATCGAGTGCGATTTTAACTTTCGTGAAAAACAAAGGGCCAAAAATTCGGAAATATTACGAAAATCAAAATTGCTCTCGATTGGTGCGATTTTCACTCACTTAGAAAGAGAAGGTCACAAAGCCCATGTTCGTAGCTTTCCCGCCTTTTTTGTGACGTTTTTGAGCTATTTTGAACATGCTCAAAAATTGCAAAATTGAAGTAATTCTCTTTATTTGCTTGTAACTCTCGATCTACTTCGCTTTAATTCATGAAAAAGGTACCACTGTAATCTGCAAAATTTTCTCTATCAAATAAAAATACTTAAAGGATTTTTCGTGATCCAGCTTGAAAAGTGCCGATCTTGACTGATCTCATTCAACTGCTTTTAACTCTCGAACTTTCTCACGACATTTCATGGCAAAGGTACTGCTGTAAAGGGAAAGGTTTTCTCTTTCAAATAGAATAAAAATTGAGAAATTCCATTGAGAAAAAAGGCAGTTATGATTTTTTAAAAATCTGGCGAACGAATTTTGTGACCCACCCAATAGATTGGATTTTTATTTTTCTTGAATACAATGAAAATTGTTATGCAGAACACATAAAAACATTCTAACTAATCAAATTGACTTACTTCAAACAGAAAATTCATTTTTACTGATTTCAGCACAGATTCTTTCATTCAAGTTCCCAGTTTGGATTTGGTTACTTGCATCCTTTACCACCTTCGTTTCACATTTTGCCATCGCTGCTGTCACTGCCCATTTATTGCATTTTCACGTCAAATTATGTGGGTTATTTTGCTTGATTTATTTTTTTCCTGAAGGTGGTAAGACATATGATTGTCATCTACTTTTTCCCCGATTGACATAATTTGTCTGCCTTTGACTGTTATTTTTTAGGGAAAAAAGGCATAACAACATATCACTTTATCGTGAATCAACGGCGAAAAACAGCAGCTGTAAGTCCATTCGTTCCATGGCAAGACAGTAAATTCTCGAACTCAGAAAGTGTCACGGGAGACTATATCAGCACAAAACGAAATAAGCGATCATCGTTGGAGACCTCGTGAACTTGCTATAGATGCGTTGAGAGGTACGATTTTCCAAGTTTTTTCAAAATCCATAGCACAATTGATGGATGGGGAATGTAAGAAACAAGTAAATGCATTTTTATATAGCATGAAAGTAAATAAATGCTAGTTTGTTCTTTCCATTTTATTTGTCATTGAGATTACCTACCGTACCGCCTAATTCCATCCATAATGATGTCCATAACAATTTTCTTCCGAATGAATAAATGCAGGAGCGGGAATGTGGAGAGGGGGAGGCGAGGAGGGGAAAGAGACTCATAGAGTTACATCAGCTTGTTTCTATTTACAAATAACTATAGTTCCATAAATTTCGCACTAGCTTAGGGACCGAGGTATGTTGACCGAAAATCCATAGCACAATTGATGGATGGGGAATGTAAGAAACAAGTAAATGCATTTTTATATAGCATGAAAGTAAATAAATGCTAGTTTGTTCTTTCCATTTTATTTGTCATTGAGATTACCTACCGTACCGCCTAATTCCATCCATAATGATGTCCATAACAATTTTCTTCCGAATGAATAAATGCAGGAGCGGGAATGTGGAGAGGGGGAGGCGAGGAGGGGAAAGAGACTCATAGAGTTACATCAGCTTGTTTCTATTTACAAATAACTATAGTTCCATAAATTTCGCACTAGCTTAGGGACCGAGAATTCCTACAAGTTTCCAACTTGGTTTTTATTAGTAGTGACACATAGTAGTGGTCAAAAATATATTTGATGAATTTTCTCCGAGACTCAAAATTGAGAAACAAAAATGGTCCGAAAATGCCGAAACGCCACTTTTCTCGTGTTTTTTTAAATGTAAAACTTAGTATTTCTCGATTATAAAAGCACATACAAGGGTAAGATTTTGAGACTAAACTTAGTAAGGCTTGGTATACAACGACATATGGGAGAGGGGCTAGGGGCGAAGTTTGCTATTTTTGGACTATCCCTTTTTCTCCCTTTCTATGAGAGGAGAAAATCCAGTAAAAGCGTGTTTGAGTACCCTATTTTCAGGTGTATAAGCCGCAATTTTTCAAAATTTCGCCCGGGCTGCTCAGCCGCTTCATTGTGTTTCGAGAAGCGATCCTTATGCCGCACGATTCTTTCAGGCAATACGCAGCACGGTATAGGGTCCTTTGGATGCGAGGTCCATTGATGTGTTCGGGCTGCTCGATTTGAGCTAGGACCACCCCGCGGCTTATACACCTGAAAATAGGGTACTACTATGTGTCTGTATAATGACCAAGTTGGAGGACTGTAGGATTTTTCTTCGCAAAATCCAATTTTCAACTGCCATAATTTTTCTCTCGATTTTGCTCTAAAACTTTACATGAGATGCGACTTGGGAGGATCTTTGGTGGTCGTTTTGTAGGGCTTGATCTGCCCTATCGAATGATTCCCTAAGTCTGCTAAGAAAATAAAAACGACTTTAATTATTCAAAAAAGGAGTTTACCTTTGTGACAACCTAATTTTTTTCTTGGGAGGCTCGAGTTACCTTGGTCGGCAATTTTAGGCTTTTTCATTCTTATGGGATCTAAGTCGCTTCAACCCCGCCCCATCTTATAGCACACCAGTAATCGACACCTGCTAAAGTTGTACACTTTATCAAATGCTTATGTATACTAAAGCTCAAACAGTATTACACCCATTTTCTACCCAATGACGTTTTGAATTTTGAAATTTATGGTGCAAATTGCTTCAGATACATCAACTTCGAGGGTTGGAGATGTACAACAACCGCAGCCTTCCTATTTACAAGTGCACGATAATTACAGGTACTATACTTGCTTATGCTGGAATCACTCCCTCCGTTCCCATCTTTAGTTCGGCCAACACATCGTTTACAACGATAATTTGCAAAAATTAGGTAGCTGCAGAGTTCCCCATAACTCTCGTATTGAGTGGGATTATTATTTTCATCTTAGGCAGTCGCAAGAGTTTTTCCTGTAGTAAATATCTGTTAAAATTTATATACACCGTTTAATTCAACTGGCTTGGCTCCTGGAAGGTGGGGCTTCGTGACCTAGTTGAGGCCAGATAAGGACCAGAGAGCACACGCTCGAGAGAGAAGCAGACCCGTCGCGGGCGCGAGCAGCCTTCATTAGTTCACAAAGCCCCGCCTTCCAGGAGCCAAGCCAGTTAAATCAAAGGTTAGAAAAAAATTATAAGTGTTGTGAAAGGTTTCGATCCCGATTGAAATGGTGCAAAAAAAGAAATGGTGAAATGAAGTCGCAGTATTATACCCAATGAAACTCCGAAGTGTTCTAAGCTGACAGTTTTTGCACTTTTATGTCTGCCGCAGGACCTGTCATCAATGCATGACGCATTGTTGCATAGGCACTTTTTACAGACGTTTCGTGAGTAGATAGCAAAGTTAGAATCGCAAAACTATGATAAAGATTGCGGACCGTTTGATAAATTCATAAAGTGGCAAAAAGCAACGTTCATAAATCTCCATTTTGCGCACAATTACAAAGGAAAGAAGGACATTATTTTCGAACTAAATATCTTACATCACGCCCTATATTCCATGATTACCGCAGAATTTGAAAGTTGTTTAAAGGCATGTCCAGGTCAATTGGGTGGATTTTGACGCCATGCGGGAGCACGTCTCCTGACTAGTACAACAGTTCAAGTCCGATTAAAAAAGTTGGATTCTGAGGCGTGAAAATCGCTCCGGAAAAAAAGGGGCGGCCCGCCAATCCCGCCTCCTTGACAAGTTTTAACGTGGTTAATACATGAGATCTACAGCATTCGCCACGTCTAAACTTGTCAAAAAGGCGGGATTGGAGGACCGCCCCTTTCCCTCTAGAGCGATTTTCTCGCTTCAGAATCGACCTTTTTTAATCGGACTTGAACTGTTGCATTAGTCAGGAGCCGTGCTCCCGCACTGCGTCAAAATCCCACCACCCCTCATTTGATGCGGACAATGCCTTTGAGCATTAGATGATAGCTATTGCACCAGCGTTTGATTCAATGTGCTGATGTATGAAATAACAAGAGAGTTCATGTTCTTTATGTTTTACATTTTACAGAAACGTCATTTCAGGTCTCAAGAGCCTCACACTCCTATGGATCTACGACCTCTTCATAACTCTGTGGAACCTCAAAATTAAACTAAGCGATAAGATGTTGATAATAATTTTGCGGGTATTGCATATTCTCTGCTCAACAAGAGTATAAATTAATGAATAATTTTTCTGTGTTAATCAAACATGCGATTGTTTCTGAAGAATGTGCAACTTAAGGAGGGAACAGTTTATAGCCTTTCGTAGAAAAAAATTGCTCACATGTTTACATGATCCAGCGTTCCGGCATCTGGTAGCATAACAAGAGGCACAGTCGTCAAAAAAGTGATAGCCTGCTCAAGTGCTGTGATAGGTTGAACATGCGTTAGGCAAAATTTATATTTCTTCAGATTGTCATGTGGTCTGAACGGACCCCATTTGCTAGCGAGGTTGGAACTCCGCCCCTCTGACACGCTCCGCCCATTCGAATGATTTTCTTCCAGTTTTTGACGCCTTTTTACATGGCAAGCGCAATCGATACAGTGTTACTACTTTCCCTCGTCCGTGTTTGCCAGAAAAGAATGTGATTTCACTTTTTTGCACTCTCGATGTGAAATTAGGGCTGTGAAAAAGTTTGAGTATGAGAATATGTAGCACGAGAATTCAAAAACCCTGGACGTTGCCTACAATGAAGCATGATTTCCACAGTCCTTGAAAAGCATATTCTTGGAGAGGTCCTATGCAAAGAAGGCAGATGACTATTGGTACCAAATTACCGAAAAAAATGTATACATGTGCGCCACAAAGTTCCGACGATCGATACCGCTTCAGTCATCGTGAACAGCCTCGAATATTTCTGTGTGATTACACCGCGTTCCGCGCTTTTCCCGATGACTAACAGTCTCATGCGTAACATTTGTAGTCACTACAAATAGCTGTACAAACTTTGCAGCGATGCCTATATTTATTCTCAATGTAGCAGGAAATATTTTCTTATTTTGACGCATCTGCAAGATTTCTTCTGAACTTGATTGCTCCGAATCGCCTTAAGAGATTCTAAAATTATGTTAGAGTTTTTTTTCATTCATAACTAAGCACAATATTTGCCTTCAATTATAAAGAAAAAGAATTTTGTTTGATTTCTTAGAACCGGCTAAGAGGCCGAGGAGTATGTGTATCTATTTGCAGCACTCAAAACACGTGTGCATTAAGATTTTCTTAGACTAGTTTCCTGTTTCAAAGTGAAAACTCGTTAAGAAAGGTCTGTGTACTTTTCCCGTTGTTCACTTTCTTGGGAAACTTCAATTCTTTTCGCCTCGCCTACTTTCCGATTAAAGCTGCCAAAATATGCTGTTTCTTCATCTTTGAAGATTCACTTTTCTGAATTTCTCTTTTTATTAATTTTCCGTTATCTCATGAGGGAGGCCTGTGCGCCACCTAATTTCGTTATTTTGGTTTTCTTTTCTTTCAGATATTCTGTTTCCAAGCTTGTTAAATAAGTTTTGTGCGCGTTTTTTAAACGTCTGGATTTTCAGTTTTTGAATTTTCTAATGAAAAAGCTCAAAATGACGTGCGCGCCTGCTCTTGTTACTTCACTTTCTTTATCTTGAAATTTCTAGAATAAATTTTTTTTCAAAGTTGGCAAAGAGGTTGTGAGCATTTTTCCTCAAAATCCTTTCATTCTTTGAATTTTGATTTTTTCGTTAATTTTTTGTTTCATATTTCATTGAAAAGGGCTGGGAGCTATCTTCGCAGTTCATTGTTTTGGATTTTTTTTTGAATAGCTCTTTATAAAGGTCGCCAAATATCTAGCGCCTCTATCATTGTAGATTCCCCTCTTTGAAATTTCTATTTATTTATTTTTATTTGGTACGCCTGAAGGCGTGCTTCATACAACTCGAAAACGTCTCAAAACAACCAGAGTGAGCTAGACAAAACACAAATATAAAAAGAAAGAGAAAATAACTCGTTGTACCGTAGTAATGAGTCGGTCATCAAATTTTTCAAAATATTTTGCCAAGTTTTTTTTTCGCTCAGCAATCAGTGCATTTTCGAAGGCACTCTTTTGATTGTGCACTGAGAATGACATTTCTCAAACTGTTATTTCTCGTTGATTCTCAACAATCTCACTATGATATTATTAGAACAGAATCGCGCAAACAACCCTCGTTATCGTGTTTCGTAAAAGATCCACTTGTACTCAGAAGTTATATGTAACAGGAGAGAGAACACTAGTTCCGAGTATCTATCTCTCTCTCCCACTACTGGTGCCGCTGCTACGAGCACAGCCGCTTTATTGACCTTCACATTGCTGGCTGACGGATCCGCGGCTTCGATTTACATCTCTATTGATTGGTCAATCACTTTAACGATGCGATTCTGTACAAAGCAATTATCGCAGCTGACGATTTTACTGCTACTGGTTGTAAATGAAGTCATCGTAACAGGTATGTTCGAATTACTGCTCTGCTATAACTATTTCTTCCACTTGCGCACGTGAGAACCTTTTTTCACACCTGAAAGGTGAACTAACATAACACACTTATTCTTGCACACGCGGGGGAGCCATTTGTAAACTGACTTGTGAGATTGCACATTGCGCGCGGCACCGCACGACTAACTACCACTTACTGGTAAGTGGGCAAAAAAGTCCGTTTGTTTGAAACAAGTTTTTGGGAAGCAACATTTGCACCTACCTGTGCCTATCTAAGCTTGAGTTTAAAACATAGAAGAAGACGTGGAAATTGGCAGCATCCAAGCTGATAAGTCGTGAAGTACCGCGCATATTGTGCAAAGCAACAACTAAATTGACTTAAATGCCTCGGTTGAAAGGTAAATTTAAACTTTAGCACAAGTAATGCACAGACAAAAAAGTGGTAAAGGTAGAGCGGTAAAAACCAAGAGCGCACATTTTCAACTTTTGTGGACATTAGCTACTTTTTGCGCACAAATTTGTTAGCAATGCTGAAATACTATATCGACTATTTTTAACGAGATATTCTCAGTTTATGTCGAGATTCTTTTTCGCTTCCTGGCTGTTTTGATTTCTCCTCAACTGCTTTCGTTTACTAATGTGACTATGATTAGCTCCATATTTTGATTCACTGCTATTGATGTAATGGTTTTTGGACTCACATTGTGTCATTGTGTCATTATTCATAAAATTTAATGCGAAAATATATTATCATTGACGAATCAAACAGAAGTTTTTCGCTTTTGTCATCTTCACAGCCCAGCTAACAACTATAGGTTCAAAACAGCATAATGCTTGGAAGTCGGAGAGAACACATCTTATAGTTTTTTTCTTAATTATTCTTTTCTCTTCCGCAAAGTTGGTAGCGGAAGACACTCCTCTAACATTCACCTTCTCTTTCTTCCAAAGCTAGTTATTTTTGTCCTTGTTTCTCTCGCTTTTCAATTTTTACATTCGATGAGTAATTATTTCGCTAAGAAAAACAAAACCGGTATCCACTACACTAGTTTTGGGAAGAATTCTTGCACTACGAGTGAAAATGTATAGGGCGTTGCTTACGTGGCAAAAGGAATGTATTTCAAAAAAGAAGATGAAATGGATGTGTTTATCAAACCTTTCTTCGATAGTCTTGATATGGAAATGATTTTTTCATATCAAACTTCCATAGGAAAGCTATAATGTTTTACTAATTTCGCGCTAGTTGTTGCTGACAGGGAAAAACTGAAGCAAAAAACTAATTGTAAGAAGAAAAAATATATTATACTATTGATGGCCAATAAATTAAGTTCAAACACGAGTGAATTTATGGTGTACGATCAGTTCGAACTAGTGGTGGATTAGAAAATACCTGAACAGTTTTTCTACGAATAGATCGAGGCCAAAAGTCAATTTTCAGTTTAACAAGTCGCGCCATGTGCTTGGAGGTACTTCTTTTCCCACCATCAATCTGGCAAAAGTACGAGTATTCCCGAATGCTGTTTTTTTTTTCTTATGTTCCGGATCTTTTGCTACCTCAACTGATTTGCTTAGATAATTTTTTGAAAGGGGATTTAATTTCCTTGACGCAGTTCGATATGAGATAGTAGCCAAAAACTGAGATTGTAAAGTCGATCACTCAAAGACAGAGAACTCAAGATTCCAAGTTAGATTGCTAAAAATGTGAAATTTGCCTTATATAAACACCTTTCTAAGCGAGAAAAGCTTGACTTATTTAATCAGAAATCAGTTTTCAGAAATCATTTTCTCTTGATTGAGATTGTTATTTGATTGGTTCTTCTGAAAAACTTCACATTTACTCAAAAAACGGATATTAACAAGAATAGTGCATTTTCATGACGGCAGCTATTCGTTATGAGATGTAAATATATTCACGCCATCGTAGAAAGCTTGGTTTGAATCTGTCTTCCGTATATGCGGAATACTTTCTATGTAATTATGAGTCTCTAGTAGTCAGTAAGCGTAATGTTCGAAAAAAACTGCACTCTTTAAACGTTTTGCGTAGTGATTGGAAAACTCAATTACCACTTTTTAGCAGTAATTAATTACACTAGTTGCCCTAGTAACTTTGAACGCCCAACTTATGATCAGTTTGCAAGCCTGTATGGCCGGTTACCAATCAACAAGACCATTCACTGGCAACCAGTGAGTTAGGGCAAAAGTAAAAGACGATTTGCGTATCAGTTTCAATAATTGTAAGTTATTCCTGCAAGATGGTCTTCTCAAATATTTCTGAACTAACTAATATAATTGTCGAGCTTTGGTTATTGGCATCATACGAATCTTGAAGGTAAACAAGGAGAGGTGCTAAGCTCAGAAATTTTGTAAAAAAAATTGGGAGCATTTTTCTGTAACGAGCTCCCCCGTAGGAATTACCAGACATGTGAAAAGTCCCCATAATGCCCGAGATTTACTTAGCGAGCATTTGATAGAAGAGCGAGTCAAATTGGTTTCTGCAAGAAAAATCGAAACAGTTGCATATCTCTCAATTTTTTTCTGGCAGCAACATATTAGGTTGGCACATAAGTTTTGCAACTTACTTTGTAACTTTTCTCTTTCTGACTGTGACGCGTTCATTTTCGGGCATAATGTAGATTAGATAGTAGGCTACAAACCTATGCAAACATCTTAATTTTTGATTTCGAAATGGAGAAAATTTGCTCATTTTTCGGAAGCTGGTCAAACCCGAAATTTCAGGGGTCAGAAAACCAAAAATGAAGCCGTTCTCAGTCTGAATCAAACACTTAACTTAAAACTGTACCCAGATTGTTGATAGAGGAAACTCTAATCATCTACACAGTTTCGGCTTGATTTGTTTGATTTAGACTGAGAAAGGCTTAATTTTTGGTTTTCTGACCCTTGAAATTTCGGGTTTGACCAGCTTCCGAAAAATGTGCAAATTTTCTCTTCGAAACTAAAAATTAAGATGTTTGCATAGTTTTGTAGCTTACTATCTAATCTACAATAAGCCCGAAAATGAATGCGTTACAGTCAAAAAGAGAAAAGTTACAAAGTAAGTTGCAAAACTTGTGTGCCAACCTATTATTTCCAATTCACACTTTTTTCTCTAATTGAAAACGAGAAACACAGATGTTTCCTGTTGGCCCTGATCTTAGTCCATCAGATGCAAGTAAAACTCCTTGAATACTTACATAAATTTAATTTTGATCAACTGTGATAAAAAATTACTAAATTTCAACTTTCTACTTAGTACTAGATCTTCCTTCCTTACTGAGGAGTTCCGGGGAAGACTTGGGACTGCGACCAAGGGAAGGAACGAAACGGAGTGAAGAAGTAACACATATGATTTCCTCTTTGTTTGTTTAATGCTTTGACTGGTAATGTGCATTGGCTCAGTATTAAGGTTAACTATAGATTTTGACACGAATTAGGCAATTAATTTTGTCTAACAGCAGTAGGGATACCCATCCCTATGCTGTCCTAAAAATTTTACTTGTTGGCTCATTGCAATTTATGGTCCGCCATGAATGAGAAAAAAATACAATTTTTTCACGGATCGGAGGTTCAAAGATCAAAACCTGCTATAGTCCTAAAGTCACACTTACTTTTGCGCCATACAGAAAATTTCTAACAGTGTGAGTCTTGGCTCACTCTGCAGATACGAAAGGCAAAGATATTAGATTTAGGTTAAAGAAGGGACCACCTTTCCTAGTTGCCTTGACCTTCTTCCCGAAGATTTCCGAAAGCAAGCAGAAAGAGATCGAACGTAATAAGTAGACGACTAAAAAAATTACAAACTGCTGTATCGAATAAATCTTGCGAAAAGGACATGGACAAATCAAGTTTTCAAAATGAGCCTCAAAAAAGAACAAGATAAGAGGAAAGATGATGGAGAGGATTATTTGAAAGATGCGCAATAAGAAGGACATATATTGCTATATCACTGCGCAGTGACAATATTGACGGTTGATAAGTACTGATTTTCGCTGGAAAACGCCAACAAAGTCAAAAAAATTCGGGTGAATTGTCAAGTTGTACACATTTGATATGTTGCGTTCATATCTAACAATAAGCTCAATGTACCTGTTCCAGCTTATCGCTATCCGTCGCAGGAAGAAGCAAGCTGTCCTCGTCCTGGATGTGTCTGCAATACCACACATGTTGTCTGCGAAAACTCTCACTTCAGAAATTCCGATGTATTTCAGCAGGTCGGCAACTAAAAATATAGGTTCGCATTCTTTAGCAAAATCTGCAAAATATTGAAAAATCGGTGTGTGTAAATTTTTTTGTCTCTCACGAATGTATGATTGTAAAGCAATTTGTATTCAAAGACCGTCCACCCAGATTCTCGACTTCCATGTTTTGGTCGCGGGCTTCGGGACTTCTCATATCCGTGATTCCGAATATGAAGTCGAGAATCCTGAAAACCGCGATAACTCGTTCCGAAAAACCCGCAGGCCGGTTCTCCGGAATGGTGATTGGATATGCGCGCACGAATGGGCGGGCATTACTGGAGGGGCGGTACCTACTTGGGGTCCTCATGCCTCTTCGCTATTCCGAAGTGATTTTCTCGCTTTCAAAGGCGACATTTGGTCACTGGCTTGAAGGGGGTCCTACTATCGTAAGCTGCAAAGCTCAAGACCCCTAACTTAGGGTGGACGGTGCCTTTAAGAGCCTACAACTTGACTGTAGAAAATGATGTCATACGTAATGACCCTAGAGTGAATAAAACAAATAATTTTGGGCCACTTTTAGATCCATGAACGAGCGTTTCCTCACATGGATACACTAATGATGACAGGAAACGATTTTGGAGATGTCTCCGATGGTCTTTTCACAGAAGGTTAATGGACTTTCTACTCTATGCTTCACAATTATATTCGCAATTTTTATGGAATTTGCAGTCTACAACTGATCTTTTAGGTGAGCATCATCGCAGTCTATCGCTGATGAATCTATCACGAAATGGGATCACTAAAATATCCTCTGACACCTTCAAAGGGACACCAGCTGTGCAGTTCTTGTATCTCAAGGATAACGACATCAAACATGCTGGACGATATCCATTTGAGCCGATGGAGAGGTCAGATAACTTCAAAAAATTTTTGTTGCTGAATGACAGTCTTCTAAAGGTTACGAGTACTGGATATGAGTAATGCTCTCGGTAATCGACCAGCTGAGTCCAAAGCGGATCTCATTTCTTTATTGTTCGACGCAAGGAGGAAAGGTTTTGTAGAATTGGCAGAATTGAAACTTTCTGACAATGATATCCACAAACTGCACAAGGATTCATTCTGCAAGGTTGGTCAGCTCTGTACTCAAAAAAACCTACATCTATATCTTGGAAAAAAAATTTCAAAATTGGCTCTTAATGGTAGAAATGGTCGAATAGTGAGGTATGCGCCTACTGTTATGCATTCTTTTGCATAAAGTCATATTTGCTTACAGAATAAATGGGATAACTCAAGTCTTGTAAAAAGGGGACTGTAGTCACTGCCCCCTCCTCCAACCCCCCCCCCCCCACCTTCCCCCCATAACTGAGCAGAAAGGTAACAATGAAACTTGCGAAACAAATTCTCTTTCAAGGGCCGGGCATACTTCACGCGATTTGGCAATTTGCCAGAAGCCTTCAGATACAACATTAGCAAACTGCACATGCACAGTGTGTATGACTTACGTGGATTAATGAAATGCCCTATCTACTGTACATTCAAAATGTGCTTACAATAAGTTATGGACAGTTGGGATATTGCCAAATCGCGCGCGACTAAAATCGCGTCAAGTATGCCCGGCCCTTCACACTTCAGATTCTACTTTGCCCAGCTTTATCGCTGCATATCCATTAGGCCTAAGGCATACCTCGCGCGACTCGGCTAAATCGCGACGTTCACGCGAGCTGGCACTTTGCCAGATGTCTCCAAATTTACCGTGCGCGGCCACACAATACATAAGTGCGTAGCTTCTGCGGTTTTTTGCAAACCGATCAAGTCCTGCGTTAACAAAGCGCTCTGATGACCCATTATGAACATTCGTTCCGGTACCAAATCGCGCAGCGACTGAAATCGCGTGAGGTATGCCTTAGGCCTTATTCGCTCGCAGTCGCTTTCATGCTCAAAAGATTTGCTTAGTATTCCAGTTTTTCTCAGAGGGAAAAATCTTGGGAAAATCCATTAACGTATGAGTTTTCTTGTTAGAATAATGTGAGACTCTTGAGAAAATCGTGTAGAAAAAAATCGTGCTGGCACAATTGCTCGTTGAGAATGAGTCAAATTAATGGCCTCAATGCAGAGAAAATGAAGCACACTCTACTGATTTTTTCCTACTTCTTTTGAATATTTATTTCATTTATTTATTTCTTTTGAATATGAAACCTGCTTCCTCCCGATCCCTGTCTATTCTCCTCCTTTTTACCCAGACATTCCATATGGGTGTCATATATCGTCGCCGATGCGCTGTTATCGAAGCAAATGTTTACCACTTCACACCACGAAAGTTTGCTCTTGAAATCCGCTTGTAGAGCATTGTGTTTGTGCATTCACTAGTGTAGTATTAGGTTGTAAAGAAAGTTCCCGGGTAGTTGTGGAAAATTCTTTTCGTTTTTTTTGCACTTGGTTGAATATTAACTACAAATATTTCATATGATTCTATAGAAGAAAGCTTAAGTTTCTAAGCTCGCATCCAGTTTTCATAGACGCCAAACCGCATTTGATCTACACACCAAACAAAGAAATGGGTGCAACAATGAAAATCTCAATTTTTTTCTTTTTGCTGCCACTTCGCGATGAACAAAGAAAACCGTTTAAGAGTTGGCCACTCTGAATGAGGAGGCGGAATTAAAGCTCACAAACTTGTCTTTAACCGTACTTGTTTTCGCAGTTGGCGTCAATTTTGTGGGAATTGCCACGCCTTGTTGTTGGGCCCAAAAAATGTGCAAGATACCAACAATGTTTGCAGCAATCAAATATTTGATTTGTTCCATGGAAAGAAGAGAGATTTCAAACTCATTTACTCAAAAAATGGGGTATTTTTAGGATGCAAAAATGGCCGATTTTTCAATTTTTTCAAGAAGGCTATGCTCTAAAATTGTGACACAGTCTATAAATAGCCCCAGCATAGTTACATAACTAACGGATATGAGCTTTCCAGCCCTCCTCGTGCCTGAGAAATTCCTGCACTAACAGACCGAATTTTAAGTCGACCATTTTCTCTGCCCATGCTGAAGACCCGAAAAAATGCTGAAGACCCAACAAAATAGGCATAACTTGTAGACAACATTGCCTTCGCCGCAAAATTTGCAGCTCTCACAAAGGAGCGGTCTGCTTGAAGTTATAGTCAGGGCCTGGCACCAGCTGGCACGGGGCAAGCTGGATATCGTTTTTGGGGCAAAAAGCAAAGGGGGTTTCGTTTTTGTGGGCGAAGACATACGCAAAATTGGCGGCGACGACCTTTTTTTTTTTTTTTTTTTTTTTAGTCGACGTTTCGTTTTTTGGGGGATTTTGGGGATTTTTTTTAGGATTTTAGAGGGGATATCGTTGAGGATCAAAGGGGACTTCGTAAAATTTCCCAAAAGTCAAGGGGGACTTCGTAAAAATTGGCAAATTTCAAAGGGGACTTCGTTTTCAAAATTCCCTGGTGCCAGCTCGTGCCGAGCCCTGGTTATAGTAGTTTGAGAGAAATTTTGCTAATGCCCGAAAACTTTCTTTACAACTAACAACCTCCTATTCGAATGATTGAGGAGTTCGAGGGTGTAGTAATGTGCACATTGACATCTGCTTACACTACTCCCATCTTTTTTATCTGGGACATTTCTAGCTCGATTTTCCACTCTAAACCTGAATGTGCGGTTATTTACTTAGCTAGCCCCATTTCTGCACTCACTTGCTCCCAAGTTAAGGCAGATTTATAGGTCATCTCCTCAAGCTCTTGTTTCAGATTCATGGATTACGGCGGTTGGATCTATCGAATAACAGCTTATCTGCATTTGATATCGCTGCTGGCTGTCTTCGCTCCCTTGAAGCTCTCGATCTGCGAGGAAATAAATTCACTAATGTAAGTTCGCTTCTGAGTAATGCTCAATTTGTTGCTCCATCAAATTTCTAGTGAGCCATATGCTCAGTTTTCTGAACTAATATCTGTGTAAAGGAAGCGTGCAAAGGTGTGTAGTCGCTCAGTTTCTTGTTTGGTTTAGTATTTCAAATAACTCTTACGAAATTACGTTTGGAGGTACTTAACAGACACATTTTAGATACCCGTAGCACTATGGGACTCACTGGAATCACTAAGCACTCTGGATATCTCCGAAAATCCACTAGATTGTGACTGCAATCTACAACCTTTTGCAACCATTGCTAGACGAGAGAAGTACAGTTTTGTGAATCAGGTAAGGTACTTTTCGTTATTTGACGAGTTTTTCTGCAGTATCACACATTAGAGGTGCGCATAAAAGTGTACAGTCGAGTAGATTTTCCGCTTGATATTGCGTACTTGCAGGTGAAATGCGGTGATTTTTTTTGTGTGAACAAATAGTATCTATGCCTGTGACGCCGGCCAATTGCGCGCAAAATGTCGGCAATACTGACATGGCTATTTGTTCACACGCAAATTCTACTGCATTTTACCTGCAAGTACGAAATATCAAGTGCAAAATTCTACTCGACTGTATAGGCTAGTAAAATTGGTAGTTTATCGAATGGCCATCACCGCATTACCGCGACTGCGCACATGAAATAATTACAGAGCGCACATTTTCAAGTTTGCGTCCCAGCCAATTGTCCACGCGCAATTATTGCTGGCACCGCAGCAGCACTAAAAAGCGTCAATTCTATACCTATAAGCCGACTAACAAAATTTGTGCTCTAAAGGAATCTCGCTCTTGCTTATATGAGTTCATTTTTTCAAGGGCAAGACCATTTGCGTTTCGCCTCCTCATCGTGCCGGACAGAACTTATTTGATCTCAAAGAAGATCTCTGCAAAAGCAGAGGTTGGAGCATTGGAACTTTCATTTTGCTCATTGCGATCTCCGGAGCAGGTTAGTCAAAGGTTTTCCAAACTTCCCAAGCTACGGGCAGTTGAATAAGAACCCCCATTCAACACTATTTTCAGCTCTTTTCGCCTATCGCTACTACCGTAATCGGATATACAAGCAGCCAATGTTCCAATTCGGTTACAGTGGTCTCGACAGTAATGAGGACGCTGTTCGACCGGAATTTGTTTGACGTTAAGTGTTATTTATCTGTAATTAATGGTGTTATAGTGATATCCCGATGTGCCTAAATCTGCTCACCCTCAATGTTAGAGAAACTTTAGATTTTGATGTGTTTAGCTTGTATAGATCTGTATCACATTGAATTAGAGCTTTCAAAGTTTGTAGCCTCGGTAAGAAAGAGCGCTAAGTAAAAATGTGACAAGTATGCATCAAGTGAAAGCTACAGTTCTAATGAAATTCGAGATAATTATATGTTGTCTCATAATAAAGAAAACAATCGATTATCTTGTAACATTCCGAATAATCAGTCAGTCTAGGTTCCCGAAAAAAAACCCGAATGTGCCCTTCATTTGGCTCAACTGTGTGGTTTCAGTTAAGGGCTTTTGAGAAAAGCGCGATTATCTGCTGAAATGAGTTATGTTGCTCCGAAAAACAAGCTCATCCTGTGACCAACAACGCGACAACCATTCAGAGCTCCAGCAATCAATTCTTTTACAGCGGTTGAAACTTTATTCTCAAAACAACTCGAGCTGGGAAGCCGTTTTGTAATAGGCACTTTGCAATGGCGGACCCAAGGAGAATTGGAAGTAGGTCTACATGGGTTACAAGAATGCGCAAACTATTTGTTGTTCTTTGTAAATAATGAATTTCTGAAGATTTTGCTATAAAGTTCCTTAAAGAATTATTTTTTGATGCAGCATTTAGTAGTGAAGGAGAACATTTCAGTTTGATTGGTATAAAATGCTGTACGAGCTTTGAAAAATAATGTGAGGAGGTAAAGCGAATATTTTTTTAGTATATGCTGGCAATTTTGCCACACTGGTGTTACGCGTTTGCTAATTTTCAAAAGAAAAAATTGGTTAAAGTAAATAATAAAGGATAAAGGATTCGGCGTCTTCAGTAGCCTCTGCTGGCATGCGCCGAACGCACACTACTTCGTGGTCGAAGAGGCATTGTATGCGTGCGAGCCTAATACCTGACTTGCGGCCGTTTACCAACTCAGCGCTTTTATCCTCCCAGATTACTCTGGTACCAATTTACCGGCCCCGGAGGGTAGAGGGCTTGGACGACCCAGGGGCGGGGATCGAACCTGCGTCCGATCTGATCATAACTCATACCACTACGCCACTCGTCCCGGGTTAAAGCTAAGTAAAGCCTATTTGATTTTAGATTTTGAGACTTTTTTTCTTCTTTCCCAATAGAGAACTTTTTACAAGTCACTTACATAAGATATACAAATGAGCGAGTGACTTGCTTATACTTGTAATTAATCAGATAATTACTGAATCGAAGATTCAAGTTAGTCTTTTTGTAAAAATAGACAATTTTTAAATTTTTGACAAATTCAAATGGGAGAGTGCATATCGGGGTTATAAGCGCATCCCAAGAAATCTGCAGTGCGTAGTTGTCGCCGCGCACCTTTATTCGAAAGTTACTCTGTGCTCACTCCCCACCCCCCCCCCCCTCGCCTTCAAACGGAAATCAGGAACGGTGAGTGGTATAAACGAGAAATTAGAGGCATTAGCCAACCTATCTATGCGAATACAGCCCTCAGAAATCCTTGATATCAATTTCAACTACAAATAAATTATAAACACAGTCTAAATGTTGAATGATAACTTATTCGATCAAGAATCTGGCTAGCGCACGTGTAGGGAGGGCGCGGCTTGCAACGTATAGAAACGAATTCTTGGGCACTAGACACTAACAGCTTATGAACTAAGCTCCTTATACATCAAAAGTGTCGGGGTTCGAAACTTCCCGCGCCCTTTCTTCACAGCAGGTCGTATGCAGCTGGTGGTCGGCGAAACGCTAGCCACTACCGCCTTTTGTTTGGACGTATTTGACTGCGAGATTACCCGTACACGTTGTTTTCGCAATGCGCACGATTCATCCGAAACGTACCCAGAATCCCCGAGGTTTCTGATTGATTTTCCAAGCAATGCTTGTGACCTTTTCCTAGCTACTTCTCTTTCTATTTTGCCACCATTACCTCTAAACTCAGATGTACCTGTTTTCACCAAGTATTCATCTCAGTTTGTATGAGTTCATTATTGAATTTCTTGCATTTATTAGTACTGTGATTTTTTTCAAAATATCTAATTCCTTGGGAAACTCCCAGTTCAACGCCAGTAGGTACTGTTTGCTGGTACATGAGTTCTGCTGTTCCACTTTTTTTTTCTGAAAATCATAGCTTCATATAATTTCCACCGATTTGCATTCTTAACACTATTCAAAAGAAGAAATCATGAGCTGCGCCACACCACGACTTCTACAAAAAAAGCTTCACATATAGAAGCCGAGAAAGACAACTTTTGAGTTTTTTTTTTTGGAATCAAGTAGAAAAACCTAAAAGATACAGTATATCCGGAATAATATCAGGTCTCGGCACGAGGTGGCTTTCCCAAAATGCAAAACTATTGTCCCCTTGACTTTCGCTAACTTATGAAGTCCCTTTTGACCCTAAACCCTAAACGTAACAAACTTTAAAAAAGCGAAACTCGAGTAAAAACGTGAGCTAAGTTGTGCTTTTTTTAGGCCTCAAAAACGATATCCCATCTGCTTTTTGTCCCAGAAACGATATTCAGCTTACTTATGAGCCACCTGTGCCAAGCCCTGATAATTATCAAGATATATAATCAATAAGTGATAAGTTCTATAATCCACTTTATTGAGTAAGCAAGTTGGTCCAAAGGAATACCTATGAGCAGAATTTTGAAATTCGAAGAAAATGCCGAATTTTTGATTCTTCGAAAATAGAAATATAAGTTCTCCAATAATAGAGATATGATAGTGATTGATTTGTTTGGACAGTCTATATCTTTTCCATCTACTTCCCACGTAGTTCAATACGTATTATCATAACAAAAGAAGATTGTTGTTGAATCAGATCATTACACCCTTTGAACCGATTGATAACTATTCGCACTCTTTGACGTTTTCATTTTGTCAGAAAATAGCTCTTGCTTTTCTTTTTCTTCTTCTCACTGCACCATAAGTCAAACACTGCTTTGATGCAGGTGTATTGACATTAAATATGGTTAGATTTTCGATATGTTTTGTAAGAAAAAAATTCTACCAATTTTTGAAAACTCATTGATAAAGGCAAACGAAATGTGCTTGTTTTCCTAATGCATGATAGCTATCGTAGATGTCAAACTGAAAAAACTGTTATAAAAAAGACAATAAAATCAAAAAGACAGTGATATACTGCTCTTTGTGAAGCAACAAGGCATGGCAGATCTTGGACCCAGTGAACTTGCAAAAGCTTGTTTAAAATTTTGCATTTTTCAAATTCTACTTCTCACATAGAGAATGAATTATTAGTTGCTCCGGTACATGAGGCTGCTTCTAGTAAAAGATAAGTTTTTAACTTCAATGACCGATAAGTTCTCCAGCAGTGGCACTGCAAGAAAAATTTTGTAGGGGAAGGGGGCGGGGGGGGGGGGGGAAAGAAGTTTTTCGAATGAAGAGGTGTCAAAACTTTTAGGGAGCTTTGCAATATTTGCCATATCCCAAAAAATTTCAGAAGGAAATTGTTAGAAAAAACTATTACAAATATACATAAAAGCAAAATAGGCGAATTCATCGGCAAGGTTTCTGTAGAGCATAATGTATGCAACAAAGTACAAGCATTTTTTTCGACATCCAGATCAGTGAGCATTCCGAAAAATGCTGAGCAAGCAATTCTTTATCACTTTCATTAGATACGATGAGGTCAATAAGTTGACATATTATCTTACGTGTGTATACGTTTCGCATTTCAAAATAATGGAGAGTTGAAATACTTCTGAATTATCACGGCTTATTGTTTGTTTATGAGCTCAATAATTTTGCTCTCCCTTCCTCAAGATTCAGTGTCACTTTGACGCAAATATTAATCTCTTCCTCTTCCTGTCTAAAAGAAACCAAAAGACTGATAACGATTCAACAATTCTCAAGGGCGGGGATGGCAGAATTAAGTGATTAAAATTGACTTTAGCGACGCTTCCAGATTTGTTCAAGACGCTTCCCAAATTCCAGCGAGCTTATAACAATGAAGTTCTGAGTCATTAATACCTTTCAAAAAAAAATTCCGTTGAGGTAGCAACACCCCAACGTTTTTTAAGCCACTTATACTGGGTAAACGAGTCACAATTTCGAGTTCCATAGGCCACTTTTAGAGCACCACCGTTCCTGCTTTCATTTCGCGCTGTTTAAAATCTAGTGTGTCCAAATTCAGGCGGTCTGACTAGCCAAAGTGAACTGAAAGAAGGTCCATATCTCTTGGAAGTTTTCCTGTTCGAAGTGTGAATATAGTGGTGGTCATAATTCGTTTATTAGCTAAACAAATGATTATATACTGGTTTACTTCAAAGAATTTTCTCGTTTCATGGTTTTTTTTGTTCGAGCAAATGCGAAATTTACTAAGTATAGGTCATTATTTGAAATCGTGAAGACCGATTTGATTGCGATCTTTGCGCCCACAGGAGCTGAAACACTCATACAAATGGGCATCTTCTCAGCGCGCAGCTTAGCCACTTCCAGAGTCTAAATACTATCATACGTAAGCAGAAAAACCATTCAAGCACATAAAGATCAAAAATCAAGAAACTGCGGCTGCCGAGAATGCGTGCATGTCGCGCGCGGTCAGCCATCGTCACGATTTTCCGAATGTCCTATGCAGATCGGGAGCGCATTAGAGGCACCGTATCCTAATTTTCTGCTTTTACGTTTTTATGATACATGGGCCTGTGCATGGTCCTGATTTTGGATACAAGATGCAACAAGTGATATACACCAAAAGTCACCCTTCTAAACCCTATTCTTGTCCACACCTTATACACACAGCCATATATTCTGAAAACCTTAACTTTGGGAATGTACAGTTGAATGGATTTTCCGCTTGATATAGTGTGCTTGCACTGCACGTAAAATGAAAATTTGCGCATGAACACATAGCCACGCCAGTAATGCCGCCATATTGCGCGCGCAACTGGCCGGCGCCACAGCGTAGCTACGTCTTCACGCGCAATTTTTACCGTCTGTTTGCGGTGCAAGCACACTATATTGCGCGGGGAATCTCCTCGACTGTAAATGCACAGCCCTCACTTGAGAAAAAAAGCGTTAGAAGCGAAGCCTCTGATGCTAAGGTTACAACCACACCAAGCATACTGCCACAGCATTGGTCTAGCAAATGCATTCCATAGTATTTTTCGAGCCGAGACATGCGGAAATGGAAGATTTATTAGAATTTCTTCGATGATGATGATATACCTGTTCACCGACTACACCGACTACACCGACTAAGAGTTTTTGATAACCGAAGAAGTTGTACTGCAATTGCCCAAAGAGCCACAAAGGAAATGCGAGTTTGATTTGTTGTAGATGACTTTCGATTTCGGTGACATTGCCAGCGCATTTAGTAGAGTCATGACAAACAGAATGGCATATAATACTGCAGGGTTTCGTTGAGATTGCAGAAGTCTTCGAGAGCCAAATGTTCCGTGGTGTCGGGGGGCAGGCGTTATGGAGCAAAACTACGCCGCATTCCCCTGCGGTGTATCCTGAGGGTCATTTGCGTTGCGTCGCCTTTAATTGCAGCCGCAGGAGTAGTGCTACTCCTGTCAGCGGATTGAGCCACTCACTATTACTATGACCTGAGATATTGAAACTGTATAAACGCAATAAGGAAAACAAAGAAGACTGAAATTTAGAAACTTAGAAAAAAATAGATGAATTCTAGAGATAAATCAAAGGCTGAATCTGGGATGATCCAATGTTGGATTTGAGTTTGAAATGTTTAAGGGAAGTAAAACACGAATTAGTAGAGAAAAAGGATAGAAATCTAGTGTCAATGAGTTTCCAAAAGAAATTAACTTTCTCATCTTTACTTTCTCTTGGCTTGCTTTGCAGACGCTTCTTCCTCATTCTCTATATTTGATTCGCCCTTGAAATGCGTTTATCATTCACATTTTGAACTTTTTATCTATGAAGAGTGAGGAAAATGGCTCAATCCGCTCAGTAGCGCTAGCTCCTCTGCAACTGCAGTTAGAAGCGACGCAACGCAAAGGGCCCTCAGGATATACCACAGGCAAATGCGGTGTAGCTTTGCTCCATAACGCGGCGCCGCCCGTGGCGTCTACGGCTTTTCCTGTGCTGGTCGGCGCTTCCACTTTTCACGCACTGCCTCGCTACTCCCACGCCTTCCACGAGGTATTTGGCTCTAGCACTTTCCAAATTTAATCCCAGCACACCTACGTCCTAGAATTTGAAGTCTACTCAAATGCTGACAGCCTTTTGCCGCCACACTCAACTCCTCAATCAAAACAAGAGGTCCGAAGAAAACCCTGTTTTTGAACGTCCGTTCTGCCTTCATTCCAACCTTTAGGCGCGGTTTGTTGTGCCGATTCACCCTGTTTTGTCTATAATGCAGACAACAACGTCGCCGTGCATACTTTGTCAATTTTGACGAAATATTTCGTGCGCAAAATGCGACTTTCTTATTAGCTTAAAAGTAGATTCGCAGCAATTTTATGCGTAGGCAAACTCGCTTGTGATGATGGGCAGAACATTGCAGGCAACGTTGCCGGGAAGAAACGAGACGAGGATAAAAATCCGAAAGGCGCATCAAAAGTCTGGCTCAATTTGGTGTGCAAGTTGTCTTCAAATTGATTTCTAGGTATCTATGTTCACTTTCTTTACAATCGCGATACCCAAATCCTGACTCTAAAAAGCTCGTAAGGTAGGTGCCAGAGTAAGCGAATATTTTGTTCAAGTTGGGGTCCCGCGCAGAACTGGCGTTACTAATCATTGTGGCACAACGCCAAGTTGGCATTATGCCACAATGATTAGTGATGCCAGTTCTGCGCGGGACCCCAATTTGAACAAAATATTCGCTTACTCTGGCACCTACCTAAAAAGGACGGTAATACTCGCCTTCCGGAGATTCGATCCAGCGGTCCCAAAGCGAAATCTTGCCAGTGGGAAGCGCCAAAAGGAAGATTTTAAATTATTGCAGTGCTATTCTCGTCTTTCCTATGATCTTTGCGGCTGCTGTTTTAGATTCCATCCTTTTTTTTTTCTCTATATCCCTTACCATCCCTTCACTTTCTACGGAAGAAACGATTTAAAGCAACTTCCTATCTTAAAGCTATCTAGTGTCATCTCTTCTGATAATGAGGCCAAGAGACTCGAAACTTGTCTGAACAAGGTTGAGCTTCTTCTTTCTTGATTCCAAACACTGGGTAATGCTAAATGAGATGGATTACCACACGTTCAAGCTTGTTCAGACAATGTGTACAAAGCGATGACGAGTCTCTAAATCGCACAATCAGATAAATGATATTATTTACAAGGAACTTACCTTTTTCTGACCATAGCGAAAAATCCGTTTCAGAGCACAATCTCGAACTTTTCACTGTAATTTCAAAATGAGTGGAAGCCGCAGGAAGACGTAGAAGCTAGAAGTTGCACGAAGTCGGAAACGTTTGTGCTTTTGTCGAAACTAACCTGTTACACCTGTTTCCACAAAAAAGGCTGACGAGGTGGCGCAAACCTGAAAAGGATGTATGATTTGCCAGAGACTAGGAGAGACTCGAGAACTTAGCACACATTGTCTAAACAAGCTTGAACTTGTTCTTGTTTCAGTATCAAATCCTATAGGCTGCTGCATGAAGAAGGCGCGATATTTTTAGGTGCGAACGCGGCTTTATTAGCTGCAGAGCGTATGAGGTCCAGGCATTCGCGACCGCTCAGCTAATACTACTTCTGCGCCTTCGTCATGCAATAGCCTTTAGAAGTGATAGATCACAAGTATAAACTTGTTAAACACATCAAGCTTTTCCAGGCAATGCGTGCAAAGCTCACTCGAGTCTTCTAGCCTTAAAATGAGTGATAGATATTTTATACTGTCAGTTATTACGGTTCCGAGTACAGACCGTGTCAAACCACGGTCCCTTTTCCGTAAAGCAATGAGCTTGGCGCCATGTTCGCCGCGTATGACTCGGGCATTCAAACAAACCTCATCGACTGAAGGTCCGCATGCACGGCCCTTGCGTTAAGCATGCGTAGTTCCCAGGCGAAAGAGTCTGCGTAATTGACATTGACTGTACTCATCTTTTGAGGCGATTATGGAGAAACCTCCCTTCACTTCAAGTCTGGAATTGGCTTCGATTCATACACTGTTTACGTTGTACAGCCGCATAAAATGATGCGAACAGGTGTCGTAAGATCTTGGAACCCTTTTATACCTTGTTTCTTCGAGGCGCTTGGTAAATATTGGGAACAGGATGAGGAGAGAGTTGTTCAAGTAGGCTTTGATAAAGAAAATATCGTCGGATTCCAGGAGTACAGCGTGCGGTGCAAGATTGATAACGTATGCATTGCATCTCGACGGCTATACGATACAAAGAAACCGCGATGATTCTTTTAAGGCATTTTTGACAGTAAAGCTATTTACATCTACTTCGGCTTGTTCCACTGTTAGAGGTCCATCACTTCTTTTTGCCGAAAATGCTTAGACTATTGCGGGTTCGGCTGGCTCGTTGGATACTCTTTTGACTTCCGTATAAGGGTCAGCCGGTGTACCAACCACGTTTTCCTCCACCCGGTTTCCCCTTTCTTCTCTCCTTCGTCGTCGTTAAGTGGTCCGAGCTCGTAATTAGCCAACCGTTCGCGGGAGGGTTGAAGACATTAGGGTGAAGACACCTGTAAGGCCTCGGACAGAGTTCAATTTTTCTCCAGCACGACCAATCGCAACTAACTATCACAACTGAAATGCAAGATGATCATAATGCAGTGGATTCGTAACTGTTTGTCTTGTTGGAAGAATCGCGGCGATAAAAACGCCTGAACTCTGACCGAGGCCTAAAGGGCCGGGCATAGTTCACGCGATTTCAGTCGCTACGCGATTTGGCATTTCGCCAGAAG
This sequence comes from Cylicocyclus nassatus, assembly GCA_958299035.1. Classification (NCBI taxonomy): domain Eukaryota; kingdom Metazoa; phylum Nematoda; class Chromadorea; order Rhabditida; family Strongylidae; genus Cylicocyclus; species Cylicocyclus nassatus. The sequence goes on along the minus strand of CATQJL010000112.1, from coordinate 9,536,941 downwards.
TCTTCAGATCCAACACTAGCGAAATGCACATGCAGAGTGTGTATAACTTGCGTGGATTGCTAAAATGCCCCACCTTCTGTACATTCAAAATGTGCTTACAGTGAGTTATGGACAGTTGGAATATTGCCAAATCGCGTCGCGATTGAAACCGCGTGAAGTATGCCCGGCCCTTAAGACTTCTGCTCTCTACCCAAGGCCTAAGACTTCTGCTCTCAAAGGGAAGATTTTTCTCATCGCTCATGAAAAAAAATGGTGAGATATACGTTGTGGGGACGGGTCCATGCGATGTCTGCGCAATATCAGTTCTCGCGAAATTTATGCCGATTTTCGCGGTTACTGATGAGTGGGCGGAGTCATCCTGGTGGGCAATCCCTCCCTTTCGGGAAATTTTGTCGCTTTGGGCGATATCATTGTATAATTCGAATCGCAAAACTCCCAATTTTGATCGTATACACTGCTCATAGAGGTCATGTCATCACTAAGTGCGAACAAAAAATGCACCGATGACATGCATTCTGCACTTGGGGGCGGCAAACATGAAGAGAAATCTTCATAACGTTATGCAACGCAGCGCAAACGACGGGCCAATCTATTCACATCTTGGGTCTCCTGTTGTCGATCAATACTGATTCATCTCTGAGACACATTCATTTCGTCCGTACGTACAACCGCTTTTCAGTGAACCACATGCAAGTGTGATCGATACCAGTGCACAGTTTTCCTTCGCTCATTTTCCCCCGTTTCTGCGCGATTATAGGACTCCTCCGGGGTGGCCCAGTGTAGAAGCGTTCGTTCATCATCATCATCGTAAAAAAAACGGCAGTCAGTCTGAGATAGAGAGGCACATTCTGCATACAGTGACGACCAAGAAACCCGTTCGAATCAAGAGAGGACAGAAGAACGACGACGAAAGATCGGAGTCGGCGCGTCGTCCCTCCTTGTCCTCGGCTGTGCTCGTGTGATAGTTCCTCCTCTTGCCCCATTTGATGAGAGATTTTCCAATACCTTTCACCACATTTTGAAGGGAGCGAGCCCATTTTGCTTTCAGCTTATGACCCGCTGTTTTGTTTGATGTATGTTTGAGGGAATGTTTGCACAAGCCATATCACTTCTTCTTCAAAATTTAGGTCTCCATATTAGTTTTGTACAGCAGATAACACGCTATACCAGCACAGAGCGTGGTGGACGCAGCGCCCCAACAAACTGACCTTGCCACATCGGACGAGTCAACACTCGCTATGCGTCAGCCGCACTCCCTGATTCATCTCTCGCCATCCTTTTTTGAATTTTTTCGGTTGGTTAGCTTCATTCAGCGCCTGTCCAGTTGTAGCTGCTTCATTTTTACCTGGTTTGGCATTTGCTTCTCATCTCACAAGTACATCTTCTTCGCTTCTTATGTTCGAGATTAAAAACCCTATCGCATTAGCGCAATTTAGGTACTTGGTGAAAATCTTTGCTGTTGATATCTGCAATCTATTATGTGACTAAGAAACTTGAAACCGCTTTGCACCACATGCTGCTAAAACAAGCACTTTTTTTCTAGTTCCAATTAGTAAATTATGCTAGATAAGATAATCACTGGTAAAAACTTGTGACCACTCGTTCAAGCTTCTTCATACAATATATGCAAAGCGGTTTCGTGTCTCTTATCCGAGAATGGACGATAGAGTATCTAACACAGCTTTTCTTTCATATTTCGACGATGACAGATGTGAAAGCCAGTTTATTGTCATTATCTCACCATTTCCAGTGTTAGTTTATCTTCGGCTATACACCCGTTTATAGCTTTTCTTCATTAGCCTTACGTGACAGTCTTGATTTGATTGATTGCTGATCAAAGAGCATTTAATGGCTTTGCCTTTGTCTATGATTTGATATAGTAATCAGATCATTCTTGACATTTTTCATTGATTTATATGGTCTTACATTTGCAATTCTCGGATTGCGGCTTTTCTTTTGATGTGTTAGGGTCGGTGACATTTGATTGGATTCCGCCTCTCGCTGACACTTGCATAATGTCCAATCCGGATCGACAGAAACTTGGCCGCTGAGTCATATTCTTGTGTTTTATCGCTTGTAATAGACGGCGATGTCTTCTCGCGTTGTATCTATCCTATCTCTTCTCTCCGTGTAAGATTCGCTGTAGTTTCACTTTATGCATATGTTCCAGCTCTTACTGTGTCGTCGTATCTGCTCCTTCCATTCCTCGCACGGTTCGTGCCAACTAGGATAGACCATCATGTCTAAGAAAGCGGTGAGTTTTTCTTGTTGCATACTCATTCTTCATAAATTTCCATCATTTTTCATTTTCTTTTCGTTGTCTTTGCTTTCTAATTTCTCGCAAGCTGCAGACTTCCTAACTTGCAACTCACAGTTATGCAGCATATTTGCATACAGCTTGTTTGGACCACTAGTTTTAGGTCTTAAGATTCTTGGAAAGATAAACTTTGCAAAAAAGTTATCGGCTACCGGTGAGTCATCGTATGTTGCTGTTGAACCCACGGCATACCAAATTCGAGCGCTAGCAAATAAGCCCAATCAATGGCGCAGTCTCTTCCAGTTCTTGAAGCGTGAAATGTACATTCTGCAAAACGCTGTGTTTTGATTAGAGTGAAGCGTTTGTACCTTAACAAGGATTCAAAGCCCGATTTTGCGCAGGAAGTTTATGATCTAGCGAAGTTACTTGCTGTATAGCAATAATATTAATGGCTTCCAGTTTCATTTTTATATAGCTTGTTAATATGAGCATTCCTAGTACTATCTGCTGTCGATCGCTATAAATGTGCTACATGTGCATATATTGATGTGCAAAGTTATAACTTTGTTCGCTTGAGAGAGGCATTTTGTACATGCTCATTTTGATAAACATCGCTGTAATGCATCATTCCGGAAGGCAAGCATCGATTGGGGGCGGGTGGTGATATTTCCGGGAAAAACTTCGTGCCGTGTATATCATGTTTTGAAGGCAAGAACAGCCTAAGCAATATTAGAGGGGTGTTTGGTGACCAATGTTTCGCATGACTTGCATTGATGACTAATGCGAAATTTGTGCGATAGCTCGTTCTCTAAAAGCGCTTATGTTTTATTTAATAATGACGATAGTACTTTTGGCTCTGTGCCCTGATAAGGGTATTTTGAAAAAGTTTGATCTGACACAGGAAATGAATCACAATCAGGGAAGTTTTAAAATACTAGGTGCTGGAGTTGGAATTCATTTGCTTTCAATACCTACATATGATAGCTTAAGGGTCTTACAATTGCTGCTGGATTCACTGTTCGTCACTCAGCTTCAGTAATTTTTGTGCGTCTTTTCAAAAAAGTCATTTGTTACGTCAATACACAGTGTTATTGTTTATGAGTCATCAAAAGCAGTTGTGTTTCATGTAAAAAATCTGGCATTCTTTCTGTTCTCGCAAATTCTTTTTCCTGAGGTCCGCGTGCAAGTGATATTGCTCGCTGCTTTCGTGCCATATAAAGGGGGCGGGTTTGCTTCGGTGCGTAGTTGCTGTCTGCACGTTCAACGAACGACATGGCGCCTTCCGATGTAGGTGTTTAGTTACGATGATTTGATGTGGCTATATCAATTATCTGGTTTTTCCTCCGATAAATCTTCATCCTTGAACAAGAATGTTTGGAAGGTATAAATCCAGAAATGAATTTTTTAGATCAATGTGCGCGTCACTACCATGGACGCTGAGCTGGAATTTGCCATCCAGTCGAACACTACAGGCAAACAGCTTTTTGACCAGGTAAAAATGCATGCCTTCCATTTATGATCATATATTTGCATTTATATATTCGTAAGGCTGCGGCAACATTCAGGTTGTCAAAACTATTGGGCTACGAGAAATATGGTACTTTGGACTGCAGTATACGGATACAAAAGGTAGCAACAACACATTTCTCTTTTTTTTGAATATTTAACAGTGTCCTATTCATCTGAATGCTTTGATGGTTTATTTCTGAGATGCCTCAGTGATTATTTAGGATTTCCTACTTGGTTGAAGCTAAACAAAAAGGTGCTATCGCAGGATGTCAAGAAGGATGGTACTCTCATGTTTAAATTCCGTGCAAAATTCTATCCAGAAGATGTTGGAGAGGAAATCATCCAGGATGTAACATTGGTATGTTGTAACACCTTGATCGCGGAATCATCGAATCGTTCTGAAATTGAAACTTTCGCGTTCCCCTTTTCAACGGGAGCTTGCTTGTTAGTGATGCACTGCGAGACTTTTGCGGAGTTGATCCGCTTATGTGTACTCGTACCTTTATGCACTCGTAGTGGTCGATATTCTCGCTGGTACGAGTTGTGAACATGAATATATGTAATGACAGGAAAGCTTGTCATTTTTCTCATTTTCTTGGCGATCTTGAATATGCCTTGATACCAACCTCTCAGGAGCAGTCTGCACCCGTTATCAAGTTTTATGATAAGCAACACTTTTGTACAGGCTGGGGAAACCACTTATCTGCTTCGGAATGCCTATCGATTTGTCGTACTATAGACGCACATCTATGACCTGATAAGAGGGAAGGAATGCTGATTGAGGTGTCCTTATGCAGGGTTATCAGAGTCAGTGAGAGATTTTGATACGAGTGCAAACGCGCTCTAAAGTAAGCTTTTGAAACTTGCAAATTTGTACGGTCTCGATTGTTATGGAACGTAACAGTTATGATCAAGATTAGTGCAAGCGATAGGACTGTTTAGATTTTGAGTCACCGTTAGCCATTGTTATTTTTATGACTTTCTCTTGTGAAGCTATCTAAGACGGTGGGTGTTTTCGTATAGTCTCCTTTGGGTGGGTACGTCCGTCGAGTTTATTCTATGTGCAACGCGCAAACTGAGATCGTTAGAACCCAGCGGCAAGATGATCAAAGCTTTGCGGCATTGAATGCTGCATTGTGCTATTTTGATAGGTGGAGATCAGAGATACGCTTGATAAAAGTGTTCAGACATTATAAAATGGCACCATATTTCTATATCAGCCTGAAGATAAGCATTTCTAAATTTTTTGAACTTCACAATCTCTGCTTCGTAGAGACAGCACCGTTCTTTCTTTCAAATATGGACTTTTTTGTTCGGTAGCTGCAAACTGAAGCAATCTCAGAGCACAAAAATACTTGGTGACTTAGGCATTTGTCGAATTTGGCCAGTCCAGAATTTCTGCAAAATGTTTCCATCATATGATTTGTCACATCAACAAAAGTCGTTTTCCTGAGGCTTTGATTCAGAATATAGCGCAGTTTGTGATTGTGCTGAATTGAAAAAGTATCATAAACTGTTTTAGCCTCTTGATATGGCCTGGACGGATTCTGTCCTTTGAAGATGCTGAGCAAGTTATCTTATTTAACATTATTTGAGTATTTTTCCAGCGCTGTGAATGCGGACCTAATTCAAAGCGAATTGAATGTGTGTAGCTTTTACGTATGCGCTCTAGTCTTCCTCATTTTTTCTCCACTTTCACCCTCTAATCTTTGCTGCATTTTTCTTCAAGCCTTGTGTATAGAAACGTCGCAAAATGTGAGTTGTAATTTTTTTCCTAGTTAAGGTGAGACGTCCTCAATTATGGGATATTCATGCCGAGCCTACCACATTCCATTGCATAGGCTCTTGCTCAAGAGATCCAGTAGAAAGATCGCGTAACCTTCACGAGAGGCCAGCGGTCGCAAAATCTTGGGGTGCCGTGTGCGTTGTGCAGATAATATGACTTGTCATGCTGTAGGGAGTGGCTATCACTAAGGTCACACTTCCATTTGGCGTTATATCCACGACGTATTTATGAGCGTCGGAGGTGGATAGAGACTTTTTGGTGAACTTGTTAGGAAATGGGAAGAAATTTTGCACGCAAAATGTTCAGAAACAAGGCGAAGATTCATAAGGAGAAGAGGAGATTTATTGCTAGCTTACTAGCTACTTTTGAAAGGTTATACTTCGCGGGTTGTTCGCGGAGCGGATGCGAATTATACTTTAGACCGAATCGAAGGAATATTCGATCATTCGAATAAATCATTTCAATGCCTTTCATCATCGGCATTATTGGGGTTCGATGCTCGCGCAGGCCTTACTTTGTGGGCAGATACATTTATCGTAATTTAGCTTTTACTTTGAGTAGCTCGTAAATGTAAATTTAGAAGCAATAAACGGCTGAGCTGACTACTTTGTGCGCAAGAAGCAGATGTTTGCTACGCGCCAAGCGAGAATTTTAGTTAGATTGCAGCCGGATTAACTTATTGGAAAAACAAAGCACAGCTTTCTTTGCGACATGTCGTGGCAGAGTTTTTTCTAAAGACTTCTTCCATCTTATTCTGCGTCTTTTCTTCTGGTTAGGCAAAATGACTATGCACTGCCGCTTGCACACTTTTGGCATTGCGGACGCGCGATCATCCGGGCGGCTGTACAATCCCGGATTAAGACAGATCGCAAGTATAGCCGCACCCAACTGGCACAGCTGATGAGTGCAAACTGTTTGGGTCGAAATATTATCCAGGTGCCTTAGGTGCATAGTGTCGTGATCAATGAAAGTTTGTAGTAAGCAACTGCACAGCGAATCTAGAATTGAATCTGAAGTTGTATCCTCTTTCTCGAGAAGTCAGTTCTCTCCATTCTGAAATGTGAAGTGTTTTTGAAGGTGGCTTATCCGAGTAGCTTTTATTATGGTAGCATACACATTTTCAAAGCGTTTACTTCAGCGTCTTTTCTATCTCCAAGTCAAAGATGCGATATTATCCGATGAAGTATATTGCTCACCAGAGACATCCGTGTTGTTGGCTTCATTTGCCATGCAGGCCAAGTATGGCGACTACCAACCGGAAACCCATAAACCGGGTTGTCTTACTGCAGATAGGTAAGATTCGGAATTTCACTCTCTTTATTAGTATGTTCGTTCAAGGTTGCTTCCGCAACGAGTAGCAGGTCAGTTCAAAATGAGCTCTGACGACTGGGAAAAAAGAATTATGACCTGGTGGGCTGATCACAAAGGAACAAGTCGCGAACAAGCAATGCTTGAATACTTAAAACTTGCGCAGGATCTTGAGATGTATGGCGTTAATGTAAGTATTGTTGACCATAGTTTTTGGTTTATTATACCGTAGCGTTGCTACCTCTTGCATTCATGTGCAAAAAACTGCTTTTTTGCAGTATTTTGACATCCGGAATAAGAAAGGCACCGATCTATATCTGGGAGTGGACGCATTGGGCCTGAACATCTACGAAAAATCTGACAAGCTGTCGCCAAAGGTTTACTTTGATTCGCAAACATGAATTACCACTTCTATTGTTTTCAAGTATTTTTGGTTGTTTTGTTGATGGTTTGAAGGGTTCGTCATTTGAATGCTGAGATTTTTGTTGAATGTTCGAGACTAATATTTAACGTTGAAGGTTGGATTCCCATGGTCTGAAATACGCAATATATCGTTCAACGACAAGAAGTTTGTGATCAAGCCAATCGATAAAAAAGCGAATGTAAGTGTTTATTGAATTGGAACGATCAGAATTAGCCTGGTAAAACAGATCGGACGGCAGAGCAGTCGTTCTTATATCAAAATCAGCTCTACTCATACTAAAGTAGCTGAGCGTAGTTCTCTTTTCGCAACCTGATTTGTATGTTGCAGAAACTTTGGCTTTTAATTGAGAATATATTCGTTATTTGGAATCTGCTAGAAGATACTATGCATGCCATTTTTTCAGGACTTTGTCTTCTACGCCCCAAGACTTCGCATCAACAAACGCATCCTAGCTTTGTGTATGGGTAATCACGAGCTCTACATGCGCCGCCGCAAGCCAGACACTATCGAGGTGAATTTTGTTTGGGTATATAATGTTGAAATATCAGATTTGAAAGAAGCAGGATCAGGTTTTTCGAACAGTCAATTAGTAAAAATTGATCATTATTAGCTACTCAGCTAAGCATAATAATCGCATCGTGCGCACGTAAAACTTCACTGCTTGCGTCAGTATCAGTAGTGGTAGCACGATGATCTAGTTAATTGATGGTAATCATGTTTTTTTTCGATTTGGATGGACCTGTACAGATAGATCGTTATCAGGTGTTTACGACCCGTTGTGTCAAATGTTGAAGCTGACGCAGTCGCACTAATCAGTCAAAGAACGTTTGAAAAGTGTGAGCGCATTTGTCCTGATGCGGGCCTTATCATGATAAATGTTCGCTGGTAGTGTTTGCCCATTTAAGGAGGTTTATTCTCATTTTTCTGAAAGACTGGACAACATCAGTACTGTCCCCCTACATTGACTCCTGAATTCGGTTATGAGTTGGAGTAACCAGTTATGAAGTATGACGATAGATCTTGAGGGAATTTGGCTGCACTAAGTAAGCAGTGTAAATGTTGAGTCATACCTGTTTTTTCTTAGTAAAACAGTTTCGTTACAGCTGTCGTCTTTTAGTCATTTCCTTCCGTTCTTCAGGTGCAGCAAATGAAGCAACAAGCACGCGAAGAAAGAGCGCTGAAGCAAGCGGAGCAGGAAAGGCTTAACAAGGTATTGAACAGCTTTATACACAATTATAAAATGAGACAAAAGAGCTTGCAAAGTAGTAGCCGTTTTAGCCGTTTTATGCGATTTGACAGTGTCCCCATTTCGAGCATTTATTGTGCATTGGTGGACGATGAATCTTGAAGATGGTTCAAGAGTTTACGTCATTTTGCAGGAGATGTCTGCCCGTGAGCAAGCAGAAGCTCGTCAGCGCGAAGCTGAAGAACGCATGCGACGCATGGCAGATGATATGGAACGTGCAAAGAGAGAATTGCTTGAGGCTCAAAACACCATTCATAACCTTGAAATGCAACTAAAGCAGTTGCAGCTGGTGAGTTCAGCAGAGATATTCAATACTTGTTTATTAGCTTTTTTCCTTTAGGCAAAAGAAGCTCTTGAAAACAAGGAGAGTGAGTTGCGTGAGCTTACAGCTCAGCTTCAGTCAGAAAAGATGATGAGTGATGAAGAAAGGCGAAGACTTCGTGACGAAGTTGCTCAGCGTGAAAATGAGGTATGCACATATTTCAGTTAGGGATAATGTGTTACAAAGAATGTTTTTTGTAGGTGCAAAAAATGCGTACCGAGGTTCAACGCCAAACGGAAGTAACACATCGTCTACAGGATGAGGTGGAGGCGGCTCGTCGTGAAGCGGTTATGCAGCAATCTGTAGTGAATCATACCACCCACGTACATATCCTGAACTTCCACGATCACCTCAAAATTGTTCTACATTCAGATCCATCATACAATGCTCACGCGTGAGGATAATCATACCGATGAGGACGAAAACGGCATAACTGGTGGGTATTTGTAATTCTTGGAAAGTATGGTATTCATATATCACGCTACTACAGAACTCACTAACGAAGCTGACCAGCATGTGCCCCAACGTGAACTCGATCGTATCACCGCAGCCGAACAAAATCAAAGTATAAAAACAAAACTTGAGGTATATCTTTTGTGGAGCTTTTATTTATAGGAAAAACTGCCATCGTTTTTTTTTTCTCTTAGAGTCTTTGCATTCTCATGCTAGTTGAGGGAATCCATATCACCTGTTTTGATTGAAATTTTGTGTTTACTCATGATCAGATTCCTGTGCTAGCCTGCAGCATGTAGATTAGAACATTGCGGCTTCTGAACGCTATAGTTTTAGTAGTTTGTGTCTTGGATATGAAATTCCTCATGATCTGATCATCAAAAGCGGCACAAGGCATGCGATAATCTTTTTTCTGTTGGCGAACAGTTCGTAGTTGTAGAGGTGAAATTATGGAAGAATTGTAGGAGCAAGCTGCATGCGCGCACTTCGGTGCACAATGGTGAAGCTGTTCAACCCGGCCCCATCCTTATTTACATGATCTTAGTAAATGAAGTAATTGTGGTACTATTGCCTCCTTCGCCAGATCTTTATACTCATCCAGCACATGGGCGGATTTTCCTCTTCCCTTGTATAATAAATTCTTTTCTGGGCAGCAGGCATCGATAATTAGACGTAAAGAATAATTGACTTCGTTTTCAGATGCTTACTCGAGAGCTCGAAGTGGTGAAGGACGAGCGTGCTATCACTGACTATGATGTTCTACATATGGAGAATAAGCGGGCTGGTCGCGACAAGTACAAGACTCTGCGTCAGATCCGGGGTGGAAACACCAAGCGTCGCATCGATCAGTATGAAAATATGTGATCCTTCACTGGTGGTGCATGCCCATATCATTTAGTCTTCAATTTTTTTGTTTCGTTGATCGTTGATGCTTCTTGTTTATTCACTACACGCAATAACAGCAGCGCAGTTTCTGTTAAATTCACTTGTAGATTGTGCAAGTACATTTAGTTTCACTTGATCACCTTTCTAGAACTATTCGTAACTATTTCTTTTGCAAATGACCATATCCCTAAGCTCGACACATCAAAGTTGCCATGTGTTGTTGGAGATGGTTCACAGTTGTGAAAAATGGTCAGATGAGGTGCCTTGCTATTCGTTCTGTGGTTCTTTTTCCTTTTGTAAGCCTCAACATTCTTAGAACGCTCGGAATTCATATCATCTTTGCAACGGATTATTGCTCCTCTATTTACAATTTTTTAGTTCATCGCGGCTTTGGTAAACATATTGCGGATCATAGTACTTACTGAGCGTAACAAGCTGCGATAACATTTTGGAATGATATATTCGCCCCCTGTGAATCTGCGATTGTTTTATACACTCCTATACTTTTTGAAGAGTTCTCATTATTTGTAAGATAAAGATGTATTTATACTATAACAGAATTTCTTTACAGGTATCTTGCCGTCTACAGAACAAAATTATTGTATGTTTTCTATAAACTTTGCTTGTTCCTGCTTATGAGGCCATAATCTTCTTCTTCGCAAGGAAATTTCTTTGTTCTGCATAGGCTTGGTCATATAGTAATCGCAAGAGGCTGTAATAACTGCTCAATGTGAACATGGTGAAATATGGCGTAAATTACACCAAGTGGATCCAAAAAGGCCATTGAACATTTTCATCTCATTGAACTGCGTGTCCTCTGTCTTAGAGGCAGTAGCATGCACCTTTTCGGTTTTTGGTAGTTTTACGTAGTGAGTGATCCAGATGCACCGTAACTGAAATCCTATCTGTCAGTTCATGCAGTAAATTCTGAAAATGCGTTTCAGAAGCCCATTATTGACGTCTATTAACGGATGGGCGGGATGTTAAATTTTTGAAGCTCATTTTCGTGACTTAGCGCATGAGTGGGAGGGAGCTATGGTACGCTTGAGGGGATCAATACCCATCACCGAAATTAAATGCCTCCATTTTTCCGAATATTTGTCATTTTTCGGTACTATCTAACCGTGCTTAGCAAAATCTCTTTTTTTTACCAGTCCGCAAAAAATCACGGGTAACTTTAAATTCTCAATTATGTTTGAGTTTATGAAGTCGTAAAGACAAGCAACTGAATTAGGCATACATTCTCTTATTGGTTACCTTTAAGGTTAGCTGTTTCTAACAGTAATCTCTGACTGTGGCGGTAGAGCACGTGTTTCCCCTTGTTGTTGTATAAATTTTGCGACTTCGTCCGGGTAAGCTTTCTTGTATTTGTAAAGCTGTACTTGATGGAAAGTCGAGAGTTAGCTTGAACGCTGCCTTTTGGAATGTTCAGCTGTTTTTTGTATCAGTCATTTTACGATCTGTACTGCACTTCAGCATGATTTCAATAGTATGCGTAGTTCTTTCGAGCTGTTTACTAGTATTGCACCACTTAAGTTTGCTACACAAGCTGATGTAACGGATGGTCGTTTGCTTATGAAGACTTCTATCAGCATCTTCAAAACCTGTAACTTCCTTATTTCCTTCAGCTTCAATGATTTCTTGAGTGGGTACTGAATAAAGAAGCATAATTTCTGGTAACTTTGTGCTATGTATTTTCGTAAGGTTTTCGTCAAATTTTTTCCATTCTGGATAGGTGTCAGAATCTTCGAATGACATCTTCCATGATAAGATTCCGGCGAGTTCTGATAATATAGATGGTGACATTCTATGGTGTCATTTAGGGTTTGGAGAGGGAGAAAGTGAGCGCCCGGTAAGTGACGTCGGGCTGCAGGGTTGGCATTTTTCGAGCAAGTATCTTTACTGTAGGAACATCAACCGTCGGGTATTAAATCACTGTGAACAATCTAAAAAGCAGTAAAGAACAGGGAGTTTGGAACAGTCGGTATTTACGAATATATCTTGGGAATGTTAATACATCTGCATGAAATTGAGAGGCAGAACGTGATTTTAACAAGCGTGTCTTGCTATAAAATAAATGATGAGAAATAAAGCGCTGGTTTCTCGAAAGATCAAACTACTTAATAAGAAAGTTTGTAGCCTGCACTCAATAGGTTTGTAGATGTAAGTATGATGAGGAAGAATAGCCTAATAATATTATAGGATAGTGTATGAACTTTTGTCTTGATTATATAGCCGTCAATGTCTCTTTTTGCAGATATTTCGGTGGGAGATGATCCCAGTTGTACGTCGCGCATTGCATACCTCGGTAGCTTCTTGTCGTGGACGAACCACCTTCTTCAATATTCATAAGAAAGTGACTGACCCTGCGAAACAGGACCCGGACTACTTCGAAAAAGCAGCGAGGGAATTACCCCTAGGTAAAAATTTTCCGCTTTTTTTCATTATTACTACTCAAAATTGATACCGTTTTCTTCCTCGTTTCTGGAAACCAACGCAGACAAAGTTCTTATCGTCGATTCGATCGCACGGACTGCTCAAGCGCTGAGGACCACGCGTGGCGCGGCTGAAATGTTGCAGGAGCACGACTTGTACAATGGCGAATTTGTGTATTGGGGCAAGCCTTTTACCTCGCGGCGCGTACTCCCCAGTGATGTCAGTCCGTGCGGTCAACGAATCGACTATACCTACGCTGTGACCATTTAAACTATTCATGTTTGACGAGATGATGTGAGGATCTATCCAGTAACGGTTGTTATTCGGCTCTTGTTAAAAAATAAATTCAAGATGACAACTACATTGATGCCCTTGGAAAACTCTACTACGAAAAAATTGGGTCGGAACGAGATCTGGGACTGAAAGCCGCTGATAATTTGGTAATACTTTCCTTGAGTTATAATTTGAAGATGTCTTGCTTCATGTTTAGGTGGCGGACCAGCAAAAGTTTGGCTTGCCCGACTTGGATCTTTCAAAACCTCGTTTTCAGTACAGAGACCTTGACATCCTGAAGGATGCTCCAGAAAGTGTCAAGAAGATATACAGGTTTCTTTTCAAGTTTATTCGGCAGCCTTCCGAGGCCTGAAGTGGAATATTTTATTGGAGTTTTTTCAAATTTTGTGCCTCGCTTTGGCGTTAGAGATTTGTGCTGGGTGTGGGGGCAGGTACATGACTCTTGCTACTAGTAACGTTGCGCCAGGGATAGTGGCTTTTGTAATGGTTAGTCGAATTGCGGCGTCGGCCCCCTCCCTCCCCCTAATATACGTCGATATACAGCTGCTTTACGTAATTGACGACTGTCTTTTTGACTGTGGTTCACCAAAGCGATACAAGAGAGATTGCTTTTAGTATCGGATTCGGCACCAGAAGGGACATGTCGAGTGAATGGAAAGCTCAACTGATTGGCAAAGTGAATCAACATTCACTAGATGAAGCCAGCCTGGAAATGAAAAGTAAGTTGGTCATTAACGCTAGTTGTTTGCTTTCAATTTGGATTATGCGCAGACGAAGTATGGCGAGAAATTGAAAGACCCAGAGTGTCCGAGCTAAAACTTATGCAGCGAGACTTGGGCAGTTAGAAAAAAATTTGCCTTAACCTTTTGGGGAACATTGATTGCATCTGTCTTTGATATCTCTTGAACGCCTCTGTAGTTTTGGGTCGAAAAACTGATCGCGTAACTGGAACAGAATCTTTATATCCTCATATAGGCGGTTGTTAAATGCCTAGCACTCTGTGCATTAAATTTCCTGTCAAATGTGCTTATACTCAGCGCCGCTCTAACTGAGCGTTGGAGCAGCCGTAACAGTTGATTCTACTAGGCTGTTGCATAAGTTCTGTCCGATTTTTTTGCCTCATGTTTGAAGCAGCTGTTCTAAGAGAATTTCATCTCTAATTCGATACGGTTGGTATCATTGAAAAGTGCTTTCCTTGCGCTTTCTAAAGCATACCAGAATTCAATAAAATTCTTAGTGTACGGAGATCACAGGCCTAAAATCTCTAAGTGGCCGAGGTACGTTCTATCCCTAGAAATATGCCCTTGCGAGGATATCTCCACAATGCGCCCTTCAAGTCAGGTTCTTTCATTGGCTTCGGAATAAAGGTATGGAATGCTAGTATATGCAGAAGTTCGGTCCCATGAAGAATACGTCTTGCTAGTGAAATTTATCCTCGAACATAAATCATTGGTATAGATGTTTTACAAGCAATAACTTTCTGCGAATAGAAGTAATCGACAAGCTCAAAGTTGGAGGTGCTAGGGCAAAGCAAGAGCTAACAGGGCCCATCCACCAATTCCTTTTCGGCGCTCACGTCAGTTGTAAAACGTTCGTAGTTCATAAATAGGCATGCACACATGTGCTGAAGGGAGGTCAAAAAGTGGCTAATTTTTTGTTCGGTCAAGAAAATCTCTCGGCAGCGCAAACCCTATGGGCTCTTTTATGTTGCATAATAATCTACGAAAATTTCTCTATCCATCCATTATTAGAAAAGATGCCTATCAATTTTCATAAGGGAGCGTTACCATGTCAAAAAAGACAGATTCGAAGAAAAACGCTGCGAAGTTTTTGCATTCTTGGTTCTTCCTTAACAAAGATTTGCGCAGATCTCAATATGCATTTTTTAGCCAAGGGACTGCTCAACACATAGAAACTAAGACCTTGGAAAAAAGTTGACTCTGAAAGAAGTTATGACATTTTAAACTCAAAAATTCAAATCGGACAGAACTTATGCAACAGCCTAGTATATGGATCCCACATCCATCCATATATTCTGCAAATGTTCCTTGTAAGCTATTTTCAGCAGCTTATTGAGCTCATTATGTGACCATAAATACAGAGAATCTCATTTCTGAATCCTTGCGTGGTGCTACCTAGCCGCTTCTGCAGATCAACTATTATTTTCAATCGGACTGACCGAGTTGAACGTATGAGGCATAAAAAATTTTCGGGGAAAGTTCCTTGTGGGGGTTTTTTCGAGCATCAAATTTGGCAACTTGTTGACAGAATGTTAGAGCGAAGTATTGACTAACTACTTTGAAACTAGCATTCCAAGTTTATTCGTGTTCCTTACGTGTTCCTTCCCCAGACTCTTCCCCATTGTAATTCCTATCCGATGTCAGGATATTGCCCTCCTCTCATTTTTAAGCGTGCCGCATCGTAAGCATGGTATAAAAATTTTATTTATAGTCGCATGGATGACTGCGCTGATCCGGCATTGGTCCTTGCTTGTGAATGACATCTCGAAGCAGACTACAAAGGTCAGATGCATATTTTCATTCATTCAATGTGTCCGTTCAGTTTTGAGAACGTTTCCATGGGGCTTATAAGAGAAGTATGTTTTTGAATGATAAATAGGGCTTTGCTAGATTGCGACAGCTGGTTTTGCTGCGGTAGCGCAGTCCAAATTTTGTAAAGGCTTGAGCGGCAAACGCAAATCATTTCGGTACTTTTCAACGCTTTGAATGTTGAATAGCTAGCATCTAATGATTCAATATTGATGTTGAGAGAAAGAACAAACAATCTGTCATAGCCCTATACATTGCATGATGCAATCATGATTTCATTATTGAGTTTTCGTCATGCACATTCTGCGATCATAGTAATGAGTATAGCTTCTGTTGGCGCATGTTACTGATTTCAATCTCGAAGAGCTTGTACTCTTAATGAAATCTGTCGATTTGCGCTCACCAAATTCTCAATCTTTTATGGCTACAAATGCGTTACTTTATTTTAGAAGCCAACCTGGTTGACACACAGAATATGGTTAGTGATCAATGCGAGGAGAAAAGCTCTTCGTCTATTGAGGTAGCTAATGAATAACGCGTTTGTGGGATATAGAACTCATGTATTATTTTAGAGCTCGGAATGAAGAGGCTTTCCAAAATGTTATAAGTCAGTTAAAAATCGCCTACCATGTGCAGAAGCAGCCAGAGCACGTCAAAACGCGAAAGGTATGATGTAGTTCAGAAGTCCAGACAGCGAATCCCTTTTTTCTAGGCTTGGGCTGAAGCTCAACTGAAAGCTCGTGTTGAACAGGAGAAGGAAAGGCGATTAGAGAATCTACATCAGCTTTACGTTGAAGAAAGGAAGCAAAAAATGGAGGAGATGGAAAAGAGAAGACAAGAGCTGAAGAAAGAGCAACAACAGGTACATAAATGAGTGATACAGTTTGTACTGGCTGAATCTCACAGTAGTTCATTATGTCTTATGGTGAGCACCATCAACGCAAATACGAGGATGATTTGCGAAGCTGTTTTTAGGTAGAACAACGCTTACATGGTTTATTAGTACTGGAAGGCAAAGCTACCGATGTTGTGGGAGAATACCAGCCATCACTTATAGGAAACCTTTCTGAAGTCGTAATGCATTCTGCTCTTTTCTACCACCCCAAGCCAGACTTGGTCAAGCAGTAGTAAGATGCATAAGCATGTCCATTTGCGTGTATGTACGTATGTTTGTATATGTTTAAGATAGAAGAATTAGTCTATAAACGATTCAGAACATACTCCGCACACATAGAATTCGGGGCAGGGTGGAAGACATGGGCTACTTTTCGTAATCGATGAATATCGGTTTAGTATTGTTGGCAAACTCTAAGTTGGGACTGAGAATCGACACAAGTTTTAATTGAGAAATTAATAGAAATTATTTAAGCGATCACTTTAATTTCAATTTTTGCAACCTTTAACCTTTAGTTCCCCTATCGGTGATTAATTCTTTTTGAGTTTGACTTATTCAGATTGTGCAGGACGATAAGTAGTGATTAATGCATTTTTTCCCTTATCGTGTAATAAAATTCACTGGAGCTAATTTAGCATAGCCAATGCAAATCGTGAGTGTTCTTATTTTTTGTTCAATTTTTTATCGAATCATGATTTTATTAGGTAAATGCAAACCCTTCAGTTAAAAATGATTTGAATTGAGAATGATTCCAGAAAGTCTTGGTCATCTGCAGCTTTCTTTAATTGTATGACGAAGTAGTACACTCCAGATATTTTTCAAGACTTTTCGTCTGAGAAACGCAAAATTTTCAGAGAAAGGTTAGCCTAGAATTAAGTTCAGAATAGCGAAGCACAGGTACAAATTTAAATGTCAGAATTGACAGCCTCGTGTAGCTTGACTCCGATTGTACAAAACGGCGAGGAAAGGAATCATGATATAGTCGACGTAGAAGTAGATCATTTCTCTTGTTACCTGGCCACGTGCGAGTGCACAGAAATTAAAAGTCCCGGACGAGGCCAGCGGGCCCGTCTGTGCTGTAGTTGTACACAGGAGCGTACACAATTTAAATTGAAGCAAAGTTTTTTCTAATTTTTTTCGTTTTTTTCCAAACCTCCCACAGCTGCTATTCTTCATTGAGTAGTTGCCTTAAAGGCATTGTCCAGGTCAGCTTGGGGGAGGGGATGAGATTTTGGCAGTGCGGGAATAAGGCTCCTGATTGATGCAACAGTACAAGTCTGATTGAAATAGGTGAATTTTGAAGCGAGAAAATCGCTTCGGAAAAAGCGGAAAAAGGGCTAATGTACGCTAATCCCGCCTCCTTGACAAGTTTCGTGGCAAATGGGGTGAGGGAACTTCTCTACCCAAAGATTTGCCTCTGCTTAGTTATAGAGGTCATGAACTGTCAGTAAGCTAATTAGCACCTAGTTTGGACCGTAAGGGAGCTAATTTTCACACAGTAGCTTGCTCTCATCTTATAATACGCGAAACGACACCTCATTGAAATTTTGAACCCAAAGTTCAGTAGTGATTTTCGGCTGATTGAGGTGGGAATTGATGTTTAGGGGTTTCTCTAATGGCGTGGCCGCTTATGCTGTTGGTTTTCTCAAGAACTAAAACCTCCAAGGTAAATTTTTATTTAATTCAAAATTCAGAATTGAAAATGTGAAAACTCATGTTTTTAACTTTCAAATTTAAAATAGCAATTATACTTGGGTAATTCGAAAATTTTTCATCGAATGAATGAATATCGAATAAATTCGAAAAAAATTTCGAATAAACGAATATCGAATAAATTCGGAAAATCAAAAATATCGAATGAATGAATTTCGAATAAATACGGAAAATCAAAAATATCGAATGAATAAATATCGAATATATTCGAACATTGGAAGTCGAATTTCGAATAAATATTCGAATGATTTATCGAATAACTAAAGCAATCACATCTCAAACATGCCGACATATCTGGCTAAAGCCGATCCAATCATAATCAGCCCCCCCCCCCCCTAGTATCCTCTATACCAACTCCTAGCTCAAAATTTTCCAAAAATTGCTGAAATCAATAAAATAGATTTCGGTTTCAATCAGCACCCTCACTTACCCCTTTGTACCAACTCCCAGCCCCGCAGCTCAAGATTTTCCAAAAGTCGATAAAGTCGGTCGGCAACTAGTCTATACATCAACAAAAAGTCATATTTTACCCATTATTGGGCGATCTAAAAAAGCAGTCGATATAAATTTTTATGCTGTGCCCAAAAGATTCTTCTTCATATGGTCTGAAAGAGACTGATGTACACCAGAATTAACTTTATTTCCGGGCATACTGCAGGCATTTCAGTGCGACGTGGTATGGCAACACTCAAATGTCCAAAACCTATTTTGAAAGTGCAGAATGCAGGGCATTTATCTTTTTAGTATGTTGTACACGCTAAACAATTGTGGTAAGCTGCCATTACATCTGAAGACATCTCGTAACTAGCAAATCGCGTACGGCGATCTAAACCGTCTAATCCTGCACTACAACTGCGATGTCCTTTACGCAATATACACCAATTCGCAAAAAACTCCAAGGTAAGAATAGGCAGTTTTGCAATAATTTATGCGAACAAGAGTGCTCATTAGTGTGGGCTTTGCGTACCAAGCATGAGCAATGCAAAGAAAGAAGAACAGCCATTTCAATTCAGTATGAACTCAGAACATGAGCTTAAATTTGATATCTTTTTTGCTGATTTGGTGCCAGTAGCAGTGCGAACAATCTCATTGATCGAAAAAGCATCAATTAAAATCCACATATGATTTTTTTACTGTCGCAAGCACTCGGAAGAATGCGACTCTCCATACAGTTCAAAGGTGTACCGGTTGCAAAAGATGCATTACCGAGTTTTGCGAAAAAAAACGCGGACGAAGTGAGCTTGATACTCAGCATTTGGCTCTGCAACAAAGTCGAATAATCTGAATACAGAGTACATTCGAATAAAACATTCGAATAAAATCTATTCGAAACCCCGTTTTTTGATTATTCGAGTTTTCGAATAATATTCGAAACCTCGTTTTTTGATTATTCGAGTTTTCGAATAATATTCGAAACCTCGTTTTTTGATTATTCGAGTTTTCGAATTTTATTCGAAACCCTGTTTTTTGATTATTCGAGTTTCGAATATTATTCGAAAATGGAAGAACTCCGAATATCGAATTTCGAATACGAATATATTCGAATGTTTTATTCGAATGATCGAATTTCTATTCGATTCGGACCCAAGTATAATAGCAATGGGACCAACATAACTAAAACCCTTGATTAAATCTTTTCAAGCAGTGAAATATATGGAAAAAACATTTCATGTGAAATTTTGAGATTTCGAGAAAAATCACTAACATATTCGGAAAAATCATGATAGGAAATCCCTATATATGTACCAATTTTCATCCCAATTGGCCAAATATCGCATCTGAACTTTGAGTTGAAATCTCGGTAAAATCATGGACAATTTGGGTGCTAAGAACGTTGTTGGCAGTTCATGAACTCTATAATTACGTTGCGGCAAGTCTTTGCTGGGTAGATAAGTTCCGTTTCCCAACAAGCAGCCGTACGGGATTTAGTTGCAAGTGTGCCTATCTCTTGTTCATAACTGCGTAGAGTAGTCCTCAGACAAGTCGTACGTTTGACTTCTAGGTTTCATTTCATTAACATCAATAATTATGCTTCATTTCTTGTCAGACGCCGTAATAGTAAGTTCAAAATAAGACTTACTTAGGGACTATCAGTTACATTTAATATTTAGGAACTACTCTACTATGTAGTTACGGATAAAAGTGCTCGCAATGCAGAGACAGACGCACTGACAACTCCATCCCTTTGACTCCACAGTTCTCACTTTTCTGAAAGTAAAGGATAGCTCCTAAGGGATCCGTCATATTTCGCCGAAAAAAGCCCAAAGGCCCCCCCTCAAAAGCCCATAAAAGCCCAAAATTCTGGAAAAAGCCGGATCGACTCCTTTTGCGCGCAAGTTTTGGCGCTAGAGCATGCGTGTTGATTTCGCGACCGAGCCTGTTTGCTTGATTTTCCGTCGTCTGCAAGTCAAAAAAATGTCAGAATCCAGAAGTTTCAAGCCGGATCAAACAGAGTTTGATGTAACTTACAATTAGCAACTGCAGTTTCTTGAAAACTGCATGGTATCTTAGCTTTTCATGGAGCCGAACTAATATGTCTTTGTATTGTTCGTGGTTATCTGATTCGTCCTCTCCAGCTCTTTGTCTAGTTCAAACTTCTTTTTCCTACTGATGCCAAGTGCTCACAAGCATGGTTGGTACCTGATGGTTCTGAAATTCAAAGCAAGTGTCTGCATCTCGAATTCCTGCGTAAGATATTGAGCGCTTCCTCAACGGCAACGATGTTATCAACGATGTTCTCTTTCTAGCGCTTTTGGGGTTTTTGGGCTGTATTCGGGCGCTTTAGGCTTTTTTGGGGTTTTTTGAGCGCTTTTGGCCTTTTTTCGGCGATGTACGACGTCCGTGAGGCATCAAATCAAAGATAAATTGCCGCTAAGGATGGTTAGAAACAAAAGAAGTACGATCAAAACACGAAAAAAAAATAAACGCCAGCGTTATTTTATAGGCGTCTGCCTTTGTGTGCGGCACGGCACCGGCATGCCCGCGGAGCTCATCCGGGATTCCAAATTTTTGTGCACTCGCACACATTCCCAGCCAGGTGACTAGAAAAGTGATGCCTTCTACTTCATAATGTTGTTATCTGTTTTCTTACATGTAAAACCTATCAGACTGCAAGAAGAGTGGGAGAAGGACGATATAGACTGTGATAGCATCAAGTAAACAAGCTCGCTGTCGAGAAGCATCAGCAACGCCGTGATATGCTGCTTCTGGACTTTGGAGGATAGAAAACAATGAAACGGCATACTGTGCGAATTTTTCTTGAGACAAAAAAGTCATATGCATATCAAGTCCATTCATTTATCTGGGTTTTTTCTTATTCAAGCTGCACAACCATTGACTCTATGGTAACTATCAAGCGTGTTTTCAAGCCTACACTTGCGATTGTATGATGGACGTAAAGAGCAGCATAAGTTGTCTACACATCCTTGCAGCCGCTTATGCTCCATCAGGTAGTTCAATCAACATTAATCCCTTCTGGTGCAACCTCAGAAAGCTTTTACTGGAAAACAAGAGGAATTTTACGCGCGAGATTTACACGGCTGAGGCGGGGTAAACGGTATACCGTTTACCCCGCCGAAAGTACAGAGACCGTAGCCACGGTGACTGTGAACGACGCTGTTAATAGCGATGAGGAAGAAAAGATGGGCGTCATGTATTTAGTGGATGAAGGAAAAGATGGAAGGCAAAAGGAGTATCTCCATGAGACGATCAGCAAACCTCCGGGATCAATGCAAGGACAAGTTCCAGTAAAAGAAATAGCGGGTTTGTTTTTAAGATGTTCTCCAAATAATGTGATATTTACAGGATCTTGCTGCTGGGCGCATGGACAACCTGGCACTGCCAAGAGCTGATGTGAACATCTGGGGACGCTAGAAAAGGCGCAGAAGCTCCAAAGTGATTACTGCAAACTTCGAAACTGCAGTAGAAAATAAACAATGTAAGACTGACCCGATAGTCATCCTCAAATCAACCCCAGTAGGGAAGCTCCATGAGGTACGTAATGTTTGAGTCCTTTACATTTGCGCCTGCAACTCACTGCTCAAATTCGGAGTGCATGGAGTACTCAACTGACATGTGTATGTAAGTATGCATGTCTGTATCAGTGGCGGATCGAGGCTCCCCCCCCCCCTCATCTGAGAGTGTGTCCGGAATTTGCCATATTTACACTACATATCCTTATGAGCCATGAGAATGTAAGCGACTTGTTTATACTTGCAAATAATGAGAATAATATTCAAAAATTTCCCAATATCAAGTTAGCCTTATAAAATTTATTCGGGGCATGGCTGCAGCCATGCCCTCTTTCTAAAATTCTCGGGTCATGAACCCGTCAGAATTTTGGAAAACATCTCAAAACCCTTTTCATATGCGTTGCTAGCGCCACGGATAAATTTTTTTGTCGCCTCCAGACGAAATCAGTGACCACCACTGGTATGTATGTAAGCCATTGGCGTACCAAGGGAGGGTGGGGGGGGGGCTCCTCCTCCCCCCCCCCCCCCCGCGAGAACAGATCGCGAAATTTTTGAATGTTATTCACATGGGTTATAAAATTGTGCAAATGACTTGTCTGCACTTGTAAATAATTAAAATATTTTTCTAAAATTTTTAAAAAATTCATTTTAGCCTTATAAAAAAACGAGCTGGCATCCCGGGTTCCACCCGTTTGGAGCCAGTCCATTGTGCTTGACCTCTCAGGTAGCGAAATCCTCCTTTTAATTCAGATTCGTCTTGGGCTCGCTTTCTATTCACCGCTCTTCTTTATGACTGTGGGAAATGTGCCAAACATACAAATTTTCTGCTTTATATATATATATATATATAGATTTTTTCGGGGGCGCGGCTAACGCCACGCCCCCTTTTTCTGGAATTTTGGGGTTTTAAGCCCGCGAAACTTTTAGCAAGTATACCAAAAAAAATTTTTGGAGTGCGTAGCTGACGCCACGCCTTCATCGGAAAATTTTTTCTTGTCGCCCCCACCTCGAGCCGAAATCCTGGGTACGTCACTGAGTATGCATATGGATGAATGAATCAATGGATGGTCCGATGGAGGGATCGACAGAAGACTGCTGATGTACCACTCGAGACTGTCTTGTTACAAGCTCCGTAACACTTCGTTATTTTGAGAGCGATATGTACTGTTTCTGCTTTATGATGCATGTACTCGAAGCTCGTGATAATGTGTAAGCTACTTAAAGGCACCATCCACCCAGATTCTAGACTTCCAGGTTTATGCCGTTTTAGGGCCTTCCCAGGTCCCTGAATCCGAATATGAAGTCGAGAATCCGCTAAACCTCGACAATTCCCGTTTTGGAGAACCCACAGGCGGCTTTCCGGAACGGTGATTGGATGGGCGCGCACAAATCGGCGGGCATGGATGGGGAGGGGCGGGCATGGAATAGGGTCCTCGGGCATCTTCGTTATTTCGGAACGATTTTCTCGCTTCCGAAGCGACATTTTGCGCCGCGACTTGGGCATTGGCTTGATAGGGGGTCCCAATATCATATGCTGCCAAAAGCTACCCCAATTTAGGGTGGACGGTGCCTTTAAACTGGTCTGAATTCCAATTCGTAACACCACCCAAAATTCTTACCCTATCATTATTTACATGCAACCGTCAATTGCACCCAGCATCTTTCTCTGTCAATAGTTACACTTTCAGCCATCGTCATTTATGGCTTTTATCAGCAGCCGTTGAAGAGCTTTGTCTATTTCTTCCCAAGATTGTATGCCAGAATTCTATAAGATTTGTTACCTGGATGCAATGCGAAAGTGAGACAAAATTAGAGTTATTACTGCCACTTCATACCTTTTTGCATAATCTATTTGTCTCTCTAAAATCTCATTTGTGAGGTGGTACATCATTTACCCGATGTATCTTTGAATAAATCCTACTATAATAACGCGCTAAGGGTGTTTACGTGTTTTTGTGTGTGAATGTCTGTCTGTCACGAAATTCATAGCGCGAGTTCCAGCCAACCTCCTGGGCTCAAATTTTGCTTAGCGCATGCTACCCGCATGAAAATCCAACACGCAAAAGCACGAGCAGATTCGTTGAGTGGATCCCTCAGAAACTGCGTGTCAAACGGATTCACTTTGCATTTGGGCCGCAAAATTGGGTCCGTAATTCCACTTTTTGTAGAGTCATGGATGTTTTTGCCAAGTAAATGTGCAAGCCATGAACTTAGGCCCAAGAAAGTGATCAAAAGTTCATTACTTTACAAAAACGGCGCCAAAAAGTAATAGTTGCTTAAATGGTCAACTTGCCAAGGTTTTACCAGAGCATTTGACGAGATTTTTGCACAAAGATGAAGCTCACAGTGACTGCTGTTTTTATTGCAAGTGCCGAGACCATGGGAAAATCAAAAACCTATAAAAATTTGCGTTTGTTTTCCTGCAAAAAGTCTCATCCACGCGAAATCACCGATTTCACATAAAAAAGCTTTCAGAATGAGTAGTTGTTTATATTTTGTTCGTGATAGTCGGCATCGCTCGGTGAGTACCAATGCCATCATTATGCGAGAATGAGTACAGTCTGCCCCAATCGGGATCAGGCCGAACCGTCGGCTGAATTTGCGCGCTCGGAGCGCATTGCGGATTGCGCTGCATACGCGCCCTGTGCAGAGAGTGAAGAGATCGAGGAGAGAGCAGACTAGCTAGCCGCAGATGTGGCGCGAAACCCTCGCGGCGCGGACTCCCGCCATGTCGATTTTGGCCTGGTTAGGGTTGGGGCAGACTGTAGGGCCTAGATAGTAGAGCCAGTGCGAGCCTCTGCGAAGCAGAGGTGACGCACTGGTAATCAAATAAACAACTAAAATGTGTATGAAAGGACAACAATCGCCGTGCAGGTTTACTTTGGTTCGCTTCAAAAATATTCTAGGTCGTCTTATCTCAAAGTGCATTCTAGTGCAGCTCTCTCGCATATGGTGCATCTCCCAGAATTGTTCCCATATTCCGTCAACGTGGCTATCTTTCGATCGTTTTAACATGTAAGTTTAAATAAGCACCTTAAATTTGCTGGATTAACGTGTTAAAACGATCGAAAGGCATACAAGTTGATGGTTCATATGGGAACAATTCTGGGGGATGCACGATACGTGAGAGATACTTTGCAGGTAGGACTGATCCACAAACATTTGCATTTCCCCATATTTCTTGCCGCAGGAGTGCGCCACATGTACGAACACAGCCTTTTTTGTTAGCGAGAACAATTGCAATGATAGAGCAAAAATAGGTAACTAAACGAAGGCAACGTTCGATCACTTGTCTCCTCCGTATCAAACAGAATTGCACTTCACGCGGAAAGGACTGAAAACATCACGAGAGCGGTGGCTCCACACCCCATAGCATGCAGACCAAGGCAAGTCGTTTACCAAGTACGGTACGCGGTCTGGGTTAGGCGTGGATATCTTGACGGCGAGTGCACCACATGCGCTGCCGCTCGGGCGGTGTCTTAGTTAGAAACTCAAAATCAGTTTCCGATTGCGTTCCCTCGTGACTGACCTGAAAGCCGCCTTCGAGTGACTGTGGGACGAGGTGCATAGAGCGGCCGCAAGAATGGTTCAGATTTCTGCGACATGGACATTTATGTTATAGCTCATTCTTATAAAAAAAAAATTGCCTGTACGTATATTAACCATTTTATGCACATCGCCAGTCAAATCTAATTGATTTATCACATGCAAATATCTTTCTACTTTTTCTCATGGCTTTTGCTTTTCTTCTAACGTTGGCTGGACTTGGACTTAGACTTGCTTCTGCTTTTCTTTTGACGTTGGAGATCTTCTTCTCGGGAGAGTTTTTTTGCTTCCTCTAGAATCTCTTCCTCTAGGTGCCACTTCATTTTCTTCAAACTCTCAAACACCTAAAAAGCACTACTTTTTCATGTTGGAAATCACATTGCCTGACATCAATTATCGCAAGAGGCCTCAGTCCCGGCCGTGATATCGTGTGCTCGTCTATTATCTCCACGATAGATTATATTCGAAATTCTTTGTTAAACAAATTATCGAATATGTTTGAGGTTCAATGTTGGTTGTTCGTAGGATTGTTCAGACTCGCAACTTTGCAGTAATCGAATCTCAAATTTCATACAATGTTTTATTTGGATACGCAAGTGAGCATTCAGTTAGGTTTAACATAATGCAATGGATCACTTAAGGAATGGGATGCTCAATAGTGAAAAGATGTGCAAATATCTATAGTTTGGAAAGTATTGAATAGTCGAGTACATTCAAATGGATCCTCTGTGTCATTAGGAGTGATGGGGGCTCGTGCGGCTCGATTTGGGCGCCCTCGCCTGGGCTCTGTGTCTCTTTTGTAGACTTGCTCTCTAATCATGTTCCCAGGCTTAGCTAGCGATTGCACTCGTCTTCCGCGCTCCCAAGTATGGGCAAATGATCAGAGAGCATGCTCACGAAAGAGATGCAGAGTCTAGGACACGGTCGCGCGGGATCATTCCCGCAGGCCGCCATCACTAATGATAGAAGGTTAGGTTTTTTAGATTGATACCCTCTTCACATCAACGTTCTTTTCGATTATTCGATCAATATCCGATTCAATTTAAAGTGACTCCGCTCGCTTATTCGGGCATTTGTCATTTTTTAAGTGGCCCGAAGAAACGGGTAGCAATTCCCAAGCGCCAGGCTCACAGCTATTACCTTACGAGCGCGCTTGAGACAAACTTGCGTTTATTCCGTAAGTCGACAAAAATAGAAGATGGCCTTACCCTGACTTCTTCCTCCTCCTCGATCTGCTCATTTTTTCTTATCAGAGCGTAAAGTAACCCAGTCACAATTAAGACGGATAGAAGCATATTCACTTCAATCTAGTTTCAATGACTGACAAATGTTACTCCGCCCATACCTGGTATTGCCGTCTCCGACCACGGAAGTATTGGCTCTTCAGCAAATTCAAACCACAAATCCTCAAAAGAAGCGTCCACCATTGTTGGAAGTACGAAATGAACTATCGTTTATTAGGAGAAGAAAAGAATCGTTGATCGAGCTTTGCACAATTATGATTGACAAGCTTAAACTTGTTCTTCTATTGCTTCTCAGCAGAAACAAGCCTGGGGTAAAGCACACAATTCGACATGCGACCTTTTACCTGACACCTACCTGAAAGATAACTACTTTCTCTTATAACTTCCAAATCCTCTCAGGATTTAACCGTACAATAAACTGCCATCATTGTCACTGTTGCAACCGCTATTACTGCTGTTACTACTACTGCTCTTACTGCTATCACCGCCGCCAAAAAGATGGAAACCACTAGAATCCACTGAAAAATATGAGACTTTACTGTCAGTCATAACCAGGGTTGAGCAAGAGGTCAGGCACAAGTCTTTCCAAAACGACCCCCCCCCCCCAGTGAAAGCCCCTAAACGACCCCCCTGCTTCACCTCCAGGACCTCAGGCTGTGATAATCCGAAGAGATCAGCCGTTTTTGGGAGGTTCTTGTTTTTTGGAGGTCTGTAGGTCGACTTTCTGCGATTGCACAGCACACGCAACTTGACGGCAAGTTTTGGATTTTGGATAGCCCAACTTTTAGAGCTATAATTCCCACAGGGGTGTATTGTTTGGCTCCAAATTTGCAGTATTGCAAGAAGAGGCTTTGAGTTCAATACTCATAGCAGAAATGGAGCGATTTTTAGATTTTGAAAACAAGTTAATCGGGTCAGGCGCAACCCCTCAAAAGCTCAGGCGGCCTGACCTTTTGTGGGGTTGCGCCTGACCCGATTAACTTTATCATTGAAAAAGCTTTTTTATTCAAGTTTTATGTGAATCGCTAGCACAACCCTCGAAGATTCCACAGTATTCGACTTGTTTCGGCCTTGTGGTAATCCGTGAAGTTGAAGCAGTCATGGCGAAAAACGCGCCGGTCGGAATTTTGGCATTATTTCTTACTGCACTATTTGCAAGCGATACAAAGCGCGATTTTTAGATTAGACTAGTAGGGAACAATACTTTGTTACGAGTACAAAAAAATTGACTTTTTTTGAAAACAAGTTAATCATGTTTGAAAATCACGCTTTTTAGTCGTTGAGAAACATTAGATAATGCAGTAAATAATGGTTTGTAGGGCTCATAGAGGTAATCTGACGTGCTCGGAAATGATACCCATTTCACACAGCAAGCTTCCTTGATGAATTTATAATATGTCAAGGTAGAAGATGAAGATTTGAGTTTTGGCCGAAACTTCGATTGTGGAATCAATCAGTATGCTGTTTGAGACCGTTCATTCCTTCAGTACTAGTGAGGTCGCGATATCCACTAAACTAGCGCTTTTCTTCTTCACCTTAATCGTAGTATCTCCTCAATCGAACGAATTCGATTCCTAATCACGACCCCCCCCCCCTCTGTCTTACCCCAGTACGACCCCCCCAGGTCGGGCGCGCCTGACCCCACGCTCAACCCTGGTCATAACATCATTGACACAGCACTCGCAGCGATAACAGCAGCGCAACGGTAGTGCCGCTAAACTCCTACTGTGCTTAATGGAAAGAAATAAGGATCTAAATTCTTGCGTTTCTTTCTTCATTCTTCGCATGTTTTAGTCCATAAGGCCCTGGGCATACCTCACGCGATTTCAGTCGCGAGCGATTTGGCTATACTACAACTGTTCATAACTTATCGTAAGGAGTTGTTCTGAATGTACGGAGGAAGACAGGGCATTTTATAAACTTACAAAAGTTATACATGCTGCGCTTTTGGGGTTTGCCAGTATTGGATTTGAAGACGTTCGCCAAATTGCCAGACGCGTGGCGACTGAAATCGCGTGAGGTACTCCCACGCCTAAGGGGCCGGGCATACTTCAGGCGATTTCAGTCGCGACGCGATTTGGCAATTCGCCAGAATTCTTCAGATTCAACACTAGCAAACTGCACATGCATAGTGTGTATAACTTACATGGCTTGATAAAATGCCCTATCTTCTCTACATTTGAAAGGTGTTTACAGCGAGCTATAAACAGTTGGAATATTGCCAAATCGCGTCGCGACTGCAATCGCGTGAAGTATGCCCGGCCCTTAAGGCCTAAGACCGCGATTCCGGTCGCTACGCGATTTGGCGTAACAGCGACTCGTTGTCATTCGTCTTAGTGCGCTTCCTTTGGTCAGAACCTTCTCTATTTACAACAACTTAAACAAGCTACCCGCCTATGCGTTCGAGAAGCGCGCACGATAAATCTGTAGAAATCTGGCAAATCGCCAAGTCGCGTAAAAGTGGCGATTCGGCCGAATCGCGTGAGGTATGCCTTAGGCCTAAGATGATATTCCATCAGACTGTTCCAAAACCCATATTTTTTCCTGGAGAAGAGTATGGATTAGATATTGTGGCAAGAACCGTGTTTGCACTTAGGACACATATCAGTCCTGCACTAATCAAGTCAACTGAGTTAGGTAAAAGGATTGAAAAGCTCAGGCAGCTGACTTTTTGAAGGATTGTGGCCCAAGTCTACTGAAGCCTCACATTCGAACTTGTTCACCTCGGAATTTCACAAGGTAGTTGAGACATCGAGCAAATTCCACCATTGGCTGGGAAGTTTGTGGTCGATCTCAGCATGAGTCGTTCCGTTGGGCGATTCCTATTTCCACCGGTGATATTCTCTCTTCATGAAGGAATTTCCTTGGAAAAGTAGTGCGGCGAAGGAAAGCCCATTGAGACGATTGCCGTTTTCGCTCCGAAGCCCGTATCCTAGTCTCCCAATATAATTCTCTTCTAGTAGCATAAAGGTTTTTGCGTTTTATCAGATCAGTTTTATCGGCCACCAACACATCTCGACGTTAGAAAGAGTCAGTCACATTGCACTGAAAGTGAAATGTCAAGTAGGAAGAATCAAGCGAAAATGAAGACATCTGGGTCGGTAGTAAACCTATCGAAACTCAGAGTTATAACTCAGAGTTAACTCTGAGTCAGGGCTCGGCACGAGCTGGCACCAGGGAATTTTGAAAACGAAGTCCCCTTTGAAATTTGCCAATTTTTACGAAGTCCCCCTTGACTTTTGGGAAATTTTACGAAGTCCCCTTTGATCCTCAACGATATCCCCCCTAAAATCCTAAAAAAATCCCCAAAATCCCCCAAAAAACGAAACGTCGACTAAAAAAAAAAAAAAAAAAAAAAAAGGTCGTCGCCGCCAATTTTGCGTATGTCTTCGCCCACAAAAACGAAACCCCCTTTGCTTTTTGCCCCAAAAACGATATCCAGCTTGCCCCGTGCCAGCTGGTGCCAGGCCCTGCTCTGAGTTATCTCTGAGCTAACGCGCAACTTTTTGACCCCTTTAACAGGTGTTTGAACAGATCAAATCCGGAAAGCGATGATATGGCAGGATTCTCCTTAACACGTAGTTTATTCCTAGTAGCGCAACATTGTCCAAATCGTCCTGCACAAGAAACAGCGCCACCAAACGCGCAACTAGTGTCTGCGATAACTCTGAGTTTGGTCAGAGAAAGAGAAATAGCGCGCAAAAGAAGAGGGGCAGCTAAAAAGTCTTCCGGGGTACATTTTGCTCGTATTTTAAGCAGGCATGATGGGGGTATCGTGGTGCGCAGTGCTTTACAAAATTTTGAAATTTTGTAAAAAGTTGGCCCAGGGGGTTATTCGGTGCGCTGGTCACGCATATGGTATCCATTTTTCACTATGGGGTCATGTAGAGGTGTTACGATAGGTTTACGGTAGATGGGAGAAAATCACGAAACTGATCGAAACTTGGTACACTGGGGTTATTCGGGGCGCCGATAACGAATATGACATGTATATTATACTGCAGTGTCATCTGACGGGGTTACGGTAGGTTTACGGTAGATGAATTAAAGCGGCGGAATCAGCCGAAATTTGGTACACTGGAGTTATTCGGGATAGATTACGGACAATCTATCTCTACATACACTGGTGACATATGAAACGGTTACGGTAGGTATACGGTAAGTAAGACGAAATCATGGAAGGGCAAACTTTGCCCAGAGGATTTGTTCTGTGCGCAAATCCTAATATTCAATTCTTATCATTGCGTATGCCATCCGCTTTCTCTATTGTTTGAAGCTTTCAGCTGCGCAAAAGACCAATCCTCTTGATAAACCATCACTGCCCGATAGAAATGGAAATGAGTGAGGCTTTGGTATAACTTGTTTTGACCTGCTAGGTGTTAATGGAATGAGTGAGTACATTATGGCAAAGCAATTTCGAGGTTCATGGGTGTGTCATGGTCTAGCGGTTTAGTGATAGGGTCTTTACGCTAGACCATACAGGTTCGAGTCCCTACTTTAACGTCGCTTTTGCAGCAAAGTGCTTAACAGCTCCTCAAAGCGAAACTCCGAGCTTGAGAGTTGGAATTCGGAAGTACGAACGGAACTCAGAGTTTCAATAAGCGTAACTCAGAGTTTCAAAAACGGAACTCAGAGTTATCTCTGAGTTAACGCGGAGCTTCAAACTCGGAGTTTCGAGCAGATTACTACCGACCCTGATGTTGTTTCACTTAAAGAAATGAATGTAAGCGTGCATTGAGGCATTTTTACAGTGGTCCAGCGGGAGTGGTAAGGCAAATGGAACCCTGTGTGTTTTATTCCAAATCGCACTCAAAAGCGTAGCTTGTCTCAAAACTTCTGTTCACTAAAAGCATACATATTCGCAACCTTGTATTGGGCTTTAGTTTCTTATTATATGGCCTATCAACAGACGCTGGTTTATGATTTAGAAAAAAATAAAAAAAACTGAACAGAGAATTGCCATGCGTATCGCAGGTAACTTACGGAGTTAGTGTTCGAGAACTCGAAAGAGTAGGCAGGGCACTAGGAATTGGGTGTATGTCGAAAGGCGCGCGTTGCGGCGGGCTCCATTGCTGGACTGAACTCATACTCCATGAAAGCAAAGCTTTTTAGACGCTAAAAGCTTGTCCACATGTCAGGAAGTGTAGTGGAGGATCACATAGTTGGAATCGAAAGGAAATAAAAAATTCATTTGCACTTTTTCTCCGCATTTTTTGATTAGAGACAGCCGATCAATAGGCGCCATTCGACCGTCTCCCCTAGGAATTCCTGTCTCACATTAACTGACTATCGATTGAAGACTATCGATTTGTAACCTTGTAGCTTGACTACACTCTAGCGGTTTGACCGCTTGTTACAATGTCCCTGCAGCGCTGATATCGCTGCGCAAAAAATACTGTCCTGCATTTTATGTCGACGTTAATGTGAAAATGGCCATTTTGAATGCATTTTTGCAAGTTTTGCGCCCGCTATTTCTACGCGTATCGTTGGCATCACAAGGGCATCAAACCCTTAAATTTACTAGTTCGTATAAATTCACCGAGCACTGCATCACTATCGGCGCACATTTAATTCAGTATAGGTGTCTAACAGGAGCAACTTCTTAGATCAGCGGCGTCCAAATGGGCTCCCACCCCATTGCAGCATTTTAAGCAAGGCATCGGCTTAGGATCAGGGCTTACCTTCCCGGTTTACCACTTGGATCAAGCCGGGAATCGTTTCTGGGGTAAAAAACCAAGACGTATTATAGAACTTGTTGAACATGAGATGCACTTTGTGCATGTTGCCATTTACACAACTAATATGTTCCAATGTCTTCTTTCATGAGCCTGGATCAAAAGTAGTGCTGATAAACAACTGGCTTCGTATAACATCAAAGTTTACATGTATATAATATTCCTGTGAGCAGCGTTATGTAGAAATCCCGGAAATGTCTGAAGTAACACATCTACTTGCTCCAGGCCACCATTAGGCCCGTATGCACGTAAATTCCCGCGGGTATGGGTGGCGTTTCAAAGCCGCATGCGTTAACCCTTCTACCGGAAGGGGACTGCAGCTCAACAGAAAGTTCATATTTCAAAGCTCCGAACTTATAGATTTCACGCTGTCTACCTATCGTAAGTATCCCTATTATCTTTCACTATGAACATATTGAACACGAGCGAGAAGCTGTACAAGCCGCATTTTTTATGTTTTTATGTTATCCCCTGATGATCCCCGGCTGCCAACCGTCTTTTCTTCAAAATCATATTTCTTTCTTCGAAGCTAAGAAAACCTTCAAAGTTGATTATCTAAGCTGATGCTGATAAGAACAATTGATGTATAGTTATGAAATTTGCGATAGACCATAAGTCAAAGGGTTCATCGAAAAAATCGATTTTCCAAAAAACTCATTTGTTCTTATTAGGAGCATGCTTAGCACTGTTGAATCAATCAATCAGTACAACTTTGTAAGGTTCTCGTCAACTTCGAAGAAGGAAAAATGACGTTGAAGAAAAGACGGTCGGCCGCCGGGATCATACGATAAGCCTAAAAATGCGGTTTGTACAGCTCCTCGGTGCTGTTCACTAGTTCATAGTGGAGGATAGTAGGAATACTTTTGGATAGGGAGACAGCCTAAAATCCAGATATCTGGACCTGTAGGAAATGAAGCTTTTTTTGAGCTGCGATCCACTTCCTAGCGCGGATGTTAATGCATGGGCCCTTACTATCGAAATGATCCACACTGGAGCTTCCCTACCCTCCCCACGCGAACCTCCGTATGCACACAGACATTATCGGCGAAGGGATCCCTGGGACTAGGGGAAGAGAACCCCTTCATGCACAGTGGGGATCGAGCGAGGAAATCAGTTCGCTTCCGCTTTTCTTAGTTATTATTTCTCTTTTTTCATCTTTTGACAAGCTATTCACCTTCATTCCGTCATCGCAATAATCAGGCGTTTCGATATGCGCGTCTGTTGACTGCACTAACGCACCGAAAATGATATTTTTCACGCCCACTATATTCTGCTGTTGTCATGAATGCTACTCACTTTGGCCCATGCTCCCCAGTTCAGCGTAAAGATGTTCGACAATGTGTAGTAGTTAAGATGTCAGTGCGGGAATTGGTAGTATAGTGCCAAAAAAAAGGGGGGGGGAGCTGCAAATTGTGCCAGCTTTCCATGAAGGCTGTAGCTATAAGCAATTATCGTCCATTACCCAAGGTAATGACCAGCGGCCATCCACGCTATGTACGAAGTGAACGCTGGGGAGGAGATCACTACCCAAAGAATCTCTCCTCAGAAATAGGCAAATTTGCTAATTTTTAGTTTTTTTTTTCTTGAAAGCATCCTCATTAAGTTAACAAGATAAAGACAATATATGATATAATATGATAGTTATAGTATATTTGATCAGCCTATATGAGTAAAACTGTCATGTTATATGTAAAACGCACAAATCTCGTAAATGATTAGAAACTCTTACAAATAATCAAAGTTAGCAGATAAATGCTAGGGTTTCTTCGCGAGAAGCGAATACATAAGAGAGAGGCAAATTTGCAATACAGGCCGCTGGGAGAGGAACCGGCTTTCAAGGAAACTCTTTCGTCAAATTGAACGTAATGCCTTGTAATAACTGACTGAAACCAGAACATTCGCTTCTCTGGCATGATCTGTACCATCGAACCCCCCTCCATCGTAGGGAATGTCGCCCCCCCCCGCGCATTGTTGAGTTACATTCGTGCATACGAGGTTCGAGTGAGGGAGGGAAAGGGATCTCCAATGGGGTTTGATCGATCGATACCTCTGAAATCAAATACTGAATTTGATGCAGCGAAAGAAGTATACTTCAGAGGCGTGACTGACAAACGTTGAGAAACCCCCGGAAACTACAAAGTGCTGCACACTCACGAAATCTTTTGTGGGAAAGTACATCGGAATAACATAATTGCGAGGAACTTATAGCGAACTGCTAAATAGACTTGAAGTAATGCAAAAATCAACGTTATTACTAACTGTCAGCAAGTACTGAGTACCTTCGAAAACAGTAATAGGGAAAAGAAGAGAGAGCAAAGGAGAGAGGGATATATGAGAGGGATGAAAGGGAGAAAGGGACATAGACACGCGGAATCAGAACTCTTTTAAATTTTGTACCTTTTGTCCCAAAAGCCATCCCGGTACACAAGATTTGACCGAAAATAACTTTTCTGGAGAGTTTTGTGGTAGCCTGAGGTAGATGCAACTACCGCAATCACACCATCCCCGCTTTGGGTACAGGGAAGAGATATCGTTATCCTGAGGATAGAGACCCCTCCTCAGCGAGGATGTACGTCCATGCGGGCCTTATTCAGAAGAGCGGTCTCGCGCAAATATCAAAAAGTTGGGGAATTTTTGAACTTTTTTGGTACGACTTTTTCTTCGTCCAAAGATCTATCTTTTAGGGGAAAGGCTAATTCAGAGTACTGCCTTAGATAACGTAACTCAAAACAACCCATGTGTTATGAGCAATCCTTTTCTTTCAATTTCGATCTTTAACTTAGCTCGTAGTCGAGCATCCAAGGGTTCGTTGCTTTTTTTTTGAATTCCAGACTGTATCCTTTGAAGTGCATGTAAAAGCCTTAGAATGATGTAAATAGTATTCTAAAAGCGTTTAAGCGGACTCGACATCGATTTTGCAAGCTATAGAAGCTAGCCTCTGCCAGGCCCTTTGGGGTCTTGGCCAGTACGAGTCGGAACTCATTCAGTGGCGTGCTACAGGAATTGGCGGTGAGCGAGGTGCCTGTGTTTTATTTATTGTTCTTACTGCTTCATGCCTCTTCTCGAATTATTCTAGTAAGGAACAGGAGATAGTACGAACGTTTTATAGATGGTTCACATCGGAGCGTTATAATTCATTTTTTCTAAGCTGCTATATTGAGGTATCACTAAACTGGGAAGGACCCGAGATCAGCTTCCCCCATAAATCATGTACCAATCTGAAGGGCACCAAATGTTGGTTTTAAGATTGCCTTTGTTTTCTGCCAAGCGCCTTTAAACGCTGAGTTATGAGCGTTTTTTTTGGCTCAAAATTGGCGTTACTGGAACGAATCCGTTCAAGCTTGCGCAAGTGGCTTAGTATATCAGAGCACTTTATGCATGAAATATCTTTGTCTAATATACTCGTACTTCACTTCCTTATTTTAGCGCTGGAAAAACCGTAACAATGGTTTTGCCTAAATATTGCTTTCATTTTTCGTTCCAAGAAGCATTCATCACTCAGTCTAGAAGCACTTGGCAAAAAACAGCGACAGTTTTGGAATCAGTGTTTGATGCTCTTTGGATTGATATCAATTTCATGTGGAAAGCCGATTTCGACTCTGGTCCTCCCCTGGTAAGTGCGAAAAATCCGCAGTAAGATGCGAGAGACACTTCTTGCCAGGCACATTGTTTGCTTTGTTGGGTGTGGTCACCGCTCTTATCACTCTAATCGATATTTGCGAAGCTCACAAAATAGATGAAGCTGTCGTGGCAGCGAGACTCATGACGAATTTTACACACTTCAAATTTCTGCTCGTTCTTCTTTTTTTGGTATTTTAATTGTTCATAACTAAAGACTTCTATGATACCCAACACACTGCTCTCACAATACGAAGTAAAAACAATATACCAGTTGTAAAGCTTTGTCAAGGTGACGTCTCGATCGTGTTGTTTAGCTTCTGTAGCTCGTCACATTTCGTTGACAGTAGAGTCATAAGACCTTTCCTTCCCACTCTTCTTTTTTATCGCTTTTATCAAATCAGCTTGAGGAAAATGATCTTAGTCGGGAATGTACATTGAGTTATACATGTCGTCTCCGCTTGCTTATATTTTTCTGAGACAGGAAATTCCTTGAAAGGAGCAGGTTTTGTGTCGCATTGTTTGTGTTTGTTATTATCTTCCAGTCATTAATTGCACGTTCAATAGTATATCTGCTCATAAAAGTAGGAGCTGTTAACGAATGGAATCACTGTCATATTCTCTTTCGGGGAAATTTTATTGTAGAATCAGCTCTAAGACGAATTTACAAACACATCTATTTTCGAAACCACTTTCAAAGGTAAAGGTCCAGGCAAATTTGAGTACTTGGGTTTCCCATGTGAAAAACTTGAAAGTCCTGAATGGAACCCTTGCGCAAGCGGTAGCTCATATAATTTATTCGTGATCGAGAAAATCATACTCTGAGCTCCTGCCTGGTATCGTATTTTCTCCGTCCGAATCTCCTTGAGCATGTGCCATGATCTAGAATCGACAAGTGACGATATCTCTGATACGGAATGTCAGTATCTCTATCTCTTTATGCTTATCAATCTGTAGAAATAGAAAGTGTATCTATACAGTAGCTCGTTAAACAATCAAGTTTTTTTATTGCAGAAATGTCAGACGTGTCAGTTGCCATAGTAGAATTACGGCAGACTGCTGTAATAGATCAAAACTTACTGTCTCCACATGCCTATGACCTGGTAATCTTGGATGAACCATCTACAAGCTCTGATGTACCTAATTATAAAGATGCACAGGTAACATTACTGTAGACGACAAACATGGTTTATGGGTGATATGAATGCTGTGCAATTGGCAAATTGCACATTTTGAGGCCATCCGCTGACTCACGATTAATGCATGATACAGCATTAACGAGTACAAGATTGCAGCATCTTTTTTTCAGCATCAATTCTATTCATAAACAGTGTTCGGTAGCAACGCTACAATAAGGCGTTGTTATTGCAGAAAATGGACAGATATTAGTAATTAGCTCTCCGAATGACTCTCTCTATGCAAACTATTCATAGTAGCAAATTCTTAAATTTTGATCACTCAGCTACAGTATTTTTCAACCCGGAACGGCCCGGCGAAAAATTCCAAATGGAGCAGCGCGTCCGAACCGTGGCTCAGCGAGATAGATCAGAATGAAGAGACGCAGACTGCAAAGCGGCGCGAATCGTTGCGAAGCGGACTCTCGCCAGTCCAATTTCCGCCTAAACTGAGTTAAAACTTACTTTATAATGATGGGCATCAGTGTTTCGAAAAAGCGCCCTGACGATTTCCTTCTATTTTCTTCTCTGAACCTAGGTACAATCGTTTTATCGTTTCTTATGCTGAAGCCGGGTTGATTGGTGAAACTTTTATTGACTTAACATATCGAACAATTTGCATTCGTCAGGAATCTGAAATAGATTGTAGCATATGTATCTGTTTTCACCATACCGCCGTCCTGATCCTATCAAGTCCTACCCGTCCAAAACCTTTTGGTGGTTCAACGCACTGAAAAATGAAGAGAGACACTCAACCATCAGTCCACCATAAGACCAGCATCCGGCACAAGCGTGACGGATGCAACTGAGTTTGAAGTAAGCGAATAACATGGGAATGTATATTACGGGGGGATGTGAGCTCGCATAATGGTAGCATTGACATGAGATCAGTCGTGATTGCGAGAAATTCATTTTCTTATTCATGACGAATTCTCAGAGGATATCAATGAAGCGCTTTCGTACTTGCAAGTCCAAGATTACGGTAATGCTGATATATCGATGATTGCTGCGTCATAACTTCAACACAATCCGAAATGACGAGCGTTTTAGGATCTGAACCAACTGGCAATATGCGACCCCAGAAGCATAACGGGCGGAGCATTGCGGACATCGAATACATCAAACAACTTGTTAAAGCTCCATCGTGAGCGCTATCTTCGTACACTCTCACTATCAACCGCCACACGTGTGCGTTATCAAACTCCTGCCCACCGCCCACTATGCTCCGGGGACTTGAAGATTCTGAAATATCGCAAAATTTGTTTAAACAAAGAATGTAATTAGCGACCGCATGTTTGATGCACTTTTGGGACCCTCTGTAATTCGCAATGCATCTTTTACTTTTGCAGCCTTATCCAGTGAAGAAACGAACAACAGTGGGTGGTCATCGTGTTAGAGGCACGGTCATCAAGCTTCCTTCATTCCATATCAAAAACCTTTCGGCCAGTTTGATTGACTGCGTTCTCGGAGAACTGCTTCTAAAAACCGGGTAGCTCTCAATTTACTGTGTGTTCCATAAAATTATTTATGCCTTTTCTTCCAGAACAAATTTTCGCCGAACAGTTCCTATACCATTATGGGAAGACAAGAATGGCTCGTCGGCTATTCCAGGGACGATTCTCATGTGTGCGCCAATGCAAACCAAAGGTTATTCACGTCAAGTGTTCGAAATGATGTTGCAAGAATCTGTTTAGACCGTGTTTCTTATCGGTACGGTCGCTTGGAGAATCTAGCTAAACTGGTGAACATGTGCATACAAACGCCTGAAGATTTTGATACACAGACGAGACATATGATACTGCGAATTGAGGAGTAAGCAGCTCGTAGGATGCGTCCAAAGTTGTACCTGTGGTGGCTTCGCGTCGTGCCAGCGCAATGCCGGAACCACGATAGATCGTAGCGCTGAACGATTTCCAGGGGCACAGTTCCGGCAATGCGCTGAAACAATGCTGGAGAGGCTGGCTTTCGCAACCTAGACGCAGCTTTAAAAGACGGGCGAAAGAGTATCTTCGCTCATTTTAGATGGCTGGGTTACTCACAGAAGGTCAACGCGTACTTTCTATCATCCTTGTTTTTGAAGCCATGTGCCAAAAGTCGAGTGATCCGATGTTGCCATAATCCAGCCTATGTGGGTAATGAAATCGAAGGATGCGTCAGGTACTTCTTGGCAACTTTCAAAGCTTGGAGCAAATGTAGAATTGCAGGAATGTGTCTAGTAGTGTACGCAGTGTTTCATCATCAGTGGATCTTGATGAAAAAGTGCGCTACGGAAATTTGTGTCGAGTCGAAATGATTACTTACGACAAGTACAATACATTCGTGATGAATCCATTATTCGATAGTGGATTGGGGCTTGGTGATGACGATGAGGTTTGCGATATTCCAACAATTAATTGAACGTACTTATTCACTAAATGAACAGGGCTCCAACTATTTTATTGCTTCGGCTAAACGCACAATAAGAACTTCATCTGGGACCTCAATCTCATCAGATGATTGGTCAAGAAATTATCCATTGCATCGCGCTGCCTATGTGGGAGACGCGGCGACAATAGAGTGAGGACAGAATTCGTCACGACGTCATTTCACGTACGTCAGCAAAACGTTAGAGAGAATTTTATTCTTTTAGGTCACTAATAGCTCTTGGTTATGATGTGAATCAAGCCGATCGTGATTCCTGGACACCGCTTCATTATGCAGCTTTTTATGAACACTTAGATGCGATGAGAGCGCTATTGAACAACGGGAACGCTAATGTCAGTAACTTTTTTGAACAAACTACCGTAGATCCAACTTCAAATAAAAATGCAAATATCTTTTCAGGTAAATGTGCAGAACAAAGGTGGAGCAACCGCACTTCACTTTGCCGCGCTCAATGGAAATGCCTTTTTGGTAGAACTATTGCTTAGTCATCCCGGAGTTGACACCGTAGGTTTCCATACTCGGAAGAGCTTCTGTGAACATGCGACAGTGATTGCAGATCGGATATAGTACTAGGGTGAGACAAAAGTAGTGAAAACTTCCCGCAAGTCTATTTATACCAAGTAAGATGCGTTTGACCTGAGATTAGCACGTAGTAAAGCTTGGTCAGGAGATGATATTCCCTGACGCCCTTATGTGAGGTCCCATCAGGTGAAATGACGACCGCCCACTTTGCTATAATAATGCAGCGTCACCTGACATGTGAGCCTTAGGTCAAGTTCGGCAGGGGCATCTCCCTGCCGAGTCATCGGAGATGATCCGAGTGAAGATCTCCCGAATTAGTGTGCTAATGAGGTTTAGAGAGAATTTCCGTAAGCTACTTTTGAGTATCTAACTTACCATACTTGTCAGTTCAACATGTTGAACATATTGAGTGAGAAGCCACAATGCAGGCTGACGATCTTCGACAAGATTTAACAAGTGCGGCCACAATCTCCGACGCTAGTACCAATCACAAAGATGTGAATGTTTGGCGAACGGGATTTAACCTGTATACTTGCATGAACGTGGCGTACTCAATCATATCAATGTGGATGGTTGAAATCATCAATTAATGACTCAAATGAGGCAGTTGATTCGTCGAAGCCTTAACTGAAGCTTTCCTCAGTTGAGACCGAATGAGGCAGCTTTACTACGGGCCATTTGTCTTACATCATTTTCAAAGATGGAGCTTCCCTAGGGACGGATAATGTTCGCACTATATATGATACTAAACAGGTTAGCGTCATGAAATGAACATCGAAAATGTTGTAAGCCACTTCCCTAATTCTGACAAGGCGTGGACTCAACAATTGCCGAAATATGAGTCGAAAATACGTTTGCGAAGAAGCTATAGGTGGAATCCCAACTCTGATTAAGGAAACCCAGCCTGGAAAACGACTTACGTACCGGCAAACAATTAACTGTAAATTCTGCAGTCCTCTTCGGTAACTGGAACCCTACTAAAACCACATGCAAGTTGTCGGCTGAGCTTGGTTTGTATCCTTCAATGTGGTTCAAACTTAAACAAGATTAGGAAATGAGCAAAAGCAGCAAAACTGTTCCACACGAACTAAGTGAAGGACGGACTCATTGAAGAATTGAGGTTTGCAGAAACTTCTTGCAGATTCCCAATAATTTTCTTATTATTCGAGAGTTTGTGATTTGTGACAAAAAATGGGTGTACAGGCGCCGCAAAATCCAATTGCCCACGCATCGCTTTGTACACCAACGCGCGGCGCGACTGGAATCGTTTGGTATCGAAGCGCTACTTTTTGCGAGCGACACTGAGCGCGCACCCTTTCCACACATTTTTTTTTGAACTTTTGAAGGGAGCTTTCGTCAAGATATATCTTGCATTGACGAGAACAACATGTAAGTTGAAGAAAGATTTCTTGGGATATAGTGAACGCCGACATTAGTTTGCGACGACCGCTCGCTTACGCTGGCGTTCAAGGCACAGCGCGGGCAATTAGGTTTTACGGCGCCTATACTTCCGCAATGCTGAATAGGAAAACCGTGACCATCTGAAATTAAAGGTCGCATTCACTGGTGAAACAAGGAAGAGCCAAAAAGCCATATTTTGCGTCTGGTTAAACTTTGAGGGTTGTGTACACTGTAAATTTGTTGTAAGATACTTGACGGCACACCGCTCGTAAACTCAAAGTTCAAGAGTTTTATAGCACTGTGTCGATTTCTCATCCAATGTTCTTCCTTGAAGTCATAGACTTATAAAGTGCAGAAATCCAAGAATCAAGTGAAAGATGGATCAAAACCATCACTCACCATAGTCTCATTACTATTTCAAAGAAAAATCCCTCTTAGCCCTTTATTTATCAAGAATCAAACTTCAGAGTGGAAAAGTTTTCATCACTTTTGACTCACCCTGGTATAATTACAGTCGGTAAATAGAAGATATCCTGATGTAGGTTGACTTGGCCGAAGCCTGACAAGCAATCATTTGGCTACATTGTGGGTCACCCTGGTCAGTTATAAAGTAATGGGTTGCAGAATCTGCGAAATCGAGATGGAAATCGTGCTGTAGACTTGTGCAAAGACGTGCCTAAGAAAGCATGGCAAGATGTGGCAAAGCTGCTGATGAATTGGAAGAAAATTGAAAAAATACAGGTATATTCTTATAAACAAATACTCGTCTTCATCATACAATCTAGGTTGATTTCCTATCTGCTGGGAACGTTATGGTGCAGCTGAGAGACGGCATAGAAACTACGGCTAGTTCCATTTTGGCAGAAATTGGGCAAGAGATAAAGATCGGCCCAAGCATGCTAAAACTGTTTGCGTTGTGGGTGTGCTCAGAGAGTTTGAGTAAGTAGTTCAGCTTATTCACATTCTAATAGAAGTGGAGACGCCTTCTGCAGGTCTCCAGCTAAAGCCCGATCACAAACCGTTAGCTCATCTCAACGTGAAAAAATGGCGTGCTAAAGTTGACAAATGGACGGACCAGATGAACTCGACGGAGAAGCCGCGATTGGTGATGAGGCGCAGCGCACACGCTACGCTTGCCGCAGAACTGCAGGTGCTTCATCAACCTTCTTTTGCAACAAAATGCCTTACTGGTTGAAGGTAATGCAAGTTCCCACCCCATATTGGGTGTTGTACGAAGATAACTGCTGTTCTGTGAAAATAATGAGAATCAAAAGAAAATCGAAAAATAACCAAGTCGTTCCTTCTCTTTGGAGAGATATCTGGGCAATGCAAAGACCTTATAGATGGCAAAAGTGTAACTAGAAAACGGAAAAAAAAACAGGGACTTTGTGACGATTTGTTGGGGTCTAAGCTTACGAGGCGTTATCGCAGCCTAAGCTTGGGCGAATAAAACACGAAACATCTCAATATTTTAATGACAGTAGCTACACTCAAAAACGAAGCTATTATTGTTACTACCCCCCCCCCCCCATATAAGAATGTCTCAACAAGTGGGGTGCTTGTCACATGCTTCCAATGCAAAGTAACTTGGTCTTAGAGTATTGTTGATGTCTCAAGGAGTAACCATGCAAATCCTCCGCAAATCGTCTAGAGGCGTATAGGAAGACAGACTTCTCTGTTCCCCTAGTTTTCCAATAAAATCTTAAATCCATTTCGCATTTTACTTTATAGTTGTGCCGATCAAACACTTTAAAACCTACATTATCTCACCACCAATAAAGATGGAGCTTGACCGCTCATGAAAAACTGTAGTGCGGCCGCACATCAGCTTGAACATATTACACGAAGTCTGATGTAAACTAAGGATCGTGTACAGTGCTGGCCATAATTATAAAGCCACTCTAGAAATCGTCGTAATTTTTGTTTTTGTCAATGAATCAGTCTGAAATTTGCTGTATTATGCGCATGTCAACCTACCATGACCGCTCAAAACGGCTTCCAGTCTTGTTGAGTTTAAACGGAGAAAAACGAAAAAATTTGGAAAATCCCTTAATGAAAGCTGGACAAATTTATAAAGCCGCCTGGTTTTTCTAATCCCTATCGCATTCGTTGACTCTCAAATTTTTTGTACAATTACATCCTAAAATATGAAACATTTGCAACACCTGCGGCCTGTCATCCTACTCAAGTAAAAGCGATCACTGCATTTTTGCTTTCAAAAGCTTCAGTAAATCTGCTTCAACAAACAGCTGCTTTGAGAAGTTTTCAAGCTCTTGTTTATTTCAAACCAGTGCGTCACCTCTGCTTCGCAGAGGCTCGCACTGGCTCTACTATCCACATGCCTTTCTCGTAGTCCTGATGGCCTTAAAACTTACCTCGCGATTCATCACGAATGAAATGTAAACAACTACTCATTCTAAAAGCTTTTTCATGTAACATCGGTGACTGTGAGGGTTAGAAGATATTCTCCAAAAGATTAAATGCGATTCTGAATCAGTTACTGGAGTTATAATGGCTTGATAGTCGCCATAAAGATGATGACAACCGTGAGTTTTCTGCGCAAAAATTTTCTCACATTCCCAGGTAAAACCTTGACAAATCGACCATCTACGCAATTATTCCTTTTTTGGCGCCAATCTTGCGTGAAGTCAACTTTTTGCTCACTCTTTGGGCTAGAGTTCATGGTTTCCGGAATTACTTGCTGAACGAAACCATGACTTTAAAAAAAGTCAAATTACAGGCCCACTTTGGCGCGCGAAATGCCGCGTGGATCCGTTTGGCGCACAATTTCACAGGTTCCAATTATCGAATGAGCTTGAGATTTTGCATATTTTACCTAAATGCTGATAGGGTGCTACTACCAAAATTCTAGCTCAAGACCTTTACTGGAACTCGCTCTACGAATTTCGTGACAGACAGAGATTCACACACACACACACAGACAAACGTAAACAACCCTTAGCCCGTTATTATAAGTTATGATGATAGTCATAAAATCTATTGAGCATTTTCGATAGATGAGGTGAGGAGCGCTTCCATAAACTCTGCGTAATCGCTGACGTTAACGGAAAGACTCCAACCTCACCATA
Organism: Cylicocyclus nassatus; assembly: GCA_958299035.1. NCBI lineage: Eukaryota > Metazoa > Nematoda > Chromadorea > Rhabditida > Strongylidae > Cylicocyclus > Cylicocyclus nassatus. Next base: position 9,492,139 of record CATQJL010000112.1, on the reverse strand, counting down.
GGGTTGTCACGCTTTTACTCCACAAAACTCTGTTTGCAATGTCCACAAAGTGCTGAACTCGGTTTGTTGAAGCAGATTTACTTTAAATGCAAAAAATGCAATGATTGCTTCTACTTGAGTAGGAGGACAAGCCGTAGGTGTTGCAAATGTTTCATATTTTGGTATAATTGTACAAAATTTGAGAGTCAAGAATGCGATAATGATTAGAAGAATCAGGTGGCTTTAAAATTCTGTCCAACTTTCATTAAGGGCCTTTTCAGATTTTTTCGTTGTTCTCCGTTCAAACTCAACAAGATTGGAAGCCGTTTTGAGGGGTCATGGTAGATTGACATTCGCGCAAGACATTAAAGTTTCAGACAGATTCATTGACAAGAACGAAAATTACGACGATTTCTAGAGTGGCTTCATAATTATGGCTAGCACTGTATATATGATGGCTAGATCAGAAACCCCGTGAAGTTGGCTCTCCGAACGGTGATTGAACGAGCGAGCACGGAAGGGTGGCATTTCTGGATGGACGGTGCCGCCCAGGGGTTCTCGTGCTTTTTCATTATTAGTGAGCGATATTCTCGCTTCCGAAGCGACATTTGGGCCGCGGCTTGGGCATGGGCATTGACTTGATAGGAGGTCTTACTATCTGCTTGCTGCCAAATTCTCCTAAGGGTGTTTAGTTGAGGCTCGAATGATATGCAGAACAATAAGACTTCTAATGCCAAGAGACTTATTAACTTGTACTCGTGCCACGCGGGCTTGTATGTGGTTGCAATGTACTTCAACTCAAACTTGGGTAATTAAACCGTATTTACTTGAAAAAGATAAATATAAATAAGTAAATTAACACGTGTAACTACAAACTAATACATAACAAATGATTGTCAATGCAAAACTAATAATGGCAGGAATAATGGCAAAAAGCATTGTATGCAAATCAGAACAAAAATAAATTGCGACAATACCTGTTATTTTCTCTCTACAATACTTTTATTTATACTTGTCTTTCAACCTCTTATTTCATGAAAAATCAGTAGTAAAGAGAATGCAAAAGTGAACGAACAAAATGTGAGAAAATGTGATCATACCCTACCGATGGCTTATATATGAGTATGAAGAATGTTTTGATGAGATATGAAAAGAAATGTGAATCACTTAAAATGATACTTGCGTGCACCAGCCGAGACGATGCAGCTTTTCGCGGCGCTCGCCAATTCGTTGAAATTATCTTTGTTATCATCCTCCGCGATACTGAGAAACTGGCGCGCAAAGCATACTTTCTAAAATAAATATAACCACAAAACAAGAGCTCAGCTCATTGATAACAAGTGGATTGTGTAGTATTTAATTGTATATTTGTGAGTCGTTTCATGGCAGGGTGGATGGACTGTTCTTTGAGATATTGCGGAGTCTTCTGTGGGCATCGAGTAAGAAGCCATGATTTTGCAGAATGGGGAATAGGCAAAATTCATAGTTGTTTTTCTGCATTTGTAAGAGATTTTTGGGGACATGGATGCAGGTTTCGGGAGCGGCATTACCACGCCCTATAAAAAAGTGCGTCAAGCTTCCCATACTTTTCGCACGCTTCCAAATTCCATTTTGCCCGAAAATCTCCTTACATAAGACTAATCTGCCTTTTTTTTATCATTCCGATTTTAAGTGGAAATGTTAAAAAGTTGCGAAGGCAATTCTCCGAAATTCGGGTCGGCGGGGAGGAGGAGGAAGGATTCGTCTCACTGCACCTTGGTCCACCACTACGTGTAGATTCAGCGCCCAGGGAGAAGCACAAAAGAATTTTCGTATATTCCCGTCATCCGGAACCATTTTTCATAAGAATGCTTATGAAATATGTGCTTTATCCTACAAGGACTATCGTGTCAAGAACAAAGTCAACAGTCAGCCTACATGTTCTCGTTCAATTTGACATGTTTTATATTTCCGGTGAGGTAAAGGTGTTCGGATGTTTCTTGAGAAGCAGAACAATCTAAAACGTTTATTAGAAATCTCGACCGACAATGGTTCAAAATTATTACCCTCTTCAAACAGTTCCCGCCTTGCGAACAGAACCAAAAAAGATTATTAATGATAGCTTGTAGTACCTCACTTCCGCTTGCTTTAACGCTCAGATGATGTAGTTCTAGTGCACTTCTCTGTTCTGTGCAAATCTAATATTTATAGCGAAGGCAGTATGACATGCTCATAATTTTGATCTTCATTCTTGAGATTGTTGAATCAGAAATTGGTATATTTTTGATTGAAAAATAGATACAAACTACGTTGGTAAGCTGACGAACTTTTGTAAGTGAGACTTGTAGAGGAAGTCTCAACTTTTTGACACGTGGCAGGGAGTGGACACTCTTTCCTGTGAAGTCAACGCCAAATATGGTAGAAGAAAAGCAATTTTCTTCGAAAAAAAAGTTCGGATAACGGAAAAGCACCAAAATTCTTTTTGCTCAACGGGTATGGCAGATTCCAAATCATTTAGTAATTCGCTTAACTGTGCACAATCTACTAAATTTTAGGCTAAAAGCGACGAGTTTGGCATGACGTTGCTGTACGAGGAAGCACGCCAGAATTTTCTTAACGGATATTATCCTTGCAATGAGGAGGACATCATATACTTGGCAGCGGTTTCAACAAAAATACTCTACGGGAACGTAACGAAGAGGTGCGCTTTGATTGTCATTTTGCTTATCATATAAAATAGCGTGTGCAAACAGGAAGAACCAAAACAAGATAAAATCCAACTCAAATTAGCAACAATTTTATTTTCAATTCGATGGATTCACAAATTGCTTTTTAGAGCTAGTCATCAGGGTCATTAGTAAGGTGTACAGGGTGTCCCAAAAGTCTTGTAGCCTAGTATTTTTTCTGATAAAAACAGAACGGAACAACATAGGGATATAAAATTTGGTGTGCATATTATTCAAAAAGTAGCAAATACATCACAGCATTCGAATTTCGTGGTAGCATCTTTCCTTGATAACGGAAACCTTCAAACTGTTGGCGATTACCACTGCCGAGGCACGCACGCAGTCATCATCAATTTTGTCCCAATTTTTCATGAAAATAAATCCTATCGCTTAGAAAATGTGCTGTATGATAGAGCAAGCTTTCAGCTACATCACACCATGATTAGAAAAATTTATGAGTTTTATGGTTAAAATTACGGAAATTTGAATGCAGGCACGCGTAGATCTCATGGTGGAGTTTTGGACACTTTGGAAAATGAAAACAGAAAATCGTTACAATATGTTTCAAAACCAAGTTCGTCATCCGTGTTGCATTGGATTCCTATCTAGAAAACATGCGAAGAGGACTACTCCAAACTCAGTTACTGCTGCAATTCTACAGATTTGAAACTAGTTTCAAAGGCATAGTTGCAGTGGCACGCATTGAAAATTTTCAGGTATTTTCTCGCCTCTCTTGACAAAATAGATTTACAAATGCAGCCATTATAGTGATAGTAGTGCAAAGCCTCCTCTATATTGTGAATACGAATTTGCACCGCGGTGTGCCAAATTTTTCCAGTAGCGGAATAAATTTCAAACTTTTAGGAAATAGCTTTTTGCGTTTTGAGGTAGAAATGGTTTGATAATTTTATTTTTTTCAGTCAAACATGAAGATCATTTTTTACCCCCAAGGATGTAGTACGAATAATGATTGGAGGATTCTGTGTTGTAAATTTGAGATCAAAATCATTAGTGATTGTTGAGTTAAAGCAGTGCAAAATTAGGTTACAAGACTTTTGGGACACCCTGTAATATCAATATGAGTAAGTGTGTCTTGCGAATAAGCACAAAACCATTTGCTCTTGCTTGACTGCTTTTGTTCATACCATTGAAGCATCACTACTTTCGGCTGTGAGCCTGGAGCTTCCGAGAGTAAGTCATTCAAGAGCGATAAAGTTGAAATCTTCTGAAAGCAATCAAAGACACAGCCGGGCAGATTGGCTTCCATGTCTTTGTCATTTCCCGGACTTATTAGTCTTGATCAATTATGAATAGCAATTACGCGAAAACCCGAAAACCCTTAGATAATTTCAAAGGGACCTACGGACTATTATAGCGTTTGCCTAAATACCAATAGCTCACAAGAGTCGCTGAGGCAAACTTTTCTTTGACTCGCAATTTTTGAGATCAGGACGAGTTTTACGTTGGGTTCTTCTCGATGGGCCAAGTACAACTTGGTATGAACTCTCCAGCCTGTGACCGTCAAAAACTTTTCGTTCTTGCGGCGCTATGAGATCTTTTTTTCTGCAGTTTTCCACCAAATCATGGTTTTCAAAAAGGCGATGGTCGGAGTCATCGCTTGTAGGATGGAAGATTCTGCTAAAAATTCGAGCATCATTTGGTTGGTGGGAAGGGATCAAGCTGCTTGAGTCATTCGGTCCAGCGACTCCTACGCAGGTGTCGTTCTTCCATGAGGAAGTTTATAAAAAATTGCGATGGCGAGAAGCTTGAAGTGAAGATTCTCGCTTTTGTTCTAGAGCTCATACCAGAGCTTCTCGATCTTATTTCCTTTCTAGCATTCTAACTCTTGCGTTGAACTACCCACAAAACTCATAGGTTCTCATTGCGGAACCTCCTTCTTCGTAGGAAGCATCCTATTCATGTTCGTCAGCTCTGATGATGGGGAAAGGCTGATGATGCTGTAGGACTTCTGATGTGAAAGAAATGAATGTAAGATGGGCAAATGAGGTGAGGGAATTGTAAAAATAGATGAGATGGACGATAGATGGGTGCAGATCTGATCAGGACCTGCATTTCTTGCTGGAACTTCCTCACCAAGAGGAATGAAATCTCCATTACTCAGATGTCGCATGTTCTTTTTCCTAGCTTTGTTCCCTGCAAATCAATTGCTGTTTGGTGTACTCTGCAGCGTCAAAATGAACGTGGAGGTTGGCTTGTGAGGAGTCTGTCTCGGTGTTACAGGTGCAGAGCAAAAGGCAATCTGTCAGGCGACTCGTCCAAGACGTGGCCTTTTTTCCGATCTAAGCGGCGATTCTAGAAACCGCATCGGTCTTGTTTCCACTGAATTCTGTTTCGGTACTTTTCCGTTATCCGGACCCATTTCATAGAAAAGCTCTCATAATATACGTCCGCCTAAGAATAATTCTTCATAGAATCTTCGAGGACTGCCTCCTTGCCACGTGTCACGAAAAATTGACACGTTTTGGTCCATCTTGACATGTTTTTTCGAAATTATTTTCGGTGAGATAAAAGAGAAATTATGATTATTTCAAAGTGCTCAACTGTTTTTTTACATAAGGGCAAAACAATCATGAGCTCTTTCTAGAACATCTTGCTGCTTTCAGCAATGATTCAAAAATGTACTTCTCTTCAATCCTTTTCGCCATGCGAATTTAGCAGAAGAAACTATAAATAACAGCTTGAAGGACCTTGTCGCTGCTTATTTAGCCCTTCAAATGGCCGAATCCTAGCGCACTTCTCTATCTTGAGCAAGTCTAATCTGTTCATCGATGATATTATGTCATTTTATTATGACATTGTCCACTTTGAAACTGTTTGATCGAAATGAGGTAAAAAGATTAACTAGAAAACAGATTGAACTTACATCGCTAGGTAGGGTAACAAGAATTTTTGGTGAAACCTGCTAAACACGTAGATGACATGTCAAATTTTTTTAACACGTGGCAGATGGTTGACATTGCTTCCTGTGAAGCTGGGAGAAAATATGGCGCAGGGATAAAAGCAATGTCTTTCTCTTAAAAAATTGGGTCCGGATAAGGAAAAGTACCATGTTTCCACTATAAAGGATCCATCTTTCAGAGTTTTTTTCTATCCTTGATAAAAAGTTAATTGAATTTTCCAGTCAGAGGAGGCCTATTAGGTTATGCTCTGGCTCTCCACAGGGCAATCCTGGATCCTGGAATGTGGAATGTGACCTCCAGCAGTTCTCAGACAGACAAACGAGAGGACTGACCGAGTCCGCTGTTAGCTAGAAATCCGACGAAGTTGAATATTGGAAAAGCAGCACAAAACATTGCTTAGGAAACCCTGCCAGACTACTCACTTAGTTGCATATCATAACTTACCATCCACCGTTATTCCCATGCCACGTTGAGACGATAACCATGGTGGAAAGTCGCACAAAGCATCATACGAAGAGAGGGTCTTTCTGCATGTGAATATTAGGTTGTAAGCTGGTAGAAGTAGAGCTAATTTGTTTTATCTATATCTTCATCTCAAGTGTCAATCAACGATATTTTGTTCATGTGTACTGACTTTAGACTTTAGACTCTGATTAGGTGTGTCATAAATGCTGTTATCCAAGCACTCTAACTGCGTTTCAAAATAGGTTGAGAGCTCGATTTCTGTGTTCAATAAACTATTTCCTGCCTGCAAAAAGGACCAGGTATTGGAGCAAACACCAGTCGGATGTCGCTTCATCTGGCCATACGAAAAGCTTAGTAAAGATTTTTAAATCAAGCTTCTGTAGATTTTGCACGTCCATAATCTGAAAAATGTGCCTTTCCACAGACCTGCCGCAATGCATCACTCTCCTTTTCAAAGTAGTTCTTATTAGTTTAACGTTCCGTGTTAGAAGCTATAGATACACATTCAAAACCAGCTCCTTGCATCGCATTCAATTTTGGTAATTAAAAGAAGCACTGACCAAACTTCCTTTACAACTCAATATTTATAGCAACCCAAAAAAAGTTGAAAAAAAAACAGCTGACATTTGTGAAGCCTTTGAAATTTGTGAAGGCGTAATTATCATTGAAATGAAGAAGCCAAGTTACGCCATTTTTCTTAAACAACCTTGCTTTGAAACAAATTCTTTCAGCGACAAACTTGACCTTAGTCGCATCTTCCCCTCTTATCTAATTTCCTCGAAGGAGAAGGGTTCAGAGCTGCGGAGCAAAGTTAGCAAGGCATTAAAGGTAAGAGTTATTCATACCGCCTTTGCTTTGAATATTGCTTACCTATTGCTAAATACTGATGATCGAACTCAGAATGAAGCATTATGCACTAGTGTATGAAAGATCACTAGGGGGTATTTTTTTCTACACTTTCAAACGAAAATTGAGTGAAAAGTTTTTGGGGTGGCAAAATACCAAACGAGAGACTATCTTTTCCTAATTTGAGAGATTATCAGCAAGGGAACGAGTGTCGCAGCTATTAATCGCCGCTACGGCGAGGGTAATTTTGATTTATGCTTTTGGATAGTTGTAGTGAAAACGTTGCCTATGGCTGTGATGTTAATAAAAGTGAGAGTTTTCGAGAAAATGCTACTAATTTATATCACATTCCATAAGCTAAGATAATTCTGCGCTAGTAATGTTGATGTCGACACTCATTCTATTAGGTTCAAGAAAAGCATTTGGAGTCGACAAAGCTTGCGCACATCCATTTATAACGGAGAAAACTTATTCGAAGTGGTCTCAATAATGAGGCCAAAACGAGTGTTGCATAGCTGCACGCGAACTGAAATGGCAAAAATAAAAAGCAGAGATTTTATGGGACTTCAGTGATTTGATGTACTGCCATAATCGTTTGCTGGCTTTTTTACAGCTGCACTGAAAGCAAGGTACAGGGCTTATCAATTGCGGTGTCGGGTGCACCAGCATCTCCACTCCCGCGCGAGACTTTCCACCTCTTCCTTTCCGCGAACATGCTCATTCATCATATCCAATTGAATGCGACTCCGCCTCTCTCACGCTCGCGGTGGAAAGTGATCAGAGAGCATGTTCGCGAAAGAGGTGCACAGTTCAGACTAAGCGGCAGCGCGGAAGAGGAGATGCTGGTAATTCCGACACTGCAGTTGATAGACCTTGTATAAGCATTGCCGTTCTAGCTGTCAAATAATTCTGTGAATTTGGAAAACGAAGAGGATCATTTTTTTGAACAAGTCTTATAGACTAACCGCGCAATGAGCAGACAAAAATTGGGATAAAAATAGAAAGAGATAAAAATTCTAGCACGTATCGAACACTCCAGCAATTTTGTATCAAAAATTTTTCAGGACGTCAAATCAAGGAACGTCACTCACCTCCAGCATGAGTTCCTTTCCTGCTGTCGCCAATTTCGAACCTACGGCTCAACATTTTTCTTATCCGAAGTTTACATGTCACAGGTAATTCTTACTTGCTATCTTACAAGTTACTTGTATTGTATTCTATCACCAACAATCGAACAAAACTAAAATTGGTGAATTCATCAATCAGGAATAAAATGCATAGCTTTAGGTGCCATGTCAACTCTGAAAAACTCGGTTGACGCACATGCCTTTCTAATGATAGCGCTCGCACTCTAAGCAAAGACGACGAACTCGAAACGTCAAATTAATACAATCAATACTTCTACCGAAGAATTTTGTTAGCATGCACAAAACATTACTGACACTAAAAATTTCAACAACAAAGAAGCATTTATCTTGATCGTTCTTGTCTTTTTTCATCACGTTAAGTGTTTACTTGTCTTCTCAAGCGCCGAGGCTTTACTCATCAAAATGGAGCCGATTAGCATGGTTATTTTGAAGGCTATGAAAAACAGCTAAGAGAAACTCTCATTTCAACGAAATGATTTGTGTATATTTAGTAACCTCTTATCTACGTCAGCATTATTACATAGTTTTTCAGCCGCATGTGTCTCACTTACGGGCTTATTGCGGTGTGAACGACTATGGCTTGCACTTAATCAATTCGAAATCTATGGCGCTCGTCATATCGTACGACCATCGTGAGTTGAAGTGGACCTACGAGACCGGTAAACCCTTCCTGGAAATCTTTGCCAGAGCTTACAGACATCAGCTGACAATACGGAGTCCTCAGGTACTGTACTCGTGATTTCAAGCATAGCACAATTTTGTAAGTGTGATTTGCAGGCTGCATATATCTACATGCTTTTGAGCAAACTCGGCCAAACAAGCAATCACTATGCCGGCCGATGAAGCATTAAAAATACGGACACCCTTTCTCATAATGGTTAAAGTTCTAAATCAAAAGTTTCCTATGAGAGAAGACCTTAAAGCAACATTTTGCCATCCTCTAATTGATAGAATCATTCCATTTTCGGTTTGAAGATTATTATTATTTATGTTCTCAGTTTGCTTTACATCATTATTTGTACATTTTTTTATAAAGTACTTATTCTCATTCTGTTTATTCGTAATTGAGCGTTACAAACTTAGAAGCTTTCATGGGGGCTACTTCAACCCACCCACATATGTTTTGGTACCACGGCATTCAAGACCATGTATTCTTAGAATCAGCACAAGTGTGAATTTGTTAGACTAAAGCAGCCGAAGCAGTTACTCAACACTCTGAACTCTAATTCGTCAAATGCGCATCAACCATTATTACAGTAATCACGACTTAGATTAAGCCGCTTAGTTTGCTGTTGTGTAAAGTTCATCCGTTAAAAAAAAATTCAACGAGGGACGATTTACACTGCTTCGAAGTATGTGAGAGTAGCACGACAGGGGAGCTTCAAATTTGTTTGGAATATTAGCGGTCACTTGATGAAAAATGACGGAGCCGTTACCACAATATGAGTCTCCTGATACGTTCCGTAATGGCCAATGTGAGCCCCGCGAAGCATAGGTGACGCACTGGTAAATATGTCCATTAAATAGTCAGCATCTAATCATCCGCCTTCTGAAAGGCATTGCCATTTCCAATCTTCATTTCACTTCGATCTTGTGGATTTTTGTTGGGGCTTTGCGAAGGCTGTTCAATAATCTACCGGTAAATCGGGCATATATAGTACTAGCCGGCTACCCCGTCCAGCCTGGAGGTAGTTCAAACTGGACAGTATTACAAATATTTCCAACACAATAATACTTGGTGTGCATAGTTCAATGACTTACACCATCTTCCTTGCCTGCCGTAATTCAAGCTGCTTCAATCCTGCAGCGGCGTTCCCGAAGCGAAAATGTCTTTTTCCAGCCGCCTGGCTTCGTGGCACTGCATCCTTCTCACAAAGTGCAAATGATCTTTACCGCCCCTGCCTACTTAACTTGGGAAAAGGACTCGATAGTGTACGCTTTCTCCTTGAATTTAGTAAACAAATCAATAAATCGTCAAAAGGGCCCAGCGAATCGAAGCGCGTAGCCTTAAACCACCGCCGGGGTGAAAACATGCGTGTGCGAAGTTTCAGCTGAATCAGTTCAACGGCTGGCGTTTCTATAACGCACTAACAACCTAACCAACATTCTCACAGACTTTGAGTTATATACACAGGGGTCCCACAAATATGTATACACTGTTTGATCGTTAATATCTTTTTTCCCAAGAAATCTTCTGCCTGCCTTCAGGTGCCATTTTGCAGTGCTGGCTCCAAATTAGATTTACAGTGTAGAGCAGACCACCCATCGCTTTTCATTACTGTAGGATTACGGTAGAAACTTTCGACTTACAGCGTCATTGTGAATTAGTCTTGTTTCAGAAAGTTTTTCCAATAATTCTGAGAAGTTGTGCATGAGTGATCGGATGCGGTGCAGGAGGGACTAAAGGGCTGCCGCCTGTAGCCGTAGGAGATAATTAAGAGCGCGAGTGCTGTGGAGAACATATTGGCGGGGATCCAGGAAAAGTTGGCGAGGACATCTATTAGAAACAATCCCATAACTCTTCTTGGAATTAACTTTCAAGGATACGAAGGACAGTTTTGCAATCAGTATTGAAATGTGTATCATAACTTACGATAACGGGCTAACGGTTGTTTACGTGTGTGTGTGTGTGTGTGTGTGTGTGTGTGTGTGTGTGTGTGTGTGTGTGTGTGTGTGTGTGTGTGTGTGTGTGTGTGTGTGTGTGTGTGTGTGTGTGTGTGTGTGTGTGTGTGTGTGTGTGTGTGTGTGTGTGTGTGTGTGTGTGTGTGTGTGTGTGTGTGTGTGTGTGTGTGTGTGTGTGTGTGTGTGTGTGTGTGTGTGTGTGTGTGTGTGTGTGTGTGTGTGTGTGTGTGTGTGTGTGTGTGTGTGTGTGTGTGTGTGTGTGTGTGTGTGTGTGTGTGTGTGTGTGTGTGTGTGTGTGTGTGTGTGTGTGTGTGTGTGTGTGTGTGTGTGTGTGTGTGTGTGTGTGTGTGTGTGTGTGTGTGTGTGTGTGTGTGTGTGTGTGTGTGTGTGTGTGTGTGTGTGTGTGTGTGTGTGTGTGTGTGTGTGTGTGTGTGTGTGTGTGTGTGTGTGTGTGTGTGTGTGTGTGTGTGTGTGTGTGTGTGTGTGTGTGTGTGTGTGTGTGTGTGTGTGTGTGTGTGTGTGTGTGTGTGTGTGTGTGTGTGTGTGTGTGTGTGTGTGTGTGTGTGTGTGTGTGTGTGTGTGTGTGTGTGTGTGTGTGTGTGTGTGTGTGTGTGTGTGTGTGTGTGTGTGTGTGTGTGTGTGTGTGTGTGTGTGTGTGTGTGTGTGTGTGTGTGTGTGTGTGTGTGTGTGTGTGTGTGTGTGTGTGTGTGTGTGTGTGTGTGTGTGTGTGTGTGTGTGTGTGTGTGTGTGTGTGTGTGTGTGTGTGTGTGTGTGTGTGTGTGTGTGTGTGTGTGTGTGTGTGTGTGTGTGTGTGTGTGTGTGTGTGTGTGTGTGTGTGTGTGTGTGTGTGTGTGTGTGTGTGTGTGTGTGTGTGTGTGTGTGTGTGTGTGTGTGTGTGTGTGTGTGTGTGTGTGTGTGTGTGTGTGTGTGTGTGTGTGTGTGTGTGTGTGTGTGTGTGTGTGTGTGTGTGTGTGTGTGTGTGTCACGAAATTCGTAGCAGGAGTTCCAGCCAACTTCTTGGGCTCAAATTTTGCACAGCGCATGCTACCTGCATGAAAGTCCAACATGCAAAAGCACGAGCAGATTCGTTGAGTGAATCCCTCAGAAACTAGGCGTCAAACGGATCGACTTTGTGTTTGGGTAGCAAATTTGGGTCCGTGATTGCACTTTTTACAAAGCCGCGGATTTGTGCCAAGTAAATGTGCAAGTCATGAAATTAGGCCCAAAAAAGTGATCAAAAGTTCATTATTTTACAAAAACGGCGCTAAAAAGTATTGGTTGCGTAAATGGTCAATTTGCCAAGGTTGTGCCAGAGCGATTTTTGCACAAAAATGTAGCTCACGGTGACTACTGTTCTTATCGCAAGTGTTAAGACCATGGGAAAATCAAAAACCTATAAAAATTTGCGTTTATTCTCCTGCAAAAAGTTCCACGCGAAATGCCCGATATCATATGAAAAAGCTTTTGGAATGAGTAATGTTTACATTTTTTCGTGATAGTCGGCATTGCTCGGTGAGTTCCAATGCCATTATTATGCGAGAATGAGTAGGGCCTAGATAGTAGAGCCAGTGCGAGCCTCTGCGAAGCAGAGGTGGCGCACTGGTTTTTAAATAATACGCCTACCGGCTAGATAGCCAATTGTCTCGCTACTCGAGTTCTATTCTTACCAAAAACTGAGGCTTCAAAATTTACCATTAAAAGATAGTGAATTTCAAGTCCATGTTGTGTGAAAGATCTTAAGTGATTTTTTAGTGGAACTTCTGGATTTGAAGTTGAGGAAGTAGGTAGTGTTTGTAATCAGGAAATAAGGTTAACTACTTCTATGTAATGAACTTTTACTAATTTTACAGCTTTGAAAGGGTTACCGAAATAGTCTCAATGGCAAATCCTATGAGATTTCTAATGTCAAAATTTCGAATCGGAATAGGTCTGAAGTAACGAGACAAGCTGCATATTGCATCTTGACAAAAGCCTCAACATGTTTTTTATGACATTTTGATCGCTTTGGTTTATTGAATCAAAACGCAAACTATTCCTTCATCAACGAAAAAGGAATGAATTTTGGATGTAAATACCGGTCTACATTTTGAAACTTCAAAATTCATAAAACAAAAAGTTTCTATTAGAGATTTGACTTTCCTTACTACTACAATTCCCTATTTTCACTTACTCAGTGAATGCGCCTTTTAATCTGCATCACAAATCCGTCTTTCAAATTTTTCAAGTTCATCTCCAGGCAAAGTTATGAACATTTGTTCCTAAAGGTCCTTGCCAGGTTTTCTTGGATTCTTGCCAAAATATTCTCCACAGCGCTCGCGCTCTTCATTATCTCCTGCAGGCACAGGCGGCAACCTTTTGGTTCCTCCTGCGCCACCCTAAGGGATTTCATGCGTTCTGATTTCATTACTCATCTTTTTGGGAGTCTGCAAAGCTTCTCAGATGGTGTAATCACAGTCTCACGGAGCATTGAAAGGACCGCTGTGGCGATTTACCTGGCATAAGTAATGAAGGAAGCATCGCGTAAAATGCAAAGTCCATATTTGGTTTCAGCGACTTCAGTTAGCTTGTGTAAGAGTTTCCACTTTGTTTGGTCAGCTTTTTGGGGCAAAATAAGGCCTCCAATGGCTCAAATCTCTCCTTGAATTTCGTACCGTAATCCTACAGTGTTGGAGAGCAGTCGGTAATCCGTTCCATACTGTAATTCTAAGTTGAACCTCGCTCTACGAAATGGTACCAGAGTTTGCCGAATGGCATCAAAGCAAGAGAGTCACTAAAGATCGAACAGTGTATACATACTTTTGTGACACCCTATAGAGTTCAAAGCAGCAGTCAAATCATTTTGATCACTGTTTCTTCGTTCTAGACAGGCTATTTTTCTAATGTTTACAAGAACAAGCAAACTAGTATGATATATACTTAATATAACATTTCAGTTTATAGGTCCTAGAATTATTGATTTATTTTGTTTGTTTTTATTGATTATCATTTCTTTCATCAGCTCGTTATTCTAACATTTATATTATGTCTGTAAGATATTCGGGGACGCTTTGCGTTGTCTCATCGACAAGTTCATGGTTGTGTCTTAATGCATTTTAAAAAATTCACCATCGAACTTGTGAGAGAACATGTTCGGGCTTGTTCAACAACTTGTATGATAGTGTACTCGACGATCCTACCTACAGAATGCGTTCAATCTTGTTTCCTTCAATCTCATTTGCATATTTCTATCGTGGTTTGACTGACATTATAACAAACCATTACTCTTACATTTATCTAAGTCATTGGAACCTGCGGAGAACTTTCGCTTGTTACTTGGGATGAACTGCCGACTAAGCATCTGATAACTATGGAAGCGTTCAAAGACCTAAGAAGTGGATTCGGGTCACACAAGTCGGAAGTGAAACAAAATAAATATGTTAGTAAATGTTGAACGATTAGGGGATCAAAAAGGAAGTCAATTAAAGCGCATTAACAGCCAACAATGATGTGGAATTTGTTTGCCCCTTTGCTAACTAAAAGAATATTTTCCGCGGGACGCCATGTCAGATACAGACAGTCTCTTACAAAGTTTGTGCCCATGCAATTCTGGGTGCCTGTAGAAAATCTCAGAGATCTACACACGATTCATGGCAGGCAAAGATTGGGCGCCGTTGCGTCCGGCCAAAATAGTTCTTGCATGGGAGGGACAGCAGACGGTAAAAGAAACGAAAGTGCGTTCGATTAGAGAGATGTAAGTCTGCGTGCGTCTCTCTAATCGAGCGTGCTATGAATCGCTCATAGATATCGGTGAGTTTTCACGAAGCGATGGGGGAGAGTGTACGAATGCATTTAATAACTATATGGGTTACTCGACACGAGAGTTAACTAATCAAGCACATGTCGGAACAAATTAGAAGTATTAGGTCATTCATAAGCTCGTAGCGTTTTCATAAACCAGCGAAATGACAAGGTTTTGTCAATTTCAGTCGATAATGTAATCTTCGCTGCTGCGCGCAACCTTCTGCCCCCTTCCGTCAGATTTTCAACATCGTTTCTCTAAAACTCAGCCGGAACAGGCATATTTCATTTATTTTGTAGGAGAGCCATACAAAAGACCATGTGGCTGGGCGAGGTCTGGGGATAATACCAATATACCTCCCCGTTAAATCGCAAGATAGTTTTGACGACATTTGCCGTATGGAGTCATGCAGAAAGTTCACTGAGCCTGTTTCTTGAGGTCATTTTCGCAGTGGGATTCGTTCTAACGGTGCATTTGGGTTGCGTGCGGTATGATCGACCGTTTTGTTCTTGTCCAGTAATTATTAACACAGAACCTCCTGCCAGTCCTGCAATCTCATCCTTTTTGTCTCACATTGACGAAAAAGCGCCATTTTATACTCATTACCCATTACCTATTACTCGGCAAAGAAGTCCCTGTAAAAACACTTTTTTTTGTAAGAAAAAACAAGCAGATGTCGAAAACTTCTTTTTGTCGTTTGAAAATTCCACGTTTGGAAACTGAAGCATTATATGAGCTACTGCTTGACAAAGGCGCAATACTTTTGGGCGCGAACGCGGCTTTATCAGCCGCAGAGCGCATGAAGCGCAGGGTTTACAACGAAGAAGATACGTGCGCGCCGAGTTTGCGTCCGTTCAAGTGATGCTGCTTCTGCGCCTTCGTCCTGAATAGCCTTAGCTTGTTAGTCTTTCATCGAAACCAGTAGGTTCATTGTAAAGTTCATATAACTCTTTTGAACGATATGCGCATCTCCGCAAAGCAACCGCCTTTCAGAGGAACGAGGACAAGAAAGAAAAGCTACGAACCAGGGCCCGGCACAGATCGTCTAGAAGCAGGCTGGACTTCGTTTTTGGAGCAAAAAGCAAAGGGGACATCGTTTTTGTGGGGTCCGGGGCAAAGCCCCGGAAAAAAATTTTTGCACATGTCCAGCTCGGATTCTGAAAAGCTTGAGGAGGGTGGAAATTGAATAGCAAGTCACTCACTGCTGTCCCATATAGGTCTATAAGTTAGATATTCCATTTATGAGAATGTTAGCTTTGGCTCTGCCTGGACCAAAAGACCAAATCTGGAAAATTTCAAAATCTTTTCCAAGATTTTTAGGTTTTCATCCACTGACCCTCTCAACAAGTTCAGCGATCTTTTCTTTGCTCTTTCTATACCACCAAGATCCTCGATAATATTGCAGACTCTCTTCGCAAACAGCCAACAGCTTCGCACTGGAAAAGGTATGAGTGAGCAGTACACAAAGATACGGCACTAAACGTCTCACTTGAATTCTGTCAAAGTCGTGTCATCTACATGCCCTCCTCTTAAAGACTTCAGAATCTCTGCTGACTCTTCAAGCAAAGCTACCACTTCATCTAGTAGCGTAGCAACCCTCAAACGAATATAGAGGGAGTCGCTCCTGAGATGGCATTCCTAAACAAGAATTTGAGAGAAACATTTATGGTGCAGTAAGTGATCGAGAGATCAACTCAGTTTCTAGGAAAATTAGTAGTCTTACGGAAGTTTGCTCGTGGATCTGGATGCTTGCCAATTGAGGATCTGACACGCTCGTTTCCAGGAATGGTTTAATTGGCTTTGAAACCTAAACAGACCGAATACACATTACACAAGGAAAACTCGATGAAAAACGTGAGTAGTGATGAAAGCACCAAAAAATTCATGCAACAAACAGGAGCAATGAAAATGAACAAGAAATTACCTCTAAGTCACTAAACCCAAGATCTTTCAAATCTTTGAGGCACTTCCGTAGATGTCACCAGCTTGATCATCGCTAACTCTCCACTATCCAACTCCAACATCTAAAAGTCCTCATTTGAAAGCATTAAGGAGTACTCCAAAAAGAAAGCCACGTTAAGGCTGGGATCCAGGATAGACCATAGTCTCAAGTCTTCAAATTGCAATTTGCAGATTTGTTTCAGACAGACACAATACAAAAAACATAAGCACCCATAGCCAGTCATTATAAGATATGATAATTCCTTCACTTTCTCCTCTATGTCAAGAATAAACGACATCCAAACGAAAACAAGCTTTTCGGACAGGCTATCACACGATTGACATGCTCTATCGTGTATGGCGAAAAGTGCGCGCGATTTGAAAGCAAGGTTAAAATAAACAAATCGCTTGTTTACAGCGCACACAGAATTATATGACACCAAAATTGAACTATACGTATAGAAAATTATTTGCGGAAGAATTATGTAAAAAGATTTGAAAACTTATGTGAAGTAATACCTTTTCCAAAATTAGATCGTCTCCAGACGGCCACCAGACGATCTGAGATCGTCTGGAGCATATATTTTCATCGTTTCACATAAGTTTCGGATCTTGTTAGCATGGATGGATGCCCCTGTCGAAAATCTATCCCTGAGCATAGAAACGTTTTCATACCATCCCCTGTCCGTCGTTTTTTATCATCTTTTTTTTACCGAAAATCGCCTTGTTAGATATCGCGCTCCACCGCCATTTTACGCGTTATTGCCATATTCCAGCTTTGAGCGAAATTTTGACCGCTTGATCGCTTTGCCACAAACATTAAGTGTTTCCTTAGTCCGTTCTTGTGGTAGCAGTGCCACCCTTCACAGTCGAGATCGCCAAAGGAGACGAGCGCCTGTGCTTCCATCTTGATTTGGTTGAAAGCGTTGAGGTTCAAAGAGAATGTGAGTTTCGAATGTATTCGATAGTTTTAGCTCTGTTTTTTTCAGGATGCACCATACCTGTCCTTTTAGATGGTTTTCGAGTAGAAGAGTTCTATGTAGCTCCTGCAGCCAAAGAACGCGATGAAGATGTCCCTGCTGAGGTTTATGCAAGCAGTGGCATATACATCGATCCAGTAAGTGACTCTACATAATGAATTTATGGCTTTGTGTAAAGCAGGGAATCTGTACACTTGGCGTTTCACTTGTCTAATTGTTTGCTTCAAACTTTACTGCAACATGCTGACGTTCAAAACATTGTATCATAGTTTTTCAACTTCGTCTTATCAGAATGTTTGGCTGAAGAAAAATTTGCGATTTGACTGCTTTTTGTGTTATGGTTCTGCCCCTGAAACGAACAGCGTTAAAAACTTCTCTGATCTTGATTAATTTTTTTCTGCGTATCATGCTTCATCTTTTTTAGTTTCAACAGTGATATGAGTTGATAACCTCGAGAAGAATCATCGGTGTAAAACTGTATTGAGGTGGATGTGATAGCAATCACGATCACAGATCTTTTTGCAGTCACTAAAGCAACAAGCTCTCGGTTTTTTTTACCAATATGAAGATATTTAGGATTTCCACGACTTGCTTTTTGTCCGCTACCTAGAAGAGCGCGGACCAGAGCTTAATTCTGCAAAACTCTGGTTGCTTACGCTACGCACTACGAACACTCGCAATATGTGGGTCTTCTCAACATGGCATAACGAAATGAGGACGGAACAAATAAAAATCAGCTTTACAATCATGTAAGTAAGCTTTGTTTGTACGTGTAATACTTTATGATCTGTGCACGCTATTACTTGTTGATGAATTGCTACGTTTACGATTTACTCAGATGTTTTTTGTTTAGAGGAGGTAAAAATTTGTCATGCCATTGAAAATGTTTGTTAAATTTGTCTATCGTGCGCAACTAACGCAACAATACACATGGCCTCGAGACTTTAATTTATTGTCATCATTTCATCGTTCAACTGTTTGGCTTGAATTTGAATTATCTGTCTTTCATAAGGTTATCAAGACTGTGCAACAGGAATCGTAGTTCGGAAATCTTCGATGTACTTGTTTACTCGTTCCTTGTACTTTGGACATTTGATCTGCAAAAAAAGTGTACAAACGGAATCACGGATGAAATGCATTCGGTACTCACCTTTATATAACCAAGAACGCTAAGTATAACGAAAGCATATTGACCCTCGAGCTGGGTGCAGGATGCGCGTTGGTTACGAAGGGTAATGATTACCCTCTACTATCTGAATTCAAAATATAAATCTTTTACAATTGACGTTTCCTCTCTTTTCATGCTTACATCGACTTCCTTGCAGCTAAATAATTTCCTTAGAATGATGTCAATCATAATGACTGTGCCAGTTCTGCCTACTCCAGCCGAGCAAGCATCACTATAGGGCCGTTGTCCAATTTGTCACCCTGAAAAGCAAAAACTTCTACCGTCTGAGCTGCTTTAGATTCTGAAGGTTCGATAAGGCAGCTTTTGCGTGGTCATGCTTACTCTAACTTGAAGAATCAAACGAAGCACATGGCGACCGCTCATAGGTAGGCCACGATCTGGCCAGCTGTTCATATGGAGTAC
Source organism: Cylicocyclus nassatus (assembly GCA_958299035.1). Taxonomy (NCBI): domain Eukaryota; kingdom Metazoa; phylum Nematoda; class Chromadorea; order Rhabditida; family Strongylidae; genus Cylicocyclus; species Cylicocyclus nassatus. The sequence continues at coordinate 9,473,163 of CATQJL010000112.1, read as the reverse complement.
CTTGAATCATCTGGATGATATTGTATTTGCAATTTTTGATTAGCATGCCGACCTTCACTTCTATGAATAGAGCAATCATTAGGTAAGACTTCTACCTTGTATATCATACCTTAATATAGAGCTCGAATTAGGGAATGTTCACATTTTCAGGCCTAAGATCTGATATTTACTACCTTTTTAGTTTTGACAAACATTTTTCCGAACTTTGATACTGACCAGCTCTTGCAATGGCCAATACTGCATACTTTTTACTTTACCATCTCAGTAATCTGAAATTTGGTTAGGTGAAGCCTGTTAGGGGAATTCAGGCCAGGGATACCTTTGTTGAATTGACAATGTGTGGACATCCTTCTTGGAAGACCATCCGCCGGAAGTCTTCTATAGTATTAGGTCATTCCGAAAGTAATTTCGCTTTTTTTCAAACGGGCGCCACATCTGATGGAACAAAGAAGCTTAAGAGTTTTTGGTAGCATTCGATGCAGCATTTCATTCTCTTTCTAATGGTTGTAAAATTATTGCAGAACAGTCAATGAGCTTTCAGAAAATAATCGAAATCTGCGACCCATGCTTTTTGAGATGGTCAAGTTTCACGATTTTTTGAACCTTTCATATCAATCCTCAGAAGGAGTTCAAGTAAAGATTCGATAGAGTAAAGCTTATAGAATACAGCGCTACTTTTTCCCTTTCTCGTGCTCGCCTCAATTTTTTAATAGATTTTTTTAGCAGAACCATCAAATTTTGGCAGGCCCACTTCAACCACAATCGCATCAAACATCATAATTTTTCGGAATTTGAAACTACCAAGATGGTACTATGAGTTAGCATTAATTTTACAAAGCAAGTGAGGGTTTACGGGTTCGAAATACCAAATTTCGAGTTTTTCGGGTACAGCCTGAGGCTCCTTAAAAAATGAGTTATGATAATTTTATCTCCGGAAACTAAACGAATCGGAAACAAAAAATACCCATTAGAAAGAGGAGAAAAAGCTGCATCGAATGACACCCAAGCTGCTCAAGGTTTGATGTTCTACTAGGATTTAGCTGTCCAAGTATGGAAATGGGTAGCATCAGTTAAAATTCTGTTAAAAATGTATGACAAGCTGTGGAAAAGAGAAAAAAGTTGCACTGTATTCTATGAAGTTTGCTCTATCGAATCGTCACTTGAACTTCTTCTGACAATTGATATGAAAGTTTTAAAAAATTGTGAAACTTGGCTATCTCAAAAAGCATAGGTCGCAGATTTTGGTATTTTTTGAAAGCTCATTGACTATCTTGCAACAATTCCATAACCATTAGAAAGAGAATGAAATGCTGTTTCGAATGCTACCAAGTTCTCTTAGAAACCTTTGTTCCGTCAGATGTGGCGCCCGTTTGAAAAAAGCGAAATTACTTTCGGAATGACCTAATATATTCCATCGGAGCCTTGATTTTCGCTGGATTTTTCAATTTTTTTCAATTTAATTTTCCAATCTCAGGTCTGTATGAGAATGGTCAACAATGGTTTGTTGGAGTCAAAAGGCGTCATGGAAATACTTAAAGATCCTTTGGAAATGTATGTCATGCGCTTGTTGATCCAGACTATGATGGCGAGGGCGGGGGGGGGGATAGGCAAGGGTCAAAGGGGACTTCGTAAAATTCTCGAAAGTCAGGGGGGACTTCGTTTTTAAAAACCCTGGAAACGGACTCGTGCCGGGCCCTGCTACGAACTTATGGAACAACCTAATAAAAAAGCACAACGGAACTAGACATGAAATATTCAACAATTCGAGGTGGCGGAAAATTGAACGGGGATTCTTAAACAAATTACATAGACAACAAACACATAGACAAGGATTGCTCAGATAACCGCCATGGGCAGGGGCCATGGAATTTATGGGTGCGGGCACCGGAAAAATAGTTCGCTGATTTCCTGCGATTCGCTTGCAGATATTTGGACGAATGTTAACGAGAATTTGGAGGAATGTTCGAAGAACGCGGTCTTCACGGATTAGTTGCGGCGCAGTGGCCGCACCGCTGAAAGAGAGTAGCTCAAACTCGGCAGTTGAGCCATCGATGACACCTCTGTTATGAAGAGTGTTGTCTTTGCTCGGCGTACACCCAAAACCGCGTAAGAAGAGTCAGAGCTGCTGAAAGTTTGGCAGCGCTCGCTGAAAGAAATTATTTGACGAACGCTTGCAGAAAATTCTTTACTGCTGCCCGCTGGCAGAATATGCGACTTTAAAAGAAGTACCGCTCGCTGAAGGTTTGGCAACGCCCCAAACTTTTGCTGACCGCCTGCAGAAAAGCGCGAGTTTGCGGTCCGCCTGCCCCGCGATTGTCTAAGTGCGCGGACAAGAATTAAAGTACGAAGACAACTTGATGTGGTACATGCTAACAGGCAGCATAAAGAGTTAGACCACACGTGCATGCGTTGAAACTTAAAGGCAGTGTCAGAGTCGTTGCAAGAACTCGATTTTCGAGAAATCCGCTTATCGAAGGTGATCCGCAACGCTGAATCCATCGCATTAGAAGGCGCGAAAACGGCGAAAACAAGCGTTAGCATTGATGCTGGACGGTCCCCAGCTGAGATGCAGAGTCGCCAACAGTGGCGGCCGTACTCTGCTGCAGAGCAGGAATTCAAAACAGGTGGAGGACTACGCCCCAAAGCGTAAGTTTCACCGCTTTTCGATCGTTTTTCTTGCTTAAGGTCGAACGTACCCTCACCGTCGGCACTTGTTACAAAGGAGGACATGTAGCTACTGCTAAGGTTTTTAGACAACCTTTTGATAACTGAGAACCAGACAACCGACAACAACAAGTTTTTTGGGTAGCTTAAAATACGACAAACACGTGATAGTCTCAAGATGTTGATTCCTTCGTTTGTTTCAATCGCTTTTGTCACTCTCAGCTTCTTTATTCTTGCAGTTCTGGACGCTCGACGGCGATCGACGAATTCTTACCAAAACTCCTCAGCAAAACCTTACGTAGCCCTATAAGTTGTGGAAACACTACTAAATAATAGGGTGAACGGTAAAAAATGCGGCACCTAGAGAATAACTGTGAATTTCTCAAGAAAGAGAAGTAATTAAACTTTCCAATTTTGACAGATATTAGAATGTATTCTACTCTCTCAGATAACACCTACATAAGGTCATCAACGTACTCAATAGTTTTTATAATTGCTGAAATCACTTCGAGAAATCACTGTCAGTCACTTCGAGAAATCATAAAATGTGAGTAATATCTGCGCAGTGAAACATGTGAGACCATCCAAAATGACATTGCTACAATGGGTGGAGGTACAGTCACCAAACCCACGATGCTTGCTGGCCGCAACGCTTGAAGTCAGGAGATATGGTCATTAGCATTTCCCGGAGCGAAGTACATGTTATTTGCTTCTTAGCAAGTGAACGCACGCTATATGGCTACCATCTGATAGAGCTCTTTATGCTCTACCCATCCACATGCAGTTTATCTCAAATTTTATCTGTCCTCTGAAGATAGGATGAAACATGATTTTTTGATTTTTATTGCGCCAAAAATCGCGACTTTTCAAGTATTTTGCTTTTTGTTTATCCAGAATCAAAAGGAAATCCTATATGTTTAATGTACTGTTTAAAAGAGCATAAAAAGCTTTTTTAAAAGATATGTCAATTGCTTTATGACTTTACGGTGTAGCAGCGCAAGTAAGAGAGATGTTCAAAAAGCCATGTTCGAGTTCTATACGGCGCCACGCGCAGAGTTTTGGGAGAGGAGCGTTAAAGCGTTACCAGAATAATAGGAAGCTCGGTTATGCAAGCGACGTTAGAGTTGCAGCCTGCTTGTTCTTGACTGAAATAAAAAATCTTGTAACAAAAATCAGGCTACCCCATTTTACCGTTCACCCTAATAATACATGGCGAATCAAATCAAAGGGATAAAAAAACAGGGGGAGATACTGGCAGTGAGAAGGCTCCAATCCTCCAAGTTGTTAAGTAGCGGTGTGCGATAAGCATATCGAGTAACAAATGACTTCACAATATTCAGCTTCTCCTATGGTTTATTATTATTTATAGATTATTAACCAGTTGTCTGATGAGTCGGAGGGAGAGTTTTGCCTAGTTTTTTATCGCAGAAAAGAATTGCATAATTTAACTTCTTTATTTCATTCCTAAACATAGGCGCTTCAACTAGGTTTTACAAGATTTCTAGATACTGCAACAATGAGCTAAGCGTTTTCCTTGGACGCAAGTATACTCGTTCGGACAGAATCTGTAGATATGCGAGGATACTTTGCTATTCAACTGTGTACGCGAACATACTTATGTGAGCAACTCCTTCCGAATCGAGTTGATTCGCCATACCACTCCATTGTCTTGAACAGGGTTCCATTCTCACACTTTGGGTTTTTCTCTTCTTTCCACAGTGCTCAAAGTTAACGTAAATATACTATAACCTACACTTTCAAAGGTATCTTACAGTCTGCATAAAATCCTAACCTTCGTTTTCATTATCGCAGCAGATCCCTGACCCCATAGGACTCACATTACATTCACTTCCTTCTGGACATGTGGTATTGAGTCTCTCGCATGTACTAGTAGCCTTCGCATTTCCACCACATCTACTTCTGTCAGCTGTAAAATAGGATCATTACATCACAGCAAATTTCATCTGTGGCAGCTCACCCGGTATGCAGGTCCGCCGACATGATCTGTAGTCAAAGAAGGTGTTATTTCCTCCGTCGCAACCCTCAAAGTAGTACTCGAAGCAATCGTCTAATTCACTGTCATAGTACCACTAAAATCAGACAGTACATGATACATGCACTCCTTTCAAACTTTCGAATCAGCGCTGGTGTCCCGCTCTTTCTTCGGTTAGTAAGAAAGTATCTAACCCGCAAACCAGCTTTTGGGACAGTGCAGTTCGAGTTTCCGCGATCCAAAAGTTCGGCGCATGAATGAATTCTCTCATCAGATTCCTTTGGCTGCAGCACGGAAAGGCAGACCAATGACAGTATCAGAGCGACAACAAACATCTAAAATGATCGTCATCGTTAGAAATTATGGCTCGAGATGTATTGCGATCTTAAACACAATATATTTTCTTTTCCTTTATAGTAGTAGATTTCTGCTGACTCTGACTGCTTGAAACTTGAAACAGTTTAGCTTTTATCAGGATTGCTATAATTTTATCATACCAGGCCCGGAAAAAGCTAAATTTGTTATTTTCCGAAAACTAGAGCTTGTGTAGCTTTGGGATTTTGTATTTGTACTACTACTGGCTAGTAGTATTTTGGCAAAAGCATGAAAATCTTCGTTTTCTCAATTTCTAATGCGAGGAAAAGATACGCGAGCGGCGTATGTAAATGTCTTAAGTTTACAGTGTATACTGAGCAATTTAGAATTTGTATGATTTTTTGGACGCAGTCACGATTTTCTCTCGATTTTTCGAGCAGTTCAATTTTTTAGTTTTTGGCTTGAAACTCGAGGTGTATCAAAGCTAGTGCAATAAAGAGAACGCCATTTTGTAGAGCTTGCTTTGCTCTATCGGGCGGCATTCTGCAACCTTTTAGAAATAAGAAGAAGTATGACTTATTGCGGTTGAAATTCAAAACGGACGGAACTTATGGGACAACCTGGTAGATTGTCCGAGCATGAATACAATGCAAAGGCAGGAAGGGTACTATGCACTAGGATCAAGGAACACTTAGATGGGCTGAGCGAGTCAAAACCTTTAGCGCCCCAGCACATTCATGGGAAGCTGCAACACTATGGTACATAATTTGATATTCCGGTGTCAGTCCCGTCACGAGAGACAAGGTTCGCAGGGCGCAAGACACTACAAGGCGTTGATCTCGTGTAAGAATTCTTGAGCACGAAGAATGGATGCATTGCCATAACCAATAGACTTGCGCCTTTTCTGCAGTTATGCGGGTTTGTACTAAATCCAGGTAGCGACACGCCCATACAATGGAAAGTCTTAGGTGGGCTGAATCCTTAGGCAGTCATCCTTTTTGCTTTCCAGTCAACTTCACGCCTGTTCTATGCATAATAATATATTTGGGAGGGTGAACCTCAACTGCTTCCCACTCACAGAGAATTCAAGTTGGCCGACATCAGCAAAGAAAAATAACAACGATCTTGATGAAGGAACCATTTCAAGCAACGATATCATGATAACAAGATTTACTGTAAGTCGAACTTGAAGATTCGATTGTGGTCATTCGATAGTAAACAGTAGAACAGTTTATGTAAAGATCTTCCAAAAAAGCCATTCATCAATGATTTATGTATAAAAGCAGCATAGGACGATTTGACAATAAATGAGACACATGAAAAACGAGTTCATTCAGATGTCTGAGTCAATAAAATGGTGCGAGGGTTGGGAATGGTACGAAGAATAGCACGCTCGGTCAGTACACTAGTTGTTGAGTGTACTGTCAAAAATGAATCTTAAGCAGTTGTTTACCGTGCGCAAAAAAGCCACTGAAAAGTTTAGTGAGCAAACTTGCGCTGCGTAGATACAAGGTCATTCTGGTGCGCGTTGACCTTGTACTTTCAAATACTAAGAAAGTCCCAGCAAACAAATCAAGAAGTGCACATTGTTATATTTCCAAGATGTTTTCACTTTAAATTAATGTCATGAAGATATTATTTGAAAGCATAAAATTATAGGACGAATGTCAAAATTTGCCTATTTAAAAACATAATCTGATGTTTCGTTGCCCAAATTGCGCATAATTAAGGGCCATTTGCGTACACGTTCTTGCAAATTTTTAGTGGAGGTTTAACTAAATGTCTGAAAATACAAAATTTAGAAAGACTGCAACAGCTTCTACCCCGAACGCCCCCGTGTTTGCACGTGAGAAAATTAAGCGCAATATGGATGAAATCTGCATTTGCATCTAACAGGTTAAAAATGGATTAACCATAAACCTATCGCATTTGTTAGTGATAATAACAATAAATGATAATGACTGCATATCTTTCCTGTTAAACTCAATAATTCATAATTATACTCAAAGTTAGCTGCGGTATCTGAATGTACGGCGATTTAGCCTTTGCTGAACTAATCTGTAATTTTTGTGCAGGTAAGAACCATCAACGATAGTGTTATCATCCCCCTCGTAGGATTTCTCCTTGAAGTTGGGAATAGGCCCACAGCAGTGTGCTACGCGATCGCCCTGGATGCAATCGTAGCCATACGGACAGAATCTGAAATAATGCTCATGAAGCAAAACAGTGAAGACTAGGTGTGGGTAAATTAGATTTACATCATTTTAAGGACGATTTCTGTAAATAGATGCTAAAAAAACAAAGTTTAGGATCTGTAGTAAACCTGTCGAAATCCACACTTGTAACTCTAAGCTATCTCTAAGCTGATGCGCACCTTGACCCCCTTAATAGGTGCTTGATTAGACCAAATGTGAAAAGCGATGATAAGGCAGGATACCCCGTGACCGGTTCCTAGCAGGGAAACATCGCCCATATCGTTCTGAAGAAGCACTGCCGCCAACCGCGGAACTGAGCTCTGCGATAACTCCGAATTTGGCAATTAAGTGACCGCCCGAAATCGTTCCACTCTCTAGTGAAGAACTTCTGAGCTTGGTCACGAAAGGAGAAATAGTTCATTAAAGAAGAGGGGCAGCTAAAAATCCCACTGGAGTACATCTGCTCGTAATTTCAGCAAGCGTGATGGTATCGTGGTGCGCTGTTGTTTATAAAATTTCAAAATTTTGTGAAGTTTTGGCTAAGAGGCGCCGTGGACACGAATAGGGTATTCATTTTTTTCAGCATGGGATCGTATAGCGGGTTATTCACCCCCCGTGATCCATCCCACTAAGATAATCGCCGGGGGCAGGCAGTCAAGCGATTTATGGGCAGGCGGGCACCGGAAAAATAGTTCGCTGATTTCTTGCGGTCCGCTTGCAGATATGTGGAAGAATTTTGGTAAAATTTTAGACTAATGCTCGGAGAACTATCGCGGTTTTTCTGTGTATAGGTTGCGGCGCAGTAGCCGCATTCTCGCGGACTTTCCGCAGAATGAAAGTTGTTGAGGGGCCGCACGGTCCTCTGTGAAGGACCCCACAGCCTGTAGGTACCTTCCGCTGGGAGAAAGTACCCCTCGGAAAAATGATCCATCAATAACACATCTGTTATGTAGAGTGTTACCGTAGCTCGGCGTACGCCCGAAACTGCGTAAAAAGAGTCCGAGCGCCTATTGAAAGTTTGGCCCGCGCTCGCTGAAAGAGATTATTTGACGTGCGCTTACAGGAAATTTTGTATTGCTGCCCGCTGGCAGGACACGGAAGTACCGCTCGCTGAAAGTTTGGCCACGCCCCAAACTTTTGCTAACCGCTTGCAGAAAAGCGCGTGTTTGCAGACCGCCTGCGCCGGCGATTATCTGAGCATGAGTAAGTTTACGGTAGACAGTAGAAAATCACGAAATTGGCCAAGACTTAGGCCGATGGGGTTATTCGGTGCACTATCACAAACATGGTATTCTCTACTGCTGTGACAGCTGGCGATGTTATTGTAGTTTATGTTAGGTGGGCCAACATGACAGAATCACTGAAACTTGGTACACTAGGGCTATTGGGGCCCAGATTCCGGACAGTCTATTACGTACAGTGTCACTTGGAGTAATTACGGTAGGTATTTCATGAATGGGATGAAATAAAAGCTTAAAATTTGGTCCGGTGCTTTTGGCGCGCTGACCGCATGTCTACAAAATCCTTTACGCGGTGGTGCCATCTAGCAGGGATGCGGTCGACATACGGTAATTGAGCCAGAATCATATCTTAAGGCCAGACGTTGTCCAGAGGGTTTGCTCTGCGCAGAAAATAGTCAATTCTTTCTGTTGCAAATGCTATCCGCTTTCTCTATCTGTTTGAAGCTTTCGGCTGCGCAAAGGTCCAATCCGTGCGATAAACCACCGCTTCTCGATAAATTTGAAAATCAGTGCGGCTATCACATAACATGTTTTGACATGCTTTGTGTTAATGCATCTAATGCATCAAGGAAAAGCAATTCTATTAGGTTGTCCCGAAAGTTCGTCGCACCATTTTCAAAAATTCATAACATCTGGTTTTTCGAACCGATTTGACTGCTTTTATTTTTGTATGAAAGAGTAAGTCATGCACTTTATAAAGACATCTTAGCTGCTTGCTAATGTTCAATTATTGCATAGATAGGAGCGATAGAAAAAAATTGATCAAAATTTGAATTTTCTTTGTATAGTCATAAAAAATCTGAAACCTATAGCAAAAATCGGAGCAGTCGGTATTGTAGGTTCTTTTACCAGCTCTTTTTAACAGTGCAAAGTTTACGTCGATTGAGCGTCTTTATGAAAAGTTATGATTTTCGAGCAAGCAATACAAAAGGGCAAATTTGATTTATTTTGGCATTTTTCAGGGAAATCATAACTTTTCATAGAGACGCCAATCGGCACAAACTTTGCACAGTTAGAAAAAACTGGTGAAAGAACCTATAATACTGACTGCTTCGATTTTTGTTGCAAGTTTCCGATTTTTATGACCCTACATAATAAATTCAAATTTTGACCGGTTTTCTTCTATCACTCCTACCTATGCAACAGATGAACATTAGCAAGCAGCTAAGATGTCATTGCATGACTTACTTTTTCATACAAAGGTAGAAGCAGTCAAATCGGTTAGAATAATTAGAAGTTATGAATTCTTGAAAATGGTGCGACAACTTCCGGGACAACCTAATATATTAAAGGGTGTGGTCTAGAGGTTTGGCGATAGGATCATCGCACTGACCAAGGACCGCATGCACTAACATTCCCACTGAAAGGTAATCGCAGCTCAAAAGAAAGGCTCGTGTCCTAAAGCTCTCATCTGGATTTTACGTTGTCTACCTATCCGGTAATCCTACTTCACTATGAACATATTGAAAAGGAACGAAGCTCTTTTAACTGGAAAATGCGGCTAAAGGAGCTTTGCTCCTTTAGCCGCATTTTCCAGCTTTTGAATCCACTGATGATCCCGGGCGTTAAGTTAGATGATCTGCACAGCTTCGGAAGCTTTTCGTTACCTTCGAAAAAAGGAATTGATTTCGGAGAAAGGACGGCGGGCCGGGAATATCAGGGGATCATGCAAAAAGCTGGAAAACGCGGCGAAGCTTCTCGCTCCTGTTTAATATTTTCATAGTGAAAGATGGTGAATACTTAAGGGTAGTTAGACAGCATGAAATCCGAATTTCGGAGCTTCAGGATATGAAGCTTTCTGTTGAGCTGCGATTACTCCCCCCCCCCCCGTGGGGTTGTCAATGCATGCGGCCCCAAATAGTTTCGAATCCTCAACCCAAACGTCGTTTTTGCAGTAACGCACATTACAGCCCCTCAAATAGCAACAGAAACTGAGAGTTGAAACTCGGAAACTCTGAGTTTTAGAAACAAATTCGGAATCCTCTCTGAGTTAGCGCGGAGATTTGAACTCGAAGTTTCGACCAAATTACTACCGGCCCAGTCTTTCTGAGCTGATCATCGTGAATTTCGTTGAGAGTCAGTGCCATTTTACTTTTATATGCTTTGGAAAACATCTGTATGGGCTTCATAAAATCGCGACGACGAATTCGACGAGCTCTCTGCGTCCGTTCAAAGGTCAGAAGAACACAAACAATTCAATAAAAGCTATCACTTTATGACTCGTTCAGCCACTCCGAGTACTCAACAGCTATCCAAGGTATGTAAAAAAGGCTTCAGGTAGAGACGAGATTTAAGAAGATTTGGTTGCCAAATCTGCGTACGCGACCGCGTGCCACTGCCGTCATCGTCATGATTTTATAAATGCCCTATACCTATTCGGTAATTCTACGAGAAAATGAGTGCTTTCATAAATTTAGCATCCGGGTACCATCGTCGACTGCTTTCGAATATAGCGAAACGTTTTTGGAAGTGAACACTCGCTACGTTATGTATGCCCACCGAAGTTCAAATCGAAGTATCTCAAACAACGAATACAATAATCAATTCGATCTCGCGATTTCTAAGCAATTCGACGGTGAATACATCGGTTTAAACGTTTTTCCGTTCCAACACTCCAAATGGCCTTAAGAGAACAACTTGCCTATGAGCACAGCTCTTTCCTAACCATATTTCTGTGCCGTACCAAACATTCCGCAGAAGAACTTGGCCGACAGTACATGTCGGATTTATCTCTTTTGCCCATCTTGCTTGAAAAAAGCATGTATGGGACACATTTTAAGTGCACAAACTCTCACTTACCTTCTTCAACATCTTCACAACATAATCCCACTCCAAGAGCTCCTTGGATGCAAGTGCTGCCGGCTGGGCAATTCATGTCAAGTTCATGACAGCCACCCACGGGTGGCTTGTTTCCGCCGCAATTGAATTTGTCGGCTAAAAGTAAATGAACCATGCAATGGATTGACTCAAAAAAACAAGGAGCAGACTTTGTAAGTACACTCAGACACAGAAACGCAGAAGCTTTTGTTGTAAGTGTGAAAAATAAGAACAAAAAGCTATTTTTTTACTATTATAGTACTGAGTGATCGATAGTGTCGCATGACGTTAACATATTCAGAGTAATCATTTTTTGCAAAAAAAAAACAACCTGCGCTCCTCCAAGGGGCACAAATTTTGTTATCTATCAGAGATAAATGATTTTTGTACTGAGAATTTGTTTGCTTATTTTTATACAAGAGCAGTTTTTACCAATCAAAAGCGACCCTAATTTTCCTTGTGGCATGACTTTTAAGCACTTCCTAGACTAATTTCTGTATGTTTTTTTTTGAGTTTCGGGACAATTAAACTGACCAATCATATTTTTCAAAAGTTTGTGTTTACTCTCTCAAACAAACAATGACAACTGAAAACGAACATTGAGCAAAGTAACCCTTCCACAAGTAAAAACCAAATAAAGAATCAAAGATCATTATTTCGCTTTTTGGGTGGAATAGAGCCAAGCAGACAATTTTTGTTCAATCCCACCTGGCATACAAGTACTGTAACACTCTGACTCCGTGTAGAAGGTATTCCTGCCACCACCACATCCTTCGTACAGGTACGTGAAACATTGTTCCAGAACGTCATCAAAGAAGAACTGCAAAGTATATGATTCGCTTAGGATTTCTTCTTCACATCTTCACAAAATACTGTTCGAAATTTGAGTTATTTTGAGTACAACTCATATTGACCCGAAAGATTACTTGCTTATGCTAGCATAGAATGTATCAAAGCTTCTGCAACCTCGCCTAGATCGTAAACGCTGAATTGTAAACGCTTTACTGCGACAATTTGGGAGGCGTGCAAGTGTTACCCAGGCAGCCGCCTAGTGCCGCGGCCAGCCGCCACAGCTGGCAACAGCGTCGCGGCTGAGCTACCGTAAGCGCGCTCTCGTCGTCCGCAACCTCTCGCAGAGATAGTTTCTCCGCAGCCTCGCACTTCATCGCGCTGAGGTGCAAGAATTACCTCAAAGGTCGCGCTACTGCCACATATCATATATATATCGATCAAGACAGCAGAAAATTTGTAGTTTATTGATAAGATAAAATACAAAAAATATACAGATACAAAAAATAAGATTCAAAATAAATTGATGGAATAAATACACAAAAACAGAAAAATAAGTTTAAAAAATAACTCGTCGGGGTAATTATAAAATCAAATTAAAAGCATAATATTATGGAATAAGTTCATAAAAGTAGATCATTGATTAGTTTTTTGGCACAATTCGTTGTGATCCTTCCCTCCCCATCCGGTAAAATTCTTTACTCTTCGGGGATTCTGTTCATTTTTACCCTATTGACTTGCGAGGAGCTCTAAAAAATCGACAATTCCTTGATTTTGAGGTAAAAAAGAAACGAGGAATTACGTAGTAAACGAATACCTTTAGTTTGCATAGCCCGTTCTCATAAAATTTGCTAAGACTTTTCTTCTAGCTTCCATTGCTAAAGTCATTTTTTTTCTACCGAGCATAGTCGAATTCTAGTCAGGAAACCTACAGTTCCATGAAGTTTTCGAAATCGAGAAGGCGGTTTCGTTGAAGTGGTTATACTGGGGCTTATTCTTTGCTTCTGCGGTCCCCTTTTTTATTTTTTATGGACTTATTCCATAATATTATGCTTTTAATTTGATTTTATAAGCATTCCGTCAATTTATTTTTTTGAACTTATTTTTGTTTTCGTCTATTTTTTGTATTTCATCTTATCAGTAAACTACAATTTTTCTGCTGTCTTGATCGATATATGATATGCGGCAGTAGCGCGACCTCTGAGGGAATTCTCGCACCTCAGCGCAATGAGGTGCGAGGCTGCTGCGAAAATCTCTCTGCGAAGGTTGCGGACAACGAAAGCGCGCTTACGGTAGCTCAACTGCGACGCTGGTGCCACCTCTGACGGCTGGCCGCGGCACCAGGCGGCTGCCTGGGTAACACTTGCTACGCACCCCGACAATTTTCTACTCTTATGCCTTCGTTGGAGCCACATTTATAGCGAGACGTGGACGGCGGTCATTTTTAAAACGAGTTCGATTACTGACAATGAGAAAACAAGAGTTTTCACTCAGAAAGTTTTCTGATGAAAGTTTTACGAGGTAATTTGGAAAATTTGATGACAATGATCATGAATTAATGATAAAAAAAACTATTAAGCAGAATTCTCACTACCTCCCACCCAGACATAGGTAGGTATTCTGTATATTTTAACGCTCTCACTTGTAACGACACTCTAGCGCGCCTTAATGTCTCAAAAACAAGGAGTAAAAATAGGCGAAAAATAACATATGCTTTCAAAAACTTTTCGTGTGCATCGTGCAAAAGTTAATACGAGCTGGAAAATGAGTTCTACTAATTCGAGGAAAATATTGGTCTAAAATCCAACAAAGTCGTTCCACGTAAAGGTATGCAAACATGATTGCGCTATCTCCCGATATTAGCCAAACACTAACAACTATGTTCGTTTAAATAGCACATCCGGTTCCTCGCTTATTACCTGGAGCACACCACCGAGCGAAAATGGCCAAAAAACCCATTTACAGCCATGAAGTGGACGCACGTCGCGCATGGATCTCGGATGACAATGGGTAGGTCTTTGCACTCTGTCAGCATGGGGAAACGGGGTTTTTGTCCTCCAATATCTATCTTTCAAACTTAATTTAGTTATAAGGCTGCATAGAATTATTTTATCAAAAATTTGACAGGCAGAACGTTTTTAAACACTGAAATGAGCTAACTGGTGTCCATCTGGCAATAAAAATAGCGCTCATACACCCATCAGCATGCCTCAAACATGAGATCATGCGAGAGTTTCAGAGATTCATGAAAATTACCCAGACAATTCACGGGGACTTTCGCAGGATAAGCAAAATTTGCAGCGGTTCCGCAAGATTTTGTTTGCTATTGCAAAGGTGGAAACGTTGGAAACTTAAGCAGGGTTTTCATGTCAGACCGGTTGAAAACGAGAAATTCCGCAGGACTTTGGCAAACCACTGCTAAACTTCCGAAAAATGCCAGCGTTTTTCAGCACCGGCATGACAGTACTTCCGCGGGTTATTGAATGTGTTTCTCGCCCAACTCTTGAAGAATCAGAAGATACCCTCTGTATCATTGGAAGTACGGGGGTGGGGGGGGGGGGGGCTGTGGGCTCTGCATCTCTCTCGCGAGCGTGCTTTCCCATCATTTCTCAGGCTTAATGAGTATTCGAAGCTCCGCCCTCCGCCAGTCACTCCCATTGAAACAGAGGTTGAAGCAGGCTCTTGCGCAACCGGCAACACTTGGTCGTAGCACACGAATGTGGTGCGCAAATCTTGGAAAATTGAGCTCCGAAACCATTATTTGAGCTTGCTTTCTTCACTGCCGGAACACTATATTGGCAATAAAAAGTAGTTCACTACTTGTATATGATTCATACCCGTATGGAGTTGTTTGGCGCTGCACAACATGCGTCTCCTCTGTCCAACTTCATCGTACACGTCTCATATGTATTCTCTGGTATCTGTGGTTGTTGTGAAGAGATGCTGACCAAAGCCAGCAAGATGTAACGAAGCATCTGAGAACAAAAAATTTCAGAAGAAAAAACAAAAGACTAGGTTAGGAGAACACGAAGGTAATCAATAGGCAAAATAATTAGCAAAGCCTTTTATTATGAAAAAAATTTTCTTTCAAATGCTAGCGCTTTGATACAAGATAGATACTTTCTCTCAGAATGTATCTATGATGTTAGTTATTCTTGAAAAAAAACTGTGTACACAATTTCTTTCTTCTCATACCTAATCTTGTGCTAGTGAAACAATACTAGCAAAAATTTTTAGGTAAGGTTCTAAGGTAAAATGTTTTGCATTCGATCGAGTTACGTATCACAAATATGACTTTGTAGAAAAAAAAAACATGGAAATCCCATTTTTGATTCAAAAGTCGTGCCCACAATTCACACAAAACTTTAAACTTTATATTTAATGGAAAAATTGTTTTTAGATATATTTTGAAATGATGGATGAAATGTGGATGAAATTGAATTGCAAAAAAAAAAGAATGAGGATAGCTTTACTCTAAAAATACCAAGTCACTGATTATTACCACCTAATGTTTAGTCCATGGGCATGAATGTTGAATTTCCTCAGACAATTTTTCAGGCGACTCCATGGCCTCAACTCAATTTCTGCCTTAAGCAAATCTCTCAATCTTGCATTAAAATTTTACAAAGAATTTTTAATCGGCTCTAGTTCCACCGATTTTGTGGAGAGATGCGCCTTAGAGGTTTTCAAAAAAATCATCATTGGTATATAAGGCATTTCAATATAAGTTGTCGAGAAAAACGCCCAGATTCTGGCGATCATACCAGTGTTTTGCAATTTGGCGGGTCCAGTAAATTCCTTTTACTCTCAGCCATTTCTTTCTTTTTGGAAATATGATACTTGTAAATTATTCTACGAATAATTAATGTAATTTTCGACTTTCCTCGACTTTCCAATAAGCATCAAAAATCAGATTTTTTAACACAAATAGAGTAATCCAATTTCAATGCGATTTATACGAGCAAATCAATAATTTTGTTGATACGATAAACAGCAAAAGAAAAGCATAGGAAATGGCATCACAGTATCCGCTAAGCCTAATCGCGCGAGGCTCCAATACAATCTTTTATACCATTCCGTACAAGTTTTTCGTCTTTTCGTCGTTGTCGGCGTTTCTTGAGAACTATCACTGTTTGAAATCACTTGAAATTCGCCAAGGCCAAAGCGATAGAGGGATAGCCATCGCTAGGTTGCAGTGAAGAGAACGCTTAATGACTATCGCTAGAAATGTTGTACAGGTGATTGCGAAGAGATGTAAAACATCCTTTACGAGTGTTTCTCATAAATTCAGAGAGAACATGGTCACTTTCGTTTTGTATGTGACTAAAAATATATCGCACACTTCTCTTCAAGCGTTTCTCATTGGAATGCAATTCCATAATTAGATACTACATCTTCCTTTTGGGTTTCAATGTAGTGATAATATCGCTGTTTTCTTTGTTGAAGAAATTAAGTAAACTCAGTTCACCATTAGATAGCCTCACTGACTGAAATTCTGATGGCTTTAAAAATAATTATTCAAACCGAGTAGGCATTATCTTCAAAACAACTTGCAGGAGTTCGTTTCACTAATTATTTCACCTCTTCAAAAGCTTGGAAAAACTTGGCCTATTTGTTCCAAGCGAGAACGCGGAATAACTATTGCTATATGTCATTAAAACTTATACACTATTGCGCTTGACAAACGGTTACCGCTGCTTTAATGAGCGATTACTAGGGTTAAACATAAGTCTTGCGTTATTTCTCTTGAAAATTGCAAATTCCTCCAAGTAGAATGAATCCGTTTGATATGGCTAGAGGGAAGAAATTATGCGCAAGTAGTACTTGAAGCAGAGATTATTGTTGCTATGCTGGGTTGGAAAATCTGATAAAAACAAACATTCAAATCGCATTTTTCGAATTTTGCGCTAAAAATGCCGAAATGGCCAGTAATATTTATTACAACTAGCGTTACTTGCCTAGGGAAGACAAGTCAAACCAAAGCGGTGATCGCCCGTGCGAAAGGACCGTTCCCCACCATGTGAAAATCATTGTTTTGTTACCAGTTAGAGTAATGTAAATAACACTTCATTTTAGGAAACGCGGAACGTGAGACCACTAG
Organism: Cylicocyclus nassatus; assembly: GCA_958299035.1. Taxonomy (NCBI): domain Eukaryota; kingdom Metazoa; phylum Nematoda; class Chromadorea; order Rhabditida; family Strongylidae; genus Cylicocyclus; species Cylicocyclus nassatus. The sequence continues at coordinate 9,456,048 of CATQJL010000112.1, read as the reverse complement.
ATCATTTAAAATGAAAAAGTACCCCTGACAACCCCGTTATCAATGCAATGTTGCACACGTCAAGATGTATAAGGAAGTACACTTGATTGCTCCCTAGATAAGATGGGAAAATATTAGGTCCCGGAAGTTTTGTCCGTTTTTTCATCACTCACTAAAATTCACAGAATACCAATCCATGGATGACTTAGGTGCCACTTGATTCGATTTATCCTCTTTTTCACAGCTATATTTGCTGTCTCTACCCTGTACTTGAAATGTTATCGCCAAGGCCTTCTGAGCAGATCAGCAGTAACGCCGAATTTTTCGCGAATTTTTAAAGCTTTTATTCTGATGTTTTCAAAGAGCACCGGTAACTGTTATGTAGTGCAAAGCTTTGGCTACTTTGTACTCATTTTAGGTTACATGGGCCACGTTTACCAAGCCCGTTTTAATTGTTCATTGATAACCGCGTTTTTAATTACATTTACCACTTAAAAGTACCGAAAATTCTAAAAAGCTTTTTTTTTCAAAGCAAATCAGTTGGTTCAATCAGCTCGCAGAAACTTCAAAAGCTTTTGTGTGTCCGCTGCAATTGCGTGTTTCATGCGTTTGCCAAAATTCTAGCTAGAAACCTCCGAAATAAGTCTTGAAGCTAAAATCAGCAGATTGGGGAAATCTAAGACCTTGTAGTCCGAGAATAGTTCTCTTTGATCCATATTTAACCCTTTCCGAAACTTTGGAATGAATTTTTTAAGAATTAACCTAGCTTTGAGCAGATAAAATTGATGGGTGGAGAATTTGGCAATTATCAAAAAATGCATACAAGAAAGTGGTTCGAAAATGTATCCTTAAGAAAGAGAAGGAAAAGCTGCAGTTGAAACTCATTCAGGTTTTTATTATGCGTTGTTTTATAATGGTTTTGAAAACACTGCCAAAACTTTCGTTACAACCTAGTACAAGCTACGAACTGCAAATCAGGTAAAATAATTGACGATCGAGCATGAGAAGACTGGAGGTTTGGGCTACTTCAATGAAATAGCTTTACTGTACTTAGAAGCTAGTGAAAAATTGTTCACTTGTGGAACTCTATTGATTACCGCGTGGTTAGATCAAATCTGGGGTTACCTCGGATTATGAGCAATTAGTAAGATCATGGTTTCAACCAATTTACTACCACTCCTGATTATTTTGGCCAGTAGTAGGGTAGGGTTATTGTGATTAAGCAATGTCCAGAAGAGTTTCCGTAAGAAAAATTGTATCTTCAGGTATTTTTTATTATCTATATATATAAATAGAACTGAATCTCTGTAAATTTGTTCGTTTGTAAGTATGTGGCTTATAGACTCTTTTGTGTGTGAACCGATGGGGCTAAAATTCGTCCCCGTATAAAGAAGGCATGGCGCAGAAGATAGGCTACTCTTTGCGACAATTTGTTAGGCCTTCCAATCGATTTATTGATTTGTTTACTTACATCGAGGATTCACCAACCATTGTTGGATCATTTCCCCATGGTCATGTAAGTTGGGCGGTGAAGTTATGTACATTTTTCGGCGAAAAAGGTGCGGTGTTAAGTCAGCAAGGAAGACATCACATTTCATCACAGATATGAAGAAGGGCAGTGAGTTTCAATGCGTTTGAGACCAAGTAGCCCAAATTCCGGGCGGGACCGGGAGGCGCCATCTATGTACAATGCGACAATGATCTTGAAATCTTGAGAATGCTGTAATCTTGTTGTAAAATCCGTGATCAGAAGGCAGTCAACCTTTCATAAGACAATTTCCGATGGTAGTATCAACTGAATTTTGAGTCACACCCATGCAGAAAATAATCACTTTACTCAGATGATTAGTAAACTCATTCAATTACACAAAACAAAACAGAGTTCCGCTTGACCGCGAAAAGAATCGAAAGTGATGTGAAACTGTTTTTCGATTTCATTTTCATTAACGATATCACTACAAGGTCATGGCGACCACTAATTTCAGCAAGGTACCTATTATGCTAACTATTCTCATGCATAGCAAATTGTGAATTTACATCCTCATGTGGTTTCTGAAATTTATTAGGAACGACACTTCCTGGAGGTTCCACTAGAGTTACTCTATTCAATCAAAAGATACAAACGTAGCTCAGTGTTGTACTCATTTACGTGTAAAGGGCATTTGAAAAATAGTGACGATGGCGCGACCGCGCGCGACACGCACGCATCCACACTTCTCGGTTTCTATCTCTACTCAAATGGTTCTCCTGCTTACATATGAGAGTATTCAGGCACTGGAAGTGCCTGAGCTGAGCGTTGAGGTGATGCCTGTTTGTATGGGTGTTTTGAGCTCCTGTGTGGCAAAGACCGCAGTCAAACTCGTCGTCACGATTTTAAAAATGAACCACACATTTACAATACATCTGTAAACAGAGCAGTTACTTTTCATACTATTTGACTGAAAAAAAAAGACGATACACTTGAGGATGGAATACTTGCAAGGTGGAGAAAATTTTTGCATCTGTCTGGGACGTCCGTAAACAATGCCTTTCATCCATAAGAGTACATTGCTACACGCCAAATTGGTCGACTTTGGTACTGCAAATTTTGCTTGTTTGACATCTCCAAAGAATCTTTGTAGGCAGTGTTCTGCCAAATGCGGTATACTGGATTTTCACAGATTTTAGACAACCTTTATTAGACCGATACTCGAATTCCATTTGATAAGTCCTCCTCTTCGAGCAAAGCGCTCAAAGTGGCACGGATGTGCCGCACGACTTGTCTTTTCCTCATTGTATTATAACAAGTCATTCCAGGCCGCCTTCTTAATGTGTCTACACCTGCGACCAAAGCTAAGGTAGATCGGGAAAGCTCGTCTGCGATGCCTCTACGGAGCTTTCAAATAGTTCGCGAAAATCCCAAGGCTCATATCTTGGTAACACTGCCCTGGAAGACAACGTCCATCTTAAATTGAGGACAGAGTAGCGGATGTGCTTACCACGTCGAAACACGTTCTGCTTGCTTGGGCGAGCCTGCTCCTTCGTGCTTGTCCGCGTCCGCCGAAAAGAGACTTCAAAAGGAGGGGTTTTTCTGGATTTCATAAAAATTGAACTCAGTATTCGAAATCGGAGGGTTGAAAAGGCATGGGAATGACAGAAATCTGAAAGGTGAGAACTTAAGCGAACGGTGCCTTTGAGCAGATTAGTCTCGTCCAATAAGATCAGAACCTGCAAATACCTAGCTTACCAAAAATCTTGCATGTTATTCTTTCCTTTTACAAACGTGTACTTCCTTTATTAAACGGAAGGCTACAGTTTGAGACACGCCGAAGAATGAGTAACACTTGTATGTCTTTTTCTGATTTATCCCAAATGGTCCGTCATAAAATGCACTACATCTGAAGGTTCATTTCATTTCATTTGCTTTCTGGTATTGACAGTCACTTGGTCTGTTGGTTCTGCGACGCACTCTCAAAGAAGATTACTAAACTTCAAGGCTTACCGAATTGGATGTTAAATTTGCTGCTATGATAAGGTACGACTTATCTACCAGCCAGCTGCGCAACGTGCAGATCATAGTTACTGTTCCGTAACATAAAATTAGACTCAGAATAGATTATAGATTATGTGGTGCGAATTCGTCAGTAAGCAGATGCCGCATACAGCGGCTCAGGAAAACGAGGAATTCTTCTGTGTGTGTGGAAGCTAAATAGGGCTGCTGAAGGCAAGTGCTCAAGCGGAGAGCATACTGGGTGTTACGGTGACCGTTCTGCCCTCTCTATATAGATCGGGAAAAGCTGCCAACCAGTTTAATAGTGCCTAAGTAATCAGAAAAACAGAAATTAGTAAGTTCTCCGGCAGTACAACAAAAATGATTGAGTAAAACGTAAAATACTGAGGATACAGTAATTTAAAACATTCAATTCCCTAGTTGGTTCAGATATGAGCTATTCAATTAGCCATGATGCCAGACGATTCCCTCGCTCGAATCTAAAGAAAAGCGTCAGATGCACAGATATAAACAGCAAATCAGCAAGTAAACGCGATAGAAATCGCTAAGAGGAAACAAATAAGGAGATTATGACATGCACAAAAAATTCGGTGAACAAATGAATATTAGTGCAAGAAAATAGAGAAGTAATACTAAAAAAATACGACTACACAGGTTCCTTGTATACTCTTTGATCGAAATACACTCAGCTTTTCCGAAATTAAGAAAACTGCGTGTCCCCCTGCTTCGAAGAATCGCCGTAGCTCTACCATTCGTACGCCTGTGCCTTTCTCGTGATCGCATAATAATGACTTTGGATCTTACAGCACAATGCTAAACATCACAAATGAACCGTAAACAACTGTTTATTGTCAAAGCTTTTCCATGTAAGATTGGTGACTTTGGTAGAAAAAACTTTTCTGCATTAAAACAAATGCGAATTCAAGTGATTTGCTGATTTCATTTCAGCGCCATTGTTCACTTGAGGATAGCAAAAGCGCCACGGGCTACATTGGGCTTTTGCTACTGTGTAAAATTTTTTCAGTTTTTTCAGATAAAACTTTGACTAATCATTTCATTCTAGAAAATGCTCAAAAGCAGTTTTTTGCTAAAGCACGGCAAAAGGGCTGATCGTACTAATCGACAATCTACGATCAGCTCTTTTGCCGTGCTTTAGCAAAAAACTGCTTTTGAGCATTTTCTAGAATGAAATTTATGCCTCGCAAATTTATTTGTAATACAAATACATGACGCTGCGAAAAGTCGAATCGGCGACCCAGTCTTGGGTGCCAAAAGCAGAATGGACCGCTTCAGTTGCCATTTTCAAAGGACCCGTGCAACGAATTCATTCGCCAGTGTGCTGGATGAGCTTAGACGTCGTCAGCGTGCATGCAAAATCTGTTCTTAACTATTCTATAGCTTTCTGTACGACTTTCGTGAGAGACAGACATACGCACACATACACGCATGAAAAGACACGTTTAGCTCTTCAATATAAGCTATGGTCTTAGAGCAGAAATGTTATACTGTATTATAGTTATATTATATCAATTTACTGCAGAGGAAGTGCGCTTTTACAATGACAGAACACAAGTAATAGTCAAACACATTCAAAGAGCAGAAAAAAATAGTAAACAGAAGACAGAAACCATAATCTTTGAAAAAAAGGTTCTCAGATAACAGCCGCACTCAGTTTTGAAAGTCAGTCTGACACTCCAAACAAATATGACATGACATCGGATTTATGCATCTAAAATTAGCTACTTTATCAGAGAAACTACCTTTTTTGAGGCTAAGTATCTTGCATAAATCAAGCATTATCAATTCCCTTTATCTCACTTTTTGTTCACCAGATTTTGATAAGCAGGTGAGGCAAGGTGAATGGGCTAAACCATGCGTGCCTTGGTTGATCACTGAGCTCACCCCAGTCATTACATCAACATACGATGATAAATAGGACTCAAGTTTCTGCCATCCTACTATTAGGTTGGACCGAAAGTTCGTTCACACCATTTTCAAAAATTCATAACTTCTGCTATTTTCAACCGATTTGCGTGTTTTCATTTTTTCTGAAATAGCAAGTCACTTTCTTCATAGCATTATCTCAGAAGCTTTCTAGTAAGCATACACTGCACAGATATAAGCGGTAGAAGAAAACTACTCAAATTTTGTATTTTCTGTGTAGGTTCATAAAAAAGCTGAAACCTGCAGTAAAAATCGGAGCAGTCAATATTATAGTTTCTTTCAATAACCCTTCATAGCTATGCAAAGTTTGCGCTGATTGAGCATCTCTATGAAAAGTTATGGCTTTCGAGCAAGCAGTACAAAAGCGCGAATTTCATTTATTTTGGCGTTTTTCTCGAAAATCATAACTTTTTATGGAGACGCTCAAACAGCACAAACTTTGCACAGTTAGAAAAAACTGGTGAAAGAACCTATAATGCTAACTGCTCCGATTTTTACTGTAAGTGTCAGATTTTTTATGACCCTGCACAGAAAATACAAAATTTGAGTAGTTTTCTTCTATCTTATATATAAAGCTGAATGTCTGTTTGTCTGTATGTCTGTCTGTCTGTCTGTCTGTCTGTCTGTCTGTGTGTACGTATGTTCCGAATAGAAAATTCCATTTCTGAACCGATCCGGACCAAACTTGGCACACATACACTACGGGCCCCGGCGGGTGTCATAGGCTACTTTTCGTCATCGATCGATATCGATTTTATCGATTTTTATCGATTTTTTTGCTGAGTTCACCTACGGGGCTGGGAGTTGGCACAGGGGGGTAATCGAGCATGGGGATTCCGAATACAATATTGGTTTTCAGGATTATCGATTACTTTTATCGATTTTATCGATTTTTTTGCAAAGTTTGAGCTACGGGGCTGGGAGTTGGCACAGGGGGGTAATCGAGCATGGGGATTCCGAATACAATATTGGTTTTTAGGATTATCGATTACTTTTATCGATTTTATCGATTTTTTTGCAAAGTTTGAGCTACGGGGCTGGGAGTTCGCACAGGGGGGTAATCGAGCATGGGGATTCCGAATACAATATTGGTTTTCAGGATTATCGATTACTTTTATCGATTTTATCGATTTTTTTGCAAAGTTTGAGCTAGGGGGCTGGGAGTTGGCACAGGGGGGGTAATCGAGCATGCTGATCATCCCCAAGGGGGGTGATCAGCATGCTCGAACACCCCTGTGCCAAATTCCAGCCCCCTAGCTCAAATTTTCAAAAAATCGATAAAATCGATAAAAGTAATGGACGATCTTGAAAACTAATATTGTATTCGTAATCTGCATGCTCGATTACCCTCTGTGCAAACTCCCAGCCCCGCAGGTCAAACTTTGCAAAAAAATCGATAAAATCGATAAAAGTAATGGACGATCCTGAAAACTAATATTGTATTCGGAATCCCCATGCTCACTTCCCCCCTGTGCCAACTCCTAGCCCTGTAGGTGAACTCTGCCAAAAAATCGATAAAATCAATAAAAGCAATCGATAATTCTGAAAACTAATATTGTATTCGGAATCCCCATGCTCACTTCCCCCCTGTGCCAACTCCTAGCCCTGTAGGTGAACTCTGCGAAAAAATCGATAAAAATCGGTAAGATCGACATCGATCGATAACGAAAAGTGGACTGTGACACGCGCCGGGGCCCGAAGTGTATGTGTGCCAAGTTTGGTCCGGATACGGCGGAGCCGGGTAAGCCAGCTAGTCGCTTATATTTATGCAGTGGATGCTCAATATAATGTCGATAAGATACCGCCATGAAGAGAATGATTTGCTATTTCAGAAAAAATGAAAACACGCAATTCGGTTGAAAAAGGCAGAAGTTGTAAATTTTTGAAAATGGTGCGAACGAACTTTCGGTTCAACCTAATATAACAACGCGCTAAGAGTGTTTACGTGTTTTGTGTGTGTCTGTCTAAATGTCTTTCTGTCATGAAATTCGTAGAGCGTGTTCCAGCAAACATCCTGAGCTCAAATTTTGCATTGCACTTGCTACTTGCATGAAAGTCCAACATGCAAAAGCACAAGCAGATTCGTTTAGTAGGTCTTTTAGAAATTGTCAAATGTATCCACTTTGCATGTGGCCCACAAAATTGGGTCCGTAATTCCACTCCAGAATAGTGGATGTTTATGGCAAGTAAATGTGCAAGCCATGAACTTAGGTACTAAAAAGTGATCAAAAGTCCATTACTTTACAAAAAGGCGCCAAAAAGTATTGGTTGCGTAAATGGTCAGTTTGCCAAGCCTTTAACAGAGCATTTGACGAGATTTTTGCAAAGAAATATAGCTCACGATGACTACTTTTCTCATGGCAACTGTCAAGAGAACCATGGGAAATTCAAACCTATAAAAATTGCGTTTGTTCTCCTGCGAAAAGTTCATCCACGCGAAATGCCCGATATCTCAAAAAGCTTTCGGAATGAGTAGCTGTTTACATTTTGTTCGTGACACTCGGCATTGCTTGGTAGGTTTCAATGCCATCATTATGCGAGAATGAGTAAGGCCTAGACAGTAGAGCCAGTGCGAGCCTCTGCAAAGCAGAGGTGAAGCACTGGTAAATAATGACAGAAATAGAAAATAAAGAAATAGAAATAGTACACAGAATATAGGGGGGCGAGTGGCGTAGTGGTATGAGGCGCCGCTATGACCAGATCGGACACAGGTTCGATCCCCGCCCCTGGGCCAACCAAGCCCTCTAACCTCCGGAGACGGTAAATTGGTACCAGAGTAATTTGGGAGGATAAAAGCACTGACTTGAAAACGGCTGCCCTCCACAAGCCATTTTGATAGGCTCGCACGCATACAATTGCCTCTTCGACTATGAAGTTAGTGTTTGCGTTCGGCAGGCAGCTAGGATCAGCTGAAGACGTGACCCGGGCCAGACCGGGAAAACCAGCTAGTAATCATACAAAATCAACATCGACGACTTAGAAGATTACTACATGTAATTAGCTTTACATTTCAACAATTCTTCCTTTGGCACCTAACAAAAGACGCTTGGGAAAGCTGTCTACGAGGGCGCTGGGGTCTCATGTTAATCTCCTTCTGATCTGTTCAGAAGCAGATGCCCATTGTGCAGCCAACTGTGGACGCTCTGAAAAGCACCTTCAAAGACTTCACAGTCTTAGGTCTCGAACATAGTTCAGACGATTTTATCGTCTCGCGACCCTTTCGACAAGCAAGTGCTTGCATTCCAGATGCGATAAGTAGTTGCGATTAGTCATGACGGAAAACTATCATCCGAAATGCAGGAGAATCGGCATGCGATGAACTGGTAACAGTTGTCTTGTTAGGAGAATTGTTAGGCGTTGAGTTCGCATGAACTATGCCTAAGGCCATACAGCCTCAAGAACTAACCAGATGCTATAATTAATGGGGGTTCAGCGGCAGCGAACACAGGGCCGATGAGCTGCGGAAGCGAAAACGGGAGTCAAGAGTGATGAAGTTCATAACGCCTGTCTGAAGCCCTTTTGGACAAGCTTCGTCTTGTGCGCGGGTACGCTAACCTGCAGAAAGTATCAATCTCTGTCCGCGAAACATTCATCAGACAGAGTAGAGGAGATAGAGGACATTAGCTTGCCGAAAAAGGAAGCCCACGCGGACATTTGCAACAAACCGCGCGCATTCACCGTTACTGCCGCGTGCTATTTGTCCGTGTGGGTGGAGCCTATTGTCGACCTAATGACCTTCATCCGCTTTTAAGCTGCGTTCCCTTCTCAGAGAGGATGGCTAATGCATGCTGCTCAAGCGAATCATATTTACTGGCGGCGGCGCATCGCCAAAACATCTGCAATTCGCAGTTGCATGAGATATGACCCTGTTCTCAAACTCGGCAAAAATTCTAATGAAATTTCAGATTTCTCAGTGACAGCACATCCTCAGTGCAACCTCCAAGCTTCTCTGATTCACAGGACTCTTCGGCAGGTAATCGTGACTTTTAAGGTCAAAGTCTCGTAGTTTTGAAATTTTTTCAAAATTGAGGTCCGCATGGGTATTTTTACAATTGTGAAGCCAACAAAGGTGCAAGGTTCCGGTTGTCCGCATAGAGAAAGGAACTGACAGAGAGAGTTCGCGTAACGCTTGCGATCCCTATTAGCGGATAGTGGTCGCAAATAATGTAGCGTGCTTACAAAGAACACTATTTCACACACTCTAATACTGATCAATTCGGATTTAGTGATGTCGCATGAGCTTAGCGCTAATGTCTGCTTGATCTATAGAGCTTCATCGTTCCGCAGTATGATGCCACAATGCCACCGCTTAATTCAATTCTTAACCTCGCGACAGGACTATTCTTTCGATTTCTGATCGAAGCGTATCTTTGCAGCTCTCGTATGGTTTAAAATGTCAGGTTTCTGGCTGAAGCTCTGCTTGAATGTTTTCCAACATGTGTCGAGATTTAGTGAAGTTTCAGGCACAAATGGCTGTATGCTAACGACACGCAGACGGGTCTATCAGTAATGAAACTGTAAAACTTGAGCAATAATATGGAAAAAGCTGCTGGAAATACTCAAAACTGAAACTCACGGGAAAATTAGAGAAAAGTCCTGATTTTTCGCATTCTCAAAACTTTTGCATGCTTTAACTTAAACAAATGGCTGTGGAAACTACGCCACGGCTTTATTAAACGCATGAAGTAGGCCTGAACAAACATAACGAGGAAAGGGACGAAAGCACAAAAGCATTTCTCCAAACACATGCAAGCAGAACGATGCTCATTTTCTACTTTAAGATCGTTCATCGCATCAAAAGAGGAAAAGGAGTAAAGGAATGAGAGCGAGAAAAAAACAAAAAAAGCAAAAACAAAACCTAAGAAAACAGTAGAAAAGGGTCGAAATTTTCCAGCTCTTGTTAGTCAAAACCGCATGAGGATGCAGCACACTTTTGGCAGAGTCCCGACACAATTCAAGAACTGTGTTAGAACTACTTCGAAACTTCCAAAGCAGTATGAGCACAGCCTTAGACTACGCATCCAAGAACAGTATTGCGCTAACAGGTAATTAACCCGACTTTTACAGAATCAGCGAAACTCGGAAGAGGAACGTGGATAAACCAACTAGAATCACTTTTATCCTCCATTACCCTGACTGTTGGGTTGGGAAGCCTCTGGAGATTTCCGGCTCTAGCCTACCATCACGGCGGCAGTAAGTGACTCTGTCTTCTAGACCGTATATGGGCGAGCTGTTTCATGCGCGTTTCTTTTGCCGTATTCCTTGTGCCTGTTGTTATTTGGTTTTCCGATGCTTTACTTGGAGATGCTAATGGGACAGTACTCCAATGAAGGTCCAACTACCCTATTTGCACACTATGTACCAGCTTTTCAAGGTAAGTGCTGGGTGCACAGTTTCTGCATTATATGCAGGGTAAACGATTGCAGGTCTTGGATGGGCAATGGCACTTATATGCTTCACGGTTGCCATCTATTATTGTGTAGTTGTTGCTTGGTGTTTTCTATACTTCTTCGCCATCATTAGCGGTGAAACAGTAGTTTGGAGTAGATGCGACAATGTTTGGAATGATGTCTGTAAGCACTTTCTCACTGTATTGAACTATATCGTAAGGGCCAAGTGACCCCCTCTTTTTGAGATTGTATTGAGACAGAGGCTATGAAAAAATGTAAGCAACGTGATCCATCAAAACCAATAGCATTTAATGGATCATGCATTGCTTCCGCAATCGAAGGGCTCAAAACGCCATATGATCAGTACTTCACGTATGCTAATTGCCTATACCTACAAAATCTAGAAAATATGAGGTGATTTTTCATAGAAATGTGATGACGAAGAGATCGTCTGGAATTGAACATTATGGCGGAATTAACTGGTCAACTTTACTTGCACTAGCTATCATATGGATATTTGTTGGTCTGATACTATTGAAAGGCTACGTTTATCTTGGAAAAGCCGCATATGTAATAGAATCTCACAAGTTTGTCCTGACATTGAATCCATTCATTTAGGTTTTTTCTGTAGCTCCTTTTGCAATTGTTTTCGTTGTGTTTTGGCGGGCGATCACATTAGACGGCGCAATATTTGGGGTATACTACTACTTTGGTACCCCAGATTTTTACACCCTGCTTCACCACGAGGTTCAAAACCTTCACTATAATTTCTAAGCAGTTTACAAGCTTCCAGAGCATATCAATATCTCACCTTTTGTGGTGTAATAAGAAACTACAGTATAGCTTAATTTCAGACTTGGACGGAAGCTCTAATGCAAGTGTGTTTCAACCTTAACGTCGGTTACGGAGGAATTATCGTTGTTGCCTCTTACAACAGAAGAAAAAACAATTGCTACAAGGCTAGCACTCATTCATCTCATTACTTTAGTCGGCACAATTATCGCGGTGATTGAGGAGAGCAAATCTAGCCGTAGTAGTGCTCTACTGTTTGATACAGTCACACTTTTACATGCCGGGTGAAACTTCTGTGGCAAAAAATCTCGTTATTTATGCTTCGCCTCTGCTCACGATTAGTGCTCTACGAGCGACAAGCAGCAGTGTTGGAAAAATCCAGATGGACATTTACCTCATCGTAGTGGCACCAAATTGTAAAAGATGGTTATAGCTATCTTAACAAGGATAAAGATTCGGCGTCTTCAATATCCTTTGTGAACAGGGTAACGCACTCTATTTCACAATCCAAGAGCCTACTGAATGCGTGTGAGTCTTTTACAGTGACTTGCGGGGTCAGCCGAGTCAGTGCTTTTATCTCCCCAGATTACTCTAGTACCATTATATTCCCGGAGGGTAAAGGGCTTGATAGTCCAGAGCTATCTTATAAATGAAAAGCACATATAGCATATATAGCACTTAATCTTGGCACAATGATAGCCTTTCGAGAAAGATTTTAGCCCGGCCCAGCCTCTTACTCCAGGGTAGGGGACCACATAACTTTAATAAGCTCCATCCGGTGCAGATGGCTGCTACAAATCTGTAATGGGTATAATATGCATGACTGCGTGCTTCGACGACACATTGTTCTCTACCTTTTTTATATCACCGTGACACCTAACCCAATGATCGGGGCCTGTTCGCTAGCTACAATACCTCTCACCAAATGTGCAACATTCCATATCTCTCCATTCAATCCTGCTGTGTCAGACTGAATCATTTTCTGCTAAACTGAAGATAGGTGAACTATTATTGGGCCTTTCTATAAAGTGCAGTCATAAGTCATGTGCAAACGTCTACTGAGCCAGCGAAACGAAGATTTATGAACAAGCGCCTGTATAAATATTTTTCCGGACAGATGATTTATATTGATAGCGAAAAGGATCTGGAAGATGAACCATAAAATTGGAAGGACAAGTTGAAGGATGCGTTCAAGTCCAGAAGGTCAAGTAACAACTGACAGAAAAAAGTTTAAGAAACCATCATGCACGACGAGCACATGTAATTGTTAGCCATACAAGCGACAACGAACGTAAACTTTGGGTCATGGTACAAGTGTTCAACTTATGTTTTGAGTTCAGGTGTCACGATAAAACACCAAAGAATTTACACCATAAATTCAAGTGATATTAGCCAAGGCGGAAATCGGAAGCAGCACACTTGTGCACTAGAGATAGAAGTGACATCTCAATTCCAGCAATTGAGGTTATTTTATAGGTCGAAAAGACGGTGTTACCGTTAGCTTACTATTTTTAACTTGAAGGACCTTGCATTAAAGGCAGTACATCGGCAGAATGAGACCCGTGACAAAACAAGGTCACAGGGTAGGAGCCCCCATATGGAATTTGGCCAAAGTCCGATCTTTCTCTCCCACTTCTAACACCATGGGATGGGCGGGGCCAGAGAATACAGGAGATGAGCGCTGCTTCCGCGTTGAAATTTCGGGGGTTAGAAGTGGCAGAGAAAGATCGGACTTTGGCCGATAGGTTCCATATGGGGGCTCCTACCCTGTGACCTTGTTTTGTCACGGGTCTCATTCTGCCGATGTACTGCCTTTAAGGATGGTTTGCAAATATCTTGGGCCCGTATGCATTAAAGTGATGAACAGCAGCAGCCGGGACTCCGCTTTCCTTGCCGCAGGGATTTTCATTTATACGGGCCATAGTCGTCGACTATTGTACCCTATTACTGAAAAATAGGATATGCGCGATATTCAAAAATGTAATGCAATGGCAAGAAGAAGCTGTTTTGAGAATGGAAATGATTATTCCTAGTAATTCACATATGTCTTCCACATCCCATTATGTTCTCGATAGCGAAGTCATCATAGCAACCCTTGAAATTTTAGCACCTGGAATAAAAGAAAAATATGCCGTCAGCTATAATTAAATTATCTGATATGCGTTGTACTCGTTTTGTGACCTTCATGAAGTATTGCTTGAAAGTGTATTTGAGATGCAGAAAAGTCTGCTTTTGCAGGACGCATGGGTAGTCGTCATCGCAACCTTCGTGATGAACATATTTGGTGGAGTCGTCGTTTTTGCAAGCCTTGGATACATCTCTAAGCAGCTTAACAAGCCCATTAATGGAATTGTATCTAGTGGTAAGAAAACAGCAAGAAAGCTCAGATTGCTCACAGTGGTGCTATGACATGATTAGAGAAAACCATTGTTACAAGTCTTATTGACTTATCTCACGATAACAAAGGCGCCAGCCATTACTGTAGATCTTATTTTAACAAGCATTTTAAACTCTCTAGCTTCTCGAGAAAAATGTTTTTATTTAGGTTTATCTATAGCCTTTGTCGCCTACCTAGAAGCAATGCAAGCGATGCCATATTCTTCTGTATGGAGCATGTTTTTCTTCGCTATGCTTTTCCTTCTTGGATTTGGCTCCGTAATGGGTGAGAATGTTGATAGTATGACATGTGAAAAATGATGCTATAAGTGAAGTTTGCTAGAGAACGTCACAAGGTTACAATCTTCAAATAAACGAAGAAATTTTTGATTTGCAAGGGCGGATTTCGATGAGCGTAACCACTGATATGCAACAGTATAAGTGCCACTTGAAGTGAGACAAATAAAAACAACAAAAAATCGATGCAAGACAGCGATTAGCTTTCTCGTGTATCCAGTTTATGAGGCTAAAGAAAGTCTGAAGTTTTAGGTTTAGGCGGCTTTGTCCGGCTTGGCACCATGGTTTGCGCTATACCCGAACTCCTTTAGCCACTTTCCAACAATGTTCCTCAAAGCTATTTGAATCGTCTTTCCTTACCTGTGTGCAAACTAGGGAAGTTATAGGTGTCAGTCTTGCCGCTTGCGCCAATACGTCAACATTTTGCACATATGATATGACCACTATTATCAAATTATGTCACGTCGGATAAATCGTAAAGTCTAGCGATATAGTCAACCCCGCACGTCTAAAAATAGATATGCTCTAAGATAGATCAGCCTTTGAAAAAAACGAACAGGATGGAACACTTGTCGAGACAAATCCGCCCTACAGTCAAGTCCTGCGGTCACTTGACTCAGAACTTCAAAACAGTGTCTGAGCAAGAAGTCGACTTTGAGGTTTTGTGCTTGCCTGGGCCTATTCGCTATGGTAAATTCAAAAATCCTCACTGGAGAAAGCCGTGAAATGCCGAGAAAGGGCTTAATGCAGGAGCTAAGTCAGAAAATGGGTGAGGCCTTCCGCTATGGAAGTCCCTCTCCCAAGTTTAGAAGCGATCTCGCTTTCGCAAGCCGCCCTAACGAGTGACAACAAATCGGTACGAAGATCGTTCCCGAAGCTGGAGCGCGACTTCACAGAGTGGAAGACTTGACACCACTGACTTCTCTATGTTAGAGCCCTTCTTCGCTGTTTTTGCGCTCTTAAATGGATTTTCAGATCTAACATAGCGAATAGGCCCAGCTAAGCACAAAAACTTAGAATCGAATAAATTTCTTGCCCGGGCACTCCCTTTAAACAAGAGCAAGCATGGTTATGTCGACGAATTCGAAACGCACAAGCGTACCCTGATCGGCGACGGCAGCGACGCGCAGTTTTCTCCGCCGAGCGCGACAGCGAGTACGAACTTTGTTTTTTTTGCTTTTTTTGAAGTTTCAGACGCCGATTTTTGTAGGCTTGTCTGTTTTGCATTCGTCCCGACTTTCAAGCGCACGATTATTGGAGCATGTACGAAAGCAGAACTGGAACGCTTGGTTTTTTTTGTGAGTTCTTTGCATGCACTATGCGTAAAGCGTACCGGTCATGTCCACAATAAAGTGGAATATCAGTAGAGTCGAATAGATGTATGACAAGGGTGGAAAGAAAAGTAAACCCGCCTAGAGGAGTTATACGTGCTGATTGTTCATTGATAAAGTATTCTTTTCAGCCTTGATTTATAGATTCAGTAGTTAACATTATCAAGAAGCGAAAAGGAAATCTATCGATAGCGTTATTGATGAAGTTACGGTTTCTTTGCAAACTTATTGCCAATTCTGGTTCCACCTGTTTGTAAGTGTAGAAAGCAAAATAGTTCAAATTGGTTTTCGGGCGTACTTTTCACCAAAAGTTGGAATTCGTTAGAAACCGTTGTGGTCCTACACTACTACAAATATAGTTTGTGCAAAATATGTACTTTGAGGCTTGGAACTATAGTAAGGATTTTTATGACGAAGTCAGATTAGCTACTGAGGTGTGAAGTTCCTGAATTGCCGCTCAAAAAAGAATCGCGGCGGCTGTGCTTGGACAGGCTTCGCCGAAGTTCACCGAATTCTTCGCATCAGGTCTATATTCAGAGTGGACTAGTTCTGAAGATTACCATTCAGCCACTTCGACATGGCACGTCTTTGTATAACGTAACAGCTTTACCTTGGGGTAGAGTAGGTAACGTGGAAGATAGTTTTTAAACTTCTTTTCCAGTTTTTGCTTACATAAGCTGCTTGACAATTACAAATTATTTGGTGCTAGAGGACATTGCGAGACGCGGTAGGGGTGGATTTGCAAAGAAATAAGCCACCATAAATATCTCGCCTTTCTCTTTTCAGCAATTATTTCTCGATTTGGTTGCTCCTCGAAGTTACACCGAGGCTCAACCTGACGTTTTCATCATGTACAACTTTGACTAATTCCCATTCTTATTACGATCCCAAACATAATATGCTGACCGGCGGATAGATCAAGCACTTCGCAATTCAGTGTCTTTTCGCAGTCTACGCGGCCTTTTTATTTTTATTTTTATTTTTATTTTAGTTTACACTCTAGGTGCACCAAAAAGCAACCAAACATCAAACAAGAAGGCACTAAGTCCGATTCAAGACGCAACCAATTATAACTGAATCCTTGCCATCTCTAAAACTTTGATAGTTCCCGATTTAGAGTGTCAGCGAGCCCCCGGTGCCAGGCTAGCTGACGTAACCCACGAATAATGATGATTCTGTTCTAGAGATGAGCAAGATTCATCGGAATACAAGAGATATCCGAGGAATTAAGTTGCGAAAACCTATGTAAAGCAACACAAAAAAATAAAACAAACAACGTAATAAATAGATAAACAACACAACAGCCGTAGAAACCATTCAAAGTCCGAAAGCTAGCAACAGACAAGATTGATCTAGACAATTGTTTACGACACCAGTAATATCGATGTAAAATCAAGATTTAATTATCTTCGACGTAGCTTCTCCGGTTCCGCTGAAAAATAAAAGCATGAGAAACAAAATATAACTACGAATCTAAGAGTACATCCAGATTAACTTTCCTCAGTCCCAGTTTGAAGCTGGAAGCACTGGAAGAACCAAGAACACTTGAAGGGAGATGCTGTAACCACCTCGCTCCTCGATGGAATAGATTGTTGTACGCCAGCATGAATTTTTTTCTTTTTATTCTGGTGTAATGCAAATTGAACGAAAAAGACCGTGAGCTGCTAGGCATAAATATCCAGTATTTGCTTGCTGAAAGTCTGAGTTCCTTACGTAATACTCGAAAGCAAAAAATCAAGTCAGCTATTTTCCTACGGTGTTCTAGGCTCATCATATTTAGTTCCCTAAGACGGTCACTGTAAGATGGAATGTTGCTAATGGTCATGCCTCTGTAGCATCTAAAGTAAAGCAAACGCGTGAAAGTTTGCTGAACTTTCTCTATCTTTTTGACATCTTTCCTGAGGTGTGGATTCCACACCTGCGAGCAGTATTCGAGATGGGGCAGGACATAGGCTTTGTATAATTTTTTGTAGATAGTCTTATCTTGGGAGTGTATGGATCGAAAAATGGCATACAAAACATTATACGCCTTTCTGACAACAACATCTATATGCTGAGAGAATTTGAGGGACGAGTCAAGTAATACTCCAAGATCTTTAGTCAAACTACATTCAGCCAACTTAGTTCCATTAATTTCATAACTAGCTCCTTCATTTCCTCCGATATGCATGACCGAAGTTTTCTCAAGGTTGATGGGAAGATCCCATTCACTTGACCAGAGCAGCAATTTTTCAACGGAAGTCTTGAGCGCACTATGAGTTTCTAAATAGGTGGAGGGGTCATAGATACCATAAATTTTCACATCGTCGGCATACATCTGTACCTTAACTGAGGGCGATGTTTTCAGTATAGAAGGCAGATCCATGGTATACAATAAGAAGAGTAATGGTGAAAGTGCCCCTCCCTGAGGAACTCCACTTTCACATGGATGCCTCTTAGAGCAGTTAAGGCCAACCTTCACAGACATGTATCTATCCCTCAAATATGATTCTAGCCAACAAAGTAAATTTCTAGAAATTCCAATTTTTTTGAGTTTTGCTAGGAGTTTTGTATGGCAAACTTTATCAAATCTTTGGAGAAATCTACAAAAATAACATCGACACACAGATTATTGTTAAGCGCCATCGTCCAATCAAAAATGCTATCTGCTAGATTAGTTGCAGTACTTCTCCCTCCCAAAAAACCATGTTGCTCTTTGGGGATAACATCGGATTTCAACAGCCACGACGTAAGTTTCTCTCTGAGGATTTTCTCCATAACCTTGATTGACGAAGAGGTCATGCTAATCGGACGAAATTCGGATACTAATTGTGCGGAAGAAACTTTAGGAATAGGGTAATTAGGGATTCTTTCCACAACTGAGGAACTTCTCCAGTAAGCATAGAAATGTTGAAGATGTGAGCAAGAGGTTTGCAAAGCGTCTCAGCACATTCCTTATAAACAATTTGCGGTATGCCATCAAATGGTTCTGTCAATGAAGGCTTCAGAGTTTTCAAAATGAAGACATCGGAGGAATTGAAGTATACATCACATAGCAGTCGACGGGTTGGAACTGAATTCACCAACTCGTCAGTAATCATTATGGACTCTTTTCGATCGAAAACACTGACAAAGTAATTCGCAAGTACATTGGCTTTTTCAGTATCAGTATTGTAGCTCTTGCCGGTCAAGTCTTTCAAAACTGGTAATCGACAGTTTCCTTTTAGTTTAGAACTCACATAGCTAAACAGTTGTTTTGAAGATGCACTAAGAGTGAGCTTTCTCTCTTTATACGCAAGAAATTTTTTTAGGTGGTAATCGATATCTCTGCATATCTTTTTATATGAGTCATTGTTAAGTGGACTTTGAAGGTGCAAAAAGAGTCGATTTTTTTGATCTAATAGATTTTTTATTTGCTGAGGGTACTTAGATCTGGAATTTATATGGATGCGAAAGGGTACAAAAATTTTGAAAGCTTGGTATACAACATTGCAAAACCTCCGGTATACATCGTCAGCAGATGAGTACTGGCTAAACACGCGCAACCAATCAACGCTCTGGAGATAATGATTTAAAAAAGAGAAATCTACTCGCCTAAAATCAGGCAAAGGAGGAAGATTATGATAACAAGAGGTTTCATTTAAGGTAAAACTGATTACGGAATGGTCGGAGCTAGCGAGAGGTGCCATGATTTTTACATTTGACACAATAGGTGATGACGAAAGAACTAAATCAAGAATATTGAAAGCAGGCGTCGGGGATTTTACCACTTGCTCCATGCCTAGATCAGCAAAAAGGTTCACGAATTTTGCAGATGTATTATTGAGTGGATTTACACGGCTCCAGTCTACCTGCAGATTAAAATCGCCAATAATTACTGTGTTCGAGTTTGCACTTGAGAGATCAGCCAGTAGACAAGCCAATTCCTCATCATCAGTCAACTGGTTACTAGGAGGACGGTAAACTAATACAGTACGTATTTTTGAGAGCATGTTTTGTGTGATTAAGTCAGCGCATAAAACGCTTCCTTTCGTTGAACTGCGTACTTCTATATTCTGAACCAAAAGTGTTGCATAAGCCAACAAACAAACTCGGCCCTCTTTACGAGCACTTCTATCAGAGCGAAGAATAGAATACGGTAAATCACCTATTATTTCGCTATCAAAAACCTTAGGAGAAAACCATGTCTCAGTAACAAAAACGAGATCCGGTTTATAGTAGGATAAAAATGCATGCAAATGGTGAATTTTGTTTAATAGACTTCTGGCATTGAGAAAATAAGCTCTTATTTTATTCTGAGACCCGTGCAAGCTTACGCGTTTCCCGTTCTCCGAGTAGCCAGATCACTGATTTTTACGAGTTGCCCGCGGTATACAACCCATTCCTTGCTCTTTTTTCCTCTATTACGTTCACGTGCTGCCTGCCTGAGGTCATACTCCGACTTGCGCTCTTCCTGGGTCATGCTGCGACGGAAATAGACACCAGGAAATCCAGCGGTACGGAGCGAGTGAGCGTTGGTGAGAGCGCGCCGCCAGTAAAAGGTAGAAGGTAGCACCAGCTTAATGAGCCTCGGGTGGGATGGACTGGGTTTACCCAGCCAATACAGCTCGCTGGGTGGACAGTCGATGTCCAGCGCCTCCAATATCGAGTCTACCTTTTCCTGAAGATAGTTTCGCCGTTCAATTGCTCCCAAGTCTGCAGGCGGCTCCTCTACGCCGCTTATTACAAGGCTTCGGGACTTCTTCTCTTCCTCAATGACGGCTGACAACTCCTTCGGTATTTTTTCCGCTAACACTTTCAGCATATCCGTCAGGATGGGATCGCGACTTCTTTCAAGCATTGAAGAGATCAAATCCTGTACGCTCATGCTTCTGTACTCTTCAATTCCGCTTCCACTGGCCTCTAGATCCAACTCTTCATTTCCTCTAGTCGCACGTTGCGAGCCACCTGAAGGTCCTTTGCTTTTGCTTCCACGAGTCGTTTTGACAGGCATTTTGATCTACCCAACGCAAATTATCGATCACAAAACTGTCCAAAAAACTCAACTCAGTAAAAAACCGGCGAATGCAGGACAAAATCTAACAGGTGACTGGAGGACCGTGTGGAGCCAACTATATAAAGAAGAAATTGTCACAAAAAATGACAAACGAAAAAACGGAAAGCGTAAAATTGACAAAAGTGCGAAAGAGCAAACAAAATGCGGCCGCTCACTAACTCTGACAAGAGAGGACTTCTTTTGAAACTGATAAAGGTAACATTTTGTCGTGACCAAGTGCGTTAGTGGGAGGTTGAGCCTCAGATGTAACGATGCTTCTCCACTGCGTAATATTTCGGAGAAATATCAAACTGTGAAGAAGGCTTCTTGGAGATTCGCGGACGAAGTCACAAAACCATCTACATATGTGCGCATGGCTGTACCCGAAATTTTAGACATCAACATTACAAAGCTGTGATTGCTCCACTTTGTGACAATAGTGCTTGTTGCTGATCGAGTTCGGAAAGCCTTGTCGAAAGCAAATTTGGAACACACAAGCGTACAAAGATCGGCGTCTGGAACCTCAAAAAACGTTTAAAAAAACCAAGTTTGTGCTCGCTGTCGCGCTCGGCGGAGAAAACTGCGCGTCGCTGCCGCGTTGCCGATCAGGGTACGCTTGTGCGTTTCGAATTCGTCGGTTATGTCAATCAATTCAGTTCAAAATTCTAACAATCCCGCCATGTAAATTCAAAGCGCTACAGTGCATCTAATTGCGTCAAAAAGAATTTCTGCGTTTCTCCTTTCTCTTCCATCTCTAACCAGCAAACCAGCCCTGACAAGGAAGATCCGATTAGTCGAAGTGGCCTTTTTGAATGATGCTTATACCACCTTGAAGAACATCAAACGTTGAATCCAAATTTGATTTCATTATATGCCGAGCGCCTCTACAAGCCTCGTTATGAGTACTTTCTTGGTGAAGAAAGGAACGCATAATTTGGGCAAATTCAAATTTCACGGTCTTTTCAGTGCTCAAATATAGCAGTGTTAAGTACCAGTGTTTTAAACAGATGGTTTTGTTGAAAGGGGGCTCTATGATAATCAACATTGGACCATTTGAGCAATTCTGACAAGTGTTTAATTACGCATTCAGTTTTTCAATTTGAAGAACGCTCACAACTCGGCGTCCAGAGGCGCTCAGCAGATAAAGAAGACAGATTTGGAATCAGCGTCAGCTCTTTATAGTAGTATCAAATTCATGTAAAAAGCCACTTCGACCAAATAGACCTGCCTTGCGAGAGCCCGCGAAGTTTTTTTAAGCGGACGCGCCGCCCCACAATAGTGACTTGAGCCTGGTCCAAACCTAGGACAGATGTCAGGGCCGCAAATAACGCTTGAGATGGCTTATAAAATGAAGGTGTCAGTAGAGTAAGTGAAGAAAGCAGTCAATGCGGGACTGTGACCGCATTATAGCATACGATAGAGATAGATGAGTTTTCTTTGATGTCTGTTTCTCTTTCCTTATCTGCATATAGCCCTCTCACGGTAATGATGACAATGCAATGATGCTTCTGGTTATGATGTTGCTAAAAATGTTTTCTGTAATGAAGTACAAAACAAAAGTTTAGTTCTGTTCAGATTTGTTGTCATTTTTGAGGCTGAAATGGTAGCACGATTGCGCGTCTACACCCTTGCAAAAAAACATAATTCTAAACGCACTTATCTTTAATAGGACTTACCATGAAAAGCAAATTTACCCATGAAGCGGAGTTACCAGAGGGATTGTTTGGCTAGAGGTGGCATTTCCCGGTCATTTCTTTGACAAAGGAGCGGGATTATACGCTAAATTTGGAGTGCGAATATTCCAAAAGAAAAGACTGTGAATGATCTTTTGTTTATGAACCTTGACTAAAAAGCCCGCCGATTATTTAAGTGAGCGCCGAGACCATTTGCACATGTATTTACGATGAGTGGCCAAGCACACGAAGTTTTAAATGGGTTATAGCATTTTTTTGTTCAGCAATTCACTTATTTTTTGGAATTATAATGACAACCGAGGTTCGTTATTTATGCAATTATTGATAAGCCTCAAGATTTTTTCTTTAGAGCGGATTCTACTGGTTTACTCTACTCGACGAGTTTAGCGGTTCAACTTCTTTATGTCTTATCGTTTCAATGGAGGCCTTCATGCTCATGCATATTTTTGGTTAATGTGACTGTTTTGTAAAATTTGCTCATGCATCATCTTCAGGCCATGTGCATGTGTACGAGATCATCAACGAGATTTTTGGCGAAAGGTCGGGAAGTATTCTATCCATGTTAGGTCCTCATTCGCGTCTATGGGAGATTTGCTGGAAGTTTTTTATTCCAGCCATGGGATTGGTAAGGTCTAGAAGGAATAAAAAATCACTAGTGGAGGTCCGAGAAGTTTTTTGTGGGGGGGGAGGGGGAGGGGAGGGAAGAATCCAATCAAAAACACCATGCCTGCTGAAAATTTCAGAAAATTTCAGAAATTGTTCTACTTATTTGCAAGTGTAAACAAGTCTTAGGGCCGCATGCATTAACATCCTCACCGGGAAGGGATCGCAGCTTCAAAGAAA
This sequence comes from Cylicocyclus nassatus, assembly GCA_958299035.1. Taxonomy (NCBI): domain Eukaryota; kingdom Metazoa; phylum Nematoda; class Chromadorea; order Rhabditida; family Strongylidae; genus Cylicocyclus; species Cylicocyclus nassatus. Next base: position 9,432,898 of record CATQJL010000112.1, on the reverse strand, counting down.
TTTTCGTATCTTAAAGCTCGAAAAATCTGGATTTTACGCTGTCTATCTATCCGTAAGTATTCCCACTGTCGTTCATAACATATTGAACAAGTGTGAAATCGTAGGAGCCACATTTTCCATTTTCCGCATAATCCCCTTATGATCCCATCGTGATCATAGGTTCGATAGTGTGAGAATTTTCTCACACCCTCTTCACCCCTGAACCGGGACCAAGGTGACCCCCGCCGAGAAAAAAATCAACATTGAGGTAAGGTTAAGCAAAGGAGATATTTGTACGTGAATTGTTTATGTACAGGAATGGTGGAGTCTGTTGAAAAAAGTGCTTGGTGACGGGTATGAGTAGTGATTTCTGGACATTTTGGAGTTTTAACATAAAAAATTCACAACTTTTGTAAATGAACATCTTTTACGGCGAGATAGTCACCATTGGAACCGTGTCTTCCTCCGCTTTCAGAAAGCATATAGCATATATGAGATCCGTTCAAGAAAGTGCGGTGAAGGGTGTGCCTAGTGATTTTTGGGAATTTTCGAGTTTTTAACATAAAAAAATTCATAACTTTTGTAGATGAATAACTTGTACGCCACGATGGTCACCGTTGGAACCGTCTCGTCCCTCGCTTTTAGAAAATATATGCTTCGCCTGGCGTCCGTTAGAAAAAAAAAGCCGGGTGAAGGGTGGGTGAGACTTTTATAATGGGAGTGCTCAAGTACAGGCTTTTTTACCATTGTAAAAAGACGTCTACTTGAGCACTCCCATTATAAAAGCCTCACCCACCCTTCACCCGGCTTTTTTTCTAACGTACGCCAGGCAACGTATATATTTTCTGAAAGCGGAGGACAAGACGGTTCCAATGGTGACCATCGTGGCGTACAAGATGTTCATCTACAAAAGTTATGAATTTTTTATGTTAAAAACTCGAAAATCTCCAGAAATCACTAGGACACCCTTCACCCAGGCACTTTTTTAACGGACTCTAGGCAAAGTATATATTTTCTGAAACCGGAGGATGAGACGGTTTCGAAGGTAATTTGTCTTGGCGTACAAGGTGTTCATCTTCAGAAGTCACGGATTTTTCTATCTAAAAACTCATAAATATCCAGAAATCACTACCCACACTCTTCACCAGGCACTTTTTCAACAACCTCCAGGCAAACCATATATTCTCTAAGAGCGGGATGCTCGTCAGAAATATAGTTGTGTGCTAATTCAGCAGCACATCGGCTCACATTTCAGAAAAAAGATAACCAGTGATGGTAAGGAACAAATTATGAACTTTGACTAGGAAAAATGATGAGAAAACACCATGGCTCCCCCCCCCCTCCCGTCGACACTCTACCAAGTGAAACACCCTTAACCCTGGAGAGGCTGCGACCACTGTGACCTCCTTCACCCTGGAGGAGTCATTCTCACCTTATCGCACCTGTACTCGTGATCCCCGGCGGCTGACCGTCTTTTCTCAGAGTCGTTTTCTTTCTCCGCAGTCAACGAAAACATTTCAGAGTTGTACTGATTATCTAGCCGAATAGTGCTGAACATTTTTTGATAAGAACACATGACGTATTGAAGTTAAGAAATTTGCGATGAATCACTAGTCGAAAGTTGGGGTTTATTATATTCAATTTTTCATTAACTCATTTGTTCTTACCGGCAATTTGCTTAGCACTGTTGAAATAGATCAGCACAACTTTGGAATGCTCGTTGTCGGAGAAAGAAAAATGACTTTGAAGTAAAGACGGTCGGCCACCGGAGATCATCGGGAATCATACAAAAAGCTAGAAAATGCGGCTTGTACAGCTTTTCGCTCCTTTTCAATAAGTTTATGGTGGATAGTGGGAATACTTACGGATAAATAGACAGCGAGAAAATCAGATATCCGAAGCTTCAGTAGTGAAGCTCTCATTTAAAGGCAGTGTCCAGGCTAAACCTAACCCCCTCCGATTGATGTCGGTCCTGAATGTAAGCCCCAGAAAAGGGGCATCTGCGTTGGTCCAGTCTTGTAACGTTGTCTCTGAATGGAGATAAGGGGCCTGAAAGTCCCTGGCTGGGCGGAGTCTGATATAAGACTCCGCCCACCAGGGACTGCTCACTACCTTGTCAATACGTGCCTCCCGACACGTATTGACAAGGTAGTGAGCAGAAGCTGCACACTGCACACTGCAATGCAACTGCACCCATGCAGTTGCAGCTCCTTCCCGCTGACCTGCCGACGGGGACGAGCAATTCGAAACTCGTCCGCGCCCTCACGACTGGGTCCCCAAGAATCGGGTTTTTTGTAAATTTTAGAGAGTTTGAAGTTCGGAACTGTAATCTGGGCCACGGAAAGGCCCCAGAATGACGAAAACATGGGGAGCCAAATGCTGGGTGGACGCTGCCTTTAAGCTGCGACCTCTCCCCGGCGAGGATGTTAATACATACGACCCTTAGTCGGCATGTCGAAACACATCATATAACTCATGTAGCTACTTCCAAATTTAGCGACCCATTTTTGATAAGACCTCTTCGGTTCCCATTGAAACTCACTTATGTCATTAATCAAAACGCGCGACTACTTTACAGATGCATGTTCTGTTTACTGTTATACGGAAAGACCCAAAAGTTGAGGATTATATGCGACGAGAAGATTTCCCTTTGTGGGCATTGGTTGGTTTGATTTTGTACGATGCATATTCATAAAAATACAATCCATAAATTTTGATACATATTGCATACTAGCGGCCCAAAAAATGGTCGAGGCTGCAATATGAAAAGGACAAGGGATTTGGCGTCTTTAAAGGCAGCGTCCAGGCAAGATCCATCCACCCAGATTAGCACATAGTTGTAAAGAAGGGCTCGTGAGTATCCGATCTGCGTTGGTCCAATCCTTTGACGTGCCCTTTAAAAGGAAATACGCGCCTGTGATACGTATCACAAGCCGCCCCTTCGTATCACAAACCACCCCTGAGGACGAGTGCTTACGCAGGTGTGCGGTTGCATTGCAGTTGCATTGCAGTTGCACTGCACACTGCAATGCAACTGCATCCGTGCAGTTGCAGCTTCTCCCGCTGGCATGACGATGGGGACGAGCAATTCGAAACTCGTCCGCTCCTTGAAGAGAGGATCTCCAAGAACCGGGTTTTTTGGGAGTTTAAACAATTTGGACTTTACAACTGTAATCAGGGCTACGGAAAGGTCCCAGAATGGCAGAAACCTGAGAGGCGAAATTTTGCCCGGACGCTGCCTTTAATATTTTTTCCGCATGGATTCTATTTCATAGTAGAAGAAGCTTTTGTGTAGCCTTTAAAGTGACTTGCGAGGGACAGCCACTTTCAACTCTGTAATTCAATTTTCCCAGATTACTTTGGTGTCATAGTGGGGTTCATACCATCGCGCTACTCGCCTCTTGATAGGCTTTGGAGAATTAAACTAGCGTCGTACACAACTTTCAATAACCGTTCCTTTAGTGATTATGATCGCGTGAAATTTGAATTGTTGACACTGTGGTTTTATAGAAACCATCCATTATGGAACAAGGAGCAGATGTTGTAAGATCAGTGCCTTAAACCGATAATTTCGAAGTTGAGGGCTAAAGTAGTTACAGTCGCTTCATTTCATATGAGCATATGTGCCATTGCATGTACAGTCCACTTTGGCGTCCTCATCCTGGATTTGCAATCGCAAAAACGTAAGAGACTTACCGGTCATCGATTACATCAATTTGAGGTGACTAGTAACTAAAAAAGAAAGAAAATGCTAAGAACACCTTGGAAACACTTACCTGAAAGCTTGTTTCTCCCACGAATCCAGGATGGGGACGCCAAAGGTGAACTGCGTGTGCAATGACACACATGATATGAAATGAAGCGACTGTAAATGATTGGTTTACATAATCTGACAAGGAGCTCATTGTCTCTTCCACAATCTTTTTTCTTAGTGATTCGAGAGTTACAGAAGAGAACACCTTAGCATAAGCCAGCCTGTAGGCGTTTCTGAATATCCTTTGTTCTTTTCAAAAAACATTCTTGAAATATAGTGTATAGATCGTACACTATAATAGCACCATTGCGGCATTAAAAAAAGTTATTTAAAGTAGGCATAGGAAGACTTCTGCAAACTATAATCCCGGAAAAGCGACATCGTAGTTCCGTGTAGATGGGTAACACCAAGTGAAGTAGAAATGGGATTCTGCCTTCATACATACGCGGTGCTTGCGTTTCCTAGGTAAAGTAGAAGTGGGGTTCTACTTTCATACATGCGCGGTGCTTGCCTTTCCTCAGCGAAAGTCGCTCAGGTTCAAACGTGTTATACAGCGCTGGCCATAATCATAAAGCCACTTTAGAATTCGTCGTAATTTTCGTTCTTGTCAATGAATCTGTCTGAAACTTTGCTGTATTGTGCGCATGTCAACTTAACATGACCTCTGAAAACGGCTTCCAATCTTGTTGAGTTTGAACGGAGAAAAACGAAAAAATTTGAAAAAGCTCTTAATGAAAGCGGAACAAAATTATAAAGCCGTCTGGTTTTTCTAATCACTATCGCATTCGTTGATTCTCAAATTTTTTTGTACAATTACATTCCAAAATATGAAACATTTGCAACACCTACGGCCTGTCATCCTACTCAAGTAGAAGCGATCACTGCATGTTTTGCTTTCGAAGGCATTGTGCGTATTGAATAAATAAATAAATAAATAAAAGTCAATCTGCTTTAACAAGAAGCTGGTTTGAGGAGTTCTTAAGCCTTGTTTATTTCAAATGATAGCAATAAAATCTACTGAGCATTTCCGATAGATAAGGTGAGGAGCGCTTCCACAAACTTCGCGTAATCGCTGATATTGACGGACAGACTCCAACCTTATTATAGCGTTGACGCACTTTTGCATCACGAAACTCGATTTTCAAGCAACCGAAAATACTGTAATGTAGCCATTACGACAGCCGTACAACAGTGAACATGTGCGCATGGCTAAAAAAAAATTTCGGGACTGAGCACTCTAGTTTCAGCCGCAGTTGACATCCACTGAATGAAGCAAGAGATCAGTGAGACATCCACTTGAAACAATGTTTGTGCTTGTTCTTTCTAATAGCTGAACTTATTTTGACGGTTAAGGAAGTCTCAAGCCTCTGTCGCTGATTGCTCGACTTTCTCAAAGGAATTTGTAGCCGCATTGCAAAGGGTCCCAAAACGCCATTCCTCGCGCTGTACGCCTAATCACAGGAGCTAAGTAGCTCAGCTTTTTAAAATAGTGGTTATTCGTCGCCGTGGTAAGCGGTCAGTTCCAACGTCCATCGGCAAGTCGATCTACCAAGCTGTGCTACCCCAACTCAGTACTTCGACGCCATGAACGACTGACTCTGCTGCCCTGCCACAGGCAATGGTGAAGCTCCAAGGGCTTTTCGTTTTTCTGACTGATAGCATTCAACATCTCAGTCGGTTGTGTTCATATTGTGTCTGAGTGTAGGGCTCTTTGTTAGGAAAAATGGTGAGCACTTGAATGCTTGTGTGTTGGTTGATCCGAAGGGCTACAGTTCGACTATAGCTCCGAAGAATATCGGGTTCCGTTGACTATCATTACGAGATAGTCTAGAAAGTTACATCCGTGAAAAGACTGGCACGATACTAGTTAAGTGCCTGACTTATGGTGACAAGTCCCAGGTGTCAATAACAGAGGATTCCGTGCAAGCTCTGCTACGCTGAACTCTTCACGCAGGGGACCCGGTTCCCATGCGCCGATGCAGGTGAGCCGTAACTACTGACATATGGGCATGCCTCACACAATTTCAGTCGCGACGCGATTTGGCAATATTCCAGTTGCTTATAACTCGTCGCAAACTCAATTTGAGCACATGGAAAATAGCACATCTTATCGAATCACAAAAGTCAAATACACCAAGCATTTGTGGTCTGCAAATGTTGGGTCTGAAGAGACCTGGCAAATGGTAGAGTCACGTGGCGACTGAAATCGCGAGAGGTATACGGAGGACCTTAGGGAGCTGCTAGCTCGATCCGCGACAGCCTTAGTGTTTTAAATTCAAATTTGAAACTTTCCAAAACTGCAACCTAGGATACCTCGTAAGAAGCAGCTTTGGATTTACCTTGGAAATTTTTTGAAAACTCGTCTGATATATAGTACGAGTGCCATTTATAACTTTGTATCGTTTTTAGGCAGTTGGTCGATGCCTCAGACTATTACCTCTCCTTCCCGTGCTAGTCTTCTTCATCGTTAATGTTATAAGATGGAGAAGGAAAAAAATGGTAAGTGAACGATATCTAATAGGGTTCCGTCTTTTGATCCATTTGTGCTGAAAATTATTGAGAAAGACTGATTTCTTTTATTATGGAGTAAAAACATTACAAATATATTGTTTTTTCACATCATAGAAGTTTTTGAACTTAGTTTAAATAAGAGCTTTTATTTCTATTATCTGCAACCGCACGATGTATTACAGGGTGTCCCAAAAGTCTTTGAGCCTAACTTCCCAATGGAGTAACTTTGTTAGTATTCCTCGCTTTTTAGTCATATTTTGCGTATAAGTACTTCTTCTAATTTTTGGTATTTCTCAGAAAAAACCATACCGTTTGCGCTGTACACTCTCAAAATATTGTTTTTGGAGCAAACATTACTACGATTTTGAGGACGACCCAATGTTAACGTACCCTTTACTCAATCATGCCTTTAAAGCTCTTGCGAAGTTTTAAAATGCGTATTGTAGAGCTAGTCACTCTACGTCTACAGCGCAAAACTTATCAGTAATCTCGTTAATGCAGGATTAAGATACAAACACCCAAGGTACTGCCGTGCCAATAAGAAGAAAAAGTTCTCGGAAACAAAAATCCGAGAACGTTGGAAATTCCGACACCAATTTAGTTTAAGTCACTAGTTCTAGTAGTAATCTCTGCATTTCATACCGAAATTCAGTTTAGAGTCATTTCATGCATACTAAAATTGCTGTTTTCTTGATGTTCTCAAGAACTTGATTGCTACATTTTGACACTTTTGTTAAATCTCGCAGACGTGCTTCTCAGATCGAGCGCAACAGCCTTTGACTTTTCTTTGTGATCGGTTATGGAAAGCAAGGCCACCTCTATTTCACACTAAATTTTGGGCAGTTTGGAACTCCTGCTTCAGAAGGTTGAGACATTCTCGACGTCAGCATTTTGTCTGCCACGGTGCATGCGTTCCGCAAGAATTTGAGGGCTTATGTGAAGGCCAAATAAGAGTTTTTCGAAAACTGAGTGTACCATATTATTTTGTAGGTTCTTCGCAAGATTCCTGCTCAAATTCATATTACAATGTTGCTTCCTACAGTTGCAGCTGAAAATATACTAGGCTCAAAGACTTTTGGGACACCCTGTAAATGTCATGGTCCCTGTTACATTAGGTTGTTGCAAAATGTCCGTTGCAGAGTTTTGATGTGAAATAACTTTGTCCATTCTTCATTTTTTTGAATGTATACAAGACTATTAGAAGCAGTAACCTAACGCGCACCTGCACATACTGGTACGCAAACGGGAAGAAAATTATGCGTCAAAAAACGGAAGTTTTTCTCTTAAAAACCTTGTCTTTGAGAGATTGCAACTCTCTTCAAGTCGTGTTTCTATGGCTGCTAATTAGCTCATTTTGTAGACGCAAGCCAGTAGTGTACTTATATAGAAAAAACTTCAACAAAGGGGACCTGCGGCTTAATTTTACCACTGTTAGAAAGTAAACAAAAAAGCTTTCCAATGATTATGCAGAATATATATCGAAACAGAGATAATGAAGGAAAAAAGTTGTTCGGAAAGGCTTAAAAACGGACAAAATTTTTGCAACAGCCCAATACTTTCACCATGTTACATTTCACAACATAATTATTCAGCTGCCATACCCAGCTGAAACTCCTCCGCCACCCACCTTTTTATACTTTTCAGTCGCTCAAGACATTATTCTTTCAACCAGTTCAAACTCCGCGAGACAGCAGGAGCGACCAGAAAGATATCTCTTCGAACAAATCAGGTGAAAGCGGACGGCTCCCTCCATGATTGGAAAGCAGAAAAGATTTTTAAAATTGTGTAACCTTCCACCTTATCATTATTATTAAAGTGTTTTTAACAAATTTGCGTTAGTTGTTATTACGTATAAGCCATCAATTGATTAGGCAAACCATTTGCCTGTGGTCTACATAACTGAACGGCGAATTTCAACGAATAATTCAAAGTCCACTCTCACTTCTTGCTACTCTTATGGCTGTTATCAGATTTGGAGCAGATATCTGCTACTTTTCCCTCTGCCAGTGCTTTTTTTAACAACCACCTGCTCTACATCACCACCAACACGATGTCAACTCAGAAGACCTTTACAGCTTAACAAAGGCATTATACTGAATTGAGGAAAGCGATGAACACATGGGTGATTTCCACTGCTCAATAGTAAATTATAGTTCCGGAAGTTGTAGTTTACTCGTTCTCAAGGTGATCATTTCAATTTAAAAATCGTTTCAGACCCATAAGCACCTTATATTGGAATGTGAATGTTTACATTAGATTCGTATAATCGAGGTTTGAGAGCGCACTGCATTTCTGTTTGTTAAGGGGTGAAATATTCGATAATGTGACGTTTTAGAAAGGCCACTCATTACTTAAAAAACATGATCATAGTAAAAATACTTGGACTGGGATATTTAAATAGAAACCTCCCATGCTTTTGCTACACACAGCCCAGCACAAATTTATTAGTGTTAAAGATTGTTTGATGTAAATAACGAAACGATCGTGAAACACTGACGTGCTTGTATGTTCCTTCCCAAAATTGCAACTATGCTCCGAGAGTTCTAAATTTTGGACCTTATCGACATGAAATATTAGGTGGCGGAAAGCTATCATATAGATAAGGAATCGAATCAAACCATTACCTTCCCTCATTTTTAGGCTACAAATAGATCTAAAGTGACTTTAACAAATGTTGCGCACCAGTTCACGACTGAGCAACTTTAGAGATGCTAGGGCTGGAGTAAGTTCTAAGTCATTTTTTTAGCTTGGTTTGCTGTTGGTGGTAAAGCAGAGAGATATCCTTGCTACAAATGTTTGTAACTCATAAAGCTAAAGTAATGCTTTTGATTTTCTTCTTGCTGAAGGTCTTTTGAACACACTTCTGCAACAAATGATTATTTCCTTGATTTTATTTGACTTTTGTAACACCTATCTCATTACACATTCATAGAGGACTTCTAGATAACCGTAGGATATCATGGGGGCTTTTTCAAAAATGTTTCGAAGCCAAACCTGCCAACTGATTTGCTTTCTTGGACCGATTGATTTGGTGCTTTGACTGAACATCAAAGCACCAAATCAGTCGGTCCAAGAAGACAAACCATGCAAGTCATCCGCTGAGTCATCTGCCGTCAGCAAAAACTACTTCTTCAGCTTTGTGTAGAACTATAAATATTTAGGAGTACTCAGCATGCTAAGCGTGACTCACGTAGAAAAAAAAATGAGATATTGCGTTAATGAAATATACCAAACTGTTTATAGAAAATTATCTTGACCCTTTATGTTCTTGTTATAAGCATGCTGTCAAGCCAAAAGTCGAAGTGTCCAAATCAAAAGTCTGTACACCATTGGATGCAGCATAGAACGTTGACTAAAAATCTATCTTCCATATCCGCGAGATGCCTTTGCGCATGAAGTTATGAGACATTATATTGCAGAAAATTTTCTGTGTAAAGTGCAAATCTGAACATACAGATCCATTTTAGCCTAGTTGTAATCTAGGACACGCGAGAATATGCAAAATTATTTGGGGCCGCACGGTCCTTTCTGAAGGACCGCACATAGGTACTTTCCGTTGGAAGGAAGTATCCCAAACTCGGGTAATTGAACCATCGACGATAACAATGTTGTGTAGAGTGTTACCTTTGCTCGACGTACGCCCGAGACTGCGTAAAAACAGTCCAAGCACCTGCTGAAAGTTTGGCTCGCGCTGGCTGGAAGAGATTATTTGATGAGCGCTTCCAGAAAACTTTGAATTGCTGCCCGCTGGCAGAACAAGGAAGTACCGCTCACTGAAGGTTTGGCCACGCCCCAAAATTTGCTGACGCTTGCAAAAAAGCGCGTGTTTGCGAACCGCCTGCCTCCGGCGATTATCTGAGTTATTGTATGCGGCTTGTATGAATTAGCCTCGGTCTGAGATTTTGACCATTTGTTTGTGAGCAGTTGTGATAACAGATAATCAACACAACTCTGTCATAATTCATCAGATTCAGAGAAAGAATGACTCTAAGAAAAGATGCTTTGTCGCTGAGGATACCCGCACGACAGTGGCGCATTGATCTTTCGCGATCTTATATGAGCTACAAAAATGTGCCAACTAACTTCTGTTCATACTTGTAAGCAACTTGAATAACTTTCAAAACTTTTTGGAAATTCATTGAAAATACCTTGTAATAATATTTTTCGACGGCGACCATGCCCCGTTTTGTGGAATCTCGAAGTTATGAGCAAACAAAATTTTAGGACATCCCAAAAAATTTTAGGTACAGTCTGCTCCAATCGGGATCAGGCCGAACCGTCGGCGTAAATTTGGGCGCTTGCAGCGCTAAGCGTTTGCGCTGCATATGCGCGCTGTCGGAAAGAGCAAAAGGATAGGAGAGAGCAGAGAAGCAGGCCGTGAGCGTCACCGCGAAACCCTAGCGACGAGGATTCCCGCCATGCTAGTTTGGGCCTGGTGGGATTGGGGCAAACTGTAATTGTGGTCAACGCAACGCACCTTTCGAGAAAAAAATTGTCGCGCCCCTTGGCTGGACCCTTTGGCTCAAGTAAAGCGCGCTTACAACCAGTTATAAACAGTCATTGCAGTATAGTCGTCCTCACCCCACTAGTCGGCTCAGTGCACGAATTCGAATTCAAACTGGGGCAGGCCGATCGCGGCAGAGCGCGCCACTCAAACCCTCAGTTCAAAACTACGCATATTTCTTTTTGGTTTTTTACACTGTTGCTTGTTAATCTATAGGCGCCGTAAAACCTAATTGCCCGCGCCGTGCCTTGAACACCAGCGTAAGCGAGCGGTCGTCGCGAACGAATGTCGGCGTTCACTATATTCCAGGAGATCTTTCTTTAACTTTCATGTTGTTCTCGTCAATGCAAGGTATATCTTGACGAAAGCTCCCTTCACAAATTAAAAAAATGCATGTGAAAAGGGTGCGCGCTCATTGTCGCTCGCAAAAAGCCTGTAGCGCTTCGGGACCAAACGTTTCCAACCGCGCCGCGTTGGTGTACAAAACGACGCGTGAGCAATTGGATTTTACGGGGCCCGTATGTACTAAGCTAATGTTCCTAGTCAAATTTGCGTTTTGTTATTGTTGAGTATTGTTTCGCGCAGTTATGCTTGGTTTTTATTTGTGTGATCTTATTTAAGCTTCTAGAAACGATGCATGGCAAACTTTTGTGACGTTGATCACTAAAACAACACTTCTGCACATACTACTTACAAAAAAGATTTACAGCAGAGGTTCCCATCTGTATAATTTCTGTAATTGTAATCAGACTTGAAGTAACGAGCATAGCAGTACAAATCGATAACGATAAAATAGTGGTTTAAAACGAACACATTCATAACACGAAGGTTAACAAACAACTACAGTGAAAAAACCATAAAGAAACATGCGCAAAACATGAACTGAGAGCAGGTGTCGCGCTCTGCCGCCACTGGCCTGCTCTTGTTCAAATTTGAATCCGTCCACTGACCGACTAATGGGGTGAGGACGACAATGCCAGATCGCGCAGCGACTAAAAATGCGTGAGGTATGCCTTAGGCCTGTGATAAAGAAAGTTGCTCGAAGATACATAAGGCGCATGCATATTTCTAAGCATTAATCATGACATAGAACTTTCGATCCCCTTTTGTCACACATAACGGTGTCCAAGTGTTGAAGGCAGTGTCTCGCCGAGACTGAGAAGTGGGGATCTTCATGGGTTCTCTCATACGGTTCCCAAAAAAACCCCTGCTCAAGTCCAACCAGATCGGCATCCTCTGTTTCAAGAAAACTGCAATCAAATAGTTCGTAATCGGCAACCTGGGCAGCGTGTAATATGCAAAGCTCCGGTATTCAAATTTGAATGAGACACTGCCTTTGATAAAATCGAATTGACAAAAGTAATGCACCCCATATTATAAATGATGTCATTAATGGCCGTGCCACTCTCTCATAGTCACACTCGCTCAGTGGTTGCTTTCTGCGTTATTCGCACACGAAATTTGATCATTTTACAAAACCACTCCGAAAAGGAATTTTCTACGGCGTGCGCCACATTCTGCAACATGCCACACTTAATCCATTAAGGATGAATTGTAAAACCCGATATCTAGCGCGGCTGCTTCACCTTTCCCTCCTTTTTCTTCCGGCACTCATTATACAAAGTAGAAAAATGTACACATACTCCCATACACAAAGTATTGAAAATGTTGGAAGCATTTCAATAATTATTTTTGTTGTATTACAGTATGGAAGAAGATATTTACTATGCGGACTGCGATGGATTTCCAAAAATTCACTTCAGTATTGGTAACAACGTTTACACAGTCAAAGGACGCAATATACTTCTGAAACTGGAAGAATTTAAATGCTATTTGGCTCTGTCTAGCATTGATTCGGCTTCATTTGGGCCTAGCTGGATTCAGGAGCAGTTGAGCCGGGTGCTCTTTGGATTAAAAATCGAATTCTCCCTGTTAGCGCATTTCGACGCGCCGTGGTACTTATCGGAATTGCGTGTCAAGTTGGAATTTTAACATCTATCTACAGGAGCTGGAGAGGACTTGCCGTCGTTTGTAGCCTGCGTTGCGCAGTGGATTTGTTGCGCGAAACCTCGGGAGCCACATGTATTTTTGAGATTGCTTGTAGACGCGCATAGGTAGCATGGGATCCTCGTCCCGTGTTTCGCAGCAGTAGTAGTAACCTGTTCTTGGTTTAGTATTTTTTGTCTATTTTGAATGTAGTTTGTTGTCATAAGGATAAATCAGTTAATCTACCTCATGTTTCTTTCGGTTGCGCGTTAAGTGCGCAGTAGGATAGGTACGTCGCTTAGTATTGGGCGAGCATCACGCCTCGGGTTACATCTAAGTGCCATGAGTCCACCGAGTCGCCACAGGATGTAAACGATATCGAAAAGCATGAAACGCTGTTCAGTCTGCCTTCCCTATCTGCGGAACATTCATGGAGGGAGCAAATGGTGCATTTAGCATAGAATGAGTTGCTGGAATCTTACTAGCACTCGAATAAAACAACTAAGTGTGATATATTTTCTATCGCAGAGTATTCATCCAGTAGAGTGCTCTGATTATTATCACTATTTATAAAGCGCTAGAAAAATACTACGGCTTCTGTCTTATGTGCACTTTCAATATTTTTTCTCCAATTAACGCCCATAGCTTGTCGTCCGCAAATTCGCAGATTGAGAAGGCGGATTCGGAATCAAGGTTTGTGCACTCCTATGGTATACATCCAACAAAAAGTCCACTTCGACATTTCATGCTTACCTTGTAAGAAAAAAAGTTTGTGAAAGTAGATGTTGACATTTTCGTTCTTGACATCCGATCACTAACAACTTTTCAAAAAGTGATGATTTGCCCGTGAAAATTGCATTTTTACTAGTCAAATGATGAGCGCTCGTCGAAAGATCTCACACGCCCAGAAGTCTTCAAGGAGTGCTCGTGGAAAATTCTGTATCGCTAGTTGTTGGCAAAGCATCATCCATACTATTATATAAAGCGCTAGCACCCCCATGTGAGTCAGCATGGTGTGTGTATGTTCCGGTGTTGTTTACCACTAATGGCAACGCGCCCGGCGGCCAAGATGAGTTGCGCTGATGACGTCATACAATGCTGCCTCCAGAGTTTTCAGTCATGTTCTCTAGCGATGTTCATGGGTTGGCACTAAAAGCAGCGAAATTAACACCACTTGAACTGGCTGAATTGATTAAGCTGTTCCATTGACAGTAATAGCTTCATTTCGAAAATCATCAAGGGTTGGCCAAATCGTTTGTACATTATCTCAGCACCATTACGTTCTTTTTTTACATCTCGCTTCTCTATTTCTAATATGGAGCGTGTAATTTGGAGGGGAGCATAAGTTTTTCGGAAAAGTTAGGTATTTATTATACTGCAGTCTTCCATAGTCCGTTTCTCGAGTGCTTAGTATGTTTCCTCACCGTAAGAGCTGCGCCAAATCTTCAATTATTCTGTCCTTCTAATTTTTCTGTTAACGTATCTCAGCAAGAAGAAGTTCTCCGTGAAGTGCTTAGTGAATGTTATTATTCCAGGTAAACTGCACTAAATCTGTTTTTGAAGGATTCTCGCAAACTTTGCTCTGGACAATTTTTGTCTACGATTTTTCATGAATAAGCACTTTGTCTGAAATGTCTACACCACAGGCTCTTTAGATTTTCTTCTTTTCAATTATGCAAAGATGTTTGTCAAAGTTGATGAACTTCGAAATTTTTGGACTCCATTGAGTTGACATCCCAATACTGTGTGAACCTTTTAGATAGTTGCCAACAATTGTACGAAACACTATTTTTCCAAACGAATACAGCGTGGTCATGCAAACTGTCTTAAGACTCGATGAAAGCTGGATGCAAAAACCTTCTTCAGCTAGGAAAAGTAAACTCTAAAGAACACTTTCAACCTCCCGAGTTTTCCTTCAAACATCAAAAATTCGAAGAGTAATGTAAAAGAATGTCAATGCGATCGCGTTTGATATATTAGGACTAAATGCTGTATGAATCTGCCTTTAGTATCTCAGCTACGAATAAGAGACAAGGTGGCATGCAACTTAGCTTTACGTAAACTAAAGCTTTACCAACGTACAGCGCAGCTTTGCCAGAATATTGCACAACCTTAAAATTGTATAAGAAACGAGATCTTCCTAGGTGAGCAGCTAGAAGCATGAACACCTTTAAGAAGGTTCCTTCAAGAATTTGAGCTTGCTCAATAAGATGACCTGAAAAATGATCGATTTTGGAGCCTACGTATGAATTGCAAGGATGCTGGATATTTTGGGAACTTCATAAAACACGAACGAGAGTTTCTTGAAATAGAAGAGAAATTATGACGCTCTCAAAAAGAATACTTCTGAAAAGAAAAAGGGAGTGTTCGAATTTGAAAAGCTTTAGATTTGGTAGTTCCAATGTTGGCTATATATTTTCAAAAATAACAATTCGAATTTTCTTTAGTTTAATTTCGGGAAGAGATGAAAGTAGTCTCATTGAAGCTCCTGGGGGGGGGGGGGGGAAGGGGGTTCTAAGGCAGTTTGGAGGGTCAAATGTGGGAAACGGCCCCGGGTGGGAAGAGTGCACATGGCTGGGATTACTTTATCGGGTTTGGGACGGGCGCTTCAATCACAAAATTTTTTTGCGTTACGTTTTTTGACGTGTAAAAGTTTGAGAGCATCCGAGAAACTTCGCAGCATGGAGAACTCAGGCTAAGCCTGTCTAAATCGTGATCAGACTGAACATTTGAATAAGCAGATTTGGGGGCAACTTCGAAGCGTGAATCAGAACGGCCTCCTACGACTAATGTCCTCAGAACTGAAGAGTGTGAGAATGCGAGAAGAGAGTGGTACTTCAGCAAAGTTGATTAAGAAGTTACTGGGTTAATGAGTTGAGGGGAGGGAAACCTTGAAAGACTGGGATAGCAAAACGCACGATTATATAAGATTCGAGCATATGTGAATTAAGTATCTGTAAATTCGTGTCTCAAGGAAATGGGTGCGGTTAGAAAAAGCTGGGGGGGGGGGGAGCATTCATAATTCTGTTGCCAATTTTCATGAGAAAATTTCCGAAACTTCCGAAAGCAGGAAAGATCCGTTACTTTGATAACTTCTGGGTTCACTACGTGCTCAAATCCATGCCATACTTTTGGAGAGGAAAAGGTTCGCTACAAATCCTCAAAGGTTCTAACTTTCAGTCACATTCCCACTTCACACACACAGCCAGTCCAAAGCGGCGCCCCGAAGCGGCGCTTTGGACTGGTACTCTATAATAAAGCGCGAGCACCCCCATTAGGGCAATGGATGTTTGTCGACTCTATCTTAACTTTAGCTTTCCCGCCCGCTTCCAGACTGTTTACGCTTACGGTCCGACCCAGCCACAATCGATGACTCATAACGGAAGTGATGCCTGTCTTAGATGATGTTGATCAAGTGGTATAACCAAAAAGGTGCAATCACTAGACAAGCTAAACGCTGTCAGCGTTAGCATCGATCTACTGTATTTCCACTATAAGTCAAATCGCTTATTTCCAAAAGAAACTCGACTACGGAAAGAATAGGAGCAGGTCAGTTTACAACATTCAGAATCGTTCTGTCACTTTGAAATGCACCTCCACATGTAGCTTCCCTAAAAATCTACCCAATCCACATATGGAATCACATATGTAGATGGTACACATGCGTTGTTTCCTCAAATCTGGTAATTTTTGTACCTTATATGTTCAAAAAATACATAACATTTATTGCAGCAAAAAAGCTGCAATTTTTAGGTT
Organism: Cylicocyclus nassatus; assembly: GCA_958299035.1. NCBI lineage: Eukaryota > Metazoa > Nematoda > Chromadorea > Rhabditida > Strongylidae > Cylicocyclus > Cylicocyclus nassatus. The sequence continues at coordinate 9,416,408 of CATQJL010000112.1, read as the reverse complement.
TCTTTTATCCTTATCTTTTATAATTAGTACTCTTTTGGTTGAAAGAAGCACCGTTGTTTGTTCAATTCCACAGTGCTTACTGTGTTTCTCCTAAAAAAAAGTTGCACCATATCCGTACTTGGTAAATTTAGGCTGTCCCTTTGACTTTTTGAGTGTGATCTGCATTCATAAAATTCTTCCGTAAGTGGTTTATCGTCGAATCTTTTTTTTTGCAAACTTCTCGCACTTTGACTCCATGAGCATAACTTCTACCCATGATTTTTTTTTTCAGGAGCACTTCTTTGAAAATACACCATAAGTCTAAGAAAATCTGCTAGATATTCTGGCGAAAAAAGTTGTTGTCTTCCCAAGTTTTCCATCAAGTGCTTGGAAGCTGCGATAAAACCGTTTTTAGAAGAAATCATAAAACTTCATTCAGCAAATGCCTAAATACTTTCTAACTTGAACAATCCGCACCAAAGCTGTTTTGGGAAACTTCTCACTAATTTTTTCCTTTCACCACGATTCCTGTTGTGAAAATTTCAGCAAGAAAGTAGCGGTTTCCCAAATTTCGTTTGTCACATGCTAAGTGAGTGTTTCCTAGAAAGAACCCACAACGAAGCTGTCTGTTTTTGGTTAATTCAGCATCATACTCCATAATAAAGCGTGAGCACGGTTCTATCAGTGACATCTCACAATTGTCGGAACTTTCCACATAGCTAAAGCAGAATGTAAGAAATATTATCCTCCAAAAGCTAACAGCGTAGTGACGCAAATCGCTTTGAAACTTCTTCAAACTTGGGCGCAAAAGTTCTCCTAGCTAGGAAAGCGTACGAGCTAACAGCTAACAAAAGAACTTTACCCCTGAATTTCCGGATTTTTTCCAAACCCGAAAAGTTCGAAAGTATGTAAAAGAAAGTCATTGCGATCGTAATCGAAGTTTCCCAAGAAAGCTCTATGCTAAATCCGCTAATATTTCAGCTATGATTAAGATACAAAATGGAATGCAAGTTGGCGTCACCAACCATCAACTAAAGTTATAGTATAAGAAGTATGAAATTTCTGAATTTTCAGAGCAGTTTTATCAAAATATAGCAGTCTCAAAATCGTATGAGCAACGAAATTTGCTTCAGATGACAACACAAACACCTTTTGATAGTAGGTCTTTCCATAGAATTTACATGAGCCTATTAAGATAAGCCTGAAGTGATTTTGAAGCACTTTGACGAAATTACAAGGATGTGGGGCAGTTTGTAAAACCGGAGGGGAATATTAAGAGTTAGATGTTTTGCCGCTTCCAAAAAGAATTTTGCAAAGAGAAAGATGACTTTAGCTGTAAAATTTTGAGTTTGGACGTTTGAATGGTGGCCAGGTGTTTCAAGGAATGTTGAGTTAAATTTTTTCTGATTCAATTTTGAGAAGAAATAAGAGAAGAAAGTCCAAAGGAAGTGGAAGTATTATACAACAGTTTAGGGGGACATTTACTGTGAGGAGCAAGGGAGATGGGAACAGTGAGAAGTGCACATGGCCAGGACTTTTTTGTCGAGTGCGAGATGGCCTTTTGTCTAAAGTTTTGCAGCATCCGAGGATCCTCGCTAGATGTAGGAGAAAAAAGAAATTTTGGCGACTACAGTATGTCTCAGTCGTTAGCCAAAACGTTGGAAGAAATCGGCGCCAACGCAAAGGGTCGCTGCATTTGCGCGCTTATAGCAGCCCGGGGAGTTATGAAAATGAAGGAGCACAGGTTTCAACGCGGTGAGTTCCAGCTGAAGCGTTGCGGAGCGCATCATTTCAGATTTGGCCAGCGTGGCTGGATGAGAACCGGATGTAAACATAAAAGTGACATTTCCTTACAATGCTTTAGGGCTGGAGAGTGGGAATGCGAGAAAAATTAGTATCTCAGGCAGTTCCATATGCACTAACTTTGTGTAGGGGAATGGGGAGGGGGGAGGAGGAGGAGAGCAGCTTGGCTCAAAAAACCCGCAAAGGACCAGGATTTGCGACTAATTGACTTTAATGACCTTTGGGTTCTACGTGTAAAAATTTGCTCCTTTGCTACAAAACTTCAAAACTCTTAATTCTCACTCACATTCTACTTCACACACACACAGCCAGTTCAAAGCGCCGCGAGGCGGCGCTTTGAACTGGTGCGATAATGAAGGATGTACAGCTCACTGAAGGTTACATCACGCCCCAAAGTTCGACTGATCAGGGCAAAAAAGCGCAAATACACGGCCCGCTTGCCTCTCCCCCTCCCCCCCCCCCCCATTCCGCAGTCGTTTGAGAGTTCACATGATCTCCTCTTCCTAACAAAAATCGTTACTGGTACGACGCAGTTTTGGAAAATGCACATTTACAGGGTGGCCGAAATGTATGGGCTGTTTGTAAAGTTTTCTTACAGAAACAAAGGTTTATAAGACTATTGTTGCATGTCAAAAACGGTAATAGTGCTGTACTTCTAACTAAAAGAGTCTGCACATGCGAATAGACTTCAACAGTTCACTATGAACCCAATACGTGTCAAAAAATGCATTGTAAAAGAGGTACTTGTTGCGACAGTGCATCAGTGAATCGAATAGTCTTGTACATATGAGGATTTGTAGAGAACGTTTGAGATATGACAGCACTTTTATATCAGTATTTACACGACTGTGTGAAAGTGCTTGGTCAAAACACGACAAGCTTTCATTTTCCTAAATGTAAGAGTCACCACAAAAATAGCACAACAGCTCGGTGTCGAAATGATGTGTGCATTTCAACTCGATCCACGCACAAAGCAGTTTAAAAAGGCATACGTAGCGCACACGTTTACAAACACTACGCTTTATAATGGTAGTTATTTCCCTTCTTGAAGTTTCCCGCAAAGATCTCGTAGTTGCTCTTACATCCCGCATTGATAACGCCAAAGGAAAGGGTTGTTTTTGATTGGAGTGCAGGTGTGAAAGGCAGCACAACAAGTCCGAATAAATAAAAGGTCATAGCTCTGATTTGTGATAATTAATCTGCCTGTTTACCAAAACATACTAGTAAACATCTCATAATCTTACTATGCGATGTTACACCATGCTCATTACGGTTCTTCTTTCGTTATCACTTGTAGTCACACTGATTCTGCAAAGCATCGGTGACCAAAAATAGTAAACATTGAATGCTTATAGCCAAAAAACAGAAAGAGATCAGTTTAATTTGAAAGCTGGTTTTAAAAGCTAAATTTGCGTGTATGGTCATAGTTGAAAAGATAATGTAATTCTAACATACTACTGGGTTGACTCATGATTTTTTGATTTACATTAAGTCGCGCTAAGTCATATTCTTCCTACATAACATATGGGTATCGGATATTCTTCTAAAGAGTAAAGCAAACTCTAGAAGATGGCCTTAAAGCGTATGCATCAACATTGCTGTCTGAAGCTAGAATCGAATGAGTTCATTTCCCAAAAAACAAAAACTAAACTTCCCATCCAAAGAAAGCTGCAAACTCCCGATTTCCTCAAGCGTGTACTGCACGGATCATACATTCGTATACACAGCTGCTGTATCTTTTCCTTGACTAGAATTTGAGGAAACGAAGATTTCACGTTTTTGCCAAAGCAATGTTAGGCTGTCAAAACAAGGTAATTTTGTAGCTTTAAACCAAAGCATAGAAATAATTTTTAGCTCTCTACAAGCGCTAGTTCTCGAAAAATGACAGTTTGAGCTAATTGTTTCATAGTCTCAAAAACTAGATTCCAAAAACTAAATTCCAGAATACTAAAAAACTATGTCTGCACCACCGAAAATTTGTAGTATAGTATCACCATGTTTGATAGCACAGCATTACATTAAAAACAGACATTCGTTTACTCAGTTTCTAGGCAGAAAAAATTACAACAGTTATTATGTGTAATGAATGTCTGATGTGGACGGTATATGCATGAGCAAGTTGTGAGTTCGCAGCGTTTTTTTTAGATCCAAACACGTTTATTTTTGGAACCTTCGACCTTGTTGACCCTCGGATAATGAGAACTATTTATATTATGGCTTTCAAACTCAATGTGGAGCAGACTTGACGCACACGCTTGAAGGCCATCTTGTAGAGCTTGCTTTTCCCTATTGAAGAATATATCAATACCTGTATCGAGTAGAATGAGTGAATCTGTGGCCGTATTCATCAACGAACCCACTGGTTCCGGAAACCACTAGGTAGGCTTAACCCACGAGATCGGTAAACACAAAGCTGGTGGGTTCGCGTACCCAGTAATGCTTTTTGTGGACATCGATCCGACCCAGACTATTTTCGCTTACCCACTGGGTAGCGGAATCCTTTGGGTTCGTTGAGGAATACGGCCAATGGAGATTAGAATGAGATTGAAGGAAAACAAAAAGTTAAAGTGTATATTTGGATTATCACACACAACCGGTTTCGAATGACGGCCCATCATCGGTAGTTCCCAAGACAGCTGCGAAAGTGTTGGGTTTCTAATTTTTTAAGAGTTCTTAGTAGGAGATGAGAAAAAAATATGAAGCGTCCTAGTGTAAGAAGTTATGTAAGAAGAATGTAACTTATTGTCAGTGTCAAAAAGTCAAAAATGAAAAAATTGCATTACAGGCTGATATCTTGCAAAATCTCTGTAGGAGAACAATTTCTTTACAGAATATATGGATCCTTACAGTTTATATTTGAGCTATTGTGTCTTCTATCGTAGCAATGTTCAACATAATTTTTCTGCCAATAGATTCCATTTTTTTATGAACGTCTGACAAAATTGAGGATGGAAACTGTACTGCATTTTACCATAGCTGTTTGACATACCACTTGAGCAAAGATAAGGTGATGCAATACCGAAAGTGGCAGCAGATCCTAAAGCACAAGCCTGCTCAGATCTATTCACTTCACACAGCTACATAAAGGGATTAGAGAATACAACGTATTTCATAACTATGACACACCCTTCACATTTTGAGATATTTAATTTTTACAAAAGAGGGTTTTTGTTGGAATTACTGTGATTATTGATAATGAATTGCAATATTTTTTAAACTATTTTTAAGAAAAAAGAAAATGCATATCATAACGTCGAGACACCGTGAGCTTTTATCACTCATGAAATTTGTTGTACATGTCCAACGAATTTTTACACAACATGCGATTTGATGTTGTTCATGCGTCTACAAAAATCCATCTCACTCCTTCAAGACCTGAAGCTGGCGTCCTGCATAAAAACGTTGTGCGAGTATTTTTAGAATTCTCTAAACTTAGGCCAGGACCGCAGCTGACGGTCACATAAGCTTCACACTAGGTTGACAAAGCAAGGCGGTGCTTGTGCGTGACTGTGAGCATAATCTACTGCTATGTAAAAACGTAGTAGTGCATCTTCGGGTGTCAGTAAGAGGATCAGCGCTAGGTTTTTCGTATTTTATGCCAATTGTCTGCGTCAGCGATATTATTTTGCCAACCAGGTTTCCTGGAGAATACTTTATTAGACCCAACGTTTTGAACATTTCGTCTTCTCAAGAGCTCTTGTATCCACCATGCAGTGAGACCGCACATAGGAAATCGATGGACGTCACTCGCTGCATGGTGCAAGACCCTGGAGAAGACCTTCGAAACGTTGGGTCTAATAAGGTACATCCAAGAACTTAGTTGGCACGACTACTGGCACATAATCAGTAGGCACACAAGATGCTGTTAGGCTATAGGGAAACTTACGCTATTTTATTGCTGAAAGCAGCGTTCTTCTTGATGTTGTGCGTTCTTTTGTACCGATGGCTGTTATGCGAATCTACGAAGAATGTCCAGTTCAAAACAGACGAGACTTAGAAAATGTTTTTCTTGATTTCTGCGGATAGATCTAGGTCTTCCAAGAATCGCAGCCATCTTTCTTACCGTAAGATCACAATACTGGAGCATTGGTCCACCTATACTCAATGGGAAAGCTGTATAGCTTTTTGAAGTGTCTTATAGCTGAGACGCACTGTATTTCTTAGCCCCCGTGCTTATGCTACAGCTCGGTTTGTCTCCAAAAGCAATTTCTGTACGGCTCCCCAGTTCGTAGTCCATGTGTCAAGATTCTGCTCAGATATACGACCGCAATTCACTGCATTGCCATTGATGCTTTGACACAGAAGCACGAATCCTGAGCACGGAAGCACGAACGAACACGAACTCGAACTCTCAACACCATTCACTATAGATAATGACGTTAGCTGCAAGAGATAGTGATGCTCACCATCCACGGCAGATGTTAGTGTTCAACTGCAGCAGCCGTGTAGCCCAATACCACCCATGGCTTGGTGCTCCGCTGCAGCAGCGTGGTGTTGCTCAACACTACCCACAATAGATAATGACGTTAGCTGCAGTAGATAGTGATGCCAACACCATCTACGGCAAATGTCGGTGTGAACTGCAGCAGCTTGGTGTTTCTCGACACCATTCACAATAGATAATGACGACGTTAGCTGCAGTAGATACTAGTGGTGCTCAACACCATCCACGGCAAATATTGGTGTGAACTGCAACAACTTGGTGTTTTTCAACACCATTCACAATAGATAATGACGACGTTAGCTGCAGCAGATACTAGTGGTGCTCAACACCATCCACAGCAAATGTTTGTGCTCGGCTGCAGCAGTCTAGTGTTGCCATACAACATCCATAGCAAATGTTGTGTTCAACTGCAGCAGCAGTGTAGCTCAATATCACCCATGGCTTGGTGCTCAGCTGCAGCAGCGTGGTGTTGCTTAACACCATCCGCGACAAATACTGACACTCATCTGCAGCAGCGTGGTGTTCCTTAACACCATCTACAATGGATAATGACGTTAGCTGCAGTACATAGTGATGCTCAGCACCAACCTCGGCAAATGTTGTTGCTCAACTGCAGCAGCGTAGTATAGCTCAACACCCGTGAAGCGATCTTAGCATCACCGTAATATCCTTTTAATCCTTGAATCAGGCTGCTCATGGAAATACTGCTGGGTTTAAATCTTCTTTTTGGTGGGGAAGGAATTCCGCCAGTTCTGGCCGCCTCCGTGGACTACTGGTCCTGAACGACATGCAACAACACTAAAAAAGGACCAGTTGCCATCGGAGGGGGCTCAAAACTGGCGGAGTTTGTTCCCCTACCCGGCCCAGGATCTGGACGCATAGCCGTTGTAGGACTAGCATACAGCGGCAGGGTGGAGGGTTGTCAGGGAGAAAGTGGCCTGACAATCAACAAACTCTCCAAAGAATCATTTTGCTGCAGAGCTTGCGCCCTCATTCTGGGGGCTTGAAAGAAATGGAAGTTCATTATCCCAATCTAATTACTGGCTGCAACGATGAATGCTAATAGAATGCTTGAGTAAAGTTCTCATGTAGCTGCTGAACTCGGTGGTGCCAGAAGTTCCTAACCCTTCTCGCGACAATAGGAAGACAATACAACTCTGTTTCAGCACTTCTCCCTCCTCTTCCCTTTCCTCGTCTCACCAACTCTTTTCCCTCATTTCTGAAAAATGTTTACACTTTTTACACTAATCATTATGTGGCTTTCAGTCTACTACAATCTTGGAAAGCTATCATAGAACACGAAATACTATTTTTAGTGGATGGTTAAGTGAAATTGTGTGATGAAGACTGGTTTTAGACATTGTTGGCCCATACAGCAAAGAAGTGTGATGATGATGAGCGAAGCCATTAATTTAGTGGAAGTCTGGAGAACAGCAACTTTCTGGCAAAACATCATTTTCTCAATTATGCCCCCAATAATTCCGATTTCTTTCTGGCGGAAATTAAGTCAGATCAAAAGAACTTGGCAGTGAAAAAAAGAAAAGAGTTTTCTTTTCAAAAGGCAAGACCGTCGTAAAAGGTTTTTTCATTCCTTGCTGGTCACACCGTCACCGTGTCTGCGTATTAGGCCATGACAAATGTTTCAGCGAATCTTCTGCAGCAAAAATTATTCTACAATTATGAGAGTTTCAGGGAACTTAAGTTGTTTAGATTTGGATTTTCATCAGAACAACTCCAACCTTGACTCATATATTTATTGACACACATGCAAAAATTTTTAGTCTATACGTAGCTGAGTCTAAAATATTCTAGACATTGCTTTTTCTTGGAAAACCAAAAGAACGCAAATCTGTTTGTTTTTTCCTAAAAGTAATAACCAGATTATTTCAAACATGATTTTACCGCAACTTGAAGCCCCTGATCATTACGAGGAGAGGAAAAACTTTTGTTTATTTACAGTTCTTCCAAACACCACTGGAATTGGGTATTCCTTGCTTTTTTCAGGGTTCATTTATTCGTCTGAAATTTTCATATTTCAGTTCTAGAATTACGTGATGCATGAAAAAAAACTGAGCCGTCCTATCACTTTTCTCATAAAATCGCTCTTGTACATTCTGATCAACACAACAGCAAAATTAGAAAGCTTCATTCTTTATTCTTTACATGGAACATATGTACAATGTACACGTATCCTACAATAAAATGATACACATAGCTTGCTGGGGTTGCAATTTTTAAAAACTGCTTCTCAGCAATTAAAAAATTTATCCGTTCGAGATTTATGAGATCTGGATTCTTTCGCAGAGGGGTTCGAGTCCTCTGAAATGGAGCAATATTTTAATAGATTGAAGTTTCATTTTGATTATTTGATTGTAAAAATTCGCTTACTTAATGCCAGAGCCGGCAGCACAGTGGCAAAGTTGGCGAATACCGGGTGTATTGAAACCGCTACGAATTGCGCATTGTTTTACTTGTTGGACAATGACATTATCGGGGGGAAGAGCCAAGCCACAGCTATAATAGTTTTCATAGAAATTCTGGTCCCTTAGGCTTATCTGCAAAACTTACTTGAGTTTCTTTATGCATTGTCCAGATCCGCGCTCGACACATTTCATGATGCATGAGGCGAATTTCTTACCCGCTGCCATGAATCCACGAGCTTCTGCTTGGATTCCTAGAATATATTTTTGCATTTTTTCACTTGGAAAATCTTGTAAAAAGCGACGAACCTGATTTTGCTAGCATAGAGTTGATCTCAGCATAGAATGCCAATTTCAAAGTTTCTGGGTATCGTTTTGGCACCTGACCACCTCCACCTCTGTGGCATCTGTAGAAAAAAGCTATTAGGGCTGAAGGAGGCTTTATTAGGGGCTTTCGGGATTTTTTGTCATCTGCTTTATCTGACAATCAACTAGTTATGATTTCCATTTCAACCAGCCAGGTTTCTGGAGAATTTATGGTACGCACTGATTTTTCGACTACTTTTTGAGCCCCTCCAATCACTTAGAACTGAATTTTGAGTTTCGAGATTTGTAGCTTTCAAATTTGCAGTCCATTTCCTTGAATACAGACTATAGCGCAAAATGATATCACGACTTTTTAGAAAGATCTTCCCTCTCCCCCCCCCCCCCATCCAAAAACACAGAGTAAACATCTTTTTACTGTTATTTGAGTAATTTTATATTCCACTGCTAGAAAAAGATGGTTCTCACATGTAAGCAAAGCCTCTTGAACGCGGACGAATCACAGCGTTGACAGCTGTTCTCGCGCCGCGTTCGCGTTTGCTCAACTTACATAGACAACGCCCTTCTCCAGCAATAGACTATATGTGGACGCATAACTACTCCATAGGTTGCGAATATTATATTATTCATCAGATAAACTTACGATCCTTCCAATTGTTGTGTTTGGCACTGAATTACATTGTTAATGAGACCTTCCTTATCTTGTAGACATCTTCTCAGTGCTGGATATGAAGCTCCTAGAGCTGAGATGTGGTTCTGAAAATGGGAAAAAATTAGAGATAGATGAAAAAAAGCTTAGAAAATTTACCTGGCACTGATCAGCACATTGCATAATGCTTCCAGTGGCTTGATTTTTACATGGTTCAACTTCAGCACAAGAACATTGCCGAATCATCTGCGCTTGAGTAATGGTGGCTAGCGAGGCCAATAAGACGACAGCGACGAACATCATTCTAAACGGAAACGAAAACCAATCTGGGCAGTCGTCGACACTTTCTTTCGAGCTGACAGAGTCGAGTATTTATACAGAAGAACCGATGAAACAGTCCGATGTCTGCGTCTCCGCTCCCTTGCGAGTCCCGCCTATCTTAGCCGAGAACCGAGGGGAGTAACCTTGACGCTTGAATTTGTTTGAGTCATCGACACATCGATTGTAATGTTTATGTTTATTGTTTATCTGGAGTTTTAGGACTGGAAAACTACAAAAATCGAGTTTTTGTAGACTATAAAATAAGAAACAGCAGTCTTGACCAGGCGCATATATGAAGTTTTTAGAAAGCACAGAAAAATTTTCAAAATTCCCCGTACCCAACAGAAAAATTCTATATGCATCACAATATTTTTGCCTTTGTGCGAAGAAATATTAGATGTTCTCCAAGGTTATGACCACATTTTTGCTGAATTATTAGCAAAAAACATCCATGCCAGGCCCGAGAAACGAGTTTTCTCTCGAAGTGTCACTATTGTTCTTTGAAATGTCCGACATATAGGAAACAATGTTTCCCGACAATAGTCCAGTGAGAACATATGAACATATTTCTTAGTCCCTTACAACCATAAAAACCAATAACAACTAAATAAAGTAATTGATTCGAACATAAAAGGTAGAACAATAGAATGTTAGTTGCGCGCACAAGTTAAAAGATTGTTTCTGAAGTAGAGAAATATTTTATGATTGACATTGTGGTATCCTAATTGTCTTATATGGCTCTGTGTAGAGAAAACCTGTCGTAATGGCAAAGTTTTGAGTTTACCTGGAGACGACAGGTTACCCAAAAACAAATGCATTAATCTTTCTCTGAAGGACGAGACTATGGTCGAATGTTGAGACATCAACTCATGTTGAATCAAAACAACTTTGCCATATGAAAACGGCAAAACGTTCGGCTGAACATAAGTGGCAAGGTTATCTTTTAGTTCGATTGTTTGGTTTTGTCCAAGAATGTTGCAGGTGAGTTATTTGCTTCAGAAAATTCCTAATAGACTAATAATGCAATAATTTGATTG